>CM060932.1:903242005-904524261 GCA_030765085.1 Allium cepa
TGGATCTTCATAGCGTGAGGACTACTTGTTGATTTGCTCGGGGTCGCACCCATTATAGAGTTATATATAGTAGTGGTCTCCTCGTTGTGGAGATTTTTCGATTTGCAAGGACTACTCGCTACTAGTGGTAGTAGGAGAGTGGCTTCGGTTTGTGCTGTTCCTAGACAACTTGTATGGACGTTTGTTTGACATTGCATTTCTAAAGATTACATACATTGGTTTTTACAAACGTACATCAGCGGTAGCGGAGAAGGCAACTTCTCTTAGCTTAACACCCTCCTTGAGACGTACGAGCTCAAGGGTTGTATTTTTATGGAAGGCAATTAGTAGTCAGCGGAAATGGAAATGTAGCATTCAAAGATGTGATATGTGCTTTGTGAAAAGGTAATCCTAGCCTTAAGCCTCATCAAATCGGAAATGACCGAAACAGGATTAGATGCAGCAAGGCTAAGTGGGTCATTCCCAATTAGGGTATGATCATCCCCTTCTTGATATATTTCTTCCCGCTATGATGTTCGGGATGTAAATTAATGTGGTGTATGGAAACGAGCGCTCGGTTAAAGGTCGGTAACGACTGGGGGATGGCATATTCGGTACCATCTAGTTATAAAGGTGGGCCGGTCTTGTGTTGGTAGAGAAGCTGTGTGATGGTTTCTCGGGGAATCCATCTAGAGGTGTACCCATTTCGAAAGGTAGATCCTTCGCCTGGTCATTTGTATGGAAATCCATTCTCCAACAAGAACCTATAGTTTTGTTTGTATTGGCGTAATGAATGGCCTCGAAATTCTACATGGGTGACCATTTCGGATAAGATTAATAAGTTTATTTGCATATGTTTTCAAAGTGATGTCATTAGAAATAATATCAAATGTTTTGATATAAATTTTTTTTAGTTATCATAAGGTAAAAACCCGTCTGTGTTTATGTGTGGATGTGGTCTTATGAGATACTCTTTATTTCAAAGGATTTTATCCAAAGGCTGATATATGACACTGTCATTTATTATTGAGTTTTCTTACGCTACTTTATCAAGCCTGATTCGGGTATTTTCAATACTCGGTTCAGATCCGAGTAGTTTGAGGTTAGTCGAAGATGGTTGGAGTTTCCAGACGAGAGCTGGGGATATTCATCATACGTATGAGCATATTCTATTATCTGCTTTGCTTAGTGTATTTTGATTTGATGTTTGTCAGCAATTGTAAGGACGGATGTTTATAACTGTCCAAGCTGAATTTAGGTTAGACTCTGATATATGTATTTAAGAGTTTTCCGCTGTAAAGATATTTGTTCGATATTATATGTTATTCTACTCGTGTGAGATTATGTTCTGTCTATTTTTCTTTATTACCCTTCATGTTCCGTTTTTTCGTGCAATTTGAGTTGGACATGTGTGGTTTATCGTCACTTCAAAGGGTATGGGAAAACGGGCCTTGACACGCTGTGTGGACTTAGTTGTGTTCAGCTACATTGGAATGTGAGATGCAAGCATTTCAGCTATTTTATCTATTTATTTTCAACCCCCAGACATTATTATAACATCACTGGATGTTTTTATTATCTAAGGTAAAAACCCTTCCGTGTTTATATGTGACATGGTCTTACGAGGTACCTTTTATTTTGAAAAGTTTATAAGATATAAGAATCCATTTGATTGTGTTCCTCATGCTGGTTTTACGAGACTGATCCGGGCATTGTTTTCTGTTAATGCTCAAGTCAGATTGAGCATATTTTCCAGATTTTCTTTAGAGCATTGAAGCTCAGGAGACGAGCTGTAGGCCAAGACGTATCTACGTATTTCTTTGTCTTCTGCTGCATGGCTTTGTTGTATTTATGAGAAATTGTAAGGATAGATGTTATAACTGTCCAAGTAGATGATAGGCTAGTACTCTGATGAATGTATGTATATAAAAGTTTTCTTTGGTAATGATCATTGTTATATTATTGATTATTCGTTGCGATGTGAGATTTTGTATTATTTAGCTTATTCTTGTCCTTTTCTTCTTCTTTTTCCTAATCATCTGTCTTTTTGGCACTTGATTGTTTGGCACGTGAATATTATGGATGTATTTTCTAAGGGTCGAAAAGATGGGTTACTAATAATGTTTGTTTAATTAAATTCACTTTCTAACTTTTAAACATTCATAACTTCTTCATACTAGCTCCGATTTTAAAAGGTTATACATGATTTTTTTTCCAAAAATCGCTACGAATACAATGATGGAAGCTTCGTAGAAAAATTTGAACATTAGTGAAAATTCCTTTTTTTCCCTTATTATATTTAAATTAACTCTTTTATTAGATTTCCTCTTAATTTTCGGGATGTTACATTCTCCCTCACTTAAAGGATTTCATCTTCGTAATCTCTAAGAATGGAAAAATGTAACTCCTGTGTATAAAAATCAGTAATTACAACCAACTAGTCATTCATCATCCATTGGTAAACATCATCCTTAGTTAAATTTCTAATGCAATAACTTATACTAACGCAATAACTAGGCGGTCTCTTAATCTAGTCGACCTCTTGAAATGCAATTGTTTATGCCATGTATCCAAATGTATTTAGCATTTTATGCAAATATATACTAGTAATTCTACATTATATGCAACCATTCAATCCATATGCAATAACCATATACATATAACTTAATGAAATGAAACAAGTGATGGTGTGTGTATGCTAACTAAAGCATACATTTGCCTACTTATGCAAAGAACAAACGGTTACATCCATTAGCACCCATCATCCAATACATGTCATATTGACATGTTCATAACCATTCCTAACATCCGATGGTCCCTACTTATGGGATATACTAGACTAGAATTTAACACCTAAGTGGTATATACATTTTTGACTAAAATGGAAACATATAAGAAAAGAATTGTGGGTGTGTAGCTTGGATCCTTTCCTAAGGCTTCCATGTACTCTCTATTGGTTCTCTCCTTACTAGTTTAACAAGCTTGATAACCTTGTTGCGGAATGACTTTGTACCATTCTCAAGAATACAAGTGGGTGCACGGAGAATAAGTGACTCCCTCTCAACCTCAACCTCCTCTATGTGACTTGACTCGTCTACAATGGTTGTATCATGTAGGCACTTTCACAGTGTGACACATGGAGAACATCATGTACTCCCACTAACTTCTCAAGAAACTTCACCCTATAAGCTATTTTGCAACTCTTTCAGTAATCAGAAAAGTCCCTGTAGACCTCAATGATAGCTTTTCCAAACTATAAAATCTCATAACATGCCTAAGCAGTGAAACCTTCATAAAAACTATGTCACATAATGTGAAATCTAACTCCACGCATCTCCTATCAATGTAGGACTTCTTCTTATCCAGTGTGGTTTTCATCCTCCTATGGATCAAGCCTACCTTCTCTAATGTCTCTCTCACCATATTCGGTCCAAGAACAATAATATTTGTAGTGTCCCACCAAAATAACGGTGATCTATAGGGGTCCCTTGTAACGCCTCGAATAGTGCCATCACAATACTCGCCTGATAGCTATTATTATAAATCCAATAATGGAAAGTGATCCTCCTAAGTGCCTTCAAAATCCAATATGCACATCCGAAATAAGTCCTCTAATACCTAGTTTACCCCCTCCGTCCGTTCGTCCGTTTGTGGGTGATAATTTGTAACAACCTAAGATTTTATTTATTGGATTTGAATATTTAAATAATTTTAAATATTGAATAATTGTTTTTTTAAAGGTTTGAACTTGAATTCAAATATAGAGATTATAGAAATAATTAAATTATGAACTTAATATTTAGATAGTCATTTAAAAATCTGATTTTGAGTTAAGTGTAGATTTAATGGTCTTAGTTAACTCATTTTAAATAAATGAATAATAATAGCGAATTCATTTGTAAATTTATTTACGAGAATAGATGGTTTGAATTATTAATCAGAAAAATTATTTTTATTTTAGCAACACGATGTCTATTAAATAATTTAATTTATTTGATTTTTCCATAATTTTTAATTTGAAAATATTCTAATTATCGTTGAGGATTTTCGCCAAATGACGTTGTTTTTGTGATTTTTTAGAATTGAAAAAATAATGTATATTATTATTGTTTTTAGATCGTATTGCATTTTCATGTGTGATCGTATTTTCGCTTTATCGTTTGGATTTCGTACATAAAATCTATACGACGAAATGCCGAAAGTTGAAATTCGAACCAAAGTCAACACTAGAGAAAGAAACACACTTCTTTACTTTTATTTGTCTATCTCCACTACCCTTTTATTCGTCTTCATTCCTGAAACAAGAAAACTTAGTTTTCATTTTCATTTAGGAATCTTAAACAAAACATATAAAACAAGAAAAATAGAAAGCTTAAATCTTTTAGTTGCAAATGGAGAGATCTACCTTACATTCAATTGGTAGCGAATTGGAGGATGCAATAGTGAGGTTGTGGGTTTTAGCTAAGCTAAGGTAAGTGTTTCATTTGGCTATGATCGTCGTTAGAAAAATCGGAGGATGGATTGATGTTTGGCATGTTGAGAAGCAGTCCATAGCCGGTTTGCGTAGGTTGCGTGTCTTTAGGACGGTGCGATCATCGCGTGCAATTTGAGACAATTCCAGGTCATGATGACATGGGGACGGCCCAGCTAGAGTTTGATGGGTAGGTTGCATAGTGGAAGCAAGGAGAAGCTGTGACAAGTAGGATTTTATGTTCATCGATCGAAGCTCCATGTCGCGAGGGAGGATTGAATGGCCATGTCAATTTTGGATGTGCAGGTCTTTTGAGAGTGATTTCGTTTGTTTGGGGAAGAAATGTAATTAAGGATAATTAGTTTTAATTATGTGATTGATGTATAAATTTATAAAATTAAATTCAAAAATCTTATAAAATGTGTAACTCTCTCCTACAAGAAGTCCAAGTTGAATGTGATCAATCGTGTTGGATTCGTAATGACTTTAACTACGCTTTGGAATTGGATTGGTTGAGATTAGAGCTTGTAGAATTTCAAGCTAAATTCAAATGTCGTTCTACTTTAGATAGAACTGGAATGCTCCAGCGATAACTGGAATTTTGGTAAGATAAACTCACCTTTGGTTAATCAATATGTTATATAGTAGATTAATTTTACTGTTTATTGTTTGGTTGAAATTATTGGTTGATTGTTTAAATGTTCGCTTTTAAAAGTGATTGTAATTTAAAATTCAGATATAGGAAAATTTGTAGGGAAAACAGATTTCTTACCATAGTGGTTTTAATTTTCAGTTATATATACCTGTTGATTCTACTTTAGTTGCAACCCTGTTATGAAGTATGCTAATTGCTAATCTTGATTGTTTAGCTCTATTAGTTATGACATGCTATATGCTCAAAACTAACCCCTATGGTAACAAAAATTAATAACGATATTGTTAAGTGCTTTGGTGGCTATTGGCCTCAATTTAGTATTTTAAAAATACTATTAACTGTCATTTGACTTGAAATTGATTTTGGATTCAGAGAATAATTTCAAATTCCGATCTTTGGGTTTTCTAAAACATTTTTATTTGAGAAGATTTTGAACTTTCCTATTTTACCCCAACCTTTTTATTTCTTTTTATAAACTATTTTAAAGTTGTTTAACTATCATTTAATACTGATTTAAAATTATTTGACTATTGTTTAATAACGTTTAGAAGGAGGTTATTTCTATAATATAATTTAAAAGCTATTTATTAATATTTCAATAACGTGAAAAGTTATTTATTTAAATAATTGATATTTTTTGAAGGTAAAAATTATAATTTATTAATAATATTTGAAAGTTAATTATTTATTTTAATAAGCTTTTTGAAGATTAACTATTAATTATTATGTTAATTTTTGAAATTATTAATCAATATATTAAAAATGTTTTGAAGTTATTTATTATTATATTAAAAATGTTTTGAAGTTATTTGTTATCATATTAATAATGTTAGAAGTAAATTGATTATTTCATTAATGATGTTCCAAAAGAAATTAACATGTTATTAATGTTGTTGAAAAGTTAATTTCTTATTTATGTATGATGTTTAAAGTTAATTAATTTATCTAATTAGTTGTATTCATAAATGATAAATTGATTTATGATGAAATTTTGTTTAATAAAGAGTATATAAATGAAAATGGAGTTTTACGTCCATAAAGGATTTTTATAAAGTCTTTGTAAAGAGTTTTTATAAAGAGATTAAAAAAAGATTGTTATAGAGTAATTTTAGAAGGAGTTCGTATAAAGGAGTTCTATAAAAGAATAAAGTTTTATATATAAGTTTATGAATTTTTAATAGGGCACTATAATTAGTTTATGAATTTAAGGAGAAAAAAAGTTTTGTAAATTGTTTTAGAGATTTATAGAAGAGTTTTATGAATTATTTTAGAGATTTATAAAGGAACTTATAAATGATTTTTTAATTTGTATAAAAGGGAATTTATAAAATTAGATTATATTTTATTTCCATAAGTGATCTTTTAATAATTATGGTGGTGTGGAACATCTTTCTATGGTTAACACCAAATAGGAAATCTTTCTTAATGTATTGTGAATGCACTTATATCGATTAAATAAATATATGGATATTTTTCATAGTATTGAAAGTGGTTTTGTGAATATATCTTTTTGTAAAGATATTTAAATCAAGTGTTTATGAAGAGGTTAAATGAATGATTTATTTAAAAGGGGCTTAATGGTTGCTTATGCGCTTAACTGATGTTAGTTTCCCTATGAAAACAAAACCTCTAATTGGACTGTTATTATTTGGTAGTTAAATATCCAACAATCAAACCTTTACAAGTTTTGACTTTGGAAGTAAATAAGGGCTTTATGTTTTCATACAGTTTGAGAATCCTTGGAATAACTCATTCAGGTGGAACGTCTTTAGCTCTAATTGACAAAGAGATCCATTTAGGGCTCTGATGTAGTCCTCTTACTTTTGTAAGAACTAGAAATGAGTCTAGCGAAAACTATCGGTTGTTGGTTAAGAGAGACCAGGATCAGATATATCAAAAAACCACTTCGAACCAACATATGCATTCAAATGGAAGACGTCTTAAACAAAATTGATGATGATGCTCTTTGAAGTGTAAGGGCTACTTGCTATCAATCCTGAAGGTGATTCCAAAATTGATGTAGTAGAGGTCATGCCTTCGGTTTCATTCAGATCTAGAAGGAACTCTTAAGGACGAATGATGGCATTGCATTTCTACATGGAGGGAAATGTTAGCATTCCATGTGGGTTTGCTATTTAAAAAGGTAAAGCGTAACCTCAGGCCTCACACCCGGTAGATGACTAAAGCAAAGACGTACAACAAGGCTAGGTGGGTCACTACCATTAGGGTATGATAATCCCTTATCTAGAGTCGATATTCATGCATGCCTCATTGCCTATTATGCTTATATCGGCGCTATCTAGTAAGTGGTAGGGCCATCACGAGTAATAGAGGTGCAACGTAATGTAGCCTCCTTTACATTTTGTCTAGAGGTGCATGAATTCGTCGGGTAGAACCTTTAGTTGGAATCCATTTTCCATTACGAGCCTTCGGACTTGATTGTATACCTATTATGCTGGAATTTAATCAGTGTAACAATTTATGCTATGATTCAGTATTTACTTTAAACTCTAGACATTAATATAGTATCAGAAAACTTCTTATAGAAATGTTTTGGTTACCGTATGACAAAAATTCGCTCGTGTTTATACGTAGCGTGGTCTTACGAGATACCTTTATTTTTCAAAGAGTTCTATAAATATAGAAATCAATATGATTTGGTAGAGTTTTCTCACAATAGTTTACCACACTAATCTGGTTATCATATTTTATAAGGCTCGGGTTAGCCTGAGTACGTTTCAGATTTAATTCTAGATGCTTTGAAGCTTAAGGAGACAAGCTGGAAGCCATGTGTAACATCCCTAATTTTGATAACATTATTCAGGAAATTTAATTAGATAAATAAAATAGAATAATGATGATAAGGAGATTTAGATTTGAATAAGTTACAGTATAGGGCTATGCTTATTAACAAAGTAAATTAGCTTTAAACTAATGTAAAGGTTAATTAACTTATATAAGGCCTTGTTAGTAAAATAGCCGCACTTTATATTCACGGTTATACATTTGCCTTTGTCCTTTCATGTTCATTTTATTTCTCAAATCAAAACAAACGCAAAAACCCTAATATAGCCGGCCATTAACAGGGAAGGGAAAGAGAAAATTTCAATCAAAAGATAAGATCAAAGCTAGGAAGAATTAAGCTACAACAAATCTCAATATCCTTATAAATTCTATGGTGAATAATAACTTTCTACCATCTCTATTTTATTCTATGATTATATGGTTTTGGATTCATGATTTAAATTCATTTTGTGATAAAATAATGATGGTATGCTTGAGTCATATTATGATGATTTGTTTTAATTCAAAAGCACATGAATTTGTACGGTTTTAGTATAAAACCGAGAATATATGATTTCAGATTGCCATGGAAATATTTTATGTTAAATAAACATGATTTTGGAGATGCATTTTAATTTTCAGAATTTTCCAAGCTATGGAAATTTTATTATGAATTTTTAATGAAAGATATGATATAATTAGGTATAAAATTTATTTTGAGAATTTTAGGAAGAAATTGGGTCTAAAATTTTAATATGTTTGATTATATGATGGAAACGATTTTCAATGATTTTTGGGAATTTTTCCCAGTTGACTTATTTTGTGAAAATAAATTATTTAAAAGAAAGGCTTACTGCAAAATGTCATTTTTGTTATATAGAAAGGTTTTAACGTTAAATTCCTTTAATTTGGATAAGAATAAATGCCATAGTTTTAAAAAGATATAGTATTTGAGAAGTTTTTATGATAGCCAATCAATAGGTTACAAATAGGCAAGTTGTTAGAAGTAATCACTAAAAGTTGCTATAATTCAGCCTTGAAGCCAGAAAAAGGTGTTCCGCCTCTATTAGTAAGGACATTTCGACTCCTTTGATTTCGCCTCATCCCAGACGAAACAAACATAGTCAAAATCAATAGACAAGGTATCACTTAGATGGTATGTAATAGAGTGGAAGGAAGGCGGAACCCATGGTGTCGAAAGGGTAACTTTCGATGGGGTCAAAACCCTGGTTTTTTTTTCAAAAGTTAAAATCTTTCCTACTTTTACCTAAAGCTTTTGACACAGTCGCAAGCTATGCTTTCAAAAAGGTTTTATAGTTAGCTTTCGAAGAAGTTTGTCATATGATGTTAAAGTATTTGCTTTCGAAGGTGTACCTTTTTCATTTAAATAATTGCTTTTGAAAGTGTAGGTTTCATCCCAATCGAAGCCAAGCCGCAAATCTCCCTTTTGACTTCATTGAAGTCGTCTATGTTATCGAAGGGGTTACTTCTATTTTACTTAATCCTTTTCTTGTATGCTTCCAAAGGAGTTGAGGGTTTCGAAGGTAATGGAGTTGAAAAGGGTTTTCGACACTGTCCTTCAAAGTTTTGATTTTTAAAGTCTTTTGCTTTCGACTAAGATGGTTTCAACACCATCAATTTTTTTTCTAAACTAATTTTTGTTGGTTTTGAAAGAGATACTTATGTATATAACCATTTGACCCAAATGACGTTTTTAAAGAGTATACCCAATGCTTTCGAAAGGGATACTTTCATTTGTTACGAAGTTCTATATTTTAAAATGGTGATTTGATACTATCGAAAGGTATAATAGGTTTCAAAAGAGAATGTCTACTAAGGGCTTCGAAAGGTATGTATATAATGTTTTGAAAAGAGGTTTTGTTTTCGAAGGAGGCTATCTAGAGGTTTCAAAAGAGATGTTTTCATGGTTTCAAACATTAAAACCCAATCTCAATTTAAAGTAATAACCATGGCATAAATAAAGATTTTGAAATGTTATTCACATTATTATTAACCCATAACTGTATTTTGGGAAAAAAGCAGAATAACCAGTTCGGTTGACCTAGTAGTGAATATAATTAACAGATGTTAAAATTTTAATTAAAAGTTATTGGCAGGGGCCATAGGTTTACAGTACGCCCATTAAAACTGTATGATATCGGCAAGGGTCAATATGTTTGTAGTCAGCACATGAAAACTATGATTTGATACTGGCAGACGCCGGTAGGTTTGTAATTAGCTAATGAAAACTATATCCGGATTAAGATATTGGCAGTTAGCCAATAGGTTCCTAGTTAGCTCATGAAAATTAAGATAAGAAATAAGATATTGGAGTTACCAATTGGTTCACAGTGATCCCATCAAAACTATGTAATTGGACAGATAGTCCATAAACATTTAATAGGTTAATAGTATCCTTAGAAATCATAATTGAGACAGATAGTCAGAATGAATGGGGATGTGTAATTTAGAATTGATATATTTGTTTTGCATTTCATCATAATGTTTTGAAATAAAATGTTTGTAACCATTGTGGATGCAGAAGCATAATATATGATTTTATAAATGTTTTAGGATTCTGGTGAGGGGAAAACTAATTCCGCTAAGCGGCATGGTCTCACTAGATATCTATTTGGTTTGAGATGGTAAATTATTATTCATACCTGGCTTTACGTCTGACTCAAAGTTTTTTGTCCCCTTAAACTCTCGGGTACTTAATTAATTTTGAGTAGGTTGAGAGTTAAGGTTTGCAGGTGTTTTTTTAGACGAATAAAGCTTCCGAGGACTTGTAGGAGGCAAGATCGTTATTAGAATTCTTTTATTTCCACTAGGTGTTTTGTTTGTAAAAGGCAAACTGTTTGCTTGCCTATCTATATACTCACCAAGGGGGCATCCGCATATGTCGCTTTTGGCATATTTTGAAATAATTATATGTTATCTGAACGTGGTGTACGATTGGAATTATGTAATCAATTTGGAATATTTTGAAATGGAATGTCGAATTAGTTTTTCTATTTATTTTTTTCATATTATTATGTTTCTATGTATCAATGTATCAAATATCGCCATGTTTGTCGCCGAAGATTAATAACTATGGATAACCGCAACATCCATAGCCATTAGTTTTGGACGTCTACAACTTGTAGAAGGTTACAAGTTGATATCAGAGCATAGGTTTATGAAACTTTTGGAAAAACTCAAACCTAAAAGATTTTCCAAAAATAATCCATTGAATCAGATAATAAGATTGGGGGTTTGAGTTAACGCTATAGTAACATACTTGTACTTTCTATATATAGTTATATATATAAGTGTGTACCCTTTGCGCTCTTAGAACATTCTTATGTATCTTACTAAGGCTCATATGCAGATTTATGAGAAAGGAGATATGGAAGGTGGAAACGAAAGAGGAAATCTCGGTGG
This sequence comes from Allium cepa, assembly GCA_030765085.1. Classification (NCBI taxonomy): domain Eukaryota; kingdom Viridiplantae; phylum Streptophyta; class Magnoliopsida; order Asparagales; family Amaryllidaceae; genus Allium; species Allium cepa. The sequence goes on from CM060932.1 coordinate 903,253,318, forward strand.
AGGAAGCATCACAACTAATGGAAATGCTCGACCCACTACAAGGAGAAACCCTAGTCGACCGGCTAATGCCAGTAACCAAAATGCTGAAGCTAATGTAGGTGCTGGAAATCTACAAGTAGATATGGTGGTGATGTAACAGTTCTTTGCCGGTTTGGTGTTAGTTGGAACTGCTGCTGGTGTTACTGGAAATGTAGGAGGAGCTAATCCTATGGCTCCAGTTGGGATATTTCTTTGCTGGGTAGAGATTATACCGGTTTGGGTGGGCAGTCGTTCTTTTGAACAGAGAGGGCCATAGAAGTTCAAAATTGGTTGTTGCATTGTGAGCGTATATTTACTAATTTTGTGTTGAATGATGAGAAAAAGAGGAGGTTGGCCTCTATGCAGTTGCAGGGGTTAGCACTGAATTAGTGGAATAGTGTCACAGCCGGATTGCTGGAAGAGCAGTTGACTTGGAATGATTTTAAGACGATATTTGAGCAAGAGTTTGTATCAGAGTTTTCTAAGTCAAACCTAATGGGGAAATTTATGGACTTAGTGCAAGGAGAGATATTAGTGCTTGATTATGCTACTATGTTTAAAGAGTTGTCTAGATATGGATATGGTATTATAAATACTGACATCAAAAGGAACTAGAAGTTCATTCGAGCACTGAGGCCCGAGCTTGCTAGAATGACCACGAACCATGTCCATGATCCTTGTAATATAGTGGTGTTTGAGACGCTGAGGCATAATCAGCTAAAGGCAAAGATTACCAAGTGTTATTTCTGGAAGAAAGAGGTAAAATTTCTTGATCACATGATTTCAGAGAAAGGGTTGTCAATCGATCCAGAAAAGATCGAAGCTGTGAATAATTGGAAGAGACCGGAGACAGTGACTGAGATCAGGTGTTTTCTTGGACTTGCTGGCTACTACTGAAAATTCATTAAGGATTTCTCACGGATAGCAGCACCCTAAACTAAGCTAACCAAGAAGGAAGAGCGATCTGTTTGTTCCAACAAATGTGAGGAGGCATTCCTTAGGTTAAAACATTTATTGACCAATGCACCAGTATTAGTAGTTCCAAATGGAAACCAAGGATTGGTGGTCTATACGGATGCATGTAGGACTGGATTAAGAGCGGTGTTGATGTAGAGTGCTAAAGTCATTGCCTACGCATCTAGGCAGCTTAGATCGCATGAAGTTAGATATCCTACTCATGATTTGGAGTTGGCAGCTGTGATCTTCGCATTGATGATTTGGAGACATTATCTCTTAGGGGAGAGATTTGAATTACATACCGATCATAAGCCTTTATGGTATTTATTCTCTCAGAAAGAGTTGAATATGAGACAGTAGAGTTGGCTAGAATTTTTGGCTACTTATGATTTTGGTATAGAATATACATCAGGGAATGGTAATAAGGTGGCTAATGCTAATAGCAGGAAACATCAAAATGTGGCGTTGGCCGTGTTGGTGAAATGGAAAGATTTAGAAGCTTTAATTAGTTGCGATGTGCAGTTAAGATTGACTACTGGTTCTAGCCAGAGTGCTGCCAGGTTGTCTTATTTAGAACATCGACCGGTATTGATTGAGAAAATTTCTTCTAAGCAAAAGGAGGATCATGTAGTAGCTAAGAAGATCAAAAGACCTAAGGTCGGAACGAAGATCGATGATTTATAGGACTTTAGTCCTAACCAGAGAGGGTGGCTAAGAAAGAAGGGACGGTTATGTGTTTCAAAAAGAAGTTCTTGGAGAAAGTCATCGATCCACATTTACGATTCATCCTGGAGAAACCCAGATGTATCAAGATATGAAGAGGAGCTTCTATTTGGAAGGCATAAAGAGGGATGTTGGCTTCTAGCTTAGACAGTGTGCAAATTGCTAACAAGTGAAAGCGGAACATTAGAAACCAAGTGGGTTATCACAGCCTTTAGAGATTCCAAATTGGAAATGGTATTCGATATCCATGGATTTTATAGACGGGTTGCCATTGTCAAATAGAGGTAATGAAAGTATATGTGTTATAGTGGACAGATTGACCATAAGTGCTCATTTCATTCTAGTCAAGTCAACCAAAACGACACATGTTTTAGCTAATTTGTTCCTAAAGAACATAGTTAGACAGCATGGATTTCCTACTAGTATAGTTAGTGACAAAGATGCATTGTTCTCTAATGAATTCTAGAATATAGGAGGTAATGGGTACCAAGCTTGATATGAGTACTGCATATCACTCTCAGACAGATGGGAAGACATAGAGAGTTAATAAGGTACTCGAAGACTTATTAAGAGCTTATATGTCAGACTTTGATGGATCATAGGAGGATCACCTACAATTTCTTGTGTTTTCATATAACAATAACTACCAGACTAGTATAGGAATGACATCGTTTGAAGCTTTGTATGCAAGGCCATGCAAATACCCAGCATGTTGGATGGAGATCGGAGGTAGATTGGTCTAAGGTCCAGATTTGGTTATAGAGGCGTCAAAGAGATTGAGTTAATCCAGGGAAGGATGAAGGAAGCTCAGTCTAGGCAGAAGTGTTACGTAGAAAAAAGGCATAAGGACCTATAATTCTTAGTTGGAGATGAGGTTCTCATTAAGGTATCACTTATGAAGGGTGTGATACGATTTGGAAAGTCAAGAAAATTAGCCCCAAGATATGTAGGTCCATTTCAAATTATAGAGAGGATTGGAAAGCTCGCATACAGAATAGATTTACCGAGCAATTTTGGCAGGTATCCATAATGTATTTCATGTGTCTCATCATCGCAAGTATGTGCATGATCCAATGACTACTATTCCTCTGACAGGGTTGGATGACTTAGTAGACAGCCTAATTTGATTTTTTTTAGACAGCTAGTTAGGGTCGTAGCAAGAGATGAGAAAAGATTAAGGAGCAAGACAGTCAAGTTGGTGAAAGTTCAATGGAGCGGCAACGAGAAGGACTATACTTTGGAGACAGAGGACAGGATTAGACTTATCCTAATATGCTTTGAAGGTATATCTAATTAGATTTATGTAGATAGCTGCTAGTCAGTTAGACTAACATGATTGTTAGGTGTAGTTACAGATGATTTCTATGCTTAGTATTTGTCCTTATTGAATTTCGAGGATGAAATTCTTTTAAGGGGGAGCCTATAACATCCCTAATTTTTGATAACATTATTCAGAAAATTTAATGAGATAATTTAAATAGAATAATGATGATAAGGAGATTGAGATTTGAATAATTACAATATAGGGTCATGCTTATTAACAAAGTAAATGGGCTTTAAGTTGGTTTAATGGTTAATTAACTTACATAAGGCCTTATTAGTAATATTGTTGCACTTTATAATCAAGGCTATACATTTGCCTTTTTCCTTTCACGTTCATTTTATTTCTCAAATCAAAAAATGCAAGAACACTAATATAGTCGACTATTTACAATGAAGGGAAAGAGAAAATTTCAATCAAAAGATAAGATCAAAGCTAGGAAGGATTAAACTACAACAAATCTCAGTATACTAATACTCTAAAGTGAATAATAACCTTCTACCATCTCTATTTTATTCTATGATTATATGGTTTTGGATTCATGATTTAAAATCATTTTTGTGATAAAATGGATGATGATATTCTTGTGTTATGTCATGATGATTTGTTTTAATTCATAAGCATATAAATTTGTACGACTTTAGTATGAAACCAAGAATATATGATTTCGGATTGCCTTGGAGATTTTTATGTTAAGTAAAACATGATTTTGGAGATGGGTTTTAATTTTCAGAATTTTCCAAGCTATAGAAATTTTATTATGAATTTTTAATGAAAGATATGATATAACTGGGTCTAAAATTTATTTCAAGAATTTCAGAAAGAAATTGGACTTAAATTTTAATATATTTATTACATGATGAAATTGATTTTCTATGAGTTTTTGAATTTTTCCCAGTTGATTTACTTGGGGAAATTAATTACTTTAGGAGAAGGGATTTTTTGCAAAATACCGGTTTTTGTTATATGAAAGGTTTTAACGTTAAATTCTTTTAATTTGGATCAGAACAAATGCGCTAGTTTTAAAAAGGTAAGGTATTTGAAAAGTTTTTGTGACAGCCAATCAATAGTTTACAAATAGGCAAGTTATTAGAAAGTAATCGCTACAAGTTGCTATAATTCAGCATTTAATCCAAAAAGGTGTTCCGCCCCTCTTAGTAAGGACATTTTGACTCCTTTGATTTCGGTTCATCCCAAACGAAACAAACACAGTCGAAAGCCACGTATTCGAAACTAATACACAAGATATCACTTGGATGGTATGTAGTGGATTAGAAGGAAGGATGAAGCCATGGTGTCGAAATGGTAGCTTCCGATGGGATTGAAACCCTGCTTTGTTTTCAAAAGTTAAAGTCCTGCCTAGTAGTTTACCTAAAGCGTTCGATATAGTTGCAAGCTATGCTTTCGAAAAGGTTTTATAATTAGCTTTCAAAGAAGGTTGTCATACGGTGCTAGAGTATTTTCTTTCGAAGAAGTACCTTTTTCCTTTAAATTATTACTTTCGAAAGTGTAACGACCCGCCTTTTAGGACAGTTTAAAACCGACGATCAATTACACATGTCGATTCCAAACCATTAAAAGAGCAGATAGTTATTGGGGTAATTAAGAAAAGAAAAGGAAGGGAAATCAAGGAAATGAAACAACACAGAATCTCACAGCGGAAGGCTAAAGTATAATAATAAAATAATAGTTCATGAAGCTGTTAATTAAATGAATACATTTGAAATGAATACATTTGATTATTATTATACAACATTTATCAGAGTTACATACACAGCAAATATCATACAACAATGCAGCGGAATGGAATGAATATAATAGTAGTAGATCATATACCAAATCTTCGTCTCCGTCCTCCAAGGAAATGATCTTCAACCTAAACTGAAAACTCAGGACTGACCCGAGCGTAATGAAAAGACAAACACTCGAGTCAGGACTAAATATCCTTATGAAAGTTAAATCAATCGTAAATAAATATGAGTGTAACGGCGTCGGAGATGTTTACGGGGTTTGACATCTCCTATCCAGTGTCATCGTGCGTGCAATAACTTAAGAGATGTTACGTGATTTTCCATCTCTCAAGGATCCGTTAAACTATCTACTATGTAGTAATATACGCTAAGTAGATAATGTCTATCAGTAATATAAAGTATCAAAATAGCGTTAAGGCGTTACCATAATCCCCCTTAACACATTTTTATATTCCCAAAAGCATATACAAGACCGTAGTTTCCCCAAAACCGGAAGTCACCAGAGGGCAATCCATATACTCAAGGTACAAATCAAAACGTAGTGGTCGCGAATAGGATAATCAGTATGACAAGGTACATGAGGCAATACCAACTAGGATACTAGTAGTTGCGTGATCCGGACTGATGTTGGGCATAGCCAGCAGCTACCCCAACACCGCGAAACAACACTCCCAAATCAAGGGGTGCACCCAAATCAAATCACAAATGTAATAGATATGGTATCGAAGAAGTGTGTCCGCTAGAGGTGGCGAACCTCAATGGCCCGGCGTGGCTCCTGTTTTAGTCATGTCAGGGGTCATCCAATATCGTTCTCTTTCTTCAGTCAACGCGTTCACCAAACCATCCACTTCATTCTGGATCAACACTCCGCGTATAATAGTTATTAAAGTGGTTTTCGGTATCGACAGAGAGTATGTCCATATCCGATCCCGGTCTCTTTAATAACTACGTATTATTACACCGATTGGTCGTTTAATATATTTCAAATCGATTCATAATTGATATCAAAATATCATATTCGCTTCAAAAATCAAATCCATTCAAATATCATCGTATCTTTCAAAATATCAGATTTCATATTTAAATTCAAGATTTAAATATAAACATTTCACCTTATTGACCAGCTTAGGATTTTAGAAAAATAGTTTTAAGTAGTTTAAAAGTAGTTTTAAATAATTAAAATAGTTAAAAACACTTAAAATCTTTAAAATGGATTTAAAATAGATAAATTAGTTTAAAATAATTTAAATTGGGTTAAGTAGATTTAAAATAGATTAAAATAGTTTAAGTATTCAAAATGGTTTATATAACAGAGTAATTTGGAAAACAAATTAAAACAGCTTCAAAATCAATCCATTTCAATTATAACTTCCCAATTCAAATCAATTTCAATTTCCATTCTACCGATTCAATTTCGATTTCAATTCAAAACAATGTCAACTTTTACTTCAAATCAATTCAATTCTACATTCACCTTTAATTAATTCAATTTCAATTTATATCGATTTGGAGCTTGATTTCTCAAAATATCAATTTATAACACTTAACAAAATTTCCAACAATATTCAAGTTTAAATCCAAATTCCAAATATGATTCAATTCCAAACTCGATTTCAAAATATAATTTTCATATCACTTTTACTTAGTAATATTCAAAGCTCGAAATAATGTTCAATCTTTAAAATAAATAGATTTTTGAAATTCAATCATATCCAAATTTTTATTTTTTTTAAAGTCACAACTTAAATTATTTACCAATTTCTTTTAACCAAAATTTATTTCAACATTCCAACTCAATTTTTCGACAAATTCGATTTCTATAAATTGATTTCTATTTATAACTTTTAAATCAAAACATTTAAATAAATTTTAAATCGACGATTTCAAAAATTATTTATTTAGCCAATTCGGTGTCCATATATAATTTTCTATCCTATGGCCAAGAATTTTTTTATTTCAATTAAATGTCAGGAATGAGTATACATTACTTAAATTAATCTCAGTATCATATGTATGCATAACCGGATCTATATAAGCAAATAAACATCCAAACATTCAATTATCAACCAATAGCATCCATCAAAATACATCATCCAATAAACAATACAATTCATGGCAGTTTCATAGTTATGAATGTCAGGTAATTTAATCGCAATTCAATTTTAATTTCAATTTGACTGTCAATTTAATTTTTCAACGGTTAATGCAAATGACAAGCTATATGACAATTAAATTTTTACCAAACAACGACAAATAAAATCATAACACTTCATAATATCAAATTTAACTAGCATAAAAATATTTAGTACGGTGTGAGCGTTATAAAACACTCACCTTGATTTTACGATTTCAAATCAAATCGAACGACGTTCGATTCAACCCAAAATTTTCTCAAGCTCTAAATGATTCCAATCCAGTTGCAATGCGAAGAGCTCGTCGATACGATTCCAACGCAAAAAGTTTCGTCCGAATCCGACCTCGTATGAAAAGGATATGATTTTTACAAGTTTACACGATTTTATATTAACTAAATTTACAACCTTCTTTATAATTTTACCTAACTCAAATCTCAGCCACTAGATCCCTCCTCTGCAAATCTCCACCGCTCCTTCTTTCTTCCATCTCACGTTCATTCTACAGGAAGAAACCGAACAACATGAACCCATAAGCCATCACCTAGGGTTAAATATTGTGACCACCACGATCAACTTCAGGCCGATCAACGACCATGGTTTTGAAGCTCACGACGAAGGCTACCTTCGGCTGTAAGATGGTGGAACTCGGCCTCCTATTTTACCTCGAAAAACGTGAAAAACGCAGCAGGTTTGAACGTGATTTCCCGTCGATCCGTGGCTCCGTTTTTGATCACTCCGTATGGATTTGAAGCTTTCATCGTGCTCTACAACTTTGTAGTTGAGAGTTTTTGCTAATTGTTGATGGATTGAGAGGAAAATGAGAAAGAAATTTCGAATTTCGTGGCCATTGATTCAGGAAATGGCGGCTAGGGCTGAAGTCAATTAGGGTTTCTGGATTAAAATAATAATAAAACTGCCTCGGTTTGCGTGCGTATATATATAGGTAGGTCCAAAATCATCCGAACTCCAATCGAGACGTGCCGCCAGGCGTTTATAAGGTTTTACCCCCATTCCGGACGCAATGGAACTAGTTTCAAGGCCTAATTCGATCATATGTGAGAGTTACGGAAATAAACGATCAATTTTACATTAAACCGATTAACCGAATTTCTACGCGTTTTGGCTTGCCCCGGACAAACGGTAAATCCGTTTGACTTGAAATTTGAAACCTTACAATAATATCACATTACGGATCCAATGAAACTAATTTCGTCGAAATCCGAGACCGTTTGAAAAAATGACTATTTTTAACTCGCCAAATTAATATTAAACAATTTCAACGCGTTTCGAGCTGCCACGGTCAAACGACAACTCCGATTGCTACGAAAATTGAAATCCGATAATAACTAACTATTACGGATCCAATAGAACTAGTTTCGTCCAATTCTGAGACTGTTCAAAAATTGGCTATTTTTCAGGCGATAATTAAATATTAAAATATTCAATTTTCACAAATAAATTTTAAATTCAGTTTTAAAAGTTCTATAACATCACTATAACTCCAATATGATAAAATAAAATTTTACGAATCATTTTTAATCATATTAAACCCGTTATTCAGTTTATCCAATAAATTCCAGTTTTAAAAATCTTATTAACTCTATTATAATCCCAATAGATTCAACATTTATTATTATTCCAAATGACTTACAATTTCTTTCTATCACTAAATCACGAAATCTTATTAAATTAGCTATTTTAATTATCGAAAATTTACGGGTCGTTACACTCTCCCCCACTCAAAACTTTTCGTCCTCGAAAAGGAAAAGAAGGGAAAAGAAACTAAGTATAGAATTCAACATTAGATATATTTTATTCAAAGTTACCAACTTATAAAACAATGAAATTCCATTTATAAAGTCATAACTACGCTTCCATTAACTTACTCCGAACGGCTTCCTAACTTTAAAAGTTAGTAATCAAAACAAGTTATAAAAAAAAAAATTAAAACTTGAAAAAATTTCTAACACCCGGATTTTACGGAAAATTTCGGCAGAGTCTCCTTTGCGCGGCTCGATCGGAAAAAATATAATAGCATATATATCATAAATATACATCTCATCTCAATGATGAGGCATCCCATATGTGGGGAAACAACATATAAATATCACCAATATCATATAAAACCGTAAGCGTACCTTTTATTTAGCATTTATTAGCATTTTACTTACATTATGCGTTTAGCGTAGAAGCGAACTCCACAACGAAGCGCAACCCCTTTGCTACCTACTAAAATGCTCAATAACTAAGTTAGAACCATGCATATAAAGATAGATCGATATATTTAGCCTACACAACATATATATAACATATTTAGCTTCAAAACTGAGATTTCAATTTCTGGACAGCAAACAAATCTTAGCTTTAGGTCACCTAAACGGTAAAATTTGACAACAGAATCTAAACAAAAATTGTTGCATTCATTTCAGGCTTTCCGGAATGTCCAAAATCATCGAATTTGGATCATCCGTTCAAAAGTTATGGCCGTTTTACTTAGGGGAAACGCTTCAGCCTGGGCAGTGTTGCGCAGGTCTGTAACGTTCACTCGTGGTTTCGACCATCTAAATGGTATCAAAACACAAAACACTTAAAACAAAAGTTTTAGCTTATGTTCTTAGCTTTCCAGAAAGTATAAGATCATCAGAATCCGATAAACCAGTAAAAAGATATGTCAAAAATACTAAGGGTGTATACTACAGATTTTACTTATTTTTACACAGGACAGCGAGTAACATTCAAGTTTTTAACCTAGTAGACGAAGGAATTTTCTCAAGTTATCTAAACAAAATTTGTGCTATAGTTTTTGAGCTTTTCGAAAAGTCCAAGATCGTCGAATTCCGTTCAGCCATTTAAAAGTTATGGTTGTTTTCGTTTCTGCATATATTGGACAAATTTGGATTTTCCCAAAATTTGCTTTTATTATTTCAAAGTGTAAACCATCAAAACTTCAAATTTTCAAAAAAAACAATCATAAATACAAAGTTATTTATTTTCTTATTCATCCATGCAATAGGTTTACATTCAATTTGTTTCCGATTTATTCAAGTTTGTTTCATTCACATTTTAAATTCAAGTCAATTTGCTTCAATTTAAATTGAATTCAATTATATTTAATTTCACTTTGCTTCAAATTTGAATTTAATTATTTTACAATTTTATTCCGTTTATTCAATTCCATTAACACTAATGAATTCTACTTAATCAATTATCATCCATCTAACAGCCAATGCATATCAAACATTAACATCCATCCAAAATCTACACTAAATCAATTATACAATTTCAAGTCAACTTTAATTTCATACACTTCCAAGTTTATTGACATTTAGTTATATTCAAATTTAATCAGTTTCCATTTACCAAATCTATATTTCATAAATTTTAAATTTTATTCATTCACTTATATATATCATTCATTTTACCGCTTAAATTTCTTTTATATTTACAACTATCAATTAGATCTTCACATTTTATTATTCACTCTCACACTGGTATATTATTTCTCTACTTATCCTTATTAGCATTTTAAACCTTTTAAGTATTTGGTAAGTTATAGTTATGCAAATAGAATGTAGTTAAACAACATACAACTTCTTTCCATTTAAAGTTGAATTTTCAATTTATTAATTCTTAAGCCATTACTTAAATTGCCCTATAATTTTTTTTCACATTTACATTCACATATAGTATTTCCATTTTATATTAACATAATTGTGAATCACCTTTAAATGTTAATTTAAATTCCAATTATTTACTAACAATTTTATTTATATTTGCAAACCATTGATTAAATTCATATTCCATTATTCAAACCTATACTTGTATATTATCCAATTAACAATTCATATAACATTTTTGAACTTCTTAAATATTTTGGTAAGTTATATCTATGCTATAGAATGAAATTTAATACTACGCGAGTTTTACAGTTTCAATTTTATTTTAAGTTCATAATTTCCTAATTCTAAGGATTTCTACTTCAATTGATATTTTCACTTAGCTCTTAGGTTCATTTCTCATTTCACAATTCAGAAGTTCCTTAATGATTCAAGTCTAAATTCATTTCAATCAAAAAAAAAATCATTAATTATTAAAGAACTTAAGAATTCCAATCCCGGTTTCATTTCAAATCAAGGTTTGAAATAATATATACTTATATAATTTATATATCAAATCATACTATAGAGAATACAAAATAAAATAAATTTGAATCAAAACAAGGTTTAGACAAGCTATTAAGTGGTCTCCCCCACTCAGACTCTCGAAAATAAACGCCGATGATGCGTGCACTCATCACCGAAATCATTTTCTAACGTCAAAAGTAGGGAATATAACACTTATCATAAAAAAAAAACCTTCGAAAACAATTTCAACCCAATTATACTATCATATAATACTCATATTATGTTTTTCAAATTCTTGTAAGTCAATTTCAAACACCGAAATTTAAATTCCCAAATCCAAGTTAAAATTCATTTATATTCATTATCAATTGTGTCTACAAGATTTCATTTTCCTAAATCCATTGTTATTTAATCAATTGTTGTAAATATTGACTGATCAAACAATAACGATAATAATCTAATATTATCATCTCCTAACAATCAATTCAATCAAAATGAATAAATATTCAAATAATTCTTTATATAAAAATATATTCCAAAACGATATTGTGTTGGTTTGTCCTATTCGAGTGTTTAGAAATTCCTATCGACGCCTTGGCGTCCCAAGAATCGACCAGAATTCATAAATACTCAACGGAACAAATTAACACAATATAAAACCATTTTATATCAAATAACAAGTACGCACTCTCATATACACTCAACTCATTCATATAGTTTACCTCTATTTCAATGAGTTATTCCCCACTAGAGCCAAGGTTTATCGCTAAACCAAAGCTCTGATACCAACTGTAACGACCCGCCTTTTAGGACAGTTTAAAACCGACGATCAATTACACATGTCGATTCCAAACCATTAAAAGAGCAGATAGTTATTGGGGTAATTAAGAAAAGAAAAGGAAGGGAAATCAAGGAAATGAAACAACACAGAATCTCACAGCGGAAGGCTAAAGTATAATAATAAAATAACAGTTCATGAAGCTGTTAATTAAATGAATACATTTGAAATGAATACATTTGATTATTATTATACAACATTTATCAGAGTTACATACACAGCAAATATCATACAACAATGCAGCGGAATGGAATGAATATAATAGTAGTAGATCATATACCAAATCTTCGTCTCCGTCCTCCAAGGAAATGATCTTCAACCTAAACTGAAAACTCAGGACTGACCCGAGCGTAATGAAAAGACAAACACTCGAGTCAGGACTAAATATCCTTATGAAAGTTAAATCAATCGTAAATAAATATGAGTGTAACGGCGTCGGAGATGTTTACGGGGTTTGACATCTCCTATCCAGTGTCATCGTGCATGCAATAACTTAAGAGATGTTACGGGATTTTCCATCTCTCAAGGATCCGTTAAACTATCTACTATGTAGTAATATACGCTAAGTAGATAATGTCTATCAGTAATATAAAGTATCAAAATAGCGTTAAGGCGTTACCATAATCCCCCTTAACACATTTTTATATTCCCAAAAGCATATACAAGACCGTAGTTTCCCCAAAACCGGAAGTCACCAGAGGGCAATCCATATACTCAAGGTACAAATCAAAACGTAGTGGTCGCGAATAGGATAATCAGTATGACAAGGTACATGAGGCAATACCAACTAGGATACTAGTAGTTGCGTGATCCGGACTGATGTTGGGCATAGCCAGCAGCTACCCCAACACTGCGAAACAACACTCCCAAATCAAGGGGTGCACCCAAATCAAATCACAAATGTAATAGATATGGTATCGAAGAAGTGTGTCCACTAGAGGTGGCGAACCTCAATGGCCCGGCGCGGCTCCTGTTTTAGTCATGTCAGGGGTCATCCAATATCGTTCTCTTTCTTCAGTCAACGCGTTCACCAAACCATCCACTTCATTCTGGATCAACACTCCGCGTATAATAGTTATTAAAGTGGTTTTCGGTATCGACAGAGAGTATGTCCATATCCGATCCCGGTCTCTTTAATAACTACGTATTATTACACCGATTGGTCGTTTAATATATTTCAAATCGATTCATAATTGATATCAAAATATCATATTCGCTTCAAAAATCAAATCCATTCAAATATCATCGTATCTTTCAAAATATCAGATTTCATATTTAAATTCAAGATTTAAATATAAACATTTCACCTTATTGACCAGCTTAGGATTTTAGAAAAATAGTTTTAAGTAGTTTAAAAGTAGTTTTAAATAATTAAAATAGTTAAAAACACTTAAAATCTTTAAAATGGATTTAAAATAGATAAATTAGTTTAAAATAATTTAAATTGGGTTAAGTAGATTTAAAATAGATTAAAATAGTTTAAGTATTCAAAATGGTTTATATAACAGAGTAATTTGGAAAACAAATTAAAACAGCTTCAAAATCAATCCATTTCAATTATAACTTCCCAATTCAAATCAATTTCAATTTCCATTCCACCGATTCAATTTCGATTTCAATTCAAAACAATGTCAACTTTTACTTCAAATCAATTCAATTCTACATTCACCTTTAATTAATTCAATTTCAATTTATATCGATTTGGAGCTTGATTTCTCAAAATATCAATTTATAACACTTAACAAAATTTCCAACAATATTCAAGTTTAAATCCAAATTCCAAATATGATTCAATTCCAAACTCGATTTCAAAATATCATTTTCATATCACTTTTACTTAGTAATATTCAAAGCTCGAAATAATGTTCAATCTTTAAAATAAATAGATTTTTGAAATTCAATCATATCCAAATTTTTATTTTTTTTTAAAGTCACAACTTAAATTATTTACCAATTTCTTTTAACCAAAATTTATTTCAACATTCCAACTCAATTTTTCGACAAATTCGATTTCTATAAATTGATTTCTATTTATAACTTTTAAATCAAAACATTTAAATAAATTTTAAATCGACGATTTCAAAAATTATTTATTTAGCCAATTCGGTGTCCGTATATAATTTTCTATCCTATGGCCAAGAAATTTTTTATTTCAATTAAATGTCAGGAATGAGTATACATTACTTAAATTAATCTCAGTATCATATGTATGCATAACCGGATCTATATAAGCAAATAAACATCCAAACATTCAATTATCAACCAATAGCATCCATCAAAATACATCATCCAATAAACAATACAATTCATGGCAGTTTCATAGTTATCAATGTCAGGTAATTTAATCGCAATTCAATTTTAATTTCAATTTGACTGTCAATTTAATTTTTCAACGGTTAATGCAAATGACAAGCTATATGACAATTAAATTTTTACCAAACAACGACAAATAAAATCATAACACTTCATAATATCAAATTTAACTAGCATAAAAATATTTAGTACGGTGTGAGCGTTATAAAACACTCACCTTGATTTTACGATTTCAAATCAAATCGAACGACGTTCGATTCAACCCAAAATTTTCTCAAGCTCTAAATGATTCCAATCCAGTTGCAATGCGAAGAGCTCGTCGATACGATTCCAACGCAAAAAGTTTCGTCCGAATCCGACCTCGTATGAAAAAGATATGATTTTTACAAGTTTACACGATTTTATATTAACTAAATTTACAACCTTCTTTATAATTTTACCTAACTCAAATCTCAGCCACTAGATCCCTCCTCTGCAAATCTCCACCACTCCTTCTTTCTTCCATCTCACGTTCATTCTACAGGAAGAAACCGAACAACATGAACCCATAAGCCATCACCTAGGGTTAAATATTGTGACCACCACGATCAACTTCAGGCCGATCAACGACCATGGTTTTGAAGCTCACGACGAAGGCTACCTTCGGCTGTAAGATGGTGGAACTCGGCCTCCTATTGTACCTCGAAAAACGTGAAAAACGCAGCAGGTTTGAACGTGATTTCCCGTCGATCCGTGGCTTCGTTTTTGATCATCTCCGTATGGATTTGAAGCTTTCATCGTGCTCTACAACTTTGTAGTTGAGAGTTTTTGCTAATTGTTGATGGATTGAGAGGAAAATGAGAAAGAAATTTCGAATTTCGTGGCCATTGATTTAGGAAATGGCGGCTAGGGCTGAAGTCAATTAGGGTTTCTGGATTAAAATAATAATAAAACTGCCTCGGTTTGCGTGCGTATATATATAGGTAGGTCCAAAATCATCCGAACTCCAATCGAGACGTGCCGCCAGGCATTTATAAGGTTTTACCCCCATTCCGGACGCAATGGAACTAGTTTCAAGGCCTAATTCGATCATATGTGAGAGTTACGGAAATAAACGATCAATTTTACATTAAACCGATTAACCGAATTTCTACGCGTTTTGGCTTGCCCCGGACAAACGGTAAATCCGTTTGACTTGAAATTTGAAACCTTACAATAATATCACATTACGGATCCAATGAAACTAATTTCGTCGAAATCCGAGACCGTTTGAAAAAATGACTATTTTTAACTCGCCAAATTAATATTAAACAATTTCAACGCGTTTCGAGCTGCCACGGTCGAACGACAACTCCGATTGCTACGAAAATTGAAATCCGATAATAACTAACTATTACGGATCCAATAGAACTAGTTTCGTCCAATTCTGAGACTGTTCAAAAATTGGCTATTTTTCAGGCGATAATTAAATATTAAAATATTCAATTTTCACAAATAAATTTTAAATTCAGTTTTAAAAGTTCTATAACATCACTATAACTCCAATATGATAAAATAAAATTTTACAAATCATTTTTAATCATATTAAACCCGTTATTCAGTTTATCCAATAAATTCCAGTTTTAAAAATCTTATTAACTCTATTATAATCCCAATAGATTCAACATTTATTATTATTCCAAATGACTTACAATTTCTTTCTATCACTAAATCACGAAATCTTATTAAATTAGCTATTTTAATTATCGAAAATTTACGGGTCGTTACAGAAAGGGTAGGTTTCGTCCCAGTCAAAGTCAAGCCGAAAATCCCCCTTTCGACTGCATTGAAGTCATCTATGTTGTCGAAGGGGTTGCTTCTGTTTTACTTAAACCTTTTCCTGTATGCTTTCGAAGGAGTTGTGGGTTTCGTAGGTGATAAAATCGAAAGGGGATTTCAACTCTGTCCTTTAAAATTTTGATTTTTAAAGTCCTTTTGTTTCGACTAAGATGGTTCCGACACCATCAATTTTTCCCTAAATTAATTTTTGTTGGTTTTGAAAGAGATACTTTTGTATATAACCATTTTGACCAAAATGACAGTTTTAAAGAATAAACCCAATTCTTTCGAAAGGGGCACTTTCGTTTGTTACGAACCTCTATATTTTAAAAATGTGATTTGATACTATCGAAATGTCTAGTAGGTTTCGAAAGAGAATGTTCACTAAGGGCTTCGAAAGGTATGTTTACAATGTTTTGAAAAGAGGTTTCGCTTTTCAAGGAGGCTATCCAGAGGTTTCAAAAGAGATGTTTTCATGGTTTCAAAATGTAAAACCCAATCCCAATTTAAAGTAATAACCATGGCATAAATAAAGATTTTAAAATATTATTCACATTATTATTAACCCATAACAGTATTTTGGGGAAAGGGCAGAAGAACCAGTTAGGTTGACCCAATAATGAATATAACTTAATAGATGGTAAAATTTTAATTAAAAGATATTGGCTGGGACCAATAGGTTTACAATGAGCCCATGAAAAATATATGATATTTGCACAGGCCAATAGGTTCACAGTCAGCCCATGAAAATATGACTTGATACTTGCTAGGGCCAGTAGGTTTGTAGTTAGCCCATGAAAACTATATCCGGATTAAGATATTGACAGTTAGCCAATAGGTTCCTAATTAGCCCATGAAAATTATGATAAGAAATAAGATATTGGAGTTACTAATAGATTCTTAATTATCCCATGAAAACTAAGTAATTGGACAGATATTCCATAAGCATTTAACAGGTTAATAGTAACTCTAGAAATAATAATTGAGACAGATAGTCTGAATGAATGAGGATGGTTAATCTAGAATTGATTTATTTGTTTTTCATTTCACCATAATGTTTTGAAATACTATGTTTTTAACCATTGTGGATGCAGGAGCACATATATGGTTTTATAAATGTTTTCGGATACTAATGATGGGAAAACTCGTTACATTAAGCAGCGTGGTCTTACTAGATATCTAAATTGTTTGAGATGGTAAATTATTATTCATACCAGGATTTTGTCTGACTCGAAGGTTTGTTTTCCCCTTAAATTCTCGGGTACTCAATTGATTTAAAGTAGGTTGAGAGTTAAGGTTTGCAGGAGTTCCTTTAAACTAATAAAGCTTCCAGCGATGTGTAGGAGGCAAGATCGTTATTAAAGTTCTTTTATTTCCGCTGTGTCTTTTGTTTGTAAAGGAAAACTATTTTCTTGCCTATCTATATACTCTGATCTACCAAAGGAGCATCTTCATATGTCTCTCTTGGCGTAGTTTGTAATAATTATACATTGTCTGAGCGTGGTCTACTAATTGGGATTATGTAATCGATTTGGAATATTTTGAAATGGAATGTGGAATTTGTTTTACTGTTTAAGTTTTTTCTTCATATTCTTGTGTTTCTGTGTATCAATGTGTCTAATATCGCTGTGCTTGGTCATCGAAGATTAATAACTATAGATACTGTAGCGTCCGTAGCCGTTAGTTTTGGGCCTCCAAGTCGGGGGATGTTACACCATGAGACGTATGTTTTTGTTTTTACTGCATTGTAAGGTTTTGTATTTGTCGGCAATTGTAAGAACATGCTATTATAACTGTCCAGGCTGTTGATGGATCTATACTCTAATTGCTATACATATATTATAGTTTTCTGTTATTAAAGATCATTGTGTATACTATAGTTTACTAGTTACGTTGTGAGATTCTATTCTATTTTTTTTCACCCCAACAATCTGTCTTTTCGACATATGAAGATCGGCACGTAGATACCGTAGATATATTAATGTCCACTTTTGACGGTCGAAACAGAAGGTCGAAAAGGTGGGTTGTTACATAAGTTGTACTCAAGCTCAATTCAGTGCTTAAAACCTTCAGTAGACTCCTCCAAAACTCACTGGTGAAAAGAGAATCTATGTCGCCGGGGATGCTAGAAGGACCATCTTGTAACCTAATGACCCCTCATACGTATAGAGTAGCCAAAGATGCAGCAATCCTCATACTCCTAATTGGAATGAAATAAGCGCATTTGGTCAGTCAATTGACTATGACAAAAATACCCTCTTTCCCTCACCTACTCCTAAGTAGTCCATCGATGAAGTCCATAAAAATGCTCTCCCACTTCCACTGAGGAATATCAAATTGCTACAACAATCCTCCATGCTTCTTCTGCTTTGCCTTTACCCTCTGCCAAGTCATACATTGTGCTACATACTCCACCACATGCTTCTTCATGCTAGGCCAATAAAAGGTTCTCTTTATGTCATGGTCATTTAATCTCCACCTAAATGAATGATCATCCTAGAACGATGAGAATCAGCTTTTACCATGTCAATCAAATCGATAGCAAGAAGAAAACATAATCTACCATCATTCCATAACCATCCCTTTGAGTCAATGGCATAATGCTTTAAATGACTCGACTGCTTTACTCTACCAACCCTCTTAAAAGTATCTAAGAGCTCCTTGACTTGCTTCTGATTAGATCCAATATGGTCCATAAGTGTTGGCTGCATATTCAAAGTTGATAACAATCCCAGAGTGATATCTGACAATGGTCTGAAATTAAACGTAGAAATGAACTCCAAATGTTTTCGTTCTTAGAACAAAGGACTCAACACTCTATGCTGCTTAACTAAGGCATGACGACAACAATGTCTTTGCATAGAGTATATGAGATATCGATGTCATATAATGCTAAAAAATCCATCTACCTCCACTGCCATAAGTTCAAATCATTTTGGGAGAATAAATATTTTAGAGACTTATGATCCGTATATAGCTCAAATCGCTCTTATAATAGATAGTGTATTTATTACTTGAGCGCAAAGATAATAAACCATAACTTAAGATCATGGGTAGGATAGTTTCTCTCGTGGACCTTTAGCTATGGACCATCATTGCTCACCACTCTCCCTTCTTGCATCAACATTGCACCCAACCCCATGCCATAAGCATCAATAAATACAGTTAATACCTTCATGCCATCGGGTAATACTAGAACAGGTGCACTAAGCATACTCACACTTCGCGTCCTACAAGAAAAACAAATTCTTCTTGGTAAGACAGGTTAGAGGGGCAGAGATTTTAGCGAAGCCCTTAGTGAACTTCCTATCGTCGCCCATCAAACCAAGGAAAATCCGCATTTACGTGGCATTTTCTGATACCATACAATCCTATACTATAGAAACTTTACGGGGATTGACCGTTGGTCCACTCTTTGAGACAACATGTCCTAAAAAGTGTACATCCTTATGCCAAAAACTGATACGTAGGAAACTTCACCTTCACCTTATGCTCATAGAGCATATTGAGCTCTTCTTTTAAATGTACCTACGCTCCTCCTCGCTTTTCGAATAGACCAATATATCGTCCAAGAATACCACTATGAACTTACTATGCAATACTCTAAAAACTCGGCTCATCAAATCAAAAAATAAACCGATGCATTGGTCAGTCCGAAAGGCATGACTAACCACTCATATAGTCCGTCAGGTGTACGAAAAATAGTCTTTTGAATACTATCCTTAGCTATACGCAATAGGTCGAATCCTATTGCCAAGTTAAGCTGTGAGAACACATACGCTCTAACCTTCGATCAAAGAGACCATCTATGTGGGGCAACGAGTAGCAATTCTTCTTCATCAGCTCATTCAACTCCCAATAATCAATACAAAGCCTTAGAGAACCATCTACCTTGGTGGAAAAGACAACTAGTGCTCCTTATTTTGAAATACCTCTCCTAATAAAGTCGTTCTTTAATAGCTCATTCACTTGCTTCCTCAACTTGCATCTCTCCTTCGTAGTCATATGCCTCAAAGGTATGGCAATAGGTCTGGAATTCTCCATAAGATAAATCTAGAACTCGAGCTTTCTCTAGGCTAGGAGACCGGTAACCTCGCAAAGACATCCGGATAATCTCCACCTACAGGCACTGAATCTAACTCGTCATGTGATAGGTATAATGAATATAGGTAACTCAACATAATCAAACCTTTGGGATCACAATAAATTTCTAGATTACGTCAACTATAAGTAACTAACATAACATTCTTCCTATCACAATCAAGGATCGCCCTAACATTGTCATCCAATTTGTGCCCAAAATCAAATCAAACCTAAAAAATCCTAAATCAAAAGCATCGCAATTGAACTCCACCCCCAAAATGAATAATTTCAAACCCTTATATATAATACACAAATAAACCGATCATCTTATAGGATTTGCTATAACTACAGAGTCCGTAACTATGCCAATCTTTAATGAAATTCATTCACAAGTCTATTTGTATTAATGGCAACTGGTTTTTTGTGTCACTTAGTTTTGTTCGAATGAATGAAATGTGAAACAAGGTAGAGGTATATAAGAGAAGTATGCTGCATCCTTTTGTACACAGTAAGTTTCTTTTCCACTTTATTTTTATGTTATTTTATTCTTTTCCTTTTCTTTGATCAGAGATTTCTTACCTGATTTGATTGTTTGAAAAAGATGTGATTTATTTGAAATGGGATTTGATATTTTATTTGCTGAGGGAATGTGCATTAAATGTTGTGTTCCCCCTTTTGTTTACATGCATATATATATATATATGTGTGTGTGTGTGTGTGTGTGTGTGTATGCATGCATGCATGTATGTACGTATCTTCATGTACGTACATACCACCTTCATATGTATACAACATTTTTTTTGTCTTGTTTACCTTATACATATGTACATATACATACATATATATATAAATATATTCATGTATGCCTACCATTACCATTTGTATAAGTTTTTCACTTATGTTACATATAAACAACTATTAGCCACTTATGTAAATTTATTCCTATTTTTACACCTATATATTTATTTTAAAATTTTATATCAAAGCTTAAATATATACATCTAATTATATTCCTATATATAATTATCTAGTATTATAAAGGTAGAGTTTTTATTTTAAATATTCTTGAGAGGTTTATTTTTAAATTTCCAAACCATAGTCCCCCAAAATATATATATATATATGTATATATATATATATGTATATATATATATATATAATCAGCAGATAGCCAGAATATATTATTTGTTTTAAATGATAACAACTTATATTATCAATAATTAAGTTAGGGAATTATCAAAACAATAGTGTCAAATCCCGGGTCATTACATTCTCCCCATAAAAGAATTTCGTCCCTAAAATTAAAAAGCAAGAGCTAATTTACTTTTAGTAAAAGGTTTTTATATTCAAACAGCAAGGCATACAAATCATTCGTATCCTAATAACCATAGAAACGATTATGCACACAAAAACAATCCTAGCTATCCTGACAACAATTCTAGACAGGCCTTCCTCACACTATTTAGAGTTTCCTAGGTACAATCCATGGGATCCTCACTCCATTTAATCTTAACTAGCTTTACCACCTTGTTTTGGAGCTCCTCCTCATCTTGATCCACAATCTGAACTGGATGCCTGACCACGGTTAAGTTCGGTCCGACCTTCAAATCTTCCTGAACCGATGGTTCTATAACCAATTGTGGGTCGTGCACGTATTTTCTCAAATGAGATACGTGGAATATATTGTGAATCCCAATCATCCTGTCTGGTAGCTCAATCCTGTATGCTAGAGCACTGATCCTTTTGAGAACATGGAAAGGTCCTATATATCTTGGAGCTAGCTTTCCAGTCTTACCAAACCTGATTGCTCCTTTGATCGGGGAAATCTTGACAAATACCTAGTCTTCGATACTATTTACAGATGATGCCTATGCTCCTCCTCTGATTTGGGGTAGATAAGAATGTCGTCGTTGAACACAAGCACCAACTTGTTCAGCACATCCCCGAAGACACGGTTCATCAGATCCACAAAATAAGCCGGAGCGTTGGTAAACCCAAAGGCATAACTAGCCACCCATAGAAACATTCAGGTTTTTTGAATGCAGTCAAGGGTATACTGTTTTTAGCAACCTTTAACTGGTGAAATCCCGAAGCTAAATCCATTTAGGAGAACACAATCGCCTCATGAATTTGGTCGAAAAGATCGTTAATGCGAGGCAAGGGGTACTTATTTCTAATGGTCATCTTATTCAATTCCCGATAGTCTATACAAAATATTAACGACCCGTGCGATTTAGTTGCAAACACTACAACAGAACCCCAGCTTGAACGACTAGGTCTGATCAGTCCTCTCTCCAAGAAATCCCGAGTTTGCTTCGTCAATTCTTTCCTTCCTCTTGGAGCCATCCTCCTACTTGGTTGGACCACAAGTATCGCCCCTCGAACTAAATCAATACAGACCTGGGGTTTAATTAATTTAAAGGTTTAAATCATTTTATTTTCATTAACCATTAACTAATCGAATTTCAAATTATTACTTAGCAAAGGATACTAACAAGTCATTTAGGTGATAGGACAATACTCAGCCCCTATATTTTATAAAAAACAGGGAATTAAAGTTTTAAAAGTAAATAGTTTTACAGTAATTTGATTTTGGAGAATAACACTTAAGAATATTTATATTTTTAAAAAAAACAGGCCTACCGGCCCAAACCCGAAAACACAGGCTTCCCCTCCTCTATCACTTCTCTTTCATTCTGCTACTTCCTATTTCCCCCTTTTCTTTTCTTTTTCGTTGCTTACACCTGCATAGACCTTGGCCGTGCATGTGCATACCCCAACGAAAACTCGCCGACCAACTCGACTTCACCTCCAAGTCACCCTCGACCCCCTCGTCTACTCCAGCTACCCAAATTTCCATAACCACGCAAAGACAAAAAAACGAGCAAACAACCATAACTAAGGAAAACACCCGACTCCCATTTCGCCTCGTACCACCATCTCCGACCACCGGGGGTCAAGCCACCTCGTCCGAAGCTTCGTTTCCCTCCCCTCTAACTTTCCCCCACACTACAGCCGTACGTCCCCACCACGACGCCGCCGTTGGCAGAAAACCGACCTCGTCCAAAATTTGAACCTAAACCCTACTTCTCCTTCGACCCGCCACCCATCGATCGGAGTAATCCTTTGCTATTTTTCTTGTGATCTCCTACTAATCAGCTTCCTCTGACCACAACACCGACGCCTACTACCCTCGAGATCGTCGGAAATCGACCCACGACTAAAAATCAACCATCACTCTCCACCTCGTCAAATACGCAACTAAAAATCATGATAATGCCACCAAAATTCATTATTTCTAATGCCGATTCTATTCATGTAGATGAAAAATCAAATTGGAGTATTCGAATTTCTTGAAATATTTGGTTACCTACTGTAAATCCTATTTTCCAATGTTGTTACTTGATAATGTTTTACGAATCATTTTTAAAATAAAGTATACTTGAATACAAACATAAATCCTTCACACATCATAACCTAAAACTATTTAGAGGAAGAGATATAGATTTTTAAAAGTTAAACCTGGCATAAAAGAACATAACAAGGGTAAGAGTGTTGTACTGGCTTTTGTATTCATCCATATACGTGCATATATACATCGACTTCTATGCAAGCAACATTGTCCAATATTGTTATTTTATTTTACTTTTAAACAAACTCATAGACTATAAGGTAGATTTTTGGTTTAAAAAGTTTACTCACTGTATATGATTTTGGACAGAGCATTGGTTTCGAAAAGAACTCTTGGCTTGGGTTTTTGATCTTCCTTGACTAGAGTTGTTTTAATCTCCTAGAAGTTGTAATGGCAATTGGTTTTCTATTTAACTTAGTTTTGTTCGAATGAATGAAATGTGAAACAAGGTAGAGGTATATATAAGAGAAGTATGCTGCATCCTTTTGTACATAGTAAATTTCTTTTCCACTTTTATTTTATTTTATTTTATTTTATTCTTTTCCTTTTCTTTGATCGGAGATTTCTTTGACCTGATTTGATTGTTTGAAAAAGATGTGATTTATTTGAAATGGGATTTGACATTTTATGTGATGAGGGAATGTGCATTAAATGTTGTGTTCGCCCTTTTGTTTACATGCATATATATCCCTTCATGGACATACATATGTAAACAACATATTGTTGTCTTGTTTGCCTTATACACACATATATATGTATGTATGTATGTATTCATATATATGCCTATCATTGCCATTTGTATAAGTTTTTCACTTATGTTACATATAAACAACTATTAGCCACTTATGTAAATTTATTCCTATTTTTATACATATATATTTATTTTAAATTTTTCAAAGCTTAAGTATATACATCTAATTATATTCCTATATATAATTATCTAGTATTATAAAGGTAGAGTTTTTATTTTAAATATTCTTGAGAGGTATATTTTTAAATTTCCAAACTATAGTCCCCTCTATATATATATACACACACACACACATATAATCAGTAATAGCCAGAATATATTATATTTGTTTTAAATGATAAAAACTTACATTATCAATAATTAAGTTAGAGAATTATCAAAACAATAGGGTCAAAATCCCGGGTCGTTATAATGTATACATTGAGTCCCGCTCTTCTTTTATATTGTTTGTACATATAATTTTTTTCAGAGAGAGAGGGAAGAGAAGTGATTTCGGCATTATGAAGGGAGACAAGCAGGTTCCTCCAATCAGATGATATAAACATATATATTATATTATTCTCTCGAACAAGGCATAGAACAATAGAAAATAGTTAGAGAAATAAATGAACCAAAAATGGAAACGATCTGGCATATATGAAGTGAAATGGTGGAATAGTGAAAGCTAGCAATTTATTTCTGGAAATATGAAAACTAATGTCTATTGGTTTACTAGAGACAAGAAACAAGACACAGAACAAAAAATGGCTAAAACAGTTACTGCTACAGCTAATCGTTACGTAGATTCCGCCGTTTATCGAATGTCGAAATGCACAAATAAATATGCTGCGAAGATCGGCACGTCGAGATAAATAGAAAGATATATAGATATTAGCGGTACAACCACTCTATCAAAAGTCGACGTTCCCTCCTAAAAGTGCCGCTACTTTGCCGAAAATAAGAAAAATGGAGCTAGAGTAGTCCAAATTTGGCGAAACGAATTATGTTGTTTCACTTTGAAAATGATGTACATTTGTATTATGTAAAAATGTTTAGGTTTTAAAATATTTATTTTCAACAAATTTAACCGATTTAAATTTAAAATTACACAAAAAAATACATATATTTTTTGATGAAAATATGAATTTACTACGTTTAAATAGACGCATTCCAAATATTAAATTTTCATTTCAAAATTTTACGTTTTATTTCAATGAAAAATATCAGTTATTTACGTTATAAACGTCATTAAAAATTACATGTCCTTACACTCTCCTCCACTCAAAACTTTTTCTTCCTGAAAAGGAACAAGATAGGAGAGTGAAAGTCGTAAAAAAGAAAGATAGATTTGAAATACACAGTATTAGATACAAAAGTTAACATATAAACTTCATTTTGGACATTTTATTAATTACATTTATATTGTATGTTATTCAATTACATATTCACATGAACATTTTAACTTTTGAATATTTCAGGCAAGTTAAATATGTTCTAGAATGAAATTGAGTATTATACAAATAAATTTTTATTCTAATCAACTATTTCTAGCTTTTTATATTTCATTTCTCACCTTAACACTCCAACTATTCAAAACAATTGCTCCATTTCAATAATTCATGTCACGGCCCAGAATTTTCAACGCTCGAAAATCGACATTAGTACGTTCACTATATTGCATGCCGAGCAATCGAATGCCGGAAATAACAGATTGTCAGGGAAAAAGAAAAAAGAGGTAAAAGAAGAAACAGAGACAACAAGACAGAATCACACATCGCAGTGGAACAATAAATAATAGATAATAACATGTCTTAAACAAAAAGAACTACAACTGTTGTTTACACGTTACATCATTAGAGTACAACAAATCCATACCGGACAGTTATAGTAACTTGTCCTCACAAGTGCTGAATATATAGCCTACAACACACAGCGGAATATAATAAAGTACGTGTGATACGTCCTCATCATCCAGCTCGTCTTCTGAACTCCATAGCATCGTATCCTATATTTGTAATACTCAGTTTGACCCGAACATTATAATAAAATAACACGGAGTCAGTCTTGAAAACCAGTATGAGAAAAACACACTCAATTTGAGTTATTGAAGTTATTAAAATCCTTTGAAAAAAAAGTATCTCATAAGACCACGTCACACATAAACACGACGAGTTTTTACCTTAGATAACCAAAACACTTTATATAAAATCATCTGTTATTATAATAGTGTCTAAGTACAAATACTTATTCAAATAGCTGAAATTGTTACATTAATTAAATTCAACATACTAGGCTCTATAACCAAAACCGTAAATGCATATATTGGAGAATGGATTCCACACGAATGATGCACTGGAGCATCACCTGTCATGTACACATTTAGAAAAATGTACCAAGGACTATGTCGGGATTCCCTGCAACACAAAACCGGGCTACCCCTAACCTGGATAGACCAAATATGCTATTAATCCGGGTTTTCCCACCCTATCCGAGTTCTTCCACACACTATAGTAATAATATCCGAGCTAGGAAGATGATAAACATACCCTAAGTGGGTGCGACCCACTTAGTCTTGCTGCATCTCCCTTGATTTTCATCCATTCCTAGGTGATGAGGCTTGAGGCTACGATTACCTTTTAAAAGGAAATTTTACTTAGAATTCTCATTGTCCTCCAATGACAATGTACTAATAGCATTCATCCATACAAGTTCGTTCTGGGTCTGAACAGAACCGAAGGCCTACTCCTCTTACATACATTTTGGAATAATCCTCAGGATTAGTAACGTTTAGACCTTGCACTTCACTGCTCCATCTTCGATTCCCTGCTCTTTTCTTCATTACGAAAACGTACTCGTTGGATTGAAGTCGTTTTTGGATGACCCATCCGACCCTGGCCTCTTTAAAACAACATTCGATATTCCTGGTAAACTGAACCCTTGTTCTTTAGGAAATAAATAGACAAGAATAAGATCGAAGATACCTCCTAGTCATTAGTGGACGGATTTCCTTATAATCGTCTTAGAAAAACGAATTGAGTTTATATGTATAATATCGCACCTCGAACGGCAACTGTACCATATTACTCCGGTGTTTCTCCTAGATATTTCCCAAGTTATATTTTGGGTCCATACTGGATAGTCGGTTATTTAACTATCAAACAAACAATCATAAAATCAAAGATTCCACTTTAAACTGACTTCACTAAGTCTTATTCAATTTAATTTCAATCATTTAGATCTCTTTATCCAAAATATATACTTACCCTATCGAACTTAGTATATTCAAAAACTATTCTTTTCAAAAATAATTGAAAAACTTATTTAAATAATATGGAAGTTCCACTGCGGTATCAACCATGGATTCATGGCTCAATAGTTACGTCTTTATCCCAAAGAAATTCAAAACTTAACTGCAGGCAATCCGTGCCTCTGATTTCGGCATGAAAGCATACCATTACTTTCCAAAACTTTATTTAATAATTCTCTCAAAATAATACTTATAAATTTCTATAACAATTTTTCCAAGTTAATCTTTAGACAAATACTCTTTTATAAAGTTATTATATAAAATATTAATATTGAATAATTATCTTTTAAAAATAATCATACTAAATAATTCGTTAATAATAATTAACTTAATATCAACTCATTATAACTAACTTAATTAATAACTAAATATAATTTAAACAATTTAAAATAATCACAACAATTTGAGACAATAATTAATTTTAATTTATTAATTAGTTCCTAGCCGATTTACAAAACTTATTTATAAACTTATAATCCATTTTGACAAATCCAAAAATATTTAAATAGGTTATTTTTTAGAATATTTTTAACCATTTTTGAATTTCCTAGTTTAACAATTTAAAATCCTGTTTTTAAACAAACTCAACTTATCAATAAAATATACTTTCCAATCACAATATAGCCAGTCTAACACTTATAGATCTCTCTAGATTTATCACTAATTGATTTATGTCTAATTTAGTAAATTCTTTTTTTATATTCCTAAAAATAAATCTATCATTTATTTTTAAGTCAATTTACCTATCTCATTATAGGTCCTCACCGTCAACTTATATCTTTAATTTATCCATTGGTAATCACTTCACTTTATTTATAAACCTTGTTTATAAATCCCATAGTCTCATTTCCCGTTTATAATGGTTTCACAATGTTTAATCGATTACAAATCAATTTCTTAATTGAATTCCATTTTTAAATCAATTTCTTAAATAACCCAACTGTATTCCAAAACTCAACTGAATTACAGTTCCACTTCCATTTTTAACTTTAAATCTTATTTAAGATCTAGTATTTAACAATTTTATACTTTATTTTCAAATTTCCTTTTTATTATACCAAACTATTTTAAAAATCTTTGATTTTTAAAATCCTTTTACACTTAAACGAATATCGCTTATGTTTTATTATTTAAACCTTTTATTGAAATTATTCCTAAATTTTTATTTTCCATATTTTGAAATTATTAAGTACAAATTTAAAATCAAAACTATTTATTTTACCTAAATTCATCTCTTTTAATTAATCCAAATTTCACTATAAATACTTTACTTCCAATTTCCGTTTTTATTTTCTTTCCAAATTTAAGACATTTATTATTGGTATTTAAAAATTCTAAAATATAGGGCAAAACTACCATATCAGCCAATAAATTCAAATTACACTATAATCTATCATAAAATATTCAAAAATATCATATATTAGTATATATGAAGTTAAATTCAACATTTTTGAGGAATCCAGTTGGATCCCTCTAACCTATTTCCCTGAATCCATTGATGTTAATATAACATAAAAAATACCAATCCTACTTCGAGGGGGATATCACGGTATATTGGGTTATCTACTATTATGCGGGGCACATAGGGTCTCATTCACTATACATATGTGGGATCAGCCACTCCAATTACTAATATATATACTACTATATATATATAACAACATACAAACTGATTACAATTATCAAATTCAACCAACCAATCAATAATTAATTTTGACTATCTAAATTTAATTAGTAATGCAAAATTGAGTGAGATTAACTCATCTTGATTTTTACTGTCATTCTCGCGTTCCAATTCTGATTTAATTCGAATGCATTTGAAATTATCTGAAAAATTTACAAGCAAAGATCTCGACCAACCAATTACATATTGAAGGATTCGCCAATAAGAATCCAAAGCGACCGACCACGTTGGATTTGGATCTAAAATGAATGAGATATTATATTTACAAGTATTTGAAATTTTGTAAACAATTTATAAACTAATAACTTATTTTTATTTTTTAAATAAAGCCTATACCCATTCAGCCCGAGATCCTTTCTACTCCAATATCAAATTCCACTCTTCTATTTCTTATAGGTCTAATAATGTGTACGCGTGCACTGATATGTGACACACCAGGATCGAGCACCAACACCCAAGTTACCATTGTCGATCGACTCCCCTTGGCTTCCTCCTCCCATCGCCCACTCGCCACCTCCAGCCAGAAGCGACCCAAAAACTACATCGCGACAACTTGAAAGTCACGACCTACTACCTATCGTCGCACGTTGCTCCACCACCACCAAACTCTTCGGCCACCTAAGAAAAATACTCCAGAACTCATCAAATCAGCTAAATCCCCTCTTAGAGCCACCACGCTGAAACCCTAGCTGCCCGAAACCCTTCGACTATCAGTGCCAATCACCACAAGCAGGCGCCGCAACCTTCAACAAGCAACCCAGGCTGAAGATCATGCTCACACACGAATTTCAAAATGAGTTTCAACAAACTGATTTTCAGAAAGTTAAAGGCTCAAATGATTTTAGGAAGTTATTTCAGCTGATTGGTTTTGGGAAAGTTAATGGGTTTTGGGTCATACTTCTTACCTTGGCAATTTAGGGGATGTAATTCTTTTAAGGGGGAAGGAATGTAATGACTCAGAAATTTGGTTATTTAAAATAGGAATATTTAATTGATTTTAAATATTTGAAAATTTAATTTTGTAAATTTAATAACTTGAATTTTAATTATAATAATTTATTAGGTAATTTAATTGTGGAATTTAATAATTGAATTTTTTGTTAGATTGTGGAATCTTGAGTTTTAAGCTAGATAAAAATAACTTCAAATGCTTATTAAAATTCTATTAATAAGAACGAAGGTAAATAAAATTTTAAATTGAATTTAAAAATGATTTACTTGATTTTAAAAATAACTTGTTTAAATTAACAGATAAATATAGCCGTCCGAGGCACAGTCTCGAATTTCGAAGAAACTAGTTTCATTGAATCCGTAATAGTGTATTATTATCGGGTTTTTAATTTCATAGCATTTGGAGTTGTCTTTTAGAAACGCATTGAATTTAATATCAAAAATTTAATATTTTAATTGGGTTCAAAAAGCTGTCTTCTCCATACGATCGAGTTAGGGCACGAGACTTGTTCCATTGGGTTTGAAATAGGGGTATAACATTAGAAATGCCGGGCAACACGCCTCAATTGGGATCCAAAAATTATAGCTGGATATTTTCCAATTTAAATAATGTGTATGTGTGCATATATGTATGTATGTATGTATGTATGTATATTGACTTGACCATATATTCACATCGACCACCATTCTTTTATTTCAGCCGGCCTATTTTTAAAATTTAGCCACCCTATATTATCAGCTACCTGACTATGTTCATGCCTACGATTTCTTTTAAGACATGCTTTCCTCCTCTTTATTTTTAAAACACAGCTGACAACAAGAAATAGAAAAATAATAGTATATCTCAAAAAAATTTGAATAATAAAATCTAGAAGGAAGTTTAAATTTTCTCTTTTGCAAGAACTCCGACTGGAGCTGTTTGTTTGAAGGTGTGGCATAGTTTTGAAATTCGACATTACACCATCGAACAACAGTTCGAGCTAGGTTAAGGAATTTTCAAGTTTCGGCCCTTGATTTAAGAGATGGAGGGTGGTTTTGGACTTAGGAGGAGAAGGCAAGTCGATTGGTGAAGTTTTGTGAATCGTTGTGGCGGTTTAAGGTTCGCAATCTAAGTACGGTCGAAACGGAGGTGGGGTTGTCGCGATTCATTTCGGTGACTCGAAGGGATGGGCGGTGCTGCCAAGTTGAAGAGGACGGCGGGGCGGTCGTGGGGATGATGTCGAATGGGTCGTTAATGGCTGAGAAGGTTCATGTACATACACGGCATGATGATGTTAGTGCATGCGTAGGGGGAGGGGTAGGCATTTGGTGAAGAAAGGAAGGAGTAGCGGGCTGGTAGGGGCATTGGGCCTTAAGCCATTCAAGAAGAAGAAAAAAAAAAGAAAAGAGAAAAGAAAGGAAGAAAAGAAAGGGGGAATGTGGATCACATGTGTTTTCTTGGGCCGAGCTGGAGGAATGTAAAGTTAAGTTACGCAGTAATTAAAAATAATTTGTTATTTAAATTAATTCAAATGTTTATAAATTTGTAACTGCTTCATACGATGTTAGAATCAAACAAAACAAGTTGCATGGCATTAATATCTGCAAGATCTAGGATATGGAACTGAATTGGTCGAGTTCTGAGCTATTGGAATTTCACGCTAAAATCAAATGCCGGTTTGATTTTAGACGAATCAGAGCGCAAAAGCGATATAAAAATCAAGATGAATAAATCTCACTAATCTTAGATAATTGGTTATATTTTAAATTGTTAAAATTATTTAATGGTTGGTTTGATGGATTGATAAATATTATCTGTTTGATGTTATATTATATACATTAGTATATATATTAATAGTTGGATATATTCCCGTCGTTGGAGCGGATGAAACCCTATGAACCCGCATAATATTGGATGACCCTATATTACCACAATGTCCTGCCTCAAACTGGGATTGGTATTTTTGTTATCTAACATTTGTGGTTGCAGGGAAAACATGTTGGAGGGATCCAACTGGATTTCTCAAAAATGTTGATTTTAATTTCATATATAGTGATATATGGTGTGTTTCAATAATCTATGATAGAGTATGATATGATTTGATCTTTTGGATGCTATAGTAGAATTAGCCCTAATTTCAATATTTTAAAACTATAAATATTATTTTTAGGTTCGAAAGGAAATTGAAAAGCGATCTGGAAGTGAATATTTATATAGAATTTTGGATTATTTTAAAGTAATTGTTTTAGATAAAATAATTGGTTTGACTTTGTACTTGACTATTCCGTGAAATTTTAAAGGGAGATTTTGGAATAATGTATAAAGGATTTTAAATAAAAAACCTTAAGTGATACTTGTTTAAAATATAAAGGGTTTCAAAAATCAAGATTTTTAATAGATTGGGAGAATAAAGGGAATTTGGAAATAAATATATAATTGGTTATGCTGGACTTTTAAATAAGATTTTTAAATAATGAAATGGAGGTAGAAATCAAGATTTGATTGGTTTCTGTTGAATATGCGCTTACATGATTTTTGTTTGATGATAATAAACATATATACATTCGTTTAAATGTATTTGTTAATGTACTATTTTATTTTTTCATAGATTAAATAAATATTTGCTGAATAAAATTAAATGACAAAGATTTTGAATTCAAACAGAATATTTTATTCAAACAAATATTTATTACAATTTTGAATAGTACAAATTCAAGCTCTCACTCTTCACTTTACAACTTTGATACAAATTCAATTACATCACTATTTTACATTTACATTTAACCTCACTACATATCACTCACACTCGTATTTTGTCTTAAACTTCATTCCAGTTAAAATCCAGCATCTGAGCACTCTGCAAAAATATACACTAATGCAGTAAAATTGAAAAGAAAATATTTTTGCAGCATAAAATAAAACATGAATTTTGAAAATAATATTTGCCTCAGTTATTTGGGTTGTTCGTCATCATTTAAATTTGAATTCATCACACACGAACAATGTGACATGCACAGTGTATCACCGTACATGCCACAAGGCCGTGCACACCGATATACACTTGATTGATTTACAGGGACAGGTGAGCACAGGCCAAACCCAAATGAAAAGCCAGGTTTAACTCACGTGCAATAACATAAATATCACAACTCTCAGCACAAGGTCAAACCCGGGTTTTAAAACTGGATTCAACTCAGGTGATAAATCAAATGAAATGGTCAAGATACATAATTCATAGGGTCGACCAAAAATCCAAATGCACAAAAGCATGATGCAAACTGAACAAAAGATCAGCCATGACCAAAGAGAAGTCAAATGCAATAGACCGAGAACCGGACCAGTGCAGCCAACTAAAGAATAGAATTACTCACAACTAAACCAACATGAATGAAGATACAGGGAAGAGACATGTACACATGGGAAGTTACCCAAAACAGAGAGCACAAATGAAGACTACAGGTCTCAATGTCAATGAAATGCAACAGCACAATCAAACTACAACAAGACCAAAGAAAGAACTCGACCAAGTACAAGTGCAAGAAGCAATGCTCAACACCACACAGTGCACATATGTAAAGTATAGACTGGCATCAAAACCAGTTCAACAATTGAGTACAATATGCACAGAAGAAAAATCCAATTAAAATACCAACTGCAAATATCCATGGCCGAGCATTGAACAAGACTACAAATACAAAGCCACAAGAGAACCAGACCAGTGACATGTGGACAGTGAAAATCAAATAACCAAACTACTCAAATGAATTCAATCAAAGTGTAGAAGCAAATGTCTTTAAGAAGCAGTGCAAACTCAAACAAGTAAGTGCAGTTGTGAAAACTGATGTGGCAAGCTACAAACACCTGTGCAACAACAGTATCAATAACAAGTACAGTGTTCCTTAAAGACGAATTCGAGCTAGAAACCAATGAACATGCAGTCAACTCAAGTACATCAACTACAAGATCAACTCGAAGCAATTGACTACAAACAGAAGGCGAGCTCGAAGTAGTGACAGTAAGCAATGTAGCAACATGCAAATAAAACCAACAAAATACACAAACAATGCCAGAGACTAAGCTCACAGGGGTCAGAAAGCCGAACTTAATCCAGAAGGTGAAAGGAGTAAATAACATAACAGTGAAGTCAAATTCAGTTGAACAAAGCCAAGACCGAAGCCAGTAGTACAGAAAATATAGAACAAAATCAACATGGTCAAAGCAAATCAACGCAGTGATAAAAATTCAAGTGCATATGAAGTATTGACGAAGTCAAAAATCAACACCGTGATGAGCACGACAATTCAAAGCCGCAATTCAAAGCCGTGGGTATCAAGCATCAGAAATATACGATTATGAACAAGTCAGAGAAAATCACAATCATCCACATGAAAATCAATGGTCGAGTGAAATTAGTTGACAAATTCAAATTAGTTTATACGAACGCAATTCAAGGAAATCGAACGCATATATAAACCCACAATCATCATCGGTTAAAGCATTGAGTTCAAGTACGAAAATACAAAAGCACAAAATTACTTACCGAAGCAAGTTCGAACTCGATCAATTTCAAGAGCGGAGAGCAAAACAGAGAAGCCAAGCAATCGACGAAAGCAACAACTAAAAGTCATCTTTCGATTGAGCAACCAATGGTCGGCGCTTCAGAAAACCCTAATTTAAGAGCACGGGATCGAAGGGACGAAGCCCTAGTTAAATTGCAAAGAGGAACGGCCACCATAAACGAACAAAGCAAATAAGAGGAGACGGGCCATAAATTATAAAAGAAGAAAAGGGGGCCAGACTTTAATTTTAAAGTTGGGCTTTATAATAAAGGGCTTTAAATTTAAAAAGGGTTATTTTGTTTTAAATTGTTTTAAATTGTATTTTCCTTTTTAAACCATTTATTTTTTCTAGTCGTGTGACTAGGGGACAAGCTACGTTTCGTAGTTTGAGAATTCGCAACTCGGTGGCTGAGTTGTGGCAAGGTATTGAGCGTAGAGTTAGATTAGTCAATAGCGGGTATAGCGAGTTTACGTGTGTAAGCGAGGGACTATCTAATTTCTAGTAGAAACCTTGGGGGCAGCACGTAGGCGGGGTTTTGCCGAAGATGGGTAAATTCTGTGTCGTTCTATTTTTGCATTTATTATTCTACTATTATTTGTGCTGCTACTGTTCTGTGATCTATGTTGAAATTATAAGCTTCCGCGATTAATTTCTATAATTTATACCATCACCCTATTCACCCCCCTCTAGGGTGAAATCGATCCTATAAGTGGTATCAGAGCTAGGAATAGAAGTCATCATTTGTTTTAAAAATTCGTTTTTTTTTTAAAAAAATTCAGTTTTTGTTTTTTAAAATTTGAATTTTTAATGGATTCTTTTAATAATGCTTTTGCAGAGGGTCAGTCCATAATTCGACCACCAATGTTCAATGGT
The DNA here is from genome assembly GCA_030765085.1 of Allium cepa. Lineage (NCBI taxonomy): Eukaryota > Viridiplantae > Streptophyta > Magnoliopsida > Asparagales > Amaryllidaceae > Allium > Allium cepa. The sequence continues at coordinate 903,288,875 of CM060932.1, forward strand.
GAATATGCTTATTGCAAAAATAGGATGGAAATTTTTCTGAAAACCATTGATGCATGGAATATTGTTGAGACAGATTATAGAATACCAACTATAACTGTAGATAATCAGGAAATAGAGAAACCAAAGGAACATTGGACAGAACTAGAAAATAAATTACAAAATACTAATGCTAAAGCTATGAATTCTATTATCTGTTCATTGGATCAATTTGAGTTTAATCGTGTCTCACATTGTCTAACTACGCAGGAAATATGGCACATACTCGAAGTGACTCACGAAGGAACATCTCAAGTCAAAGAATCCTGCCTTGCTATGCTGTGCAGCGAATATGAGAACTTTACAATGGCAAAGGAAGAAAATGTCAAAGAGATGCATGTACGACTTTCCAATATCGTATACAAATCAAAAGCTCTTGGAAAATCATACACAGAGTTGGAGATAGTCCGAAAAATCCTCAGAGTCCTTCCTCAAAGCTTTGAAGCCAAAGTGACTGCCATTCAAGAATCAAAAGACTTGAAACAAATGAAAGTCGAAGAACTCATCGGAAATCTCACTGCTTGTGAGTTAGAAATGAAATTCAAGGAAGAGCGTGAAGGAGGTGACACTCGAAGAAAATAATAGCTCTTAAAGGAACAATTGAAAGTGAAGATGATGATGATGATGATGATTGTGAAGCAGAACTAGCACTATTAATAAGAAAATTAAAAAGGTGGAGTCGCAAATATGGCAATCCAATTAGAAATCAACAAGCGAAGAGCAGATTAAACAAAGCAATAGACAACCCAGAAGAACAGAAAATCATCTGTTACAAATGCAACAAACCCGGTCATATCAAGCCACAATGTCCTAAAAAACGATCAAACCAAGGAAAGAAACTAAAGAAGAAAAGCTTTGCGGCTACTTGGGATGAAACTGACGAAGATGAAAGTGATAGCACCGAGAGTGAGAGTGAAAAAGAAAACATGTGCCTTCATGGTGAAGTTACAGACAGTGATGACGACGAGCCAAGCGAGGTATCAAAACTCACTCATTCTGAATTACTTATTTATTTCCATGAAGTAAATGGCTGTTATGAACGACTTAGGGAAAAATACGTCAAACTTGAATCTCAAAAGGATACTTTGATACAATGTAATGAACAACTTGATCAATTAGTTAAGAACTATCAAAGTAGGATCCCTAAGTGTGATAAGTGTCCAACATTCGAAGAAGAAATTAAAAAAATAGAAATCAATATAAAATCACTTGAAAATGAAATTCTGATTTTAAAAGAGAATGAAAATACTAGGAGAGAGAATTCTATTAAAAAGTGCACACAATTGTTAAACGAAAATGAATCTCTCAAAACACAAGTCCAACAATTGTCAATGACTTTAGATAAATTTTCAAAAAGTGAAAAATCGTTGAATATGCTATTAGGAAAGCAAACTGTTTATACGGTTAGACAAGGACTTGGATATAGTAAATCGAAAACTACTAAAAGCAATATTAATCATAATTCTATGTGCACAATTTGTAGAAAATATGGACACAGTCGCAATAATTGTTGGTATAGACCCAAACATGTGAAAACTATACCGATTTGGGTTTCAAAAGGCACAAATATAAAAACTCTCAAAGTTAAACAAATTTGGGTGCCAAAGGGAACAATTATAAATAGTTTTGGGTCTCCAAAAAATTATCGTTCTAAATATTTTGCCACTAACAATCATGAACCTATAAAAACAAATAGGTCACTAAACTCTCTTCTCGTGTAGGTATGCTGGCAGGCTAAGGAACAACAGCAATGGTACTTGGATTCTGGCTGTTCCAGGCACATGACAGGCGATAAATCAAAGTTCCTTAGCCTAGAAAAGTACAAAGATGGCAGAGTCACAATGGGCAACAATGACAAGTGTAAAATTGTCGGTAAAGGTAAAGTAGGTAACAATACATTTACCTTGAATGATGTACTATATGTTGAAAATCTGCACCACAATTTGATATCAATCAGCCAGCTATGTGATAAAGGTATGAATGTTATCTTTGATTCTGACTTGTGCAAAATTGTTGACAAATCATCAAAAGAAATCTTATTTTCAGGAAAAAGGAAAGGTAATATATATTCTCTATCTTTTGATGATCTCACCCTCTCTACATGTTTGGTAGCTAAGGATATAGAAGTGAATTTATGGCATAGACGTTAAGGGCATGCTAGTATAAACTTATTAAACAAATTAAAATGAAAAAGTTTGGTAAGAGGGTTGCCATCACATGAGTTTGAAACAGAAAACATTTGTAAAGCATGTACTTTTGGAAAACTTAAAAAATCATCGTTTCATGCCAAAAACAATGTAAGCACTTCTAGAGTTCTTGAACTAGTCCATATGGATCTATTCGGACCTAATGACATTGCTAGCTTAGGAGGTAAGAAATATTGCTTTGTGTTAGTTGATGATTACTCAAGATATACATGGGTATATTTCTTGGCTAAAAAATCAGAAACTTTTTCATACTTCACAAAATTCGCAAAATTAGTGCAAAATGAAAAAGGAGTCCCTATTGTTTCGTTAAGAAGTGACCATGGTGGAGAAATTGAAAATTATGAATTTGAAATTTTCTGTGATGAAAACGGAATCAAACATGAGTTCTCTGCACCATGTACTCCACAACAAAATGGGGTAGTTGAGAGAAAGAATCAAACTTTGCAAGAATTGTCTAGGTCTATGATAAATGAATATGAAATACCTCTACATCTTTGGGCAGAAGCAGTAAATACAGCATGTTATGTAATGAATAGAGTTATGATTAGACCGATTCTTAACAAAAACCCCCTATGAGCTATGGTTCAACAATAAACCAAACATCGCTTACTTCAAAGTGTTTGGATGTCCTTGCTATATTCTTAACACAGGTGATCAGTTAGGAAAATTTGAAGCAAAGGCTGATGAAGGCATCTTCATGGGTTATTCTTCGAGAAGCAAAGCTTATAGAGTCTACAACAAAAAGACAAAAACAATCGTGGAGTCAATCGATGTGAAATTTGATGAAGGCATTGATGGTCAGGAAACATCCAAAAGCAACGTTGAAGAGGAGAAAGAAAAAGATGAGCTTGAAAAACCAAAAGAAACTGCTGATACTAGAGAAACTACCACAACTCAAGAAGTCCGAAGAAATCTGGATCCAGAAAAACTGAAATACAAAACAGACCATCCACTAGAATTGGTAATTGGAAACCCTATAGCAGGTATACAAACTCGTTCATCCTTTAAAAATCTATGTGATCTGTGCTTATATAGTGGATTTATTTCATAAATAGAACCAAATAACATAGATTCAGCCCTTAATGATGAAAACTGGTTCATGGCCATGCAAGAAGAGCTAAATCAGTTTGAACGAAATAATGTTTGGAGTCTAGCACCTAAACCTAAGGATTATCCAGTTATAGGAACAAAATGGATTTTTAAAAATAAATATGATGAATCTGGAAATGTAATTAGAAATAAAGCTAGACTAATCGCTAAAGGATACAATCAAATTGAAGGAGTTGACTTTGATGAAACTTTTGCACCTGTAGCTAGACTAGAATCAATTAGAATATTATTAGCTTTTGCTTGTTACAAAGGATTTAAACTAAGACAAATGGACATTAAGAGTGCTTTTCTTAACGGAATTTTAAAAGAAGATGTGTTTGTTGAACAACCATAAGGTTTTGAAAGTCATGAATATCTAAACCATGTATACAAACTGAAAAAGGCATTATATGGATTAAAACAAGCTCCTAGAGCTTGGTATGAATGTCTTAGTTCTTATCTCCTTGAAAATGGGTTCAAAAAGGGATGTGTAGACACCATACTATTTCTGTTGCATGAAAACGATGATCTTTTGATTGTTTAAATATATGTTGATGACATCATTTATGGTGCTACTAACAAGTTATTGTATGAGAAATTTGAAAAGGTCATGCAGGAAAAATTTGAAATGAGCTTGGTTGGAGAGTTAAAATTCTTTTTAGGATTTCAAATCAAACAAAGCGATAAACGCACATTCATTTCTCAAACAAAATATATTAGGGAACTTGTCAACAAATTTGGATTGAAAGATGCTAAACCAGCAAGAACTCCCATGAGTACAACACTTCAACTTGACAAGGATGAAAAAGGTAAGACAGTTGATCAAAAGCAGTACAGAGGTATGATTGGATCACTCCTTTATCTTACCGCTTCTAGACCCGACATCATGTTTTCTGTCTGCTCGTGTGCACGTTTTCAATCTAACCCAAAAGAATCTCATTTAAAAGCTGTTAAAAGAATTATAAGATAATTGTTACACACCCCACGGTTTGGTCTTTCGTATCCATCAAACGATAACTTTGAATTGAAAGGTTTTTCAGATGCTGATTATGCTGGAAATTTAGTTGATAGAAAAAGTACTAGTGGAGCATGTTTTATGTTAGGACATTCATTAGTTGCATGGTCCAGTAGAAAACAGAATTGTATTGCATTATCCACAACAGAGGCAGAGTATATTGCTTTGAGTGGTTGCTCTGCTCAAATCTTATGGATAATACAAACTTTGCATGACTATGACCTAATTTTAAACGTGTACCACTAATGTGTGATAGCAAAAGCGCAATCGATCTCACAAATAATCCTGTACATCACTCACGAACAAAACATATAGATGTTAGACATCATTTTATTAGAGATCATATTTCCAAAGAAAATATCTGCATAAATTTTATTTCAACTGATTCTCAATTGGCAGACATTTTTACAAAACCCCCACCAGAAAATAGTTTTTGTAAACTACGACTCAGATTAGGTGTTTTAGAAATTTGCTGAATATTTAACATTTTTTTCTCCCTACAAATCGTCGAAGAGATAAATAGTGATTGAAAAAGTGATGAGAATTGATATTTATCATATATTATTACTCGAGACAGTATAATTAGTAAATTTTTCAAATTAAACAAGAGTTATAAAACTTTTGTTGGTAAAAATTCCATGACCATCTCTATTTCAATCATATTTCTAACAACCATCACTCATCAAAATTCAATATAGTTTGTCGATATGTGGTACTTTAAACAGGAATCATTCGTTTTTTTTCACTTTTACATAAATAAATAAAAAAAATAAAAAATAATAATTACCAATGTATTCACTCTCATTTAAAAGTCCTCACGGTTATGCATGGGTGAATTACTTGGAATTTGTTATATGCTTCCATGCTCATTTAAAAGTCCTCACGGTTATGCATGTATGGAACGCATATCAAAAGTTGATTTTTAAAATAAACAAGTTGATTCTAATCCCATTTAAAAATTCCTCACGGTTATGCGTGGTTAGAAGATACTTGAATTCAATTTTAAAAAAAATAAAATTTGTTTGCGCAAAAAATGGGCAAACACCTCCAAGTCGTATGATTCCGTTGATTTTAAGTTTTTTTTAGAGATTTGGGTGATTTATGCAAATATATAAAAAGCAGGGACTAAACTGTAAAAGACACACAGGTTTATAGTGGTTAGGCCATAACGTGCCTACGTCCACTTTATATGTTATTCTCCTTTTCTCTTCAGATTACAAGTACAAAGCTTTGATTACAAGTAACTGAAAGTTGTTTGAAAGTTCTATCCGTGCTTGAGCTCTCAAACTTGTTTGCCATTGTTGTACCCCTGCCCCTCTATTTATAGAGTGAGGCCGGGGGCAGAGGTCTTGGATGTATGTAGCTGCTGGTGGGCTTGGGCAGAAGCAATTTGGCCTGGCAGAGTTGGTCCGGTCGCGCCTTGGTTCGACGGTGAGTAGAGTCTTGATATGCCTTGGTCCGGTAGCACGTTGGTCCGGTGATACCTAGGAGAAGGGTTGGTTCGGTGGTGCACAGGAAGTGGTGAGTAGGTTGATTCGGTGAAGGTGATTCGGTGGCGAGTTGATGGAGCCTGGTTCGGCTATGCTTTGGACCGGCCTTGTTTGGAGAGGGTTTGGTTCGGTAGTAGTGTGGTCCGGTGGAGGCTGGTTCAGCTAGGAGTTTGCTCGGTAGTGAGGGGAATTGGATGGTTCGGTAGGCACAGGTAGAAGGTTGGCTCGGCTAGGAGTTGCTTTGGGTTTGGTTCGGTAGGAAGTGGAGCAGGGAATGGTTCGGCAGTGAGAGGAAGGTGGCTTCGAACAGTATGTCCTTCCTACCTTGCATCGATCATATCTCCTTCATACGAACTCTGATTAACCTGAAATTTGAAACATAGCCTCTCCTAATCCTCATCATCATCTCCAATCAATTTCGTCCTGATCGGAGCTCAACCAAATTTTGGCGACATCGATCGTAGCCTGGATTCCAACTGATCTCCATCATTCCTTGTCAATTTGTTGATATTCCAGTTTTGACCAAAAATGGGATTACACTTTGCCCCCCAAAATATGCCTTGCGATAGGAAGGCGTGTTTTGTAATGCCATGAGCTGGATGTCCATATCCTGTTGATGTCCTTGCGGTAGGAAGGCGCGTTTTGTAATGCCATGAGCTGGATGTTCATATCCTGTTGACAACCTGTAAAAAGCTTGATATTTTATATGGCCCCAAATGACGACCCTTCGGGATCGAGCTATTTGGGATGAAGCGCGGCCGTTCATGGTCAAGCGCCTAACTTCAAATGACGACCGTTCACGATTGAGTCATTTGAGGTGAAGTGCGACCGTTCGCGGTCAAGCATCTAAATCCATGCGACGATCGTTCGAGATTTAGTCATTTGCGGTGGAATGTGATCATTCACGGTCAAACGCTTTACTTCAAATGACGACCGTTTGGGATCGAGCCATTCGAGGTAAATTGCGACCGAGCCCGGTCAAAGGGCGGACCTCAAATGGCGACCGTTCGCGATCAAGCCACTTGGGGTGAAATGTGACCGTTTACGGCCGGTGCCGTTCGCGGCAAAAGATGAAATGGGACCGTTCGCGGTCAAGCGCCTTACTTCGGATGACGATCGTTCAAGATCGAGCCATTCGTGGTAAGGTGCGACTGTTGGCGGTCAGGGGGTGGACCTCAAATGGCGACCTTTCGCGATCGAGCCATTTGTGGCGAGATGAGTTGTGCCGTTCGAGGCGAGTTTGTGGTTGTTCGAAGTCGGGTGCCGTTCGAGGTGAATTGTGACCGTTCGAAGTCGGGTGCCGTTCGAGGTGAGTTGTGATCATTCGCGATCGGGTGCCGTTCGAGGCGAATTGTGACTGTTCGAAGTCGGGTGCCGTTCGAGGCGAATTGTGACTGTTCGAAGTCGGGTGCCGTTCGAGGCGAATTGTGACTGTTCGAAGTCGGGTGCCGTTCGAGGCGAATTGTGTGTGCCCGGGGGGGACTTAATATTATCAGTGTCGGAGTTATTGTTTGAGGGAGTTTCCGAATCAAAGACTTCGGCAGTTCACTGCCGTGCAAGAGGTGCTCGTGGACCGTTCGCGATCCACGGGCATACAAGTAACTTTTCCATAGAATGTAAATGTTAAAGCAATAATCATATGAACCTTACGGCAGAAATGTCCAAAAAGGAAGAATTTAAATGTTCAAATCAAAATCAAAGCAAAAAGCAGAATGAAGATGTCAAAGCGCAAACTCTTACTATAACGCGGTTGGTAGTCATTCAGAGCATGCCTATGGATCGTGCGCGATCGCTCACATGTGTAAATGATTTAACCGCGTTAGTGAGAGGTTTACAACTTGTTCATCGTTATTTTAATCAAGCAATCAATGGATAATCAAACGGTGCCCCGATCCAGGGTCACCTCTAGTCGATGTAGACGGTGGTCGCTCTGGCTCCACTACTGGAGTTCGCCTCCTCACATACTGAAGGAGCATACCGTTCCCGATATGCCCTTCCACCTCGTCGTTCAAATGCCTACAATCATTAGTGTTATGACCGTTTAATTCATGGAATACACAAAACTTATCTGATTTTCTTTCGTCAGAGGTTGGATCCCTTCGTATTGGTCTACGATACGGAACATGCTCCTTGGTATCCTGATAAATTCGTTCCAGACTCTCATTCAGCTCAGTGTGAGTGGTGAATCGCGGCTCCCTCCGTTGCCGCTTTGTCCTGTCATCATTATCCTCAGCCTTTCTCTTTCCTTTGCTAGTCTCCGCACCCTTTCCAGGTGGGTTTCCGCTCTTGATTGCGTAAACATCATCTTCTTCCTCTCTTTCTGCACTAGCATCTTCCAAACGCAGAAACTTTTCAGCCTCATGATAGAACTCTTCCAGATTAATAGGCGGGTCCTTGGTTAATGAATTCTTGAACTCTTTACTATCAACTATTCAAGATACAGCCACCATCATGACCATAGATGGATCTGGTCGATCCACAGATGCTGCTGCCGCATTAAATCGTGTTAGAAAGCTCTTCAAAGTCTCTCCAGTTTTCTGCTTCAAGGTTGCCAAAGTCATCACATTCTTGGGTCTCGCAATATGAACCCTGAATTGCCTCATGAATTTCTCAGTTAAATCTGCCCACGTTCCTATGGAGCCGCTCTCCAGTTGCCTAAACCATAACGCTGCAATGTCCGTCAAATACAGTGGAAAGCACCGGGCCATGATCTCCTGTGGTGCCCCCAGCACTTTCATGTGCCTCATATACTTAGTAAGATGGACCGCAGGGTCTGTCCTCCCATCGTACATTTCTACTGATGGTAGCTTGAACTCTGGTGGGTTCCTAGCCATCCTAATCGCAGAAGAAAAAGGACTCCTGTTTATATCTTCCAAGTCTCTGTTTACTAAACCGCCTCTCATAGCTCTTCTAACCATCTCTGCTAATCTGTCATTGTCTCCAAGCTGTAGTCCTCGTTCACTGCCTTCGACCTGCCCCCCGAGTCCGCGGGAGTTTTCATGTGTATGCCTCCTTGGCTGAACGTTCATTCCTCTATTGCTACCAGGTGGCTCGGATGCCCCCATCTCTCTTCCCGGGGTCAGATCAATATGCTCTGAGTGAGTGCCCCCTAGCTCTGGTGCTACGCCAGATGGTCCTGCTCCGTTCTGAACTCCAGTTCCACCTTGGTTTTGTGCTCCAAGTTGCCCAATTTGCTGAAGCAAGTTCTGGATCATCTCTTCTTGTCTTCTCATCATAGCCTCCATCTCATCCCTGGTGATGAAGGCTGAAGCTTGGTTTGCTCCTGAGGAAGCCTCTTGACTCCCTTCCTATTGACTCTGCTCCGGCGTTGGCCTTCTGCTTGATTGTCTTGCCATGACTCTTCCAATCTGAATCTCTAAACTCTCAAATTCAACTTCCAAGCGGTAGGTCCCTGAGTTCAACTCTCAGTGAAAGCACCAAAATGTTTGCGCAAAAAATGGGCAAACACCTCCAAGTCGTATGATTCCGTTGATTTTAAGTTGTTTTTAGTGATTTGGGTGATTTATGCAAATATATAAAAAGCAGGGACTAAACTGTAAAAGACACACAGATTTATAGTGGTTCGGCCAGAACGTGCCTACGTCCACTTTATATGTTATTCTCCTTTTCTCTTCAGATTACAAGTACAAAGCTTTGATTACAAGTAACTGAAAGTTGTTTGAAAGTTCTATCCGTGCTTGAGCTCTCAAACTTGTCTGCCATTGTTGTACCCCTGCCCCTCTATTTATAGAGTGAGGCTGGGAGCAGAGGTCTTGGATGTATGTAGATACTGGTGGGCTTGGGCAGAAGCAATTTGGCCTGGCAGAGTTGGTCCGGTCGCGCCTTGGTTCGGCGGTGAGTAGAGTCTTGATATTCCTTGGTCCGGTAGCACGTTGGTCCGGTGATACCTAGGAGAAGGGTTGGTTCGGTGGTGCACAGGAAATGGTGAGTAGGTTGATTCGGTGAAGGTGATTCGGTGGCGAGTTGATGGAACCTGGTTCGGCTATGCTTTGGACCGGCCTTGTTTGGAGAGGGTTTGGTTCGGTAGTAGTGTGGTCCGGTGGAGGCTGGTTCGGCTAGGAGTTTGTTCGGTAGTGAGGGGAATTGGATGGTTCGGTAGGCATAGGGAGAAGGTTGGTTCGGCTAGGAGTTGCTTTGGGTTTGGTTCGGTAGGAAGTGGAGCAGGGAATGGTTCGGCAGTGAGAGGAAGGTGGCTTCGAACAGTATGTCCTTCCTACCTTGCATCGATCATATCTCCTTCATACGAACTCTGATTAACCTGAAATTTGAAACATAGCCTCTCCTAATCCTCATCATCATCTCCAATCAATTTCGTCCTGATCGGAGCTCAACCAAATTTTGGCGACATCGATCGTAGCCTGGATTCCAACTGATCTCCATCATTCCTTGTCAATTTGTTGATATTCCAGTTTTGACCAAAAATGGGATAACAAAATTGGAATACTACTAATATCATTTAAAAGTCCTAACGGTTATGCATGGTTAGTAGATATTCAAATTCCTGATATAAATATACCACAAATAGACATAACTATATGGTTTTATATGATGACAACATTTCCATCATTCTAAAAGTGGAATATGCGCCTAACAAAATATTTATGATTTTTTGTTTGATTTTTTTAAATTTAATATTTATATTCGATTGAGTCTTAATATTAGATCGATATCGATCACTTTATCTCTATTTTCTCTAACACTATTATTCTTTTGCTGATAACAAAAGGGGGAGAGAAAAGTTAAGATTTTAGCAAATAAAATTCATATATTTGCATATGCATATAGATTCATTTGCATATTTTTATTCTCATGCATATATGTAGGGGAGTATTGTGTAGATAGGAAGCATTCAAATAGGGGGAGCAAATTGAACGATCAAATACATTTAACATATTCAAAATCTTAAATATATGTTTGTTATCATCAAAAGGGGGAGATTGTTGAATATGCGCTTACATTATTTTTGTTTGATGATAATAAACATATATACATTCGTTTAAATGTATTTGTTAATGTACTATTTTATTTTTTCATAGATTAAATAAATATTTGCTGAATAAAATTAAATGACACAGAATTTGAATTCAAACAGAATATTTTATTCAAACAAATATTTATTACAATTTTGAATAGTACAAATTCAAGCTCTCACTATTCACTATACAACTTTGATACAAATTCAATTACATCACTATTTTACATTTACATTTAACCTCACTACATATCACTCACACTCGTATTTTCTCTTAAACTTCATTCCAGTTAAAATCCAGCATCTGAGCAATCTGCAAAAATATACACTAACGCAGTAAAATTGAAAAGGAAATATTTTTGCAGTATAAAATAAAACGTGAATTTTGAAAATAATATTTGTCTCAGTTATTTGGGTTGTTCGTCATCATTTAAATTTGAATTCATCACACACGAACAATGTGACATGCACAGTGTATCACTGTACATGCCATAAGGCCGTGAACACCGATATACACTTGATTGATTTACAGGGACAGGTTAGCACAGGCCAAACCCAAATGAAAAGCCGGGTTTAACTCACGTGCAATAACATAAATATCACAACTCTCAGCACAAGGTCAAACCCGAGTTTTAAAACTGGATTCAACTCAGGTGATAAATCAAATGAAATGGTCAAGATACATAATTCATAGGGTCGACCAAAAATCCAAATGCCCAAAAGCATGATGCAAACCGAACAACAGATCAGCCATGACCAAAGAGAAGTCAAATGCAATAGACCGAGAACCAGACCAGTGCAGCCAACTAAAGAACAGAATTACTCACAACTAAACCAACATGAATGAAGATACAGGGAAGAGACATGTACACATGGGAAGTTACCCAAAACAGAGAGCACAAATGAAGACTACAGGTCTCAATGTCAATGAAATGCAACAGCACAATCAAACTACAACAAGACCAAACAACACGAGGAAAGAACTCGACCAAGTACAAGTGCAACAAGCAATGCTCAAGACCACACAGTGCACATATGTAAAGTATAGACTGGCATCAAAACCAGTTCAACAATTGAGTACAATATGCACAGAAGCAAAATCCAATTAAAATACCAACTGCAAATATCCATGGCCGAGCATTGAACAAGACTACAAATACAAAGCCACAAGGGAACCAGACCAGTGACATGTGGATAGTGAAAATCAAATAACCAAACTACTCAAATGAATTCAATCAAAGTGTAGAAGCAAATGTCTTTAAGAAGCAGTGCAAACTCAAACAAGTAATTGCAAGTGTGAAAACTGAAGTGGCAAGCTACAAACACCTGTGCAACAATAGTATCATTAACAAGTACAGTGTTCCTCAAAGACGAATTCGAGCTAGAAACCAATGAACATGCAGTCAACTCAAGTACATCAACTACAAGATCAACTCGAAGCAATTGACTACAAACAGCAGGCGAGCTCGAAGTAGTGACAGTAAGCAATGTAGCAATATGCAAATAAAACCAACAAAATACACAAACAATGCCAGAGACTAAGCTCACATGGGTCAGAAAGCCGAACTTAATCCAGAAGGTGAATGGAGTAAATAACATAATAGTGAAGTCAAATTCAGTTGAACAAAGCCAAGACTGAAGCCAACAGTACAGAAAATATAGAATGAAATCAACATGGTCAAAGCAAATCAACGCAGTGATAAAAATTCAAGTGCGTATGAAGTATTGACGAAGTCAAAAATCAACACCGTGATGAGCACGGAAATTCAGCCGTAATTCAAAGCCGTGGTTATCAAGCATCAGAAATATACGATTATGAACAAGTTAGAGAAAATCACAATCATCCACATGAAAATCAATGGCCGAGTGAAATTAATTGACAAATTCAAATTAATTTATACGAACGCAATTCAAGGAAATCGAACGCATATATAAACCCACGGTCATCATCGGCTAAAGCATTGAGTTCAAGTACGAAAATACAAAAGCACAAAAGCATAAAATTACTTACAGAAGCAAGTTCGAACTCGATCAATTTCAAGAGCCGAGAGCAAAACAGAGAAGCCAAGCAATCGACGAAAGAAACAACTGAAAATCATCTTTCGATTGAGCAACCAAAGGTCGGCGCTTCAGAAAACCATAATTTAAGAGCATGGGAACGAAGGGATGAAGCCCTAGTTAAGTTGCAAAGAGGAACGGCCACCATAAACGAATAGAGCAAACAAAAGGAGACGGGCCATAAATTATAAAAGAAGAAAAGGGGGCCGGACTTTAATTTTAAAGTTGGGCTTTATAATAAAGGGCTTTAAATTTAAATAGGGTTATTTTTTTTGAATTGTTTTCAATTGTATTTTCCTTTTTAAACTGTTTATTTTTTCTAGTCGTGTGACTAGGGGACAAGCTACGTGTCGTAGTTTGAGAATTCGCAACTCGGTGGCTGAGTTGTGGCAAGGTTTTGAGCGTAGAGTTAGATTAGTCAATAGCAGGTATAGCGAGTTTACGTGTGTAAGCGAAGGACTATCTAATTTCTAGTAGAAACCTTGGGGGCAGCACGTAGGCAGGGTTTTGCCGAAGCTGGGTAAATTCTGTGTCGTTCTATTTCTGCATTTATTATTCTGCTATTATCTGTGTTGCTACTGTTCTGTGATCTATGTTGAAATTATAAGCTTCCGCGATTAATTTCTATAATTTATACCATCACCCTATTCACCCCCCTCTAGGGTGAAATCGATCCTATAGTTTCAAAATATATTTTAGATTATTTGAGAAATAGAATTATGAATAGAATTTCAATTAGAAATTTATTTATAAATGAATTTAAATGATATGAAACCGTTGTAAACTGGAAACAAGATTATGAAGTTATAAATGATGTTTATAAAGAAAATGAAGTGATTTTCAATTGGTAAATTGGAAATATAAAATTCACAGTGAGAATTTATAATGAGTTTGGGGAAATTGGTTTAGGGAGAAATAATGGATTCTATAATGGAATTTGGGAAAAGTTATGGAATTGGAAATGTGAATCGATTTGTGATAAATCGAGAGAGATTTATAAGTGATAGAGTGGATATATTGAGTTTTAAAAATGGTTTTCACAACAAGATAAGGTTTGTTTTAACAAGAGGATTTTTAATTAGTAAATATGTAGTTTAAAATTATTAATTGAATTAAAATATTTCAAAAATTTAGTTACTAAAATATCTAAATTTGTTGAATGAAGTCTAAGTTATAAACAAGTTTTGTAATTTGACTAGAATTTTATTTATAAATGGAAATTTGTTATTGATGTTTATTTAAAAGTGCTTGATATATTAAATAATCATTTTACCATATTTTCGAACTTATTACATAAGTATATATAGAATTTAAAAGTAAGTAATTGGAATTTATTTACAAATATCTCGAGTTTGTGAATCGGATTTTATTGGACAGATATGGTCGTATAAGTGAAATGTTATAATAGAAATTCTAGGAGTTCAAGGAAATTTTCCAAAATAAGTAGACTCGGGAACTTTGAAAATGAATCTAAATTCATAAGGAGTTATAAATCGTTAGTCAGAATATAAATGAGCATCATCGGTAAATTTTGGAAGTTATAAAGGGAATTAATGAAAATTCTAGGAATGTATGATATAAGTACAGAATGTTTCCGAAGTATGAAATATTGGAAGTGATTTTTAGGAAATAGACTTATAATTTTTCCTAAGTATTGGAATTTAATTGTTTTAGAAGTATTCTAACTACGAGATGATTTATGCAGAAATATTTTTCTATGTAATGACCTAGAAGCTGGATTTGGTGATATTTCTAAGTGTTAATATGGGTTGAAAATCCTATTATGGATATAAGAAATGGAAATTATTTCCAAATATTGAAATATTGAAAGAGATTTAAATATATATCTTTGTAAAGATATGTTGAAATAAATGTTTTGAAAATTTATAATATAGGCCTAGTGACTGCTATGTGTGTTATTTGACAGTTAAATAACCGACTATCAAATCTGGCCAAATTCGTTGATCGTTCCGAAGAGACCAGGAGAGGATTTAATTATCCAAAAACCACTTCGATCTGATTTGTGCGTTATGAATTGTGATATCGTGAAGATAATAAAGATGGTGATCTTGAAGGAGATTCGGTTTGTCCAGACCCAGGGCAACACATATGGATGAATGCTATCATTGCATTGTTGTCTGGAAGGTAGTGTTAGCTATCCAAGTATGAATGCTATTCAAAAAGGTAAACATAGCCTCAAGCCTCTTCAACTGGAAAATGACCGAAACAGGGCATGCAACAGGGCTAAGTGAGTTGCTTCCTATAACAACCCGAATTCCAATGGTCCGGATTTTTTGCAAAAATGCTAAAACCAAGCCTACTAAAGCCCGAGTTAGGTATCTGGTATCCTGCAAATAGGTAAATACAAATATATCAAAGCTCAATAATTTATCTCACAGCGGGATTAACTAAAATATAATAGTAAATAAATACTCACTCAAATGATAACACTTTCTAAGCAAGTGTCATAGAGCTAAGAAGTCTCTGCAATCTACCTAACCTGTAGGATGTTATGAGGAGGAGGTCAGAACAAAAATTCTGGTGAACGAATAAATTATATACTTCTAGGCTAAATTCTACATATATCGTTTTATTTCTATTTACCCTTATATTAGGTTCATTAGATTACAACACTTTCGCCTCTGTTCGTGAACTGTGCCCATCTACTCCATAGTATATTAAAGCCTAACAACTAATATATACATATATGTAGCCATATGCATAATGTCCATATTAGTCATAGGTACCACCCATGGTACCTTCTGTATCCTCCTCGAAAAGGGCTCCATCCTCTTGCTTCAAGAGCGTTCCGTAATTACATATATAAACACTTCTTCATAAGGCCTACAATACAGATGCTCCATCGTCTTACTCCGCGAGCGTTCCATAACTACATCAGTAAAGACTGCTTCATAAGGCCTACAATATAGATGTTGCACTACTTATTATGAAAACGTAAATCGCGTCATCACTAGTCTATGCTCATGCTCGAACATCCATAATGTACCACCTAGTGCATACATTGAGGACTACGTAATCGTTCTGTCTACTACCTAAATCCTGCCAACAAGGTCTAACTTGTATGGAATTCAGTTAGGAATTTTCTATATCTGCAAAGGACTACTTCATTTGGCCTATAATATAGGTATTCTAGTTGGTCTGTATCTTTTTCATCATGGCTATAGCCCCATGCAGCCACCCCTCAACTAATCTAAGACTTATAAAGAGTTAAGTGGCGTTGCCCTACTACAAACAATCTAACATCCAAATGGCAGTGCCTGCCATCCAATGTCTCGATAGTGAAAGAATCACTGGTCTGCTAGTTTAACTCTAGTCTTTCCCAAAATCACTTTTGGTCTTAATGATGGCCGATATCCGCATGCGACTAATATGGACACCTATAAACATTCCTCTGGGGATGCAACGTCATTAGGCCTACCTAGAGGGCCAGGCTAGAGTATCCTCAAGTCCTGTTGAAGTCTCGTACTTCCTTGTAGCCCAAAAATACTAAGTTGGACATGCTTCTCCATTTTTGAAATCCATGATGAACTGCTTTGTTAGAAGCTTCAATCTTTGGGCTGCTCCAAACGCATCTCAATTATTTTATTAGACCATAAGTCTAATCTTTTAATTTGCATTTAGTTTACTTTCTCATTCCGTTGCCTACTTATTTACCCTAATTAGTATATTCTTGACCTCGTCTCACCTCTATCTATTGTGAGATTTCCATTTATTTAATAGGGAATGCTTGTTGGTATGAGCCACATTCATTATCTTGCTTATTTAACTTAATATAAATCTTAAGTTCATTAAAATAAGCTTCTTTTATCATTCCTTCTTTATTTGCTTATTGACTTAATATAAATTATTTAAATAAGCTTTTACCACTATTATTACTCATTAATTTATTCAAAGTCTTAAAATAAGCTTTTTCGTTCTTATTACTTAATTATAACCTATGTTATAATTCTACATGTAATTGTCATTTTCTCTTCTTTTATAGTCCATACGTAATTCCAACATTCTTTTCTGTTCTAATCTGCCTTCTTTTATTATGATATAGAATATTCTTTTATTCTCTTATATTATATAATTCACTTATCATAATAAATACCTAAATATAAATGGTCTGCGCTGTGAATGCAGACCTAGATTCATTATCGTTTACAGCTTCAAGTACTTATCTAATAATTTACTTGATTCATGTCATGCTTTGCTTTATTATCTTCTATTCTAGGAAGTAATTCTGCTATATTTGGTTGGTTATGAAAACTATATTTAAAAATACATTTCTATATTTTAATATTAAATAATACTATAAACAAGTAATGCATAACTGCTAGATATTTCTTTTACTATTTTGGAATAGTGTAAAATACAGTGGTTTCTCTATTTTACACTAATTCTCTTTTTCTTTCTTTTATTCTAGCAATTATGTTCATTATTATCTTTTAAATATTAAATTATTGAAATGTATACTATTTTCTAAACCAACCAATTAATCTTTTAGTTACTCCCAAATTCAGTTATTAGATTAATTAACTTTTTTCATCTAACGCAATTTATTACAGTAATTCTAGTCCTCAAACTTTTATTACCTTGTATCTTATTTCCTTCATTTCAGTATTTTTAATTATTTAATCCATGTTCACGTTTAATCTATTCTAATCCACATGCGGAGAAAGAGGAGAAAATAGAAGAAGAATGACCCTTGCATAAAAATCCAAAACGTAGATTCGGATGTAAATAAATACTAATACTATAAATGAACTGTAAAATCTTTATAGTTCAGCATAACATAATTAATAGGATTAATTATTGAATAAAATTATCTAAACGGAATTTAACGATAATATATCTTAAACTTAAAAAATATATAAATAAATCCACTCGCATGTCATCCTTAGCTTCAATCTCTATCGCTTTTAATTGCTACGCTTTTCTCCGCTTTTCCCCCTTTTTAATTTACTGTAAATTCTCTGATTTGTTTGTGCAATTCTCTGATTTGTGTGTATGTATTTCATTACTTAATTTTATTTTTTTGTTTGGGGAAAGATTCGATTGACAGAGGAGAGAGAAAGAGGGAGAAGAGAAGAGGATTTTGCTGTAAATGGCAGCAGCCGATTCAAAGAAAATTATGTGGGCTAGGGTTAAGTTACGTTCAATTAATAGGTGTAGTGAACAACTATGAAACATCCGATTGACCCTAAAAAATCCTCACCATCATTTATTAATTTGTTTACATTATCTTATAACGTATACTTCTCCAATATTATTCGTTTACTCCTTTGTTATACGACTCTAATAATTCACGTTTCCTTCTAAATAAGTTTCTCCCATTAACTATCCAATTAATTAGATCATACATACATACATACATACATACATACATACATACATACATACATACATATGTATGTATGTATATGTATATCCAATATTGATTGATTCTTATACATTATAATTTCTTACCTATTTGAACACGTCAATTAATACCTCTATTAATTGATTGTATATAAAAGTTATATTTTTTTAGTTTATTCTTATTAACTTACCTTCATCATAAGCTTAATTACTCCATTTGATTTTTACATGCATTCCAATTCTTTTTTCCTTCTTAACGTGGAAGCAAATAATCCTATAACTGGTGTTTTCTTCTAAATAATTAATTTACATTATTAGCTATTGTAAGAAGGGCATATTCTTTAATTAATTGACACCCTTTTAAAACACTCAACTAATTACCAATTATGAAACAACCCTCGTTTTGGAGATTACCTGTGAATATTAAATTATAACGGTACTTATGATTTAGTATTGTGAACTAAATTAAAAGTTTGAGAAATTAAATTGTTTATTTGGAATAAACAATGGATTTTGGAAATAAAATGTGAAATAAATTTTTAGAAACTTTATTTTGGTTGTTTGGGTTAATAATGAGTAAAAAATGATTTTATTTAGTGAAAATGCAATAAGTCTTGTAGTTATTGCCAAATGCTTCTTTTAATAATTTTTAAAGGAAGAATTTGACTTTTTAGACATTGTTCTTTTGAGTAAAGAGGTGAAATTTGGTTCAAAAATAAGTTTTGATTATAAAAATGATGTTAGAATGATTTATTACATTTTCTATGCAAGAAAATAATTTTTATAAAATTATTGGAGCTAAAAATGGTGTTTTATGCATTTATTTGTGTAAATCAGTTATTTATGTAAAACAAGAGTTTTTAATACCAAAAACTAAAATTTATCCTTTTTAAGTGTAAAATATTTTATTTAGCATGTAAGTAGTTTACTTGATTTGTTTGTGTTAAAAACTTGAAGAAAATATCATTTGTTTTATTAATATAAGTGTGTATATCTAGTTTTATTGTTTAATTAATTAACATAGGCTTAATTAGTCGATTTGGGTCCAAAGCCCATTAGTTTGCAAAGTAAAAAATGAGAAAGATATCTCCTGTATGTGCATTTTATCTTCTTGCCCTCTAGAAAGAAAGAGAAACCAGAAAATTACAAACTCCATAAAATTTTCAAACCCAAAGCTATTAATCTTCAAATTTCTTCAAATAAGCTGCTACTTTTATCAACTCTAAAGAGAAATCAAAAGGTATTACATTCCAAAACACAACCATTTCATCAAAATATGAATGTGAGAATTTGATTGCTTGTAATATTCTTTCTTCTTACATGTTTCTGTTTTGAGATTTTATAGGTTATTGAAGCTTTTCCTTGCCAAAAGGAAACAATTTCCTTCAAGTTGATTCTGGTTCCCCTTCAAAATTGTAAGGTGGGTGATAAACTCACAATTTCTAGCTGAAGCAAAGCTTCAAAATGCAAAATTTGAGCTTTGTAATCACTTTTGTTGTTGATAGTCTATTTTCTGTGAATCTAGTTTGGGTTGCTTCTTTGCATGCTTGTATCTTTTGATTCCGGCAACAAAATGCTACAAGATTTCTTGCATTTGGTAGCTTGTATGTTGAACTTTGTTTCTGCAAAATTTGGCTAAAAAAATATTTCATTTAAGTGTTCAAACCGTTTGCTGCAAAATCAACAAAACTCAGTTTTCCTGCCGGTAGAAATTGTGCTCTGAGTTGCTGCAAACGTGGTCTGAGTCCATGTTTGAGATAACATAGCTCTTTCATTTCTTACTGAAATTGCATGATTCTTTTTTTTTTGAAATATAAAGTTTTGTACTATAATCATACAAAATTTCAAGTTATTTCTTTCTATATAGCTTGTAGAATTATGTTGCCGAACTTAGTTCCGGAGCATGGTTTTACCTAAATTTTTACATTGAAAACACTGCATGTGTTCAACTTTGAGACATGATACCTTTCTCATACTTTATTCAAATTACATGATTCTTCTTTTATTTGAAAGCCAAAGTTTTCTTTTATAGGCGTACATATTTTCAGCTTAATCTGAGCTATTTTGATCCTCTATTTCATCTTTGAAAGTTAAACCCAAGAGGGTGTTCAGGCCTGTGCATTTTTGGTTTTCGAACTGTTGCAAACATGGCCTGAGTCCACATTTGAGACTGTAACTTTTTCATTTCTAGACAGAACTCATTGATTCTTTTTTTGAAAGATGAAGTTTTCTACTTTGTGCACACCAATTTTTTGTTCAATCAGAGGTCGTTCGTCCACCTGTTTTATATCCGAAAGTTGAACCCAGAGAAGATTTCAGACCTGGGTATTATTTTGGCCAAGTGTTTTTGTCCTTTATCCATCCCATTTTTGACTTTTTCTTCATGTTTTTGTGATATTTATGAAACTTTTTTATGGATATGATGCCTATCAATAGACTAGCCAAGTTTTGATGAACTTGAAATTCAAATTTGAATTGAATTTGTATTGAATTTGAATGACAGTTTTGTGTGATTTCTTTGATTTCGAGCACAGATTTTCCAAACAATTTTGAAATAATTTTTAAAATAAATTGGCGCTTAAAATAATTATTATGTAATATTTTAAATTATTTTACGCTACAAATATCTATTTATTCTCTGTAATAAGGGAATTTTCAAATATCGTCTTCAAAAATTGATTTTGAAAAATGGTTTTAAAAGCTTGTTTTCTCAAATAAATAATTCTATATATATAAAATACACATTTTTGCACTATTTGAGCGAATGGGAAGGAGAATCAAATGTTTGGGTAAAATATGTGGTATAGGATACGTGCGTTTATCTTATCGGTTAATTCATTTTGTCCGTTTGATCGTTTTGACCTTCGAGGTGAGTTTACCGATGAGATGAGGTAGTTTTTTACTGCTTTGAGTGTGAAATTTACTAGCGGTTACTAAACCATTTGGTGCGAACGTGTGGTATGGGACGCTCATTAACACTATTCGGGTTCCTATTCGAGAGTTTGTGACACATTTGCCATTACGACATGCCAGTATCGGACCATCGGGTCATTGCCATTGTGGCGTATTTGTCTTCGAGGCGTTTGCCATTGCTGTGTATTTGCCGTTGCGGCGTATTTTCCATTGCGGTGTATTTTCCATTGTGACGTTTTGCCTTCGGGCGAGGTACATATTTGAGATAACAGTACTTGGCAAGGCTTCGGCCACATGCATATGCAAACACTTTTGAGAGGTTTCTTTGACTATTTTCCCTAGTGTATCGCCTTTTCCGAAGTTAGTCCCTTGAACCATTCGATATATATTTGTGGCGATTACCTTTTGGGAATTTGAACTTTTGGAAGTTCTACTTATGAGATTTGAATTGCCTACCCTTGCGTTATATGAGATTTGTCTTTTGCCGTTTACTTGAGATTTTATTCTCCTCTTTGGACATATAATTGCCTTACGGCGTGTTTGAGATGAGATCTCTTTATGCATGTTTTGGGTTTGCCAAGATGGTGGATTTAGTTTTTTTTTCCTAAACCATATTTGATGTTTTATGAACGCCGATGATATGAGGCTCGCTACTTTTAGCGTTTTATGGGTTATTTGATCTCTTCTGAGATTATATGTTTATGTAGTAATACCATATCCACATTATCACTTGGATGTGATCTTACACTTAGGTTGTTCCTTCCTATTCGAAATATAATCACATTATCCTTATGCTCATATTATCGCTTATCTTCGTTAACTAATTTGTTTAGCTAGATTGACACATGTATTTTATACTCGGGTCAGACCGAGGCGTTTCAGATTAGGTACATTTGGACATAGCTTATTCTGCTTTCGCATGGACTCTTTACTGCTAGCTCTTTTTATTAAAGCTTTTTGTATAGTCCTTTTTGGTTTGTTACTCTGATATGTATATTCTTTTGACTCGTGTTTGTATTATGGTCGTCATACCACATACGTGATGTATCATTTTGTATACTTTGTGATATATCTGTATATGTGTGTATGTATTAGATTATCTGCTGTTTTGTGATGTGTTTTGCATTGAGTTATTGTATTTTGTTCTGATAGATACTATAGCCACCTATAGCTTTGTATTAAGTATTTATTGGATATGTCGATCCACTTGAGATAGAAAAAATGGAAATTGTCGATGTATTCAATAGATATTTAAGATAAGGCTATAGATGGTCGCTCCTGTCCAGCTCTATTC
This sequence comes from Allium cepa, assembly GCA_030765085.1. Taxonomy (NCBI): domain Eukaryota; kingdom Viridiplantae; phylum Streptophyta; class Magnoliopsida; order Asparagales; family Amaryllidaceae; genus Allium; species Allium cepa. Next base: position 903,311,334 of record CM060932.1, read on the forward strand.
TCTACATTAATAGATAATATTACCCAGTAATACTCTTTGTTATTGTGGGTCTTGGGGTGGAGCATTACAGCTTGGTATCAGAGCAGAGTTTAGAACAAAATATGATAAACATAGAACAGAAACACATATTACGGTACATCAAAGTGTAATACAAATGTTAGGAATCCCTAAATCATCGTGCTTTTGTTTTTTTGGTGTCCTTTGGGGTAGATAGAATTTTGGGAATACGTCTAGGAATTCATTTTAATTCTGTAGTATTCCATATTTGAATTAATGATATCTACCATGTGAATAATCTTTATCTTATCTTAACTTTCAACTAATGGCTGGATGAGGCAGAGGACGACGTTCGGATGTGGGGAAGTACAGTGGTTCCCATCCGGATGGAGTATGTATGTCTGTCGATCAGTTCGTGGAATTATTTAGGAGCTCCCATCCTCCATCTCCTACCCTAGCTTCTCCTTTCACGTGCATGTGCAGCGACTTTGCACATCTCAGAGGAAAGCCATTCAAAACTCCGAGTCTGTTTTGGAGGTTTAGGCTTGGTTTGTTCTTGCGAGCGGATATTTTCTCGCATGGATCTTTTGGATTATCATAGGGTTCTTATAGCATCCAACATGTTACAAGAACATGCTCTTGATTGGTATGAGCTATTCACTGCCGAGTTCGATGAGTCTACTCTTACATGGACTCGGTTTCGGGAACGATTCGAGCTTAAGTTCGTTCTTGAGTCTGAGAAAGCATCTCTTGCCCGTCGCTTCCTCGAGCAAAAGCAACGAAAATCTTCTATTTCTGATTATGTGTCTTCTTTCGAGGCTCTTCCTAAGTATGGCCTTGAGTATATTAGCACTCCATACAAGAAGAACCTAAAGTTCGTTTTCGGCCTTAAGAAGTATTTGAAGAAATCTTTGATGTTGCAGCTCAAGCTTTCTTTTGAGGAGCTAGTTGATTCGGCGCTTCATCTTGAAGCCGTCGAGAAGGAGGTCGACAGTGGTGATGATGTGGAGGTTCGTAAGAACCCTAACAAGAAGCAGTTTCCTTTTTAGAAATCAAAGTTTTTCCATCCTATAAGAAAAGGCCAGTTGGTTCTACTTCTCAGCCTCAGTTTTGGCCCCAGTCTCAGCCTCAATCTATTGGAGCACCTCCCTCTCGAAAAGGGTGTTTCAATTGTGGTTTGCCTGACCGTATGATTCGGGTGTGTCCTAAGCCTCTCTTTTGTCGATATTGAAAGAAAGAGGGCCATTGTATTTCCACTTGTCCTATTGCTCCGAATAATTCTAAATTTGGCAAGCTGAATGTAATGGATGCTTCTAGAGGTTCTTCTCAGCACATAGGTGCTTTTCCTTCTATTCTTGAAGGTTCATTATTGTTTCATAATCGTTATATTCGAGTCCTCTTTCATACAGGTGCGTCGTATTCATTCGTATCGAAGAAGTTCATCGATGATTTGTCTTTGGATGTTTCTTATATGGTTACTTCATTGAGGATTGCGAATCCTATCGAAGGATCCGCAACCCTTAGCATGCTTTATGATGATGTTGAGGTTGCTTTATGTGGCTTTTCTTTTCGTGCGAAATTGTACATTATTTCTTATTTGGGATTTGATATGATTTTGGGTATGGACTGGCTAGTGCGATACGATGCCAGGATTATTTTTTCTGAGAGAATTTTATATCTTCGACATCGAGACTTGTCTACTCGGCTATCACTTGTTCTTCGAAATGTGGATAAGTCCGAAGTGGCTTTATATTCTCTAGACTCATGAGATGATGATGATATATCTCTTATTCCTGTTGTTTGTGATTTCTTAGATGCATTTGAGCCTGTTTCAGGTTTGCCACCCAAGTGGGCTATCGAGTTACTCATTGATCTCATTCCAAGCGGGCAGCCAGTTTGTCGTCCTCCTACGAGGATGTCTACCAAGGAAAATGAAGGACTCAAGAAGCAGCTTTTAGAGCTTGAAGCTAAGCAATTTATTTAGTCTAGTGCTTCACCGTGGGGTGCCATGGTCATCTTTGTGAAGAAGTCCGATGTAACTCTTAGGTTTGCATTGACTATCGCAAGCTTAACGTGTCGACCATCAAGAATAGATATTCATTACCTAGGATCGACTATATATTCGATGAATTGAGTGGCGCCGAGGTCTTTTCTTAGCTTGACCTTTCCACTAGTTTTTATCATCTCCGAGTTACGGAAGATAGCATTCCTCTTACAGCTTTCCGCACTCGATATAGATCTTACGACTGGCTCGATATGCCATTTGGTTTGACGAACACTCCTGCTTTCTTTATTGACCTTATGAATCGAGTATTCCGGGAGTATCTTCATAAGTTCGTCCTTGTGTTCATCGACGACATCTTGTTTATTCAAAGTCTGAAGCCGGGCATGCTAATCACCTAAGATTTGTCTTGTGTACTCTTCATCACCATCAGCTTAAAGCCAAATTCTCCAAGTGCCATTTCTGGGAGAATAAGGTTAAGTTCTTAGGCCAACTTGTTTCTTTTGATGGCATTTCGGTCGATCCTCCGAAGATTGAATCCATCCGGAATTGGAAGAGGCCTAAGAATGTTCATGAGATTCGTAGCTTCCTTGGATTGTCGGGTTATTATCGCCGATTCATTAAGGATTTTTCCCTTGTTGTGCTTCCTATCACCAGCCTTACTCGAAAAGGCATTTGATTTATTTGGTCCGACAAGTGCGAAGCTTCTTTTCAACAGTTGAAGGAGCTTCTCACTAATGCACCTATTTTAGTGGTTCCCAAATGGAATCAAGATCTTGTTTTCTATACTGATGCTAGTATTGTGGCCTCGGTGCAATGCTTATGTAGAAGAATCGGGTAGTTGCTTATGCTTCTAGGCAACTACGACCGAATGAAGTATGCTATGCCACCCATGACCTCGAGTTAGCTGCCATTGTCTTCGCCTTGAAGATTTGGAGACACTATTTATTAGGCGAGCACTTCATTCACTATACCGATCATAAGTCCTTGAAGTATCTATTCACTCAGAAGGAGCTCAACATGAGGCAACAACGTTGGATCGAGTTCCTTGCCTCCTATGACACCGATATCCAGTATACCCCTAGTAAGGAAAATCGTGTTGCTGATGCACTTAGTCGCAAACATTCGGCAGTTGTTTCTATGATGCTAGCCGAGTGGGATGTTCTAAAGACCTTATCTACTTATAATATTCATGATCGAGTTCCATCTTCTGATTCTCCTATTTTATTATTCAGTTTGGAAGCTCGACCCAGCTTATTGGATCGTATTGCCAATGCTCAACGGTGTGATCCAGATCTTGTGCATCTTATTCAGATTTGTGACTCAGAGTCCCATGATGTGGAGTTGAAGAATTTCAGCATTGATTCTCATGGGTGTTTTCGCAAGAAGAACCGTCTTGTTATGCCTATTGATTCCGCACTTAGGCATAACATTCTCGATGAATGTCATCATTCTAAGTATACCATTCATCCTGGAAGCAGTAAAATGTATGCTGATATACATCGTCTTTATTATTGGCAAGGCATGAAGTGCGGTGTGGCGAGTTATGTGAGTAATTGCATGACTTGTCAACATATTAAAGCCGAACATCAATGCCCTTTTAGTCTCCTTCAGCCTTTAGAGATTCCATTGTGGAAATGGGATCAGCTTTCAATGGATTTCATTGACGACCTACCTCGTTCGATATAGGGCCATTCTAGCATTTGGGTTATTGTTGGTCACCTCACCAAATCATCTCATTTCATTCCTATTAAGTTTAATAGGAGTACTTGTCATTTGGCCAAGTTATATATCAAGGAAATCATGAGACTTCAGGGTGTTCCTAGTTCGATTGTTTGCCATCGTGACCCGCTATTCACAAGTCATTTCTGGTAGAGTCTTTTGCAAGCTTTAGGAACAAAACTTAATTTCAACATAGCATATAATCCGCAGTCTAATGGACAGATTGAATGGGTGAATCGTGTTCTCGAGGATCTTCTCCGTGCTTGCATTCTAGATTTTGGTGGCAGTTGGGAGGATCACCTAACTCTTGTGGAATTCTCCTACAACAATATTTTTCAGTCCAGTATCGGTATGGCACCTTTCGAAGCCTTTTACGGAAGGCCATGTTGATCACATTCTTGTTGGTTGGAATCTGGTGAGAAGCTTATTCTTGACCTAGATACTGTTCATGATTCTTCTGAGAAGATTGATCTTATTCGTCAAAGAATGAAAGAGGCACAGAGCCACCAGAAATCCTACACGGACAACCGTAGGAAGCCTCTCGATTCTCGGTTGGTGGTTTTGTCTTTATTCGTGTTTCTCCTCTAAAAGAGGTTATGTACGTCAGTACGATTGGGAAATTAGCTCCTCGCTTTATAGAATCATTTCCTATTGCTGAACGTTTGGCCTTGTGGCTTATAGATTTTCACTTCCTGCTCATCTATCTGGCATTTCATGTCTCTCTACTTCGAAAGTGTCTTCGAGAGTCAGATTCTACTATTGATTGTCCTGATATAAGAGCATGAGATCTCACCAGACTTATCTATTATGCAGCAACCAATCGCGTACTTACTTCGAAGGTGAGACGCCTTCAAAACAAGGATGTGCCGGTCATCAAAGTTTAGTGGTCCGCTAATCCCATTGACCGCACTTGGGAAACCAGAGAGTTTATCGAGCGATCCTATCCCGGTTTTCTATCTTCGCATAACGATGGTGAGAATGTCTCTTTATCTCAAGCTTTTATTTAGTGATGAAATTAAAATGTCGAATACAAATTCTTCTCTAGAAATTAAGAGGACACAATTTTGTCAAGGGGGAGTCTGTAACAACCCTGGTTTTGGAGATTACCCGTAAATATTAAATTATAACAGTAGTTATGATTTAGTATTGTGAACTAAAATCAAAATTTGTGAAATTAAATTGTGTAGTTGAAATACATAATGGATTTTGGAAATAAAATGTGAAATAAATTTGTAGAAACTTTATTTTTGGTTGTTTGGGTTAATAACAAGTGAAAAATGATTTTATTTAGTGATTGTAATTAGTGCCAAATTCTTCTTTTAATAATTTTTAAAGGAAGTATTTGATTTTTTTAACGTTCATTTGAACAAAGAGGTGAAATTTGGTTCAAAAATAAGTTTTGATTATAAAAATGATGTTAGAATGATTTATTACATTTTCTATGTAAGAAAATAATTTTTATAAAATTATTGGAGCTGAAAATGGTGTTTTATGCATTTATTTGTGTAAATTGGTTATTTATGTAAAATAAGAGTTTGTAGTACCAAAAATAATTTTTAAAACTAAAATTTATCTTTTTTTAAGTGTAAAATATTTTATTTAGCATGTAAGTATGTTTACGTGATTTGTTTGTGTTAAAAACTTGAAGAAAATGCCATTTGTTTTATTAACATAAGTGTGTATATCTAGTTTTAGTGTTTAGTTAATTAACATAGGCTTAGTTAGTCGATTTGGGTCCAAAGCCCATTAGTTTACATAGCTAGAAATGAGAAAGATATCTTATGTACGTACATTTTATCTTCTTCCTCTCCAGAAAGAAAGAGAAACCAGAAAATAGAAAACTCCACCAAATTTTCAAACCCAAAGCTTTTAATCTTCAAATTTCTTCAAATAAGCTGCTACTTTTATCAAATCTAAAGAGAAATCTAAAGGTGTTCCATTCCAAAACACAAATATTTCATCAAAATATGAATTTGAGAATTGGATTGACTGTTATGTTCTTTCTTTCATCTTGCATGTTTCTGTTTTGAGAAATTATAGGTTATTGAAGCTTTCGCTTGCCAAAAGCAAACAACTTCCATTAAGTTAATTCAAATTTCCTTCAAAATTGTAAGGTGAGTGATAAACTCACAATTTCTAGCTGAAGCTAAGCTTCAAAAATCAAAATTTGAGCTTTGTAATCACTTTTTGTTGTTGATAGGCTTCTTTCTGTGAATCTAGTTTGGGTTGCTTCTTTGCATGCTTGTATCTTTTGACTCCGGCGAAGAAATGCTGTCGGATTTCTTGCATTTGGTAGCTTGTATGTTGAACTTTGTTTTCACAAAATTTGGTTGAAAAATATTCTCACTTGAGTGTTCAAACCGTTGCTGCAAAATCAACAAAACTCAGTTTTTCTGCCTGTAGAAATTGTGCTCTCTGAGTTGCTGCAAACATGGCATGAGTCCATGTTTGAGATAACACAACTCATTCATTTCTTATTGAAATTGCATGATTCTGTTTTTGTTTGAAAGATAAAGTTTTCTTATAGGCGTACCAATTTTTAGCTTAATCCGAGCTAATTTGATGCTCTGTTTTATGTCTGAAAGTTGAACCCAAGAGGGTTTTCATGTCTGTGCATTTTTGGTTTTTTAACTGTTGCAAACATGGCCTGAGCTCATGTTTGAGACAATGTTACTTATACATTTCCAGTCAGAATTCATTGATTTTTTGTTTGTTTGAAATATGAAGTTTTCTACTTTGTGTACACCAATTTTTAGTTCAATCAAACATTGTTCGGCCATCTGTTTTATATCCGAAAGTTGAATCCAGATAAGATTTTTGACCTGGGTATTATTTTGGCCAAGTGTTTTATGTCCTTTTTCCATCTGATTTTTGATTTTTACTTCATGTTTTTTTGATATTTCTAAAATCTTTTGAGGGCTATTATGCCTATCAATAGGCTAGCCAAGTTCTGATGAATTTGAAATTCAAATTTTAATTGAATTGGAGTTGAATTTGAATGACAGTTTTGAGCGATTTCTTTGATTTCGAGTACAGATTTTTGCAAACAATTTTGAAATAATTTTTAAAATAAATTGTCATCAAAATAATTATTATGTAATATTTTTAAATTATTTTACGCTACAAAAATCTATTTATTCTGTATAATAAGGGAATTTTCAAATATCGTCTTCAAAAATTGATTTTGGAAAATGGTTTTAAAAGTTTTTTTCTCAAATAAATAATTATATATATATATATATATATATATATAATGCACAGTTTTTCACTATTTGAGCGAATGAGAAGGATAATTAAACGGCTGGGTAAAATACATGGTATGAGACACGTGCGTTTATCTTATCGGTTAATTCCTGACTTTTCTATTTGATCGTTTTGACCTTCGGGTTGAGTTTACTGATGAGATGAGGTAAACATTTTACTACTTTGAGTGTGAAATTTACCAGCGGTTAGCAAACCGTTTGGTGCGAACGTGTGGTATGGGAAGCACGTTAACACTATTCGGATTCCTATTCTAGAGTTTGTGACACATTTGCCATTGTGGCGTGCCATTACTTGACCTTCAGATCATTGCCATTGCGACGTATTTGTCTTCGAGACGTTTTCCATTATGGCGTATTTTCCATTGCGGCATATTTGTCATTGTGACGTTTTGCCTTCAGGTAAGGTACCTATTTTAGATGATAGTATTTGGTAAGGCTTCGGCCACATGCACGTGCAAACACTTTTGAGATGGTTTCTTTGACTATTTTCCCTAGCATATCGCCCTTTGTAGAATTAGTCCTTTGAACCATTCGATATATATTTGTGGCGATTACCTTTCGAGAATTTGAACTCTTGGAAGTTCAATTTTTGAGACTTGAATTTCCTACACCAACGTTATATGAGATTTGTCTTTTGGCATTTACTTGAGATTTTTTTCTCCTCTTTGAAGATATATTTACCTTATGGCGTTTTTGAGATGAGATCTCTTTATGCATGTTTTGGGTTTGCCAAGATGGCGGGTTTAGGTTTTTTTTTCCTCAACCATATTTGATGTTTTATGAACGCCGATGATATGAGGCTCACTACTTTTAGCATTTTATGGGTTATTTGATCTCTTTTGAGATTATATGTTTGTGCAATTATAGCATATTATCACTCGACGCGATTTTATACTTTAGGTTGTTCCTTCCTTTTCGGAATATTATCACATTATCCTTATGCTCATATTATCGCTTATCTTCGTTAATTGATTTGTTTAACTAGAGTGACCTGTGTATTTTAAAGTCGGGTCAGACTGAGGTGTTTCAGGTTAGATATATTTGAACTTAACTTATTTTGCTTTCACATGGACTCTATTCTGCTAGCTCTTTTTGTTAAAGCTTTTTGTGTAGTCCTTTTTGGTTTGTTACTCTGATATGTATATTCTTTTGACTCGCGTTCGTATTGTGGTCGCCATACCACATATGTGATGTATCATTTTGTATACTCTGTGATGTATCTTTATATGTGTGTATAGATAAGATTATCTGCTGTCCTGTGATGTGTTTTGCATTGAGTGATTGTATTTTGTTTTGATAGATCCTATAGCCACCTATGACTTTGTATTAAGTATTTATTGGATATGTTCATCCACTTGAGATAGAAAAAAGGCAATTGTCGATGTATTCAATTGATATTTAAGACAAAGCTATAGATGGCCGCTCCTATCCAACCCTATTCTCTACATTAGCAGACAATATTACCCAGTAATATTTTTGTTAATGTGGGTCTCGGGATGGGACATCACAAACTAATTAATTGACACGTTTTCCCATTTTTAATCAATATCCAAACTAATTCTTATGCGTCACTCAATCATGCACTTATTCGTTGTATATATTTGAACCTCAATTCATTAACCATTAATTGACATATAAGTTTCCCTTTTTTATTAATTAACCCTTACTTAATGTCTTTAATTACTTTCTCAATTAATTGATTGCGTCAATTATAAATTAATATATGTATGTTATCATTTAGTTTATTCCACACATACATTTCCTTTTATTAGAAGATCCTTAATTAATTAATGTTATAAAAGTGACATATTCTCTGAACAATTAACGCTCATATGTCTCTTAACTAATTCCTCTTTTAACTGATTGATGCTCCAATTAATCACACACTCATTGCTTGCGTCGAACTATGCAACCTCTTAATTCTTAAATGCATATATTTGACATTATATTCTCCTTTGTGATTATGTTAATTCAATTGATTTAATTTAATTATATAAAAATGCAGGGTGTTACACTCCCATTAGGGTATTGTTGCCATCTTTATAGAAAACCTACATACACATATTTATGGATTGGTTGTGCATGAGATCTCAAAAAGGTCGGAAGACCGGGGTGAAAACATATACGGTACAAATAGTCAAGTGCTAGGCTGGTTATATGTGGCAGGGTACAAGATGTTCTTGTCAGACCCCAGTGCATTGATTTAGAGATGCACTCATCGGAGATAGTTCCTTACCTAGTCATGGTATAGAATCCATTCTTCAATAAGCGCCATACAGTTTTGATTGTGTCCAAGTATGTTGAAATGTAAGATTAAGCATTTCAGCAATTTTATAATTTATTTTCTATAGACATTATTATGATATCAGATGATTTTAATATAAATTGTGTTCGTTATCATAAGGTAAAAACCCATTGTTTTTATGTGTGGCATGGTCTTACGAGATACCTTTGTTTTCCGAAGGATATTTGAAATATAATTAAATTCAAATTGAGTGTGTTTTTCTCACGCTGGTTTCCAGACTGACCTGGGTGTTACTTTATTATAATGCTCGGGTCAGACCGAGTATTACAGATTCAGATTAGGATGTTATGGAGCTATGGAGACGAGTTGGATGACGGAGACATATTACACGTACTTGATTATATTCTACTGTATTGAAGGATATTCAGCACTTGTGAGGACATGTTATTATAACTGTCCAGAATTGATTTGTTGATTGTTGTACTTTGATTATGGTATGTATAGTAACAGTTATAGTTTTTTTATATAAAGATATGTTATTATCTGCTAAATAGTGTTCCGTTGAGATTCCGTGTTATTGTTTAGTTTTCTTCTTCTCTATCTTCTTCTACTTTCCCTTAACAATCGGATTTGTCTGACATTCGATTCCTCGACATGTAATACAGTGGAAGTATTTGTCTCGATTTTCGAGAGTCGGAAACCTTGGTCGTTACAATTATTATATTTTGTCATTCCGTTCTAAGATTCTGTGTTTTTTCTTTCTTTTTCCTTATTTTATTATAGACCCATACTAATCCTCCCTTTTGAATGGTTCGAGTCTGACATGCGTGGTTTATTGTTGATTTAAATCATCAAAAAAGGCGAGTCATTGCAGAAAGGAAGAAAAGTTTTGATTCAAACTAATTTTTGAATATAAACTATCTTAAACTTTCAAAAAATTATTTTAATAATTAAATTGTTTTAAGATATAAACTACTTCACACATTTAAACTATTTTCATTCTTCCAAACTATTCTAGTTATTCAAACTATTTTCAATATTCAAACTATTTTAGTTATTCAAAACTATTTTTAATATTTAAACTATTTAAAATTCGAAACTACTTAGATTTAAATCATTGATTTAAATATGAATGTTTTGATATAAAGGTATAACCTATTTTTTAATTTGAAATGATTTTGAAATGAATCAAATATTTTGATATGAATATGGTTCCTTCTTGAAATATAAAAGAATCAATCGGTGTATAAAATGATGTTTGGCTATTTAAGAGACTGGGGCCGAATATTGGCATACTCTTTACCAATACTAGAACCACTTTAACAACTATGTACGTACAGGATGTTCCAAAATGAAGTGGTTGGATTTGTGTACGTCACTTGTGTTAATTTTAAATGACTAAAACAAAGGCCTATGTCTGGCCAAGGGGTTAGCTACCTTTAGGGACCATCACCTCTTCATATTACCATACTGATTTTGACTTGATCAATGCACCTTGATTTGATTTTGGGGCTGATGGACTCTGTCGGAAGTCGTTGTAACGATGTTTACAACCTGTTAGAAAGGGTAAACTGGTAGAATCCTACCTTCAGCATTTCCTTACGTGCCTTGTCATATGATTATCGTTATACGAGCCCACTATGATTTTGGTTTAGTAATGTACCTATAGAGGACTCACTGGCTACCGACATTAGTGGTTACGTTATAGGACTTGCATAGACTACTTGCCTAAAAATGTGTTAATGGAGATCAATATAAAGCCTTAATGTTATTTTAATACTTTACTTTACTAATAGACACTACATATATTGCGTATCTTACTACATATAAATAGTTTAATGGATCCTTATGAGATGGAAAACCCCATAACATCTATCAAGTTACTTGTACCTTATTTTTCATGATGTTGATTTAACTTACATAACAATTTTTGGTTCCGATTGGAGCGTTTTGTCTTTTTATTATGCTCAAGTCAGCCTGAATGTTTCAGTGTTTGAAGATGTTATTACTTGAAGATAAATATGGATTGATGATCGTATTTATTAGTATTATTCCACTGCATTATTTGGTATGATTATTTATTGTACTATGATTATGCTTTAAAATGGAAGTTAAATTTATATTGAAAAACAGATTCATGAATTGTTTATATTACATTATATTTTGTCATTCTATTGTGAGATTCTGATTATTATTTTTCTTCTTTTTTCTTTGTTAACCTCATTGATTATCTCTCTTTTGGACTATTTGAGTCAGACATATGCGGTTTATTATCAACCTAAATTGTCCAAAAATGGTGGGTCGTCACGGTTGATATCAGAGCTTTGATTTAGAGATACCTTAGCCTGTTGGGGGTAAACTCATAAGAGATTGGGTTAGTAATACTCTAGAATGAGTTTGAGTGTATATATTTACGGGAGTACGTATTTGTTAGTATTATAAAAAAAAAATATTATTTTAATTTGTCTGTTAAGAAATTTGTAAATTCCGGTTGGAATATGGGATGCCATGATATCGATAGAGATTTCTAAATATTTAAAAAAAGACAAATGCACGCAATATTGTTTTGATAATAGGTAAATGAAATAATTTTACCTAGAATTATATTTTGTATATAAAAGAATAATTTTTATAATTGAGAAAGTTATTTATAATGTGTTTGTTTGTTAGGAAATGATAATATTCAATTATTATCATTTATTGTTTTATTGGTTGTGCTTGGCCAATTTGTGAGCATTGACTATGGTGTGTTGATTTTTGAACCGTGTTTAGTTAATTTACATGTAATTTACCCAGGAAATTTTCTTCAAGAACATTTTTTAGGGCTTTTTTGAATGTAGGATTGCCCACTAATCAATTTCTCTAAAGGACAATTTATTGTTTTTCTTTCCAGCCCACTTGCGCGTATATTGCTATTTATGGAAACACTTATATTTGACATGAAATATTTTCTAATTTGAATTTGTAAAATGGAATATAAATAAAAAAAGGTAGAAGGGTTTTATTGTAAAATATGTTTTATGCATAATTGTTTTAATTCCTTTTAAATATATCTTTAAGTAAATAATCTTTACTTAATAATTTATGAATATACTCATATTTTAATAAAAAGTATTTGGAAGTTAAAAATAAGTATAAAAATAATTAAGAATAAATGAAGAAGAAAATTTAGAAATAAGAATGTTTTAATAACAACTGTTAATATCACTTGTCTTTTATTAACTACAGATTCTGATTAAAATAGTTTGAAGGGGTTTTGGACTAAAGGTCCCTATTCTCAAATGGCATGCACAAAAGTCCCTACTCAGAAATCATGTAAATTTGGTCCCTGTTTCGTTATTTTTTTACCAATTTGTCCCCTCGCAAAAAATTGATACAATATTGAAATCAGGGGTAAAAGCAGCATAAATTAGCTAAAAACTAAAAATAGGAACCTAATTTTCATAACTTTTTTGGGAGTGAATTTTGTTACATCATCTTTCGATTATGGGGACTTGGCAGCCATTCCTTGTATTTTGAATATCTACTTATGGAATAGTTTTCATAAACGATTAATAGAGTATTTGTTTATGAAATTGTTAGTATTATATAAAGGAAATTTATAAATTAAGGAACTTTATACAAAGAAAGAATGTATTTTGAACAAAGATGTATAGATTTTTATTGTATGATTATGTATTAAAGATTACAAATAAACGAAGTTTATTAAAATTCTAAGAAAAGATAGATGAAATTAAGAAACATATCTAGAGATTCATTTTCGGAAGTTGGATAAATCTTATAAATATTATCTATATTAGTATAGTTTACTAAAATTATAAGAAAAGAGAGACCAAAGTAAGGAATATATCTAGAGATTCATTTGTGAAAGTTGAGTAAATTCTATAAATATAATCTATATTAGTATAGTTTATGAAGCTTGGTTTGTAATTACAAATATTATTTACTTGGACTTAAGTACTAGTAATTTAAATAGCTTTGAAAGATTTTAAATAAATGGTAATAAATATTAATTAATGATAATAATTTAAAACATTGATAACATTAATGATAATTAGGGATAATATTGATTTGAATCCTAATTAATGATGTTGAATTGAATATAAATTAATTAAGGATTATGATTTGAAATTGAAGTTATAATGACAACTTAAACAATATATTTTACATTAAATGTTAAGATTTAAAGTGTGAACTAAAAAGTAAATTTTAAAGTATAAACTTTAAAATAAAATTAAAGGTGTAAATTTAAAGAATGAAATTAAAATGTAACCTAAATTCAAATATATGTTAAGAAAACCCTATGGAACCTATATTTTAATGACATTACTACATATAATTTCCTATTGTATTGTAAGTTAATTCTATATTGAATAAAAAGCTAGGATATGTGTGTGTGTGCGAAAAATGGTATTAATAATAGGAAATGTATATCAATTTTTTTTTGATTATATAGAGGTAGGATTTATAAAATAATGTTAAGTGTAATTTTGTTGTTTGTGGTAAACTTTGAGTCGTTATTTTCCTCCACTCTCTTAAAAGAATTTTTCCTAAATTTTAAAACAATGGATTTAGCCGTCTTTCTAAATATAGTAATGATGTTAATAATTATTTTCAAACATGTATTTATAAGGATGACTATGGTAAATATTTAAATGGTATTTATAAATGAAATTTACTTTATGTGAAGTAGGGAGATTTTACAAATGAATTTGGTAAAGTATTCAAATTAGAAAGATTATTGATTCTGACATAAATAGATTTATATTAGTTTTCTTTAAGTATATAATTTGGAAATGTTAAAAAAATGTTTATAAAGTTTTGCATTTAAATTTATAGCATGGAAGAGATTATTTGAAAGGTTATTATATGATATTTTGAAGAATTTTGATAATTTATTCTGAAAGGAAGATTTTCAAGTATTTAGCTCGATGTTAAAACTTATCTACCATGTACTTAGAGATTTTAGCCCTATGTCTAGACAACTTATAAATAAATTCTATAATAAAAAGGACAAATAAACATTCCTTAAGAGACTGTTAATATTATTGAATCTCACTCTTGCCACTTGAAAATAATTCCGGTGATGACTATAGCATCATCGGCATTCATTTTTGGGTTTCGAAAGTGATAAACATATAATAAACCATTTAATACATTAAGTAAATAAAATATATTATTTTAGAAAGGAAAAAGGTTTTGATGAATTCCAAATTATTGTAAAACTAAGTAAGAAAGTTTAATTGTTTGTAAGTTGATTGTTTGGGTAAATATATATCAAATGTTAGGCTCATTGCTTCGTTCCTTTTCGAGGATGAAAAGTTTTGAGTAGAAGAGATTGTAACGACCCATATTTTTGACAATTAATTAATATAAATTGAATAAGAAATTTTGAAATAAAAATGGCTAGAAATGTAAATTATGAATTATTTATGTGGATTTTATTAGAATGCAAATTATGACCTTAAATAACGTATTACAATAAGAAAAATGATGAGAACATAAGTTAGAGTGTATTTTAATGACATTGGTTTGAATGCAATTAATAACTGGTTGAATGCAATTTCAATTTATTAGAATAAAAAGTTTTGACTTAATAAAGAATAAAATGAATAAATTTATTAAAGGAGTAAACAGTTTATTTGTTTGAAATGTTTTTTAGCTTATAAATATATTATAGGGCTGAGAAACTATTATTAATAAGAAATGTACAACTCCTACTTGTATCCAATAGTGTACAAATATGTTTACATTGCTATTATATAGGAAATAATTGTTCTATTTCTTACTACGTTTATTATCCCATTTTATAATTTACCTTAGTAATCAATAAAAATCAATGTAATTGAATAATTTCAATTAATAGGAGAGAGGACACTAAATTGTAAATTAATAGAGGAAATTAAACATAGCTTATGTTTTGTGAAAATAAAAAAGAAAGTTTGATTTAATGAAAAGAACATTTTTATTAAATAAATGATTGTTTTATTGTGAACATAAGTTTAATTTTACTAAAACAAAAGAATTGAATATTGTTGTACTTTCTAATTTGAATACTTGATTTATTTGACTATTCAGGCTTGATCTGAATTTAATTTATAAAAAAAGGTTAAGAAAACAACTTGAAGGTTTAGTTAATTTTGATTTGGAATAGTTAGCATGTTGACATAGGAAATTTATTTCATACCAAATTTGAATTTGGAGTCTCGGTTCATCTTTTATTCTGTGTAGCGACGGTCCCATTACGTTAATTGCAATGTTTAATTTTATTTACTATGCACTAAATTAATATATATGTGTGTGTGTGTGTGTGTGTGTGTGTGTGTGTACATATATATGTGTGTGTGTGTGTGTGTGCAAATTTGAGTGTATCCAGGTTAATAAAATAGATTAAAATGAACATTTTTAAATTTGAATGTATTAGAGTTTTTCTTTCCATGTATAGTCTACCTTATCAAATTTACTTTCATTTATTTCATTTTATTATTATTACTTTCTTATGTTAAATACATGCCTCTTTAGATTTTCTAGAAAGTTTCATTTATTTACACGTGAGCCTTGCCTTGAAATGTTTCCTGTATGTTGATAAAATTAACCGAGATAGAGCATGTATCAAAATTTTATACCAAAATATTTGCTTGCCATGTAAACAAATCTTCTCAAATCCAACGTGTGTCTTTCATCCTTTGTTAATGCAAGTCAATCTCCTTTTATTTTAGAAATTTACATCTTCTTGTCTCCTTCCCTTTCATATTCCAAATGTGCTTTACCCTTATTCATTTCCTATTTCATAAGTCTCTTCCTTTAACTTTCCATTTCCAAAACATGCCGCCATTATATATTTTGCCTAAAGATTTTTTCTTCTAAAAAAATATATGAAATGTGAGATCCACCTTCTATTATCTTTATTTCCTACCATCTCATATCGTTTGTAATTCTCAACGTCATTTATTGTCCTTCCTTCCACTTGCATCTTTTCATTTTCAACAAATTCTGAATTTTCGAAGCCGTCTTCAAACGTTAGAATTTTCCAATTTTTTTGTTTTGTTGCCCTACCTCCTTTCACTTTCCTGAAGCAAACTTTCCCATTTTACATTTGTTCATAATTTCATCTCAGTTCCTGTAGCATCGCCCGTCCTTCCCATTTTAGTTGTTCAAAGGCTAAAGCCTCATTGGAATAGAAAAACGTGAGCACCTTATTTTTGTGACCAATCTTTTCCATTTGTTTGCAAATCCATTTTATAAAGACTCATTACTCCATGTGTGAGCCATCATGTCATTTTTTTTCGTTGATTCTCCAAGCTTTAGAAACATGGGCAGGTTTCAAAATTCCTGACGTGAGTAATGAATTTATTTTATTTTAATAATATTCTTATAACTTGAGTATCTTCCATATGGAACTCTTATTCACATAGGTTCCTTCCATTAGATTCATAGTGAAATTCTAGAAAATTTGAAATCGAATTGGTTGCGTTTGGAGATGGTTGAGATTTTGGGCTTCTATTTTGATTTTAATATCCTTAAATCAAAGGTGGATGATAAACGTACTCACTTAATATTATAATAACTTCTACGTGTTAAATTAAAAATCATGATGCGATAGATTTTTTTGATTGCTATTAGAGAAATTGAATTGACATTGAAAACTGAATATCACTGCTAGTTGAACACCTCAATATGTGATAATTAATAATTCTTATGATATATGTTTTATTAGCTGATTTGGATGTTGATTGCATACGTATGCCTGTTGAGTGATATGATGGTTTATGTTGTGTTGATATTGCCGATGATCATTTATTTTGATATATCCCTTTTATCATCATGTATATTATTGACATCATATATATATGGGTTGAAATGATATATATCCATCCATGTAATTAAAATTGAAATAACAGATCACTTGGCCATAAGGTAAAAAATTATATATGCACACTGGATTTTGTTAAATTAATTTTTTTTTTAAATCTTGAATTTGGATTTGTTTAAATGATATTGTTTTAAAGAAAATAAAAAAATGGATTTATATGAATTGAATTATTTTCTGATTCGAGCTTTGAAAAGTTGAAATTGAAACTACTTAAATGAAATTGTTTGTAGGATTTAACTTTAAACCTTAAAGTAAAATTTGAAACATAACGTAAATTTATATAAAATGGACTGTTTTAAGGGTTTAAATAATTAAATTTTAACTTTGAATTTATTTTTAGTTAAAGTGTTTTAAATTGGTATTTCGAATTTCGGGATTCGAATTCAATTGAATTTGCTTTGATTTGAAATCTGGACCTAAGTTTAAATTTCTTGAGAAAAGGAAGAAACGGTTATGATTCAAACTCATTTTTAAATATAAAACTATTTTAAATTTTAAAAAAATTATTTTAATAATCAAATTATTTTAATAATCAAATTATTTTAATAGATAAATAATTTCACATATTCAAAAATAATTAATCTTCAAAATTATTCAAACTATTTTCAATATTAAAAGTATTTTAATTATTCAAAACCATTTTCAATATTGAAACTGTTTTAAAATTGAGGACTATTTAGATTTAGATCATTGATTTAAATACGAATATTTTGATACGAAAGTATAAACTATTTTAAAAATCGAAATGATTTTGAACTGAATCTGATATTTCAATAAGAAGTATGATTCATTCTTGAAATATAAATGAACCAACTGGTGTGAAAAATGATGTTTATTTGTTACAGAGGCTGGGGCCGAATGTTGGCACACTCTCTGCCAATACCAAAACCACATTAACAACTGTGTACATGGAGGATGTTCTAGAATGAAGTGGTTAGATTAGCGTAGTTTGCTGTATTGAAGTAAGAGAATGATGATGGATGACCGCAACAATTGTGTCAATTTGAAACGACTAAAACATGAGCCTATGTCTGGTGAAGGGATTAGCTACCTTTATGGGCCATCATCCCTTCGTATTGCTACATGATTTTGACTTAACTAGTGCATCTTGATTTGGTTTTAGGGGTTGTGGACTCGGTCGGCAGTCGTTGTAGCGATTTGTTACGACCAGCCAGAAAAGGTAAACTGGTAGAACCCTACATTGGGCATTGCCTCACGTACCTTGTCATAAATTATCCTTATACAAGTCCACTGCGATTTTGTTATAGTATGGTACCTATAGGGGACTCACTGGCTACCGACTTTACTAGTTGTGTTACATGACCTGCATATACTACCCGCTTAAAAGTGTGTTAAGGGGGATCAATGTAAAGCCTTAATGTTATTTTGATGATGTATTTTACAGACAGACACTACATATATTGTGTATTTTACTGTATATAGATCATATAATGGATCCTTATGAGATGGAAAACCCCCTAACGTCTCCTAAGTTACTTACACCGTTATTTTTCATGATGGTGAATTAACTTACATAAGAATTCTTAGTTCTGACTCAATTGTTTTTTCTTTTCATTAGGCTCGGGTTAACCTGATATTTCAGTATTTGTAGATGTTATTCCTTGAAGATGAAGAAGGAGATTGGTGATTGCATTTATTAGTATTATTCCACTGCATTATTTGTTCTGTTTGTTTATTGTACTCTGATTATGTTGTCAAACGAAAGTTAAATTTATATTGTAAAACAACTTCATGAACTGTTTATATGATCATTATTTTTAATCATTCCGCTGTGAGATTCTAATTATTATTTTTCTTCTTCTTATTTTCTTTATTAACCCTATTGATTATCTATCTTTTGGACTGTTCGAATCAGTCATGTGTGGTTTATTTTCGACTTAAATTTTCCAAAAATGGCGGGTCAAGCTTCTTTAAATTTCTCGCTGGAATCAAACTATTTGATTTCTCTATAAAACGCTTTCTTAATCTCTAGATATTTTCTTAAGACCATTTCATTATATCAAAAATTCACAAGCTTTATTATTCATCCCACTGACTTCAAGATATTTTGGCTACGTTATGCAAATAGTCACCGCTAAATCATTAGTTAGAAGTTCAATGTCAATGTCAATGTGCCAAAAATCATAATTATATTGAGAGATACATTACAAGTGTAATCTGAATGGACTTAAGCATGTTGACTGGAGAAATTGCCTCATAACTTTAGCATTGTGAATCGACGGGTCATTTCCCATCAACCTTGATTTATAATTCCAAAGCATTGATCTTCTTCTTAAAGAATCACTTATGACCGATAGAGCATATACTTTTTGGTACTGTTTCCAAATCTAATTATGTTATTTGCATGGAATTCATTTTGGATTTGGACATCATACCATGTGGTTGAGATGTACTATCGGCAACTAAGGATATTATCATTACAGATAATCCATTTTCTTGAAATCGATAAAAAGCTCGTAGTTTCTCTTCAGCATTCGAGATTTCCTATTGTACATTCTATTGAGTTGTGTCCTTTTAGGCTTGGCTAAATTTATATCGCGTACATAATCAGTCTCTTTGTTAAAATCTTCGGTCATGTCCATGTCTACAAAACCACTAATTTCTCTCAAAAAAATTCCTTTGGTAAGATGGTGGTGTGTCTTGAACAAACAATTTATTTCTTAGTATAATGGAATAGGCACTTAGAACATTTTAAGAAATGCATATAGACTTACATAAAATAAATTTAGTCTTGAGTCCATGAAACTTAAGTTCATAACGTAGATTGGACAACTACATATCTTAAACTATTTAAGATGGAGTTTCTTCATAATTCACATTTTATATGGAACTGTAACCTGCTCTTTAGATGAAACCAAATTCAAAAAACATACTTACTCTTAATTATATGTACTTAGAGAAAGATGTAACTCAACTTTACTCATTGTCAATCGTACCTTGTCCTATAGAGTCTTACTCTACTTATTGATACATATTTAGCATAGAGGGGAGTGAGTTTCATAGCGAATCTTATTCTCTATTAGGTACTCTTGGAACTCTTATCCAAGACTCATATATTCGATCAAATCAAATTACTATGAAAAAAATTATATTAATATAAATCAAATACCAAGGTGGAAAATACCCTTGGTTATTGAAATAATAGAGAAAAGGATTAATTATTAGTAAATAAAGGAATAAACCACGGTTTACATCTTTGGTTTCCGCTATAATACAAAAGTAATGTGCAAGCAAATGTCATGTGTAAAGAATTAGTCAATAATGGTTACTTTGTTGAGAAAAAGTATCGGTTTCCCACTTAATTGTCGATTTTCCATCTTAAACCTCAATACCTTAGACTTTCAACAAACTATATATCGTACAGCTATTTTAGAAGCACACTTTCGATCTTTAATAACTAAAATGTAAACCTTCAATAACTACGATGTTGGACTTTTGATAGCTAAAATGGTAAACCCTTAGTAGATATGATGTTATACTTTCGATAACCGAAATGTTAAACCTTTGATGACTATGAAACTTGAATTTCAATATTCATAATGTTAGACCATTGATAGCGATTGTGTTAGACCTTCGATAGCTAATATGTTAAACCTTTGATAGCAATGAGATAGACCTTGGATACCTAATATGCTAACATTCAATATCTAATATATTAACCCTTTAATGACCATTACATTGAACCTTTGATGGCTAATATGTTAAACCTTCAATTGTTATCGTGTTAGACCTTCGATATATAATAATTAAATCTTCGATGGCTATTATGCTAGATCTCTGATAGCTAACATGTTAAACCTTTGATACTACAACGTTAGACCTTCTATAGCTAATATGTTAGACCTTGGATAGCTAATATGTTAAACCTTCGATATGATGTGTTAAACTTGTGATAGTTATACATGCAATAGCGAACGGTAATAAATCTGTTATTTAGAATATGTGAATTGTGGGAAGCATCGTGGAAGCCAAACTTTAAGATGTTTAATTCTAGTTTTTGTAGCATATCAAATTATAAAGAGAAATGACAAATTAAAATTATAATAACTTATGTAAAAATGAGAAAATGGGCTAATCTTTGGGAAACTAAGAAATAAATAGTTGTATCATTAAAAAGGAAGATAAAATTGCTTTATCTAAAGAATAGGAAGTTTTTTTATATAATCATGAAGTTTTATGTAATGTGTAGGATACACAATTAATAAATGAAAGAAATAGATTAGAACTAAGTCTTAAAATATAGTCGAGTAATGAAGATATTGAATGGCAGAGTATTTGGGCTTAGTGCGGTCTAAATTCAATAGACATATGGTAGGATGCCATGACTTGAGAAGTGTATTAGGTTCAATTCAGAAATTTTATCTTTGGTGTGAGTAATAACATTGAGGTGGATGTAATTTAATGAATGAATTAGCAAAGTGTGTTGAAAGTGATTTAGATACTATAAGGGGCTACTGATACTTAGTAAGGATGCTAGCTATAATTTATTCAGGGTGCTTACACTCAGCCACCTATGAGAGTCAGGTGGCTCTAGTCAGGGTGACTCTCAAGTATATGAGTGCCCATTTCACCTATGATGTTCTTTATAAAAGATGAATTGTTGATAGATTAGCCTAAGGAAGTAACCACTATTTGAAGTTAATAATAACATTAAGATGGATACTGTTAACCCAAAAAAATGGTTCAACATCCAAAAATAAGATGGAAGCACCAGATAAGAACGCATAGAAATTTTACAATAGTTCAGCGTAATATTCACCTACGTCCATTTCAATTTTTTTTATTGGTTGGTTTCTCTTCGGATAACAACTAGTTATCTCAGATCTGACTACAATCTGGTGGATCTTAGATTTACTACTATGTTAAGAGAGTATGTTGTAGAGAATAGAAGTGAAGAAAGTCTAATGGAAACTCTAAGTGAAAGAGTGTTAATGGGAATCCTGGTAGGAGAAGATCCTTTTTTGGCAGCTGGTAGGATGGTATTTATGCAGAAATTGGGCAGCATTGAGTCAGAGGCCCATTAGCATAGAGGTCCAGGAGATAGGTCGAAGTCCTATCTTAAAGGCCAAGCTAACCCAAGCTATAATTATAACTCGGTGCCAACCAATTCCTATAGGTTAGACCCGAGTAATAATACATGGTGCATTTTCAACTAATCCAATTGCATGCTTCTCCTTGCTTCTGGTCGAGATGTTTGAGCTTTTTTTCCATCGTCTTCAAGTCAAATCTTGTGATCTCCTGGATATCCATATTCTTAGATTTCATACATAAGAAACACTTAGAGTAAGTCATCAATTCCTTGCACCATCACTTAAGCATGAAGCAATGGAGTAGAATGATCTATGCATGAAGTTCTAGAGGTTACCAGTGAGAAGCCATAGGTCGAGCCCCACCTATAGGATAACTCAGCCTCGAGTTAGATGTTTGATCCAAACCACTTAGAACCTTTTCTAAGTCTCGTGTTTTTCTAAGTGCACATGTCAAGTTTCCAGTCATTTTGATTCTGTTTCGGTTATGTCCAATTGAAGCCCCATGATAATAACTTGGTACTAGCCTCTGGTGATAACTCAGTACCAAGTTGGACTTAGCATATTTTTGTATGGAATCTTCTTGAGCTATTTCCTTATTTCATTTGAGTGCACTTCCAAATTTCAAGTCTTTTTGTCCTTGTTTGAATCTTCTAAGTCAAATTGAAATTTGCTTTGCCGACGAGTGGGTTACAGCTCGCCTCTCAAGTACGCCTTTCGAAGGTAAGGTGTGCTTTACTTAAAAACAAGTTATGATAGTCCATAATCAAATCCTGATATTTAAGCTCTCTGGTATTCCAATCTAACTCTTTGGTTGATCCAATCAATATCAAGCTCTCCGGCTGTGCAAATGAAGCTCTTTAGCTGTCTGAATCCTGATCTATCATCTAGGAATAGTATCACTTGAATCCAAGTCATCCTATGTTTCTCGGGACTTATCTTCCTTTCTCCGATTAAAAGATGTTCAGATCCTATTATCTAATTTGCATCCACTTCAAGGCATGGTCTCACCAGACCATTCATCTTCCACTTTAGAACTTGATCTCTCTGGACTGTTATTCATCCATTCCGGGGTTCAATCTCTTTGGTGGTTACTTGCTTAATTTGATCCTCTTGCTCTTTAGCAAAGGGGACCCAATGACCGAGTAGACCCATCAATCAGTCGTTGGTAAGGGGGACCTACCCTTGACCTCTACCGGTCCTTGTTGAGCCTAATCCACTCACTCTTTAATAAGGGGACTCAACGATAAGCAAGACATCCACTCACACTTCGACGAGGTGACTTATTTATTGCACTCCTGGACCATCTCTTCGGATAGTAGCTTAAAGTGATCAATATCTTAGAAGCCCTTCCGCTCGCTCTCCGACGAGGGGACTTGCACCTTGCACTCCTATCCCGTCTCTCCGGATGAAACTTAAAGCGATCATTATCATACATGCTCATCCGCTAGCTCTTCAGTAAGGGGACTTGCACCCGGCACTCCAGCCACGTCTCTCCGGACGAGATTCAAAAGCGATCAATATCGGTAATCACATTCAATGTGGATTTTTTCAAAAGTCAAATATTCAAATCAAAGCAAAGCAAACAGGCAGAAATCCTAAGAATTCATCCTGGACATTCGATTAAAAGTGTTCCTAGAGATCGATCTAGGTCTTATATATATGTAAGCGGTCCAAGGCTGTTATCATTCTCAATAATCATCTAATGCATCCGACTTAGAGTGTGCCTAAGGACCATTCAAGATCCCGTACATGAGTAAGCGGCCTGAGGCTATTATTGTCTTTATTACATAGTGCGTAAATAAAAGTATAAGAAAAGAATCAATAAAACAAAGCATGGGAATCAAATTTCGACTTATGTTCACCCAAATCATGGGATTTCAAGTTTCGGATTAGATCCCTAGTTGTTCTATATTGCATTTGATGTAGATGGAAGTTGCTTTGGTTGCACCATCATGGTTTCATTTCTCACATACTAACGCAGCTGATTGCTTCGAACCAGTTCTTCTATCAAATCATGAAGGCGTCGAAACTCGTTCGCCTCATGTGCATCCAGCTCATGAAAGATACGGAACTTTCTAGATCTGTTCTCCCAATTGGTAGGATATCTCCTAGCTAGCATTCGATAGAGGAACCGCCCCTTAATATCTAGATATATCATCTCCGAGGTTTTACTCAAGTCGATGTAGGAAGAGAGTTTTGGCTCCCTCCTTTGTCATTTCAGTTCCCCGAAGTTGTCATTAGTTCTCCTTTTTTCCTTTGTCTTTTCCGTTTCCTGCTCTGATCAGTCCTCTATTACCCACAGCGTTAACTTCAGCATCCTCATCCTCGGCATTTTCTCGATGCAAATGTCTTTCAGCTTCATGGTAGAATTCCACAAAATCCATTCATGGATCCCATTCCAGTGCAAATTTAAAGTCGGTTTGCTTGCCACCCCACATACCGCTGCCATTAAGATTATAGATGGATCTGGCTTATCGACTATAGCTGCTGCTGCATTGAATCTTGTCAAATTTCTTCTCAAGGTCTCTTCGGGCCTTTGTTTACACTTGATATTGTTATTACATTCTTCGGTCGAGAGATGTGAACTCTAAACTACCTTAATAACTTACTCACCAAATCGGTCCACGTGCTAATTGAACCATTCTCTAACTATTTAGACCACATTGCTGCTAAGTCTTTTAAGTGCAATATGAAGCATTGCTCCATTACCTCCTCAAATGCACCCAACCCCTCCATATATTGGATGTATCTCATCAGATGAATCATCAGATCCAACTTGCCATTGTATATTTCCAATGACGTAAGTTTGAAATCAAAATGGTTTCTTGCGTTTCGGATATTTGAAGTGAATGGATTCCTATTCATATCCTTCAAGCTTTGATCCGGGGGTCCACCTCTGATCATTTTCCTTACCAACTTAGCAAGTTGGTTTTTGCCATCCAATGAAGGTCTCCTTCCAAAAGCAATACTTTGCCACTTTTCCTATAAGGTACATATCCTGGCACATATTCCTCTTGTTGCATATTAGTGTTTTAATCCATAGCTCTAATTTCATTCCGTCCGCCATTCCTATAGGGAAGCTCTAGCACATTTCACTTCAGTTGTTGTGCATTTACATTTTGATTTGCTTTTCTAGCTCATCATTATCCATCCCCAGAATTCTAGCAGTTGCACCAATGTTGCCCTAGAGTATAATCCTTTTGGTATCGAGTTATTCTTTTTATGGGAGCATTGTTCATGTTTACTATGCTCTAACTCTAGATGAATTTGCATTTGCTTCTGGTCCTCAGTTCTGAATTAGCTCTAGCATTCCTTATTGTCCCGTCCTTTAGAAAAATCCTTCCAGATCTCACGTTGACTAGTTATGATTTGAACTTGCATCTCCTTGATCATTCTCTCTATTTCTTCCTTGGTCACATAGATGAATTGATGAAAATTTGAAGACACCTCTTGGCTATCCCTAGGCTCTGGTAAACTTCCTGCAAACCTATATCTAATGTTAAGCCTCTTCATTTACTCAAAATCTTGTTGCAGGCTTCAGTTTTTTAAATCTGGCTCATGTTTCTCAGTGAAAGCACCAAAGTGTTAATCCAAAAAATGGATCAACATCCAAAAATTATATGAAAGCACCAGTTTAGATAAAATTAAAAGAAAATGTAGAAAGTAGACAAGAAAATAGAAGTTTCATAGTTGTTCGGCGTAGTCTCCAGCCTACTCTACTTCAATCTCTTTTATTAGTTGATTTCTCATCGAATTACAACTAGTTATCTAAGATCTGACTTTAATTTAGTGGATTCCAAATTATCATGGTGTTAAGAGAGTATGTTGTGAAGAATAGCAGTGAATAAATTCTAATGGAAACTCTAAGTGAAAGAGTGTTAATGGAAATTCAGTCGAGAGAAGATCCTTTTATGGTAGTAGGTAGGCTGGTATTTATAAGAGAATTGAGCAGCATAGACAAAGGTCAATCAGCATAGAGGTCTTGGAGATAGGTTAGAATCCCATTAGAAAGGCTAAGCCAACTAAAGCTATAATTATAACGCAGTTCCCACATTTTCCTATAGGTCGGACCCGAGTTATAATACTTAGTACATTTAGCACTAATCCAAATGCTGGCGCAGCGGATATTAACCAAACGATATAGATCGATGAAAGTAGCAATCGGTGGATTGATGAATACTGAAATGCCCAAATTCGTTGATCCGAAGATACCGAATTCTAGCTATCCTCATCACGTTGATCGCGCACGATACCGTGAAAGAAGATCTTCAATTCTTCAAGCGTTGATCAAGCCCACTTGATTCCGCGAATCGGCTTCAACAATCGTTGATTCGAGCGCACTCGAATAACCGAAAGTGGAGATAGGAGATTACACTCAACTACCAATTTAAGATGAAAGCACACAGCAATCAAACAAGAATTTTATTCCAAAAATCAATCACCAAAAAGTTACAACACGCTCGCTATTTATAGAAGTTTCACACCCTAACCCTCAAGTCATATACGACTTACGACTCCTTAAGTCGGCACCGACTTATCACAAGAGCGACCCAACCTCTTTACAACACACACGACTCAAAGCTTCACCGACTCATGACCTAACATAGGTACAACACGGCGACTCAATACTTAAGTCGTAGACGACTTAAACACACGGCTTAAAGAAACACAGACTCATCATAACACTTAGGTCGTATACGACCTAACGACTCATCATATGTCGGCGACGACTCAACGTACACGATTCAACACTTATTACATCACCATTACATACATGACCGACTTAACGATTCTTGGAAGAGCGGCACCTTCCAATGACCCAACTAAGTTAAGTCATATCCTGTTAGAGTTAGGTCGTTAACTCAGTACAACTCCCCCTCTGGTCTCCAGTTAGGTCGGAAACGACTTAAATCTTCTTCATTAACTCGTATCTCCCCCCCACGTGACTCCTTAAGTCGGGAACGACCTATATCTTCCACCTTAAGTCGTGGACGACTTAACTCCTCCTTAAGTCATGTACGACTTATCTCTTCTCTTCTAGCTTGAGCTGCATCATCCTTCCCTGGTTGAGAGAAATTCGTCCTCGAATTTGTAAATTCTTCCATATCAGATTGTCCATCTCCATAATATGGTACAAGATGCTTAACATTGAACACGTCAGAAGTGTACACATCCTCCGGCAGCTTCAACTTATAAGCATTTTCATTAATCCGTTTCACGACTTCTACAGGACCAATTTTTCTGGCTTTCAGCTTGTTATAAGCGCCTACCGGAAATCGATCCTTGGTTAATACATCGTAAACCAAATCACCTTCGTTAAATTCAACACTTCGTCGCTTCAAATCTACAGTTCGCTTATACTTCTTAATTGCTTTCTCCAATCGCTCCTGAACGATTTTATGACATTCAGTCAACCCATTAACAAAAGCTACAGCTCGTTTAACCGTCCCCTTCGGTTGTGGTACTACCGTTAGGTCCAACGGTCCCCTTGGTAAATTAGAATATACAATCTGAAATGGACTGAATCCCGTACTACGATTCACTGTATGATTATGAGCAAACTCTGCTTGGCATAACTTCATGTCCAAACTCTTCAGATTGTCCTTCACAAGACATCGCAACAAATTTCCCAACGATCTGTTAACAACTTATGTCTGTCCATCTGTTTGCGAATGATAAGCGCTGCTAAAGTTCAACTTCGTTCCCACCATCTTCCACAAACTTAACCAAAAGTGACTCAGAAAACGAGTATCCCTATCCGACACAATAGATTCTGGCAATCCATGAAGTCGATAGATCTCCTTGAAAAATAATTGAGCGACATGAACAGCATCCGCCGTCTTCTTACAACCAACAAAATGTACCATCTTCGAGAAACGATCCACCACAACATATATAGAGTCATTTCCCCTTTGAGTTCTTGGCAAACCCAACACAAAATCCATGCTAATGTCTACCCATGGTTTTGTAGGAACAGGTAATGGCATATACAATCCCGCATTTGTAGTTGACCCTTTCGAAACCTGACAAACATGACATCTACGCACAAACCTTTCAACTTCCCTTCTCATTGACGGCCAATAATAAGACTCAGAAATTAACTGCAAAGTATGATCTCTACCCACATAGCCTTCTTCGTGCAACTCTTTCACAATTTTCATTCTCAAACTGCAATCTGGTACACATAATTGATTCCCCTTGAATAAGAATCCATCTATCAACACAAATTCATCAGTACTCCCATCCTTGATTTTCTCAACAAATTTCATAAAGTAAGGATCTTCTTCAACCAATTCTGGCAATAGCTCAAATCCTGTCACTTCAACCTTCATCGTTGTCAACAAATGATTCCTCCTACTCAAAGCATTAGCCACATGATTCGTCACCCCTAACTTATGCTTAACAACAAAAGTAAACTGTTGTAAATACGCGACCCATGAAGCGTGCCTCGCTGAAATTTTATCCTGCCCTTGCAAATGCTTCAAAGCTTCATGATCCGTATAGATAACAAACTCCTTCTGAAACAGATAATGTCTCCAGTGCTTCACAGCTTGAACAATTGCGTAAAACTCAAGATCATAAGTGCTATATCTCAACTTAGCTCCAGATAACTTCTCATTGAAATAAGTAACTGGTCTTCCCTTCTGACTCAAAACTCCACCAACTCCAACCTTCGATGCATCAGTATGTAACTCAAACAACAACTGAAAATCCAGTAAAACTAGAATTGGTGCTGTCGTCAATAATGTCTTGATTTTCTCAAAAGCAACCCCTGCTTCCTCTGACCACTCGAACTTCTTTCCCTTCATGCAATCGGTTATAGGTGCCATCACACTACTAAAATGTGGAATGAATCTTCGGTAGAAAGATACCAATCCATGAAAACTCCTCACTTCAGTAATCGTCTTGGGCTGTGGCCAACTCCTGACAGCTTCTACTTTACTTTCATCCACTTGAATTACTTCCTTCGATAGAACATATCCCAGAAACAAAACACTGTCCGTCATAAACATGCACTTCTTTGCTGCTGCATAGAATTTCTCCTGTCGTAGAATCAACAGTACTTCACGCAAATGCTGGACATGCTTTTCCATACTCCCACTGTAGATTAAAATAACATCGAAGTAAACTACCACAAATTTCCCAATGTATGGTCTGAAAATATGGTTCATCACTCTAATAAAAGTACTCGGTGCATTCGATAAACCAAACGGCATAACCAACCATTCGTATAAACCTTCCCTGGTTTTGAAAGCAGTTTTCCATTCATCGCCTGGTCTAATATGAATTTGATGGTATCCACTCTTCAAATCAATCTTTGAAAACACAACAGCTCCACTCAACTGATCTATCAAATCATCAAACCTTGGCATAGGAAACCTGTATCTCATAGTGATCTTGTTTAGAGCTCGACTATCTGTACACATTCTCCACGAACAATCCTTCTTTGGCACCAATAAAGCTGGCACTGCACAAGGACTCAAGCTCTCCTGAACACGCCCTTGTTCTAACAACTCCTCCACCTGCCTTCTCAGTTCCTCATGCTCCTTAGGACTCATCCTATAATGTGGCCTGTGTGGTAATACTTCCCCTGGCACAAGATCAATCTGATGTTGAATATCCCATAATGGTGGTAACTCCGTAGGCAACTCTTCAGGAAACACATCACTGAATTCTTCTAATACCGGTTTTACTTCCTCTGGAACTTCTACAAATTCAGTGGCTTCATGTCCAATCAACAAAAATACTTCTGGACTCTCTTCTACTTCTTCAATAAATTCCTTCAAAGTCAATAAAGTCTTCAGCTCCTCAATCTCTTCAGATTTACTCTCTTCCTGTTGTCTCTTCTTTGGAACTAAAATAATCTTAACACCTTCAAACATAAAGCTGTAGCTATTGGTCCGACCGTCATGCTGCACTGCTCGATCATACTGCCATGGTCTTCCCAAAAGCAAGTGACAAACATCCATCTCAACCACATCACACCAGATCTCGTCTTTATATTTCTTCCCAATAGAAAATGGAACTCGAACTCGCCTGTCCACCTTCACCTCTCCTCCTTTTCTCAGCCACGCTAACTTGTAAGGATTTGGATGCTTCTCCATTTTCAGCTTCAACTTTCTCACGGCTTTAGTAGAAATAATATTGTCACAACTTCCAGCGTCAATCACAAATTTACAAACCTTTCCCAGAATAGTGCACGTTGACTGAAAGATGTTACTCCTCAACCAACTAGCTTCTTCTTCTTGCTTCGGTAACAAACAAGATCTCCTCATCATCAGATTACATCCTTCATCTCCTGACGCAATATCCTGTTCATCCTCCTCAACTGGACTAGAATAGCCTTCACCAACATCCTCATCTTCAATTTCAGCAATCATATTTCGTTTCTTCGGCTTCGGACATTCATTACTCTTGTGACCCACTTTCTGGAAATTGTAACACTTGAAACTGTTGTTGACCTTCGCCTTCGCAACTTCATTCACAACTGGTTTATTGACAGTTTTAGGAACATTGAAACTCCCACTAATACCCTTCACTTGATTGTTGGAGTTAGTAAACACACCACCACCTTGTCTTCCCTGCTTCTCCCAAGCCAACGCTTTCTGATGTGCCTCTGCAACAGACCTTGGATCAAACATATTAACCATATCGTGGATCTGCATTCGCAACCCTCCAACAAATCTAGCTGTCAATTGTTCCTCCGTCTCCATAATATCATTCCTTGCAATCAGTTCATGGAATTCGTCAGCATAATAATTAACAGTCTTCGTCCCTTGCCTCAGATTCTGCAACCTCTGGTACATAAGTGATTGATAATTGTAAGGTAAGAATGTAGCTTTTATCACTTTCTTCATCTTCTCCCATGATTCAATCTTTGACTTTCCCATTCTCTCCCTTGTAAGTTTAGTTTGCTGCCACCATGCTAAAGCTCTACCTCTCAATCTAGTAGCAACCAACTTTACTCGACGATTCTTCGGAACCTCTTTGAAATCAAAGATCTCTTCAGCATTAGACAACCAATCCAAAAATTCTTCTGCAACCATTCCACCCTTGAATTCTGGAATTTCCATCTTCATACCCGACTCCCATCGTCGGTCATCCTCAACATCCCGATATGAGTTTCGAACCTGGTCTCGATCTCGATAATGAATGCTAGCTCTATCACCCTCTTCATTAAAATCAAAAGTATGTCTATATCGATCTCGACCATCAACATCCCTTCGATCACGCATGTCTCTTCTACTATGTCTCTCTTCATTTCGATATGGTTCCTCTTCAAACTCACGTGGAGTTCTTCTCTCTTCATGTCCATAGCCATGGTGATCTCTCCTCGATGAAATTGATGTTTCTCTTCTCTCTCTAAAAGATTGCGGTGATACCCTTCTCGCTTCCATAACCGATGGTGAAGCTCGGTTTCCTCCATGGTTCGAGATTGGTGATCTCCTCCTTTGATTTTGATTCAAATCATTCATCAATTTCTCTAACTTCCCAATACCTTCATCAAATTTCTCATTAATGCGTTGTTCCATTTGTTTGGCTTCTTCTCTTCTATACAACGCTTTAATATTTTGATGACGATTAGCTCTCCTTGGTGCATGATTAAATCAAACAAACACTTCAAAACTTCATGAATCTTCTACAAATCAAACTTCAAACTTCAACACTAACTTGTACAACAAGTCACGGCCTTCACTCAACTCGGCTCAACTCACTTTCAAAAATTCAAACACTTTCCGGACATTGATCCAAAATGAAATGGATCGAAAGCTTCTAACTTGTTGCAACTTCAAGATGAACACGATGAACACCAACTTCAACTCCTTGGCTCCAAGACTCGGCTTTGCTATGATTGGCTAAGTCTAGCTCTGATACCAAAACTGGCGCAGCGGATATTAACCAAGCGATATAGATCGATGAA
Organism: Allium cepa; assembly: GCA_030765085.1. Lineage (NCBI taxonomy): Eukaryota > Viridiplantae > Streptophyta > Magnoliopsida > Asparagales > Amaryllidaceae > Allium > Allium cepa. The sequence goes on from CM060932.1 coordinate 903,343,409, forward strand.
AGTAGCAATCGGTGGATTGATGAATACTGAAATGCCCAAATTCGTTGATCCGAAGATACCGAATTCTAGCTATCCTCGTCACGTTGATCGCGCATGATACCGTGAAAGAAGATCTTCAATTCTTCAAGCGTTGATCAAGCGCACTTGATTCTGCGAATCGGCTTCAACAATCGTTGATTCGAGCGCACTCGAATAACCGAAAGTGGAGATAGGAGATTACACTCAACTACCAATTTAAGATGAAAGCACACAGCAATCAAACAAGAATTTTATTCCAAAAATCAATCACCAAAAAGTTACAACACGCTCGCTATTTATAGAAGTTTCACACCCTGACCCTTAAGTCGTATACGACTTACGACTCCTTAAGTCGGCACCGACTTATCACAAGAGCGACCCAACCTCTTTACAACACACACGACTCAAAGCTTCACCTACTCATGACCTAACATAGGTACAACACGGCGACTCAATACTTAAGTCGTAGACGACTTAAACACACGGCTTAAAGAAACAAAGACTCATCATAACACTTAGGTCGTATACGACCTAACGACTCATCATATGCAGCGACGACTCAACGTACACGACTCAACACTTATTACATCACCTTTACATACATGACCAACTTAACGATTCTTGGAAGAGCGGCACCTTCCAATGACCCAACTAAGTTAAGTCGTATCCTGTTAGAGTTAGGTCGTTAACTCGGTACAACTCCCCCTCTGGTCTCCAGTTAGGTTGGAAACGACTTAAATCTTCTTCATTAACTCGTATCTCCTCCCCACGTGACTCCTTAAGTCGGGAACGACCTATATCTTCCACCTTAAGTCGTGGACGACTTAACTCCTCCTTAAGTCGTGTACGACTTATCTCTTCTCTTCTAGCTTGAGCTGCATCAATTGCATACTTCCCCTTTCTTCTAGTTGAGATGTTTGAGCTTTTGTTACATCGTCTTCGAGTTAAATCCTACGACCTCTTGGATATCCATATTCTTAGCTTTCAAATTTAAGTAATACTTACAGTAAATCATCAATTCCTTGCACCATCACTTGAGCATGAAGAAATGGAGTAGAGCGTGCCATGCACAAAGTTCGAGAGGTTACCAAGTGAGCGCCCATAGGTTGGGCATGACCTATAGGATTACTCAGCCTCGAGTTTAGGAGGTTGATCCAAACCATTTAAAAAAATTCTAAGTCCTTCCTTATGTTTCTCTAAGTGCATATGTCATGTTTCAAGTCATTCCGATTCTGTTTCGATCTTTTATAGACAGGTGAAGCTGCCTTGTGATAACTTCGTACCAACCTATAGTGATAACTCGGTACCAAGTATGGACTTAGCATATTTTTGAATGGAAGTTTCCTAAGCTATTTCCTTAGCTCATTTGAGTGCGCCTTTCGAATTTCAAGTCATTTCATCCTCGTTTGAAACTTTCGAGTCCATTTGAAATCCGCTTTACCAAAAAGCTGGTTAGTAGATACCTAAATAAGAGTCTATGTGATGCATGTGGATGATAAATGATTATATGACATGATTCATAAAATGTTGATAAGTATAGGTTATAGTTAAGATGAGATGGATGAAAGTATGACATGGTGCATAAATGGATGTTAAGTATAAAGAATATTTATGTTTGAAATGATGCATATATGTATGCTCATGATATGATGATCAGATGTTACAAGATAAGATGTAATTATTATTAACGATCTAGTGAGGGGAGACTCATTCTGCTAGGTGGAATGGTCTTAGTATATGTATGTTAAAAGAAATGTATTATTCATACTAGGCTTTAAATAGGACCTATGTTTTATTATTGTTTCACCATAAGTTCTTGTGTTTTCGTTCCAGTAGAATGAGTTTATGGGATTAGATAATAATGACTATAAGATGGTTAAAAGCTATAAAATGAAGCGAGAGGCTTAGTAGATAATGTAATTTTATTTTGAATTCTGCTGTTGTAAACTAGAATATATAAATGGTTAAGTGCCCATGCTGGCATCTTCATATTCGGGCATGACACTATTTTCTATGTTTTTTTATTTTTACCCCTTTGTAAGAACAATTTGGTAAATGAAAATGTCAAGACAATTTGTGTAATGAAAATTTATTAGCTGCTCTATTTACATAATGTTGTTGGAAAAAAATCTAATCTCCTTTTTAATATTTGAAACTAATTCTAGTGATGAATGCATCATCATCGACCTTCATTTTTGGGTCTTAAAATTAGGGATGTTACATAATATATTGGCAATAGATCATACTTAGAGTATTAATAAAATATTTTGTCTTTTAATTTGATTCAATTGGGTTTCTTTAAACTTTTCTATTTGTGTATTACGATTTGTCTTTGATAAAATACTGTATATATTATTATTTTAATTTAATTTAGGTTAACTTAATATTTTAATTCACAGCATGTGTGGTTTTAAGATGGACAAAAGCTGTAAAAATGAAGCAGGAGGCTTAGCAGATAATATAGATTTATTTTGAATTCCACCATTTTAAACTAGATTATACAATTGGTTAGGTGTTCATGCTGGCATCTTCATATGTCGGGCGTGGCGCTATTTTCTATGTTTTTATTTTTTACTCCTGTGTGAGAATAAATTAGGACATGAAAATGCCAAGACAATTTGTGATGAAAATTTATTAGCTGCTTTGTTTACATAATGTTGTTGAAAAAAATCTAATCTCGTTTTATTGTTTGAAAATAATTCTAGTGATGACTACAGCATCTTCAGCGTTCATTTTCGGGTCTTAAAATTAGGGATGCTATGTACTATATTGGCAACAGATCATGCTTGGAGTATTGATAAAAGATTTTGTCTTTTTAATTTTGATTCAATCGGGTTTCATTAAACTTTTCTATTTGTGTATTATGAATTGTCTTTGTAAAAATAACGTATATGTTATTATTTCAATTTAATTTAATTTAACTTAATATTTTAATTTACAATATGCACGCATTCGTAATGCGCACACTGTAACTACAATAAATAAAGTGGACTAAATTAGAGCATACATAGAAGAATAGATGTAATGTGTGTATAAATAATCACTGGGCTCTATGGTTATTGTTTAACGCATAATATAAGAAGATGATAACTATGGTCATATATTCACATATACTTATATATGGTATAATGTCAAGTGATGATAATGCTGGTCATATATTTGCATATATGTATGTGTGTATACAATGATATTTAGCTATTAAATATTTATTAATGTATATATGTATGTGCGTATATGATAAGTTTATCCAGCCATAATTTAAGGCCAACAATTTAAATAGAATTTTGTAAAGGAAACAATTTAAAGAAAGCGATTTAGAAACGGGAAAAAAACTAAAATTGGGTTACAATAGTGAAATAGTTTAGATAAAGGAAAAAATTTAAAGAGAACAAAGGATAGATTAATCAATGTGTATTTGAAATAAAACCTTCTACCTTTTATGATGCCACATGTTGCCAATACCTTGGTCTTTAGCAATCACCTCTCCAACTCTTGGTTCTTTGTCCTTGACTATAGGTCATAAAATTTTGTTTTAGGATAGGCTTTACGCATTTGTAATAACGGAGGCTAGGTTTTTTTCTAATTTTTTATGTGCCTATGAATAAGAGAAAGCGCCATTAAATAAAATCACTTTCCATTTTTTTCTGATCAAGAATCTTTGAATAGGGCATATATAGAAATCAAATTGCCCCCTTACTTCCATGTATGGTCGGCCAACCCTAGTAGGTTTTATGGGCTTAAACCTAATTACTTTAGTATTTATATTAATTCATTTGATACCATATTTTATTAAATAAACATATAATAATTATACATCGTTTTAATTCATTTTTAGGCTTTAAATAATTAATTTAAATGCAATAAAAATTTAATATAACATTTCTATTAATTTTCATTATTAATTGATAACATTTATAAATTTGTTTCTAATTGGTCATTCTTAGAAAGTAGCTAAAAACACGTTTGTGTTGACTCCTTGTGTGAACTCGGTTCTCACTCGATATTTAAAAAATTTAACCTTGAAGCATGCACGGACACTACATTAGTATGGTATTTGAGCAAGTTCAATGCCCAATGAAATCCAAATCCTAATCAATATTAAACTACACCTTGTAATGATATTTTGTGCGCATATTCTTTTCATCATCGCTACAGTTCCTAGATATCTAGAATTTGGCCAATGGTCAAAAATTCCAAAATATATGTATTTTATTGTGAAAGTACATTAAAGTCCTTGGTTCAATCCGATAACATTTACCAATTGACCAATTTTCACTAGTGGAAATTTTGACTTAAAGTTGACCACCAATTTAGGTGATACTAAGCTTCTACAATAAAGGAGATGGATCTCTCATAGGCATTACTTCACTTGAAGTAGTTTAACATATACCCATCTATGGCCATAACACAATCGCTACGTCATGCGATTGACCATAATCAAAGTACAGTCTAGTTACTTATGGTCCACGATACCCTCAAGCTGGACGACTATTACAGATTGTTATATGAGATCTTCTATTTTGACCTAGTTGTATTAAACAACAGAAGACTCTCATTGAGCCATTCTGTGATTGTTCCAAACAACCACAAGTACATAAACCTCTTAGTGCCAACAATGGTCTGAGTAATTCATCATCCATCGAGTGTAGAGCATATACACTAATCTCAATGTATGTATTGATATCCTTTTTGTCGGTACATTTTGACCATGAACATTTAAGGAATAAGTATTTAAATATCAATTCAATATTCATGGTTATGAATGCGTTCACATCCCAATAAATAAAATAATTTTCTTAAGGATTTTCTACTAATATATATTTAACATATAAAGAACACATTGCTTAAATAATATAACAATATATAAATATAATATTAAAATAAAACTGGAAGCATACTTTGTTTCGAACAAGATTCTCTGTCACAGTTAAAGTTATATAATCAAATCGCATTATTGCCCCTAGGGCACACTATTAACTCTATCAATCTCCCACTTACACTTGGAAAAAAATTATAGTGCCTCATTCCCATCTGTAACATTCCTGTTTTTAAATCAAATTTAAATTGGTAATTAATTTAATTTTTGAAAATTAAATTGTGAATTAATTTGGTATTTTCCAAATTAAATAGATATTTGTTTGTTTATTAATATAAATAAATATAAATATGATTTTAAAATAGAATTTCTAATTGGAAATTCAGAAATAAATATTTTAAATAGTATATTAATTATAAATTTACATTGTGAATTAATTTAAATTTTTCCAAACTAAATGAGATATTTGTTTGTTTGTTTACTTATAAGTACAAATTAATATTTAATTTAATTGTGAATTTGAAATCCAAAAATAAATATTTGAAAAATAAATTTGATTTGAAAACTCTGTATTTTAAATTAATTGAAATTTGTTTTCTAATATATAATAAACATACGTAATGTACATATTTTGAAAGTTGTATTGGAATTCAATATAGTAAATTTTTAAAAGATATTTGAAAGCTAAATTTTAATTTAGTATGAATAATTTTAAAAAGTTGTTTAAAGTTAAATTTATATTTTAAAGACTTATATATAATCTACATATGTGTTTATTTATTTAGTATAATTATATTTCAAACTCATTTTCTTATAAAGTTGTAAATATATAAAATGTACTAAAAACAAAATAGATAAACATGTTTTATAAATTAAAATAAAGTGAGGTTTAAAATAATGTTATGAATTAACTAAACCGAAAGGGCTTAAACATAATTTGAATTATTTTAACAAGTGTGAAGAAAATAAATAAGAAGTTGTACAAATGTTAGTTCATTAAACAAATGTAAAACATGTAATATAAGAATTGTTCAAGTGTCATGAATATTTATCTTTCTTTTTCATTTTTAATTAAAGAAAGAAGATAGGATATATGTACATTTCTTCCTCTCTTTCTCTTTTCCTTTTTATCTTCAATTCAAAAGCCTGTAAAATAAATCTCAAACCAGAAAAATATGAAAACAAAATCAAAACATCCTTCAAACCAAATAAAAACCAAGAACAAATCTGGGAAACGAAATCAAAGCAAATTCAAAGGCTTCAAACCTGAAGCTGTTGATCATCTCAAATTTGGAAATGAAAATCAAAATTTGCTTCAGCTTCAAAGCCTGGAAAATCAAACAAAGCAGTTCAAAATCAAAATCTGTCCATAGTCTACAAGTTGGAAGCTTAGATCAAAACCAAAATCTGTAAACCAAGATTCAAAGTAAAACTGAGCAAAGCAAAGGCAACAATGAAAATCAAACTCAGATTTTAAAGCCTGAAGCATCTTCAATTCAAATTTCAGTTTAAATTCAAAACGACAAGCATGCAGATCCAAATTGCAACTTGACATCAATCAAGTTTTGAGTTCAAACAAAAACAAAGCCTCGGATTCAAATGGAATTAAAAGATCAAATTCCAGGTTTTAGATCAAAACATGTTCTCTGCTTTCAAACTGAACCAGGTGAGCAAACCTTTTTATTTAAAACTTTAAATATATATAAATCTTGATGCGTAGATTGAGAGTTTAAGTTGTTATGAAAATGTTTGATGTGCCTGCATGTTTATGTATGTATATATAATGATATATGTGTGTATGCATGTTTGGATATACTGATTACAGGTTCATATTATAGTTATAGATTTCCAAATTTAAATTAAAATTAAAATTCTCTCTGTACAATCAATATTGGGCTAAAATTTTAAAAAGGAAGTCGATCACCACAATGTAATTTCATTTTGAAAAATATTTGCAAGTGAAAATACTCAGTATAATTCTCAAGAATAATATATTATTGTAAAAATTAACCAAAGCCAAAAAATCAATGTTCGCAATATTTTGTTTTGAATATATAACCAGAATCATATTCAAAGATGATGAACTTAAATAAGGATTTCAAGATTTTTAGTTCGTTATTTGTTGCGAAACTTCAAGATGAACGGAATTGACAAAAAAGTCAATTCCGTCGATCAAAGAACAATCGAGCCTCAAGCTTGATCTCGGAGGAAGATGATGCGTCGCAGATCAATGGAAAAATGATATGAAATTTTCCAGATGATCAGATAGGTTTAGGATAAACGAAATAGGATTTAGGGATGGGTTTTGTTTGTCGAGGTTTGGGAGGATAATTCGTCGTCGTGGGTGCACATCCGGCGATCGGACCCAAAGGGATTAGTGAATCATCGCGTGGCAAATCTATGGTCGGGGTAGCGTGAGCTCAGATTGTCGGAGTTGTCATGACTAGGCAAATTTCGATGACTGGGTTGGTTTCAGTTTGGTGATGGGTTGCTCGATTATGATCTACGGCGAACTCGAAGGCTCTGGAGGATCGTACTGGTCAACGGTGATGTCAACGACTTGTTGGAGGTAGGGCAATGATCGAAAGCGATTGGAACGATCATATATGTACATGCATATCATTTGTATATCTGCTGTTCGTGGGCTTGAGAAAGATGAAGGTATTCTCGAGTTTATGTACGTGTATCTAAGTGTTTGACTCGAAGTAGTGTGATGATCATAAGTTCCTTGGGAATTAGCTCGTGTATTTGATGAATTGCTCGGGTTTTGTGGAAACTAGATTAACCAAATTTTAAAATGGAAGGAAAATAGAAATATTACTAAGTTTTAGAGTTAAATGCTTTAAATTTGTTTTGTTAAAAATAATTATGTATTGTATACCTTTTGTAATTAAGTTCTAAGTGTTTCCAAAAATTTAAATTTGTTTTAAAAGTAATTACATATTAGATTAATTAGTAAATCAAATTCATAAGGTTTTGAAAAATATAATAAGATGTGGTTTAAATTAAAAAGTGATTAAATGGGTTAATTATTCAATATATTTAATTAAAGGGTAATTAATTATTTTAAAGACAATTTCTTAATGGAAGTAATTAAGAATAATTAATGAATAATTAAAAGTTGATTAATCAAGTAATTAAACAATAATTAATTAAAGGATAATTAATCTAATTAATTAAGGTAATTGATTTGAGGATAATTAATTAATTAAAGGTTAATTAATGAAAGTAACTAAGGATAATTAATTAACTGGTAATTAACTAAGGGTTAATTAATTAATGTGATTAATTAAGGATAATTAAATATTTAAAGGTTAATTATTCAATGATTGAAGTTGATTAATTAATTATCAAAGGATTAATATATAAATGATTAAAGGATAATTATTTAAGATGGTTTGTAATTAATTAATGTTAATTAACCAGGATTAATAATTTATTCTTAAGAAATTAGTTTGATTTAAATTAATCGGATAATTAATTGATCTTACTTATGGATGTTTGGATTCGACTGGATGTTAAATTGTTTGAAATCCTTGATATGTGATGCTTTGTGATATGAATTATTTTGATTTGAGCTGTGTTGAATGTTATTTATTTATCTGTATTAAATTTTATATTATTTATCTGTGAATCTGTGAATGAAGATAAGCGTTATAGGTTTATACTGATTATCTATAATTGTTGTGTTTGGATTGTGATGATTGATGATGTTGCACTGTTGTGTAAAACCCATGGTATAACGACCCTAACTCGACCTTCGAAAATTGGCATCCGTACTTCACTTGTATTCGAATGTCGTAGATTTAGACGTGAATCTGGCCCGCCAGAGCTTATAACACATTAAGTACAACAATGCAGCAGAAGAAAATGAATAATATGTCATTGATACAACAATGAATACAATATTTGATACAATATGATACAACAATATCAGAGACAAATATACATAGAGGAATATGATAACAATGGAAGAGATAACTCGAATATGATCTTCGATAAAGAGTGAATCCAAAATTTGCAACTCCAAACCAAAAGCTCATCCCAAAAGCTACGAAGACTCCAATCCAATAAGCTCGAACCACCATCATCGCTGAATTGAAGCAACTTGATCCCAATGCGATTGCCAATGTCCAAAGATTGAATGCTACCGAACCTACACCTACTATTTGATTATCCGAAAAACCCAACTCTAGACTGCCCGTGTGGAAAATTATGGGCACGCAGAGTTTAGGAAGGGAACAATAAACTCCAAGTCAGTCATGGGACTGGTATGAGCAAAAAAATAGTTTTCTATATAAAAAACTATAAAAGAATTTAAAACATTGAATCCGCAATGCTTTTTGGAAAATGAAACTACCATAAGGCCTCACGCCGCACAAACTATGCAAACGCAGAATTGGAGCAGATTTCTCCTTATGATAGACAAAAATGCTTGATACGCGAAAACCATTTGATATTATTTTTAGTGCATAGTAGAAAACATTTGCAAGTATAATATTAATCTTAGCCAGCATAGATATTTCAAACTATGCCTACTATAACCGCCATCTAAACAGTGGGGCGCTACCATAAGTAAATGGCAGGTTATACAACTAAAACCGTACAGGGGGTGTATTGGATAATTGGATTTCCAACAAATGTTCAGGCAAAGGAAATTCCTGGGCCATATGGGTACGCCTCTGGAGGGACGCCTCGAGAACCTACTGGGCACTCTGCCAACATAAGGTCGGTTTAATCCCTTCTCGGGAGTAAAACCTAAGATATGCCATGCCTGGTCGTTTGCGACCTTTATCCGAGGATCCTCAACCACAAAGCACTGTAATAAAATTTACGGTGTCCACATAAGTTAAGTATCTGGGCTCCATACCATGATACCACCCTTTTCCAAAAGGAATGGACATACCCTAGGGGGTGCGACCCCTGCAACCTTGCCATATCTTTCCTGTTTCGACCATTTCCAGGGTGTGAGGTCCTGATGCAGTCTCATCCACAAAGCTATGCTTTTTCACAAAGCCATGCTTCAATCAACAAATGATCAAAAGCACTTCGTATGCCACATTACCAAATTGGGAATGTATCACTAGTAACCATCAACTATATAACCTATGAGCTCGTACGTCTTAGAGAAGGGTGTTAAGCTAAGAGAATAAATCTCCGCTACCAAACAGGAATGTATTTGATAGTAGCCAGCTTTACATCTCAAAGTGTATCGTCAGACACACATCCATACAAGTCTGTTCCGGGTTCGAATAGAACTAAAGGCACTTCCAAAGAAGCCCTTGAACTCCAGGAATTCCCAATCCCAATCGGACTCCCCATCACATATGGAGATCTTTATATCGGGCGCTAATCGATGTAGAGTCATTCGATGGGTTATCCTTTCGTTCTCGAAAATACCCGGTCTCCACCACAGGTCTTCAAATGCTATCCATAATATCGTATCATTATTTGAAATGGGTTATATGACAAAAGGTCCTCTCCCGGCTAAGCCGAATAATGAGCGCAATATTTAAAACGTATGGATATTGGATCTCAGTTAAGTCACAACTTATTATCCAAAACTTTTCTTTCAAATGGTTTAAACAAATCACCATTTCAAATCTTTTTAAATAAAAAATTCACTTCACAAAGTTCACATATCTTTCACAAAGATTATTTCATAGCTTTCCAGAGCAATTCTCCTTTCAAATTGGATTAACTCATCCAATCTTTAAATCAAAGATTTAATTCATAGCTTTCAAACCATTTCCAATTCAAATCTTTTATATAAAAGATACACCATTTAAAATCCTCTTCGATTTCTAAACAAGGTTTAATAATCTTTCACAAAGGTTCATTCATAGCTTTCAAAAACAATTCACAATTTCATTTCAAACTTGAAATCTTTCGATACAAATTAGAAATCCTTTCTTTATATGAAAGCTATTATTATTTGAAAACAAATAGTTTTCATTTCGGAAAAATCCAATTTTATTTTCACGAGTTAAAACCCTTGAGTTAAATTCAAATTCCCAAATCAATACATTTAAAATGGTTTGACCCATATATAACTTGTATAACACCTTTAAACCATAGTTTCCAAACATAGAATTCAATTTCGAATTTTGAGTTCAATTTTAAATCAAATTATTTAAATTTCAAAACTTAATCAAGTAATTCAAAATAAATTTTATTTTTGAAACTCCTTTTCAAAAGCTTTCAATTCCATTTCCAAAACTATTTTGGATTCAAAATTTCAATCCTTTTCATTAAAAATCTGTGACTTGACCAATTTTCTTGTGCAATCCATATTTGTGTATGTAAGGCGTAGTCCAAGGGTTTTAAACAATAGTGCAACATCATTCAATCACCACAGATTTAATCGCATCAATATTGATAAGCGGTATAATCTATAACGCTTATCTTCTATTCACAGATCCACAGATAAATAATATACATTCATCACAGATAAAGTAAATTACATTCATCACAGCTTGAATCAAAACAATTCATATCACAAAGCATCATGCATCAGGGATATCAAACAATTCAATATTCAATAGAATCCAAACATCCATAATAAAGACTAATTAATTATCTGATTAATTTAAATAGGATTTCTTACCTATGAATAAACACTAATCCTGGTTAATTAATTATTAATTGCAAACCATTTCTATTAATTAACCTTAAATTAATAATTAATCGCTTGATTAATTTTCCTTAATTAATTACAATAATTAATTAGTTAATCCTTAATTAATAATCATCCCTTAATCACTTTCATTAATTAATTAACCTTTAGTTAATTAATCATTTTCTTAATTACCTTAATTAATTAATCACATTAATTAATTGATCTTAAATTAACTAACCTTTAAACACTTGATTTATCAATCTTTAGTAACAAATTATCCATCCTTAATTACTTTCATTATGTAATTGTTCTTAAGTAATTAATTAACCTTAAATTAATTATTCATTAATTACTTGATTAATCAAACATAAATTATTAACAAATTTACCTTAATTACTTTTATTAAGTAATTCACTTCAAGTAATTAATTTCCTTTAACAAATAAATTTACTTTAAACTTTAAAAGTTAATTAACCATTAAAACATTCTTTATATTAATTAACTAACCTTTAATATTATTTATTTAAAATAAACTTTTCAAAATAAAAGTTACGTATATTTTTAAACCATTTTATAACTAGGTTAATTTAAAACAATTTTATTAAGAAAAAAAAATTTCTTACTAATTTTAAAACTTAGGCAACATTTAATATGAAAAGGAAATTGGTTTTAACAAAAATTTGTTTTCAACAAATTTGATTTTCTTAAAAATTTTAAAAACAGTTTTTATACCAAATCAAATAACCCAAGCAAAACCCCTAACTTCCTCGATCAAAACACGGGGCTACCCACGATCATCCTGCTTCATGAAAAACACAGACATTCTCGAACGAAAACCCGAGCATGATCATCCTTCCATCACTCACCGACACGTCGTGCACGTGTGCACCTCCACGAACGATCAACGTCACTACAGCCATCGACACCAACTTCTACACTTCATCGATGATCCTCACAACCAATCATGATCACCCATTTCACTGATTTGATCGAGAAACGAGTTCGAACCAAAATCCAAAATCTGAAAACCCATCATCCCCGGAAATCCTCTTCCCTCCGACGATCCCAGCATCGAGAAGCTTCGCCACCTTCATCGTAGCTCCGCCTCGACCTCCAGCATTTCCTGCACGCCTCATGATCAGTCCCGATCGCGTCTCGTTGCCACAATCCCCTTTTGAAACTCGACGACCCAACCGGATGTTAAACCCTATATCGCCTTCGCATAGCCACGCCGATCATCTAAAAATCCAAGCATCATTTTTCTGATGATCCATGCCTTCCCCTCTACTTATGGCCCAAATTTCGACGAGTAAAACTTCGCCGATCGACGGCAATTGCCAAAAATCCCAATTCTGATCGACTAAAAATATTTCACCCAATCCTAAATTAATAAACTGGATTTTACCTTTAAAATTCATTGTTCAAGATGGTGATTTAGATCATATAAGTTAATCAAAGAATTGTGATGCTTAAATTTTTCATGTTTTATAAGTTCTTACTGCCTTTTCTTATTTTCCAGAAATATACTAACTTACCAAATCTTGAAATTATTTTTAAAACTTAGTTTATATTTAAACAAACACAATTTGTTTGAATACTAAGACCTATAAGAGATTGGATGAAGAGATTTGGAATTTTGATCTTAAAATTTTAAACTCTGTGACTAAAAACAGAATGAACACAAACATACTGACATATATACTAATATCACTACATATTTAACATGTAGGTCTAATTCTACTTCATGCGTACAATCACCACAATATTATTTTGTATAATCATCAAATGCAATCAAGAGGTGAACCAGATTTAAGTGTTAGATGTAGTTTGCTCACCTAATGGATTGCACAGAGAAGAGAAGCAGATTTAAACCTAGAACTTGATTTTTGAATTTGAGTGGATCTGTTACTTGCATTTGATTGAGTTGCACTGAAGCTTGATTTTAATTGATGTCGGGTTGAATTACTTGTTTAGTTACAATTGCTTAATCAGGGATTGAATTTGAACTTTACTTCAGATCTTCTTTTCCCAGCTTAAAGCTTTTGCTTATTTTCTAGATTTTGTAGATTGTTTTGATCTTCAAGCTTGCTTTTGTTTCTGATTTACTAAGTTTATCTTTGCATTCGATCTGCCTACATAACCTCGTTTGACATGGACTGATCTTTGTTTTGAATGCTTAACTTTGATCAGCTTTGATTTTTATTTTGATATTGCTTTGGTTTGATGTGATCTTCTTATAGGTTTTGATTTTTGAATCATGCTGAGTTGTAGAATTGAACTTGAATCAAATCCCATTTACTTCAGGTTTTTCTTTTGTTTTGATTCAGATTTTGATTTTCTTTAGCTTTTGAAATGACCCTCCTTATTCTACACAATAAGACACATCATTTTTAAGAAATAAAGGGATAGAAAAGAGAAAGATAGAGAAGAAAGAAATAAACAACATCAGAATCTCAACAGCGGAGCGAATAAATTATATTAACCATATAAATATTAGATAGTATCATATACATCAGAGTTACACAACTTATACAACACATATTAGACAGTTATAAACATTTGTCTAGTTATAAAACTCAATATACAATACAGATATCAACATAGGGATCAACACAGCGGAACCACTATCTATCTATAGCGCTGAAGTCTCATGCTCCATATCTCCTCCAGAATTCATTAAAGTTAAACTGAATCCCTTGGCTACTCGTAAAAATTTGAGTACCCAAGTGTTTAATAAAGCAGAAATAAACTCTGAGTCAGACATGGGTCTGGTGTGAGTAAACGGTTGAAGTTGCTTAACGTTAAAACCCTTTTGAAAGAAAATGTATCACGTAAGACTTCCCACACATAAACATGGTTAAGCTTTTACCTTACGCTAACCAAAACATTTGATAGGAAACCCAGTGATATTATAATAGGTCTAGGGTTTTCAAGTAAATAGAAAATAGCTCAAATTGTTACATTCATTAAGTTCCAGCTACTAGCCACAAAAGTGGGTAATACAATCAAAACCGTAAGGTCATGTAGGAAGAATGGGTTTCCATCAATAGCAGAGCTACTGGAGTAATGCCCGTCACAGTACGTAGCCTAGATCAACGTACCGAGGATCCACCCTAAATCCCCTACAACACAAGGCCGGAACCATCCCTTACTGGACAGTCTCGAACAAGACAACCCCGATAGTTAGAGCTTAACAACTACCCACACAACCGAATAAAAAGGGACCTCTAGACAGGGGAAAATCTCGTCCTACTTGGGTGCTACCCACTTAGCCTTGCTGCACCTCCCCTGTTTTAGCCTCCCGGTTGATGAGGCTTGAGGCTACGATTACCTTTAGAAACACATCTCTTAGAATGCTCATCGTCCACCTGACGTTGTTCTAAAAGCATTAAATCCATACAAGTTCGTTCCGTGTTCGAACGAAATCGAAGGCATTATCTCGTTACACTCATTTTGGAATTACCCTCAGAGTTAACGACGATAACCCTTGCACTTCAAACTCCATCTCGATCTTCATTTGAGATGTCACGACCTAACATTAATTTGGATCGATGTGATTTTCGGATATCCAAATCTTAAAACCCGATCCCGGTCTCATCGAAATCCAAAACGCCGTCTTTTAGGTCCAAGTTGTTTCAAAGTTAAAACAATTTAATTCAATACAATACTCGAATTCACACAACATTAACACAGATAAATATCACACTTTTACCAATGATATATCAAATATCACATCATAGAATATCACAGCATATCATCCAATAGATATCATCCAATTCAAATATTCTACTCAAACAATCATCCATAAGCAACAATTATTAATCCCTATTGTAATTAATATAATTAACTTAAATTAAATCAATTACTTAAGAATTAATTACCAACTTTTCTTAATCAAAGATTAATTAACCTTTAATTAATTAACCATCCTTCAATATCTATCTTAATTAATCTCCTTGATTAATTATACTTCAATTACATAAAGTAATTATCCTTCAATTAATTTCACAAATTAATTATCCTTAACCATTTAAAGTAATTAACCTTTAATTACTCTCATTAATTACATCAATTAATGATCCTTCGTTAATTATTTTCAATAATTAATTAATTATAATTAATTACATTAATCCTTAATTAATTACATTAATTATTATATTTTAATTAAGTAATTCCATTAATCAACCTTGATTGATCATAAACAATAACTACCCTTCTGTACGTACTTAATTAATTAACTCTTTAATTAATTATATTAATCCTTTGATTAATTACACTAAGTAATTAACCCTTAATTACTTTTACTAAGTAATTACCCTTTAATTACGTCCCATTAAGTAATTCCTTTTAATTAATTACATCCTATAATTACATATTAATTACTTCTGTAAGTAATTACACTAATAAATCTCATTAAGTATTTATACTTAATTAATTACCAAGAGAATACCTTTAATTAATTAACAAATTAATTAACTTAAATTAATCACCTTCATTTGATTAATTACAATTGGATAATCATCCCTTAATTATCCTTAAAACAAATTAATTAAATCTTAATTACAGATTAATTAATTCTTTAACCATTAATTAATAAACCTTAATTATTAATTAATACAACTTAATTACAAATTATGTACTTCTTAATTACTTGTTAACCAACCCCTTAATTAACAGTTAATTAACCCTTAATTAACCTTTAATTATAGATTAATTATTCCTTAATTATTAATTAATTAAACTTAATCATTAATTAATAAAACTTAATTAAGAATTTCTTAATTACTAATTAATTAACCTCTAATCATTTGATTAATTAATTTCTGATTACAAATTAATTAATCTTTAATCATTAATTAACAAACCTTAATTACAATTAATTAACCTTTAGTTAATTAATTATAACCCTTAATTAAGAATTAATTAAATCCTTAAACTTTAGTTAATTAAATTAATTAATTATTCTTAATTAATTACTTAATTAACCCTTATTCCTTAATTAATTAAGTTAATTAATTATACTTAAATTTCTTAATTAACTTAACTAATCTCAAATTATTAAAACCACAATTATCTTAAGATAAAATCTTATCTTATTTTATGACTTAATTATCATTTAAAACGTTTTATTTTATAAATAACTTTACTTAATTTAATCGTAAATTAAGTTTTAAAATACTTATTCAACTTGATGTATTAAAGTTACAAATCACTACTTCCTTTAAATAGTTTAAAAATATTATCAAGTGGTAATTAACAATCTAGTTTTCAATTTAAATTAATAAGCTTGTTTTTTATAAAATCTTTAAAATTTCATTTTTACTTAAATTTTAAAATAACTTAACTTGATTTAACAAAATTTAAAGTTTCAACTTCATAAACAATGTTAATGAATCAACTATTATATAAGTAGTTTATAAAGAAAGTTTAAATTAATTTCATTTTAAATTTCAAAACACAAGTTTTAAAAACCTCCTTTTATTTATACTTGCTTCGGGTAAAACCCGAAGTCCACTCGGGTCTGACCCGAGTTCCTTTTCCTTTCTAAAATTTAGTTAATTAGTTTAAATTTAAAACCTGTAACAACACAACTGCTAACAAGTTTAAACTGCCAAAACTCACTCGATCCACTCAAGTATAAATTCAAGTCATATACCTAGATGCACGAATCTCTCTTCGAGATAGATCCCACAACCCTCCACCGACACAAACAGGACGCCGTACACGTGCACCATCGCCAGCGACCACTCCGGCACCTCTGACCACCTTCAACAAGTCGGTGATGCTCCATACAATCGATTCTGATCATCCATACGCCACCACCTAACCTAAATCAAAATTGAGCGTCACCGGAGAACTCGAACCAAAATCACTGCCAGAAAACGACCCTGCATCCACATTGTCGATCACCAAAGCCTCCCACACTCCAGCCACAAGTCCATGAAACATCCACGCAGCCACCTTCCAAATCCCAAGCGACTCGATGCTACAGAAACGACGCAGTACCCACTTTTGCACGATCGACCAAAACTAGGGTTAAATCTTAAATCCCCTTCTCTCGTCGCCTCGACGATCTTGAGTAACTTCAGGCATTTTTCGCGAACACCCCACAACTACAACCATCTCCAGAAGAAACCCCGAGACTTCTGCAACCCTAGATCGCCAGAGATTGCCTCAAATTCCAATCCCATACATTCTCCAATTCCGAACTCAATACATTATTAAAAATCTTGCTTTATTTTTAAAAATCACAACTTTCTAAATGGATTCGAATTATAATCTTAATCCTCAAATTATGATGTTTGAATTTTTATCTTATTTTGAATTTTGATTGTAAATTCCCAAGTTCTCAGAGAAACCTTAGTTTGATTTACTTAAAACTATTTTGAAGTTTAAATATTGTTAAAACTAACAAGTTTTGTTTAAAAACTATTTCTAAAAATAAATCAGAGGGATGAGGGATGGTTTTTGAATAGACATATGCCTATAGCCAGCAAAACAATCTCATATGTCTGATTTTTCAGACATGCACCACAATTTCTTACATATAAACATGTTTTCAGAACTTAAAACTATCATGCAAATACATTTTCAAGCATACATCACTAGTTTACTTCAACTATTAGCATATGCATCAAATTTGAAGGTGATTCATACTCACAGTTTTTAAAAGCAGAGACTTAAACTAAAAACAGAATTGTTTTAAAATCAACGGATATGCACCTTATCAGCACACAAAGGATTTCATATACACATATATGCAAATCGATCATTAACACAGATAAATATCTCATGCAACAGATACTTGTTACTTAAATTCCAAATTTAAAGTTTACTCACCTTTTGTAGAAAGCAGAGAGTTTGAAACAGGAAACTGGAAAGGGCGTTGAAGCTATAAACGTTGAATTGCTTTAAATTACTGAAATGCTTTAAAATTTGACTGATGCAGGGTGAAACTCAATATGCTTTTTATCCCTTTTGATAACTTTGAACTCCAGATTGCATTTGAAAAATTGTAACTTGATTTACAGTCTTGCTTTGAGAACTAGTTTACAGGTTTGCTTTGAAATTTAATTACAGAATATGGTCTCAGATCAAAACGATGGATTACAGGTTAAGTCTTTTGATTGAGAAATGAAGTATAGGGATTTTGATCTGAGTTTTGATTTATTTTGAGGAATGGTTTTAGGTTAGACATTACTTTGAGTATTTACTGACAGATTTTGGTCTTTGAATTTGAGAAATGGATTGATTACAGGGATTGTGCTTTGAATTTGAAAGATGATTATAGTTTTCTCAGTTTAAATCTAAGATTCTTTGTTTCTTTTGTTTTGAAAATGAGATTAGAAAGAAAATTAGAAATGAAATATGTTTGCTTATATAATCTAATTTATGATTTCATAAAAATTAAGAAAAATAAAATCTAAGGTGTGACACTTGTACAACACCCTATTTAATATCTTATGACATGTTATCAAGTGCATTTAAAAGCTAACACATGTATTAATTCATTTATATATATTTTTAAATTGATTTAAAAAGTTTTTTATATAATTATCTTTATTAGTTAATACATTTTTAATTAATAAATGCTTTTTTTATTTACAGAAATAAAACCTTTAAAAGAAAATTAGAATAAATCCAATCATGTTTTAAATAAAATCATACCTAGTGTATTTAATTCATTTATAGATATAAATATAAAACTTTTGTATTTATTTACTATTTAAATAAATACTTTCTAATTTATATAAGTAAATTTCTTAAGGAAAAACAAATTATATCCAAATGAAAACTTTATTCATATATTTCATATTTAAACTACTTCAAAATAATTATTCTTTAAACTCAAATTTAAATCCAAATATTAAATTCAAATTCAAATTTTAAAATCTAAATTTAAAATCAACTTAAACAAACATATATTAATTTAAACTAACTCGTTATTAAGTTTGAAAATAATAATTTTATTTAAAATCTTAAATAAATTTATATACATATACATTTAATAATACTTATTTAAAATATAAGTCTATTAAAAATCTATTTATAAAACAATCAAATTAAATTTTTAAAAATAATTATCCCTTTTAAAAATCTATTTATACTATCATTAAAAATCATCACATTATATTGATTTAAAATAACCATTTTGCCAATTTTAATTAGTTAAATCAAGGAGATTATCATATTTAAATTGCTTGAAATTCCAGGATATCATAGCTTTGAATCGCAAAGGAGAAAAAGGAATTTATGATATATCTAAATTTTTTTTGCATTTTATTTATTATTATTTTTTAAAATAGAAAATAATTTGAGGACACTTGTTTAATGCATGTTGTAATTTACTCACATTTGTCAAATTGTATTATAAGACATTTACACTTGTTGATTCAAGCAATATTGTGTTTAAGTCCTCTAGTTCAATTAATTTTAAAATTTTAGTTTTAAACCCTTACTTTGTTTTAATTTACGAGTTATGTTCTCTCTTTTTAAAGAAAAATTAATTGGAAATTATATATATATATATATATATACATATATATACATATACATTTAGAATACAACTTTTATTAAATTAAAATATAGTGTTTTAAATCCAATACATTATCTAATCTTTATTTATAAGATATTTAATTTAGAATTTCAAGTTCACAATTAAATTTAAAATCAATATCCAATATATTAAATTATATATTATATACAAATCACTTTTATTCATGTTATATTTTATAAAAGATTAAATCTTTTTATCAAATCCTATTTTTAGTTAAACTATTATACCTTATTGAATATTCATATTATCTTGAACTATTATTGTTATTAATAAATATTTATTTGAATTTCAAACCCATAATTCAATTTACAATCTATTTATAGTTAAGCAGACATAATATTTATTTAAATTTAGAAAATACCAAATTAGTTTGCAATTTAATTTCAAAAATTAAATAAATTACCAATTTGAGTTTGATTTTAAAAAAACAGGAATGTTACAGATTCCCCCCTTAAGAAAATTTTGTCCTCGAAATTTGCCGGGGTGACAACAAAGAATGCATACACGAATATAGAGAATCAACTCATCAATCAAGCTAATTATCTATTCTACATTTGTCTTACCAAATCAGAATATCAGAAATATGAGAACAAACTCATTCGATACTACACGAAATACTCGGGTCACCAGATCTATGAGATATACAAGGCATTGGTTATTTCGAAGGACAACTAACCGTTCATAGAATATATCTGAACCCAACAGAACAAATAATGGATACTCAATCCAGATTTGACTATCGCAAAGTATACACCGACTTGTCCCTTTTCGGACTTTGATACTCACAAGAAATTACAACAGAATTTCAAGTTTAATTTTAATCGAAATCATTTTATCGATACAATTCAAATTCAGCTTCATATTCTATTAACCAATTTAGTTAAATAAAATTCCAATTTCGTTAAAGTTGAAAAGCTGATAACGAGAATACGAGATAAGAACTTATCTACATGATTCGCAGGGCCATCACCACACCAAAGCTTCTACCTCGAGCCGCCACAAAGACATCAGAGAATTTGAAATTGGATCAAAGGTGATTGATAGAGAGATATTTCCGTTGTTGTTACAGGTATTGGCCATTTGTAGTGGTACTCCCATGTCCCCTATCTTTGTCCTCTTCTTGCACTTATACTCACTATCAGTGGATAGTAAGAGAATTTACCGAGGCGTTCGAATGGATATCTTAGGGATATACTCATTCTAGGGTATACCACAACCTATCTCTAATGAGTTACCTAATGTGTTATAGTACTGATCTAAAGTTAAACCTGCAGCTCTGATACCAATTATAGCGACCCTGACTCGACCTTCGAAAATCGCCATCCGTACTTCACTTATACTTGAATGCCGCATATTCAAATGCCGAATATGGCTCGCCTGAGCTTATAGCACATTAAGTACAACAACACAGTGGAAGAAAATGAATAATATATCATTGATACAACAATGAACACAATATGATCTTCGATAAAGAGTGAATCCAAAATCTGCAACTCCAAACCAAATGCTCATCCCAAAAGCTACGAAGACTCCAATCCAATAAGCTCAAACGACCATCATCGCTGAAGTGAAGCAACTTGATCTCAATGCAATTGCCAATGTCCCAAGATTGAATGTAACTGAATCTACACCTACTATTTGATTATCTGAAAAACCCGACTCTAGACTACCCATGTGGAAAATTGTGGGCACCCATAGTTTAGGAAGGGAACAATAAATTCCGGGTCAGTTGTGGGACCAGTATGAGCAAAAAAAACAGTTTTCTTTAAAACAAACTATAAAAGAATTTGAAACATTGAATCTGCAATGCTTTTTGGAAAATGAAACTACCATAAGGCCTCCCGCCGCACATACCATGCAAACGCAGAATTGAAGGAGATTTCTCCTTATGATAGTCAAAAATGCTTGATACGCGAAAACCATTTGATACTGTTATTGGTGCATAGTGGAAAACATTTGCAAGTATAATATTAATCTTAGCTAGCATAGACATTTCGAACCATGCCTACTATAGTTGCCATCTAAATAGTGGGGTGCCACCCATAATTAAATGGCAGGTTATACAACTAAAACCGTACAAGGCGCGTAATGGATGATTGGATTTTCAACAAATGGTCAGGCAAAGAAACTTCCTGGGACACATGGGTACGCCTCTGGAGGGACGCCCCAAGAACCTGCCCGGCTCTCTGCCAACACAAGGCCGGTTTACTTCCTTCCCGGGAGTAAAGCCTAAGATATGCCATCGCCGGTCGTTTGTGACCTTTATCCGAGGATCCTCAATCATAAAGCAACATCACACAGTAATAAAATTTACGGTGTCCACGTGAGTTAAGTATTTCGGCTCCATACCATGATACCAACCTTTTCCAAAAGGAATGGACATATCCTTGGGGCGCGACCCCTGCAACCTTGCACATCTTTCCTGTTTCGACCATTTTCGGGGTGTGATGTCCTGATGTAGTCTCGTCCACAAACCTATGCTTTTTCACAAAGCCTTGCTTCGATCAACAAATGATCAGCAGCACTTCGTATGCTACATCACCAAATTGGGAATGTATCACTAGTTACCATCAACTACATAATCTCTAAGCTCGTACGTCTAAGAGAAGGGTGTTAAGGTAAGAGAATAAATCTCCGCCACCAAGCAGAAATGTATTTGATAGAAACTAGCTTTATGTCTCATAGTGTAACGTCAGACACACATCCATACAAGTCTGTTCTGGGTTCGAACAAAACCGAAGGCACTTCCAAAGAAGCCCTTGCACTTCGAGAATTCCCAATCCCGATCGAACTCCCTATCACATATGGAGATCTCTAAACCGGACGCTAATCGATGCAGAGTCATTCGACAGTTTATCCTTTGGTTCTTGAAAATACCCGGTCTTCACCACCGGTCTTCAAATGCTATCATAACCTCGTATCATTACTCGAAATGGGTTATATGACACAAGGTCCTCTCCCGGCTAAACCGAATAACGAGCGCAATATTAAAAAACATATGGATATTGGATCTCAGTTAAGTCACAACTTATTAGCCAATTTTTTATTTCAAATGGTTTAAACAAATTACCATTTCGAATCTTTTTAAGCAAAAAGATTCACTTCACAAAGTTCGCCTATCTTTCACAAAGGTTATTTCATAGCTTTCCAAAGCAATTTTCCTTTCAAATTGGATTAACTCATCCAATCTTTAAATCAAAGATTTAATTTATAGCTTTCAAACCATTTCTAATTCAAATCTTTTATATAAAAGATACACCATTTAAAATCCTCTTTGATTTCAAAACAAGGTTTAATAATCTTTCACAAAGATTCATTCATAGCTTTCAAAAACAATTCACAATTTCATTTCAAACTTGAAATCTTTCGATACAAATTGAAAATCCTTTCTTCATATGAAAGCTATTATTATTTGAAAACAAATAGTTCTCATTTTGGAAAAATCCAATTTTATTTGCACAAGTTAAAACCCTTGAGTAAAATTCAAATTACCAATCGATACCTTTAAAATGGTTTGACCCATATATAACTTGTATAACATCTTTAAACCATAGTTTCCAAACATAGAATTCAATTTCAAATTCTGAAATCAAATTTAAATCAAATTATTTGAATTCCAAAACTTAATCAAGTTATTCAAAATAATTTTTATTTTTGAAACTCCTTTTCAAAAGCTTCTAATTTCATTTCCAAAATTATTTTGGATTCAAAAATTCAATCTTTAGAATCGCTAAAAATCTATGACTTAACCAATTGCCTCGTGCAATTCATATTTGTGTGTGTATGGTGTAGTCCAGGGGTTTACACAATAGTGCAACATCATTCAATCACCACAGATTTAATCACATCAATATCGATAAGAGGCATAATCTACAATGCTTATCTTCTATTCACAGATCCATAGATAAATAATATACATTCATCACAGATAAAGTAAACTACATTCATCATAGCTTGAATCAAAAAAATTCATATCACAAAGCATCATACATCTGGGATATCAAACAATTTAACATTCAATAGAATCCAAACATCCATAAGTAAGATTAATTAATTATCTGATTAATTTAAATCAGATTTATTACATATGAATAAACACTAATCCTGGTTAATTAATTATTAATTGCAAACCATTTCTATTAATTAACCTTAAATTAATAATTAATCCTTTGATTAATTATCCTTAATTAATTACAATAATTAATTAGTTGATCCTTAATTAATAATCATCCCTTAATCACTTTCATTAATTAATTAACCTTTAGTTAGTGAATTATTCTCAAATTAGTTACTTTAATTAATTAATTACATTAATTAATTATTCTTTAAATTAATTAACCTTTAAACACTTGACTTATCAATCTTTAATCATAATTATCCACCCTTAATTACTTTCATTAAATAATTATTCTTAAGTAATTAATTATCCTTAAATTAATTATTCATTAGTTACTTGATTGATCAAACTTAAATTATTAACAATTTACCTTAATTACTTTTATTAAGTAATTCACTTCAAGTAATTAATTTCCTTTAACAAATAAATTAACTTTAAACTTTAAAAGTTAATTAACCAATAAAACATTCTTTATATTATTTAACTAACCTTTAATATTATTTATTTAAAATAAGCTTTTCAAAATAAAAGTTACGTATATTTTTAAACCATTTTAAAACTTGGTTAATTTAAAACAATTTTATTAAAAGAAAAACTTTCTTACTAATTTTAAAACTTAGACAAGATTTCATATGAAAAGGGAATTGGTTTTAACAAAAAATTGTTTTCAACAAATTTGATTTTCTTTAAAAATTTAAAAACTGTTTTTATACCAAATCAAATAACCCGAGCAAAACCCCTAACTTCCCCGATCAAAACACGGGGCAACCCACAATCATCCTGCTTTGCGAAAAACACAGACATTCTCAAACGAAAACCCAAGCACGATCATCCTTCCATCACTCACAAACACGTCGTGCACATGTTCACCTCCACCAATGATCAACGTCACTCCGGCCATCGACACCATCTTTTACACTTCATCGATGACCCTCGCGACCAATCATTATCACCCATTTCACTCGATTTGATCGAGAAACGAATTCGACCCAAAATCCAAAATCTGGAAACCATCATCCCTGGAAATCCTCTTCCCTCCGACGATCCCTGCCTCGAGAAGCTCCGCCACCTTCATCATGGCTCCACCTCGGCCTCCAACATCTCCTGCATGCCTCACAATCGGTCCCGATCGCGTCTCATCGCCGCAATCCCCTTCTGAAACTCGACGACCCAACCTGATGTTAAACCCTACATCGCCTTCGCATAGCCACGCCGATCATCTATAAATCCAAGCTCCATTTTTCTGATGATCTACGCCTTCCCCTCTATCTCTTGCCCAAATTTCGATGCGTAAAACTTCGCCGATCGACGGCAATTGCCAAAATCCCCCATTCTGTCGACTAAAAATATCTCACTCGATCCTAAATTAAAAATCTGGATTTTACCCTTAAAATTCATGGTTCCAGATGGTGATTTCGATCATATAAGTTAATCAAAGAATTGTGATGCTTAAATTTTCATGTTTTATAAGTTCTTACTGCCTTTTCTTATTTTCCAGAAATACACTAACTTACTAAATCTTAAAAATATTTTTAAAACTTAGTTTATATTTAAACAAACACAATTTGTTTGAATACTAAGACCCCTAAGTGATTGGATGAAGGTATTTGGAATTTTGATCTTAAAATTTTAAACTCTGTGACTAAAAACAGAATGAACACAGACATACTAACATATATACTGATATCACTTCATATTTAACATGTAGGTCTAATTTTACTTCATGCGAACAATCACCACAACATTATTTCATATAATCAGCACATGCCATCAAGAGGTGAACTAGATTTGAGTTTTGGATGTAGTTTGCTCACCTGATGGATTGCACAGAGAAGAGAAGCAGATTTAAACCTGGAACTTGATTTTTGAATGTGAGTGGATCCGTTACTTGCATTTGATTGAGTTGCATTGAAGCTTGATTTTAATTTATTTCAGGTTGAATTACTTGTTTGGTTGCATTTGCTTGATCAGGGATTGAATTTGAACTTTACTTCAGATTTTCTTTTCCCAACTTAAAACTTTTGCTCATTTTCCAGATTTTGCAGATTGCTTTGATCTTCCAGCTTGCTTTTGTTTTTGATTTACTAAGTTTACCTTTGCATTTGATCTGCCTACATAACCTCGTTTGAAATGGAACTGATCTTTGTTTTGAATGCTTAATTTTGATCAGCGTTGATTTTTATTTTGATGTTGCTCTGGTTTGAAGTGATCTTCTTATAGGCTTCAATTTTTAAATCATGCTGAGTTGCATATTTGAATTTGAATCAAATCCCATTTACTTCAGGTTTTTCTTTTGTTTTGATTCAGATTTTGTTTTTCTTTAGCTTTGAACCACAAAGGGGAAAAAGGAATTTATGATATATCTATATTCAATTTGCATTTTATTTATTATTTTTTTAAAATAGAAAATAATTTGAGGACACTTGTTTAATGCATGTTGTAATTTACTCACATTTGTCTAATTGTATTATAAGACATTTACACTTGTTGATTCAAGCAATATTGTGTTTAAGTCCTCTAGTTCAATTAATTTTAAAAATTTAGTTTTAAACCCTTACTTTGTTTTAATTTACAAGTTATGTTCTCTCTTTTTAAAGAAAAATGAATTGGAAACAATTTATATATATATATATATATATAATACATATACATTTAGAAAACAACTTTTATTAAATTAAAATATAATGTTTTAAATCCAATACATTATCCAATCTTTATTTATAAGATATTTGATTTAGAATTTCAAATTCACAATTAAATTTAAAATCAATATGCAATATATTATTTTATATATTATATACAAATCACTTTTATTCATGTTACATTTTATAAAAGATTAAATTTTTTTATCAAATCCTATTTTTAGTTGAACTATTATACCTTATTGAATATTCATATTATCTTGAACTACTACTATTATTAATAAATATTTATTTGAATTTCAAACCCATAATTCAATTTACAATCTATTTATAATTAAGCAGGCACAATATGTATTTAAATTTAGAAAATACCAAATTAGTTTACAATTTAATTTCAAAAATTAAATTAATTACCAATTTGAATTTGATTTAAAAAAACAGGAATGTTACATCTGGACTACACTATATACACACAAATATGGATTGCACGAGGAAATTGGTTAAGTCACAGATTTTTGAATGATTTTAAAGTTGAATTTTGGATCCAAATTGCTTTGGAATCTATGGTTTAAAAAGATTATACAAGTTATAAATGTGTTTAAGTTTTAAACCATTTGAAATGTATTGTTTTGGAAATTTGAATTTAACCCAAGTTTTATACTTGAAGGGCTTTAACTTTTACGAATGTAATCGGATTTTTTCAAAACGAAAACTATTTGTTTTCAAATAATAATAAGTTTCATGTAGAGAAAGGATTTCCATTTGTGTTGCAAAGATTTCAACTTTGAAATGAAAATTGTTTGAAAGCTATTAATGAATCTTGGTTAAAGATTAGTGAACTTTGTTTCCAAATTAAGAGGATCTTAAAGGCCTTTTTTTGGATAAAAGATTTGAATTGTGGATTGTTTTGGAAGCTATAATTGAATCTTTATGGGAGATTGTTGAAATTTGTTTTGAAATCGAAAAGGATCATAAAGGTATATCTTTTGTATAAAGGATTTGGAATTGAAATAGTTTTATCAATGAATCTTTGTGAAAGATTGATAAACTTTTTGAAGTAAATCTTTTTGTTTAAAAGATTTGAAAAATGGTAATTTGTTTAAACCATTAAAGGTTTTGGGCTTTACGTTGTGACTTAAGGTCCCATGTACCCATATTATTTTAAAATTAAGCACTCGTTATTCGATTTAGCCAGGAGAGGCTTTGTGTCATATAACCCATTTTGAATAATGATACGATGTTATGGATAACATTTGAAGACCGATGGTGAAGATCGGGTATTTTTCGAAAGCGAAAGGATAACCCGTCGAATGTCTCTGCACCGAATGGCCCTGGTATAGAGATTTGATCACCCTTTATGATGGGGAATCCGGACGGATTAGTGATAATCCGGATTGC
Source organism: Allium cepa (assembly GCA_030765085.1). Classification (NCBI taxonomy): domain Eukaryota; kingdom Viridiplantae; phylum Streptophyta; class Magnoliopsida; order Asparagales; family Amaryllidaceae; genus Allium; species Allium cepa. Next base: position 903,371,576 of record CM060932.1, read on the forward strand.
AAGGGTTTATTTGAAAGTTCCTTTGGTTCTATTCGAAACTGGAACGGACTTATATGGATGTATATCTGACATTACATTTTGACATGTAAAGCTGGTTTCTATCAAATACATTTCTGTTTGGTGGCGGAGAATTTATTCTCTTAGCTTGACACCCTTCTCTAAGACGTACGTGCTCAGAGGTTATGTAGTTGATGGTTATTAGTGATACATTCCCAATTTGGTAATGTGGCATATGAAGCGCTGCTGATCATTTGTTGATCGAAGCATGGCTTTGTGAAAAGTGTAGCTTTGTGGAGGTGACATCGTCGCACCTCACAACCTGGAATGGTCAAAACAGGAAGGATGTGGCAAGGTTATTTGGGGGTAGCGCCCCCTGAGGGTATGTTTATTTCCTTCTAGAAAAGGGTGGTATCATGGTATGGAGCCCAGATATTTAACCTATGTGGTTGCTGCAAATTTATTACTTTATGGTTGTTGCTTTGTGGTTGAGGATCCTCGGATAAAGGTCGCAAACGACCAGGGGATGGCATACTCGTGTAGTAGTTACCTAGTTACAAACGTAACCCGACCTAGTGTTGGTAGAGAGATGGTTATGTTCTCGAGGCATCCCTCCAGAGGCATACCCATATAGCAATAGGAAGTTCTTTAGCCTGACCATTTGTTGGAAATCCAATCTCTAATATGCGCCTTGTACGGTTTTAGTTGTATAACCTGCCATTTACTTATGGTGGTCACCACTTTTTAGATGGTAGCTATAGTAGGCATAGTTTGAAATATCCATGCTGGATAAGATTAATAATATACTTTCGAAAGGTTTTCTGCACTATGCACTAATAATTATATCAAAAGAATTTTACGTATCAAGCATGTTTGACTAACGTAAGGAGAAATCTTCTCCAATTCTGGGTTTGCGATATGTGTGCGACAGGAGGTCTTATGGTAGTCTCATTTTCTAAAAAGCATTGCGGATTTCTTTTAAATTCTTTTGTTTTGCTTTTGTTAAAGATAAACTATTTGGTTTACTCACACCAGTCCCATGGCTGACCTGGAGTTTATTGTTTCTTTTCTAAACTCTAGGTGCCCATAATTGTTCACATGGGCAGTCTAGAGTTAGGCTTTCAGATAGTTAGATAATAGATGTAGAGTCAATATCTTTGGAGCCTTTGGATTTGGTGATAGTATTTGGTTCACTTGGACCGACCTTGCCTAATTGCATCAACGATGGTGGTTCGAGCTGTCTTTGGTTTGGAGTTTATGGAGATGGTGTTGGATTCGTTTGGAGTTTCTATTGGAGTTATCTTTCCCCTGTCGATGGTTGCAAAGTCTAGACCATCCAGTTGTGCTATTCTTTCCGCTATACCTTACATCACTGATAATATTGATTAACTATTCTTGTACATTGTTGTAATTCAATGTTGTATATCAATGACATTATTCGTTTCTTCCGCTGTGTTGTTATACTTAATGTGTTATAAGTTTCGGCGAATCGGATTTGAAAGTTCGAATCTGCGGCATTCTAATACAAGTGAAGTATGGATGTCGATTTTCGAGCGTGAAAATATGGGTCGTCACACCATCCCTTCGACCAATCAACATAAATTAGACTAAGTAGGGGACTTACAAAATGGATATGCGATATTATTTTTATATCTTCTTTTCGATTATACTTCTCCATTACCGATAAACTCTTTTAGCACATGTTAATTACGGAGAAAATATCTTAACCTCTTATCAAGTTGTTAGTTCCCATTGAAATCTATATTGCGTTATTATTATCAGAAATGTTATTGAATTCTTTGTGGTAATTAACCATACCTTTCTTCTAAATTTGTGTGCTTATATTGTTCTGATGTAGCACTATTCAAGATGATGTACTTAGCCTTTGTAGTTGAAATTTCAACAACCTCTCATTTGGAACATTTCTAGTAAAGCTTTTTAATCAATGGTGAAAGTAAATTTAAAATTGCCTTACTTTACTTGATGTCACTTAAGAATTTTAAGTTTGAACACTCGTTCATAAGAAGTTCCATGTTTCCATAAATAATTCTCTAATATTTTGTAAATATTCGACAATACTCTTCATTATCGGTTGGTGACTTAACATTTTATTTAATATTCTCTTAGTACACCAAGTGTATAAACAAGATCTATTATACCACATAACATAGCATATATGACAATTCTTATTGCTAATGTATAAAGAATCTATCTCATATGATCCGGATTAAACATTTGAATATAAGGTTCGTATATATTGATTAAGAAAATCCCAACATCACCTTATACCAAGTATAAAGGAAGTCTCTCTTAAATTCTTCGTGGAGAGTTAAACAACCAAATTTTAACTATTTTTAACATGGGTGCATCATTATCAATCTATAAAATGTTGTTTCCTTATTGTATTATAAATGATTTAGTACCTTTGACTTTCTTTCTTACAGAAACACTCTTCCTCTTTATTTTGACTGAAAATAAACTATTTGATTTCTCTTTTAAAATACTTACTCAACCTCTAGATGCTTGTTAGACACCGTTGTTGTATCATCTCTTGGATCATATCAACAAGATTAGTTATTGCTTTCACAAACTTCAAGACATTTTGGATGTTATGTGCAAACTGTCTCTTCCACGTCATCATTTAAAATATCTAATATCAATCTGCCAACACTCTAAGTTATATCATGTGATAATTTTAGAGTATAATCCAAATGGTCTTATGAACGTTAATTTTTGAAACTATTTTGCTTTAACATTCAAAATTTATGAGATTATTTCACATCAACCTTGCCATTTACATTTGCAATTGCATTAACATATTCTATAGACAAAGCTGCATTTAATGGATCAAATCCATTCAAGGTACACTTTCTAAAATCAAATTTTATTAATATACTTGGAATCCATTTCGAATTTAAAGCATTATGCTATTTAGCAGAGTCTACACTCTCCATGGCCTGTCGACTACTGAGGAGATTGTTACTATTAACAATCCATTTTCTCGACATTGATAAAAAATTATAGTTTCACCTTAATATGTGAGATTTTTAATTAGACATTCTAGTGAGTTAAGTCCATTTTTGTGACGACCCGACTTTCTCACCACAGAAAATCGCATCATCTTGAAGAAAGAAAGGGATAGAAAAGAGAAAAGAAAGAAGAAACAACATCAGAATCTCAACAGCGGAACGAATAAATTATATTAATAACATAAGTATTACATAGTATACAACACAAATCAGAGTTACACAACATATACATCACATACTAGACAGTTATAAACACCTGTCTAGTTATACAACTCAAACAAAGAGATACCAACACAGAGAACACACAACGGAAACTATATATCTAACGCCGAAGCCTCCTGCTCCATTACTCCTCCAGAATTCGTCAAAAGCTAACCTGAATCCCTTGGCTACTCGAAAAAAATTTGAGTACCTAAGAGTTTAAGAAAAACAGAAGACAAACTCTGTGTCAGACATGGGTCTGGTGTGAGTAATAGGTTAAGGTTGCTTAACTTTGAAAAACCTTTGAATAGAAAAGGTATCATGTAATACTTCCCATAAATTAACATGGAAAAGTTTTTACCTTACGCTAACCAAAACATTTGATAGGAAATCCGGTGATATTATAATAGGTCTAGAGTTTTCAAGTAAATAAGAAATAGCCGAAATTGTTACATGATTAAATTCCAGCTACTAGCCACAAAGTGGGTAATACAATCAAAACGGTTGGCACTTATTGGATTTTGGATTCCACCATTGGCAGGGCTACCGGGGTACCGCCAGTCACAGTACGTGGCCTAGATCACCGTATCGAGGATCACTTCCAATCCCCTGCAACACAAGACCGAAACCATCCCTTACTGGACAGTCTAAAACAAGACAACCCCGCAGTTGGCGTACGTTCCAACCGCCCATACAGCCGAAATAAAAAGCGACTTCTAGACAGGGGAAAATCCCGTCCTACTTGGGCATGACCCACTTAGCCTTGCTGCACCTCCCCTGTTTTAGCCATTCCCGGTTGATGAGGCTTGAGGCTACGATTACCTTTAGAGAACACATCTCTTAGAATGCTCATTATCCACCTGACGATGTTCTGAAAGCATTCAATCCATACAAGTTTGTTCCGGGTTCGAACGAAACCGAAGGCATTATCTCGTTACACTCATTTTGGAATCACCGTCAGAGTTAACAACGATAAGCCTTGCACTCTGAATCTTCATCTTGAATCTGAAAGTACTGCCCCGTCAAACTCATCTCGGAATCACCCTCGGAGTTTTACTGACTAATAGTTCTTACACCTCGAGTCTTCATTCTTCACATGAGATTCACGACCTATCGTAAAATTGGATCGATATGGTTTTCGGATATCCAAATCTGCAAACCCGATCCCGGTCTCATCGAAATCCAAAGCGTATCTTTTAAGGCCAAGTTGTTTTAAAGTTTAAAACAATTCAATTATCTAAATATACACAAATAGATAATTCACAGATTCATAATAGATAATTAACATTATCATCACAACAGATAATCCATATTATCATTATCAAAAGGTAATCCAAATCATCATCACAATGCAACCAATGCATCCATATCACTCAACATTACTAATCTCATATCTCAGATACAAACTATTCAAGGCAAACAACATCATCCATCCATATAAGCAATGATTAATAACCACACCACATATAATTAATTTAAAATGAATTAAATTAATTACATCATTTCTAATTAATTTAAAGTGACTTTAATTAATTACTTCATCAATATAAATCTTGCTTACATTACCACTAATTAATTATCAATCAATTAATTAATCATCAATCAATTATTCATTTTAATTAATCATCCCTGATTAATTAACCTTTAACTACGTTCAAGTAATTATCCACTAATTAATTTCTCAACTTAATTATACTTAACCAAATACAGTAATTAATCTTTAATTACTTCCTTAATTAATTAACTATAATTAATTACATTGATCCTTAATTAATTACATTAATTAATCCCTTCATTTATTAATTATTTCCAAATAATCCCTTCTTAATTACGTCATTAATTATAATAATTAATGATTTCTAATTACATTTCTTTTTAAATTAATTACATAAGAAATTAATCTTTATTTAAACCATAATTGTTAATCACCCTAGATTAACTCCATTCAGTAATTAACTACCCTTAATTACTTCATCAAATAAATTAATTAATTATCTCTAATTAATCCCTTGATTAATTTCACAAAGTAATTATACTCAAATTACTTCCATTATCAAATCACCTTCAATTAATTACATCCACTAATTACCCACTAATTGCTTTCCTAAATAATTTCTCTTCATTAAATTAAATTAAGTAATTATACTCCATAAATCATCAAATGATTATTTTAAATTAATTAAACTGAATTAATTAACTTAATCTAATCAAATTAAACTCAATTAATTACAATAAATAATTAATTCCTTAATTACTTCCATAAGTAATTATACTTAACAAATTAAACAAATGATTATCTTTAAATTAATTAATCTAGTTAATTATTAAAAATTAATCACATTAATTAATTACTAAATAATCCTTAGTTGATAACTTTTATTATCTATTAACAATTCATTAATTATTTTTCTAAAGTAATTAACTTATTATTGATTAGAAATTAATTAACCATTAATAGTCCATTAATTAACCCTTAATTATTTAATTAACCCATTAATAGTCCATTAATTAACCCATAATTATTTAATTAACCCTTAATTAAATAATTATGGGCTAATTAATGGACTATTAATTAACCATTAATAGTCCATTAATTAACCCATAGTTATATAATTAACCCTTAATTATTCTTAGAAAAAGTTTGAATTTAAACTTAATGTGCTTCAATTTCAAAACTTTAGGTTGCTTCTTTGTTTTGCTTATGAATTTAATCTGCAACCATTAATAGTCCATTAATTAACCCTTAATTATTTAATTAACCCTTAATTATTTAATTAACTAAGTGTCAACTGTAACTTAATTAATGCTTTATTACTTGATTAATTAATTACTAATTATTAATTAAAATCCAATCTTATTTAAATAATGATTCTTAGATTACAAGTTAATTATTCTAAGAATAATTAATCTTAAACTTTTAAGATTAAACCCAAAATTACTTTAAGTAATTATCCATTTCATTAATTTATTAATTATCCATTTAATTACCCTAATAATTAAATGAATAACAAATCATTAAATTCTAATTTAACTTTAAGATAAAACATTTTCTTTTTATCTATAGTTAAATTATCATTCACAAATATATTTGAAAACATTCATTTCCAAATTTAAATTTCAAATTTCATTTTAAATTCAAGTTTTTAAAATGAAATTCAATTTATCTTCAACAAAATTTAAAATCAATTTAAAACCTTTAAAATTACATGATAAAGAATACTTTATCTTATAAAAGAAATTTTACAAGAGTTAAAACAAATTTCTTTTTAAATTCAAAACATTTAAAAAAATTTAAAACACTTAAATTTATAAAATTTAAATTTATTTTGAAAACAAAGATTCAAATTTAGATTTGAATCAGTTTAAACTTTGTTTAAAACATTCCTTTACATTTCAAACTCCAATTTAAATTCAAATTTCTTTTAAAAACATTTTTAAACACTTAACCCCTTTAAGATATTTTAAACAAATTTGAATTTAAAGACTTATTCATTTCCAACTATGATTCAAATTAAGCTTGAATCCATAATTTAAAAAATAGATTTAAAACATATTTTAAATCTTTGCTTTATACTTTTAAAATTCAGTTTAAATTTTGAAAACATAACAGGATTTCTAACCTGAACAAAACTAACTCGAATCACAAAGAAACCACTTGAGCCTACCCTAGCCTAACCCGAGCAAAAACACAAAATAACTCGAGTAAAATTTCGAGTAACATTTCTATTTGAATTTATTCAAATTTAAATATTGTCGGGTTTTTTACAAAATCCGATACTAACAGTTACAAAAACCTGAAACATCATTACCCCCAGCCCACACAACCACTACTTCGAGTCCAACAACCCAAAGCTTCGAGCAAAACATGAATTAACCCGAACCAAACACGAGTCTACTCGTAAAACACTCGAGCACCCTTCTTCCCCAAAATCAACAACTGACACATCATAATCACCGTGCACCTGCACCACCGCTACCGTCAACTCTGACATCTCGCGACCACACACGCAAGTCGATGGTCACCTCCCAATACAATTCCGACCATCAAACAACTTACAGAAACTAAAAACCAAAATCGAGCTTCGAGCTCAAAACTGGAAGCAATGTCGAAACCTGGAATCGCCTCAAACTCAAGATTCCGACCACCAGAGGTCCTGACCTTCCACCATCACCTTCGACAAGCAACCCACCATCAATTCCCTCGATTTGGGTGAACTTGATCCACCAGAGAAGTTGAGAGGAACAAATTTCCCAAACAACAGCAAACTAGGGTTAAAAATTTCAAAACTAAATCACCATCGCCACAATGAATTGATCCACATCCTACTATTTTCCCTAATTCTCCTATCACCGTTCCATCACCAAAGAAAACACTGGCCACGCCGACCATCTAGATCAACAGTTCTAACCCAAAACATGTTTTCTGGTTAAACTAGTAATGCTTCATCATTTTTAAACTAAAAATTATAATTTATGTTTTAAAAATCAAGTTATAGTATAAGTAATCAAGTTATACTTCTGGATCAATGAATCTGGATATTTAAATTTTCACTTACAAAATGTTTGCTCTGTTATATTTTGTTTTCCAGAGACATTACAGTTTTTATTTTTTTATTACATATTAAATAAAATTTTAAACATTAACTTATGTTAACAACCACATTTTGATTAAATCTTAAATCTTAACACAGCTTAGATCAAAAGAAATGGAAATTTTTAAGGAATTCTTAAACTTGGAACTTAAGAACAGAAAACTAAGTTACCCTGTAGTGAACACTACTTCATACATTCATATATATATATATATATATATATATATATATATATATACAGCAAATGTACTTGTAAATGGCATAAAAACAAGCATATTTCCAGAGTAAAACAAGCAACTAAATTTATACTTAATTTTAAAAAGAGTGATGTTACTCACCAGAAATTTTTATGAGCATAGCACTTTGTTTATTGAAAAACTTGAACCTGAATGTGCTTCAACTTCAAAACTTCAGGTTGTTTCTTTGTTTTGCTTATGAATTTAATCTGCAGTTTGCTTTTTGAAAACTTCAATCTTGTTTTACTCTGTTGCTTGCTCCCTGATTTTTATAACTTCATGCATGCTTCCAGAAAAAGAAAAATGCAGGCATGGAGTGAGCTTTGCAGTTGTGTGCAGGCTTTTGAATGTTGCAAATTGATGATCAGGTTGATGTTTTGAAGAGGCTACAGGTTTATATGATTTGCAATTCAGTTTTGGAGATAATTTCAGATAGTTATGAAGAAGATGGATTTTTGAGGGAATTTGCAGATCTTTGTTTTGAACAGAAAACAGGTTTTTGAAGAAGATAATTTCTAGATTTCCAGCTGAAGTTCTTAAGTTTTGAAAAAGAAGAATAGAAAAAGAAAATGAGAATGAGGGGCAATGTTTATATAAGCACAAAATGATTTAATTAAAACAAAAGAAAATGAAAAATTAATTAGGACACTTGTTCTAATTTTGAACATTTGTCACCTTGATTAATTTATGCCTTAACACATGTCTTTTAGGTATCTTAAGGAATTTACACATGTCTTAAGAGTATTTTAATTTAATTTAAAATTGTTTATAAAAGCTTTAAATCTTAATTTATTACTTCTTATGTATTAATATAAATTTCTTTCCTTTTTAATTTAAAGAGAAATAAAAAAAAACGAATTATAAATAAAAGCTTATTCAAATATTTTTAAGTATTTACTCTTTTGAATTTTCAAAATATTAAATTCAAATTTAAATTAAATTATAAAATCCAATTTAAAAATCAAGTTATGTATATATGCATATATAACTCTTAATTAAAATTAAAAATAACAAATCCTATTTCTAAAAATCTATTTATGTTTATGAAAAACTAAGTGTTATAATTATTATCTGAAAATAACAAATTAAACAATATTAAATAATTTATAAAAGAGATTATAATTTACTTCTATTACTCAATAAATTAAGATCATTTGTAAGTTATATTTTAAATTCTTATATATAATTTCAAGCAATATTTAAAAAGAAAATAAAACAAAGCTTTTATGTTAATCTAATTTAGATTCATATTTAAGCTAATTAAATATGATTTTAAAATAATTAAGATTTACCTTAAGTATAAACCATATAATTATTTATTAAATTGCTTTGAAAAGTTAAATGTTAAATTTAAATCAAAATTTCCAATTTACCAAAAATAAATTAGAATTAGAAAACTGATTCATTTACTAAATTCCAAACCAGAGCTTATCTATTTACAATATATACAATTATATATATTATATTATAAATAGAAAACAATTTATTAGCTTTAAAAAGATAAAATCTTCCAATTTAAATATTTATTAAAAGAAGATTATTAAAACAATTCAAAATTTATTACCAAAAATTATCAAATCAATTTAATTTTTAACACAGATTATTAAATTTATATTGCCAAAAATTCCAAGATATCACATTCTTCCCCCCTTAAAAGAATTTCGTCCCCGAAATTTAAAAGCAAAGGTAATTTAATAATCTATCTTAAGATTTCATTTTAAAACACAAGCATATATTATTAATCATATGCTAACAACTATAGCAACCAATTCACTCAAACAAACAAATCTAACTATCCAGACAAAATTCTGGATAGGAGTTTCTAGAGTTTCCCAAGTATAAATGCAGGGATCCTCACTCTACAGATCCAAATAATCTATGCTACCAAGCTATAGAGCTCCTATCCAATTATATCTACAAAACTAAACAGGATATCAGACTACAGACAAGTCTGACTCAACAATCACATCCTCCTGAATTGCTGGTTCCACAACTAGAGATAGATTATACACGTACTCCCTCAGAGATACGTGAAAAACATTGAATCCCAGTTATCTAAACTGGCAGTTCAACCTTGAAAATCAAACAATAATCCTCACAAGGACACAGAAAAGATCCAAAACACTTCGGAGCTGACTTACCCAGTCTTTCCCAATCTTAAAGCTCTTTAGATCGGAGAAAACTTACCCAAAATTGAATCTCCGAATCCGGAATCCAAATTCCTTCGTCTCTTATCCACAAAATACTTTACTCCACAAACATCAGAAGACTAACTCACTTCTTCTATCCGGAAAGACAAAACAAAAGCACTCCCAAACTGCTTCCGCTGGACAACTTTGATCTGAAATATAAGAAAATACTGATGAAGAACACGAGCACAAACTGGAAAACACGTCTCAGAAATATGGTTCAACAAATCCATAAAAGAAACTCAGATGTCCCACCTAATCCTAAGCTGCTTCACCAACTTCTCTCTAGAAGTCATCCTTTTACTAAACTTAACTATCGATAGCACTCCTGGAATCCAGTCTATAAGAAAACTCAATCTCCAGATGTGGACAAACCTCTGACTTCCCTGAAGACATCCAGAAAAATCTCCAATAGCTCAAGAGAACACTCAAACTATCGCAATTCTCTTTTGCGATCAACCAGCCTAATATCCAAGAAAACTGTTCTCTCTTTACCAATCAGAACAGTTTATACTAATCTAGCCAATCCATCGAAGAAATGGATCCACTCTGCTGCTTCTGAACTCCACCTCTAGAAAAATGCTAACCAGGAGACCTCCTTGCTGGCACAGAACACTTCGAGCTGCACTGCTGACACCGATGCCAAAGACTTCCTAATCTTGTTCCAAAGAAACATCTTCGAAGACATCAATAGTCACTACATCTCATCACACAGCTACTAATTCCTGAGGTATCAAGATATCATCACCCACTTCTTCCTAACCGACAGAACCAACCACTTCTCATCCAACTTGCACTACCAAGTTGGACTCCAATCCTTTATAGGTATCCTTCAAAGATCGATGAATTCTCTACACTCTACACAACTCACTCGAGACGGTATTAGGCCTACAATCTCGACAGATACACTTCCAACCTCAATATTCAAACTCCAACCATGGGTAGTAGTCGTGTTACACACCCCACTACCTTATCTACCTTTATAACTTATATTGGAAAACCCGAATAGGTAACCCAAAAAATAGGTAGAATTAAATATATATATATATATATATATATATATATATATTTAAAATTACAAATACGCTCTCTCAAGAAAGAAATCACTTCAAAACCTAGGTATTCACTCAACCTACCGCTCTGATACCAGCTGTGACGACCCGACTTTCACACCACAGAAAATCGCATCATCTTGAAGAAAGAAAGGGATAGAAAAGAGAAAAGAAAGAGAAGAAAGAAGAAACAACATCAGAATCTCTACAGCGGAAGGAATAAATTATATTAATAACATAAGTATTACATAGTATACAACACTAATCAGAGTTACACAGCATATACATCACATACTAGACAGTTATAAACACCTGTCTAGTTATACAACTCAAACAAAGAGATACCAACACAGAGAAAACACAACCGAAACTATATATCTAACGCCAAAGTCTCCTGCTCCATTACTCCTCCAGAATTCGTCAAAAGCTAACCTGAATCCCTTGGCTACTCGTAAAAAATTTGAGTATCCAAGAGTTTAAGAAAAATAGAAGATAAACTCTGGGTCAGACATGGGTCTGGTGTGAGTAACAGGTTAAGGTTGCTTAACTTTGAAAAACCTTGGTATCACGTAAGACTTCCCACACATAAACCTGGAAAAGTTTTTACCTTAGCTAACCAAAACATTTGATAGGAAATCTAGTGATATTATAATAGGTCTAGGGTTTTCAAGTAAATAAGAAATAGCCAAAATTGTTACATGATTAAATTCCAGCTACTTGCCACAAAGTGGGTAATACAATCAAAACTGTTGGCACTTATTGGATTTTGGATTCCATCAATGGCAGGGCTACCGGGGTACCGTCCGTCACAGTACGTGGCCAAGATCACCGTACCGAGGATCACTCCCAATCCTCTGCAACACAAGACCGGAACCATCCCTTACTGGACAGTCTCGAACAAGACAACCCCGTAGTTGGCGTACGCTCCAACCGCCCACACAGCCGAAATAAAAAGGGACTTCTAGACAGGCGAAAATCTCGTCCTACTTGGGCATGACCCACTTAGTCTTGCTGCACTCCCCTGTTTTAGCCATTCCCGGTTGATGAGGCTTGTGGCTACAATTACCTTTAGAGAACGCATCTCTTAGAATGCGCATCGCCTACCTGACAATATTCTGAAAGCATTCAATCCATACAAGTTTGTTCCGGGTTCGAACGAAACCGAAGGCATTATCTCGTTACACTCATTTTGGAATCACCCTCAGAGTTAACGGCGATAACCCTTGCACTTTGAATCTTCATCTCAAATCTGAAAGTACTACCCCATCAAACTCGTCTCGGAATCACCCTTAGAGTTATACTGACGAATAGTTCTTACACCTCGAGTCTTCACTCTTCACATGAGATTCATGACCTATCGTAAATTTGGATCGATGTTGTTTTCGGATATCCAAATCTGGAAACCCGATCCCGGTCTCATCGAAATCCAAAGCGTATCTTTTAAGGCCAAGTTGTTATAAAGTTTAAAACAATTCAATTATCTAAATATACATAAATAGATAATTCACAGATTCACAATAGATAATTAACATTATCATCACAACTAATAATCCATATTATATTATCAAAAGGTAATCCAAATCATCATCAGAATGCAACCAATGCACCCATATTACTCAACATTACTTATCTCATATATGAGATTCAAACTATTCAAGGCAAACAACATCATCCATCCATATAAGCAATGATTAATAATCACAACAAATATAATTAATTTAAAATGAATTAAATTAATTACATCATTTCTAATTAATTTGAAGTGAATTAAATTAATTACTTCATCAATATAAATCTTGCTTACATTACCATTAATTAATTATCAATCAATTAATTAATCATCAATCAATTATTCATTTTAATTAATCATCCCTGATTAATTAACCTTTAATTACATTCAAGTAATTATCCACTAATTAATTTCTCAAATTAATTATACTTAACCAAATACAGTAATTAATCTTTAATTGCTTCCTTAATTAATTAACTATAATTAATTACATTGATCCTTAATTAATTACATTAATTAATCCCTTCATTTATTAATTATTTCCAAATAATCCCTTCTTAATTACGTCATTAATTATAATAATTAATGATTTCTAATTATATTTCTTTTTAAATTAATTACATAAGATGTTAATCTTTATTTAAACCATAATTATTAATCACCCTTGATTAACTCTATTTAGTTATTTACTACCCTTAATTACTTCATCAAATAAATAAATAAATTACTCCTTAATTAATTATCTCTAATTAATCCCTTGATTAATTTCACAAAGTAATTATACTCAAATTACTTCCATCATCAAATCACCTTTAATTAATTACATCCAGTAATTACCCATTAATTACTTTCCTAAATAATTTCTCTTCATTAAATTACATTAAGTAATTATACTCCATAAATCATCAAATGATTATTTTAAATTAATCAAACTGAATTAATTAACTTAATCTAATCAAATCAAACTCAATTAATTACAATAAATAATTAATTCCTTAATTACGTCCATAAGTAATTATACTGAACAATTTACACAAATGATTATCTTTAAATTAGTTAATCTAATTAATTATTAAAAATTAATCACATTAATTAATTATTAAATAATCCTTAGTTAATAACTTTTATTATCTATTAAAAATTCATTAATTATTTTTCTTAAGTAATTAACTTATTATTGATTACAAATTAATTAACCATTAATAGTCCATTAATTAACCCCTAATTATTTGATTAACTAAGTGTTAACTGTAACTTAATTAATTCTTTATTACTTGATTAATTAATTACTAATCATTAATTAAAATCCAATCTTATTTAATTATTGTTTCTTAAATTACAAGTTAATTATTCTAAGAATAACTAATCTTAAACTTTTAAGATTAAATCCTTAATTACTTGAAGTAATTATCCATTTCATTAATTTATTAATTATCCATTTAATTACCCTAATAATTAAATGAATAACAAATCATTAAATTCTAATTTAACTTTAAGATAAAACCTTTCCTTTTTATCTATAGTTAAATTATCATTTGCAAATATATTTTAAAACATTCATTTCCAAATTTAAATTTCAAATTTCATTTTAAATTCAAGTTTTTAAAATGAAATTCAATTTACCTTCAATAAAATTTAAATCAATTTAAAACCTTTAAAATTACATAAAAAAGAATACTTTCTCTTATAAAAGGAATTTTACAAGAGTTAAAACAAATTTCTTTTTAAATTCAAAACATTTAAAATTTGTTAAAACACTTAAATTTATAAAATTTAAATTTATTTTAAAAACAAAGATTCAAATTTAGATTTGAATCAGTTTAAACTTTGTTTAAAACATTCCTTTACATTTCAAACTCGAATTTAAATTCAAATTTATTTTAAAAACATTTTTAAACACTTAACCCCTTAAAGATATTTTAAACAAATTTGAATTTAAAAACTTGTTCATTTTAAGCTTGAATCCATAATTTAAAAATTAGATCTAAAACATATTTTAAATCTTTGCTTTATACTTTTAAAATTCAGTTTAAATTTTGAAGACATAACAGGATTTCTAACCTGAACAAAACTAACTAGAATCGCAAAGAAACCACTCGAGCCTACCCTAGCCTAACCCGAGCAAAAACACAAAATAACTCGAGTAAAATTTTGAGTAACATTTCTATTTGAATTTATTCAAATTTAAATATTGTCAGGTTTTTTACAAAATCCTGTACTGACAGTTACAAAAACCTGAAACATCAATACCCCCAGCCCACACAACCACTACTTCGAGTCCAACAACCCAAAACTTCGAGCAAAACATGAATTAACCTGAACAAAACACGAGTCTACTCGTAAAATACTCGAGCACCCTTCTTCCCCAAAATCAACAGCTGACACATCATAATTACCGTGCACCTGTACCACCGCTACCGTCAACTCCGACCTCTTGCGACTACACACGCAAGTCGATGGTCACCTCCCAATACAATTCTGACCATCAAACAACTTACAGAAACTAAAAATCAAAATCGAGCTTCGAGCTCAAAACTGGAAGCAATGTCGAAATCTGGAAACGCCTCAAACTCAAGATTTCGGCCACCAGAGATCTTGACCTTCCACCATCACCTTTGACAAGCAACCCACCATCAATTCCCTCAATTTGGTAAACTCGATCCACCAGAGAAGTTGAGAAGAACAAATTTCCCGAACAACAGCAAACTAGGGTTAAAAATTTCAAAACTAAATCACCATCGCCACAGTGAATTGATCCACGTCCTACTATTTTTCCCTAATTCTCCTATCACCATTCCATCACCAAAGAAAACACTGGCCATCCCGACCATCTAGATCAACAGTTCTAACCCAAAACACGATTTATGGTTAAACCAGTAATGCTCCATCATTTTTAAACTCAAAATTATAATTTATGTTTTAAAAATCAAGTTTTAGTATAAGTAATCAACTTATACTTCTGGATCAATGAATCTGGATATTTAAATTTTCACTTATAAAATGTTTGCTATGTTATATATTTTTTCCAGAGACATTACAATTTTTATTTTTTTATTATATATTAAATAAAATTTTAAACATTAATTATGTTAAAAACCACATTTTGATTAAATCTTAAATCTTAACACAGCTTAGATCAAAAGAAATGGAAATTTTTGAGCAATTCTTAAACAATTCTTAAACTTGGAACCTAAGAACAGAAAACTTAGTTACCCTGCAGCGAGCACTACTTCATACATTCATATATATATATATATACATATATATATATATATACATATACATATAAATATATATATATATAAGCAAATGAACTTGTAAATGGGATACAAACAAACTTATTTCCAGAGTAAAACAAGCAACTAAATTTATACTTAATTTTTAAAAAGTGTGATGTTACTCACCAGAAATTTTTATGAGCAGAGCACTTTGTTTATTGTAAAACTTGAACCTGAATGTGCTTCAATTTCAAAACTTCAGGTTGCTTCTTTGTTTTGCTTATGAATTTAATCTGCAATTTGCTTTTTAAAAACTTTAATCTTGTTTTACTGCATTGCTTGGTCCCTGATTTTTATAACTGCATGCATGCTTCTCGAAAAAGAAAAATGCTCGCATGGAGTGAGATTTGCAGTTGCATGCAGGCTTTTGAATGTTGCGAATTGATGATCGGGTTGATGTTTTGAAGAGGCTACATGTTTATATGATTTGCAATTCAGTTTTGGAGATAATTTTCAGATAGTTTTGAAGAAGATTGATTTTTGAGGGAATTTTCAGATCTTTATTTTGAACAGAAAATAGGGTTTTGAAGAAGATGATTTCCAGATTTCCAACTGAAGTTCTTAAGTTTTGAAAAAAAAGATAGAAAAAGAAAATGAGAATGAGAGGCAATGTTTATAAAAGTACAAAATGATTTAATTAAAATAAAAGAAAATGAAGAATTAATTAGGACACTTGTTCTAATTTTTAACATTTGTCACCTTGATTAATTTATGCCTTACACATGTCTTTTAGGTATCTTAAGGAATTTACACATGTCTTAAGTGTATTTTAATTTAATTTAAAATTGTTTATAAAAGCTTTAAATCTTAATTTATTATTTCTTATGTATATATATAAATTTCTTTCCTTTTTAATTTAAAGAGAAATGAAACAAAACAAATTATAAATAAAAGCTTATTCAAATATTTTTAAGTATTTACTCTTTTGAATTTTCAAAATATTAAATTCAAATTTAAAATAAATTATAAAATCCAATTTAAAAATCAAGTTATATATATATATATATGCATATATAACACTTAATTAAAATTAAAAATAACAAATCCTATTTCTAAAAATCTATTTATGTTTATGAAAAATAAGTATTATAATTATTGTCTGAAAATAACAAATTAAACAATATTAAATAATTTATAAAAGAGATTATAATTTACTTCTATTACTCAATCATTTACGATCATTTCTAAATTGTATTTTAAATTCTTATATATAATTTCAAGCAATATTTAAAAAGAAAATAAAACAAAGCTTTTATGTTAATCTATTTTAGATTAATATTTAAGCTAATTAAATATAATTTTAAAACAAATAAATTTACCTTAAGTATAAGCCATATAATTATTTATTAAATTGCTTTGGAAAGTTAAATGTTAAATTTAAATCAAAATTTCCAATTTACCAAAAATAAATTAGAATTAGAAAATTGATTCATTTACTAAATTCCAATCCAAAGCTTACCTATTTACAATATATACAATTATATATATTATATTATAAATAGAAAATAATTTATTAGCTTTAAAAAGATAAAATCTTCCAATTTAAATATTTATTAAAAGAAGATTGTTACATCAATTCAAAATTTATTATCAAAAATTATCACATCAATTTAATTTTTAACACAGATTATTAAATTTATATTGCCAAAAATTCCGGATATCACAATTTTAGGCTTGGTTAAATTTATTATTATATAGAATCTGTTTTTTCTCAAAATTTTGGATCATATCCACGTCATCACACCACCACTAATTTTTTAGAAAGAAATTCCTTCGACGTGAAGGTACAGTTTTGAAACATAATTTGTTTCTCTGTGCAATGGATAAGCATTTAAACAATTTTATGAATTTCCTATAGATCTGCATAAAACAAATCTTGATTTACGTACATAAAAGTTGCACTCGTAGCAAAGATTAGACAACTATATATTAGGTTCCCAATTCATAACTTATATGAAATCGTACTCTCAGCATTGGATGAAATCAAATTTAATATATGTTCTTACTCTTTAGTAAATATCCTTTAGAAAGAAGCAACTCAATTTCACTTGTTATAAATCATACTTTCTCCAACAGTTCCTGATTATTCTTTATTGAGACATCATTATGCAGCATAGGAAGAAATGACTTCGAAAGTGAATATTATTCTCTTTTAGGTACTATTGGAACTCTTATCCAAGGTATTTAGTTATTCGATCAAATGAATTATTTCAATTCTTTTGCATCTTCTTCTTTTCTACATCAAGTTTATATTCTACGAACTCGTCATAGATATCTAACTTGTGTATTAAATACACATATTCATATCTAAAAAATTTCATCAGTGAATTTAATAAAGTAATTCGATCCACCTTTAGTATAATTATACATTGTACCGTACACCTATATATATCAATCCAAAGAGCCCATTAACTCTTTTGTTGCTCCTATCGAATGTGAGCCTTTCCCTTAATCACTTGAGATACAATTCACAAGAATCATATGTGTAATAGCATGTCCCTCTATACATACCAACTCAATGCCTAGAAGCATTATGCAAACTATCGCCATCGTTAGGTTGTATATAAATGACATTTTAAATTTTCACATCGGAAGGAATAAAACATATATGACAAAAATAAACCAAATATATTTGCTTCAACAAATAATGAACAAATACATGAAACAAACTATGAAAAAAAATCCTAAAAACAACTAAAAAGACAAATAAACGTATTTTTGACTAGTACAAAAAGATATAAAATGACGGTAGAAAAAAGAACTCCAACATGCATGGTCATCTTCTCCATGTATGTTACTATAGTCATACCACCCTACCACCCTATAAACCTATAAAGTAGGCATAAAGAAGGAAAGAGAGAGTAAGGGTCAGACAATAGTATGGTAGGTAATAAATATCACTAATGGCATGGTGCAAATAGGTAGGTAAATTACATTTATAATCTATATAATCCAGTTGAAATGACCCACCTTTTCGATCCTCCAAATTCAACACTAGTACGTCTACATTATTCACAGGCCGAGCATCCAAATGCCAAAAAGACAGATTGTTAGGGTGAAAGGAAGAAAAGACAGAACATACTTTCATATCGTAATGAATAATATATAATAAACACGGTCCTTTACAAAAGAAAAGTTTTATATGGATCATCAATCAAAGTAAACTAACCTATCATCAGCCTGGACAGGTATAATAACCTATCCTCACAAATGATAATAAATACAAAACAACAAATACTGCGGAAATAAAAGATATATGAATAAGTCTTGGAGGCATCTTGCCCGTCTTCTAAAGCTCCAAAGCATCCCTAACTAAATCTGAAATATACTTGGCCTTACCCAAGCATTATAAAAAAATAACGCTTGGATCAGTTTGGTAAACCAGCATGAGAAACACAAACCATATGAAATTTTAATGTTATAAAACCCTTTCCATGAATAAAGATATCTCGTAAGGCTACGCTACATATAAACACAGACGATTTTTACCTTACGATAACCAAATCATTTTATTAGAAATCAAGTGATATTATAATAATGTCTAGGGTTTAAAATAAATATTTAGCCGAAATGGTTACATTAATTACATTCCACCATATTAAGTATATAACTAAGTCTATGAGGCACGTATTGGAGAATGAATTCTATATAATGACAAGGAAAGGAACGACCTTCCATATAATACATCTTTAGAGAAAATGTATCGAGGCTGTAAAACATTTGCATCTCTATGATTCAGGATCAACCTACCCTTTCTTGGTTAAATATTATCACCCCTTGGTTGCTAACTTGACAAACCATAACTGTCCTGAAGCATACATAAATACATAAATATCGATCTACTTCAAGCGATGATTATACCCTAATGGGAGCGACACAATTAGTCTTGTGGCATCTCACTGCTTTAGTCATCGCCGATTATAAGGTCTGATGCTACGTTTCATATTTTATATAGCAATCCTACGTGGAATAACACTGCCCTCCAAGCAGTAATGCAACGTTAGCATTCATAAATATAGTTTTGTCAGGATAAGAACAAATTGAAGGCATTGCTTCTACCACATCCATAGGATTAGTAGAAATTAACCCTTGCACTTCAAAGAACTTCTTCTTCGACCACCTTCAGATATCTCCAATTCAAACACTCATAGCGATTCAAAGTGGTTTTTGAATAGCTGATGCTTATCTAATCCTGGTCTCTCTGAATCAACAAATGATAGTTTACAAAAGTGGTTAGGATTTGATAGTCGGTTATTTAAAATAAACAAATTAGAGCATTATTTCCATATGGAAACCAATCATGGTTAAGCATATAAGCAATCACTAAGCCTCTTTAATTAATCCTTTCATTAATTAAAATCTATTTTCAAATATTTGTATTAAAACACCTCTTTCAAAAGATATCTTCACAAACCCTCTTTACTCTTTTCTTAGAGAAATATTGATATATTTATCTCAATTATATAAGTATACTCACAAAACATTTCACTTTCAAAGCATAGAAACTTTTCCATATACTTATATCAATAGTTTAAGTATATTCACAAAACACAAAATTTTCCATACTTAGAAAATGTACACATATACTTAACAATATAAGTATATTCGTAGATCTTAGGAAAGATTTGTTTTCCAAAACTATGCTTTTTTGAATTGAAACCAATGTCACTTAAAAACATTGATAAAAATAAACTCAAAATACTTTCCTTTTGGTGTAAGTAAGCGGATTGTATAGAAATTAGACCAAATATACCTACCAACACTATCAGATTTCAAACAGTACCTTCCCTCGATTAACCATGAAATCGAACAAGTTAGAAAACTAACCTTGCCTCAGCGTACATTTTTAATTCTCAAGACAGAGATGGGTTTCCATAACTTAGAATTTGACGTTAAGTATGAAAAGAATACTTTTCACATCACCCTAATTCAAAATGATCATTTATAGAAATAAAGTCTCATTCCTTTCTATATAACTCCTTTTTATAAATCTCATTTCTCTTTGTAACACTTCTTTTAAATCTCATTATATAATTTTAAAACTCCTTTTATTAATCTCTAGATATAATTATAAAACCCCCTTTATAAATCTCCAAATACAATTATAAAACTCCTTTTATAAATCTCATTTCTATTTATAAAAAAAATCTTATTATATAATTTAAAAACTCCTTTTATAAATCACAAAGTATAATTATCAAATTCATTTCATAAATCTCATTTCTATTTATAGAACTCCTTTTATAGATCTCCAAATATAAATGTCATATACTTTCTATATAATGATCGTATACCATAATAAATTCATGAATGAGATTTATTATTCCAAGTTTTCAAAATGATATTAATTTCCTTTTTATAAAATATCATTTGTAAATCTATCCTTTTATTTATATAATACCATTATAAATCTATCATTTTATTTAATAAATGCCAGTTATAAATCTACTCTTTTATACAACATTATTATATAAAGCATTTCACAAACAATTATTTCATATATTTCTATCTTCATGTGAAAAAGAATCACTTTATCATAAAAGATAAATTCCCCTTTTCTTTAAAATAAATATCCTTTATTATGTTAACTTTTCTGTAAAATAAATACTTTCCAAAATACTTTTAAAGCACTCGCAAAAAGGTTGGAGTAAATTAGAGAAGACCAAAACCCATTTTCAAATAAAATGCCATAGAAAATTCCCAAAATCACATTTAAAAATCATTCTCTGAACCATAATCAAGTTCAAATCCAAAGAGCAAATAATAGTATTTAGAAATACAAAAATAAGGCCCAGACCTACTATAGCACTTAATCAAGGCTACTACTACCATTGTCACTTAAAAGGTTCAACTTTTAATATATATTAATGCCATATTCAATATGACTAGACTGCCAAGTTTTGACATTCAACAATTTATATAATAGGCATATAGCAGAAACAAAAATCAAGAATAACAAGGAATCCAGATTCCTCTACATAATTCCCCATATTTCATTTTATATATCATTCGCTTTTCAAAGCAGAAATTCGAGCGAACCAAACTAATAAATCATTTAGACACAAAACAAATAATTTATGCCTAGCATATATCATGTACTATTCATCCAAAGTTGCATAAACTCATCAAAATTCCAATTGACACTTAAGCATATGGTTCGATCTAAAACCCAATGACACTCGATTCTAGTTTAAAATTCCACTTGCTTCAAACTTGATGAAATCAATTCTAGTGCATAGATAACATTTCTAAGAGTGCAACACAAAAGGCTGCATCTTGACAAGACCTCCTACGCGAAAGTTATTCAATTTATAAGAATATGAACTAATTAAAATAATCAACTATTATCCTCCATCCTAATTCTTCACCTTCACTCTTAATACTTCTACTCCATCCCTAATTCTTCACCATGCACGCACGCCCCCCTTCACCATGCATGCATTCCACAAGTCGAGAATCTCTCAATGAAAATGCAATCCAAATTCGCAAACAACTCTCTCTTCGCACGAGCTTCACTTCCGACCCATCCATGTCATGGCCACACCCCTAGATCAAAAAGCAACCCAATTGTCGCTTCCCACCCTTCAAGGTGTCGCAATCCCCTTCCTACCTTCTCAAAATATCTACGCTGAAGCTTCTTCGTACAACAAACTCAATTCTGTCCACCTCTTTGCCTATCGTAGTCTAAATCCTCTCAAAATCCAAACCCTAGTTCACATATCCATTGTTGAACATCACCAATGCCGACCACGCACTACCAAAAAACATAGATCTGAAACATTTGCGCACACTATGGTGACCTAGATTTTTGCCCTAGAAATCGACATTAACATGTCCACGATATTCTCATGCTGCAAATCCATATGCCGAAAAGCAGGATCATCAAGGGTAAGAAGAAAAAGAAGACAAAACAGAATCTCACACAAATGGAATAACATATATTATTTCAATAGTCTTTGCAGCCGAAATACTTTTAAATACATATATCAGAGTCTATCCTAAGCTCTTCCTAGACAGTTATAAGTCTTTGTCCTTACAAATTGTAAATAACAACGAACACATCGAAAAAGTAAACTATGTCCAAACATTTATGATGATATCCAGCTCTCCTCTGGAAACTCTAAGCATCTTCAACTAATCCTAAAACTACTCGGATCCGACCTCAGAATTAAAAATATCCAGATCATTCTGGTAAACAAGCTAAGAAATGCAAATCATACATATACATAACAGTGTCATAGATCAACTTTTATGTCGAACAAAACCTTTGAAAAGAAGAGTATCTCATAAGACCACGTCGCCAAACATGGATAGGTTTTACCTTATGATAACGAAAATATTTTTAAGATATCACTTGATATTATTTCTAATGATATTCTTTGAAAACTCTTTCGAAAAAATATACATAACCTTTGCCGAAATTGTTGCATTTATCAAATTCCAGCATAACAGCTTTATAGACATGGTAAGGGGCTGCCTTTCGATAGTACATCTCTAGAGGGAAGCACCTGAGGCTCCAATGTCTACCAACATAGAACCGGCCTACCTTTACCATAGATAGCACCGAATATGCCATCACCCCGGTCATTTCCGACCTATCCATGACCACAACGTACACCACAAATTGAGTAATCTAGAAAGGTGATGACTATAACCGAATGGGTGTGACCCACATAGCCATACTGCTTCTTCCTTTTTTTTGCATTATCGATGTGTGAGGCTTAAGGTCGATTTAGCTTTCACATGAAAAATCCCACTTTGAATGCCACATTTCCATTTCTAACAACACACTATTAATTTCCACTAAAGTTTAACCTCCGAGCTCGTACGTCTCAAAGAATGGTGTTAAGTATAAGAAGGGTTACATCCTACACCACTAAATAGATGAACGTTTGTAAAAAACAATGTACGTGGTCTTAGAATTGTATTGTCAGACACTCGTCCATACAAATTGTCTACGTACAGGACAAATCGAAGGCACTTCTTGTAACATCCTAGATTTTTGATTACATTATTTAGGATACTTAATTAGATAAATGAAATAAAATAATGTATTGATTAAGGGATTAAGATTAGATTTTATTAAAGGGCTAGTCGTGCCATTTAATAAATGAATTAAAAAGTTGTTTAAAATGAATAAGAGGAGGTGTAAAAGAGGAAAGAGGCCATTTTTATATCTTTATCCCTTAGCTGTGTAGATTATACACGTTCATTTCATTTTCAATTCGCCATTAATAAGGAGAAGGGGAAGAAAAGTAAGAAAAGCAAAAGGAAAAGCTTATACAAATCAAATCTATCCATATCTCAATCTATTTAATCATAAAGGCTAAGGTGAATAATATTTACTCTCTATTTCGAATTGCTTTTCAGTTTTCAATGATTCCAAATTGTTTTGCAATGTATTGCCATGTTTTTGAAGGATGGAATGCTTATGTGTGTGTGTATTAGTTGATGATTTATACATATTCATATTGATTTATTGATATGTATTAAGGTAAAAACCCTATTAAACAACATGTTTATGCCTTGCGAATTTATATGAAGAGCAGAACAATATTTAGGAGATGGGTTTCAATTTTCAGAATTTTTGGAATTACTGTGGATAAGAAAAAGATAATTGGGTTTTAAATAATCTACGAGTAAGTAATTTATGGTTTAGCTATAAAATTTTATATGTTAGAAAATATATTAAAAGAGATTTTCTGGAATTTTTCTAGATTTTTCAAAAGAGTTTTGATAGGTATATAAAATTATTTAAGTTATAGGACTTAAATGTTTTATATATTTTAAAATAGAGAAGGGGCTTTTTGTAAATAAAATGAATTTGTTAATTCCGAAAAAATGGTAGGACTTTTGAAAATGTAATATGGAAACCAATCAGATTTATACAAACAAGGCAAGTTAGGTATAAAAGAAATAGTCTAAAAGTAAAAATAAATAGGTTTTTCACTATTTCTTCTCCTTTGGCACCAGGTTCCGCCTTTATACTATCGCCTCCGACACAGTCGAAATCAGTGCATGTGGTATTAGGCAACTTGTACGTAATGAATTGGATGTGGGCGAAAGATATAGTGTCAAAACCATTAGGTTCCAAAAGGATTGAATCTTTGCTTTGGTTTTAAAGAAAAATACGCATGCTTGCTTTCGACTAAGATGATTTCGACTTGGTTAGGTTTCGACTAGGTCGAATGGTTTAAAGGAAATGGTTTCGACTGGGTTGCATCTTTGTTATAAATGAATACTTTCAACAAAGTCGAAACACCTAGTTGCCCACCTTTTTACCTTTCATCCCAGTGGGTTTCAAAGGGGTTGTTTTATTTTAGAAAATTACCTATATCTCCAATGCATTCGAAGGGATGGTTTCAATACCATCACTTTTTATTTAGGAAATGCTTTCGAAAGAGCATCTTTTGACTTAAATGATTTAATGACCCTTTTGTCAAATTGAAGTATTATCCAAATTGTTTTGAAAGAGTCGGTTTTGAATGGTTTTGAAAGATGGTTTTCACATGTTTTAAATTGAACCAAATGCTTTCGAAAGGTTTTAGAAGAGGTTTTGAAGGGGTGGTACCCCATAGGTTTTGAAAGAGTCGAAAGATGTTGTTTTCTGATGGTCTCGAATGGTTTTGAAAGGAAAGGTTTTCTAATGTTTTCAAAAGGAAATGTTTAAAGGTTTTTAAAAGAAAGATGTCAATGATTTTTAAAGCTTTCAAAAGGAAGCTTTTCAAAGGTTTTGAAAGGATTTTCAAAATGGTTTCGAAAGGAAGGTTTTGGCATTTTGGCCAAGATAAAAGAAAGGGTTTTACATGGTTTTGAAATG
Source organism: Allium cepa (assembly GCA_030765085.1). Classification (NCBI taxonomy): domain Eukaryota; kingdom Viridiplantae; phylum Streptophyta; class Magnoliopsida; order Asparagales; family Amaryllidaceae; genus Allium; species Allium cepa. The sequence goes on from CM060932.1 coordinate 903,397,480, forward strand.
GGTACTTTCGGTTTCGAAATGGATACTTTCAAATGTTTTGGAAGGGTTTCTTTCAAAAATTAAGTGTTTTCATTAACTAAGATTTGAGTAAAGTGTGTGTGTGTGTGTGTATAACATAGCAAGGTGTAAGGCTCAAATTATGGATACACATAGAAAGGAATGTACTTTTGTATACAAATAGGTTATTACCCAGCCTGCAAAACCATTAGGATCAGGTGACCTGGGAAAATGATAAGTTAAGGACAGGTCGTCCAGAAGAGAAGTATTAAACATATAGATAAGGATAGATCGTCCAAAAGAAGAGGTGTTTCTAATAGATGTTAGATAAATTTTGGTATTGTCTGGTAGGCTCGAGTCAGCCAAAGATTAAAAGTTAGCCAAACAAACTTTTATGCATGAATAGATAGTTCATATTATTACCTGATATATTTACGTATGTTTACATAATGATGCTTTACATATATTTTGACCAGTTTTAGTTGTAGGAAAAGAATTGCGAAAGATATGTTTTCAAGAAATGTTAGTGTAGGGAAACCCATTCTACTAAGTGGTGTGGTCTCACTTAACATAAATTACAGAGATGGACAGTATTATTCACACCAGGCTTTTTGTCTGACTCAAATTTTTGGTTTCCCCTTAAATTCTTGGATGTTCAAAATTGATTTGAGTAGGCCGAGGGTTGAGATTTTCATGTTTTTATCTTTTGGCGAATAAGCTTCTAGAGACGAGCACGTGGCTATCGGATAGCTAAATAGGAGTTCAATTTTACTTATTTTGACTCTGCTGTGTATATTAAGTCAGTTATGACTATATTTCTCTAATCATTTAAGGGGGTATCGTCATATGTCGCTCTTAGCGTATTATTGTAAATTATATTTGATCAATGCTTGGGAAACTTTTTTGGATTTCGTAACTTGGATACAAAATTGTTTTAAAACGCAATCAGTAAAAATGTTGTTCCCTTTTGAAAATCTATGATTTTATTCATATTCAAGTGCTTCTGATTTATGGATACATTAACATAGTTGTATTTTGTCACCAGAAGTTAATACTATAGATGACTGGAGCATCTGTAGCGCTTAGTTTTTGGCCTTTAGATGTGGGATGTTACATCTTAGTACTAGAGCATAGGTTTATGAAAAACGTTAACTAAAAATGGTTTTAAAAACATAATCCAAAAGAATTAGAGTAGATTGGGGTATGGGATAATGTTATAGTAACGTACTTGTATTTTCTATATATAAGTATACGCTTTATCTCTAGTCCCCTATCTTTGCATAGGTTATCTTTCTATATCTCATGAGGTATGAATACAGATATGGATGTTGAAGAGGAAGAGTTAACTCTGGAAGGGGAAGCACTAAAGTGAATGTCGGATCAAATGCCAGAAGAAACCATGGTCAGCCACAGGCAGAGAATGTTGCTGTTGGGATCCCGTAGGTTGGAATAGAAGCTATGTGTCAATTTTTGGTGAATATAGTGCAGGCAGGTGTTGCTGTTAGAGTAGTAGGAGAAGGAGTTTCGGAGGTTACAGTTGTCCAAGATTATGCCAAGCTGAGTGGAGATTACACTAAGCTTGGAGTGAAGCCGTTCATTGGAACGGAGGATGCCATTGAGCTAAAGAATCGGTTGTTGCACTACGAAAGGATTTTTGCATATTTAAGGCTCAATGATGAGCAGAATAGGAGGCTAGCATCTAGATAGCTTCAAGGAGCCTCTTTGTTCTGGTGGAACATGTTATAATGGCAGTAGAGAGGGCATAGTTCAAGAGGAGGTTCCAGGAGAGGTTCATGTCTGTTATGGCATAGTTCAGCTTTGATCAGAAAATTTGTTGAGTTAAATTAGGGAGAGATGTCAGTTGTGGAGTATGCCAGAAGGTTTGAGGAGTGGGCTTGGTATGATTATGCCGTTGTTGATACCGTGATGAAGAGGAACGAGACGTTCATCAAGGGATTGAAGCCTGAGTTGGCTAGGGCCACTTTACCACATATTAGAGATCCTTGTGCTGTGGTTGTGGAGATGGCCATGAGGCGCGAGGAGATTCTTGATTCTCTAGAGAAAAATATGGCTAAGAAAGTCGAGGTTGGAATGGGCCAGAAGCGGAAGTTCTTCTATAAGAAAGGTGCTCAGAAGAGTGGAGCAGCCAAAAGGGGGAAATCTGAGATTTTGTGCTTTAAGTGTGACAAGAAGGGGCATTTCGCCGATGAGTGTCAATCTGGGAAGGCTAAAGTAGTGGTCGGGAAGGAGAACATTAGGTGTTTCAATTGCGATCAGGTTGGCCACTATAAGCACCAGTGTAAGGAGCCCGCTAAGGATGGAAAGAGCAAGGTCTATGCATTTGAGCCTGCTGCTTCTAAGTCAATAGCTCAGGAGAAAGGAAAGGAAATTTTGGTAGGTGTGCTTCATATTCATAGCATGTTCATTAGTGTTTTATTTGATACTGGTGCATCGCATTCTTTTATATCTAGATGTTCGATAGATAAGCTTAACCTAGAACCCACTTATTTAGTAACTTCCTTACTGGTGAGAAACAAATAAGGGATTATGCAACTCTAGGGTTGAGTTGTGACTAGTTAGAATTTGACCTGTTAGGTCATACTTTTGTTTGCAGTTTGCATATGTTTGATTTTGTGGGGTTCGGAATTATTCTTGGGATGGATTGGTTAAGTGAGTAGGATGCTAGGATATTTTACGAAGATAAGATGATATCAATTAGACACCCATAATGTAGTGATTAGATTGTTTATATCATAGAAGGTTCTAGTGGTAAGATGTATTCTTTGTTAGGTGTTATGAAATTAGATGATGAGTTGAGTCAAGTTTCATGGTTAGGGAATTCGTAGATGTTTTTGAGCATGTAGTTGGATTGCCATCGAAACGAGCCATCGAGTTTTGGATAGATTTGGTTCTGGGAGTAGAACCAGTGAGTAAAATGCCAAGCAAGATGACCCCTTCATAGATGAAGAAGTTAAAGGTGCACTTGGTGGATTTAGAAGGCAAGAGTCTTATCAGGCCAAGTTGTTCGCCTTGGGGAGTAGTTGTAGGGTTTGTTAAGAAGCGGATTGGTCGTTGAGGTTTTGTAATGATTATCGTAAGTTGAATAAGAGGATGATAAAGAATCAATATCCATTGCGTAGGATTGATGATTTGTTCGACCAATTAAGTGGAGCCAAGTTTTTTCACGGTTGGATTTAGTGATAGGTTTCCATCAGCTCAGGGTAGAAGAGGACAGTGTAACTTTAATGGCGTTTAGGACCAGGTATGGGTCATACAAATGGTTAGTTTTGCCGTTCGGACTGACTAATGCGCCAGCTTTCTTTGTGGGTTTGATGAACCGGGTCTTCCGAGAGCACTTGGATAGGTTCGTATTGGTTTTCATAGATGATAGCATAATATTTAATGATGAAAGAGAGCATGAAGTTCATCTTAGAGTGGTATACACTGAGGCAGCATCGACTGAAAGAAAAGTTCTCGAAATGTCACTTTTGGAAGAAAGAAGTGAAGTTTTTTGGTCATGTGTCTTAGAGGAAGGGTTAGTAGATCTGACTAAGATTGAGATAGTAAATAGTTGGAAGATACCCGAGACAGTAACCGAGAAAGAGTTTCCTTGGGTTGGCTAGTTATTATCGAAGGTTTATTAAGGATTTTTCGTGGATAGCGGCACTGATGACTAAGCTAACGAGAAAGGATGCGATGTTTATGTGGATCGATAAATGTAAGGAAACATTCCAGAGTTTGGAACACTTATTGACCCATGCACCTATTTTATTGTTCCAAAGGGGAATCAGAATTTGGTGGTTTATACCAATGCGTGTGGAACGGGATTTGGAGTTGTGCTGATGCACAGAAGTAAGGTGATTGCCTATGCTTCTAAACAGCTTAGACCGCATGAGTTTAGATATCCAACGCATGATTTGGAATTGGCTGTAGTGTTGTTTGCTTTTAAGGTGTGGAGTCATTACATTATAGGGGAAAGGTTTGAGTTATATATGGATCATAAGTCACTGAAGTATTTGTTCTCTCAGAAGGAGTTAAACATGAAACAACAAAGGTGGTTAGAGTTTATAGCCGCTTATGATTTTTCTACACACCAGGAAAGGGAAACAAAGTTGCGGATGCACTTAGCAAGAGTCATCAAAATGCGGTATTGGCGTTGATTACTGAGTGGAAGGATTTGGAAGCATTAGCAAATGCAAGGTGCAGTGGAGATCCAAGGCAGGGTCCAGTGAAGTTACAGTTGTATTATCTTGTTTGGAAGTTCGATTAGTGTTCATCGAGATGATTTCTACTATGCAGATAGAGGATCCAGTGTTAGCTAAGTGGATTAGGAAGCTAGGGAAAGGAAAGGAGAGCGATGACTTGAAAGATTTCAGTCTTAATCTAAATGGGTGGTTGAGAAAGAAAGGAAGATTATGTTTTCCGAGTGTCGAAAACATAAGGAAGGAAGTCTTGGAGGAATTCCATCGTTCGATGTTCACCATTCATCCAGGAGATACTAAGATGTATCAATATATGAAGAAGAGTTTCTTCCGGAAGGTATGAAGCGGGATATTGGCTTACATGTGAAGGATTTCTTGATTTGCTAGTAGGCAAAGGCTGAACACCAGAAACCAAGTGGGTTTCTCAGCCATTAGATATTCCGATATGGAAGTGGGATTCTATATCCATGAATTTTATTGACGGATTGCCAAGATGGAACAGAGAAAATGATAGTATATGAGTCATAGTAGGTAGATTGACCATGGGTTTCATTTCATTCTAGTTAGGTCAACCAGAACAGCACCTGTTTTGGCAAAGTTATTTATGAGGAATGTGGTAAGACTGCACGAAATTCCTAATAGTATAGTAAGTGATAGAGATCTCTTTTTCACTAGCGATTTCTCAAAGGGTCTGTAGGAAGTTTTGGGAACCGAGCTTAAGATGGGTACCGCTTAACATCCATAGACAGCTGGGCAAACATAAAGAGTTAACAAAATCTGGGAGACCATGGGAAGACCATATGCATTTAATCCAGTTTTCATATAACAACAGTTATCAGACTAGTATTAGGATGGCACCATTCGAAGCTTTGTATGGAAGTCCATGCAAATCTCTCATTTACTAGCTAGAGACCGGGGATAGGTTGGTTCTTGGTCTAGATTTAGTTAGAGAAGTTGTTGAAACATTGAGGTCATTTAGGCTAGAATGAAGGAGGCTCAGTTTAGGCAGAAGAACTATGTAGATAAGAGACGGAAAGGTCTAGAGTTCTCAGTTGGAGACCAGGTTTTTGTCAAAGTGTCACCAATGAAGGTCTGATTAGGTTTGGAAAATCAGGGAAATTGGCACCGAGATTCGTTTAACTTTTTCCTATTGTTGGGAGGACCTAGAAACTCGCATATAGAGTTGAGCTACCAAGCAGTTTAGTAGGAGCCCACGATGTTTTCATGTTTCTCATCTCAGAAAGTGTGTTAGAGACCTAGAAACTGCCATTTCACCGACTGTGCTAGATGACTTAGTGGTAGAACCGGCCTTGACTATAGTGATAAAGCCTGTTCGCATCTTATGAGAGTTGAGAAGAGGCTTAGAACCAAGATAGTTATATTAGTCAAGGTCCTACAGATTGATGATGACAGAGAATGTACTTCGGAGGTTGAGAGTAGGATTAGAGAAGCATATCCTGACTTGTTTGATGGTATGTTTTACCTCTTTGTTTTATTTTTGTGTACCTTATCGTAATTTTAAGGACGAAATCCTTTAAGGAGGTTTGTCTGTAACACTCCAGATTTTTGATAATAATATTTAGGATATTTAATTAGATAAATTAAATAAAATAATATGTTGATTAGGGGATTGAGATTTTGTTTTGTTAAAGAGGTAGTCGTTCCATTTAATAAATGAATTAAAAAGGGGTTTAAAATGAATAAGAGGAGAGGTAAAATGGGAAAGAGGCCATTCCTATATCTTTATCCCTTAGCCGTGTTGATTATACATGTTCGTTTCATTTTCAAATTTTATAAACCAAGGTCAGCCACCATTAAAAAAGAGGAGGGGAAGAAGAGTAAGAAAAGTAAAAGGAAAAGTTAACACAAATCCAATCTATTCATATCTCAATTCTTTGATCACAAAGGCTAAGGTAAATAATGTTTGCATCTCTATTTTGAATTGTTTTCGGTTTTAAGATGATTCCGAATTGTTTTGCAAAGTATTGCCATCTTTTTGAAGGATGGATGTTTATACACACAAATACACACTTGTTGATGATTTATACATGATCATATTGATATGTCTTAAGGTAAAAACACTCAATTAAATGACATCTTTATGCTTTGTGAATTTTTATGAAGATTAAAAATAATATAATAGAGATGGGTTTCATAGAACTTTTGGAATTAATGTGGATTTTATATGAACTTTCTAGTAAAAAAATGATAATTTGGATTATAAATTACTTACGAGTAAATAATATATGGTTAGGGTCTGAAATTTTTATATGTTAGAAAACATATTGAAAGAGATTTTTTGGAATTTTTCTAGACTTTTCCTAAGAGTTTTAATAGGTATATAAAATTATTTAAGTTATAGGACTCAAATGGTTTATATATTTTAAAATGGAGAAGGGGCATTTTGTAAATAAATTGAATTTCTAAATTCTGGCAGAACTTTTGAAAAGGTAATATGCCAATCAATCAGATTTAGAAAAACAAGGTAGGTTAGATACAAAAGAAATAGTTTAAAAGTACAAATAAATAGGTTTCTCATTGTTTCGTTTCCTTCGGTACCAGGTTCAGCCACCATACTATCGCGTCTGACACTGAAATCAATGCATATGGTATGAGACAACTGATACATAACGAATTGGATGTGGACAAAAGGTATAGGGTCGAAACCATGGGTTTCTAAAAGGGTTGAAGCTTTGCTTTGGTTTTATAGAAAACTACGCCTTCTTGCTTTCGATTAAGACACTTTCGACTTGGTTAGGTTTCGACTAGGTTAAATGGTTTAAAAGGAAAAGGTTTCGATTAAGTTGCATCTTTGTTTTAAATCAATGCTTTTGAATAAGTCGAAACGCCTAGTTGCCTGCCTTTTTACCTTTTGTCTCAGTAGGTTTCGAAGAAGTTGATTTGTTTTAGAAAATTACCCCTATCTCCAATGCTTTCGAAGGGATGGTTTCGACACCGTCACTTTTTCTTAGGAAATGCTTTTGAAAGAGTGGCTTGCGACGTAAATGGCTTAATGATGCTTTTGTTAAATTGAATTATAACCCAAATTGGTTTCGAAAGAGTCAGTTTTTAATGGGTTTTAAAGATGGTTTCCACTTGTTTTAAATTGAACCCAAATGCTTTCGAAAGGTGTAATGACCCGGATTTTTAACGTTTAATTTGTGATATTTAAATGGTTTTAAATATTGGATTTCAAAAATTTGTTAAATTGAAAATTTCGACGCATTAAAATAGCGATCAGGGGCACAGTCTCGGAATTCGACAAAACTAGTTCCATTAGGTTCGTAATATTGTATTATTATTGGATTACAAATTTCGTAGCATTTGGATTTACCGTGTGGTCGCACAATCTAAAAATGCCTTGGAATAATCTAATTGAATTTAATATAAATAGTCGATTTAAAAGGCTATCTTCTCCATACAGTTGAATTAGGCCTTGAGACTTGTTCGATTGAGTTCAGACTAGCGGTATAACATTAGGAATGTCTGGTGGCATGCCTTCATGGGGATTCAAAATTTCAAGATATGTATAACGAGATATTTTGAATATAATATACATATAAAGCTAGTCAAAGGTTCAACTCAAGCTAACCAACTTAGTCATACCCATCCCCTCTTCTTTTTAAAACATCCCTTCCTCTGTTTAATCCATGAAAACATGCTTCCCCCTTCTTGGTTTCAAATCGAGGCTCTCCTTCTTTTCTTTCAGTTCGATATTAATTCAAAAAAAGAGCGAAATTCAATCGCTACTTGAGTTTTGAGCATGGACGACAATCGAGGGGGGAGCGTGGAAATAGAAGGTGAGTGTACCATATTTGAGCGAGGCGATCTATTGCGTTGCATCAAGGTTGGAGCTATCGCAATCGAAGTTCGCGACATTGTCGCTGTGTTTGGATTCAAGTGCTGCTGGGGGAGTGCGATTTTGGTTTTTGACTGTCGACGTCGATTGGGATTTTAGGGATTCTGGACGAAGATGGGAGGCAGCATCGTTCGACGTTAATGATTTAGGTGCGAAGAGTTAGGGTCGATCGATTAAGGCTCGCGGTCGTGCATTTCTCGAAGTGACTGGCTATGACGATGGGTCGTGTGCATGCGCGTATGTGATGATGGAGGGGGGTAGACTCGGTTTGTAGGTGAGATGAAGGGTACTTCGTGCCTTCGTTTGTAAGGAAGAGGATTGGTTTTACTAATTTCGATAATTAACTATTAATATATATATATATATATATATATATATATAAAATTATTAATAATTCGTATATCCTTTAGATACAATATCTAAATTCATACGAGGTTAAAATTGCATAAGATCGGTAGTGTTGGAATTTTCCAAAGTCGGTTGGAATTAAATTGGAACAATTAGCGATTTGGGAAAATCAAGGTGAGAAATTTTCACTTATTTTGATTTCCCAAACTTAATTTTTAAATAGTTAAAATAAATTGTTGAATGCTGGTTGAATTTATAAACTATTATCTGTTGAACAATATTATATAATATATATATAGTAGTATATATATTAGTAGTTGAATTGTTGTTCTCGCACATTTTAGCGGATGAGACCCTATGCTCCCTGCCTAATAGCGAATGATCCAATATACCATGATATCCCCCTCGAAGTGAGATTGTTATTTTTACGTTGTATTAACATCTCCGGATGCAGGAAAACAGGTTGGAGAGATCCAGTTGGACGCCACAAATTTATGTTGATTGTTTTTCATATATAATAATATATGATGTGTTAGAATAATCTGTTATAGATTATTATTGTGATGTGAATTATTTGATACTATAGTAGCACTGGCCTGAATTTTGGTATTTTCAAACTATAAATATTATTTTGGAATTTGAAGGAATTTAAACGAAGATTTTGAATATCAAAATATTCATATAAAAATTTGGATTATTTTTAAGAAAATTGATTTGGATAAAAAATAATAATTGATTTTTTTGTATTCAACTATTCGTAAAAATATTTTAAATAAAAAATTTAAATAAATTATATAAAGGATTTTTAAACGATGGATTTTTAGATGATATTTCTGAAAAGCATGGAAAGAAGTTGAAATCGAGATTTAAGATAGATTTGTAGAAATGAATAGAATTTATAAGGATTTAAATTTATAAAATGGAATTTTATAAATGAGATTATTTTTATAAAAAGTGAAACCCAGAGAAGTTATAAATTTATAAACGATGTTTATAAAAAAAGGGAAACCTATAACAGATGGAAATTTAGGAATATATAATTCATAGGGTGAATTTATATTAGAATATGGAAATAGGTTTGGGAAAAATAGTGAATTTTATTTTTGAAAAGTAATGATGGTTAGAAAAATTAGAATGGGATCGATGTATAGTAAATCGAGAGGGATTTATAAATTGAATTGATTATTTGAATTTAAAAAAATATCATTTATTTTAAGAAATTAAGTTTGTTTTTAAAAGGAAAATGTTATATATCAAACTACGAAATTTTGGACTGGGAGAATTAAAGTACATCAAATACTTCATATTTATTTTAATAAATTCTAACTTTTAAAAGTCAACCTTGTAATTGGTTTTAATGATGTTTAAAAAATGGGTTTCGATATTTTTAAATGACTGCTTATACTTGTTTTTAAAAATAAATTATTATTCTTCTAAATACTTATTATATATTATATATATATATATATTTTTGAAGTGATTGAAAATTCTATTTATAAATTCATTCGAGATCTGTGAATGGGGTTTATAAAATGGATACAATGTTAGTAAGAGGAATTTATAAGGGATTTGGAGGAAATTTAATTTCAAAATGTTGAATATGGGAACTTTGAAAATGAAATCCGCATTCATAAAAGAAATTGTAAATTGTGGAATGGGATTATAAATAAGTACACTAGATTTAGGAAATTATTAAAGGGAATTTATCAATGATTCTGGAGACATATGAGATGAGTCAAGAAATATTCTCTAAAGCATTAATATTTGAAATGATTTTGGAAAATAAGACTTAAAATGTTTTCCTAAGTATTAGAATGGAAATTTGGAAATATTTTTTAAGTGTTGAAATGGATTGGGAATATCTTGTTATGGATTTAAGTATATGAAATCATTTTCAAATATTGGAATATGGAAAGGAATTTGAATATATACTGTTGTAAAGGTATTTTGAAATGAATATTTTGGAAGAAAATTATAGTATGGCCTAATGACTGCTTATGGATGTTATTTGATAGTCAAATAACCGACTATCAATATTGGCCAATTTTGTTGATCATTTCGAAGAGACCGAGATCGGACTAAATTATCCAAAAACCACTTCGATTTGGTTTGAACGTTACGAATGGATACTGTGAAGATAGTGAAGACGGTGATTCGGTTTGTCTCGACCTTTGATAACTTGTATGGACGAATGCTATCAAAACATCATTATTAGAGGATGATGAGCATTCTAAATGGAATTATTCTTGAAAGGTAACATTAGCCTTACGCCTTATCAATCAAGAATTACTAAAACAGGGGAGATGAAGCAAGAAAAAGTGCGTCTCACCCAATTAGGATATGTATTCACTCTTCTAGATATCCTCAGAAATATATATATTATGGATATGGTTGTGCATGAAAAAAGGGAGCGCTCATTTTTTAAGGATGGGAACACTCTAGGTGATAACATATTCGGTTCTATCTAGGTTAGGGGTAGGTCTTGTGTAACAGGGGATTCTAGCAAGATACTCGGTGCATTTTTCTAGAGGTGTACAATGATGGGCGGTACCCCAATAGCCCGGTCATTGTATGGGATCCATTCTCCAATACGTGCCTTTACGGTTTTGTTTGTAGAGTCTAGTATGTTGGAATTTAATTAATGTAATAATTTCGGCTATTTGAATAAGTATTTGTACTTAAACACTATTATAATATCACTGGATTTTCTATAAAATATTTTGGTTATCGTAAGGGAAAAAAACCGTCGTGTTTATGTGTGGCGCGATCTTAAGAGATACCTTTGTTTTTCAACGAGTTGTCGATAACTTTAATAATTCATATTAAGTGTGTTTTCTCGTGCTGGTTTTTCAAACTGACTCGGGTGTTATTTTATTATTATGGTCGGATCAGACCGAGTATTATAGACTAGGATAGGGTGCTATAGAGCTCAGGAGACGTGTTGGAGGATTTCAAATGTATATCACATACTTGGTTATTTCTGCCGTTTGAGTTATGTATATCAGGGCAGGTTATTACAACTGTCCAAATTTATTAATGATTGTTGAACTTTGATAATGGTATGTATATTAACAGTACAGTTCTTGTCTTTAAAATCTGTTATTATATATTATATTTTGTTCCGCTGCGATTGTGAGATTTTGTGTCATCATTTCTGTTTCTTCTATTTTTCCTTTTATTTTCAGCTAACAATCCGCCTTTTTGGTAAATTTTGAGTTGACATGTGCGGTTATTTGTCAGCTTCGAATGTACAGAAAAGTGGGTCGTTACAAAGGTTTTAAAAGAGGTTTCGAAGGGGTGGTTCCCCAGAGGTTTTGAAGGAGTTGAAAGGTGTTGTTTTCTGATGGTCTCAAATGGTTTCGAAAGGACGGTTTTCTGATGGTTTCGAAAGGCAATGTTTAAAGGTTTTTAAAATAACGATGTCTAACGTAATTAAATCTTTTAAAAAGAAGGTTTCCAAAGGTTTTGAAAGGGTTTTGAGAATGGTTTCGAAAAGAAAGTTGGCCTTTCGTCTTAGATAAAAGAAAGGGTTTTACATGGTTCGAAAGGGATACTTTCAATGGTTTCAAAATGGATACTTTCAATGTTTTAGAATGGGGACTTTCAAAAGTTAAGTGTTTTCATCAACTAAGATTGAGTAAAGCATACATATATAACATGGCAAGGCGGTTTTGATTAAAGCATAAGAGATTATAAATTTTCCTTGTTTGAGTTTGATTAAAAGATCTTAAATCATTTTGAAAAGGTTTTCAAAGAAAATTTTGGAAAGATATCCCTAAGTAAAATGACTCGGATATTGGAATAACATGTGAGACTGGTATAGGATCGCGTCCTATACACTACCTATTAGCCCTAGCTAATTTAGTCTGAAATTCCAGTTTGTACGTCTTTGTCAAAGGTAAAACTCAAATTATGGATACACATAGAAAGGAATATATTTTTGTGCCTGCAAAACCATTGGGATCATGTAACCTTGGAAGATGATAAGTTAAGGACAAACCATCCAGAAGAGTAGTATTAAACAGATAGTTAAGGACAAATCGTCCAAAAGAAGAGATGTGTCTAATTGATGTTAGATAAATTTGATATTGTTTGGTAGGCTTGAGTCAGCCAAGGTAAAAATTAGCCAAATAAAACTTTTATGCATGAACAGATAGTTCATTTTATTACTTGATATATATATATATATATATATGTTTACATAATGATGCTTTACAGATATTTTTGACTAGTTTTGGTTGTAGGTGTAACGACCCAGAATTTTTGTCAATTAAAATTTGTATATTTAAATGATTTTAAATATTAATAAGTGAAATTAAACAGTCGAATAAATTTTATTTCGAATAATTAGATTTAATTGGATAATTAAATCGATAATTTAATAGTTGAAATTACAGAATTAATTGGAATTTGGGTTAAACATGATTGAAAATGATATGTAAAATTTTATTATATCATATTGGAGTTAGAATGATGTTATAGAACTTTTAAAATTGAATTTAAAGTTGATTTGTGAAAATTGAATATTTTAATATTTAATTATCGACTGAAAAGAGTCATTTTTCAAACAGTCTCGGATTTCGACGAAACTAGTTTCATCGGATCCGTAATGTGATATTATTGCAAGGTTTCAAATTTCGTGTCAATCGAATTTACTGTTTGTCCGGGACAAGCCAAAACGCACAGAAATTTAGTTAACCGATTTAATTTAAAATCGTTCATTTATCGCCGTAACTCGCACAGATCATCGAATTAGCTTCTGAAACCTATTCCATTGCGTCCGGAACGCGGGCTAAACCCTAGAACGCCAGCCACCGCGCGAGATTTGGAGTTCGAAAAATTTGGGGTGAATAGTGTTTTTTGAAATTTTCTATATAAGCACCTCATATTCACAATTTGTAAAACCCTAATCAGAATTATCCCTAGCCGTCGGCCTTAACTCCAATGGCCGAAATTTAATTTCATTTTCCCTCAAAAATCTCTCAATCCATAAACCATTTCAAGAAACTTCCAACTAGTAAATCGTAGAGCTACGTAAGATCTACAAATCAAACGGCTATGATCGTTTATAGTCGAGCGAATCATCGGGTATTCGCGTGAAAAGTCGCGACGTTCGCACGCATTTTTATGCAGGAAGACACAACCGAGCTTCAACTCCTTCTGGCCGATGGTGGTGCTTGGGTAGAGCTTCGATGTGGCGGTGTTCGATCGCCTTCGAGTTGCCTAGGGGGGTCGCGCGAATTAGGTTTTGGTGGTGGCGTGTTGGGTTTCTTTGAAACCTGGAACGAATGCGAATGGGTAGAAGGAGATAATACACGTGTGGCTCAGATTTCTTTCAGGAGCAATGAACGGTGGTGATGCAATCTTGGTTTAAATATAAAAAAATAATTGTTGAAAATTTTTGTATATAAATTCGTATAACTTTAAAAATACATATCTTTTTCATACTAGGTTGGAAAATTACGAAACAAGTTGCGTTGGAACCGTATTATCGAGCACTACACAATGGAGCTGGATTGGAGTCGTTTGGAGCTAGTTTGAATTTCGGGTAAAATTAAACGCTTGTTTAATTTTATTCGAAATAAAACGCTGAAACCAAATTGAAAGCAAGGTGAGAACTTCTCACTCAATCGAATTGTTTCGATTTAAATTTTAAATAGTTAGATTTAAAGTTATTGATTGTATGCCTGGATGATAAATTATTACCTGTTGATGATTGAAATAGACATTATACGCCGTATATTAAGCGGAGGTTATTTATTAAAAACATATACCGTAAATATTTCACTGCAAAGTGAAATTGGTATTATATATGTACTTGGAGTTGATTTTCCCGCATTATATAGCAGACGAGACCCTATTGCGCCGCATAACAGCGGATAATATTTTATAAATCCCATATACCGCGATATTCCGTATTGGAACGGAATTGGTATTGGCTAACATCTGTGGATACAGGGAAACAGGTTGGAGGGATCCAACTGGATTCCTCGCCAGTATTTATTTGATTACAGATATTGTGATATTTGTTGATTATCATATTGACATATGATGTTTTGATTGTCCTGATTGATATATTATTGTTGTAGCAGCATTGGCTTATTTTTGGAGCTTTAAAAATATTAAAGTAAAGATTTTGAATTTAAAAGGATTTTAAAGTGATTTTTGAAAATATACGTTTTATTAAATTTTGGAATTGATTAATTTTAAATAAGTAAACGTTATAAATTTAACGCTATAAAAATTATGATTTTTGTGAAATATAACCGAAATGTGATTTTTGAAATAAGTAGATGATTAAATTTATAAAACAGTTTAAATTGGGATTTTTGAATCATTATAAACGATGTATATAAAAGATTTATAAAATTGATATTTATAAATTAAAAATATAGGAATTATAAAACGAGTTTTTGTAAGTGCTAAAATGAAGAATGATTGGATTTCTTAAGTGAATGAAATTTATCGATTTATAAATCGTGAAGTTATAAAACGAATAGATTTTTGTAAAATAAAGGACTTATAAGTAATTAACTTGTAAATTAGATTTTTGGTATAAAACTGAGTTATGAATTGAAGTGGTTAATAAAGGAGATTTATAAATCGAAGTTTTTATAAATAGAAATGGAATTTATAAATATTGTTTATAAATCTGAAATCAATTGAATTTGGTGAATTAAACCTAGAAGTTTATTAAAGGGGATATATTCGCGATTTCGGATAGCGAATTTTCTTTTGTATAATATGTGTAATAATTAAAAGTTTGGATTGGGAGTTATATTCACGATTTTGGACAGTGAATATATTATTAAAGAAAATGGATATGTTTTTGGGGATGTGATATTATAAAATGAAGTTAATTGTTTTAAAGATGTTTTAAAATGTGTTAAGTATCGAATACATAGATTTCGACATTCGTTGTTGAAGTAGACGTTTTGAGAAATAAGGAAATGGTGGACTATAACAGTGTTGTTATAGCAAATGATTTCCGAAAGGAAATGTTTTATATAGTATTGGGATTTATATATCTATCTTATTTTCGAATCCCTATACTAGTGATTTTGGGTTGTCGTAACGATGTTTTATGCAACATTCGTTTTGACCCAAATAAATGTGTTTAAGAGAATGTTTTCCTTAAAGAATGAAATATATACTTAATTGTGATTTAAGTATATTGAATATTTTCCAAGTGTTGAAAATAAATCGATTTGTGAATCACTTATTATTAAATAAGTATGGAAATGTTTTCCAATATGAAGTGAAATGTTTTGAGATTTTATCTTTTAAAGATAAATTGAAAATGAATATTAGAAATCGATTTGAAAATCGTATATTCATAGATATTTTGGAAGTGCAAATTCACTATGGAATTTATAAAAGAAAGGGAAATTTGTTTAAAAATAAACATTGATTTATTTTTGAAGCGTGGAAATAAATTTACGGATTTGGAGCGTGAGTTTACAATAAATCGGTAAGGATTTATTTGATTGATTTAAATGTACCATTTTAAATTTAAAATGGATAAATATTTGGAAGTGTTTCCGTTTAAGGAAATTGATTTGAAATTTGTTTCCAAAGATTGAAAGGTGAAAAAATGATTTGAAATTTGTTTTCAAATGGATGAAGTGTGGAAATTATATATCTAGTAAAGATATTTTGGAAAATAAATAATTTGGAAAATTATTTGGAATTTGGTGATGTTGAGCATACCTATTGATAGTTAAATAACCGACTATCAGTATTTTACTTTGAATGGGTATTTGTTGTGACTTGCTTGAATTTGAATGCCACACTTATTTTCAAAATAAGCGCTCACTATGCGTGCATGCTTTTTGATAGGCAGGGCCGTGCCCTCTTGTAGCAGCAATAGCAAGTGAATCTTGATAAGTACAAGCGTACAGGAAGGCAAAAATTATTCCAAGTAATATTTGAAAAAAAAGGAAAGAAAGTAGCGTGCATGCATTTAATTTGGATAGGTTTTAGCAGTGACTTCATAAAATCCTTACTGCCTTGAACACTTTCCTTTTCAATAAGTTGTGCCTCCTGTACTTAAGTTACATAGTATGTTCACCACCTTCGAAATGTTTTAACCACTGAGTGGAATATGCGTGCATGTTTCAGATAGGCGACCAAGACTAGACGTTACGTGACGTGCCTTAAAAAAATATTTTATATATTTATAAATTTAAATTAATGGGCGGGCTGAGTTTGTTTTGGATTGAGCCGGGTGGTGGAGTGGTCGAGCTTACGGGTCAATTTGTCTGTTCGTCCCTTTTTGTTTCATATTAAAATTTTATTTGGCTTGACGTTTAAATTAATTCATTTCCTTTTCAAAAATAAAATCTGGTCGCAGCCTCCGCATCAATTTGATCGTGCTTCAGTACATTTTCTTTTTTTTTCAAGTATTACCATCGTTTGGGAATCAGATTTTCTACATCATTCAGGTGAGTATTTCTCACTAGACAAACATACCTATATATCTGTGAATTTATCACAAGTGTAATTGTAAATTTATTTTATTAAATTTTATCTGCCTGTGATATAAACGTATGATGTTAAACCCCATTATTAATTGACACACCATCAGTTGTTTATTTATTGTGATATTATTGCAGTTATACTATTTAATGCTTATTTACTGTTAATCACACTGCAAGTTCCCTGTAAATTTGAGATCGTTATAGGCAGAAATGATACGCCTGAACGATAATTATTTATCCATTTATTTATTTAATTATGTGATTATTTATTATTTAACTTGGGATTGCGGTTTGAAATGACAAAACTGGATTTTCCTTGTAAATTGCGGATTGAAATGATATATATCCGTATCACTTGACCTAGGCTAGAAAACTATATACAGACCTGTGGTTTATATAATATTTTTCAGAAATGTTTTAAAAATATTTTTAAATGGAAAGTTATAATATTCTGGCTTGAAACGTATTTAAAAGATTTTATAAAATTTATAATGATTTTTGAATGAGTCAAAATGTTAAATAAATGGAAGTCTAAGTAAAATTTTGGAATATAACTTATTTTGGGAAATTCTAAATTTTTGTTAAAAGTGAGATTTTAGTTAAGTAAAATAATTGATAATAAGTTATATTTAGGGATTTAAAAATTTAATTGTTAAGTTAATAATTTATTACAGCACTAAAATGCTGTCTTTTGTAAATGAACTGTTTTAACCTATGACTTTAGGTAGCATTTTTATAAGTGCTACGGAAACTGAATTTTTATTGTTTTAATAAAATTTAATAGAAATAATCTTTGGGAAAAGGCTTAAATTTTGGAATTTAATATGTAGTTAATAAAAATAAGGAATTGACTTTAAATGGTTTTGAATGGAAGAATTTAACTTTTAAATGTAAGTTGAAAGGAAATTAATCCCTAAATAAATTAAATAGATTTAAATGGTATTTTATAAAATGACTGATGTTTAAATAAATGATGTTTGAAATGATACTATGATATTGAAAGGTATTTGAAATTTATTTTGATTTTTTTAGTATCAATACCATTTTTAAAAGTTGTAACCACGGGTTATGATAACGTTTGGTTGTTAAAGAGACCGGGATCGGATATAGGCATACTCTCTATAGATATCGAAAACCACTTTGACAACCGTGTACGCGGTGGAGATTCCAGAATGAAGTAGGATGGTGGTGACGTTTCTTTGAGGTAAATACGTGGACCCGACTCCCATGAGTTGGCACAAGGTGGCTAAAATAGGAGCGATTGACAGATTAATGAGGTAGCACCTCTGGTCGGACGCACTTCTTCGTATGCCATTCTATTGCTTTTGTGATTGTTTGTGCACACCTTTGATTTGGGAGTGTTGTTCGAGGTGGGCGGTAGCTGCGCGCTACGCGTTTCCACCGGTCCGGAAGCGTAATTGGTATATCTACCCTGGCATTGCCTAGTTGTGCCGTGTCACCTACCATAGCGAGCCCTGTACGAGTTTGATTTGTGTCGCACCCATGGAGTATCTTCTCGTAGTCTCCCGATCAGGAGATATGCAGGTACTGTATAGACTATTGGCATTATGTGTGTTAAGGGCTATATGGGTAACCCCTTAACGCTATTTTAAATTAAGTTTATTTTACTAACAGACATTATTATAATAGCGAATATTACTACATAGTAAATAGTTTAACGGATCCTTAGAGGATGCGCGGTCCCAAGCATCCTTTAAGTTACTTGCTCTATATTACAGTACACTTGAATTAGCTTACACTATATAAGTATGTATGTCCTGACTCGAGTGTTTATGTTTTATTTTACGCTCGGGTCAGCCTGAGTTGCAGTTCAGCTTTCATCCCGGAGCTAGGACTTCTGTAGATCTTTCAAGCTGTCGGCAAACTTTCAGTCCGTTGTCTTATTTATGTAATCAAGACTATGGGATATTTGGATTTTCTATTTATGTTTTAAACTATATTTGAGATTAAAGACTATGTAATGTTTATTTGTGTGAGACTATTTTTAGTGGCTTCATGAACCACTAAGTATTTTAAATTCCGCTGCGAGTTTTCTGATATCTGTGTCTGTGATTCTGTGGTTTGATTTCATTTGCTCCTAATTTATTTACAATCTATTGTTTTGAACTATTCAAGCTTGACATGTTTTAAATTTATTGTCGAATTTGAATGGTACAAAATAGTGGGCTGTTATAGTTGGCATCAGAGCTTTGGTTTAACCATAGCCTAAGGTGCAAAAACTCATTAGAGATAGGGTAGCAATACCCTAGAATGAGTGAAGTCAAATCCTAGAATCCCTTCCTTGTGAGAGAACGTATTTTAAAGTATAAAATGATTTCAAAGTGTTTTTCAAAGAAGTATTTTGATATAAAACTTCATTGTTTTAAATAAGATTTTCCAACTACTCCTTTCCTTTTCTCCATCCTATATAATTAGAACTTTGTTAAATGATTGTTGTAGTTAAACTTTATCTTATCCAGAATATCTTGGCATCAAAAATTTTCCTCTGTCCTTAAATTCATCCTTGATTTTTTTCCAGAATGAATCGAGGAAATATCAGAGGTAGGGGACGAGCTGCTGCCCCAACTCCTCCACCCGCTGCCCCTGTTAGACTTACTAAGCTATGCAAAGGTTATACTGAGCTTGGTGGCACTAAGTTCACGGGTTCTGAATCCATAATAGAAGCACAACAATGGTTGAGAGACTTGGAGAGAATCTTCTCCTGTCTCGAAATCACAAATGCCCAGTAGAGACAATTGGTAGCCTGGCAGATGAAGGGAGCCGCTTTAAATTAGTGGCTATCAGTTACTGCTCACACTAATGAGCCTGACATCACCTGGGAGCAATTTAGGTATCTTCTTCAGTTTTCCAACTTAGGATTCATTTCCTCCATTTTTTTAAAATTTGTCTTATCCCTCTTATCATGCTTTAGGGAGGCCTTTTTGGTCAAATGGATGCCCGAGGCAGGCAAGTCTCAGCTCTATCGAGACTTTATGGATCTGAAGCAGGCCGTTATGTCCTTTACGGAATACGAGAGAAAATTTAATGAACTCTCGCAATACGGACTGAATTTGATAGACACCCCGCTGAAGAAGAACGAGAAATTTATTGCTGGAGCACGACCCGAGTTTTACGATCGACTTATTACCCACGTGCATGGGACGTTCACCGCTTTGGTGGACATGGCTCTCCGGTATGAGAACCCTACTTCTAGGGCCACTCCAGCTGCCCAGTCTGCACCGGCTCAGTCTTTTGGAAATTCTAAGAAAAGGAAGTCCAACTTCTACCTACATAAGAGGAATAGGACTCCAGGGCTTGGATCATCGTCTTCGTCATCCCTGAGGCAGCCTGTGGATCTATCTACCATTACTTGTTACCGATGCGACCAAAAGGGACACTACGCGAATAGCTGTCCTACCTTGGGTGCTGCGATTCCACCTCCTTCTCAGTTGGCTAGACGAGACCTCTGCCACATCTGTCTTCAGCCGGGACACTTCAAGAGAGACTGCCCTACCCAGAAGAAGGGTACGACATCGGGAATTTTTGCTGTTACTTCTGCATCCTCCCCAGCCCCACAGCCTGCACCCGCCCCAGCTCCTAGCGATTCTCAAGGTACACTACAGAGTTCTTTTACCTTGCATTATTTTCTTGTAAGAGTTCTATTCGATACCGGAGCTTCCCATAGCTTCATCTCGTCGGATCTCTGTAATAAATTTGAAAATCTTCTGTCTCCCGAATTTTCCTCTGCACCCTTATGTGTTTCAAACCCTATCGGTGGTCCGGCGAACCTTGATAAGGTTGTAGAATTGTGAAACTCTTTCATGGTAGTTATTGATTCACTGGCGACTTCTATGTTTTGGGGTTCGACGCTTTCGACATACTGCTTGGAGGTGATTGGTTAGATAGTCACGATGCCCATATCTCGTGCAGTTCTCGAACTGTGGCCCTCAAAGATGATTGTGAAAATCCATTAGAGATCCAGTGTAAATTGCCTCAGGAGTTCGCTGGTAGTTTCATTTATTCCCTCGATACTTTTGATGATGATATCCATTCGACTCGAGTAGTCAAACTATTTCCTGATGTATTTGGTGAAGTCATTTCACTACCTCCGAAAAGGGAAATTGATTTCCGTATCGATCTCATTCCTAAACCACGACCTGTAGTCCTTCCACCCAGAAGAATGGCTCCACGGGAGAAGATCGAATTAAGGAAGCAAATTCAGGATTTGTCCTCTAAAGGTCTGATTAGGCCTAGTTTTTCAGAATGGGGAGCAGCCGTAGTATTCGTCACCAAATCGAATGGTTCCCTACAGATGTGTGTTGATTATAGGGAGCTGAACAAGCTCACTATGAAAAACAGATATCCTATGCCCCGCATCAATGATATGTTCGATCAACTCTATGGAGCGACTGTTTTCTCCCAGCTCGATCTAGCCACGGGTTTCCACCAACTCAGAGTTGCTGAGGAGAGTATTTCTAAAACTGCTTTTCGTACGAAGAACGGTTTCTTTGAATAGCTAGTTATGCCTTTTGGTTTGACTAACGCTACCGCCTTTTTTGTTGACTTGATGAATCGGGTTTTTCGTGACATGCTAAATAAATTCGTTCTTGTCTTTATTGATGATATCCTTGTTTTCTCCAAGACGAAGAAAGAGCACGAGTCACATTTGAATTATGTTTTAGAGACTCTCTGAAATCACCAATTAAAAGCTAAGTTTTTTAAATGCCATTTCTGGGAAGAAGAAGTCCGATTCCTCGGTCATATTGTCTCTAGTGAAGGAGTTTCTGTTGATCCAGTCAAGATCGCTGCGATCCAAGATTGGGAAGAACCAAAGACTCCAACTGATATCCGCAGTTTCCTAGGCCTTGCCGGTTACTATCGGAGGTCCATTGAGAACTTTGCTCGAATTTCTACCCCTCTGACTGCTCTGACTCGAAAGAATGCTAAGTTTATATGGAGCAATAAGTGTAAAGCTGTATTCCAAGAGCTAAAAGATAAGCTCACCTCCGCACCAGTGCTTACTGTACCGAATGTAAGCGAGAGATTAACGGTATTTACCGATGCTTGTCGAGAGGGTTTGGGAGCAGTATTAATGCAAGATGGGAAGGTAATTGCATATGATAGTCGCCAGTTGAAGACCCATGAGGCTAATTATGCTGCTCATGATTTAGAATTGCTAGCGGTTGTCTTTGCTCTGAAGCTGTAGAGACACCATCTCTTGGGGGCTAAGTTTGACCTCTTCACCGATCATCAGTCTTTGAAATATATCTTCACCCAGAAGGATTTGAATCAGAGACAAGTTCGGTGGCTCAAATTTCTAACTTCTTACAATCTTGACATCAACTATACCCCGGGGAAAGCAAATGTAGTGGCGGATGCGTTAAGTAGGAAGAAGTCTTTGTTGTGCCAGCTTTTTGTTTCTTCTCCTCTTATGGATCGTATTAAGGCTAAGCAGGATGAGGACGAGATGCTTAGGCGTATGAAGGGAAGTGTCCATAGCAGAGATGGTGGAAATAGTAGTATTGATGGTAGTGGAGCCCAGATTGATGATAAAGGGATTTTAAGGATTATTAATCGGATTTGTGTCCCGAATGTTGATGGTTTAAGGCAGGAGTTACTTCGGGAACATCATCAATCCAGACTTTCCATACATCCTGGTGTAGAGAAGATGTACCAGGATTAAAAGAAACTTTACTGGTGGAAGGGAATGAAGCATGATGTCTCTATCTTTGTGAGTAGGTGTGTGACTTGTCAGCAAGTCAAGGCTGATCATCAGAAGACACCGGGTTTGTTACAGCCTTTGGAGATTCCCAATTGGAAGTGGGAGCAAATTTCTATGGATTTCATCGATGGTTTACCGAGATCTAGGAGGGAAATGAGAGCATATGGGTTATCGTGTATAGACTGACCAAGTTCGCTCATTTTATTCCAGTCAAGGCTTCTCGGACGGCTTCAGGCTTATCTGAGACTTATATGAGGGAGATCGTTCGCCTCCATGGCGTTCCCCTTAGCATAGTTTGTGATCGAGACCCTATTTTCACCAGTCAGTTTTGGAAAGCATTCCAAGAATCCTTGGGTACTCGTTTGAATCTGAGCACTGCTTACCACCCCCAAACTGACGGTCAAACTGAAAGGGCAAATCAGATTCTAGAGGATCTCCTTCGTGCATGCATTTTGGATTATGGAGGATCTTGGGAAGATCATCTCCATCTTGTGGAATTCACCTATAACAATAGTTATCAGGTATAAATTCCAATCCTCTGTTCTTATCGTATCTAAATTCCCTATCTATCTCATTTTATCTTTTATCAGGCTAGTCTTAAGATGTCCCCATTTGCTGCTCTCTACGGGCGACCTTGTAGATCTCCTTCTTGATGGATTGAATCGGGTAATCGCTTAGTTCTTGGGCCCGAAATGATTTTGGAAGCTTCGGAGAAAGTGGAGGAGATTAAGAGAAGGTTAAAGATTGCTCAGAATAGACAGAAGAAGTACGTGGATCGTCGTAGAAGAAGTTTGGAGTTTGCTGTTGGTGATTTGGTTTTTCCTCAAGGTTTCCCCTTTAAGAAATGTGGTTCGATTTGGGCGCAGAGGGAAGCTGGCTCCTAGGTTCATCGGTCCTTTCCGCATCTTAGAAAGGATTGGATCTCTTGTTTATCGACTAGATTTGCCTAAGAAATTTGTTAGAATACACAATGTGTTCCATGTATCCCACCTTCGTCGCTGTCTTCATGATCCATCTCTTATCATCCAGCCTACTGCTCTTGATGGTTTGGACATCGAGCCTGACTTAACTATTGAAAGGAAGCCGCTTCGTATCGTTGATCAAGGTACGAAACAGCTAAGAAGAAAATCTGTCCGACTGGTCAAGGTGCAATGGAGCACTGATGAACGAGATTGCACCTGGGAGACGGAGGAGAGCATTCGTGCTTCGAATCTGGAATTATTCGTTTAAGGTACTTTGCTTTACTATCTTATCTTCCTTTTTTTTCCTTCTTTCGTTCCTTTTCGAGGACGAAAAGTTCTGAGTGGGGGAGAGTGTAACAGCCCTAGTTTTTCTAGCACTTTATTCTTTTATTTATAAAACCTTGAAATTTGTTTTAATATATATTTTTAATTTGATTAAATCTTTTCCCAAAACTTTAAGTATAAAATGGAAGTTCTGAAATTTTTTAACTTTGTTTAAAGGATAACTCTAATTGGAATTTTAATAAAAGGATTGGATTATCTACTTGCTTTAAAAAAATTGGTAATATTTTGTCCATTTGAATAATAAATCGCTTTGTAAATGGAAATAGTAATCAGAGAAGAAGGTAACCATAATTCTATCTTTTATTCAAGTAATAAATTTGAAGAAGATTTATAGTGTACAAGGAAACTGTTAAATTACGCATTTAAAGGGTACGGTATTTAATAAATAACGTATAAAATAGAAAATCGTATTAATTAAAAAGCGTTACTTTTGGGTGTATATTTTGCGTAGGTTCTACGCATTTTTAAAATTCACACCGCAATATATATATGAACAATACTTATTTTGCGGTTGTTCTACTGATATTTATTGTATACTTTTTAAAGAAAAAGATAAATATTACGAAAGGAAATAAATTTTACCTTAACTACATAAATAAATATATAAGTAGGCATGCATTCTTTTAAGAGGGAAAGAAATAAATTTTCCCTTTCCGTTACCTCCTTTTATCTAATAGAAATAAAACGCATTTGTTTAAAAACGTTCAAACCATAAACTAGTGACGTTTTCTTCCACTTAAATCAACGCTAGTGCTTACTTTTTTTCTTTCCCTGAACCAACGCACTCACATACGAATTTTATTGCCACTTCGCTACTCTAAATTCAGGCAAGTTATTATAACATAAGGTAACGTTTGAAATCAAATATCATTCCGTCTCCTCAGCTATCAAAGGCCAATTCTCTCATTTAAACACGTTGCAATAAATTTGTCCAAAATTCTATTCCGTTCAAGGATAAAATATTTGCTTGCCGCCTTTAAAATCCAATCAACAAATCAAGTGCTTGCATGCCTGTTTTGGTTACTCAATATTTTCGCAAGATTCACCTAAATACTGGAAACGTTGCATTATTACTTCACCTCATTTTTAGCTCTGTTAATACATATTAAATGGAAGCAACTTATCCCTTACCTGTGTGAACGAAATTACTAAATATCAAAAGAAAAAAAATCATGCAGCTTCCTATTTTATAACACATTCGGAATGTTCAATTATTTTCTATCGTTTTTTCCCCATAATCCAAGTAATAAAAACCCACGCACCCTTTTTATTGCATTGAAATCATTTATTTCAAAATGTGACTTGCCGTTTTCTCTACATATTGATTTGCAAACAAACGAAATTCCTTGACCATAAAACTTGCATGCTTTGATTGTGCATCTTATTATTTCCTTCCGTACAAAGCAGCGAAAATATAGCTCCTATAAAAACTATACACGTCCCTAGATTTTCCGTTTATAGGAAAATGAGATTTCTTGCCATAAAATAAAACAAGCATAGCTCATTTTTAAATACCTGTCACAAACATATTTCTTTACCTCATTCTTGGACTTCATCTCCTAGCTAGCGTTTGTGGAGCTTCAGGTAATGACAGTTACATCTTTTTCCTTCTTCCTTTTATTTTTCCTTCCTTTGTCTTCTTTTTGTTTCACTCGGCTGCCACCACCTTGGACTGCAACCCCACTACCTTCCCCTCCTCTACGATCTAGCTGTCACTACTGCCGAGCCTATCCCATATTTTTCCATTCGAGCCCACCTATACTACGTTATCACTGCATACGTGCACTTCATGTTTGAAAACAAGTGTAGCATGCATGAATTAGGTTGTCATATATATTTATTTTATTGCTTTGGCTGAGTGATAGAAAACAAGAGAGAAAATAGACTGGCAAAGGTGAGAAGTAGAGAAAAAAAGAAAAAAAACAAAACATCTTAATTTCTGATGCTAATAATATAATATCAATTCATGATACAAAATGCATGCGTGCATGCTTTTTGATAGGCAGGGTCGTGCCCTCTTGTAGCAGCAATAACAAGTGAATCTTGATAAGTACAAGCGTATAGGAGGGCAAAAATTATTCCAAGTAATATTTGAAAAAAAAGGGAAAGAAAGTAACGTGTATGCATTTAATTTGGATAGGTTTTAGCAGTGACTTCATAAAATCCTTACTGCCTTGAACACTTTCCTTTTCAATAAGTTGTGCCTCCTGTACTTAAGTTAGATAGTATGTTCACCACCTTTGAAATGTTTTAGCCACTGAGTGGAATATGCGTGCATGTTTCAGATAGGTGACCAAGACTAGATGTTATGCGACGTGCCTTAAAATTATTTTTTATATATATTTATAAACTTAAATTAATGGGCGGCCTGAGTTTGTTTTGGATTGAGCCGGGTAGTGGAGTGGTCGAGCTTACGGGTCAATTTGTCTGTTCGTCCCTTTTTGTTTCATATTAAAATTTTACTTGGCTTGACGTTTAAATTAATTCGTTTCCTTTTCAAAAATAAAATCTGGTCGCAGCCTCCGCATCAGTTTAATCGTGCTTCTGTACGTTTTTTTTTTTCCAAGTATTACCATCGTTTGGGAATCAAATTTTCTGCAGCATTCAGGTGAGTATTTCTCACTAGACAAACATACCTATATATCTGTGAATTTATCACAAGTGTAATTGTAAATTTATTTTATTAAATTTTATCTGCCTGTGATATAAAGGTATGATGTTAAACCCCATTATTAGTTGACACATCATCAGTTGTTTATTTATTGTGATATTATTGCAGTTATACTATTTAATGCTTATTTACTGTTAATCACACTGTAAGTTCCCTGTAAATTTGAGATCGTTATAGGCTGAAATGATAGGCCTGAACGATAATTATTTATCCATTTATTTATTTAATTATTTGATTATTTATTATTTAACTTGGGATTGCGGTTTGAAATGATAGAACTGGGTTTTCCTTGTAAAATGCGGATTGAAATGATATATATCAGTATCACTTGACCTAGGCTAGAAAACAATATACAGACCCATGGTTTATATAATATTTTTTTGAAATGTTTTAAAAATATTTTTAAATGGAAAGTTTATAATATTTTGGCTTAAAATGTATTTAAAAGATTTTATAAAATTTATAATGATTTTTGAAAAGTGAGATTTTAGTTAAGTAAAATAATTGATAATAAGTTATATTTGGGGATTTAAAAATTTAGTTGTTAAGTTAATAATTTATTACAACACTAAAATGCTATATTTTGTAAATGAACTGTTTTAACCTATGACTTTAGGTAGCATTTTTATAAGTGCTACGGAAACTGAATTTTTATTGTTTAAATAAAATTTAATAGAAATAATCTTTGGGAAAAGGATTAAATTTTGGAATTTAATATGTAATTAATAAAAATAAGGAATTGACTTTAAATGGTTTTGAATGGAAGAATTTAACTTTTAAATGTAAGTTGAAAGGCAATTAATCCCTAAATAAATTAAATAGATTTAAATGGTATTTTATAAAATGACTGATGTTTAAATAAATGATGTTTGAAATGATACTATGATATTGAAAGGTATTTGAAATTTATTTTGATTTTTTTAGTATCAATACCATTTTTAAAAGTTGTAACCACGGGTTATAATAACGTTTGGTAGTTAAAGAGACCGGGATCGGATATGGGCATACTCTCTATCGATACCGAAAACCACTTTGACAACCGTGTACGCGGTGGAGATTCCAGAATGAAGTAGGATGGTGGTGATGTTTCTTTGAGGTAAATACGTGGACCCGACTCCCGTGAGTTGGCATAAGGTTGCTAAAACAGGAGCGATTGACGGATTAATGAGGTAGCACCTCTGATCGGACGCACTTCTTCGTATGCCATTCTATTGCTTTTGTGATTGTTTGGTGCACACCTTTGATTTGGGAGTGTTGTTTGAGGTGGGCGGTAGCTGCGCGCTGCGCGTTTCCACCGGCCTGGAAGCGTAATTGGTATATCTACCCTGGCATTGCCTAGTTGTGCCATGTCACCTACCATAGCGAGCCCTGTACAAGTTTGATTTGTGTCGTACCTATGGAGTATCTTCTCGTAGTCTCCCGATCAGGAGATATGCAGGTACTGTATAGACTATTGGCATTATGTGTGTTAAGGGCTATATGGGTAACCCCTTAACGCTATTTTAAAGTAAGTTTATTTTACTAATAGACATTATTACAATAGAGAATATTACTACATAGTAAATAGTTTAACGGATCCTTAGAGGATGGGCGGTCCCAAGCATTCTTTAAGTTACTTGCTCTATATTACAATACACTTGAATTAGCTTGCACTATATAAGTATGTATGTCCCTACTCGAGTGTTTATGTTTTATTTTACGCTCGGGTCAGCCTGAGTTGTAGTTCAGCTTTCATCCCGGAGCTAGGACTTCTGTAGATCTTTCAAGCTGTCGGCAAACTTTCAGTCCGTTATCTTATTTATGTAATCAAGACTATGGGATATTTGGATTTTCTATTTATGTTTTAAACTATATTTGAGATTAAAGACTATGTAATGTTTATTTGTGTGAGTATTTTTAGTGGCTTCATGAACCACTAAGTATTTTAAATTCCGCTGCGAGTTTTCTGATATCTGTGTTTGTGATTCTGTGGTTTGATTTCATTTGATCCTAATTTATTTACAATCTATTGTTTTGAACTATTAAAGCTTGACATGTTTTAAATTTATTGTCGAATTTGAATGGTACAAAATAGTGGGTTGTTACACTTATACAATTTGAGTTTTAATAGAATAAATTTAACTTAAAGGATGAAGTTAAATTAACGGAAGTATAAGTTAATCAATAAAAAAAATCCAAGTGGTAATTGTTGAATATAAGTTGTATTACTTATAAATGATGAATATAAGTGAAATAAGTTTTGAACTTAAAATATGAGTTAATAAATTTAGCTTTGGTAAAATAGTTAAATAGAAATGAAATCTGAATTGAATTTATAAGTGGAAACTTAAGTTAAGTTAAACAAATAAAGTTTGAAATGAAATATAACTTAAATAATGTTGAATAAAGTTGATTTTGGTGTCGAAGTAAATTAAAAAGTGAATTAATGAAATGAAGTCATTAAGAATATGAACTTGAGTTATATAAATGAAATTCAACCTTATATTGTTAAAGGAATTAACAATTGAATTGATAAATGGATTGAATATTAATCAATCGAATGTAAAAGAATTGATATGGGATTATGAATGTAAGTGTAAATTCATTAAAAGCTAATGTTATTGGAATTTGAATATTGAATGAAAATCAATTTAATATAAACTAATTGGAATTAAAAGTATTGGACCAAATTGAATGTAAATTAAATAATTTGGTTATGTTGAATATACATTGGTTGTTATTTGATTGTTAATTAATTATGTGTATTTCATTAAGTGTTAATGAAGTTGAATTGATAAAATGGAAAGCTAAAGAAATTAAAAAATCAATTTGGAAGTTAAGTGAATTTAATAAGTGAATTTCAACTGCATATTTAATTGATTTTAAATATTAATAAGTGAAATTAAATAGTCGAATAAATTTTATTTTGAATAATTGGATTTAATTGGATAATTAAATCGATAATTTAACAGTTGAAATTACAGAAATAATTGGAAATTGGGTTAAACATGATTGAAAATGATTTGTAAAATTTTATTATATCATATTGGAGTTAGAATGATGTAATAGAACTTTTAAAATTGAATTTAAAGTTGATTTGTGAAAATTGAATATTTTAATATTTAATTATCGACTGAAAATAGACATTTTTCAAACAGTCTCAAATTTCAACGAAACCAGTTTCATCGGATCCGTAATGTGATATTATTGCAAGGTTTCAAATTTCATGTCAATCGGATTTACTGTTTGTCTGGGGCAAGCCAAAACGCACAGAAATTTAGTTAACCGATTTAATTTAAAATCGATCATTTATCACCGTAACTCGCACAGATGATCGAATTAGCTTCCGAAACCTATTTCATTGTGTTCGGAACGCGGGCTAAACCCTAGCGCCAATCACCGCGCGAGATTTGGAGTTCGGAAAATTCGGGTGAATAGTGTTTTTGGAAATTTTCTATATAAGCACCTCATATTCACAATTTGCAAAACCATAATCAGAATTAACCCTAGCCGCCGGCCTTAACTCCAATGGCCGAAATTTAGTTTCATTTTCCCTCAAAAATCTCTCAATCCATAAACCATTTCAAGAAACTTCCAACTAGTAAATCGTAGAGCTATGTGAGATCTACGAATTCAACGGCTATGATCGTTTATAGTCAAGCGAATCATCGGCAATTCACGTGAAAAGTTACGACGTTCGCATGCATTTTTGTGCAAGAAGACACGGCCGAGCTTCAACTCCTTCTGGCCGATGGTGGTGCTTGGGTAGAGCTTCGATGTGGCGGTGTTCGATCGCCTTTGAGTTGCCTAGGGTGGTCGCGCGAATTAGGTTTTGGTGGCGGCGTGTTGGGTTTCTTTGAAACCTGGAACGAACGCGAAAGGGTAGAAGGAGATAATACACGTGCGGCTCAGATTTCTTTCAGGAGCAATAAATGGTGGTGATGAAATCTAGGTTTAAATATAAAAAAATAATTGTTGAAAATTTTTGTATATAAATTCGTATAACTTTAAAAATACATATCTTTGTCATACGAGGTCGGAAATTAACGAAACAAGTTGCGTTGGAACCGTATTGTCGAGCACTACACAATGGATCTGGATTGGAGTCATTTGAAGCTAGTTTGAATTTTGGGTAAAATTAAACGCTTGTTTAATTTTATTCGAAATAAAACGCTGAAACTGAATTGAAAGCAAGGTGAGAACTTCTCACTCAATCGAATTGTTTTGATTTAAATTTTAAATAGTTAGATTTAAAATTGTTGATTGTATGCCTGGATGATAAATTATTATCTGTTGATGATTGAAATAGACATTATACGCCGTATATTAAGCGGAGGTTATTTATTAAAAACATATACCGCGAATATTTCACTGCAAAGTGAAATTGGTATTATATATGTACTTGGAGTTGATTTTCCTGCATTATATAGTGGAAGAGACCCTATTGCGCCGCATGATAGCGGATAATATTTTATAAATCTCATATATCGCGATATTTCGTATTGGAATGGAATTGGTATTTTGCTAACATCTGTAGATGCAGGGAAACAGGTTGGAGGGATCCAACTGGATTCCTCACAAGTATTTATTTGATTACAGATATTGTGATATTTGTTGATTATCATATTGATATATGATGTTTTGATTGTCCTGATTGATATATTGTTGCTGTTGCAGCATTGGCTTATTTTTGGAGCTTTAAAAATATTAAAGTAAAGATTTTGAATTTAAAAGGATTTTAAAGTGATTTTTGAAAATATACGTTTTATTAAATTTTGGAATTGGTTAATTTTAAATAAGTAAACGTTATAAATTTAATGTTATAAAAATTTTGATTTTTGTGAAATATAACCGAAATGTGATATTTGAAATAAGTAGATGATTAAATTTATAAAATAGTTTAAATTGGGATTTTTGAATCACTATAGACGATGTATATAAAAGATTTATAAAATTGATATTTATAAATTAAAAATATAGGAATTATAAAATGAGTTTTCGTAAGTGCTAAAATGAAGAATGGTTGGATTTCTTAAGTGAATGAAATTTATCGATGTATAAATCGTGAAGTTATAAAACGAATAGATTTTTGTAAAATAAATGACTTATAAGTAATTAACTTGCAAATTAGATTTTTGGTATAAAATTGAGTTATGAATTGAAGTGGTTAATAAAGGAGATTTATAAATCGAAGTTTTTATAAATAGAAATGGAATTTATAAACTTTGTTTATAAATCCGAAATCAATTGAATTAGGTGAATTAAACCTAGAAGTTTATTAAAGGGGATATATTCGCGATTTTGGATAGCGAATTATCTTTTGTATAATATGTGTAATAATAAAGAGTTTGGATCGGGAGTTATATTCACGATTTTGGATAGTGAATATATTATTAAAGAAAATGGATATGTTTTTGGGGAAGTGATATTATAAAATGAAGTTAATTGTTTTAAAGACGTTTTAAAATGTGTTAAATATCGAATAATAGATTTCAACATTCATTGTTGAAATAGACGTTTCGAGAAATAAGGAAATTGTTGACTATAACACTGTTATTATAGTAAATGATTTCCGAAAGGAAATGTTTTATATAGTATTGGGATTTATATATCTATCTTATTTTCGAATCCCTATACTAGTGATTTTGGGTTGTCGTAACGATGTTTTATGCAATATTCGTTTTGACCCAAATAAATGTGTTTAAGAGAATGTTTTCCTTAAAGAATGAAATATATACTTAATTGTGATTTAAGTATATTGAATATTTTCCAAGTGTTGAAAATAAATGGATTTGTGGATCGCTTATGATTAAATAAGTATGGAAATGTTTTCTAATATGAAGTGAAATGTTTTAAGATTTTATCTTTTAAAGATAAATTGAAAATGAATAGTAGAAATCGATTTGAAAATCGTATATTCACAGATATTTTGGAAGTGTGAATTCACTATGGAATTTATAAAAGAAAGTGAAATTCGTTTAAAAATAAACATTGATTTATTTTTGAAGCATGGAAATAAATTTACAGATTTGGAGCGTGAGTTTAAAATAAATCGGTAAGGATTTATTTGATTGATTTAAATGAACCATTTTAAATTTAACATGGATAAATATTTGGAAGTGTTTCCGTTTAAGGAAATTGATTTGAAATTTGTTTTCAAAGATTAAAAGGTGAAAAAATGATTTGAAATTTGTTTTCAAATGGTTGAAGTGCGGAAATTATATATCTAGTAAAGATATTTTGGAAAATAAATAATTTGGAAAATTATTTGGAATTTGGTGATGTTGAGCATACCTATTGATAGTTAAATAACCGACTATCAATATTTACCTTTGAATGGGTATTTGTTGTGATTTTCTTGAATTTGAATGCCACACTTATTTTCAAAATAAGTGCTCACAATTCGGGTTAGCCGGGAAAGGACCTTGGGGTCGTATAACCCATTCCGAATATGTGATACATCGTTATGGATTGCATTTGAAGACCAGTGTTGAAGACCGGATATTTTTGAAAATGGAAGGGTTACCGTCGAATGACTCTGCATTGACTGATCTCCGATATAGAGGTTTTATTACCCTTAGTGACGGGAAGTCCGGACGTGATTAGTGAATATTCGGATTGCAAGGGCTTCTTTGGAAGTGCCTTCGGTTCTGTTCGAGCCCAGAACAGACTTGTATGGATTGTATGTCTGACATTACAAATTTAGATATAAAGCTGATTTCTTTCAAATATATTTCTGTTGGTGGCGGAGAATTTATTCTCTTAGCTTAACACCCTTCTCTGATACGTACGAGCTCAGAGGTTATGTAGTTGAAGGTTATTAGTAATATACTCCCAATTTGGTAGTGTGATATGCTAAGTGTTGTTGAGCATTTGTTGAACAAAGCACAGCTTTTGTATAAAGCGTGGCTTTGTGGACGAGACTTCGTCGGACCTCGCACCCCGGAAATGGTCAAAACAGGAAGGATGCGGCAAGGTTATTAGGGGGTAGCGCCCCTTTAGTGTATGTCATTCCTTCTGGATAGATGTGGTATCATGGTATGGAGCCCAGATACTTAACCTATGTTGTTGCTGCAAATTTATTATTTTATGGTTGTTGGAATCGAGGATAATCGGATATAGATCGGTTACGATCGGGGAATGTTCGTGTCAGTAGTTACCCAGTTTGAAGGGTAACCCGGCGTTGTGTTGGCAGAGATCTAACCGTAACGTTAGGTTCTCAGGTCGTCTTTCCAGAGGCGTACCCATGTGGCAATAGGAAGTTCCTTGGCCTGACCATTTGTTGGAAATCCAAACTTCAATGCGCACCATTTGATTGCTTAATTAACGTGTAAAATTAGTCTTTTTGCTCACTGTCTTGGATTTTGATGAAACCAGTCTCATCGGATCCATGATAATGAGTTGTTATAGGATTTCAAGTTTCGTAGTGATCGGACTTATTGTTTGATCATGCGAGCTCGAAACACGTGGAAATCAATTAAAGGAATTTAAATAAATATAATTTGATTTGAAAAGCTAGCTTCTATATACAATAGAATTAGGGTTTGAAATTTGTCCATTGAGTTTAAAAATATGAAAAACCTATATTTCGATGTATAAGATGACCTACTTTCGTTTCGGGAACGAAACGGGCTTTTCGGGTCATTATTATTGCTTCAACCCAATAGATCTCTTCCATTAATTTTTATTCAAATCTTTGCCTATGTATATGCAGTTATAAACCCTAGCAACCTTCTATTCCATTTTCTATATGTACAATTTAGTTCTATCATGTTCCTTCTCTATGGCGGATATCCCAAATCCTAATTACTGGTTTCGAATCAAACTCCAAAAATTCAAACTACTCAAACCCTATCATATAATATATCACCGCAAAGCTCTCGACGATTGAAATTAGCATCTGCAATTCATTTTTTGACTGGAGGTTCTATTTGTTCAGAAAATGGCGAATTATTCTCGGTCATTCATTCTAGGGTTTGGGTTCAATGGTGGATCGGCGACCATACGACGATCGGAGGCTACCACGGCATAGAGATTGGCGAACAGTGATGATCTATGGTGGTCGATCATCGGGAAGTGGCTAGAGTTTGCCAAAATGGAGAATAAATGCGATGGCGGCGCTGGCTTATCCACGTGACGGTAGGCGAACGCATGGCGGCAGGGAGGAGCAGCTCGAGGAGGCAGAGTCCGTGGCATGATCTGATCTTCGCGCAGTGCTTGTAGGAGGTAGGCGGCAGAAGATGATCGATGGAGGCTATGAATTGTTCGAACTGGAGATGTCGGTAGGGTTTAGCAGGGGTGTCTTAAATTACTCTTTTTCCCTTCTCTCGTTTTAACTTAAATTTAAAATTTTAAAACTTCTAACTTTAATAACTTTGCAAACGAACTCGGATTTGCACGCAGTTTTTTCCATTGGGTTCATATCGAAATTCTATACAATATGAAACTAGTTTGGTTGAATTTAGAGACTTTCGAATTTTTGGGCTTTTATTGGATTTTAAATGGGCTATAAGTCAAAGTGAGTGATTAACCAACTCATGCAATACTAAATCTTCTTATGTTAGTTGAATTAAATTTATGAAGTGATAAGAATGTTATTTGTTGCTGTTTGATAGTTTAAGTTGACATTTTAATTGAAATTGAATTTTTTGAATTAATTTGTCATTTAAATTAATATTGAAATTAAATTACTAGTTAAATACCTGATATTGATAACCAGTTAATCGTTGTGATTTATTGCTTGGTTTGGATGTTGATTGTGATGGATGTCTGTTTGTTGACATTTTGGATGATTTGATGTTTATTTATTTTTATATTTCCCTGTTATTTAGTTTATATTTGAATACTTTCCAATAAATTAAGAAATAGGATGAAATGATACATATCCATCCCTGAAATTAAAAATTGAAATAACTATTCACTTTGCCGTAGGATAGAAACTTATATACGGACACCAGATTGGTTCAATTAAATGGTTTTAAAATCTTGAATTTGGATTTTGGTTAAAGGATTTTATTTAAGGAAAATAAATTGTGGATTTATATGAACTGAATTATGTCCAATTCAAGCTTTGAAACGTTGGGATCAAAATTGGTTAAAAGAAATTATTTTAACAAATTAAAATTGAAATGTGAAGTTATAATCAATATATGACTTTAATTTTGAAAATTAGTTATTTTTAAGTTTGAACCTTAAATTGAATAATGAAGTTTAAATTGATTTAAAAGGTTTGAGTCTGTAAATTGAAATTGGACTTAAAATTATGAATTGAAATGGTTTAAAGTAAGAATTGAATTGGAATTTTAAATCATTGAATTGAATTGTCTAATTGAATTTGAAGTTAAAAGTGAACGTTTCAAAAATTGAAGTTAATTTGAATTGAAATTGAATGTTTTGTATGTGAACGCATTTATGCTCTAACTTTGTCACGACCCATTTTTCAATCTCCAGAAAAACGCATCAAGATTTAAGAAAGAAAGGGATAGAAGAAGAAAAGATAAGAAAGAAGAAACTCAACAACAATAGATTCTCATAGCGGAACGAATGAAATATAATATCACATAAAATATTACATAGTATCATATACATCAGAGCTACACAATCTATACAACATATATTAGACAGTTATAAACATCTGTCTAACCATACAGCTCAAGATATCATAAGATACATACATCACACAAACACAGCGGAACCATAATATATCTACACGCGGAAGACTCCTGCTCCAAATCTCCTCCAGAATTCGTCAAGCTAACCTGAATCCCTCGACTACTCATACGTAATATGAGTACCCAAGAGTTTAATAAAACAGAAAATAAACACTCGGGTCAGACAGGGGTCTGTTGTGAGTAAACGGGTTTAAATTGCTTAACTTTAGAAAATCCTTTGAAAAGAAAAGGTATCACGTAAGACTTCCCATACATAAACATGGAAAAGTTTTATCTTACGGTAACCAAAACATTTGATAGGAAATCTAGTGACATTATAATAGTGTCTAGGGTTTTCAAGTAAATAAGAAATAGCCGAAATTGTTACATTATTAAATTCCAGCTACTAGCCACAAAAGTGGGTAATACAATCAAAACCGTAGGGTCTCGTAGGAAGAATGGGTTTCCATCAATGGCAGGGCTATTGGGGTACCGCCCGTCACAGTACGTGGCCTAGATCACCATACCGAGGATCACTCCCGGTCCCTTGTAACACAAAGCCAGGACCATCCCTTACTGGACAGTCCCGAGTAAGATCACCCCGTGGTTGGCACGACCAACCACCCACTAAGCCGAAATAAAAGGGACATCTAGACAGGGATGACCTCACCTTGAAATGGGTGCTACCCACCTAGCCTTGCTGCACCTCCCTTGTTTTAGCTATTCCCAGTTGATGAGGCTTAAGGCTGCGATTACCTTTATAGAACACATCTATCTTAGAATGCTCATCGTCCACCTGACGATGTTATGAAAGCATTCAATCCATACAAGTTCATTCCGGGTTCGAACAAAACCGAATGCACTATCTCGTTGCACTAGTTTTGGAATCACCCTCAGAGTCAACGACCATAGCCCTTGCACTTTGAATCACCATCTCGAACCTAAAAGTACTATCTCCATCAAACTCATCACGGGATCACCCTCAGAGTTATACTGACGAATAGTTCTTACACTTCGAGTCTTCACTCAACTCCACTTGGATTCACGACCTAACGCTTAATTTGGATCGATGTGGTTTTCGAATATCCAAATATGGAAACCCGACCCTGGTCTCACCGAAATCCAAACGCCATTTTAATGTCCAAGTTGTTTAAGGGTTCAAAAAATTTAAACTTATATTCAGGATGATATAACAGAAAGATGAATCACGTTATCACAATGGATAATTCATATCAACCATTCATCTTACAAAGCAACACATATCACATATCAGAGATATCATACCCAAATTATCCCACATCATTCAAACATCCAATATCAATCATCCAATATCAATCAATCATCCATAAGCAGAATTGATTAACTCTTAATCAATAGGATTACCTTAATCCTTCTTTCTCAAAATTAATTAATTTACAAATTAATTAATTAATCATCTCTTAATGATCTTCCTTAATTAATCTTCCTTGATTAATTATCCCTAACCATATACAGTAATTAACCTTTAATTACTATCATTAATTACAATAATTAATGATCCGACATTTGCTTCCATTAATTAATTAACTATGATTAATTTGCATTAAACCTTTATTAATTACAATTAATTAATCATACTTTAATTAACTACTTTTATTAATCAAGCTTGATTAATTCATTAAATATATTAACTAATGATCCTTATTAATTAATAATCCCTTTAATTAATTAAATAATTAACTTATAATTAACCATCTCATTAGTTAGTCTTAATTGATCATAAACAGTAAGTAACAACTTGTAATTACTTATCTTAATTAATTAACTTCTTAATTAATTATATTAATCTAGATTAATTACACTAATTAATCAATCTTTAATTACTTCATTAAGTAATTATTAATCAATTAAATTAATTAATAAACCTTAATTAATTTCTTTATTAATTAATTATATGTTTAATTAATTACACTTAATAATTAATCTTAAATTAATCACATTCATAAATTAATTAATCACATTAATTAATTTACTAAATTAACTAAGTAATTAACCCAAGTAATTAACTTCTAATTACTTCCATTAGATGATTACTCCCTTAATTAATTACCTTAACAAGTAATTAATCCCATTAAATAACCTCAATTCTTTAATTAATTAATTACTGCATAATTAATTAACTTCAAATCAATTATATTAATTATCCTTTAATTAATATCATCAAGTGATTATCCCTTAATCACTTCACTCAATTTCTTCCATAAGAAAATTTTCTTCTTAATTACATCCAGAAATTCACCATTAATTACTTCATTAAGTAATTACACTTAATTAATTCATAATTAAGTGATTATTTAAAATTAAACAAACAATTAACCAATCATTTAAAATTAATTAAATAATTTGTTAACTTATTATATTTAAGAATCCTTAATTAATTAAGAAAATCATTTATCTTAATTAATCTTTACTTATTAATAAATCACATTAAGTATTCTTAAGTTCATGTCAATAATAATTTAACCTTAATTATCCTCATAAATTAATTATTTGAATTAATCAAATTTTAATAACTTAAAGACAAATTATTTTATTGGTTTACAAAATTATAACTTTAACTTTATTTGAAAATAAAGCATTTAGAAATCAATTTTAAAATTCAAAACACTTTAATCATCTAATTTAAACTTGTTCATTTTCAATAAAAATTTGAAACTTTAGTTTTTAAAACATTACTTTAAATTTACTTAAAACTTCATTTAATACTTTAAATTCAAAACATTCCTTTTAAATTAAAAATTCATAATTTAATTAAGTTAATTTCTTTCAAAAGAAATTATCTTAAACAATTTAAATTTGAAAACAAATTCAAATTATACTTTAATAGTTTGATTAACAATCGTTTCAAAACAAAAAGTTTTTAAATCTATAAATTTATTTCCTTTGTAAAAATTAGGCTTGATTTTATTTATTCAAAATAACAAGTTTAAAATACGTAAACTTTATCTTTTATTTTTACCGACCCTATCCAGATTAGCATACACCTAAAAATTCGAGGCAATCACCTATGAACCCCGTGCTCGCCTCGAGTCACTCACCAACTTCATTTGCTTCGAGTCGACTACAAAAAAAACACGAGAAACAGACCGAGTTTGACTCGTCTTCTCCAAACCCATCATTCCAGTGCACAAGGTACACACGTGCACATGCGCGACCCAACCAAGCGACTCCGATTCTAACTTCGGCCATCTCCAAGTCACCGATGACCACGACGTGCCTTCCCTCAACCTAGAATCCAAAATCCAAGGTCGAATCGAAATCGACCCATCTGCTCAAAAAAACTACAGCAGTCTCGACCACAAAACCCCCCAACGCCGGCGACTTTCGCACCGATGAACTACCCCGACACCCATAACAACTCGTCACGATCCCCAGCTCAACACTCCACCATCGCGATATCCTCCGGTCAGCTATACATGTCGCAATTGTCTCGACAACCAAGCCGATACAAAAACAAGTTAAAACCCTAGTTCGATCTAATCCAAACACCTCGGCCATAGGAAAAATTCGTAAACATTTTTCCCTACATCCATGCTACAAAAGCAAGCTTCGACCAAGAATTCAACTCAAATTATCGAGTTGATCATCGGCAATTCGTCAAATTGCCGAAACCATTCAACTCTAAGTTCCCAATCGAATAACAAATTAAAAATTATGACATGCATGTTAAAAATCATCATTTTTAACTACAAATCCATCTATACAATCCAAAGCAAGAATTAAAGATGTTGATTTTTGACATGCAACAGTGTTTTACTGTGTTTTACCATTTAAAAAATTATTTGTGAATTAAAAATTTCAGAAACCATTTTTAAATTTACCATCATACAATAACAAACAACTTACATTTAATCATCAAGGCCAAATATTGATGTTAGTGGGAGATTTTGAATTTTTGAAAGTAAAACCTGGTCAAAAACAATAAGTAACAGAGTGTTTATTTATACACGGACTTATTTTCACACACACACACACACACATATATATATATATATATATATATACATATCTATCAATTCAACAAATTAAACACTGAAATATTTTCGTGCAATCACCAAGATCAATTCACATATTATCACATGCATTAGAGTCTAAATCAACTTGAACTGTTTTTAAAAAAATTACTCACAACTTTCTTTTTATAAGTAGAGTAGGTTAAATCTTAAATCTGCATTTGCATATTTGAGTTTTGCTTTGCTGTTGAAGTTTGGAATCCTTGCATGCTTTCAAATGATGTTCTAAAATGTTAAAACTTGTTGTTGATCACCCCTTTTGGTTGCAGGTTTGAAGTTGCAGATTTAATTTCAGATTGACTTTTGGTTTTAGGTTTCAATTTCAGTTTCAGGTTTGCCATTAATTTTTGTAAGAAGGAAGAAAAAGAAAAGAAATTGAGAAGAAGAAGGTTTGGAATTATGTTTTCAGCTGAGAAATAAGGAAAGAAGAGTGAAGAGATGAAAAGTTTATTTTAATAAATTAAGTTACGGTTTAATAAAAACTAAAGAAAATAAATTTTGAATGAAGACACTTGTTTTAGATCTTACATTTGTCACTTATATCTTAATTGCCTTACAAATGTTACATAGGTGTCTTTAGATATCAACACATGTACTTAAGTATTTTTAATTAAATTTTCATTTAATTTAAATGTTAATATAAGCATACTTACTTAATTTACTAAATTAATAAATACTTGTATATGTATGTATAAATTTACTTTTTAAAGAAAATATTATAAAACTAATTATAATACAAATAAATTCTTATACATGTATTTTTAAATCTAAAACATTTATCTTTATTGTTTAAGAGATAATTTTTTAAAAAGAAAGTTTATTAATAACTTTATTCGTATATATTTATAACCATTTTATTTTAAACAATTTAAAGAAAAAAAAAATAAAACTTTGATTAAATCTTATTTAAACTATCACATTCTAAAAATAAATAATTATCTTGTACTTTGAAAATAATTGAATTAATCTTAAATTAACCTTTGAAAAATATTAATTTTAAAACAAAGCTTCACATTACAATACATTCATATATATATATATATATATATTAACAGATTATATTAAATTTCAAAACAACACCAAATTATAACATATACGTACATATATATTACAATTTGAAAATTCATCTTTATTTAAAACAAAAGATTTTCTATTCACAATATATATCAAATGTATATTATAAATAGAATATAATTTTATTAGCTTTGAAAAATTTTTTTATCAATTTTAAATTGTAAAAAGATATTGATCAATATTGCCATATAAATATTTATTAATCTTTAAAAGATTAAATTTACCGATTTAGATTAAAATTATAAAGGAAAATTATTAAATCAATTTAATTATAAATACAGATTATTAAATTGATATTGCCTAAAATTCTGGGTCGTCACAAATTTTTCATCATGCTTTGATCCCAAGCGCACACATACTCCTGTGAAACTCTAGATGTAAATGCATACACATATGCTATGTTTTTTATATGTTAATCGTTCGATATCGATCAATAGGCACGGATTGGTACCAACCCAGCCTTAGAAGTAGTCGATTTCTTTGCCTATTCTTTTAGTTCATAGGTTATATACCCAAACTGTTTCACTTCCTCCCCACTTTATCTCTTACCATCGAATTCAAGTTCTCATCTGTTATTGAAATTCAACTTTGCACCGTCGCCTCTCGTTATTCAATCTGCTGCCGCAATCACCGCTACCCTCAAATTCCAGTCGTCGCCCAACATAACCGTGCCATCCTTGGCTTGGAGTTGATTCATCTCTAATTTGGACCAATTCTTTGATTCAAAACCCAAATCGATCTTTTCATTAAGCTTTAACGTTCATAGGTAGGTGGCGATGGTGATGAAGGGGTAGGAAGCGATTTCATGTCGATGTTCGTGCTTGGGATTATAAAAGACAATGGAAAGTGGCCAAAATCCATCCAAGGGGATGGGTCGGTACCGATCCAATCCTTGGTGGATTTCTGGTTCTTTTTCCACTTTGAAGCTTTACAATGTTTAGTACATTTGTGTTCTCCCACGCACTATCTTCCAAGTTTCAAGACATTTTGCATGTACAGATGTTGATGTGAATCTAGTCAGATTGGTCAGCAATGACGATCACTATAGATAGACGCTAGATGTTAAAATGAACAGTTGCACAGAAAATGATATTACGCGACACTGGATTAGATTTTCACTTTAGCATGGGGCGCAACATTTGGTCGATCTGATATCAAATATATGTTGAGTTTTGATAGCTATGGGTCATAGACATAATGAGCATCTCTCTACTCAAGCTATAGGTCCATCAACTTCTAAATAAGCTAAATTAGGCACTAAGTCAAGCTTAACTTTAGCCTTATCTGCTCGATAAACTATGGTACAACCTATACCTCAACCGAAAATCTGTAAGTAGAACAACCTATTCTTGAAGTTCCAGTAGGGCCTATAGAAGGCCCCGAAAGTCAAAGACGCTCTTGACACTCTTGATGACGTCGTCATGAAACTCTTGATGATGTCATGATATTAGATGATTTTGTCGATTCTTCCGCTTCAATGATCAAGGAAGGATTACTTAAAAGAATTCATGAGAAGCATGAAATCCCATTTGAGGATGTATGGGTTCTAACTCGTCATCAAAGAGCACACCATCCTCAAGATGGGTATACAGTGTGAAATAAGTATATATACTTGGCAGGATGTAAACTCCATTTAGTCAGTTTATCTAACAAGTTCTGCACTTCATGAGGTAGGTTCCAGCTCAGCTCCATCCAAATAGCTATGCATTCCTTATAGTCTGTTTATCATATTCGCTCGTCACTTTACTGGGTTCCAACCAATCAAGAGATCCAATACTTGTTCAGCGTCAAGCATCATGAGGAAAATCCTTCCTTCATCTTT
This sequence comes from Allium cepa, assembly GCA_030765085.1. Classification (NCBI taxonomy): domain Eukaryota; kingdom Viridiplantae; phylum Streptophyta; class Magnoliopsida; order Asparagales; family Amaryllidaceae; genus Allium; species Allium cepa. Next base: position 903,440,643 of record CM060932.1, read on the forward strand.
TTATAGCTATCTAGATATTTCCAAATCATGGTTGGAAATTAAAATAAACTAAGTTACTTTCGAATGAATAATTTTTTGTTCGTTGTCCTCTTAGATTTGCACAGTGATGGTTGTCTCCCTGTAAGTTCTATGCTTGACCATTCTGTACAAGTCCATGCTTATGGTTTTGCTTATCATTGAATTCCTTTTTCATTCTTTGTAGATGTACCATGTAGGCTTATTAACGTAACTTTGTCATAAACCCCCTAACAACTTCACTCAATCCCAATGGAAGAGAGAGGCTAAGACGCTGCTTAGCGATGAGAATCTACATGCATATCATTTGTTGGACACAAATCGTAGCGTCGGTATTGCTCAAAAAGCTACTTATAGTGATGGGGTTGATTCCTCGTTGGGAAATAATAGATACCACTCATCGTTGCCCTCAGTCCAAAGTCCTGTAGTTGAGACTGGCAACATACAGAAGCATATCGAAAAAGTTAAAGTTAGGGGTGGAGGTGAAGGAGAAGGCCATGATCCATCTGTTGATGAGGACAATAAAGACTAGCAACCTCTTTAAAGAAGAAGCCTTAAGATTAAAATTGGAAAAAGGTAGACACCGATTCCACCTCCGTTAGTCACAACTACATTCGAAACTCCTATACATACTTTGAAGGATATTTGTGTCAGTCTCGGACCAATTTCGAATAATATCCCATCATACGGTCCTAGCAATATGAGCATCGGGGATGTTGAATCCCCTATTTGCTTCCAAGAAGATATGCCTTCGACTAAAGCAGAGGAGATTACCGTCTATTAGCAAAATTCAAACCCACGGTCCATCGAGGGGACACTTGGACACTTGCACGCATGCAAACATGCATTGTAGTTTGCACAGCTTATGCCATGTTCCTGTCTTATCAAAGCTAATCTGTTTTCATTTTACTCGTAGGTTCCATCAAACGATGTGGATTGTATGAGGATCTTCAGGATCAAATGGGACATCAACCAAGCGCATGCCCCCAACTAGTCAAACTATGATTCTGGCTCTAGCCAGTGCTCAAGCGGTGATTGAGGAAGTGGAGAGAAAGACTATAAGCCACATGACTCATTTTCTAAGCATCGATTTAGATCTAGGTCACCCGCATCCAGGGGTTCAGAAAAGCACTCCAGTCGCCGCAACGACGTTCTGCATAATGAACCTTCTCGTGCTTCCCTCTCTACCAAACAAACATCCCCATCTCACACTTCTCGGCACTCTCATGGTCCACCAAAATCTGCTACCTTGGATTCCTCTCAAAATGGAGTTGATAAAGCGCCTATTGAGCAGCCTATCAAATAGCCTATTGTCGGAATAGAGTAGCCGATCGCTTTAAATCCTCAAATAGATGAATTGCAATGTCATTTCCTAAAGATGAATTTTAAAGGCATCAATTTTGTTCCAAATCTAAAAGATATTCCTTCATATATTAAGCATCAAACGCTAATGTGCATCGGTGATGTGTACAATTAGTACTTCACCGGGAGAAGGCTGGCTGAGCAGATCTCGAAATATGCAGAAAGTTTAGAGGCTGAGATCGCTGGACTTAAACTGACAGTAGGACATAATGATGATAATATTTTTCATCTTTATGCATAAGTCACCAAGCTGCATAAGGTACAATAGGTCATCAATCAAAAATAAAAAGACTTAAATGCGGCTATCGAGAAAGAAAAAAAGAAAGAACAAAGCCAAGTTGAGTCTATTCACCACAGAAATCATGAATTGGCTGAAGAGGTGAAGGAGCTGAAGGAACAACTCGAAAAAGAAAAGAAGGAGAAATACGAGGCCCTTCAAATAGCAAAAGAGTACTATGAAGAAACCATCGAAACTAATAAGTAGAGAGACGAAGAAAGTAGATGAGTTGGTGGTAGTTGCAGAGAGGTAAGTTAAGGATAGTTGTAATCGACTTATCACTAACTACTGCACCAATATGCTTAAGTTTAGAGATTTGGCATGGCTAAAAAAAGTCAATCCTCATGCTTTAGAGATAGCATAGAAGAAGATCGTGCGGGAAGAGCGACAACATTCAGAAGGAGGTGAAGTGGATCTGGCAGAGCAAGAGAGTTAGATTCGAAGTACAGAGGAAATCGAGGCACTCAGAGTAGGTGAGCTTATTTTACACCCTGAGTTTGCTACTACATTAAGAAGGACCAAGCCAAAGGCTCTAGTACTACTTCTCAGGATATCACTACATGCCTCACTTCTGGCCCTTCGACTACATCCATCACTGCGCCTTTTTTCTTTGTACAATCCAAATTTTTTGAAATGGCCAAAGACAAGCATGTTATCCATTATCCAAGTGGGGAATTCGGATGGCACACCCACTCAAATGGAGCCTCAATCTAGTAGAGGTATATCGTAGACCTCACTCATATTTGAGAAGGCATAGATGACACTGATTGATGATGCTAATCTCTCCTTTCATCTTTCTCAAATTTTAGGTCAGCCTTTGATCTCTAGTCTCCTAAAGTAAAGCTCACAAGCAGGACAAAAAGCGACCATGACAGATTTGACAGTTGTAACTATTTCCAAGATGACTTCGAGCATTCCAGTTGGTGATGCCCCGGGTCTAAGCATGCAAATGATCTGTGCATTTCAAGAAGTGGGGTCAGGTGACTTCTAAGATACACAAGTGGAAGATGATGTTCAGATCACCGGGTCACTCAACTTACCGAAAGACATTTAATGACCAAACTTCTCAAAGAGCAACTTAAGTTTGCTACAAAGATTAATCAACAGCCGGTCGAATTTTTTCTTCCTCATATGTCAATAGATTTTCCTAGCAAGACCAGTTTTGCCTCGATCATGCTATCTATGATCGAAAGCACTCAAAGCATATTTTTCACCTTGTTTCTTGGCTCACCTTCGAAGGGTAAAGGAAGTGAAGGAAGAGTAAGGAACAAACTAGAGGGGTCCGGCGAGCCATCTTTGGTGAGGAGAAGAAGAAGAACAAATCTAAGAAGTGATCATTTATCTCCATCATGTTTTTGGTTATATAGTTGTAGGATCTATTTTTCTGTTAAGCTAGTTTTATATTTGTTCGGCCCCTGCTATTTCTTTCAGTCTAGTTATAAATAACACTTTATATTTACTTTTAAGCCATATTTCTACTACGAATAATATAGACTTTATGTTTCACTCAAATCTTGTATAAATTTGACTAAGTGTTTGAAAAATGTGCTTTATGTTCAACATGTTTGCGGTCCACTCATCATCGTTATCAGAATAAGTTATTAGTTCACTTCATTGTTTAGGTGAATAGAGAATTCCATTCATTCGGCAGGTTAACTTAAAAATCTATATCATGGACATTTTGAATGTGATCGTGCCTAAATTTGAGCATCAATTAAAGCAATTCATCTTTAGTCGGTAATTTAATCATCATCCTCCAGGATGGATACTTTGACCTTGCTGAACTCTGGGCATCTATTGAGAGTCGGTCACTTAAGATAGTTGTTTGGGCATATCTATACAGATATGTACTTGTAATTCCGCCTAACTTTGGGCAATCGATTGAAGTTTGTAAGAGAATTAAGCCTAACTATGGGCATAGACAATTCGTCTTGCCTACTCTAGGAAAAGTATGGATGCTCTGCCAAACTCTGGGCATGAGTCAAAGGCGATCTATCTTGTTCAGCCTTTGAATGTTTATACTCCTTCCCCCAAGTCATGGATTAGAGGAGTTTTTGAGTATCTATCTCCAGATACCAAGTGTGTTCATGCTTCGTGCATCCAATAATGGACCACAGAAGCTTAGTTAGCACCTATCCCTCAGTACCCGAATGCCTGCACTTTGCACATATAGGTTCATTTAAACACAACACTGTTCATAGTGTAAAATTAGATATAAACAGATTCAGGAGCACCGAAAGTCACTTCTTTCATAAACATTAGAAATGACAAATTCTATCTAGCTACACATCTCTGATTAAATATGTACAAATTTGCACTCAAGTGAAATGGAATCATAAGTGCTCACTATTCCATGCCCGTGGGAGCGAGATCCATCCAATGTTGCTAGCTTGAACGTGTCATTTCCAAGATTTTTCTCAATTGCATACGGACCATCCTAACTTGTATCTAAGTTCCAAGGGCCTAGGAAGATTCGTTTGAGAATGATATTGCCAATCTAGAAGATTCGAGCTCTAACCTTGGTGTTGTAGCACTGGGAAAATCGGTTCAGATGTGCGGTTGCTCTCAAGTCAGCTTTATCACGCTTCTCATCAATCATATCAAGAGACTCAAACAAGAGTTCCTCATTCGTCCGTAGATTATAGTGATCACTCGATAAGAAGGTACTCCAAGTTCGATTAGGATCGTGGCCTCTGATTTGTAAGCCAGGGAAAATTGAGAGTGGTCGGTCATGGATTTGCGGGTCGTTCGATAAGCCCAAAGCGATAATGAAGTTCATCGATCCACTTGCCTTTGGCCTTCTCCAGTCCATTCTTAAGAATGGACTAGATAATTTTATTTACTACTTTGACCTGACCATTCGCTTGGGGGTGCACCATGGTAGCAAACCTCTTCTCTATACGGTACCTACAACAAAAATCTTTGAACTCGGCACTATCAAATTGGGTCCCGTTATCTGAGATAAGCGTTTATGGAACCCCCCAAACAACATATGATATTTCCGACCATGAAGTTGATTGCTTTCGTTGTGGTAATTGTAGCTAATGGCACTGCATTAACCGTTTAGTGAAGTAATCAACCGTAGTGATAGCTTGCTTCGCACTACCTTTTGATATTGGTAACACGCCAAAGATATTGATTCCTAAGATTGCAAATGGCCAAGGCCTGACCATTTGAGTAATTTCCATTGGTGGGTCTCTTGGAATCTTTGTGAACCTGTAGCACTTGTCACACTTTCTAGTGTAGTCAGCTATATCTCGATTGATAGTTGGTAAGAAATACTTGTAATAAAGATCTTCTTCGCTAGGTTTTCCCTCTGGTATAGTCGCCACATGCCCCTTCATGAACTTCTTTCAAGACTCATTTAGCCTCATCGTTGTTGGAACACCGAAGCATAGGAACTAAGAATCCTTCCTATAAAGTACTCCTTGCATGATGAATCTTGCAGTTTTACGAAAGAGTCAACATCGTCCATTTTTCTTTTCTAGAAGGATTCCCCTCTACAGATAGTTCTTTATCAAAGTCATCCATGACTCCTCATATTTGGCCTCTAAGATCCAATCGACATCCATCTAATCTATGCTCGAAGATGGTAATACTTCTAATGAAACCAGGCCAATGAGCTATGAATCTTCGGAGTTGGCCAAGTTAGCTAGCGAGTCGGCCTTCGTATTTTCCTCTATAGGAATATGCATTATCATGTAATTTCGATACCACTAAGCAGTTCAAGGGCTTGGTTTAAAAAAGGAGCTAGTCTCACTCCTTTCATTTGAAACTCTTTCCGCACTTGACATACCAACAGCTGAAAATCATAGAAGATATGCAAAGTCTTAACTGTTAGCTCCTTAGCGATCTTGAGTTCCATAATCAAGGCCTCATATTATGCTTCATTGCTTGCTGCAGGAAAGTCGAGTTTCAAGGTGTAATAAAATGGATGTTCCCCAGGATTCACCATCACAACTCTAGCATTAGAACATCATTCGTTTGACGCACCATCCGTGTACACCTTCCACCTAGCATTTTTCTCTCCACTGCTCTTTGAAATGTCACCTCGCCTAGTGTATTCAGCAATAAAATCTGCCAAAGCTTGCCTTGGATTAATCTTTGGGGATGATAAGTTATGTAGTATTGACATAATTCAATGTTCCATTTCAATAGCCTTCAAGAGATCTTAAGTCATTGCAAGACTTGTCTCAAAGGCTAATCGGTCACAACTTTGATTGGATGAGCGTGAAATTTGGGCAGAGTTTTCTTGAAGCGATTAACTGAAAATATGCTAGGTTCTCCAGCTTTGGATAATTTCTTTCTACTCCTATCAACCACTTATTGATGTAGTGCACCAGTCTCTAGATTCGGGACACCTCATGTACAAGTGTAGTTCTCAAAGCGTGCACCGACATTGCCAGATAAATGAACAAGTCCTCATCGTCCATTGGCTTTGACAAAATGAGGGGTCTCTTCAAGTAATCTGTCGGAGCCTAGAATGCATCTATAAACTCTTGCATCCAAGTGATATTCATGTTCCCCTTCTTGATCATATGAAAGAAAGGCATTTGTCAATGGCTCTGGATATGAATCAACTCAGGGAGGGGACCTTCCATTCAAGCTCTAAACGTCTTTGATCGTTTCCAGTGCTTTCATGTTCCTCAACGCTTTAATCTTCTCTGGATTGGCTTCAATTCCACAGGAGTTCACGATGAATCCTAAGAATTTCCCTGACGCAACGTCAAATGAGCATTTCAAAGGGTTAAGCTTCATCCTGTATTTTCGAATAACGTTGACCATCTCTGCCAAACCATAAATATTGTTCTTCAATCAAAAAGGCATGACAAGATAACAATGCAGTCCTAAATCGGTAAAAAACCTGCCCTGGTCTGGGTCGTGCATCAGAATCTAATCATATCTAGAGAATGCATCCATGAACGAGAGCAATCCATGTCGAGCAATTAAGTCTACCGGCTGATCAATCCTCAGGAGTGGGAAGTTGTACTTTCGGCATGCTTTATTCGGGTTGGAATAGTCAACAAATGTCCTCCACTTCCTATTTGACTTTTTCACCAAGACTGGATTTGATACCCCTTTCTCGTAAAGGGCGTCGTGGATGAGCCTTTATCTTTTAGCTTTTCCACTTCTTCTTTTAGGGCAGCAGATCTCTTTGGACTTAGGTTGCGACGTTTCTATTATGCAAGAATGCATTTAGGATTTATAATAATGAACGACGTGCTATCTCTGATGATATTCCACACGTGTTTGAGTGAGTCCAGGCAAACACATCCAGGTTCACTAAGAGAAAACTAACTCTTTCATCATTTTCATGCTAAATTGTGATCCAACCTTTAGGGCCCGTGTAGGATCATCCTGGCTGATCGGGATATTGATTGTCAACTCGTTTGGAGCAGCCCTTCCGTCCTTCAACTCTTTCCATGGATCCATATCCTTATGGAATCAACTGTGATGCCTGAGCTAGGGCTTTGGTAGTGATTGTTGTGCATCCAAGGCCTTGATGTAGAGAGTCCTCTCCACACCCTTTCCTTTCTCTCTTTGCCTTGCCCTTTCAGCTTGACAACATAACATGCACCGCTAAGCAACTGATCTCCTTGAACAATTTCCACACAATTCTTGGTCAGGAACTCATCATTAAGCACCACAGAGTGATGGCCGCTCTAAATTCAGCAAGGGTCGGTCGGCTTAGAAAAGCATCATAAGCAGAGTAAACGTCCAATACAACAAAATGCATGACCCACATTCTCTTGCAGTAGCCCTCTCTATGTACCTCTAATAGATCCATGCATTCCACAGACTCAGTAGTAGCTCTGTTAAATCCCTAGATCCGAGATTTACATGGCTTTAAATCCTTTTCCTCTAAAAGCATCTGATTGTCGGCTTTCTTGAACAGAATGTTGATTAAACTCCCACAGTGAACCAACACATTCCTCAGAACAGTAGGGCCAATCATGGTCGATATCACAAGAGGATAAATTGTTGGGGCCTTTACCCCATTAGCATTTTTATTTCAAAACACAATGTCGTCTGTCATAATTCTGAGATGCTTAGATGGAACATCATCCTTGACTGCAAAACAGCTCTCATTCACTACATGTTTCAATGCTTCCACATACCATTCCATATATTTTCAGATCTTCTCAGTCGGATGTGGTCCTCCGATAATAGTATTGATCACAAGAAATTTCTCAAGCCACCTGAGCTTATCCACACCAGGCCCAGCTTGCCTCTGATGGTGGTTAGAAGTTCCTTGCCTACCATCTTATGGGTCTTGCGTAAACTATTGTTTTCTTTTGATGAATCAGTTTTTCGATCACATCATGCAAATGTCTACATTTGTTGGTACTGCGACCATGTGTCTAGTGAAATCTGAAAAATTTACTAGATTTCTTTTACTTCTCAATTGACTTCCTAGGAGCCGGCTTCATGTACTGCGCTTTATCTCGAGCAGCGAAATATATATTTCCAATCGAGTTGTTAATAGAACATAGCTATCAAATTTTAGGATTTCGGACGTCTTCGTGAATCTAACTTCTTGTCTTTAGCCCCATCATTATTTTTACTCTGTCCGCCACTTCGATTATCCACATTAACATCAACATTGTCGAAAATCCCTCTGGACTTTTTCAAAGCAACATTATTTTGTATTACCTCTACCGATTGTCTAGCATTGGTCTTTCCAACATTTTACCTCCCCCAAAAGCAAGAACAGATTCGCCTTTCTATATAACACATCCATCGTCTATGAGGGTTTCATCTTCAACCACCTCCCGAAATTAGTCTTCGGATGAATCCCCCTAATCAATGCCAGCAACACGATATCATCTCAAGCATTGCCCACTTTAGTCACTACGGTATTAAACCTACGTAAGAAATCCTTTCCGCTTCCTAAAATAGGTTGGAAAGTGACATTAGGTCCTTTGGGCGGATCGACCGCATACGTAATTTCTCAACGAACTTCCACGCAAATTAGTCGAACGATGATATGGGTCTCAACGTTAGCCGGGTGAACCACATCGCCATTCCCTATAAGAAAATTAGGAAACAACATTATATAGCATCAGCAACTCTTGCCGAATCCATGTGTCAGTCGTACTTCATCAAATATCGCCTCGGGTTTATCTTCCCTTTTATACGATGGCATCGTTGGCATCACAAATCTCCTTAGCTATTCCTCATGTAAGATTTCTTCCGTGAATGAATTCCAGCTTAGGGAGGAACCCTACTCATCATTAGTTCGATACTGGATCTCACTTGTAATTCTCCTGACCATTTCAGTTAAATATGGCTTAGGTGGGTTTGCTGAACGGTGGTAATAATGATCTACCCCAAGTGTTTGGTCTGGAAAATGCTCTTAGTTTGTTTCACGATACTTGTGCTCCCCTTACTTTGGGAGAACCATTTGTTCAGTAGTTTGATGACTTCTTCGACTCGAATATGTAACAGCCACTTAATTTCTAGCATTCTAGCCATCTGCAGCACGACTAAAAGCTAAGTCAATGCCGTCATTTAAAAATCGAACACTAAAATCGTAATTAGATGGTTCGATACCAACCCTCTCGATGGATCATTACCGATCCATAGCCTTTGCCTGGCTTGGTATTAGCCTTTTCTTCGATACTTCTGTCTCCTTTTGAACCATCTTTTGTTTTCTATTCCTCTGCCTTTGCTCTAACGACAAGGAACTGTTAGACTCTAAACCAAAATGTGTTTTGTCCCTCCTACTTCTCCTACGACTGCTTGTCAATTGATTCAACAAATCCAAGCTCTGCTTCATTTGCTGATTTAGCTCACCGTGGCTTTTATGGAGCCTGTCTTCCATTTGCTCATCATACGGTCCACCACAACACTAGTTATCACATATGCTCGGTTCTAACCTTTGTTAATGGTAGGTTGTGCAACCTCTTCAACATGTTGGGAACCATCATTCTCAACATTCTTAGTAGTAAGTGAAGTGGTGGATCAATCTCTTCTAGGAGCCATGGTTAAAAGCACTTGTGTCGATTTTCTAAAAATATGAGTAGTTAGAAATTCCAAAAAAGATAAAAACTGGATCTATCTCTTGGATTTAGGCAATACAATAGTAGATTATTGATCCAAATAGACTAAGAATCACTTTCTCAGTGAAAACACTAAAACGTTAATACAGAAGTGTAGCATGAACACCTAGGAATTTAAGTAGAGATTGAAATTGAAGAAAAGTGAATGAAACTGAGTAAGAAATAAGTCACCAAACGTTTATATTGGTTCGACTAAGTCCTTGCCTACGTCCATTAAAGATTTATATTGATTATCTTATGGTTTACAAGTACAGTTCTTATGGTGCGGTACCAATCCACAAAGGATTACAAGAAAATATGTAAAAAGTGCAAGGAAACAAAATGATCCTTGGAAATGAGACCCTAGCCTCCTATTTATAGTTGTAGGTTGGTAGAAAATGCTCCACCACGTCTTTCTCCATAACCTCTACTATCAAGCAGCAGTTTCTTTCGAGAACACATGGCCAGGTCAGCAGGCAGCTATGGATCAGTACCAATCCATAAGATCTTATGGATCTTTCATATTGCTTTATGTGATGTCGTCATACTATTTGGTTCATGATTACCTTCTTGTTTGCATGGTTATGTGCTTAATTTTGGGCCAATAAGATGGATCGGTAGAGGAATGGAGTTGTTGATTTCAAGTGCTTTAAAGGATAGATAGAAAATAGCATATGATCGATCAATGGAGTTGGGAATAGGTTTCTAGCATTGAAATTTGATAGTAGGAGGAAAATGGGGCTTATTTGATGGAGTTTTATGAATCGGTACTGATCTGTGGGGATGGAACGGCATCGATCCATCGCCTTGAAGGTTTTTTCTTTGTAATTTCTTAGGATGGCCTTGTTTTATCCCGTGATCTTGGTCGTACTTAATTTTTGGACATAATGGCTATCTACCTGGGATTCCTGCCTTAATAGCTTTCAAGTTTACCATATCTTGTCCATTAAGATACTACCTGGTCAAAGGGATGGATAATATTTGAAATATCTACTTCAATGATGGTTTTGCTAAATGAAGAAGAAACTTCTTCCCTGATCTTCTTCCTAATATCCTGTTGGCAAAGCCTCGCCAATTGATCCACTCATGCCTTTTATTGTCGGATCCCATTTTCCCTTTGGTCCATTTGGGTCGATTCACCATCAGTAGTGTAATCATCAATGTGGGTAGATTGGGCATGTTTCTTCAGCAGAAGCAGGTTAACATTGGCTGGTTGAAACTTGATTTGTGGGTTGATTTGGATCTTGACTTTTACTTTAGGATCAGCTTTCTGGCCAACATCACCGTTCACATTTCTGGGAATGCCATCCTTACTTGCTTGCAACATGATGAGTGCAACTGGCGATTGATGGTAATGAGTTGTGGAGTATGGAGTGTGGAGGAGAGTTTCGCTTGAGAGCGGCATGTTAGGATACCATTTTTCCTATACCCTTCATACGTTGATTTATTTGGTTAGTGAAGGATTAAACTACATCCAATATAGGATCTATGAGGGCCTCGATAGATGTTCCCACCTCAGTTTGAGCTTTAAAGATCATGAGTGGCTTCTTTAGGATTTTTGAAGCCAGGTGTAATTGTTCATGAGCAAGGGAAGCAATAAATCAATGGTATCCATGGTATGCAAAGGAAATATAGGTAGAGTTTACTAGAAATAGAAAAATGGAGGTATAGGTCCTGCTTCTAGCATCAAAATATTAGTAAGATTTTTCATCTCACAGCACCTTCAATGGTCATGAAAGTAACAATAGCATACTTTCATGGATTAGAATCAACAAACTTAAGTAATATTAAATTCGCCTCTAGGTAGTAATCATATTGCAGGGAGCTTACACAATTATATAGTTACACTTTAACTGCTTGTTAAAATGTCAAGTTGGGTTTATATTCAATTCGAGTAAAATAAAGAAAACAATTTGAAAAAGAATCTAACACTAAAAATTAGGTAAGTAAAATATTGGAAAAAGTAAACACACGGGGAATTTTACATGGTTTGGATGCTAAAGAATCCTACCTCCATGGGGGAAATATTACTTTCTTCTTTTCTATTCCTTCACAAACATTAATGGCAAAGAGTACGGAATTTTTCATTATTGACCTTGAATATATCAATTTAGGAAAAATATTCCTTTCTTGCAACACTGCATTTTCCATTTATAGTACATAGATGCATGCAGATCACTATCACTCTTCTTCTGCTGTTTTAATTTCCACCTTTGGATTATGCCACATGTAATCCATCCATCCTATTTGTTTGGTGTGCATGGATTTCTCACATGTTTTTGGTAGGAAACCTTAATTGAGTGGTTGAATTCTAGGCATTGGCGAGAAGTTTGAAATTGAAGCAAGAACATCTCAAATTGATGACAGAAGCTAAAATTTGTATATTCCATGCCTTTCTGGTTCGAGAGGTGAATGGTTTGTGTATTTTCCCATGAGGATGTTAAGAGTTATTCCTTTGTTTTGATTCGGGGTGCTATTGATACATACAAAGGGAAATCGCGTTTTTCACATTATCCTGCCTAGGCTTGGTTATAATTGAGTTATCTTTCCCATTCTACAATGTTTGTTTGACTTATTTTAAGGATAAATAGAGATAAGTTGCTTTGCTCCTAACCTGTGATGTTAGCTCAATATCTGCATGAATATGCTCTGAGTTGCTCTTGATCTTGACATGCGCAAGTTGCTTGATAAGGACTACTTATGCATTTACTGTTTTCTAACAAGTGAAGAACTATGGTGGAGCGTTGTTTTGGTAACCCCATATGCAGTCCTTGGATTGCTTTGGATTCCTTGTAGTACTGCTTAAAAAGTCCTCAGTAAGCGCAGTGTAGATCTGCACTTGAAAGTGTTACCAACGCAATAGCTTTTAGGAATAATAAATAGCTTTGTTAGGTCATATGGTATGTGGAGTATTCACTTAAGTCTTGCTCAGAATAGCTCAGGAACATGTATTAATGAAGAGTTGTGCATAGTGCTTGTGCAGTCTGCTATGATCCTATCTTGGGCAAGCATTAGTGATTATCCAAAGTAATTTGCATTGTCTAATTTTTGACATGCCAATAGATGAGACATGTCTAGTGCAATTCATTAGTTATAGGCAAACCCCCTATAAGGTTGTGGTGCAGTATCGTTGGAATTTTAATTTAATTTATCATAAACGGTTTTAATACAAATAAATAACTACAATAGTTGTTGATATACACGTATATTATATATATATATATATATATTAATCAACTTTAATTAATTATATTATTTAAATTAGTTAATTATAATAATTAAATTTTGAATTTTAGATTTGATAAATTAATGCTTTAATTTTTCAAAATAATTTTGAAAAATTTGAATGCACTTTATAACTTTTATAAAATTTCCCTTTTGTATTTTAAACTTAACTTCTAAACTTTAAATATAATTTTGAAATTTTAGAAAAAATTGAAAAATAGTCCAAGGCTCAAAATCAAGTTGTGCCTATATATTGGGGATAACCTTGGGTTTACTTCATCTTTTGGGCCAGGCTAGTAGTTGGGTAGGGCATAGTATTTATTCCTCAAACCCAACCTTAGACTCTACCTTTCTAGACACCCTACTAAATGGGTAGACTTTAATCGTTTAGCCTTGGCGATGCTAATTTAGACCATATAGACCATAAGGCTCTAGTACATAGATAGTGTACCATAGATTATATTTAGTTCATTTTTTATTGGGACTATAAAGTCCAAATGGATTTTGGATACAATCTAAAATAATTTAAATGAAATTGTACTTAATTTAATTTGTTTAAAGAAATTAAATTTAATTTTAATTTAAACACATACTGTAATGAGTGTATCAAATATACTCATGTGTATAAATTGCAAGTACAACGTATAAGTAGTGTATATGGCTAATGTGATTGTATATAGCTATGGGGATTTACACCACTATGGATCCATTTGTCCCCTTATATTTGCCTTTATTTTCCAGAGTTTTTTTTTGAGATTGTGCAAAATAACAATACATACATACATACATATATATATTATTTATGTACTTTATTTATATATATAATATGTTATAAAGTTATTTTAACAAATCAAAAGTTCACATATATTCAAAATGATAATCAATTGTGTTGAAATAAGCAATTAAGAAGGAGAGGAAATGTGGAGGAGTTACCTTCTTTCATTTACTCATCCTTTAATGTCATTTCAAAATATTTCGAATACTCAAACACATCTTATTTTTTTACTAGTATGTTTTAAAATATAAAAAATAAATAATTTCAAATCTAGGTTTAATTTAGGATGGGTTTAAAATAAAATTTTATGCTTTAACAAAAATTTCCATTTTATGAACTTTGAGTTAAAACAACATACACCTATATAAATAATATCAGAATACATCTTAAATTAAAGATAGTGCATGCATGTATGCGCACACATGCACACCTATACATATGCACATACAGACATACACATACACACACAAAAATGTGTGTGCGTATGTATTTATGTATGTATGTATAAAGTTTGTAATCGGATATATGTTTTGAAATTAATCTAACAAATTGAAATAACTTTAATTCAACAGGGATTCGAAAGGTTTATGATGTTTAACACAATGGTCCACATAATTATTTTTACTTAAAACAACTTCTAAATAAAAGCAAAGAATAACCAAATGAATTAAATTCAAAGCAACAAACATGGAAAATATGTATTCAATTACCAAAGTGATTCAAATAAACTACATATGTAATTTATAGGTGTTTTTATATATAACAAGCAACAAGATTATATAAATTTATTAGAAATTAGTTTCGTTAAAAAAATTGTTAAATAATAATTTCTAAAACAATAACAAAATAGATGGGACAACATATGCATATTAAATTCGTCGTAAAAAGGTTCAGATCTAAACTATACAAACAATATGAACAAGTAATATGTAGAAGTATAAAATCTAAAACATGTAATTATGATGAATATATAAAGAAATAAAACAAGAATATTACTTCAAGATGTAGCCAAAAAAGGCACCTTGCTCCGGGATTTAATTGAATCATCTCAAGAAATTGCAATGATCTTAAGCACCACCTTCATATTTATTTCATCTGATTTGATTTTTTTTCGAATATTTTCATGGTTGGGAGGCCATGGATTTTCAACCGTAATAGGAGAGGGAGAGAAGAGCAAAAGAAAATGAATCATCAATTGAAATTAATAAAAGAAACTAAAGATAATTTGTTCTAAAGAAAACATTGAAACCTTTCAATTTCCTCCTTTAAAACCTACTATATTTGATTCTTCATTAAATCTCAATCAAATCCTATCAAATTATCCCTATCCCCTTTAATATGCATGGCTGGCCATAAATGGTGGCTATTTGGACTCTTAAAATTTCCAAAAAAACACTTGGTAATTAATTGATTTAAGTTTAAATGAGATGCTTATTGATATCGTATATCGATACGTACATATATAACTTTTATATATGCACTTTGTTATATACTAGTGGCATTCAAATAAATCAATTTAAATTTAATAATTTTTAGTTTATAAATATTTTTTAATTTAATTAATTTACAATGATTATAAATTAATTAAATCATTTGGTTTTTCAAAGTATTCATCATTATAGTTGTGCGAACCAAAGGTGTAAATTCAGTCAGCAATTAATGTCAAACAATACAAATATTAACTTTCACACGTCACCTTAGTTAATGGTGTGATATTTTGGTTAAATTTATCATTTATGCATCTTTTTAATAAAAATCGAATTTTACTATTATAAACAGTATCCGCAGCAACGATTATTTACACTGATTCTCTTCGTCAGTAGTATATCACATTAAGCTTATGAAATTTGGCATTGGTCAAAATTCCGCCATTGTCCACATTCAACTGAATTAGTCCAAAGACAAAATCCTTGGTTCAATAATAGCACTTGTTATTAATCCTACTGCTCTAGCTAGAGACTTTGACTTTTAGTTGACTACAGCTAACAATGGTACTAACCTCATATAAATGAGAAGACATATTCTCTATAGAGTAGTGTTTCACTTCCAAAGCTTCAACTCAAACCTAATTATAGTCATTTTATGGATGCTATGCCATGATTTAACTATAATATAACTGGAGTGCCTGCAATGAAGTTTAACGGTATTATTAAGTTGAGATAACCGTGTAATATCTTCATTTTGAGATTCTTTATTTGACTTTAGTTATATTAACCAATAGAAAACTCTTGACTGATTCATTTCATAGTTATCCAATAATTATCAATGTGCAACCCCTTAGTGCGCTAATAGCCATGAGTAATACACTACCTCATACTTGGACAGCGTTACATACTTTAGTATTCATGATGTATCAATATCTTATCTCGAAACATCTTGACTAGGAATATTTAAAATAATATGTTATTTTAATATGATAAATTTCTCATGATTAATACAAATTATAATTACTTTCACATGACATGTCCTTTATCGATTTTCTATTAAGATACTTTAAATCAGTTACTTAATTAATTATACCACCATATAAAAAGTATATAATAGAAAGAAAACACCATTTATTTTGAAAAAGATTGATTATCAAGTTAGATACATATAATAATTATGTAATTGCCCCAAGAACATATCCCTAACTCTATCATCTTTACCCATATACAAATTATCCACAGTTTTTCTTTTTATCAGCATCACTCTAAATTACTTCATTTATTTACTATAGATCCAATATCAACTATTTGAAATCAAACATCAAGTGTATAAAATTTTCTATTGCTTATTAACTTTCGACAACACTCAATTATTATCAATATATATTTATTCTACCTTCACCAATTTGGTCAATGACAATCATGCTACTTAAGCCAATAGGCTACTACTCCTAATAGCTTACCAATTCTTATAAAAATCAAATTTTTACTACCTCTATCAACATGAGTTTAAGCCCATTTCATTTGAAAGCTATCAAAGCAGGTTTCTTTTATTTAGAAATCCTAACATTAACTTTACTAACTTTCATACTATTCATTTTCTTTTATAATAGTTAAACGGGTTTATAATCATCCAAAGATAATTATAACTACTTAACGTTAAGCACAAACAAGTTCCCAACCTTTCCAACTTCATATATGAAATTACTATAATTCGGCTTACTATTTCATTGAAAACACATTTTTAACAAAATTACTTCACCTTAACTTCACTAATAGGACAACTATAGTCATCTCATAAGCCATTAAGTTCCAAAGTGCTTAGTTACTTACTAAGTTTACAAAAACCATATTTTTGTCATTAATACAACAAGAAGTGTTTAACTCTTATTTACATGTCCACAACCATGCCAAATCAATTCAACTTAAATGAAAACTTAACATCAAGCATTCATTACCAATTCATATAAAATATCTACTCTTGTATAACTGCAGGATACAAGTTTAGTATCCATTCTAAATCATTATTTTAAAGTACAGTTTCACATCAAAGTGCCAAAATTCAAATTTCAATTTTGTGACAATTATGTGTACCGAATGGTTTTGAGCATGTTGACTAACAAAATTACATCATTAATTTCAACATTTTAAATCGATGAAGTGATTTCTATTAATACTGATTTATATAATTTCAACTGCATTGATCTTGTTTAAGATACATTTGAAGTCGATGGCAAATCCCTTCAGGCACAACTATCAAAATCATATTTAAATAATGTACTTAGGTTTCAGATTTAAAGTATCATGTTATTTAGAGTATATACTCTTTATGGTTTGTTGACAATTGAGAAAATTGTTACTACTAACAATTAATTTTCCTTAACATTGAAGAGAAACACAAATTTTCTCTTTTATGCACAAGAATTAATATTAGAAATTCTAATGTGTTGTGTGTCCATTCTACGCTTGGTTAATTTAACTTAATGTAATCAGTTTCTATGTTCGAATCTTGAGATCATGTCCAAGTCCATTGTACTATCACAAATTTATAAAGGAAAATCCTTCTATCATGAAGGTGGTGTTTCTTGAAACAACAATTATTTCTCGGTATGACAATATTGGCATACAAAAATATTTTACTAACTGCCTTTATGTATGTTTAAAACTGATCTAATGTAAAGTTTATGAAACTTATTTTCATAACATAAATTAGACAACAACATATCATAAATTATTTAAGATTGAGGTTTCATATCAATTAATATCTTATATGAATACGATCTCGTAAACTATGCTTTAATGAAATTAAATTCAACCTACGTACTTGCTTTTAAATACTCATCCTTATAGAAAGAAGTTAACTCAACTTCACTATCGATCATGTTTTGTGTAATAAAGCCTAATTACTCCTTATCGATACATCATTATTTATCAAATGGAGGAGTGACTACTGAGGTTGAATTTTATTTATTCGTAGGTATTTTGAAACTCTTCCAATATACTAACTTATTCGACCAAATCGAACTATTTCATTTCATTTACATGTTATGATTTCTACTTTTATTTAAAATTATGTTAACTTATCAAAGAAATACTACTTGAGTACCGAATATACATGCTCATGTCTATGACAATTTACCAATGAATTTAACAAAGTGGATTCGTTTTGATATCATTAGACCTTTAACCGCAAACATCAATATGTACCGATCTGAAGAGCTTACTAACTCTTTTGTCGCTCCCACTGAATGAGTGCTTTTCCATTAATCGATTAAGATATAGTTCATCGATACCATATGATTCCTAATCATATGATTAAATAATTATACTCAAATGTATGGCTTAGTCCATAATTACAAAATAACTGTACAAAGTTTTAGATGCTTTTGTATTTTCTACAATTAATGTATATTTTTTGTTATAAAAACAAATAATATAAATCTTATAATAAATACTCATAATATTAATATTAGAACTAAAATTATATCTGTGACGGCACGGATTTTGCCCGCTCAAAAATCGACATCCATACTTCATATTGTATTCGAATGTCATAGATTCGACCGTTCAAATCCGATTCGCCGGAGCTTATAACAATCATTAAGTAAACAACACAACGGAATAAAAGAATAATACATTGATATACAGCTTTGATACAATATCTGATACAACAGATAATCCAATAGATATCAATATACATCAGAGATATGATACAATAAAATAGCAGCGGAAAGAAAATAGATAACATTTAACAGCGGAACAAATAACTCTAAGATAGTCTTCAGCGAAGAACTCCAAATCGGAACTGTAACTCCATTTCCAAGAATCAATCCAGCAATAGCTCGAACTCCCAATAACGATGCATCAAGCTAAGCAAGACTGGTGCGATCCAAAGACTGAACTAGATAATCCACTATATCTAACTATCTGTAAAACCCAACTCTAGACTGCTCGTGTAGAAAATAATGAGCACCCAGAGTTTAGGAAAGAAAACAGTAAACTCCGGATCAGTCGTGGGACTGGTGTGAGCAACAAAAACAGTTTATCTATTGAAAACATTCAACAAAGGATTTTCAAAGTTAATTCGCAATGCTTTTGAAAAATGAGACTACCATAAGGCCTCCCGCACACACACACAATGCAAACGCAGAATCGGAGGAGATTTCTCCTTATGATAGTCAAAGATGCTTGATACGCATTAAAAGGACATTTGATATTATTACTAGTGCATAGTGTAGAGAAAAATTCATTTCGAAAGTAGAATATAAATCTTAGCCAACATACGACCATTATCGTATGCCTACTATAGCTAACCATGTTCAATAGCAGGTTACCGCCACATTCCATGGCAGGTTATACAACTAATACTGTACAAGTTTCGTATTGTTTCTTTGGATTTCCAACAAATGATCAGGCCAAGGAACTTCCCATTGCCACATGAGAATGCCTCTGGAAAGACATCCCCGAGAACCAAACCGGAACTCTGCCAACACAAGGCCGGGTTACCCCTAACTGGGTAACTACTGACACGAGCACGCCATTCCCCGATCGTAAACGACCTTTCTCACGGGATCCCGAAAACCAACAACCACAAAGTAATAAATTCGCGGTAACCACATAGGTTAAATATCTGGGCTCCATACCATGATACCACCTCTATCCAGAAGGAAATGTACATACCCTAAAGGGTGCTACCTCTCATAACCTTGCTGCATCTTTCCTGTTTTGACCATTTCCGGGGTGTGAGGCTCGACGAAGTCACGTCCACAAAAACATACTTTATACAAAAGCCATGCTTTGGGTCAACAAATGATCAACACAATGATCACTAAGATAGACGATCAAATAAACGATCCTATCACAATAATCAACACAATGATCATTTCAGCAATACTCAGCATGTCACATTACCAAATTGGGAACATATCACTGATAACCTTCAACTATATAACCTCTGAGCTCGTACGTCTCAGAGAAGGGTGTTAAGCTAAAAGAATAAATTCTCCGCCACCATAGAAATATATTTGAAAGAAATCGGCTTTACATCTCAACTTGTAATGTCAGACACACAATCCATACAAGTCTGTTCTGGGTTCGAACAGAACCGAAGGCACTTACAAAGAAGTCCTTGCAACCCGGATATTCACAATCCCGATCGGATTTTCCCATCACTTAGGGAGTTTCTATACCGGCGCGACTCGGTGCAGAAACAATCGATAGGTCATCCTATCGTTTTCACAAATACCCGGTCTTCATCACCGGTCTTCAAATGCTATCCATAACGACGTATCACATATTCGGAATGGGTTATACGACACAAAGGTCCTTTCCCGGTTAAACCGAATAGTGAGCGAAAATATTTTCAAACATATGGATATGGGATTTCAATTAAGTCACAACTTAATAATTCAAACTTTCTTTCAAATGGTTTAACAAATTACCATTTTCAATCTTTAAACAAAAAGATTCATTTTCACAACCTTTAACGGTTTAAACAATTTTCACATTTAAATCTTTTAAACAAAAGATTCATTCACATATTTTCCAAATCAATTTTCATTTCAATTGATTAACTCAATAAATCTTTAAATCAAATATTTAACTTATAGCTTTCAAAACAATTTCATTTCTATTTGATTTAAACAAATCATCAATTTAAATCTGTTAAAAATAAACAGATTTAATTCATAGTTTTCAAAAAGAATTTATTCATAACTTAGGAAAATCATTTCTCTATTCAATCTTGCAATTCCCCTAATTAACTGGAATCTCAGTTCTTATCTAAAAGTGTTTATCATTTGAAAACAACAGTTTTCATTTTGGAAATCTGATTCATTTATACGAGTTGAAATCCTTGGGTTAAATTCAAATTTCCAAAAATAATACTTTAAAAATGGTTTAACTCATAATGACTAGTATAATATCATTAATCTCTAGTTTCAAATTACAGAATTCAATTTCAAGTATTGAATTTAAATTTAAACCAACTTATTTAAATTCCAAAACTTAATCAAGTAATTTAAAAATAATAAATTCTATTTTGAAATTCCATCCCAAAAGTTTTTCACATTTATTCCGATTCCATTTCCAAAACATTTGAATTTAAAAATTCAAATTTAACTATTTCAAAAATCTGCGACTTAATCGATTTCCTCGTGAAATCCATATTTGTGTGTGTATGGTGTGGTCCAGGGTTTTAACTCAATAGTGCCACATCATTCAATCATCACAGTTCAAAATATAGAAATATAATTGATAAGCGATATAAACTATAACGCTTATCCTTATTTCACAGATCACAGATATATAAATTACAGATAATGAATTACATTTATCCCAGATAAATAAACTACATTACAGGTCATACATAAATCAGTATATATCACAAAGTATCATAGATCATAGATGACAATCAATTCAAGGCAACTCATTCAATACAATCATTCATAAGCAGGATTAATTAATCGTTTAATCCTAATCAATTCAATTTATCTCTTATGAATTTAATTATCCAATCCTGATTTATTTATTTCAAATCATTTGATATAAATTTATTTATCAAACACTTTAGCCATTAATTAATAACTTTAATTATTAATCAATAACTTAACTACCCATTTATTTACCATTAACTACTTAGTTAACCAATTATAAATTCTTAATTAAATTCCTTAACTAATTAACTATTAATTATGCATTAATTAATTTAAGTAGTTAATTACGATTTGTTTATCACTTACTCATAAATTTATTCAAACTCTAATTACAATTAAAATGAAATTATTCTTAATTTCTTTCTAAAATGATTACATAATATTAATTATCCATTAACATTTAAAGGTCTTCTTTAACTTGGTGCAAATCGATGTATTACTAACTATAACTTAAATATTACTTATCTTGAAGTGATCACTTAAGTTAATTTCCATTTATTAACCTTTTAGTAATTAGCTAACTTTTGTAAGATTTAAATTGATTTAAACATATGATTTATTTTTAATTACAAAATTAATTTAAAGTTATCAATTTAATTTCAAATATAAATTAATTTACATTCCTAATTACTTTATATTAATCAACTATCTTTCATCACTTACCTTATTAAACCCTTAAAACAAATATTAACCTAAACTAACTAATTTCTTAATTAACTTAGTTATAAAAATACTAAAACAAAAATCATCCACGTTCAATTGGTAATGGACCCGAGACAGCTCCTCTTTCTACTCGAGTCGGTCTCGAGTTTCCCCCGTGCTTCCCTTGCGTCTCTCTCTTCTTCCCATCTTCTCCTTTTGCCTGTTCTTTTCTTCTTCTTTTTTTTTAGTTTAAGTTAAAGTTATAAATGAAACTGCAGTAGCCAACTCACGCATGCATCAGATCGACTCGAAGCATCTGCCCAAAAACTTCGAGCACCACTCGCGTCAGCCCAATTCAAAGACACAGGCACTCACTCGCCAGTACACAAACGTGCCCGGTGCACGTGCACAGTCGCGATCGACGACGTTGATCATCACTGATGATCGCCGCAAGTCACAAACCACCCTCGCATCCCACCACGATCATCAACCCATCACTATCGGCCAGAAATCAAAATCGAACGAAAAAGAAGAAAATAGGAAACCTGGAAACATTTTCAACACCGCACCCCACAAACCTGTCAACGGCCACCGCTTCCTCCACCGACCACCAGACAACCTCCACCACCGGCCACGCCTTCGCCAACCACTTCTTTACCACCTCCTAAAGTCGCGTGCCACTCGATGCATTGTGGACGTCGAACGAAGTCAAGATTTGCCCCACCTAAAACTAGGGTTAAAAACTTTGCCCCGCTACCGCCAACGCCACCATCACTTCCACCAACTCCGGCCATTTTTCCTAGCATCTCCGTAGGCTCGTCTAGCACCCCGAGCAACCCCACCCAACACGAATCACTCAAACACGAGAAATTGATTTTTAAGCAAATTTTGTTCTACTGTCACTTGCTCATGATACACACAACTAAAAATCACTATATTTCTCTTAAAAATCCTATCTTGGGCTGTTAATTCAAGCTATATAATTGAATCCACAATTCAAGAATTTTGAAATTTCCAGAGACTTAAGTTTTTGCTGTAAAAACTTGATCTTTCCCTCTACCTACCTTTATTCCTTATAAAACCATTTTTAAATCACAGCCTATACTTAAACACAAAAATCTTGTTTTGAAACTGAGGCCAGATATGGGTTATAAAACAAGATATGATTTTTTTTCCTTGTGGGTTGATACTCTGTAGCTAACAGAGAATGAATGCAATAGCATCAGCATATACACAAAGCAATGGCAATACACATTCAAGTTTGAACAACTATATGCCACTCACCTTGGTTTTTCCAGTAATAAGAACAGAGTCTTCTTTATTTGAAACAGACTGTTGAATCTTCAAGCTGAAACCCCCTTTTCTTTTGATCTCTGGTTTGAAGTCATTTGTTTTGATTTATATTGTTATTTAAATTTTGAATCTTTGTTTAAGTATGAAGTAATATTTACTTCAGATTTTAGCTTCAAGGAACAAGCTGATGAAAATATATAGGAGAGCAAGTTTATAAGTTGATGTATATATAAAAGAGGAGTTGTACAGGTTGATTATTGTTCTATGCAAGGTGATGTTACCTTCTCTTTGTACTATAAGCATGGTTGAAGATGCTTTGTTCAATAATTATGTATGTACAGTTTATTTATGTGCTTGTTTGAGTTGAGATGGAAGCTTTATTACTTTTCTTTGTACTTCTTTATTTCAGCCTGCATTTTCTTGCCTGCATATACTTTTGCATGTTGACTTGCTGATTTCATGCTTTATACTTGTTTGTACAGTTTTATATTGAGCTGAGTTTGTTTACATACCTTTTCTTATGTGTATTTCTTCTTTTGTTTTATCACTTGTCATATGAATACATTTCTATTTTTATCTTGAGTATTTATTTTATCTTACATACAAATTGTTTTGTATCTTTCTATATATTTATTTCAATAGTTTATATTTTAAAAGATATTTTGTTTTGTTTATGTTTGTGTTTTATTTTACTTTGTATATTTGCTTTTATATTGCCTTGTTTTATATGCTTACATGTTTACTCAATCTGCACATTTATCTTCTTTTGTTTGTTCATAGATATAAAGTTGAATATTACTTCGTTTATATTTTCACTTGCCTGCATTTTTTTATTTTTCAAGTTTATACTTTGTTATTTCATTACTTTGCTTTGAGTACTTTGTTTGTTATTTATTTTATTTTTAGTTTACTATGGATACTTACTTTCCTTATCTTATACTTTAATAAATATGTTTCTATGTTAAATTTTTAAACATTTATTTTAACTTGGTAAGTGCATTTGTTTCTTATTTTGTTTACATGCATTGTTATTGTTCTTATACTTCTTTCATTTGCTTTGTAAGTATGCTCTAACCTAATACTTGTGCACTTATTCTTTTTAGTTTTGTTTTACACTTATTGTTTTTGTTTTATATATCAATGTTCTTATTTTTATTCATAACTTAAAATTATTATTACTTTACAAAATAAGTGAACTTCTATTTTTATTTTACTTTTATTACTGTTGTAGACTACTCCATTTGTATTAACTTGTATTTATTATATATATTTTTAACCATCAATAATAAATTAACAATTCACTTATTTATTCATTTCATACTTGTGTCGATGTATATACTTTAATATTTATTTTCCAAACCATTAATATAAGATTTAAATTCAAATAATTTAACACATTTTTATTTGAGATCGGGGAAACTCACATCACTATTTATAATTAATTTTATAAATTTTTATTCAAAATTTCATTTAATTATTAATTTAAATTAAATAAAAATTCAGGATCGTTACAATATCTCTCTTTAGTTAATACTGATAACCGGTATTATTTATGAAATAATACTTGATGTGTATGTATGTATGTATTAGTGTGTGTGTGTGTGTGTGTGTGTGTGAAGACAATCTTTTGTAATTTGATGCATTTACCAATTAGTGTCATAGGGTATGCTCCCACTATTTCTGCCATTAAAATAATATCTTACAAAATACGAGGCTCTATTCAATCACTTATCATATAATTTTATTTCTTTCACTTTAACTAGTTCACAATTGAGAGTTTTAGAACAAATACTTAAACTCGTAGAAATAATTCTTATAGAAAAAAATTCTATATAAAACTAAATTTTGAATAGAAAACACGTTTCTTATTCCATATAGAGCATTCGGTAAAAATTTATGTAATTCTCATTTTTAATAGCTATTCATGAAGGAGAGGTGGCCATTCACTCCCAACTTCGCCTAAGTTGCATTGACTCTTGTAAATTTCCTTTTCTTTCAAAATGGTCGAACCATTCAAATAAATCCTTAGTATACGATCGCATCGAACACTTTGCAAAAGTGCATTTGGTCCTCCTTAACATTTAAGGATGTCAAATAAATTGCACCTTCTGCAAACTGATCAAATTAACGCTTTAGTAATCGAATTCATAGGTTCTCCTTGTCGTTCTTGGTCTGTTGCTACAACTAACAAGAGAGTATCCTTATTATATTCAATCGTATTAGACACGTGATCTCAAATTGTAGTTTATTTACCCATTTCGGTGTAACGACCCGGAATTTTCGATCCTGAAAATTCTAGATAGTTAGGGAAAGAAGAAAAGAGAAAAAAGAAATAGAAAACCAAACTCAGAATCTCACATCCGCAGTGGATAAAATATAATACCAGATAATATTCATTACACAAAGAAAGCTGTATAAGTCAATTATATTTTAATACATCAGAGTTATATCATATACACAAACACTGGATGTAACATTCTTAAAAATTAACCAAGTTTAATTTGGCAATTAATTTAACTTTAGAAATAAATTGTGAAATTGTTTGTGAATTAATCAGGAATTTTCAGAGTAAGTAAATATTTTAGATTATAAATAGAATTTTGGCTTGAAATTTAAAGACAAGAATTTTATAAATAAAACTGGATTTGTAATTTCATTTTTAAGTTGATAAGAATTTGTTTCTAATTTTATTTAAATATGCATTTTGATTTGAAAATGATATTTTGAATTTGGTTATAAATTTTTCAAAGGCCAGTTAAGAATAAAATTATTTATTCATGTGTAATTAAATTTATAAAACCTTCTTTTGCTTTAAAAAGATTATATAAATGAATTATAAAGAAAATGTATTTACGTAAACAAGAAATATGATATATGGTTATATTTAAAATATTATTTGTAGTATTTAACATATAGTAAAAGTTTGAAAGTTGTTTAAAAATTAAATTTTATAATATATATGTGTGTGTGTGTGTGTTATTTATTAAGGTATAATTTATTTTAAAATTCAAATTTTATTAAGATTTTATAAAGGTGAATGCATTTATTAAATAATAAAAATTTATATAGATGAAAACATAAACATTTGAAATAATATACATATGTTAAAAATAAGCACTTAAGGGTTAAAATACAATTTATAAATTAATTAAAATTAAGGATTTAAACACAATTTTTATTGCATGTAACAAGTGTAAAACATGAAAAAGAGTAATTGTACAAGTGTTAAGTAAGAATTCTCATGTGATAACAAGTGGCATTAATCCCTTCTTGAAATAAATTAAAATTTTATAAACTATATTCATTTTTTCTCTCACATTTTCAACATCAAAGTAAAACTGAAATAAAAAAAAAGAGAAAACAAAATCATCACAATACTAAAATAAAACAAAGATCAAATTCACTGCAAATTTGTTTCAACCTGAGATCAAAAATCTGGAAGCAAAATTTGGTTGCAAATGTAAATCAAAAGGCATTAAAGTTTGGTTCAAAGCAAAAAAAAAAAAAAGCTTCAGGATTCATAGCAACAAAAGCCTGTAATCAAGCAGAGAAGTTCAAGAACAACAAATCAAACAATGCAGATTTGAAAACAGAAGGTCAAGCTTCAGATCGTAAACAACAGCATCAAAAACAAAATAATATCAAGTTCTGGAATCAAACAACAGCAAGTAAAACAAATTCGAAGCTTAAGTTCAAAATCATCCTGTTTGGCCTCTGTTCTTTCAGGAAAGCAAGGTGAGCAAATTTTGAACCCTTAATCTTTTGATATTGATGCATGTGATATGTCTGAGTGGTGATGATGTATATATTCTTTTTGTGATTGTACGCAACTTTAATATAGTTGAATTAGGCCATGTATTGTATGCATGTCTGTATAGATATGCATATATCTACTTTCTGATGTGCTACAGTGTCAGGTCCCTTAAAATAAATCCATTTGCTCTTCATATAAACAAATTTAGGTTAAGATCTCTAAATGGAAAAAGATTATAAGCATGTAATAATATTTTTAAAAATAATTGCAAGGGTTTATACTGAATATTTGTTTCAAAGTAATAAGTATCAATAATAGTCTAAAATAATTAGAAAATTTAATATTCATAATTTCTTGTTTTGATTATATAACCTGGTTCAATCTCGTGAATGATGAATTCTAAAATTAAAATCATAGTTTTTAGTTTTGTTTTGACATGGGATTTTGGGGTTGAACTGGAAATTCTTTTTTAGCGATTCTCCGTGATCAATGACAAATTGGATGTCGTACTTATCATTGGAGATAGGCGAAGGTTTAGCGATTATGGGAAAAATGGAATAGCATTTTATTTTTGGTCGTGGTGACCAGGGATCGTCGTAATAGGGTTTAAGAAGGGTTTCAGCATGGGTTGTGTCGCGGTGATCTTGAGACGAAGAGGGGCAATCGGAGTTTGGGTGTTTTGGCTTGAAGATAGCCGCATGGAAGGGCCTTCATCAGATGTAGGTGGCATGTGCAGTAATGGTCAATCAACGATGCATTAGGTTGAATTGGTGTTGAGAGTTGGTTTCTAGTTCGAGTAAGGGGCTGCGCTGATGATCGATTTTTGGTAGGAGTCGACTTTGCATCGGCATAGTGGCATGGCTGGATCAGGTGGCGACGAGGGATTGGGTGGTGGTGTTGCGATGGTGAGATGGTCAGAGGCGATGGCATAGACCTATACGCATGTCACAGTGCACGAAGGACCTAAGCAGCAGCGTTGTTCGTCGAGGCAAAGGGTGATGCGAAACATTGAGCTCGACGATTGGTTTCGATAGATTCACGAACGAACTGATGCTCGTTGTCGATTGTTTATATTCATCATGGTTGATACTGGAACCATAGGTGATTAGTTTTGGGGGAGAGGGAGAAGAAGAAGGAGGGAACTCAGGGATATCGTGTTTGGTCTCGGGTTTGGAAGTGGGAAACACGGGTTTGATTCGATACTTGCTCGAGTTTTCTACTTGTACAGTAACGATTTGTTTTCCAAATTTTTGTATGAAGCTTGGAATATTTTTTTTTAAAATCAAGTTTTAATAAGCATAATAAAAATGTTAAGCAAGTTCAAAGCCAAATGGAAATTTATAAGTTTTCATAAATATGAGCTAACTAAGTTTAAAAAGTAAAATAAATATGGATTTATTTTTCAAAGTAAGATTTATTTAAACAAGTTTTAAACAAGATTTAAAGGTTTAAAATTAAGTTAAATGGTAGTTAAAGGTTTTGAAATAAAATAAAAAAGCTTGACAATGTAATCAAGGAGTAAATCAATTTTTTTTTTTAAGTTTAGTTAATTATATTGTCAATGATAATTAACCAATTAATTATTAAGTAAAAGGTTAATTAATTTATAATTAAGGTTAATTAATTAAGGTTATTAATTAAGGGTTGATTAATTAATTAATTAGAGGACAATTAAGTAATTTAAGGTTAATTATTTAAAAAATTAAAGGTTGGTTTATTTATAAATCAAGGTTGATTAATTGTTGATTAAAGGTTAATTAATTAATGAGGGTGATTTAGGAATGATAATTAATTAAGGAGTAATTAATTAATTTAATTAACTAAGGATAATTAATTTAAATGGTAATTAATTAAAGGTTCATTAATTAATTAAGAGAAAATAATTAGGGTTTCATTATTTAATGATTAGGGATTGATTAATTTATTAATTAATGTTGATTTATTTATAATTAAGGGTTAATTAATTATGTAATTAACTTAAAAGTTAATTTAATTAATGCGATTAATTAAGGACTAATTAATTAATCAAAGGTTATTAATTAAGATGGATAATTAAGGATTAATTAATTAATTAATTAGTACTAAATGATTTGTAATTAATGAATCAGGATTAAGTAATTAATTCATGAGTAATTAATTTAATTGAAAATTAAATTAAATCAATTTAGGATTAAATAATTAATTAATCTTGTTTATAAATAATTATTGAATGCTTGGATTGCTTATGAATGTTTGCATTGTATGAAGTACCTTGAATTGATTATTATCTCTCGGCTGTAATATTCTGTTCTACGAATTGAGCTGTGTGTCATTTATTTATTTATTTATTTGTAATACATTTATCTGTGAATCTGTGAATGAGATAAATGCTATAGGATTAAACCGCTTATCGATATTGATGTGATTGAGTTCGTGATGATTGATGTTGTGCGCTATTATGCAAAACCCCTGGACTACACCATACACACACAAATATGGATTCCACGTGGAAATTGGTTAAGTCATAGATTTTTGAAATAATTTTAAAATTGAATTTTTGAATCCGAATGGTTTCGGAAATGGATTGGGTTTAAAGTGAAAAGCTTTTGAATAGGAATTTCAAAGATAAAAGTTATTTTTGAATAACTTGATTTAGTTTTGAAATTTGATTTAAATTTCAATTCAAAATTTAAAATTGAATTCTATGTTGAGAATTTATGATTTAAAAAGGTTATACAAGTTTATGTGGGTTTTAAACCATTTTTAAAGTGTTGTTTTGGAAATTTGAATTTAATCCAAAGATTTTAACTTGTATAAATGAATCAGATTTTTCCGAAACGAAAACTATTTGTTTTTAAATAATAAAAGCTTTCTTATAAGAAAAGAAATTTCAATGTGTGTTAAAGAGATTTCAAGTTTGAAATAAAATGGTTTTTCAAGTTATGAATGAATCTTTGGAAACGGATTTTGAAAGCTATAAGTTAAATCTTTGATTTAAAGATTGAATGAGTAAATCCAATTGAAATGGAAATTGTTTCGAAATCTGTGAATGAATCTTTGTGAAAATTGGTTGAACTTTGTGAAACGAATCTTTTTGCTTAAGATTTGGAAATGGTAATTTGTTTAAACTATTTGAAGCAAGGTTTTGGATTTTTAAAAGTTGTGACTTAACTGAAACCCATATCCATGTGTTTTTAAATATTGTGCTCATTATTCGGTTTAGCCGGGAGAGGACCTTTGTGTCATATAACCCATTCCGAATAATGATACGACATTATGGATAGCATTTGAAGACCGGTGGTGAAGACCGGGTATTTATGAGAACGATAGGATAACCTATCGAATGACTCTGCATTGAGTAGCTACGGTATAGAGTTCTCTATGTGTGATGGGGAGTCTGATCGGGATTGTGAATATCCGGATTGCAAGGGCTTCTTCGGAAGTACCTTCGGTTCTGTTCGAACCCGGAACAGACTTGTATGGATGTGTGTTTGACATTATACTTTGAGATGTAAAGCCGGTTTCTATAAAATACATTTCTGTTTGGTGGTGAAGATTTATTCTCTTAGCTTAACACCCTTCTCTGAGACGTACGAGCTCAGAGGTTATGTAGTTGATGGTTACTAGTGATACACTTCCAGTTTGGTAATGTGGCATACGAAGTGCTGCTAATCATTTGTTGATCAAAGCATGGCTTTGTGAAAAAGCATAGCTTCGTGGACGAGACTGCATCAGGACCTCACAACCCGGTAATGGTCGAAACAGGAAAGATGCGGCAAGGTTTCAGGGGTCGCACCCTTAGGGTATGCCCATTCCTTCTGGAAAAGGGTGGTATCATGGTATGGAGCCTAGATACCTACTCATGTGGACAGTGTATATTTATTACTGTATGATGTTTCTTTGTGGTTGAGGATCCTTGGATAAAGGTCTCAAACGACCGAGGGTGGCATATCTTAGGTTGTACTCCTGGGAAGGGAGTACACCGACCTTGTGTTGGCAGAGAGCTGGGTAAGTTCTCAGGGCGTCCCTCCAGAGGCCTACCCATGTGGCAATGGGAAGTTCCTTGGCCTGACCATTTGATGGAAAATCCAATCTCCAATACGTGCTCCATATGGTTTTAGTTGTATAACCTGCCATCTACTTATGGTGGCGCCCACTATTTGGATGGAAACTTTGGTAGGATAGTTCGAAATGTCTATGCTAGCTAAGATTAATATTATACTTTCAAAATATTTTCCATTATGCACTAATAATAATATCAAAGAATTTTGCGTAGTAAGCATTTTTGTCTATCATAAGGAGAAATCTCCACCAGATCTGCGTTTGCACAGTGTGTGTGGCGAGAGGCCTTACGGTAGTTTCATTTTCTAAAAATCATTACGGATTTCAATGTTTTAAATCCTCTTGTTGTTTGTTTTAAAGAAAAACTGTTTTTGTTTGCTCATATCGGTCCCACGACTGACCTGGAGTTTATTGTTCCCTTCCTAAACTCTGGGTGCCCACAATTTTTCACACGGGTAGTCTAGAGTTGGGTTTTTCGGATAATCAATAATAGGTATAGATTTAGTGGCATTTGGAGATCTTCTTCAGTCTTTTGGATCTTAGAAGTTTTGGTTTGACAATCGTGTTTGGGATGGAGTTTGTTTCACTTCAGCATTGATGATGATGGTTCGAGCTTTTGAAGTTTTAGAGCTCTAGCTTTGGGGTTTTGGATTGGAGTTGCAGTTTTGGTTTCTCTTGAAGACTTTGCTCATATCGAAATATTTCCGTTGTGGTGTTGTGTTGTATACATTCTCTGATGATGTTGGATATGTTGTATCATGATGTATATCACATAGTATCTTTATTGTATATCAATATATTGTCTTTAGTTTCCTCTGTGTTATTTATCATCTAATGTTGTTGCAAGCCCCGGCGATATGGATTTGATGTTGTTTGTCGGACGTCGAGTTTGGGTCATCACAAATGGTATCAGAGCTAAAAGTTGAGTAAGAACTTTAGCTACGGAGTGTAACACATTAGATGGCTCATTAGAGATAGGGTGAAGTATACCCTAGAATGAGTACAACAAGTGAAACCGAAAATCCAAATTTCTTAGTCTATTTTCTTTAACTGTTGTTATTCCCTAAGGTATCTCGTCCGAATGCCTAAATCGGTTTTCTTACTATTTACAGATAGTGAGAATGAGTGGAAGAAGAGGACGAGGTAGGGGACGGGGAAGTACCACTTTAACTGGTCGAGTCCCTGCAACAACAGATATTCCCACTCAATCTTACCCAAACCTGGCAGATTTATGTCAAAGTTTTTCTAAACTTGGTGGAAAGCCATTCACAGCAAGGAAACCGTTATCGAAGCACAAGCCTAGATCCGATCGTAGGAAAGGATTATCAAAGGACTTAAATTAGAAGATGCTCAGATGCGATTGATAGCTTCCTGGAAGCTCCAGGAAGAGGTTTTAGCTTGGTGGAAAACAGTTACTGTGGATGAGCCGGCGGATGAGTTTACTTAGAATCATTTCAAGGAAGTGTTCAAGCAAAGATATATGTCGTATGCTGGTATCTCTAGAATGTACCATGAGTTCACGGATTTGAAGCAAGAAGGTTTATCGTTTGAGGAATACTTGAATAAATTTAATGGGTTATCACGGTTTAGTCCAGAGTTGGTGAATACTCCTTTAATGAAGAATGAAAAATTTATTCGGGGAATGAACAAGAAGTTCCAGGAGAGGATGACTACTCAGGTAAAAGAATCATTTTCTAAATTGATTGATATGTGTTATAGATATGATACTCTGGATAAGCAGGAAGTTCCAGAGGAGGATGGAAATACAAGAAATTCAAATTAGAGGAAAAGGAAGTTCGGCGAAAAGAAATCGAGGAGAGGCAAAGGAAAGAAGAAAAAGGTGAAAGATGTTACTTGTCCCAATTGCTTGGAGAAAGGTCATTACTCGGACAAATGTAAGAACCCTGGAAGCAAGGAATGAGAGAGCCATTTATGAGGCCAGAACAGGAAATCTAGGGAATGCTGCTACTGCCGCAATCCGGGACATAGGATCAAGGATTGCCCAGCAAAGAAGCAAGCTCTAGTAGCGAGGTTGTATGCAATCAAAGATGGTTCTTCAAACCTCAAATGCTGATAAAGGAAAAGAAATTTTAAAAGGTAACCTTCTCGTTTACGATTAAAATTTTCAAGTTTGTTCGACACAAGAGCTATACATAGTTTTATTTCTCAGCAAATCATAAATAAGTTAAATCTTGAATCTGAGATCGTAGTCGAACCTATTTTTGTCTGTTTCATTGGTTTCGATAAAATCTACGAATGATTAGTTATTCCTTCGAACAAACCAATACCTCTGCATATTTCATAGATCCGAATAACCCAAGTATTTCGTAAAGAGTTGAATGAGCTTGGTCTCATATCTATTGTTGACATTCTGATTTCGTAAGCCAAATGCAGAATAGATATCCAATTTGATCTTAAAAGATATTTCTCTATCTTTTATCTGTCCTTGGTTGTCTCCTTGGCAAATTTCGGGGATGAAATTTTCTTAAGGGGGGAATCTGTAGCATTCCTGAAAATTAACCAAGTTTAATTTGGAAATTAATTAAACTTTGGAATTAAATTGTGAAATTTTTGGTGAATTAATCAGGAATTTCAGAATAAGTAAATATTTTAGATTATAAATAGAATTTTGGCTTGAAATTTAAGGATAAGAATTTTATAAATAAAATTGGATTTGTAATTTCTTTTTTAAGTTGATAAGAATTTGTTTCTAATTTTATTTAAATATGCATTTAGATTTAAAAATGATATTTTGAATTTGGTTATAAATTTTTCAAAGGCTAGTTAAGAATAGAATTATTTATTCATGTGTAATTAAATTTGTAAAACCATCTTTCTGTAACAACCCAGGGATTTGTGACAATTAATTATCGTCAAATGACTATCAGAGTTGTTTGCTAATTGCTAATTTGAGTTTTTTAAATCGGTTGAATTCGTCTGAAAATTTAATTAAGTGTTGTTGGGCTTTAAAAATTTATCTTGGCCCACACTCCTTTCCTTAGACATGATGCCGTTTACAGTGAAGCAAACTCGACCCTTCATTCTCACGTTTCCCCCTTTCATTCTTTTTCTTTTTTTTTTCTCTTCAAAACCCTTAGTAACGAAAATAATCAGGGCGGCCGTTCCTTCCGTTCTTCTTCGATCAAAAATTAGGGCGTTTTTTTTTGAAGCGCCGCTGATTTAATCGGGCTTCTTCAAATTGATTCATTCGTGGAAGCTTCATACAAATCGAATTCGTGGTTGCCGACTTCAAGCACTCGATTGCTTGGATATGCGCGTCGAAACTAAGGTGAGTAACACTCACATCTATTTCATTCTTTAGTCTTTCGATTTTTTGTTTCGATATTGTTGATTTTTGACTCGGTATTGATATCTGACTTAGTTTGATTTCTTGTTTTCGATAGTTTGATTATCCCGACACTGTTTAATTTTTGTTCGTCTGGAATTTCTTGAATTTGCCGAGTACTCTTGATTCGATGTTTGATTAATTTTAGTTGCTGATGATGTTACTAATTATATAGGAATTGAACTCATGCATATGCGTTCGTATATGATCATTGACTTCATCATTTTATTATCTCGGCCGTATGAATTGTTTTAATACTTGGGGTGATTTCTGATTATGGATTGAAATCTGTAAACTCGATTTATGAAAATATTTTAGATGTCTTCATTGTCGACTGATGCCTTTACTCCATGCATTCATGTCTCAGTGATGAATCAAGTGTTCATGTGTATATTTGAGTGTGTTGACTTATAGGATCTGGTTTAATTTGATCCTGTTCTTGCGAGCATGTTATTTCGTTCTGAAATTTTGAAGCTTGTTTTGGTTTTGACTTTTATGGGCTTGGCGCATTAGGTAATTGCTAAGTTCGTCCATTTAATCACCATATATGTGTGTGTGTGTGTGTGTGTGTACAGATATGTATGTGCGTATATATGTTTGTTGTGATTCTTATTTCATTGTGCATTGTTGGCTTCGGCTTGTGATGTTGGTTTATGTGATGACTTTGGCTACTTCTTTGACAATGAACTGCACACTGCCATGTTTTATTGTGTTAGTCTTTACTGCATATTATTTGTGACTTTGACTTGGTTCGAACTTGTTGCCCCTTCTTGAGCTTGTCTCACTGATGCATTGAGCTCGTGTGATTTATGAGCAGTCTGCATCTACAATTTCCTCTGACCTTTTAGGCACCCAAACCCCATTTCATTGTGTTGTGTATCACTGTATGGTGTGATATTGCATCACTAGCTGTTGCCTCTGTTCGTCCATTTGAATTCTGGTCGCTTCCATATCATGTCTGGTATTGGGATATATTGTTTTGAATCGTGCACTTGTATACCATCAGTTGTCACTGCATATTTCAATTTGCACATGGATTTTGAGTTGTAGTCTTGTCCCTGTCCACTGTTGCACTTAGTAGTTTGTCGTGCATCATTTATATGCCTACATATATATGCCCCATTGTTGTTTCATTGGTAGGTGTTGTCTGCACTTAATTCTCCTCATCTTCAACAAAGATGTTTTGAGTTGTGTTCGTTTGTGCCTTTTACTGTGCATCAAGGCATTGCCTTGTATTTTGGACTGCCTGACCACTTTGATTATCTTTGTGGTTTGGCCACTTCATGTTGTATGGATTAGGACCACTTCACTATCATTTTGACATTCCTTTGAGCACTGCAGTTTTACTTGCTGCCTTCATATTGTGACTGTTTTGAGTTGGTTCCATTGTTTTTCATTGTTGCTTGGATATTGAACTGCTTTATGCTTGAAGTCGTAGCCTGTACACCTGCCCTGTGTTGAATCCAGCTAATATTTCAGGTTTGACCTTGTGCCCGGTTGTGTACATCATCACTGTAGTGGCAAGGCAGTGCACGCAAGCGTGAACTGCAGCCATACAGAATTGAGTTTTTGGGTACATTATCACTGTAGTGGCAGGGCAGTGCACGCAAGCGTGAACTGCAGCCACACGGTATGGCTTTTATGATATTCTATTTTGTTTTGATTTATGGATCTTTTGCGTATTCCATATGCCGTAGTGGCGAGGCAGTGCACGCGTGCGTGTACTGCAGCCCT
Organism: Allium cepa; assembly: GCA_030765085.1. Taxonomy (NCBI): domain Eukaryota; kingdom Viridiplantae; phylum Streptophyta; class Magnoliopsida; order Asparagales; family Amaryllidaceae; genus Allium; species Allium cepa. The sequence continues at coordinate 903,477,010 of CM060932.1, forward strand.
ACCCATATTGTTATTTTAATTGATATTTCAATTGTTTGAACTGTTTCGTTTATTCAATTCAATATGATTTGAATTGTATTTTGATTGGTTTAATTTGATGGTTTTGTTGTTAATTGCCGATTAGGCAATTCTGATGTCTTTCTAAATTATCTTCATTGAAATTCTTTTTACTTCTCTTTGTTGATGATTTGAGTATGCTAATTTGTTGATTAACACTGTTATGTGTTATATTTATTGTTATCCGATTTCTTTATTTAAGAATCGGATAGGTAAATTTATTGTGACTGTCGTCTAATTGTTATTTAATTATTATTGCTTCTTTGCACTAATAACTGACTTTGAATTAGACTGACCCGTGTATTATTTTCTTTTGAATGTAATACTCGGGTCAGACCGAGTTTTTACAGGTTGTGGATTTTAGCTTCGGGTTGCTGCTTGAGCTATGAAGACTTTTCATATCTTTTGGAGTTGTCATGTCATAGATAGGTTGATATGTATTCATGTATATTAGTCGATAATGTACTTGTATATATAACTTCCCGAGTCGACAGTTGTAGTTGTATCATATGTATTGTATCACATGTATTGTAACTGACATCAGTTATTGTATATATGCGACTTTCCATTTTATCTGTGTTCCGCATTTATTGATATTACCTGTGTTATTATTATATATTTTGTCCTAAACTATTATAGCCACTGTGTATTAGCTTTAAGTGTGTATCGGTATGTCGGATTTTTTTTCCTGAAATAGAATGCATGTTACTTCTATCTAACATATCGGTGCTCGCGCAAAGCAATTACACGGATGGTCGCTCCTCAACAACCTTATTCTCCGTGCTAGTTGGCAGCACTACATCGTAGTGTTCTTGGCTAGTGTGGGCATAGAGGTGGGGCGTCACACGTTCTCTTTAAAAATATTATATAAATGAATTACAAAGAAAATGAATTTATTTAAATAAGAAATATGATATATAGTTATATTTAAAATATTATTTGTAGTATTTAACATATAGTAAAAGTTTGAAAGTTGTTTAAAAATTAAATTTTATAATATATTTATGTGTGTGTGTGTGTGTTATTTATTAAGGTATAATTTATTTTAAAATTCAAATTTTCTTAAGATTTTATAAAGGTGAATGCATTTATATTAAATAATAAAATATATAGATGAAAACATAAACATTTGAAATGATATACACATGTTAAAAATAAGCACTTAAGGTTAAAATACAATTTTTAAATTAATTAAAATTAAGGATTTAAACACAATTTTTATTACATGTAACAAGTGTAAAACATGAAAAGGAATAATTATACAAGTGTTAAGTAAGAATTCTCATGTGGTAACAAGTGGCATTAATCTCTTCTTGAAATAAATTAAACTTTTATAAACTACATTCATTTTTTCTCACATTTTCAACACCAAAGTAAAACTGGAATCAGAAAAAAAAAAAGAAAACAAAATCATCTCGATACTAAAATAAAAAAAAGATTAAATTCACTGCAAATTTGTTTTAACCTGAGATCAAAAACCTGGAAACAAAATTTGGTTGCAAATGTAAATCAAAAGGCATTCAAGTTTGGTTCAAAGCAAAACAAAAATAAGCTTAGGATTCGTAGCAACAAAAACCTGTAATCAAGCAGAGAAGTTCAAGAACAACAAATCAAACAATACAGATTTGAAAATAGAAGATTACGCTTTAGATCTTAAACAACAGCATAAAAAAATAAATAAGACCAAGTTCTGGACTCAAACAACAACAAGTAAAACAAATTCGATGCTTAAGTTCAAAATCATCGTGTCTGGCCTCTGTTCTTTCAAGAAAGCAAGGTGAGCAAATTTTGAACCCTTAATCTTTTGATATTAATGCATGTGATATGTTCGAGGGGTGATGATGTATATTTTTTTTTCTTCTGAATGTACTCAACTTGAATATAGTTGAATTAGGCCATGTATTGTATGCATGTCTGTATAGATATGCATATATCTATGTTCTGTTGTGCTACAGGTTCAGGTCCCTTAAAATAAATCCATTTGCTCTTCATATAAACAAATTTAGGTTAAGATCTCTAAATGGAAAATGATTATAAGCATGTAATAATATTTTTAAAAATAATTGCAAGGGTTAGATACTGAATATTTATTTCAAAGTAATATGTATTAGTAATAGTCGAATATAATCAGAAAATTTAATATTCATAATTTCTTGTTTTGATCATATAACCTGATTCAATCTTGCGAATGATGAATTTTAAAATAAAAATCATAGTTTTTAGTTTTTTTTTGAGATGAAATTTTGGGGTTGAACTGGAAATTCTTTTTTAGCAATTCTCCTTTATCAATGACAAATTGGATGCCGTACTTGTCACTGAATATAGGCAAAGGTTTAGCGATCATGGAAAAAATGGAATGACATTTTGTTTTTGGTCGTGGTGACCTGGGATCGTCGTAATAGGGTTTAAGAAGGGTTTCAACATAGGTTTTGTCGTGGTGATCTTGAGACGAAGAGGGGCAACCGGAGTTTGGGTGTTTTGGCTCGAAGATAGCCGCATGGAAGGGCCTTCATCGAAGCTGGGAGGCATGTGCAGTAATGGTCGATCGACGATGCATTAGGTTGAATTGGTGTTGAGAGTTGGTTTCTGGTTCGAGTAGGGGGCTGCGCTGATGATCGATTTCTGGTAGGAGTCGACTTTGCTTTGGCATAGTGGCAAGGCTGGATCAGGTGGCGACGAGGGTTTGGGTGGTGATGTTGCGATGGTGAGATGGTCAGAGGTGATGGCATACATGTGTATGCGTGTCACTTTGCACGAAGGACCGAGGCAACAGTGTTGTTCGTCGAGGCAGAGGGTGATGCGAAACGTTGAGCTCGGCAATTGGTTTCGATAGATTAGCAAACGAATTGATGCTCGTTGTCGATCATTTATATTCATCGTGGTTGATACTGGAACTGTAGATGATTAGTTTTGGGGGAGAGGAAGAAGAAGAAGGAGGGAACTCAGGGATATCGTGTTTGGTCTCGGGTTAGGAAGTGGGAATACATGGGTTTGATTTTATACTTGCTCGAGTTTTCTATTTGTACAGTAACGATTTGTTTTCCAAATATTTGTATGAAGCTTGGAATTTTTTTTTATAATCAAGTTTCAATAAGCATAATAAAAACGTTAAGCAAGTTCAAAGCCATATGGAAATTCATAAGTTTTCATAAATATGAGCTAACTAAGTTTAAAAAGTAAAACAAATATGAATTTAGTTTTCAAAGTAAGATTTATTAAACAAGTTTTAAAGGTTTAAAATTAAAGTTAAATGGTAGTTAAAGGTTTTGAAACAAAATACTTTAAAATTAGTTAAGTTTAAAATGTTTTAAACTTATATTTTAAAAGAGTTTATTTTAAATAAAAAAGCTTGACATTGTAATCAAGGAGTAAATCAAATATTTTTTTAAGTTAAGTTAATTTAAATTGTCAATGATAATTAACTAATTAATTATTAATTAAAAGGTTAATTAATTTATAATTAAGGTTAATTAATTTATAATTAAGGTTAATTAATTAAGGGTTGATTAATTAATTAGAGGATAATTAAGTAATTTAAGTTAATTATTTAAAAAAATTAAAGGTTGATTTATTTATAAATCAAGGTTGATTAATTGTTGATTAAAGGTTAATTAATTAATGAGGGTGATTTAGGAATGATAATTAATTAAGGAGTGATTAACTAATTTAATTAATTATGGATAATTAATTTAAATGGTAATTAATTAATGGTTCATTAATTAATTAAGAGGAAATAATTATGGGTTAATTATTTAATGATTTGGGGTTGATTAATTTATTAATTAATGTTGATTTATTTATAATTAAGGGTTAATTAATTATGCAATTAAACTTAAAAGTTAAATTGATTAATGTGATTAATTAAGGACTAATTAATTAATTAAAGGTAATTAATTAAGATGGATAATTAAGGATTGATTTATCAATTAATTAATTAGTACTAAATGATTTGTAATTAATGAATCAGGATTAAGTAATTAATTCATGAGTAATTAATTTAATTGAAAATTAAATTATATCAATTTAGGATTAAACAATTAATTAATCCTGTTTATAAATAATTATTGAATGCTTGGATTGCTTATGAATGTTTACATTGTATGAAATACCTTGAATTGGTTGTTATCTCTGGACTGTAATATTCTGTTCTGTGAATTGAGCTATGTGTCATTTATTTATTTATATATTTGTCTGTAATACATTTATCTGTGAATCTGTGAATGAAGATATGCGCTATAGGATTATACCGCTTATCGATATTGATATAATTGGATCTGTGATGATTGATGTTGTGCACTATTGTATATAATCCCTAGACTACACCATACACACACAAATATGGATTGCACGTGGAAATCGGTTAAGTCACAGATTTTTGAAATAGTTTTAAAATTGAATTTTTGAATCCAAATGGTTTTGGAAATGGATTGGGTCTAAAGTGAAAAGCTTTTGAAAAGGAATTTCAAAGATAAAAGTTATTTTTGAATACCTTGATTTAGTTTTGAAATTTGATTTAAATTTGAATTCAAAATTTGAAATTGAATTCTATGTTCAGATTTTATGATTTAAAAAGGTTATACAAGTTTATGTGGGTTTTAAGCCATTTTTAAAGTGTTGTTTTGGAAATTTGAATTTAACCCAAAAATTTTAACTTGTATAAATGTAATCGGATTTTTTCAAAATGAAAACTGTATGTTTTCAAATAGCAAAAGCTTTCTTATAAGAAAAGAAATTTCAATGTGTGTTAAGGGCATTTCAAGTTTGAAATAAAATGGATTTCTAAGTTATGAATGAATCTTTGGAAATGGATTTTGAAAGCTATAAGTTAAATCTTTGATTTAAAGATTGAATGAGCTAATCCAATTGAAATGGAAATTGTTTTGAAATCTGTGAATGAATCTTTGTGAAAATTGGGTAAACTTTATGAAATGAATCTTTTTGTTTAACGATTTGGAAATGGTAATTTGTTTAAACCATTTGAAGAAAGGTTTTGTGTTTTTAAATGTAGTGACTTAACTAAAATCTCATATCCATATGTTTTTAAATATTGCGCTCATTATTCGGTTTAGCTGGGAGAGGACCTTTGTGTCATATAATCCATTCTGAATAATGCGACGTTATAGATAGCATTTGAAGACCGGTGGTGAAGACCGAGTATTTACGAGAACGATATGATAACCTATCGAATGACTCTACACTGAGTAGCTATGGTATAGAGTTCTCGATATGTGATGGGGAGTCCGGTCGGGATTGTGAATATCCGGAATGCAAGGGCTTCTTCGGAAGTGCCTTCGGTTTTGTTCGAACCCAGAACAGACTTGTATGAATTTGTGTCTGACATTACACTTTGAGATGTAAAGCCGGTTTCTATCAAATACATTTCAGTTTGGTGGTGGAGATTTATTATCTTAGCTTAACACTCTTCTCTGAGACGTACGAGCTCAGAGTTTATGTAGTTGATGTTTACTAGTGATACACTCCCAATTTGGTAATGTGGCATACGATGTTCTGCTGATAATTTGTTGATCAAAGCATGGCTTTGTGAAAAAGCGTAGCTTTGTGGACGAGACTACATCAGGACCTCACAACCCGGTAATGGTCGAAACAGGAAAGATACGGCAAGGTTTCAGGGGTCGCACCCCTAGGGTATGTCCATTCTTTTGGAAAAGGGTGGTATCATGGTATGGAGCCCAGATACTTACTTATGTGGACACTATATATTTATTACCGTGTGATGTTGCTTTGCGGTTGAGGATCCTTGGATAAAGGTCGCAAACGACCAAGGGTGGCATATCTTAGGGTGTACTCCCGGGAAGGGAGTACGCCAGCCTTGTGTTGATAGAGAGCTGGGTAAGTTCTCGGGGAGTCCCTCCAGAGGCATATCCATATGGCTATGGGAAGTTCCTTGGCCTAACCATTTGATGGAAAATCCAATCTCCAATACGCGCACTGTATGGTTTTTGTTGTATAACCTGCCATCTACTTATGGTGGCTCCCCACTGTTTGGATGGTAGTTATAGTAGGCATAGTTCGAAATGTCTATGCTGGCTAAGATTGATATTATACTTTCAAAATGTTTTCCACTATGCACTAATAATAATATCAAAGAATTTTGTGTAGTAAGAATTTTGACTATCATAAGGAGAAATCTCCTCCAATCCTGCATTTGCATGGTGTGTGTGGCGGGAGGCCTTACGGTAGTTTCATTTTTTAAATAGCATTATGGATTTCAATGTTTTAAATCCTCTTGTCGTTTGTTTCAAAGAAAAACTGTTTCTGTTTGCTTATACCAGTCCCATGACGGATCAGGAGTTTATTGTTCCCTTCCTAAACTCTAGGTGCCCACAATTTTTCATACGAGCAGTTTAGAGTTGGGTTTTTCAGATAATCAATAATAGGTATAGATTTAGTAGCATTTGGAGATCTTCTTCAGTCTTTTGGATCTTATAAGTTTTGGTTTGACAATCGTGTTTGGGATGGAGTTTGTTTCACTTCAGCATTAATGATGGTGGTTCAAGCTTTTGAATTTTTAAAGCTCTAGCTTTGGGGTTTTGGATTGGAGTTGTAGTTTTAGTTTCTCTTGAAGACTTTGCTCATATCGAAATATTTCCACTGTGGTGTTGTGTTGTATCCATTCTCTGATGATGTCGGATATATTGTATCATAATGTATATCACATTGTATCTTTATTGTATATCAATGTATTATCTTTAGTTTCCGCTGTGTTATTTATCATGTAATGTTGTTGCAAGCTCCAGCGATACGAATTCGATGTTGTTTGTCATACATCGAGTTCGAGTCATCACATTGGACAGATACAATCAACATGTCCCAAATAAACTACAATATATCAAAACGGAATGCGCTCCATACGTTCCTGCCATCCAGCTCGCCTCCTGAGCTCTGGAACGTCCTTACCTGGAAATCTGTAATACTTGGTCTGACCTGAGCATTACATCAAAGTAACACCCAGGTCATGCTGGAAATCAGCGTGAGTAAATCCATCTAACAAGAAATACTAATGCATAGAACTCGTTTAAAACCCAGGGTAATTCATTCCTTACCACGATTTCATAACTTGTAATAGTCAACTCTTATATACACAGTCAATCTCTAAGTACCTTTACTTAGATTTAAATGGTCCAGTCATTTAAATTATTCCATTTTAGCCTATTGATATTCCATTCCACCCAAACATCATATCACAAAACATTTCATATCAGAGATATCAACCAACTCAAGGCATTTAACATCATTCAATCACTCATAAATAAAACCGATCACTTCCCACTTAATTTAATTTATCTCTAATTAAATTAATAACTGACTTTAATCACTAAGATTACCTTTACTTAACATTAATTAATTATAAAACAATTAATTAATCATCCTTTAATTATCCATCTTAATTAATCACCATTGACTAATTATCCTTTAGTCATAATAAGGAATTTATTCTTAATAAATTTCACAAATTAGCCGTCCCCCATCACATTAAATGATCCCTTAATTACTTTGATAAAGTAATTAACAATGATTTATTACATTTATCCTTAATTAATTACTCCAATTAATTATCCTATAATTACTTACATTGATTAATTATCCCTTAATTAAGCACACTTCATTAATTAGCTAAACCTTTGATTAATTTCCTTTATCTAACAATCCTTTATTAGTTATACTAAGTACTTAATTCTTAATTACTTCCCTTAAGTAATTTGGATTAAATTATTTACTTTCTTCAAGTAATTGCCCCAATGGCTGACTATTCCTAATAATTAACCTTAATTTTATTAATTAATTAACCTCTAATTAAAAATTTAATTAATTAACCCTTAACAACTAATCACTTAAATCCTCTTAAGATAAACCATAATTATCTTAAGATAAAACCTTTTCTTATTTATGCCTTAATTATCATTAAAATATTTGGTTTAAAAGTTAACTTTGTTTAATTAAATAATTAATTAAGTTTTTAAAATACTTATTCAACTTGATAAATTAAAGTTTCAAATCACACATATTTTTAAGTTCTTTAAACTATTATCAAGGAATAGTTTTAAATCTATTATCAATTTAAATTAATAAACTTGCTTTTTAAAATCTTAAAATTTCATTTCTACACAAGTTTTAAAATAACTTTAACTTAATTTAGCAAAGTTTAAAATTAAATAAAGTTTCAAAACTTCATAAACAATGTTAAAGAAAACTTCTATTATATAATAACTTATATAAGAAATTTTAAAACCAAATTCATTTTTATATTTCAAAAAAACCAAGTTTAAAACTCTTTATAAAAATTTCTTAACACTTACTTTGGGTAAAACCCGAAGTCCACTCGGGTCTAACCCGAATTCTTTTCCATTTCACCGTTTTAGTTAGTTTTTACTTTAGTTTCAATTTATAAAACCTGTAACCAAAAACTGATAACAAGCTTAAAACACTCAGGCATTACTAACTCGATCGAACATCCCACATACTCGAGTTTCAACTCGAGAAAATCCTTATTCCCAAATACCACAACTCAAACCTAAAGCACTGACACGAGAACCATGCATGTGCACTTACACCAACGCCAGAATCACCTCTAGTCTCCGATGATCCTTCTGATGCTGCAACCATCATCGCAGAAACCCATCCCGACCATAATCTCAAGCTTGTCATCAAAATGAGTATCCCAGGTGAAACAGACACCTAGACCATCACAATAAATCCCCTCGAACCCACGATGCCGACCATCGTATCACCTGAAACTCTGGCCCTGCCACCGTAAGCTTCCCATGCAGCCTCCTTCCAAATCCCAAGCGACTCGATGCCTTAGAACAGATGCAGCATCCATAATTTCAAGATCGACAAAAACTAGGGTTAAAACTGAAATCATCACACCGCCGAAGCCACAGCGACTACTCGACGCTTCTACCATTTTTCCCAAACAACTCGCAACTTCTTCCATCACCAGAAGAAAATTTGAGACCCCTCAACCTCTAGATCGCTAGGGATTGCCACAAATTCAATTTCTAGTCAAACCCAAATTGCATCCTCAATGCAATATTAAAAAAATTTATTTTAGTTTTAAAAATCTTAACTTTCTAAATAGATTCAAGTTACAATCTTGAAAAAAATTATGATGCTTGAAATTTATCATATTTTGAATTTTGACTGTGAATTCCCAAATTCTCACAGAAACCTTGCTTTGATTTACTTAAAACTATTTTTAAAATTTGAATCTTGTTAAAACTAACAACTTTTGTTTTGATCCTATTGTCTAAAATGAATTAGAGAATTGAGAAATGATTTTTGAACAAGTCAAAGGCCTGTAAGGCTGGAAAAATAATCACATGTCTGATTTACAGACATGCACAGCATCTTCATACATATAAACATGTTTCAAAGCTTAAAATCATCATGCAATCACATTTTCAAACATACATCACTAGTTTATTTCAACCATTTAACATATGCATCAAATTTAAAGTGATTCATGTTTACAGATTAAAAAGCAGAGGCTCAAACTAAGATCAGAGATGATTTTTAAAATCAACAAAAATACACACAGGCATTTATATATACAAATATGCAAAGAAATCATCACACGGTATTCCACAAGTTACTTAAGTTTTAAATTTAAAAATTTACTCACCTTTTAGAAAGTTTGAACAGAGAGTCTGCATGCTTCTAAACATGAAACTTAAACTTGAAAAAACTGAATTGCTGATTCCTTTTGAAACTTGAAATTTTGTTATTATTTTTTATCTAAGCACTGGAAACTTGAATGCTTGATAAACTTGCTGGAACTTTGATGATTTGATTTTAAAAAATGAATTACAGACTCGGAATTTTATTTTGGTTTTAGAAGTGGATTGATTTTCAGATTATTAATGAGGATTTGTTTTTGAGAATGGTTTACAAGCTTGAGTTTCTAAGCTTTAGAATAGAAAAAAGATAAGAAGGAATGAAGGTGAGAAAATATTTGTTTTCATAAGTTAAAATGATTTATTTTAAAAAAAATGAAAGAAAAATCAAAAATAACATATGACACTTGTTAAAAACTTGACATTTGTCATTCCATTTGTTAATTAGTTTACATATGTTATTATCAAACTTTAATAAGTTTACGTTTGTCATTTAAGATATTTTCATTTATTTTAGATATTAAAAATAAGCTTTATACTTAACTTACTATTTTATAAATACTAAATGTATATACATAAATATAAATTACTTTAGGGAAAATATAAATGAAACAATTTATATACATATAAAATCTTGTTCATATATTTTAAAATCCAAAACATTTTAAAATATCTCTCTTTTGAATTTTAATTTTACATCGAAATTGAAATTCAAATTTAAAAGTCCAATTCAAATCAATTCAATAATACAAACCCAAATTCAATTTGTAATTAATAATTCTATTTATTTATCTATATTTAGAAACAACCCATTCTCATAATTTTTTGAAAACAATAATTTTTATCAATTCAAAATAATTCATAAAGAGGATTATCACATTTAATTTTGCTTGAAATTTCCGAAATATCACATTCGGACAAACCAATTTCATTGAGATTTCGTACATCGCAAATATGACTATTCATTGTACAACTTTTGCATGTCATATAATGTGGATCAGAATCCATATTCTACTCTTGCTACAGAGTTCAAAACTCATAGAAGACGATACACGGTCTTGGGAAAATAGACACTTAAATGACCAAATTATGAATGTGTTTAGTAGCCGTAATAAACAACTTTATCAATTAGATTGGATTGTAACGAATTGCACCTTAGTGGGTCCAAATTTTGACTAAATCAAAATACAAGTCCATTAGGGTACGGATCATTGGCTTTGGTAACTTGTAATAACACAAGTATACTAGGGTGCAAACAATTTAAACTTATAGCGGAGTTAAAAGATATAACATAACATATGTATTATGGCTACTACCTCAGAATATTATTTCTTAGGTATTTAGTTGCCTTGCTCGCACCGAGCATAAATAAAAAGACTTAACCATCTACAGTTCCTGTCTTGCTCCAGTATCCAGTCTTTTTAAACCTAACATGTTGATTGTTATATGAAGAGGGGTCATAACAACACATTCTGGTGATTGAAAAATTACATACTTTACCCATCCCATTAATTTATGTCGATTGACTTCTATTTAAGTGTTATGCTTATTAATTACTACTCATTTGTTAAATCTTATATGCACGTATAATGGTCCTAACCTATCCTTCTCTAAGATATCATTATATATATAACTATGTAACTATATATATATATATATATATATATGTATGTATATGTATATGTATATAAACATTTCACTACCCAAGAACCCCATTCCACTTAATACTTCTTAAATAGAGAGGAGACATACCCATTGGCCATATACCACCTCAAGTCCCCAAAGCAGGCACTCTACAATGTTAAGGCTAGTCGGTCGGCTCTAGCTACAGACAATGATGACCCATATATATGGATCTATAGTATAATATATAATTTGATTGATGTACTGCTAATGCAACTCAATGAATCATCTAATGGTTAACAAGCCCGCTTCCGATAAACTAATTTTCATGTGACAATCTACTTTGAGGTTTTTTCATCTCCCATATGGATTCTACACTAGCAGGAAGCAAAATCCATCAGGGCATAATTCAAGTCTTTACTATCGCTCACTCGGGACCATTGATGGTCATAGTCTATACGTCATACCTACTGCTAAATACCATTAGGTCAACCTTTCACAATCGACATCTCATTTAGACTAAACTAAATAAGTCAAGGAAAATGCCCCTTTCAGTTACTTACTACCTCTTATTGGATATGAAATAGACCCCATCTCCTTAAATGTACCGGGCCATTTAATACTTCAAATCCAAGGTGAACCCTTGATATATTTTCCACTACCTATCTGAAATGCATATCCATTCCCTACAGATCCTACGGTTGGAGACGTCCCACATCAGTAGTAATTGTACACAATTACCGTTAGACTTTAGGTGAAGGTTAGACTTCTTTTATGTAACTATACTTACCTCGCATCCCAACCCACTAAACCAAACCTATCGCCCAAAGCCTAAGTGTTGGGCTAGGCCACGCATGTTCTAAACGTATAATTGAAGCTATATAATTTTCTACTATGAAAATTATATTGCCTTCTGCATGTATTTAATAGTATTGACAATTGATATTTAATTGTCTGCTACGTGATTATTCCTAGTTTATATGATTAGGCTTCGGTTTCCTTCTAATATCTAGTAACCGTCAACTACCCATAATAGTGCCAAAATTGGACAATCTCTAATCAATCCTCATTTAATTCCTTTAATCTATTTACCAAAAAAATTCACTTATTATGCCTATTCAATTTCCCTACAAATATCGTACTAAATTCCCTAATTAGTCCTCATTTAATTCCTTTTCTAACTCTCTATTAATTACAAAAAAATTCCCTTTAAATCTGTAGGATCGATTTCAACCTAGAGGGGAGTGAATAGGGTGATAATAATAATAAAATTAATGCAGAAATATATATAATAATTGCAGCATAGATAATAGCAGAATAATAAAAGAAGAAATAAAACAACACAGATTTACCCAGCTTTGGCAATAACCTGCCTACGTTCTTCCCCCAAGGTTTCTACTAGAAATTAAGTAGTCAGAAGCTTATACATGTAAAATTGCAACACCCGCTAACAACTAACTTAACTCTACGCTCAAAACCTTGCCACAACTCAGCCACTGAGTTGCAAATTCTCAAACTACGCCCCATAGTTTGTACTTAGTCGCACGACTAGAAAATTACATAATTTAAAAAAGAAAATTATAAAATAAAACAAAACCAAAATTATAACTAAAAAACCCTATATGCTCTTTGAAGCGCAATAAAAAGCAATTAAAGCCAGCGCATAAAAACTAAAAGACATGTTCCCCATTTTATTTTTCTCATGTAAAACTTCGACCGACTTCATTTATCATTCTTCAAGCAATTAGGGTTTCGTGTTGAAGCCGCCGCCTTGATGTTGTGATCGATTGAAATATGCTTCTGGTTACTTCATCAATCAATTTGCTTGAGTTGCTCTCGATAGCTTCAATTTGATTCGAGTTCGAATGACACGAAATTGGTATATGATTTACATTTTTGTTTTACTTGTTGATTTGCTTGAACACGAATGCTTCACTAACGATGATGATATGGGGATTTATATAGGGACCGAAACCCTAAATTATCGTTCGTATTTTGAATTTGAATTTGAAAATAATTTTGTTCGGCCTTTCGTTTTCGCTTGAATGCTTGTGATATATTCTGACTATTTCAATTCGCACATTAGTTGAATTTCTTTGAGTCAGTTCCATTATTTGCTCCTTTGATTTTGGCATTTGAATTTGCTGACTTTAAGATAAAGAATGACTTCGACTTAATCAACTCCCTTCTACTATGGCTTGTTCTTCGCGTTGGTATACATACGAATTTGAGATGTCTTCGAGTATGTTTGACCCCTGTTGATTATTATCTCGGTCTACTTGTTTGAATTATTATCGGGCTTAGTTCCTTATGCTTTCTGGTTTATGCTCCATATTTTTATGCACTTATATTCATGGTTGCATTCGTTTTTGTGTGTTTATGCTGAAAGATTTGCATTGCTTCAGTTACCATTTTGAGTTGTTTGATTATTCGTTGTTTGCATTTATATGTATATATTGTGTGAATTACTTGCTACATCTTCAAGTCCGGTTTGTGTGGTCCCTTTGTGTTGAGGCAGTTTCATTGATCTGGTGCACTTGATTGTACAGTCCTTGTGCTTCACTTTGCTATGTCCACGCAGTTCACCACTTTGTTTTAACTATACTGACCTAGTCCTGTTTTCACTTGAACATTTTGTTTTCATTCGAAGTTTTGTTGCTTTATACATTTTGCAGTTTGGACTCGTGATGTGCATTTGAAACTTTGTTACTTCGACTGCATATATATATTTCGAATATATTCCCTGGTTGAAAGTTCAAAACTGCTGCTATTTTGTTTCATATGAATGTAGTCTTCCTTGGTCTTATGTACCTTCATTCTTATGCCATATGAGCTCTATTGTCGCCTTTGTTGCATTGTGTGGATTGAAGCTTCATATTTTTGAGTTCTTTTGTGTGCCTTTGTATTTTGTTCCAGTTGACTGGTCATGCTCTGACCTTTGTACATGTGATTGCATATCCATTGTGCATGTTTTCATGTATAGTCTGTTGCACTTGCCTTGAGATTGAATGGTTAAGGCTTGAACTGTATGTATGTTGTCACATGTATGCATTCATGTGTATAGTCATTGTTGAGTTGCTTTAAGTTAATCTTGAAACTGTTTCATTCAGTTTGATGTTCATCATGTGTACATTTTGTTGTGGCTTCATGTCTTAACTCCATTGAAGTTTGGTTTACCACTTCGTTGTTTGAGCAAGTTGAACTTGAGTGATCGCTACTTTCTCCAATCTGGTCTGCATGTTCAGGTTGTGTTCAAAGTACGTTTTGATATGAGTGCAGTAATCATTTCCTTGAACTGATTTCTTTGTATTGCTTCATGACGTCACTGTCGAGTCTGTTCTCAAGTGTACCCATTGAATTTTTGGTCCAGGCTTGTTTTATGTTGGTTTGTGTATTTCTGGTTTCGCATGTTGCTATTGAATTGAATCTAGCCTTAGCTTGGGTTTGACCTTTCCTTACCTGTCCCTGTAGTTTTATTAAGTGTGTATCGGTGTGCATAGCTGATGTGCACGTAAATGTGCATTTATTTACATCCATATTTTATCTCCTTCTATTTAAATAAACGTAATATTTAGGCATTTTAATTTTTTTAAAACCAAAATTTGATTATTTTCAAGCCATCATATTTTCATCTTCATTCAGGGGCAAAATGGTCATTTTTGTGCATGAGTCAATCTAAGAATTTTTACTTGGACATTTTTTGATAATTTTTGTAGGAATTTGGATGCATATGGAAGAGGCTTATATGACGGTGCATGCACAAATGAAATACAAAGGAATGAAGAGGAAATAATTCAAGTTCGAGATCATGGAAGACCCCACCGACTTACCTAAATGTACAATTATGAGCTAAAAGACAACTAAGTGGGGGATAAAGCTTCATGCATAACAAATGATGGATTGATTAGTGGTTAATGGTTACTTGGTGGCCACACTTCCTAAAGGGCATTTTAGGTAGTGTAGGATCGATTTCACCCTAGAGGGGGGGTGAATAGGGTGATAGTGTAAATTATAAAAATTAATCGCGGAAGCTTATAAATTAATTTCAATTCAGATCACAGAATAGCAGCACAGATATCGTAGAATATAAATAACAGAACAACACAGAATTTACCCAGCTACGGCAAAACCCTGCCTACGTGCTGCCCCCAAGGTTTCTACTAGAAATTAGATAGTCCCTCGCTTACACACGTAAACTCGCTATACCCGCTATTGACTAATCTAACTCTACGCTCAAAACCTTGCCACAACTCAACCACCGAGTTGCGAATTCTCAAGCTACGCCACGTAGCTTGTCCCCTAGTCACACGACTAGAAAATTTAAACGGTTTAAAAAAGAAAATACAAATTAAAAACAATTAAATAACCCTAATTTAAAAACAAAGCCTTATAATTTATAAGCTTCTCAAAAGAAAGGTCCGGCCCCTTTTTCTTCTTTTATGTTATTGCGGCCCGTTCCCTTTTAATTGATGCCGGCACTTGTTTCTTCGTTTGTTCTTCTTCCTTTAAAAAATTAGGGCTTTTGGTATGATTGAGGTCGCCGATTCCAGTAGCTTCGACCGAGATAAATATAATTCAGTTCCTTACGTTCGTCGATCGATTTGTCTCTTTGAGTTTCTGTCGGCTACTTCAATTCGATCAAGTTCGAATTATAATTGGTATGTTAATTTTTTGCTATTTGCTTTTCCTAGTTTTGGCTTGCTTGAACTTGATCAAATAATTGCCGATGATGATTAGGGTTTTTATAGGATTTGATTTCCTATTTTTGCATTCGTATATGTTGATTTGAATTTTTCTTCGCCCGTTCGATTATGCTTGGATGCTCGTGATTTTTCCTTGACTAATTCATTTGTGTAAATACTCGATTGCTTGATTGACACGACTTTAATTTATTTCGTGATGACCACGGTGTTGATTTTTACCTTGGTCAATTTTGACTTGTTCATTATATCCACGGCTTTGAATTCTGATGCTTGATAAAATTGATTTGCTATTTTTATAGCATACTCGACTTTGGTCATTTGTTTTGAAAACTGCAGCTTGATGCATGCATCCCTCTTGCTGTCGTAGATGTTGCACTGCTTCACCACTGTTCAGTTGCATATATTATCTAATGTTGTCACTTATGTTTGCACTGCTTTACATCTTGTAGTTTGCTTTGGTCTTGAGCATTGCCGTGTCATTGAGCATTGTTGTGTCCATATTGTATTCAGTGTTTACTTTGAGCATGTTGTAGTGTGTTACCATATTGATGCCTCTGATCATTTGACTGCACATGTTTCAGTGACATTGTGTTCATTTGAGTTGTCTCCACCTTCTGGTATGCCGCAGCTTGGTCTTTGTTGCATTTGCTTGAGTTTGTACAGTGTTGTACTTGTTGCCTTGTATCACTGGTTCATTGGGCTGCATACATGTTGTAAGTGATTTGTGCTTAGTTGCATCACTGGTATTTGGGGCTGCTGTGTATTGTTCATGACTGTTTCATGCAGTTCATTGTGTAGCCTTGGTTTTTGTTGTTGTACCCTTATTGCTTCCCTGACCTGATGGCTTTGGTTTTCATTGTCCACACATGTTCATGCTTTACCGCAGCTTGTTGTTTGTGTACTGATCATGTATCCTGTGCATTATCTGTTACATGAAACTGTAAGGTGAATGTTGCATATGAGTCTGGGCATGGGTATTTGCAGTTTTGTTTTTGTCAGTTGCATCGAGTCTTGATTCTACTTGCTGTTTCAACATGAGTCCACTGTGCTTGGCCTTGGTTATATTGATTTGGTGCAGGCTTTCCATTTTCCTTTAATTCACTGTGTCTTTTGTTTGCACCTGTTAGCCTGTCCCTTGTTTGGTTTTTGGTGACATCTGTTGGCTGTGCATTGAGCATTGTTCGAACTTGTATCACTTGAGTTGAATCCAGTTTCACAACTCGGGTTTGACCTTGTGCCGAAGTCGAGATTTTATTTATGTTGCACCTGAGTTGAACCCGTCTTTTTAATTTGGGTTTGACCTGTGCTCACCTGTCCCTGTAGCATTATCAAGTGTATATCGGTGTGCACGGCCTTGTGGCATATACAGTGATACACTGTGTATGTCACAAGTTGTTCGTGTATGATGAATTCAAATTTAAATGATGACGAACAACCGAAATAACTGAGGCAAATATCATTTTCGAAATTCACGTTTTATTTTATATTGCAAAAATATTTCTTTTTCAATTTTACTGCGTTAGTGAATATTTTTGCAGATTGCTCAGATGCTGGATTCAAACTGGAATGAAGTTGAAGACAAAGTACGAGTGTGAGTGATATGTAGTGAGGACATTTGTAAATGTGAAATTGTGGTGTAATTGAATTTGTAATCAAAATTGTATATGTATAGTGAGAGCTTGAATTTGTACTATTCAAAATTGTAATAAATATTTGTTTGAATAAAATATTCGTTTGAATTCAAATTCCGTGTTATTTATTTTATTCAGCAAATATTTATTTAATCTGTGAAAATAAAATAGTATATTAACAAATACATTTAAACGAATGTATATATGTTTATTATCATCAAACAAAAATCATATGTATCAAACAAAAATCATATGTATATATGAAAAACAAACGATTCCTGTTTAAAGTACCACATATCGACAAACTATATAGAATTTTGATGAGCGATGGTTGTTAGAAATATGATAGATAAAGAGATGGTCATGGAATTTTTTACCAACAAAAATTTTTATAACTCTTGTTTAAATTTCTAAAGAAATTTATTAATTATACTGTCTCAAGTCGTAATATTTGATCAATATTAACACTCATCACTTTTTCAATCACTATTTTTCTTTTCGATAATCATTAGGGAGTCAGATTAGTCAAAATAGTCATTTAAAATCAAATTCAAAAATAATTATGAAATTAATTTTTCAAAATGACTAATCTAAAAATATGGTCAAAATTGATTTTCTACAGGGGGTTTTAAAAGAAAATTTTCTGCTATTTGAAATTTTTTTGAAATGAAGAATATGTAGATATTTTCTTTGAAAAACGATGCAGTTACTAAATGTCTCAAAAATCACGTTCAACTAGTAATTTTTCTATCAACTAGATTACCAGTGTAATCTGCATCTGAATTTCTCTTTCGCTCAAAATTATCATCAATTGAATTTTATAGACCAAAACATGAGGTGTGCACCAAAAATTTCAAACTCAATTTTTACAGCAATTTAAATGACATTCTTTTGAATTTGAATTAAAGCCGTGTAAATAATCAAAAAACCGTGAATGAAGAGTTAGCCAAATGGATTATCAACAATCAATGAATTTCCTAATACCAAAAGACCATCGTTTTTCCAATTTAATCTGTATGAAGTATTTCAAGAATTTGTAGTGTTTTTGGCATATAAAATATAATTGGCCACCTATGTTGAATAAGTCAAAGTCAAAATCACCATCTTTTCATCATCTCATTATTGGCTGATTTTAATTCAGAATATGGTGCAGATTATCACATTTAATATATCGTTTAAAACATACCATTACCTGTTTTACCTTTACGATATTTTTCGTCGTTGTCCATTGTGATTCTGTCATCTTTATACTAGGCTAAGGAACTTTGTTTTGTCGCCCGTTGTGTTTCTGGAACAGCCAAAAACCAGAAAACACTATTGTTGTTCCTTAGCCTGCCACCACACCTACACGGAAAAAGATTTATGTGACCTATTTGTTTTTATAGGTCCATGGTTGTTAGTGGCAGAAAATTTTGAAAAATAATTTTGTGTAGGCCCAAAACTGTTTATAATTGTTCCCTTCGGCACCCAAATTTGTTTAACTTTGAGAGATTTTATATTTGTGCCTTTTGGAACCCAAATCGGTATAGTTTTCACATGTTTGGGTCTATACCAACAATTATTGTGACTGTGTCCATATTTTCTACAAATCGTGCACATGGAATTAATTTGACTAATATTGCTTTCAACAATTTTCGAACTGTTATATCCAAGTCCTTGTCTAACCGAATTAACAGTTTGCTTTCCTAATAGCATATTCAACGATTTTTCACTTTTTGAAAATTTATCTAAAGTCGTTGACAATTGTTGGACTTGTGATTTGAGAGATTCATTTTCGTTTAACAACTGTGTGCACTTTTTAATAGAATTCTCTCTCCTAGTATTTTCATTCTCCTTTAAAATCAGAATTTCATTTTCAAGCGATTTTATTTTAATTTCTGATTTTTTAATTTCTTCATCAAATGTTGGACACTTATCACACTTAGGGATTCTACTTTGATAGGTTTTAACTAATTGATCAAGTTGTTTATTACATTCTATCAAAGTATCTTTTTGAGATTCAAGTTTGGCGTATTTTTTCCTAAGTCGTTCAAAACAACCGTTTACTTCATGAAAATATATAAGCAACTCAGAATGGGTAAGTTTTGATACCTCACTTGGCTCGTCATCGTCACCGTCAGTTGTATCACCTCGAAGACACAATTCTGCCTTTTCGCTTTCACTACCAGTGCTTTGATCATTCTCGTCTATTTCATCCCAAGTGGCTGCAAAACTTTTCTTTTTCTGTTTCTTCCCATGGCTGGATTTAATTTGTGGACAATCGGGCTTGATATGGCCGGGTTTGTTGCAATTATAACAAATAAACTTTTGTTCTTCTGAGTAGTCTAGTGCTTTTGCAATTCTGCTTTTTGCTTTTTGATTTCGAGCTGAATTTCCATGTTTTTGATTCCATTTTTTGAATTTCCTTATTAACAGCTCCAATTCTGCTGCTCCATCATCTTCATCGTTATCATCATCACTTTCGGTTGTTCCTTTGAGAGCTATTGATTTCTTTTGAGTGTCACCTCCTTCACGCTCTTCTTTGAATTTCATTTCTAGCTCATAAGTAGTGAGATTTCTGATGAGTTCTTCAACTTTAAGTTGTTTTAAATCTTTCGATTCTTGTATGGCAGTTACTTTTGCTTCAAAGCTTCGTGGAAGGACTCTGAGGATTTTCCTGACTATTTCTAATTCGGTGTATGTTTTTCCGAGAGCTTTTGATTTGTATACGATATTGGAGAGTCGTCCGTACATCTCTTTGACATTTTCTTCCTTCGCCATTTTGAAGTTCTCGTATTCGCTGCTTAGCATTGCAAGGCGAGATTCTTTGACTTGAGATGTTCCTTTGTGTGTCACTTGTAGTATGTGCCATATTTCCTGCGCAGTTAGACAATGTGAGACACGATTAAATTCAAATTGATCTAATGAACAGATAATAGAATTCATAGCTTTAGCATTAGTATTTTGTAATCTATTTTCTAGTTCTGTCCATTGTTCCTTTGGTTTTTCTATTTCCCGATTATCTACAGTTATAGTTGGTATTCTATAACCTGTCTCAACAATATTCCAAGCGTCAATGGTTTTCAGAAAAATTTGCATTCTATTTTTCCAATAAGCATATTCACCATTGAACATTGGTGGTCTAACTATGGATTGACCTTCTGCAAAAGCATTATTAAAAGAAGCCATTTTAAAAATTCAAATTTTTAAAACAAAAACCGATATTTTTTTTAAAGACGAATTTTTAAAACAAAAATTGATTTTTGTAAAATCAAATTTTTAAAACAAAAACGGCCTTTGTTCCTAGCTCCGATACCACTTGTAGGATCGATTTCACCCTAGAGGGGGGGTGAATAGGGTGATAGTGTAAATTATAAAAATTAATCGCGGAAGCTTATAAATTAATTTCAATTCAGATCACAGAATAGCAGCACAGATATCGCAGAATATAAATAACAGAACAACACAGAATTTACCCAGCTTCGGCAAACCCTGCCTACGTGCTGCCCCCAAGGTTTCTACTAGAAATTAGATAGTCCCTTGCTTACACACGTAAACTCGCTATACCCGCTATTGACTAATCTAACTCTACGCTCAAAACCTTGCCACAACTCAACCACCGAGTTACGAATTCTCAAGCTACGCCACGTAGCTTGTCCCCTAGTCACACGACTAGAAAATTTAAACGATTTAAAAAAGAAAATACAAATTAAAAACAATTAAATAACCCTAATTTAAAAACAAAGCCTTATAATTTATAAGCTTCTCAAAAGAAAGGTCCGGCCCCTTTTTCTTCTTTTATGTTATTGCGGCCCGTTCCCTTTTAATTGATGCCGGCACTTGTTTCTTCGTTCTTTCTTCTTCCTTTAAAAAATTAGGGCTTTTGGTATGATTGAGGTCGCCGACTCCAGTAGCTTCGACCGAGATAAATATAATTCAGTTCCTTGCGTTCGTCGATCGATTTGTCTCTTTGAGTTTCTGTCGGCTACTTCAATTCGATCAAGTTCGAATTATAATTGGTATGTTAATTTTTTGCTATTTGCTTTTCCTAGTTTTGGCTTGCTTGAACTTGATCAAATAATTGCCGATGATGATTAGGGTTTTTATAGGATTTGATTTCCTATTTTTGCATTCGTATATGTTGATTTGAATTTGTCTTCGCCCGTTCGATTATGCTTGGATGCTCGTGATTTTTCCTTGACTAATTCATTTGTGTAAATACTCGATTGCTTGATTGACACGGCTTTAATTTATTTCGTGATGACCACGGTGTTGATTTTTACCTTGGTCAATTTTGACTTGTTCATTATATTCACGGCTTTGAATTCTGATGCTTGATAAAATTGATTTGCTATTTTATAGCATACTCGACTTTGGTCATTTGTTTTGAAAACTGCAGCTTGATGCATGCATCCCTCTTGCTGTCGTAGATGTTGCACTGCTTCACCACTGTTCAGTTGCATATATTATCTAATGTTGTCACTTATGTTTGCACTGCTTTACATCTTATAGTTTGCTTTGGTCTTGAGCATTGCCGTGTCATTGAGCATTGTTGTGTCCATATTGTATTCAGTGTTTACTTTGAGCATGTTGTAGTGTGTTACCATATTGATGCCTCTGATCATTTGACTGCACATGTTTCAGTGACATTGTGTTCATTTGAGTTGTCTCCACCTTCTGGTATGCCGCAGCTTGGTCTTTGTTGCATTTGCTTGAGTTTGTACAGTGTTGTACTTGTTGCCTTGTATCACTGGTTCATTGGGCTGCATACATGTTGTAAGTGATTTGTGCTTAGTTGCATCACTGGTATTTGGGGCTGCTGTGTATTGTTCATGACTGTTTCATGCAGTTCATTGTGTAGCCTTGGTTTTTGTTGTTGTACCCTTATTGCTTCCCTGACCTGATGGCTTTGGTTTTCATTGTCCACACATGTTCATGCTTTACCGCAGCTTGTTGTTTGTGTACTGATCATGTATCCTGTGCATTATCTGTTACATGAAACTGTAAGGTGAATGTTGCATATGAGTCTGGGCATGGGTATTTGCAGTTTTGTTTTTGTCAGTTGCATCGAGTCTTGATTCTACTTGCTGTTTCAACATGAGTCCACTGTGCTTGGCCTTGGTTATATTGATTTGGTGCAGGCTTTCCATTTTCCTTTAATTCACTGTATCTTTTGTTTGCACTTGTTAGCCTGTCCCTTGTTTGGTTTTTGGTGACATCTGTTGGCTGTGCATTGAGCATTGTTCGAACTTGTATCACTTGAGTTGAATCCAGTTTCACAACTCGGGTTTGACCTTGTGCCGAAGTCGAGATTTTATTTATGTTGCACCTGAGTTGAACCCGTCTTTTTAATTTGGGTTTGACCTGTGCTCACCTGTCCCTGTAGCATTATCAAGTGTATATCGGTGTGCACGGCCTTGTGGCATATACAGTGATACACTGTGTATGTCACAAGTTGTTCGTGTATGATGAATTCAAATTTAAATGATGACGAACAACCGAAATAACTGAGGCAAATATCATTTTCGAAATTCACGTTTTATTTTATATTGCAAAAATATTTCTTTTTCAATTTTACTGCGTTAGTGAATATTTTTGCAGATTGCTCAGATGCTGGATTCAAACTGGAATGAAGTTGAAGACAAAGTACGAGTGTGAGTGATATGTAGTGAGGACATTTGTAAATGTGAAATTGTGGTGTAATTGAATTTGTAATCAAAATTGTATATGTATAGTGAGAGCTTGAATTTGTACTATTCAAAATTGTAATAAATATTTGTTTGAATAAAATATTCGTTTGAATTCAAATTCCGTGTTATTTATTTTATTCAGCAAATATTTATTCAACCTGTGAAAATAAAATAGTATATTAACAAATACATTTAAACGAATGTATATATGTTTATTATCATCAAACAAAAATCATATAAGCGCATATTCAACAGGTAGCCCCCTAAAAATAGAATTAGGGTTTTATGCATGTATATATAGCCCTCTTATGTATATGAAACTATCTTCTACTCTTTCATTTTATTTAGGAAATTAAGAGATCAAAGTGTAAGCTCAATGTTCTATGAAATGAAAATGGCTTCCAAGCCTCTTTCTTCTCTCTTTTCTACATGCTTTTCTTTGTTTTATTGTTAATGTTTATTTCTATGCTCTCTTCCTCCTTATGTTCAAAGCTTAGATTTACATTTATGCAAGTAGTTAGTAGCTAATCTCTTTTGCTTTCTTTGCTTATTTTCTATTTTCTTTTCTTTTTAATGTTGAAACTTACTTGTGTTGCTTCAATGCCACAAATAAGAAGCTGAACTCCTTCAATTTAGGGGTGATGAAGCTCTCTAACTTTATGTAATCTCAACATTTTATCATTTATGATCTCATTTGGTTTATGCTTCATGAAGTTGATTTTGATGCAAGTTTATACAAGTGGGTTTGATAGCTTATATTGCTTATGCAAATGAGCTATTCTTATTCAACATAAACACAAGTTGCATCATCATTTTCTAATCCATTTTTGATTGTGAAAGTAAAGTAAAAATGAAATTTTATGATCTATATTACTAGTTACAATAGTAAATAGATCATACTTAAAATAGCTTTTGCTTTGGTTTCATTTTCATGAGAATTATTTGTTGTATTATAGTTTGATGGTTTGAGTTATGTTAATTAGTAACATAAACAAACCATACTTATGATAAATACAACAATATTTCACTTAAATCAAAGTAAGAGATCATAAATTGTTTGTTTTTTGATTTACAAAAATTTAAGAGTGGATTTTCCTCTAAATTGTTCTCTAGTCCAATAGTTTTCTAATCACATTTTAATTCTAGTTTAGCTTCATTTTAGTTCTAGTCAACAATTTCTTCTCTATTTGGTCTAATTTGATTGAATAGATTTTTAAAACTCTAACGACTCCCTACGGATCGACCCGTATTCGCCACGTACTTCAAGTGTACGCCTTGCGCTTGCGGTTATTTTTAATTTGAAATTTTTTGACGGTTTTCTAACTCCATAGAATTTCCGTCGATTAACAAGATATTGGTGCCGTTGCCGGGGAATTGTTTTGATTTTATTTTTCTATTCTTCGAATTATTTGTGTTTGATTTTAGTGTGTGTTTGTTTTGTGTGTTTGTTTGAGTGTTGTGAGCATTTATTTGTGTTCTTGTTTGTTTTGCATTTTCATTTGCATATGCATATTTAGAAGAAAAAAAATTTGACACAACTTCAATTGTAGAAAAAAAAATTCCACTTCATTTTGCATTTACAACTTTCATTTTACAAGTTCTTCTTACAATTTCATTTTATTTTTATAATCTACGTTTACATTGTCAAATACTGTAGCTTTTCTGTCTACAATCCCTCTCTGTTTTACGAAACTGCTATCAACATTCTCATCTGTTTACATTCACATGACCTTCTAACCCCACTGCTTCATCCAAGCTTCAACACACAACCTCACCGATCGTCGAAACCTCTACAGCAGCAACTCATGCACGCCACTTCAGTTTAGCTCCATCATCCAGTTATTCAAAAACATCAGACAAACTCCAATTCTTTATTCAACTGCCACTGTGCACAAGCACATCAAAACTGCCACTAACCTGAATTGCCTTCAACAAACAGACCAATCCACTTCTACAACTGACCTCTGCATACCTCCTTGCCTTTCCATAAATTCTGCATCTTCATTCCACCACAACCATTCAAACTAGCCTTCCCTCTGATCAAACTGCAATTCCATCAAAAACAACATCACCAGACAAACAGCACAATCTCCCACTTCATCACCGCCATCACTGTGCATCTACATTGACCATACTCAAACCCATTTCAACTACCACATCCTACATCACCTCCCCACACTACAACAGTGCCCAACCACTAAACTTCCCATTTCTACCATAACTTACTTCATCACCAGTTCAACCTGCTTACTGTTGCAACAACTCACATATATCCCTGACCATCTGCCTTTAATTCAACAGCCACCTCTTATCAACTTCACTACATCACCCACCCACCATCTCCAGCCAGCTGCCACTTACCTCAGTTCAAACACAATCAACTACATCTACTTCATTTCATTACTACTGCAGCCTGTCCACCATTGTGCCATCCACCTCAACTGTGACACCATCTTACATACAGACTACTGACAGCAAGCTTCACAACTGCGAACACGTCAGCAATTACCTCATCACCAAACACAGAACCACCCTCGACTACCAGAAACCACTCGCCTTTCAATCGACATCGAATCGAATTGACTACCTCCTCACTGTGCACAACCACAGTAATCACCAATCTACACAGTTCATAACCAAAATTCCAACACCTCCAAACCATTCATCACTGCCATCAGTTACATAAACTTCACCACGAACTTCCACCCCAAATCGCCTTCAACTCAACTCGCCTAACACCCTCGAAATCACGACCAAATCAGTGAACTCGCGACCTCACCACAATTGACCAATCAATCTCGAACACGAACAGCAATCAAACAACCCGTTCGCCTTCTCTAATCGAACACTACCCCTTCGTCCTCCATCTGCTGCAACTTCGAGATTACCTAACATTGACCATCGCATTCGAACAACCATCAAATCCAAATTAACATCGCAACTTCAATATCGATCGACAAACCACACTCCAAAATTCGAACGACCTACCCTCTCCAAATCCATCCACCCGAAACCCCAAACCGAGAACACGATCTGAAATTGAATCATCAATCACCATCAAATTGTGAACTTGAGCACAACTAATCATGGTTTTTGGAATTTGATTTGGAAGTCTATTTTGGAATATTTGATTTAAAATCTTGAGTTGGAATTTTCTTACTGTGTTGATTTTCGTTTGACAGTGTTAATTGACCGTGGTGAATCTTTTCAGTGTATTTATTTTGAATTGAGATTGTGGGCCGAGCCCTAGTGGAGTGAATAAAAAAAAATTGTCTGTGTTTTTTTTATTTTGAGTTGACTTTGGAACTAAAATTAGTTTTTAATCTTAAAAAAACAATTTGTTTTAGTTCATTTCTTTTCAATATATCAAAAAAAAAGACAATCAACAAGTTTAATTCGTTTTTAATTCATCTAGTTTAAATTGTTTTTGTTTTTCATTAGTTTTAGTCTTCCTTCTCTTTCAAAAAAAAGAGTTTGTTTGGGTTTTCTTTTGTTTTCCCAATTTGTTAAGTTTTGTTTTTCTTTTATTTGTTTAGTTTTACTTATATATATATAACTGTATATATCTTGTTTTTATTTTCAGCTTGCCAAAGCAGAAAGAAAAGAAGTGTTTGCTCAAATAATTGCTTGCCTGCTTGCTTAAAAAAAATTGCCGCTTAAAAGTAAATTGCTAATAATCTGCATGCTTTGGTAGCATGCCCTTTTCCCTTGTTTTTAATTTGGTTTGCTTTGTTGGTTGCTTGCATTTGCATTTATATATATATACAAAATCCAAAAAACCAAAAACAAATTTCATTTTAGTTGCATTGTTAATACACGTTTAATTTCTGTTTTGCATTCATCTCATCTTATTTTCTTTTCTAAGGGAAATACCCCAATTCACATAAGGTGAGGGATTTCATCACCCTTTCCTTAGCCCACAAACGCATTTCGTCGTAGAATTTGACTAATAATAAAGGTTAGACGTTGGACCTAAGGGTGTCACGAGCTCACTTAGGGCTTAATTGTATCTTCACAATTGTTTTATTTGAACGATTTTATTTCTTGGTGTCTAGGCTACGGCAGAGCGATAACCAGTTATAAAAATTATGGTGATACGTAAATATTTTACTGATTGTTCCTCTAAAGGTACTTAAACCTTCGGCTGCATTGCTACGGTGATTCGTGGTGCACCGATAACCCCTGTCCGTTACCTGGCTGAGAAATATTTTTGTTGATTTAAGACAAAGTGTGATTATACAGTTTTGGATTAGGAGCTATTAAGGACAGAAAACTGTAATTAAGTCCTTTGCATTCATTTAGTTGCATTAGTTCATGCATATTTAAAAAAAACTTAAAAATCCAAAAAACAAAAAAATTGTAAATTTTACTTAACTTAATTTTTAATCAAAAAAAATTCTTTCTTTTCCTTTGAAAATTTTCAATCAAAAACAAAAATCCAAAAAAAAATAAAATATTTTTAAAAAGAAAAAATTTGAAAATTCAAAAACAAAAATCAATTTCCATTTTCTAAAAACAAAAAAAATCCTTTTCGTAAATATTTAAAATACAAAAAACAAAAAAAATACAAAAACAAAAAAAATACAAAAACAAAAACATAAAAAAAATTTGAAAAAACCAAAAAAAAAAATCAAACTTTTCTTTTGAAAATAAATCTCACTTGTTAAATAGTTTTCTCCCTTGTAAAAAAAAATTCAAAAGAAAAAAACACGGTTTCAGATCTTCTTTCATTCCCTGAACTCAATTCTAACTCCTTTCTCTTCTCGACTTTCATTTGTGCATGAGTACTTGGACTCATGACACAACAACGAATCGTTGGACTCGTGTGATAACCCTGATTTTATGGGTAATTTTATGATACAATTTAGTTTATGATTGTTTAATAATTGAAGAAAAATAGGAATAGAGACTTATTGCCAATGAATGGTCAAAAAGTATGTACTGGTGCACAAGACAGTATACACACATACACATATTTTCTGCATTATAAAATAGGCAGAAATTAATTTGTAAGTTAGAATAAATAGATTACAAGTACATAGGCATGCAGACATGATTATTGCAGACATGAATATGTCTTTAAAACAAGTTTAGTATAAAGAAAATAAAAATAGGTAGACTAGAATAAACATATGCAGTAGATAGTAAGTACTTAAAAATAAATAAATAAGTTTACATATGATATGCAGGAGCATAAGAAAGCACTGCTGGTAGAAGACAAGGCTTGCATGGAAATAGTATGAATCTTTAGTAAACCACTTTAGCTATTTTCAGTAATTCTTTTGCTTAGAACAATTTAGTCATGCATATAACATGACCCGGGGTAGGATTAAAAGAGTAAGTTTTTATTTTTCTGAAAATATAATGAGGACCACATACCCTTTTTCTTCTTTCATTTAAATTAAGACTAAAGGCAGATCATATTAATGGGGTAAAACTGACATTGGGTAATTTTCTAAAACCCTAGTGGCAGCCAGGGTCTAGTATAAGAAGGCTTAAGGATAGTGAGGTCTGTCACAATTTTTAAAACAGAAAAAAAAAGAGTAGCAATAAAAATATAAACCAGAGGCAATGAAGAGCACTGACCATTAGAGTTAAGAGGAAGTAGAGGATCAAAGGGAAAAGGAAGGCTTAGGAAAAGAAATTAAGGTGAGTAACCTCACTGGAAACATTGGCAATAAGTCCTGAATATTGAGGCAACCTGACTAAATTCATATTTTCATTTGTTTGGAAGCTGTGTTTGTTTTTATGAGTTGGTAATTTTGACTTGTTTTATGATATTTTTAAATGAAAACTCCTTTATCTTGATTTACCCAGAATAAAAAAGCCATGGATTTAATGTTTAAATATGTTTCTCTGTGTTATGATTTAACTTTGAGATGAAGTAGTTAATATGGGTTTTTCTTTATACATTTATTAGTTTAAAACCCAGGATGCTTAATATGGATACATGGTCTAAAAATGAAGGAGGATATGGGGATACAACATTGTATTGTTGCGTATGTCTCATATCAGTAGAAAATAAAAATATAGAGGTGCAATGTACACATGTGCTGAGCCTCTACATTCTATGAACCATCCAATAAATCTTATACTTGCGATTTAGTTAGATTTGAAGATCTACATGGATCTGATTGAATCAGAGGTAGAAAGAAACCAACAGGAAAATTATCTATGACCATATGTTTGTATTAGGATCTATTGAAATTCATAGGAAAAATAACATGTTTAAGAAGTCACTTCTGTTGCTACGATGAAGTGTTTGCTTGTGAAAACATGACCGGTTAATCTCTGGATGCACACACATGACTGAATGTTTTCTTCACTGCTTGAACATGAGATGCAGAGAGGAATTAGCACAGCATTAAAAAGGGAGGTGACACTTGGTAACTTAATTAAGGATTTGGGATCTTAGGGCTACAAAATATAACTTGGCAAGGTGAACATTGCAAGCTCACACATGGTATATTTATACCCAAGGGCCTGAGTGTGCTGGGTTGACAGTGAATATGTCCCAGACAGTGTGTGGTTTAACAAAGGGGAAAGTAGCTAAAGACCATAAAGAAAAAATAATTGATATTGAACATTAGAAATAGGTTCATGTGAAGGCTTGGTTAAAATCCCTGATGGCCAGAAAATCTGTAGATGAGGAATGATGACTTAATTGATGATTGTGTTGACTGTTTTAAGGTATTTTATGGATGAGTTCTAGGTTTGTTTTTCTCTGCAATAAATCATTGAATTATGTATTATTTTGTTGTGCACTAATGAACATGTACAGGTTACACAGAAATGTGCCCAAGAGCAATATTACATTCTTTTATCTATTTTAAAGTTATTTGAATATGAGAAAAGTTATATAAATTTATGTTTTCAGTTAGATTACTCATACAAGACTATGTCTGACCCTAGTGTGTTCTATGCACCATTGGGGTGTCTCATGTTTACATGGGGCAGTCCATGGTGGTCTTGCAGGCAAGTAGAGCTTTTCTTGGTCAAGCTTGGATGTTTAACTGCTTAAAGATTTTGGATGAAATAGTTATAGATTTTCTTGAAATTAAGAATAGAAGCTTAAGTCAAATTATGTTATGTTATGTTGTTCAAGTTATTTAGAAAGAAACAAATGCAATGTCATCTTCTGTTTTGTATGTACTTAACTTAAAGGTATAATTCAGTTGAAACTTGTGAGTTGCTTTTGAAAATGTTTCAACTGAGTAATGTAGTTTACTTTCTTAGCTTCAGAATAATATAATTATAATAGTAGAAAATCTGAGATACAAGCATGTAAGAATTGAAAGACTAACTCAATATTGGATATGAAAAACCCAGGTTTAAAGATGATGTAAAAAATCTGGCATATACAAGTTTGAATTACCATAGGAAGAACCCTGAAATACTTGTAAATTTGTGTATAAATAAACAAGGCTATGCTGACCATTTTTCCAAGCCTGGGTTCAACCATCTTTAATTGTTTTAAACTCAGTTGGCAGTAAAGCTTAATAACTCAAATATATGGTAGGTCTCATCAGTTCAAGTTAACAATCATTTGGAAAGACTTTAAGCACTCAAAAAAATTTCCCAATGAATAAGCATGCCACAGGAACCTGCACACACATGTACAAATCTAAAAGCACCGTTCATTTAGAAATAAAACTATGGGAAATACATACAAATGCTAAGTCTAGAAGGTATAATTTCAGAAGTAATGCAACAATAAGTTGTGCTAAGGAAAACTGGATTCTTAGGAATAAATTTGCTATGTATAAATTACCTAATAATTTTCAAAGCATATGTCTACTTCTAAATTTCTGTACTCTGATTTAAGTAGAAAACAGTTTACATATCTTCATATATGTAAGTTTAAGATGATTTAAAACAAACCAATATTTATTGGCAGAAAGATCCTGGAGGAGAGAAAAATAAGAGAGATTATAATTTTCTTATTTTAAATGACCACTTTACATATGTAAAAAAAAATTTAGGGAAAGAAAGTGGGTCATCTCATTTGGTATCAGAGCTATGTTGTTAAATAACATAGCAAAATTTTGTATGAACTTGTTTGCATTGATGTATGGTGTGTTGATTTGCTTTGGATGTTTTGTTCTGTTAGTACATATATTACTAATATCTATTATAACTAAATAAGGATAAATTGAAGTAAATTAATTTATAGAGGGTTAGGCAAGATGAACTAACTTAAGTGTTATATCCATAGAACTATGGTGAGACCTAGACAACAAGATGTAGGACCAAGTGAACCACCTATGGTGAATATGCAAGAATTTATGAGAGCCATAAGGGATGGAGTAGGCAACAGGCAAGAAAATCCACATGAAGAGCTTTCCAAACTACTCAAGACCTTTACAATCTTGGAGGCAAAATTTTTGATGGAACAGAGGGGATCATTGGAGTTCAAAACTGGCTTAGAATTTTGGACAGAATTTTTACTGATATGCAAGTTGAAGACCATAAGAAAAGGCAAATAGCATATAGACAATTGAGAGGAGCATCTCTGGACTGGTGGGAAGTTGTCATAGCTGGAAGACATGAAGGAGAAGTGACATAGAATCAATTTAAGGAAATGTTGGAAGGAAGGTTTGTACCTGCATCAGCTAAAGAGTCTTTGCTAGAGGAATTCATTAAATTAAGACAGGGGACTATGAGTGTTACTGAGTACACACAGAAGTTTGAATCACTAGCAAAATATGGTGCAGTGCTTATCACAACCAAAGAGGCTAAAAATGGCAGATACATCCAAGGGCTGAATGCTAGCCTTAGTAGAGCTATGTTGCCATATAAGGACAGGACATTTGATCAAGTTTTGGATTTGACTTTGAGTATTGAACAGCATGATAAAGCCAGGTAAAATTTCAGAGCACTAAGGAATAATCAAAATAAGAAAGGAAAGGGTAAGTTTCACCCTTATGACAAAAGGAAAACAGATGTAGCTTCCACCAAGAAACCAGAAGAAGCCAAGACTACTGAAGTTAAGAAGAAGATCACTTGTTATAATTGTGGACAAGAGGGGCATATGAAGAATAGATGCACAAATCCCAAACTAGCATCCTTCAAATGTCACCAGTGTGGGAAGGAAGGTCACATAAGGAGGAATTGTCCAGATTTTAAGCAAGGGAAAATGGGAACTTTGAAGGGGAAGGGCAAAGCAACAGAAGAACCAAATGTTCCGAATCATGGCCAAGTTGAAGGTACTTTGCTCGTTCACTTAATACCTTTTACAGTATTGTATGATACTGGGGCTACACACTCATTAATTTCCCATGATATTGCACAACAACTAAAATTAAATTGTATGATTGTTGATAAGCCATTTCTCATTAGAAGTCCTTTGGGTAGTTCCTGTGTTTTGGGTATGATGTGTATGCATCTGGGATTAAATATAGGGGGATATGTGTTTAGTGCAGTCCTATATGTGTTGCAATACCCAGGCATAGGGGTTATTTTAGGAGTTGATTGGTTAAGAAAATATAATGCTGTCATAAATATGGAAACCTCCACCATATCATTAAAAACTTCTGATGGAAAAAGGGTAGTTGTTCTTTGTGAAGCAAATAAGAATAGAAATATAGCCACCCTTGTTAATTTGTCCAGTGAGAAGCACATGCCTGCATTAGAAGAAATCCCTATAGTAAAGCAATATGCTGATGTGTTTGGTGAGGTTAAGGGAGTTCCTAACCATAGGCCGGTAGAGTTTTCAATTAAACTAATTCCGAGAGCTAACCCAGTAGTTAAGAGGCCAACTAGAATGGGGAATAAAGAATTGATAGGATTGAAAAAGAAACTAGTTGAACTGGAAGAAAAAGGCTTCATCAGATCCAGTAGCTCATCATGGGGAGCACCAGTGGTTTTTGTTAAAAAACATGATGGATCTCTTAGATTATGTATTGATTACAGGGAGTTAAATAAAATCACAGTTAAAAACAAATACCCCTTACCAAGAATTGATGATCTCTTTGATCAATTAAGTGGTGCAAAAATATTTTCTAGACCTGATTTAGCTTCAGGATTTCATCAAGTGAAAGTAGAATAGGAAAGCATTAAATACACAGCTTTCAACACTAGATATGGACTTCATGAATTTTTAGTGATGCCATTTGGCTTGTCAAATTCTCCCTCTTACTTTGTTGATTTGATGAATAGAATTTTTAGAAAATACATAGATAAATTTGTATTGATATTTATTGATGATATACTAATTTATTCTAAGACAGTTGAAGAACATGAGAATCATTTACATATAGTGCTACAGAATTTGAGGCAAGAAAATTTGAAGGAAAAATTTTCAAAATGCACTTTTTGGCAAAATGAAATAAAATTTCTAGGACATGTGATATCAGAAGAAGGTATATCTGTGGATCCCAATAAGGTAATTGCAGTTCAAGCTTGGAAAAGGCCTACTAGTGCCACAGAGGTCAGATCTTTTATGGGAATGGCTGGTTATTATAGAAGGTTTATAAAAGATTTTGTAAAAATTTCAATCCCATTAACTAGATTGATTAGGAAGAATCAGGTATTTGCTTGGACTGAGGAGTGTGAGAAAGCCTTTGGGAGGTCAAAGGAAGCACTAATACAAGCTCCAATACTAAAAGTACCTGAGGGAAATGAAAATTTGGTGATATATACTGATGCAAGTGGACAAGGACTTGGGGCAGTATTGATGCAACAACATCAAGTGATAGCTTATGCCTCTAGATAGTTAAAACCCAGTGAGGTAAAGTATGCTACCCATGACCTTGAATTGGCTGCTATAGTGTATGCTCTTAAATTATGGAGACATTATTTGTTAGGGGCTAAATTTGAAGTTTACACAGACCATAAGTCACTTAAGTACTTGTTTTCACAAAAAGAATTAAACATGAGGCAGCAAAGGTGGGTTGAACTACTAGCCTCATATGATTTTGAAATATTATACACACCTGGCAAAGCTAATAAAGTAGCAGATGCTTTAAGTAGACAGCATGTTAATGTAGCTAGGTTAATGATAGAAGATTTTAACACTCTATCACTATTGATTGACTCAGAAGTAGAAAGTGAAAGTGTAGAAAATATGAGCATATGCAGTGAGAATGTAGAGATGGGAAAGTTAAGCTTTATTACTTTGGGGTCAGAATTAAAATCTAAAGTTGAAAAGTTACAAGACCAAGACCCATTTTTATTTGAGAAGAAAACTCAGATATAAAATGGAGAGGCAGTGGATGGTTTTCAGTTGAATAAACAAGACCAATTGGAGAAAAGAAAAAGAATATGTGTTCCTGCCATTGATGAATTGAAACAAGAAATATTGGATGCTTATCATAAAAGTAAATATACCATACATCAAGGAAGCACAAGAATGTATCATAACCCCAAGAGAGATTATTGGTGGAAAGGTATGAAGAGTGCAGTGGCAACTTATGTGTCTAAGTGCATGGTTTGTCAACAGGTAAAAGCTGAATACCAAAAACCTTCAGGGATGCTTCAACCTTTACAAATACCACAGTGGAAATGGGAAGATATATCAATGGATTTCGTTGATGGTTTGCCTAAAACTAGGAGAGGAAATGATAGTATTTGGGTTGTAGTTGATAGGCTAACTAAATCAGCTCATTTCATACCTGTAAAATCAGAAAGGAATGCATGCACATTATCTCAACTATTTATTAAAGAAGTAGCTAGATTGCATGGAATACCAAAGACCATAGTAAGTGATAGAGATACCATCTTCACTTCAAAATTTTGGCAAAGTTTTCACAAAGCAATGGGGACTGATTTATGCTTAAGCACAACATATCACCCTCAATCTGATGGTCAAACAGAAATTGTGAATAAATTGCTTGAAGACATGTTGAGGGCATGTGTATTGGATTGGGGAGGAAGCTGGGAAGATCACGTATCTCTAGCAGAATTTGCATAAAATAATAGCTATCACAGCAGCATAGGCATGGCACCCTTTGAAGCACTCTATGGTAGGCCATGTTTATCACCCTCAAGTTGGATTGAATCTGGGAAGAAGGTGGTCTCAGGACCAGAAATGTAAAAGAAACTTCTGAAAAGATAGCTTTGATTAGAAAAAGAATTGCTTCTGCCCAAGATAGGCAAAAGAAATATGCAGATCAGAAGAGAAAGGAAGTACAATATGATGTTGGAGATTTGTATTTGTTAAAATATCACCTATGAAGAAGGTTCTAAGATTTGGGAAACAAGGAAAGTTAATTCCCAGATACATAGGACCATATAAATTTTTAGAAAGAATTGGAAACGTAGCCCATAGGTTGGAATTGCCAGAGGAAATGAGAGCAATACATGATGTTTTTCATGTGTCTCAGTTAAGAAGATGGGTTCATGATGCAGAGACAATCTTAAAATCCACTAAAGATGTATAGATTGATCCCAGAATGATTTATGAAAAGGAGCCAGTAGGCATAGTTTCAAGAGAAATTAAGAGGTTGAGAAATAAAGAAATTAGGTTGGTGAAAGTGCAATGGAGTCTAGACCCAAGTGATTGCACATGGGAAGTGGAAGATAAAATTAGAAATGATTATCCACAACTGTTTGGTTGAATGAAAGGTAAACCATACAAATATTGATGGATGCTTTGATTAAATATGCATTGTGAATTCTTTTTTTTATATATGCATAGAGTTTAACTAAGAAGTTAGTTTGAAAATAATTGATTTTCTGGATTGAAAATACTTGAGTTAAGTATGAAAGAATTGTGGGACACAATTCCTAAAAGGAGGGGTATATGTGATAACCCTAATTTTATGGGTAATTTTATGATACAATTTAGTTTATGATTGTTTAATAATTGAAAAAAATAGGAATAGAGACTTATTGCCAATGAATGGTCAAGAAGTATGTACTGGTGCAAAAGACAGTATACACACATACACATATTTTATGCATTATAAAATAGGTAGAAACTAATTTGTAAGTTAGAATAAATAAATTACAAGTACATAGGCATGCAGACATGATTATTGCAGACATGAATATGTCTTTAAAACAAGTTTAGTATAAAGAAAATAAAAATAGGTAGACTAGAATAAACATATGCAGAAGATAGTAAGTACTTAAAAATAAATAAATAAGTTTACATATGATATGCGGGAGCATAAGAAAGCACTGCTGGTAGAAGACAAGGCTTGCATGGAAATAGTATGAATCTTTAGTAAACCACTTTAGCTATTTTCAGTAATTCTTTTGCTTAGAAAAATTTAGTCATGCATATAACATGACCCGGCGTAGGATTAAAAGAGTAAGTTTTTATTTTTCTGAAAATATAATGAGGACCACATACCCTTTTTTTCTTTCATTTAAATTAAGACTAAAGGCAGATCATATTAATGGGGTAAAACTGACATTGGGTAATTTTCTAAAACCCTAGTGGCAGCCAGGGTCTAGTATAAGAAGGCTTAAGGATAGTGAGGTCTGTCACCATTTTTAAAACAGAAAAAAAGAGTAGCAATAAAAATATAAACCAGAGGCAATGAAGAGCACTGACCATTAGAGTTAAGAGGAAGTAGAGGATCAAAGGGAAAAGGAAGGCTTAGGAAAAGAAATTAAGGTGAGTAACCTCACTGGAAACATTGGCAATAAGTCCTGAATATTAAGGCAACCTGACTAAATTCATATTTTCATTCGTTTGCAAGCTGTGTTTGTTTTTATGAGTTGGTAACTTTGACTTGTTTTATGATCTATTTAAATGAAAACTCCTTTATATTGATTTACACAGAATAAAAGAGCCATGGATTTAATGTTTAAATATCTTTCTCTGTGTTATGATTTAACTTTGAGATGAAGTAGTTAATATGGGTTTTTCTTCATACATTTATTAGTTTAAAACCCAGTATGCTTAATATGGATACATGGTCTAAAAATGAAGGAGGATATAGGGCTGCAACATTGTATTGTTGTTTATGTCTCATATCAGCAAAAATAAAAATATAGAGGTGCAATGTATACATGTGCTGAGCCTCTACATTCTATGAACTATCCAATAAATCTTATACTTGTGATTTAGTTAGATTTGAAGATCTACATGGATCTGATTGAATCAGAGGTAGAAAGAAACCAACAGGAAAATTATCTATGACCATATGTTTGTATTAGGATCTATTGAAATTCATAGGAAAAATAACATGTTTAAGAAGTCACTTCTGTTGCTACGATGAAGTGTTTGCTTGTGAAAACATGACCGGTTAATCTATGGATGCACACATGTGACTGAATGTTTTCTTCACTACTTGAACATGAGATGCAGAGAGGAATTAACACAGCATTAAAAAGGGAAGTGACGCTTAGTAACTTAACTAAGGACTTGGGATCTTAGGGCTACAAAATATAGCTTGGCAAGGTGAACATTGCAAGCTCACACATGGTATATTTATACCCAA
Source organism: Allium cepa (assembly GCA_030765085.1). Lineage (NCBI taxonomy): Eukaryota > Viridiplantae > Streptophyta > Magnoliopsida > Asparagales > Amaryllidaceae > Allium > Allium cepa. The sequence goes on from CM060932.1 coordinate 903,514,721, forward strand.
GGGCCTGAGTGTGCTGGGTTAATAGAGAATATGTCCCAGACAGTGTGTGGTTTAACAAAGGGGAAAGTGGCTAAAGACCATAAAGAAAAAATACTTGATATTGAACATTAGAAATAGGTTCATGTGAAGGCTTGGGTAAAATCCATGATGGCCAGAAAATCTGTAGATGAGGAATAATGACTTAATTGATGATTGTGTTGACTGTTTTAAGGTATTTTATGGATGAGTTCTAGGTTTGTTTTTCTCTGCAATAAATCATTGAATTATGTATTATTTTGTTGTGCACTAATGAACATGTACAGGTTACACAGAAATGTGCTCAAGAGCAATATTACATTCTTATATCTATTTTAAAGTTATTTGAATATGAGAAAAGTTATATAAATTTATGTTTTCAGTTAGATTACTCATACCAGACTAAGTCTGACCCTAGTGTGTTCTATGCACCATTGGGGTGTCTCATGTTTACATGGGGCAGTCCATGGTGGTCTTGCAGGAAAGTAGAGCTTTCTTCGTCAAGCTTGGATGTTTAACTGCTTAAAGATTTTGGATGCAATAGTTACAGATTTTCCTGAAATTAAGAATAGAAGCTTAAGTCAAATTATGTTATGTTGTTCAAGTTGTTTAGAAAGAAACAAATGCAATGTCATCTTCTGTTTTGTAAGTACTAAACTTAAAGGTATAATTCAGTTGAAACTTGTGAGTTGCTTTTGAAAATGTTTCAACTGAGTAATGTAGTTTTCTTTCTTAGCTTCAGAATAATATAATTATAATAGTAGAAAATCTGAGATACAAGCATGTAAGAATTGAAAGACTAACTCAATATTGGATATGAAAAACCCAGGTTTAAAGATGATGTAAAAAATCTGGCATATACAAGTTTGAATTACCATAGGAAGAACCCTGAAATACTTGTAAATTTGTGTATAAATAAACAAGGCTATCCTGACCATTTTTCCAAGCCTGGGTTCAACCATCTTTAATTGTTTTAAACTCAATTGGCAGTAAAGCTTAATAAATCAAATATAGGGTAGGTCTCATCAGTTCAAGTTAACAATCATTTGAAAAGAATTTAAGCACTCAAAAAAAATTTCCCAGTGAATAAACATGCCACAGGAACCTGCACACACAATTACAAATCTAAAAGCACCGTTCATTTAGAAATAAAACTATGGGAAATACATACAAATGCTAAGTCTAGAAGGTATAATATCAGAAGTAATGCAACAATAAGTTGTGCTAAGGAAAACTGGATTCTTAGGAATAAATTTTCTATGTATAAATTACCTAATAATTTTCAAAGCAGATGTCTACTTCTAAATTTCTGTACTCTGATTTAAGTAGAAAATAATTTACATATCTTCATATATGTAAGTTTAAGATGATTTAAAACAAACCAATATTTATTGGCAGAAAGATCCTGGAGGAGAGAAAAATAAGGGAGATTATAATTTTCTTATTTTAAATGACCACTTTACATATGTAAAAAAAATTAGGGAAAGAAAGTGGGTCATCTCAACTCGCGACCCTTATACAAACCGTTTAACTCGAACAGACGATCCTCCTGAAATGGCGAACGAAAACACCCTCGAACTCTTATGGATTGAATCTTTCCCGATAGAGTTTCTATTCCATCTTGCATCACGTTACCCGCCCCTACGGGTAACCATTTCGAAATCCATTCGACCATATTGCCACGCTTCCAAAATTTGGCAATTTCGGGCACGATGATCCATATATCTTTTTGACTAAATTCGAACAAGTTTGTGCAACCATTAAACTCCAACAACTTTCTGATGACGGAACCAAACTTCGATTAATCCCATTTGCTCTTACGGATTACGCTGAAAAATGGTTGTACAGCTTACCTTCGAACTAAATTAGAACGTGGAAAGAATTTGTAAAAGCTTTCTTAAAAAAGTTCTACCCCTTGGAAAAAAACAGGTAGAATTTGAAACGAAATTGTAAATTTTCATTAATTCAAGGGTGAACCATTTGGAAAATATTTTGAAAGATTCAAAGAGCTTCTAATAAAGTGTCCACACCATAACTTTGAAAAATGGACGATTTGCCAAATCTTATACGATGGTCTCGAAAACAGCTCACGAACGATGCTTGAATCAATGTGCCAAGGAAAATTTCTTGCCCAACATCATGATAATACTTGGCAATTTCTTGAAAACCTCTCTGAAAAGTCGTCCCAATGGGAACGCTCGAACGAAAAATCAATCTACTCACGATCGAGTAGACACTCGATAGGATCTTCTGTTGCTTTGGAAGCTAAGATCAACGCAATGATTAAAAAATTCGATAACATTTTCTCATCGAATCAAATGAACCAAGCTTCCCAACCGATATGTTATAAATGCAATGATCCTAATCATATAGCCGATCGGTGTCCCAACTCTATCGAACAAATCAATGCTTTCATTAAAGCCAAAAACGAACCGTTTTCTCCAATGTACAACCCTGGTTGGAGAAATCATCTGAATTTTGCATGGAGCCAAAACAATCCCAACACGAATATGATTCGTCCCAATTTTCAAGAATTTTCAAATAATACTTCGAATCCTCACTTTCAGCCCAATAATTTTCAACCAAACTTTGCGGGCCCGTGTAACGACCCATAAATTTTCGATGTTTAAATTTTGTTAATTTAATAATATTTTATGAGTTAATATTGAAATAAATAAAATTTGCAATTTAATAATGGGATAATAACTAAATTAAAATGAAACAATATTAATACAAGTAAATTGTCAATAATTTTAATGAAACTCCAATCCATTGTATTTAAACCTGCTATGCTTGGTTATTGTGTGCACTGATTTTTGTGGGATGTAAAAGGTAATAAAGTAATGTGTAATAGGTAGAAATGGAATAAATGTATTTTTAATGAGAGTTGTTGTAATTATTGGTTGTAAAGAATAAACTTACAAATGTATAAAATGTATAATGGTGACAACTATTGTTCGATACCAATGTATTTAATCAATAGCAATTAAATGAAATTAAACATTACGTTATGTAAGTTAAGATAATAACCGAAAATTTTTGAATGTAAAATCAATAGAAATGTTAATTATATGCATAAGATGGCAATTGATTTAATAAAAAAAACAATATAAATAAATGAATTGGAATATTAAGTGTGTATAAGTGACTAAATCTCAGCATAATGGACATAAATTGTTAACACAAATAAAAGATGAAATTAGAATTATATAGATGATTTGAACATTTGTTGTAATTAATGAACTTTTGAATGTAATTAAAAGTTAAGGGTAACAATGGTTATGAGTTACTTATTTATTTTGTTCATAAAATTTCGTTTGAAATCAATTGCGGTTAATTTACTTAATTAGTGCAAATTAATGTAGATTAATTTGGTAATCGGACAATGCTAATTCAAAAGGATGTAACCAATGAAAATTTTACTCATAATATGACTATTGATTTGAATAAAAAGAATGTAAATCATGTTTGATCAATTTATTGTAGTTTACATTATAATAAATGGACATCTTGCAATTGAACGTAAATAAATGTTACATTAAAGAGAAATAAGACAATAATTGCAGTGTCAACATAATAAAAGGTATAGAAATGTAAACTTTATTTACAAGGCAATGTTTTATGAAATAAAAAGATAGAAACCTATATTAATAATTTCATAAGGTATTGTTCATTTAATAGTAGGAGTGTAAATCAAAAAGAATAAAAATGAATAAGTTTAATAAAGCAGTAAACATATGTTTATTTATTTGAAATGTTTGTTATCTGAAAGATTGATTGTAGAGATGAGTAACTATTATTTAGTGAGAAATGTGTAATTACTATTTGTATCCAATAATGTAAATATGTTTAAGTTACTATTAGATAGGAAAAATTGTTTAATTCTCATTACATTCATTTAGTCCATTTTGAAACTTAATCAATTGAAATGAATGTAATTGAAAATTTCTAATTAATAGGAGAGAGAATAGTAATTGTAAATTAATAGGTGTAATTAAAAGCAGCTTATGTTTTGTGAAAATAATGAAAGTTCGATTTAATAAAAAGAACATTTACATCAAATAAAATGAATGTTTCATTTATGAATGTAGGTCTAATTTCATTAAAATATAGAATAGAATGATTGATTTAATATATATATATATATATATATATATATGTTTATTTGAACTGTGTTTTAGCTTACAGATGATTATAAAAATAGGAAAATAATATATTTCAGTAAGTTATTTATTACTCTTGTGTATGAATAATTTTTCTATTTTTTTTCATGCATTTTTGTTGTCTGTTTTAAAATTTTAACTTTGCAAGTGATTGCAATTAATGTAGTTCAAATGTTTCAATTAAAAGGAAAGAGACGGTGATTGCAGTTAATAGATTTAACAAAAAAATGCACGTTTTGTGTTAAACAAAATTTAATGCTAGTTTACTACATATATGTTTATACTTAAATTCAAACTTATGTTTTAGATCAAAATTTACTGCTAGTTTGTATTGAAATCTCATACATTGTTAAATTAAATATTAATAGGAGATGATAAAGGGGGTAAAATAGATTTACACTTGACTATTTCCTTTCCATCTTCACTTTTCTAATTTACTCTTACATTCATTGCCTCCTTATATGGATTATTTTCATACCTTTTATTTATGAATGTAAACTATAAGTGGCGATAAAGACGTACATATATATTATACACCTGCTTATATGACCTTGTTTATGCTATCATATTTTTGAATGTATGTTAATGCATTCCTTGTAAAACATTCAATCAAAATATTAACATGTTGTTTAATTCCAATCTAATCACAAAGAGGGAGAAATGAAGATTTCTTAATGCTGCATATTCTTTTAATTTATGACACAAATTTGGGTGGAGAATTTATTTTCATTTATTGTGTGTTAATTAAATCTTTAAAAGATGTTAATTTTGGTATGTTTAGGTTTAACAAAATTTATTAAGTAAACGATTGTTTTGAAATTTGAATTCTAAAAGTTTGTTCATATTTACTTTATTTCTTTCCATTCATTTTCCAACTTCATTTTCTGAAACGGTATTTCATTTATTTCTAATTAATAGTGGTCTCTCTTTTCAAATCACTTTGACCCTAAACCTAACTCTAGCCTTATAAATAAGATATGATGCAAATGAAACCACAGCCTCCATTCTAATCTTTTTTTTTTTCCTTTTTTTTTTTTTCAAATCTCCTTATTATCTCTCATTTTAATTTTTTTTCCTCTTCAAATTTTCTTCTTCTTCAAATTTTCTTCTGTTTCAAACTTTCTTCTTTCTTTTCAAATCTAGATCTTCTCTTCCATTTTCAGTTCTTATTTTAATCCTTTTCTTTTCCAATTCTTCTTTTTCAAATCTTTTTTCCCAAACCTTTTAAAAATAGATACATTCATATAATAAGGAGGAAAATTAAAGTAAATCGAAATAAAAGAAAAATTACCGAACAAAGCTAGCAATCAAGAAGAAGCATACGCGTTTTTCACGTGGGAAGAGTGGATGTGGAACGGCATTTTATTTTTGTTTAATTTATTTTGTTAATTTCGATTTCAATTAGTTCTAATAATCATAACTCATACATACGAACTATGTTTCACACGCGGTTTTCTCCGCTAGGTTCGTATTGAGATCTCGGAAACTTTAACGCTGCTATGGGCGAATTTGGAGATGGTCAAATTTTTGGGTCTAAATTGGATTTAAATTCAATTTAACTTCAAAAGGTGAGTGTTTTAACCCACTCACAACTTCTAAGTTTTCTTTTGTTTGTTAAATTGATTTGAGATATGAGTAGAAATTTATTTATGACCGTTTTGCATATTTTATTCATCATCTCAGTCAAATCGCATTTGTTTAATTTAATTGTTAATTAATTTTATTATTGCATATAAATTGAAAGTTAAATTTATTTATTTTGCATATAAACTTCTAATTAAACAGTTATTAATTTATTATTGAATATAAACTGTTCGTTGATACCTGTTATATTTTATATGCTCTATATGGATGTTTTGTTCAAATTGGATGATGATTGTAATAAATGGTTGATGATTGATGTTGGGTGAATGGATGATGTGTTCCATATTATATAATCTGCAAGTTATCATGCATTTCATTTTATTCGGGATTGCAGTTTGAAATGATATACAACCGCATTTTTTTATTTTTAAATTGCGGATTGAAATGATAAATATCTGTATCACTTGACCATAGGGTAGAAAATTATATACAGAAGCCGTCGGTCTCTCTCTCTCTCTCTCTCTATATATATATATATATATTGAAAATGATTTCTATGGTTTGGATAGGATACGGTTTAATAAATATTAATTTTTGATCTTATATAAAATCTTATTTTATATATACATATATACAGTTAAACTATTGAATTTAAGCTATGTATGAATTTTTAAATGAAAATAAATGTGTTGAATAATGGAGTTTGATCATTTATATTATATGATTAAGTACAGGCTTAGGATATAGAGTTTAAATGATTCAAATAAATTTAGATTGGAAGATAAATTAAAAAATTTATTGGAATTGAGCGTATTTAAGAATTAAACTCTATAAGTTGACGTAGAAACTTATTAAGCTTGAAAATTTTAAAGGTATGATATTTATAACTGAAATTTTATTTCAAGATAAATTAAATGAATATTTCTAGTATAAATAAATTGGAGGAAATATTTAGTTATAGGAAATTTGAGTTTTATATAAATGATTATGGATTTATCATGCAAATATTCAAGACTAAATAATAGAACATTGAATTTGTTGAAAGAATAAATTCCAACCTTAGTTTTGAAATTATTAATACTCAAATTGGATATATATTGAAATTGAAGTGGTTTTGGAAACTTAAGGTGAAATTTAAATTTACGGTTTAGACTTCATTTAAGGAAAATATATTCGTAAAGTCATGGAAACTATTTTACTTTACAAAGTAATTTTAAAATTAAACCATTTTATTTTATATACTGTTGAATATCCAAACCCTTTGAGTTTTAGAAGTATGGTTTTAAGGCTATGAGTTTCGAAGTATTATGTTTTGAAAGTTATAATTCAAATGTTTGGTTTCCAGATATTATAAATTTTTGAAGCAGTATGATTTTGGAAAAGTGATATATTTGAAACAAAAAAAATGATATTATTGATTTGGGTTTTTTTACAAAAATAATATCAAAATGAGTTTGTTTTGGAAATGGAAATGATATTGTATTTATGGGTTTGAAATGGATAATTTTATTCTGGTTTTAAAATATAAACTATTTTAAAGACCACGGTGTTATAATAACGTTTGGTTGTTAAAGAGACCGGGATTAGAAGTTTTCATACACTCTGCCAACTCCGAAAACCACTTTAACAACCATGTACGCGGTGGAGATTCCAAAATGAAGTAGGTTGGTGGTGGCGTTTCCTATAAGATAAATACGTGGACCCAACTCCCGTGAGTTGGCATAAGGTGGCTAAAACAGGAGCGATTGACGGGTTAATAAGGTAGCATCTTTGATCGGACACTTCCCTTCGATACTATACTCTGACTTTGGATTGATTCGGTGGCCTCCTTCACTTTTGATTTCTTTGATTTGGGGGAGTTAGTTCGAGGTGGGCGGTAGCTGCGCGCTACGCGTTACCACCGACCCGGAAGCGTAATTGGTATATCTACCCTGGCATTGCCTAGTTGTGTCGTGTCACCTACCCTAGCGCGCCTTATACGATTTTGGTTTTGTACCATACCTATGGAGTGCCCTTTGACGACGCCCAGTACGGGGGAGATTACGGTACTGTATAGACTATGGGAATATATTATGTGTTAAGGTGGAAAATGTAAAGCCTTAACGCTATTTTATAGTAAGTTTATTTCACAATTAAACACTATTATAATAGCAAAATATACTACATAGTAAATAGTTTAACGGATCCTTAGGAGATGTAAATCCCGAGCATCTCTTGAGTTACTGCACTCATATCTATTTCTGTTGACTTAACTCACATAAGATCTTTTGGTTCTGACTCGAGTGTTTTTGTCTTTTCAAATTCGCTCGGGTCAGTCCGAGCGTTTCAGGATCGAAGACTTTAGTTCTGGAGGACGAAGACGAAGATTTGTAGTATTGCTATCTACTACATTATTCCACTACACTATTTAATTCCGCTGCATTGATATTTATGGGTATGTGAACTCTGATATTTATTGTATAAAGATGAATCAAATGTTTGTAAACAGTTTTATGAACTGTATATTTATTATTATATTTTATCATTTTGCTGTGAGATTCTGTTTAGTTTTTTCTCTTCTTTGTTTGCTTATTTATCCCATAACAATCCGCCCTTCCGTATGGTTTGAATTGGCACGTGTGTCGATTTAAAGCATGCGAAAAGCGGGACGTTACAGCCCGTCTCATAATCAACCGCAACAACCAAATTTTCCATCAAATTCTGCTCATCCTCCCCAAGACGTTAGACGTTTAGCCTCACTTGAGAAAACTCTTGAAACGTTGTCTAAGGTACCTACTCAAAGCCTTCAATCAAACAACAGTTTGTAAAATTTATTGACTTCATATATGCAAAACACAAGCCAATCGATTGCAAAACTCAAAATGCAAACGAGTCAATTAGCCACGTCTGTAAGTGAACGTGAACGAGGAACATTCCCAAGCCAGCCCCTTCCAAATTCCAGAAATAAAAACGCAAATTCAAATCAAGCCCATGTTGTTCAAGATAGCAATGTCACCCAGTTGAATGCTATCACAACTCTCCGTTCTGGTAAACAAATCGATAATCAAGTCGTTAATCCAAATGATTTACCGAAAACTTTTCTCGACGCTTCTAAAACAACGAACGACTCGGAACAGAACGTGGAGCCAAACGTCGAATCGAACGACAATCAAAATTCTTCTTCTACTACTCGAGTAACCCGTCTACCGAGTATCGTGTTCCATTTCCACATCGTCTTTGACCAAAGAAACACTCGGGCCAAATGGAAAAGATGTTGGAAATTTTTAAACAAGTAAAAGTGAACATCCCGCTTATTGACATCGTTCAGCAAGTCCCCACTTACGCGAAATTTCTTAAGGACCTGTGCACCCAAAAGCGACATACTCAAGTGCCCAAAAAAGTCTTCTTAGCCGCTAGTTTGAGTGAAGTCTTGTCCCAATCCATGCCCGTTAAATACAAAGATCCTGGCTGCACTACGATTTCGTGTACAATTGGAGACAAGACGATTAACAAATTTTGATAGACTTAGACGCGAGTGTCAACTTGATTCCATACTCCATGTACGAACAATTAGGCTTAGGTGAGCTCAAACCCACGAAAGTTACGCTTCAATTTTCCAATCGTTCCATTAAGAAGCCCGTGGGAGAAATCGAGGACGTGCTCATTCGAGTAGGGCAATTCATATTCCCTATTGACTTTATAGTTCTCGAAACACAACCCATGATAAATCCCTCGAGTCAAATTGCATTGATTTTACGCCGACCATTCTTGGCCACCTCAAATGCCTTAATCAATTGTCGTAACGGATCAATGAAAATCTCTTTTGGAAACATGACTTCGGATCTTAACATTTTCAATCTTGAAAGCCAATCGAATGAACCTCGTGATGAAACGTTGGAAGTTAGTGCCATTCACGAAAACTTCGAAAACGAGACACTTGACCTCAACGACGAACGCGAAGCCGAGTACGAAAAGTTGTTTCCCGAAATTCCCAACGAGATTGAATACACTCTTCCCTTTGAATCGCTTCAAGTTGAGTCCGAATCTCAATCCAACTCTTTGATCGAAAAACTCGCGAAGTTGGACCTCAAACCACTTCCCGATCACCTTAAGTACGCATACTTAGGTGAAGACGAAACATTACCCGTCATAATTTCCGCAACCCTCTCTCTTGATCAAGAAACCTCGTTACTCTCTATTCTTTCAAAAAACAGAGAAGCAATTGGATGGTCGATTTCCGATATAAAGGGAATTAGTCCCACTCTTGTTCAACATCGCATCCATTTAATCGATGATGCCAAGCCTACTCGTGATGCGCAGCGAAGGCTTAATCCAAAATTGAAAGATGCGGTGCGTGATGAAATTCTTAAACTTCTCGATAACGGAATCATTAACCCAATCTATGATATTTCATGGTTTAGCCCAATTCACGTTGTACCGAAAAAGTCTAGGCTAACCGTTGTCAAGAACGATTCAAATGAGCTTATTACAACTCGTACTCAAACGGGTTGGCGTGTTTGCATTGATTATCGAAAAACTAAATGTCGCAACACGTAAGGATCACTTCCCCTTTCCTTTCATCGACCAAATTCTCGAACGTTTAGCCGGCCATGAATTTTACTACTTCTTTGATGGTTATTCCAGCTATAACCAAATTCCAATTGCTCCTGAAGATCAAGAGAAAATGACTTTTACATGTCCATTCGGTACCTTTGCTTATCGTCATTTGCCATTCGGACTTTGCAACGCTCCTGCGGCTTTCCAACGATGCATGGTTGGAATCTTTTCCGACATGATAGAACGCTTTCTAGAAGTTTTTATAGACGATTTCTCAATCTTAGGCGATTCTTTTTCCCAATGTTTACATCATCTCGAGTTGTTTCTAAATCGATGTAAAGAAAAACATTTGACTTTGAATTGGGAAAAATGCCACTTTATGGTCAAACAAGGTATAGTCCTTGGACATATCATCTCAAATAAAGGCATTAAGGTAGACAAAGCGAAAATCAATGTAATTGCAAATCTACCCATTCCCTAATCTGTTAAGGGCATTCGATCATTTTTAGGACATGCTGGCTTTTACCGACGCTTTGTGAAATACTTTAGCAAAATCGCTCGTCCTTTGACGACTCTTCTTTGAAAAGACGTTCCTTTCGATTTTAACTCTGATTGCATCTCTTCTTTTGAACGTCTTAAGAACGAACTCATTTCTGCTCCCATCATTTGCACACCTAATTGGGATCTTCCTTTCAAAATAATGTGTGATGCTTCGAACTTTGCTGTTGGTGATGTCTTAGGACAATGCATCAACAAGATCCTTCACGTCATTTACTACATGAGTATGACTCTGAACAACGCTCAACTTAACTACACAACAACCGTAAAAGAGCTTCTAGTTGTAGTTTTTGCTCTCGAAAAGTTTCGACCTTACTTGATAGATTCACTTAGTACGATCTACACCGACCATTCTGCGCTTCGATATCTCTTCGCTAAAAAGGATGCTAAATCCCGTTTGATTCGTTGGATCCTTTTACTTCCAGAATTTGACCTTACAATTGAAGACAAAAAAGGATCTGATAATGTCATAGCTGATCACTTGTCTCGTCTTCCGAACGCACCATCTTCTTTGCCGATCAATGAAAACTTCCCGATGAACAACTTCTTTCAATTTCTATCGACCCATGGTATTCTGATATAGTGAACTACTTAATCACTAAAGAAACTCCCTCATCTTGGTCAAAACAGGACAAATGCAAATTCATGTCCCAAGTGAAATATTTCTATTGGGACGATCCATACTTGTTCAAATATTGGCCCGACCAAATCATTCGACGTTGCATTCCGAATAATGAGATCAGGAGTGTTCTTTCGTTTTGCCACGATCAAGCGTGTGGTGGACATTTCGGTCCTCGAAAAATGGAGGAAAAGGTGCTTCAATGTGGTTTCTACTGGCCTTCTCTTTTCAAAGACTCATTCGAATTTTGTAAAACTTGCGATCGATGTCAAATGCTTGGACGAATTTCTCGACGAGATATGATGCCTCTAAATCCCATTCTTACGATCGAAATCTTTGACGTTTGGGGTATTGACTTCATGGGACCTTTTCCAAATTCATTTGGAAACTTGTATATTCTTCTCGCTGTCGATTACGTTTCAAAATGGGTCGAAGCCGTTCCTTGCAAAACCGACGACCATAAAATTTTTGTGAAATTTCTCAAAGAAAACATCTTTTCGAGGTTCGGCACACCTCGCACAATAATCAGTGATAACGGAACCCATTTTTGCAACCGTTCTTTTAAAACTTCAATAAAAAAATACTCGATAACCCACAAATTATCCACTCCATATCATCCTCAGACTTGTGGTCAAATTGAAGTTTCAAATCGACAAATAAGACAAAACTTAGAGAAAACTGTTAACAAAAATCGAAAAGATTGGTCTCAAAAATTGAATTACGCGCTTTGGGCTTACCGTACTGCTTTTTAAACTAACCTTGGGATGTCCCCATTTCGTTTAGTTTACGGTAATGCTTGCCATTTACTTGTTGAAATTGAAATAAAGAACTTAAATTTTGATCTTGAAAAAGCTGGAAAAAACCGAAAACTACGACTCAACGAATTAGAAGAACTTAGGAACGATGCGTATGAAAATGAGAAAATTAACAAAGTAAGAACCACTGTTTTCATGATAAGTCAATCCTAAGGAAAACGTTTGCGCCTAACCAGAAAGTTCTTTTACATGACTCAAGGCTTCATTTATTTCCGGGGAAACTTAAATCAAGATGGACCGGACCAATTGTGGTACGAACTATATTTCCACATGGTGCCATAGAAATAGAAAACCCCAGGGATGGATCAATTTCCAAAGTCAACGGCCATCGTTTGAAACCTTTCTTTGAATTGCCAAATAATCACGAGGAGGAGCTCATGATTCTTCATGAGCCAAGCTACGTCCAGTAAGAATGTTAATCCTCTTTTGTAAATATGTACATATTTTTCCCCGTTACACTCATTATATCATGCATTGACTGTGGGGACACAGTCAAAATTAAGTGTGGGGTCTCATTTTCATTTTTAGTTTTTCATGGAATTTTTGAAATTTTATTTTCTTACTTAAAAAAAAGATAAAAAATCTCAAAAACATTTTCTTTTTACCATTTTGATTTATTTTTGAAGAAAGACTATGGGATAAGTATATGTTTAGGTTAATAAATTGAAATTTTGAAAATTTATTTGTCTTAACAAAAATAAAAATAAAGTTTGATTACAAATAACAATGCTTTAACTAGTATATAGGAAGATTCATCTATGTTAATGGTGAATTTAAAGTAAAGGATATAACATTTTTGTCTTCTTAGTAAAATGGCGCTAAGATGATTTTGCAAAACTCTATCTCTCTCTTAAAAAAAATTATATAAAAAAATTTATCCAAGTATTCACTCTCATTTAAAAGTCCTCACGGTTATGGATGGGTGAATTACTTGGAATCTTTGATTATGTGCTTTCATACTCATTTAAAAGTCCTCACGGTTATGCATGTATGGAGCACAAGCTAAAAAAAAAAAACTTAATAAAAAACCACCTACGGTCGATAGGTGTATGCACAAAAGTGTGTGCACTCGCCATGCTCTGTACTCCCCTTACATAAGCCCGAAAGGCAATGCATGGGTGGTATATCTGGCCTCAGTTTACCTGAGCTAGGTGTGTAATTTTTCTTGTAAATAATGAGAGAGTAAGCAATTGAAATCCTAGCATTATTTTAACTTGTTTGATTTAACTTATTATTGAAAAGAAATGAAAATACCACTTTAATAAACTTTGATAATCAACTTAGGATTCATTTCATAATTACATTGTGTTATCAACCGAAACAGCTAGCCAAACTATGGTCTATCTGTTATGAGAACTTGATTTTGTTTAAAATTTTGACGAGTAAATGACTTAAATTTTCAAGTCAATGACCAAAACTTGTATTTAACTTATTTGTGTCTATTTAAAAGTAAACCATTCATTTTTAAATATTTCCAAAAACTCGCGTTCATGTCTTTGTAAATAAATCTTGCATTTTGTAAATATTTTCACTTTGCATTAGATTCTATAGGTAGCATCCGCTGAAAACCCTCACGAGACAACACTCATCCTACTGGGGACACCCACAGGTTTAACGGCTTGTTGCATACGCTCAATGCAATCATGCTCCCTACGAAAACGGATTTATCTTAGTTTTCCTTTATTCGAGGATAAATAAAAAGATAAGTGTGGGGGTATTTGATGTGCACGTAAATGTGCATATATTTACATCTATATTTTATCTCCTTTTATTTAAATAAACATCATATTTGGGCATTTTAACATGTTTAAAACCAAAATTCGACTATTTTCAAACCATCATATTTTCATCTTCATTCAGGAGCAAAATTGTCATTTTTGTGCATGAGTTAATTTAAGAATTTTTACTTGGGCATTTTTTGATAATTTTTGTAGGAATTTGAATGCATATGGAAGAGGCTTATATGAAGATACATGAATGCACAAATGAAATACAAAGGAATGAAGAGGAAATAATTCAAGTTCAAGATCATGGAGGACCCCACCCACTTACCTAAATGTACAATTATTAGTTAAAAGACAACTAAGTGGAGGATAAAGCTTCATGCACAACAAATGATGAATTAATTAGTGGTTAATGGTTACTTGGTGGCCACACTTCCTAAAGAGCATTTTAGGTAGTCCCCTAAAAATATAATTAGAGTTTTATGCATGTATATATAGCTCTCTTATGTATATGAAACTATCCTCTACTCTTTCATTTTACTTAGGAAATTAAGAGATCAAAGTGTAAGCTCAATGTTCTATGAAATAAAAATGGCTTCCAAGCCTCTTTCTTCTCTCTTTACTACATGCTTTTCTTTGTTTTATTGTTAATTTTTATTTCTATGCTCTCTTTCTCCTTATGTTCAAAGCTTAGATTTACATTTATGCAAGTAGGTAGTAGCTAATATCTTTTGCTTTCTTTGCTTATTTTCTATTTTCTTTTCTTTTTAATGCTGAAACTTACTTGTGTTGCTTCAATGCCACAAATGAGAAGCTAAACCCCTTCAATTTAGGGGTGATGAAGCTATCCAACTTTATGTAATTTCAACATTTTATGATTTATGATCTCATTTCGTTTATGCTTCATGAAGTGGATTTTGATACAAGTTTATACAAGTGAGTTTGATAGCTTATATTGCTTATGCAAATGAGCTATTCTTATTCAACATAAACACAAGTTGCATCATCATTTGCTAATCCATTTTTGATTGTGAAAGTAAAGTAAAAATGAAATTTGATGATCTATATTACTAGGTACAATAGTAAATATATCATACTTAAAATAGCTTTTGCTTTGGCTTCATTTTCATGAGAATTATAAGTGGGTTATTTGTTGTATTATAGTTGATGGTTTGAGTTATGTTAATTAATAACATAAACAAACCATATTTATGATAAATACAAAAATATTTCACTTAAATCAAAGTTAGAGATCATAAATTGTTTGTTTGTTGATTTACAAAAATTTGAGAGTGGATTTGCCTCTAAATTGTTCTCTAATCCAATAGTTTTCTAATCACATTTTAATTCTAGTTTAGCTTCATTTTAGTTCTAGTCAACAATTTCTCCTCCATTCGGTCTAATTTGATTGAATAGATTTTTAAAACTCTAACGATTCCCTGCGGATCGACCCGTATTCGCCACGTACTTCAAGTGTACGCCGTGCGCCTGCGGTTATTTTTAATTTGAAATTTTTCGACGGTTTTCTAACTCCATAGAATTTCCGTCGATTAACAATAGCCTTGTGACCTGTACAGTGATACATTGTACATGTTATAAGCTGTTCGTGTAAGATGAATTCAAAATAAATGATGACGAACAACCCAAATATCTGAGGCAAATGATATTTTAAACACATACTTTTATCGTACACTGCAAAATATTTCTTTTTCAATTTTACTTCGTCAAGGTTTATTTTACAGATAATTCAGATGCTGTATACATTCTGGAACAAAGTTGAAGATAAAATAAGTGTGTGAGTTAATATATGTAGTGAGATCAAAATCGTAAATTGAAATTTTCGATGTAATCGAAATTGTTATGTAACTGAAAATTGTATATACATAGTGAGAGCTCAAATTTGTACTATTTGAATTTGAAGTAAAATGTTTGTTTGAATAAAATATTTGTTTGAATATGACTTCTATGTTATTTATTTTATTTAGTATATATTTATTTAATTATGTGAAAAATAAAATAATACAATAATAAATACATTTAAATGAATATATACATATATATACATGTTTATTATCAACAAATAAAAATCATATACTAGCATATTCAACAATCACCCCATTTTAATGATAACAAACATATATTAAGATTTTGAATTTATTAAATGTATTTTGTCATTGATCAAATCTATTAGCTCTCCCTACTTGAATGCTCCCCCACAATATAGTACAATAAAAAATACATTTAAATGAACATATATATATATATATATATATACATGTTTATTATCATCAAACCAAAATCATATACTAGCATATTCAAAAATCACCCCCTTTTGATGGTAACAAACATATATTAAGATTTTGAATTTATTAAATGTATTTGGTCATTGATGAAATCTATTCGCTCTCCCTACTTGAATGCTCCCCTACAATAAGGCTCCCCATTCAAAAATAAATAAAAATATGCAAATGAACCTAGAGAGGAATATGAAATAAAAAATAAAATATTTGAACTTTATTTGACAAAATCTAAACTGTTCTCTCCCCCTTTTGTTACCAGCAAAAAAGTAATAGTGTAAGAGATAAACTGATAGACATAATACAACATTAATACCCTATCTAGTATATATATTTAATTTCGATTAAAAATCAAACAAAAACCATAAATACTTTGTTAATGCTTATTTTGTTTTAGAATGATAGGGTGATGTCGGTATATAAAACCATATGGCTGTGTCTATTTGTGATATATTTATAACAGGAATTTGAATACTTATTAACCATGCATAACCTTTAGGACTTTTAAATGAGATTAGTAGTATTCTTTAAATTTTATTAAAAAAATGAATTTCAAGCATCTTCTAACTGCATAACCGTGAGGTCTTTTAAATAGGATTAGAATCAACTCGTCTATTTAATAATCAATTTTGATATGTATTCCGTACATGTATAATTGTGAGAGCTTTTAAATGAGCATGAAAGCACATAATCAAAGATTCCAAGTAATTCAACCATGCATAATCGCGAGGACGTATTTATGCGAGTGAATACTTTGGATGATTTTATTGCTAATTATATTAAAAAGCGAATAATTTCCCATTAAAATTACCATATTTTGACATACTATATTGGATTTTAATGAATGATAGTCATTACAAATATGATAGAAATAGAGATGGTCATGAAATTTTTACCAATCAAAGTTATTAAAAATTCTATTTAAATTTTTAAATTTTTCCTACTACATATCTTGTCTCAAGTCAAAATGTATGATTAATATCAATACTCATCACTTTTTCAGTTACTATTTATCTTTTCGATAATCAATGGGGAGTCAGATTAGTTAATGTATTCATTTAAGGTCAAATCCAAAAATAAATATAAAATCAAATTTCTAAAATGTCTAGTCTGAAACGAAGTCAACAAAGAAACTATTTTCTGGAAGTGGTTTTATGAAAAAAAATGTGTGCTAATTGAAAATCTGTTAAAATGAAAATTATGCAGATATTTTATTTGGAAATGTGTTGCAACTTATGAATGTCCCTACATAAAACACATTCCACCAGTATTTTTTCTATCAACTAGACTACCAGTAGAATCTACATCTGAATAACCTTTTGAATCAAGGTTATCATAAGTTGGATACCATAGAGACCAAAGCATGATGTGTGCAACAGATACTTTATAATCTTTTTACAGCTTTTAAAATGATATTCATTTTGATTTGATTGAAACTGTGTACATAAACAAACAAAGAACATAATGCAAGGTCAAATATATCCACGTGTATCTAGAATAATCTTCAACCAATAAAACAACGCCATTATTCTAAACAAATCTGTATGAAGTAGTTCAAAGACTCTAGAGGTACCTATAGTGTTCTCGGCATAAAAAGATAATTGGCCAACAATTTTGCATAAATCAGAATCAAAATCAACATTCCTTTCCTTATCACATAACTGGCTGATTTAAGATAGATTATGGTGTAGATTTTCAACATAATATATCATTCAAGATAAATGTACCGTTACCTATTTGACTTTTACCGATATTTTTTTTTGTTTCCCATTGTGAATCTACCACCTTTATACTAGGCTAAGGAACTTTGATTTGTCGTCTGTCATGTGCATGGAACAGCTAGAATCTAGGTAACACTGTTGTTGTTCCTTAGCCTGCCACCATACCTACACGCGAAGAGATTTTTGTGACCTATTTGTTTTTATAGGTATATGGTTGTTAGTGACAAAAGATTTTGAAAAATATGTTTTTGTACACCCAAGACAATCTATATTTGTTCCTTTCGGCGCCCAGATTTGTTTGACTTTAAGGGATTTTATATTCGTGCCTTTTGGAATCCAAATTGGTATGGTTTTCACGTGTTTGGGCTTATACCAGAAATTATTGTAACTGTGTCCAATTTTTTCACAAATCATGTACTGGTAGTTAACATGATTAATTTCTCTTCTACCTTTTTCAGATTGTGTATACCCAAGTTCTCATCTAACATTATTAACAGTTTGTTTCCCTAATATCATATTTAGTGTTTTTTCTACTTTGGAGAATTTCCTAAAGTTGTAGACAATTGTTGGACTTGTGTTTTGAGAGATTCATTTTCATTCAATAGCAAAGTGCACTTTTTAATAAAATTTTCTCTCCTAGTGTTTTCACTTTCTTTTAAAATCAGAATTTCATTTTCAAGTGATTTAATTTTAATTTCTGATTTTTTAATTTCTTCTTCAAGTGACAAAAACTTATCACACATAGAGCTCTTATTTCGATATTTTTTTAACCAATTGATCAAGCAGTTTATTTAATTCTGTCAAATTATCCTTCTGTGATTCAATTTTAGCGTACTTCTCCCTAAGTCGTTCAAAACAGCAATTTACTTCGTGGAAATATATAAGTAATTTTGAGTGAGTGAGTTTTGATACCTCGCTTGGCTCGTCATCATCACTGTCACTTATATCTCCTCGAAGACACAGTTTTTCTTTTTCATTTTCACTACCAGTGCTCTCATCACTTTCATCCGTTTAATCCCAAGTAGCTGCAAAACTTCTCATTTTCGGTTTCTTTCCTTGGCTGAGTCGATTCTAAGGATAATTTGGCTTGATACGACTAGGTTTATTACACTTCTGACATATGGTCTCCTGCTCTTCTGAGTTGGCCAGTACTTTGACTATTCTGCTTTTCAATTGTTGATTTAGAGCTGGATTTTCATATTTTTGATTCCACCTTTTGAATCTCTTTATTAATATTGCCAGTTCGGTTGCTCCACCATCACCATCATATTCATAACTTTCCGTTGTTCCTTTAAGAGCTATTGATTTCTGTCCTGTATCACCTCCTTCGCATTCTTCCTTGAATTTGATTTCTAGCTCATAAGTGGTGAGATTTTCAATAAGTTCTTCAAGTTTGATATGTTTCAGATCCTTTAATCTTGAATGGCGGTAGCTTTCACTTCAAAATTTTATGGAAGGACTTTGTGGATTTTTCGGACTATTTTCAATTCTGTATATGGTTTTCCTAGAGCTTTTTATTTATATACGAGATTATAAAGTCGTCCATACATCTCTTTGACATTTTCATCCTTGGTCATTGTGAAGTTCTCGTATTCGCTACTAAGCATGGCAAGGCGAGATTCTATGATTTGGGAGGTTCCTTCGTGAGTCACTTCAAGTGTGTTTCAAAATTTATGTGAAGTTAGACAATGTGAGACATGATTAAATTCAATTTGATCTAATGAACAAATACTAGAATTCATAGCTTTAGCGTTAGCATTCTACAGTGCATTTTCAAGATCGGTCCATTGATCCATCTGTTTTTCAGTTTCTTGATTATCTACCACTGTAGTTGGTGTCCTATATCTCGTCTCAACAATATTCTATGCATCTATAGTTTTCAGAAAAAATTTCATTCTATTTTTCCAGTAAGCGTATTCACCATTGAACATGGGTGATCTAACTATGGACTGACCCTCAACAAAAGCATTATGAAAAGAAGCCATTTAAAACATCAAATTTTTAAAAAATTATTTTTCGGAAAAAATCAAAATTTTAAAATAAAAAAGGTTTATGTTCCTAGCTCTGGTACCACTTGTAGGGTCGACTTCATCCTAGAGGGGGTGAATAGGGAGATAATAATAAAAAAAATTAAGGTGGAAATATATATAATATTTGCAGCACGGATAATACTAGAACGATAAAAGCAGAAATAGAACAACGCAGATTTACCCAGCTTCGACAATAACCTGCCTATGTACTGCTCCCAAGGTTTCTACTAGAAATTAAGTAGTCAGATGCTTATACACATAAACTTGCGACACCGCTAACAACTAACCTAATCTACATTCAAAACCCTACCACGACTCAGCCACTGAGTTGCGAATTCTCAAACTACGCCTCGTAGTTTGTACCTGGTGACATGACTAAAAAATTAAATAATTTTAAAAAGATAATTAAAAAATAAAACAATAACTAAACAAAACCCTATATGATATTTTAACCCCAATAAAAAGCAATTAAAGCCAGCCCATAAAAACTAAAAGGCATGTTCCCCTTTTTATTTTTCTCTTGTAAAACTTCGGCCGACTTCGTTTATCATTCTTCAAGCAATTAGGGTATTATGTTAAAGCCACCGCCTTGATGTTGTGGTCGATTGAAGTATGCTTCTGCTTATGGTTGCTTCGTTAATCGATTTTCTTAAGTTGCTCTTGATAGCTTTAATTTGATTCGAGTTCGAATGACACGAAATTGGTATGTCCACAAATGATAGTCTTATAATTACTATGCAGTTATTAACTAATATGAATATTGTCATGAATTATGCTATTTTCATATTTTTATGTTTGAACGTTAAGCATGGTTATACATGGTTATTTATATATTTATATTTCTTACTATTAATTTCTAAAATAGAATATTCTTTTCCATGTTTTAATTTATCAGAGCCATCCTTCCAAATAGGATTATTGTTATAATATTACATAAATTAACCAAAAGTGTGATGTTTTCTTCCTTGTAATTAAAAGGAAATATTTATTTTCTTCTTCGAAATAAACAGTATAACTATGGAAAAGAATATACATATCTTACACATCTCTTTTCCTTTTCGGTGTATCCCTTGTTAATTCAAATGATGCACATTTGTATATATTTTGAAATTTGATACTTTACAGAAATTACATGGAACCCGCTTTAAATAAATTAATATAGTAATTTGCATTCAAAATCAACTAGGGTAACCTAATTTACAACCCAATTATAGATCTAGAATAAATAAACATTCTAATAATAAATATTTGAGACCGAATTCCTTTTTTATTTTAATGCTATTTATTTCCTTTATATTTTTTAATCATTTTCACTCTGGAAACTTCAAACGTTGATAATTTTTCGTTCGAGCTCCGATCGCAAACTCAAAATATGAAATTTGCTCATAAAATCGCTATGAATACAATATTGCAAGTTTCGCGGCCAAAATCAAACGTTTTCTAAAATTCTATTTTGGAGCTTTATTATTTATTTATTAGTTATCTTTAATTTTATAGGGTATTACATAACCCTTCCCTTTAAAGGAATTTCATTTCCAAAATTCTCCCAGGGATGAATCATGTAACATAGCATGCTACCAATCTAAGCTATCGAACCAATTAGTGTATAATAAATTTTGCAGCCAAATGTATACATATATACAGCGTATCTCAACATATACATATGTATGCAGAATGACTCAAAATCAGTGCCTCCTATATAAATGCTTTCTTTTAAAAACATTTTGAAAATGTGTTGCAAACAACCTATATATACTTGCAGTTCCATATGAATGCAAGTTTTCAAAATCCTTTTACACACAATAATTTCCACACCACTATGAGTAGGAGTATAGTTCAACCAATTTTATATCCAATATCTGCTATCCAAAACCCTGAACAAAATTTTTTAACACCAAAAAATTTTGAAAATCCAGTTTCTACATGTGCACTCCTATGTCGGAAAATGAATTTAGATGGAAGGTTTTTTATAATTCCACCCTTCTTTTGGACACATATTCCATTAAACCTTAGAACCTTCCCTTTTGCCCCCAAAACTTTTTCAATTTTTCCAAGTACAATTTGCGTAACGAGGTTTTTTGGATGTTAAAGTGTAATTATCCTAAGCGTAATTTTTTGTTCACTATCAACAAGGTATGAAAATAGAAATTTCAAAGCTGTCAACTATCACCTTGTCAGATAGTAAAACGGAATTAGACTTATCAACACATCAATGCTCCTTATGCTAGAATTAATGTGGCATTTGAAAATCGAATATTTTTCTCATTTAGAAGAAACTTTTTGAACACAATTTCCAAAAGAATTTCCAACTTGCAAAAAAGTTTGAACAATCAAATTCTCAAAAGCTTTTAAAAACAGTGTGTGCGTGTATTCAAAAGCACTTAAATAAAATCTTCCAAAAACATTTGAACCCATCTTATCAAAAGAATTTAAACAAAAATTCTCAAAGATTTCGAACATAATTTTTTTTTCAAAACATTTGTCGCTACACACTTATAACGACTAAGCCACATCTTAACTTAATTAGAACTTAGTTAATGGGTTATTTCATATGATTGAACCTAGTATTATGCAGTTAATCCTAGACTTGGGGAACCTTTTCTTTTATTCAAAAACAATAATCAATGCACAAGCATATTTATAAACTTTAGCTTTCGAGGTATTGGATTGTAACGACCCGTGAATTTGTCATTTTGGAAAGTCATGTTTAAATTTAACAATATCCAAGCATAACATTTTTAACATTAATAATGGTGTTTTGAACAAAAATGATTTTGTTAATCTTATTTTGAATAAATATTTACAAAAATATACACTTTGGAAAATATCGATAAAATGACCGAAAATTATTTATCGATAAATAGCTATTTGGCTATCAAAAGTCGTGCACGGAATTGGATACATACACTCTTTTATCTATATGAGTGAGAATATGTAATAAAATTATTTATTTTATTTGTGAAAATAAAATGCCTTTATGACATCATTAACGATATAACTATATTTAAATAATTGATTTTTCAATTTAATTTGAGTTTAAATTATTTAACAATTATTTTAAAAGTCAAGTGAAGCCCTTTTAATTATTATATAATGATAGAAATATTATTTTCAAATTTCGTTTACAAAGATATGTATATTAGCTAAAAAAATGAAAAATATGACCGGAAATCAAAATCATGTTTCGTAACGACTCAGCCTAGAAAGTCATATAACGTTATGAATCATTGTGACATACATATGCATATACATATACACATGAACATGAAAACACATATATGTATATAAATACAAATACAAATAAAAATATAAAAGAAAATATTATGATATTATTTATAAATATCCTCGTATTTTCCAACCAAAGTCAACCATCCACTTACCATCACACACACGCTTGAGTAGGCACATGGGGGATACATTCAGCCGAAATGGTGATGGAGGAGGAGGGTGTGGTTGTGATGAAACGATGATGTGTTTGCACTTAAATATCATGATATTTCATCGCTTCCATCTACCAATAAATACCCACCATCCATCGTCACTTCCATTCACATTTCCTTCTTTATTTTCCTAAGCTTCTTCACCTCTTTATAATCCACATTAATGGCTTCTTACCTTACGAAATTTATAGAGAGAAATATTGCAAAAAGTAGTTAAATTTATATAGTAAATATATATTATCCAAACACCACAAAACCAAAGCAAAACTCCTCCTTTCTCCCCTTGAAACCCACGGCCACCACCTCCTACCACCCAAAACCAAGCCTTCCCTCTAATTCAAGCTAGGCCGAGAGCATCCAAACACCAAAGGCTAAGGCTGAACCCCCAAGGAAGCATTAGTGCAAGCTTCATAAGCTCCAATTTCGGAATAGCGAAGCTATAGTCATTTTAAAGTTAGTTCAATTTAATCTAAGGTGAGAAAACGCTATATATATGCTATATATGATGATATATATGTTTTTGTGCTTGATTTTGATTATTGTTTATCAAGTTTGGATGAAATAATATATTTGTTTGGGTGTGTAAACAGTTCACGTTTAATACATGTCGAATATACACAACGGAAATCACTTTTCGAAATGAATTATAAAAGTGTTATGAGATGATTAAACCTCTTTAAATTGGTTTATAAAAGTTTTATAATAACTAAAACCTTAATATGGTGAAGTTTTGAAAAGATTTGACATTGGAGGTAAAAATAAGCGCGTCGTGTAACATTGTTTGCAATTTCGCGCCATAATAGTTCAAATTCATTTATACGATGGAATTGGAGACAGAATTCTTTGGAATAAGAATTTTCCGAACTCTTACAATCATAATTTTCAAAAAACTAAAATTTTCAAGACTTTATTTAGCAAATTTTGAAATACAAGCGAAATAAGTTTTCAAAGTAGTTGCGGTTTGGTTGTTCGGAATCCAAAAGGGAAATTTCTACAAAATGATATTTTTGAATTTTTAAAAATATGGACTAAATTCTATAAACATACTAAAGTGTTTCAAAAGTATTTGAGTTATAAAAATTGACTTTCAAATGATAGAAAAGTTGTTTTAACCAAGTAAAAGCTCTGAAAACACTATTTTTAGTACTTTTCTTAGCAATTTTAATAACTTATACAAATTACAGTTTTAACTTAACTATTCTTTCCCGAATCCTTTATAAACGGTATCAAATAAATAAATAAGTGCTTTAAAGATAATTTGGAATTTTTATAATTACTATAAAAAGAGTTTAAATAAATAATTAAAAGAAAAGTTGTTATAAATAAATGATTATATATTGGCTCTAAATGCCAATGAGTTGACTTGATTTTTCTATTCATGAGATATGGATGTGGGATGCTTAACTAAGGAATGTTCAAGAGCAACCATTATCCTGGCTCACCTGGTCTTTTTCTTGGGTGAGGAATAGATAAGGTCGAAATGTCAGAAATGAGATAAGTATAAAAGATTTACTTTCCATAACTAATTCCTTAACTTTGGTTGGATATAAATAATCTTCTTATACAGTGTCAAACTCCAAGAAGGAAAATATTACTATTCATGTGAATTTAAAAGGCGATCTTACCGTTATTCGATGAATAGTACTTGTTGAATATGGAAATTAATATTGAGTAAAGTCAGTGTAATTTTTATGAATTCTTTTTACTCCATAATGTTTTCCAACATGATTTATGAGAAATGATTTAATGTTTTTAAAAATTAAAGACAGGTTAGATAATCTCGTATATACTGGAAAAGAAATGGTGTATCTCTAAAAGATGATTTGTCGATAATTAGTTCTGAGAGATGGGATCGGATTTGGTGATTCCTATTCGAAAACCACTTCGAACCAATGTACATTCGAAAGTGAAAATACGATAAAGGCAATGTTTTTTAAGATGGAGATCTTCATAATAAAAGGCTACTTACCAATAGCCCCTCGATTTCCATGTTATATATATATGGTGGCAATATTACTTAATTTTGAAAATTTTCGATGCATGGACTTCTCATTACTAAACCTAGAGGCGATTCCCGAAACAGGATGTAGTAGGAGATTAACTTTAATTTTCCTGTTGTTGGACAACTTGTATGGATGAATATCTGACATTGCATTTCTATAATTCACGTACATTGATCTCTATAAGCATACATATGTTTGGTGGTGTAAGTGGTAACGTCTCTTACACTTAACACCCTTCTCTGAGACGTACAAGGTTAGAGGTTGTATATTTGTGGAAATCAATAGTGTGATGGAAATGGCAATGTGGCATTCTAAGTAGGATTTGATGCTTCTATGAAGGGTAAAACGTGACCTTAAGCCTCGCATCCAGGAATGACAAAAACATGGTAGATGCAGCAAGGCTATGTAGGTCGCACCATTAGGATATGGTCATCACCATTTTATATGTCGGGTATATTGTGTGTGCTTTGGGATCCCAGTAAAGGTCGGTAAAGGCCAGGATGATGTCATATTTGATACTATCTATGGTAAAGGTGGGCTGGTTCTGGGTTGGCAGTGGACCATCTATTGGTGCCTTGGTGCATATTTCTAGAAATGTACTATCTGAAGGTAGTCCTTAACTTGTCATAGTATAGAATATGTTCTTCAATACGAGCCTTTACGGTTTTAGTTGTAAACCTTTTATGCTGTCGAATTTAACAAATGTAACAATTCCAACTATGATTAATATGTTATTTGAAAGGATTTTCAAAGAATGTCATTAAAACTAATATCTTTAGTTTTGCATAGCAAATGTTTTGGTTATCATATGGTAAAAGCCCATTCCATGTTTATGCATGATGTGTTCTTAGCAGATACCCTTGTTTTCATATATCCGTACTTTGAGTTTCCCACACCAGCCATATGACTAACCCGGAGTTTATTTTCTTATTCCCTTAAGCTCTAGTGCCCTAATTTCTGGGCAGCCAAGTATTTAGGTAACATGGAGCATTTTGGGAGAAGGATGGAGCATTTTGGGAGAAACATGGAGCATGGAGATTGTAATGATGATAGTTACTTATTGTTAGTTTCCGATGTATTTTGTATTATGAATCGGGTATCCACCAGCCCTTCTAAGGGATAGGCAGTTATAACTGTCCCTGGCTGAGTTAGTACCTACCGTAACTCTGATGAATCACTTAGGAGTGATTGTATGTACTTTCCACATGTATAGCTATAAGTTGTTTTGGATATAATGTGAGATTCTGCTTTGATTTGTCTTCTATCTTTATTTCTTTTAAAACCCTAGATAATCCACCTCTCCGGCACTTGGATTTGCGGCACATGAATCTGAGGATGTATTAGTGTTGATTTCGGACGGTCGAGGAGGTGGGTTGTCACAGTTGGTATCGGAGCTTACGGTTTAGCGAATACCTTAGCCTTGGTTGGGCAAACTCATTAGAGATAGGGTTAATAAGGCCTTAGAATGAGCTTAGTCAGAGAGATGGCATATTTGAAATTTTTATCTAAAGAAGTATATTCGAGTTTAATGCCCATTCCCTAAGTTAACCTCATCTATAATTATAAAGATGTTTCCTTACTATATGCAATTAGTAGGAAATGAGTAATAGAAGAGGATAAGGAAGGGGAGGTAGCAACACCACGACCACCAACGGTCAATCAAATTTTGCTAGTTTATGCAAGAATTACACCAGCTTAGGAGGGAAACCATTCAAAGGAACATATTCCATTATTGAAGTATAGGCTTAGCTCCGATCATGTAAAAGGATCTTTAAAGGATTTAATATCGGGGACGAGAAGAAAAGGTTCTAAGCTTCTTGGCAGTTGCAAGAAGGGGCTCTAGCTTTGTGGGAGTCCATAACTCTGAATGATTCGGAGGAAAATTTCTCATGGGAAAAGGTTTAAGGATGTGTTGAAGAGCAATACATGCCAGCAGTCGAAAGATACAATTTTTATAAAAATTTCATAGACTTGAAACAAAATATCTATTTGTGGAAGAATATTCCTATAACTTACCATCACACACACTGGAGTAGGCATATAGGTGGTACCTTCAGCCAAAATGGTGATCGAGGAGGAGGGTATGGCGGTGATGAAATTATGATGTGTTTAAACTTAAATATCATGATATTTTATCACTTCCATATGCCTGTAAATACCCACAATCCATCTTCACTTCTATTCACATTTCCTCCTTCATTTTCCTAAGCTTCTTCACCTTTTTATACTTCTCATTAATGGCTTCTTACCTTAGGAAATTTATAGAGAAAAATATTGCAAAAATGCAATTAAATTTATATAGTACATATATATTATCCAAACACCTCAAAACCAAAGAAAAACTTCTCCTTTCTCCCCTTGAAACCCATGGCCACCACCTCCTACCACCCAAGGCTGAGTCTTCCCTCTCTTCCAAGCTAGGCTGAGAGCATCTAAGCACCAAAGGCATAGGCCGAAACCCCTAGGAAGCATTAGTGAAAGCTTCGTGAGCTTCGATTTGGAATAGCAAAGCATTAGTTCACTTTAATTCAAGGTAAGAAAATGCTATTTATATATGCCACCTATGATAATATTTGTTTTCTATACTTGATTTTGATGATTGCTTATCAAGTTTGGATGAAATAATTTGTTTGTTTAGATGTGTAAACAATTCACGTTTAATACACATCGAAATTACAGAACAAAAATCACTTTTCAAAATGAATCATAAAAGTATTAAGATGATTAAACCACTTGAAGCTGGTTTATAATCGCTAAAAACTCAGTTTGGTGAAGTTTTGAAAAGATTTGAAATTGGATTCCGAAATAAGCGGCCACGTAACGGTAGTTCGCGATTTCATGCCGTAATAGTTTAAATCCATTTATATAACGAAATCATCACTAGGATTATTTGGAATAAAATTTTCTGAACTCTTATAATCATATCTTGAAACAAGAAAAAAGATCGAGATTTCATTTAGTAGATTTTGAAATATGGGCAAAAAAAATTCAAAATAGTCGCGTTTTAACCATTCGAAAATAAAAAAGGAAGCATTCACAACAGAAATCCCATTCCTTATTCCTTTGAAACCATCGAACAACCTATGTCTTATGGGGGCTTGGGAATCCTTAACATTGAGAGATGGAATACACTTGTTGTCAGTCATCATTTTAACTCGTTACTTTCAAATAAAAATAGCCTTTAGGTTTAGTGGACCATCACTCACAACTTAAAACACAAAAGCTTTTGGAATGTGGAACCCCTTTCTGGCTACAGTTGGATTTGGCGAAAGATCCTGTCAATGTGTTCCACTTTCCTGCCTTATCTCAAACATTCTCTCTCTCGTCAAAGAAATAAGCAATTCTGGAATGATCCTTGGATAAGAAATGGTCTTATCCTGTCTGTTATTTTAACCCATCAACAAAATATATCAATTAGGAATAAACTCTAACGCAAAAGCTATTGACTACATTGTGGACAATAAGCTAACCCTCCCTTATACAAGTAATCAAAATTTGAGAGACTTCTGGGCTAGTATTAGTGACTATAACAACTCCTTTCTAGATGCTGATGATCTTATCTGGGATGGTAAGCCACACTCAATAAAGCATGTTTGCCATATAATATCTACAACTCGACATAAGCCAAAGTTTCCATAGCACAAGATTGTCTGGAATAAACTATCCACTCCCTCTGATAATCTCATGCTGTGGAGAGTGCTAAACAATGCTATCATGACTAAAGACAGGATGTCTAGGTTTGTGATTGTTTCCGATCATGTGTGTGTGTTCTGTAAAACTGATACTGAGAGTGGAAAGCACCTGTTTTTTGGATGCAGTTATCAGCATCATATTTGGGAGAGGTTGATGGACATTCTCGGAAGGACTTGTTTGCCTATTCAGTCATCATTCGAGTGGGACCTGATTCTTAAGTCCATAAGAAGGAGGGATGTTGCGGGCGATTTACTATGCTTTTATCTTAAGAAACATGTCCAACTTATTTGGAGGGAGAGAAATCCGAGAAATTTTAACAGTGTGGAACGATCCCATTTGCAGCTGTGGATTGTGTTGAAAAAACCATCATGAACGAGCTTTAGGATAGCAAGTCCTCTCTAATCCACTGCTTCAGGATTGGTAGGTCTTCTTGTTGGCTTCGGGGTTCACTTTGTCCTATCTCTCCTTTTTCATCGAGTCGTCGCCCTAGTCTTCCCTGTTTCTTGCCTCGGGTTGATCTTAATATTTCCTGCCTCGTGCTTGCAGTCAGCTCCGTGCTATTTTTGTTCTCCCTCGTGTATTTATTCTTATTTTTTTGTTTGTTTTCTTTGCCCTTTTCTTTGTTTTCTCTATCGTATTCTCCTGCTCAAAGCATGTTTTGAGTAGTTTTTCCTTTTCTTTGAAATAAAATCTAGTAGGGGACCAGCCAACCTCGCTAGCTTTGCTAAAAAAAGGAAATTTCTTTGAAATGATGTTGTTTAAATCTTTAAAAACATGGAATGAATTCTATAAATATACTAAAATGTTTAAAAAATGATTTTAGTTATAAAAATGGAATTACAAATGATAGAAAAGTTGTTCTGATCAAATATGCTTTGAAAACCCTATTCGCAACACTTTTCGTAGCAGTTTTAATAATTTATATAAATTATAGTTTTAACTTAATTATTCTTTCTCGAATCCTTTAAAAACATTTTCACATAAATAAATAAGAGTTTTAAAGAAAATTTGAAATTTTTATAATTATTTTAAAAAGAATTTAAATAAATGATTAAAAAAAAGCTTCATAAATAGATGATTAAATCTTGGCTCTAAAAGCCAATGACTAGACCTAATTCTTCTATTCATGATATACAGATCTGGGGTGCTTAAACTAAGGAGATATTTAGGGGCAACTAGTGCCCTGACTCACCTGGTCTCTTTCTTAGGCAAGAAATTTATAAGGTCGAAATGTCAGAAACGAGATAAGTATAAAATATTTACTTTCCATAACTAAATCCTTAACTTGGGTTGTATAGAAGTAATCTTCGTATGCTTAATGTAAAATTCCAAGGAGGGAACTCATATTAGTGTGAGTTTAAAAGGTGATCTCACCGTTATTCGATGAATATTGAATACAGAAATTAATATTGAGTAAAATTAGCATAATACCTACGATTCCTTTTCACTCGATGATGTATTCAAACATGATTTATGAGAAATGATTTGGTGTTTCCCGAAGTTAAAGAGAGATTTAATAATCTCATATATACTGGAAAACAAATAATATATCTCCAAAAGATGCTTTATGAATTATTGGTTCGAAGAAACTGGGTCGGAATGGGGTAATTCCTATCCAAAAATCACTTCGAACCAATGTACGTTCCAAAGTGAAAATATAATAAAGCCAATGATTTTGAAGATGGAGATCTTCAAAATGAAAGGCTACTTGCCACTAGCCCCTTGATTTCCATATTTTATAAATATGGTGGCATTAGTACTTAATTTTGAAAATCTTCTATTTAAGGACTTCTCGCTATTAATCCTTGAGGAGATTCCCAAAACAGGATGTGGTAGGAGAATGCCTTTAGTTTTCCTATTATTAGACAAATGGTATAGATAAATGTGTGAAATTGCATTTCTAAAATTCACGTACATTGATCTCTACAAACGTACATCTGTTTGATGGTGTAAGAGGTAACCTCTCTTACACTTAACACCCTTCTCTGAGACATACAAACTCAGAAGTGGTACATTTATGGGAATCAATAGTATGTGAAGGGAATGGAAATGTGGCATTCTAAGTAGGATTTGATGATTTTATTCAAGGTCAAATATGACATTAAGCCTCGCACTCGGGAGTTACAAAAACAGTGTGATAACCCATATTTCGGAAGGTTTAAATCGACAATAATCCACACATGTCCGACTTAAACAATCTGGAACATAGATAATCAATGGGGTTAAACAAGAAAAATAAGAAGAGAAGAAGAAAACAAAACATAGAATCTCATAGCGGAAATGATAAAATATAATAATCAAATAAAAATTCAAAAGTTGTTTACTTGATGTGCACGTAAATGTGCATATTTTTACCACCATATTAATTCTATTTAAATTAAATAAATGATCATATTGGGTATTTTAACTTATTTTAACCAAAATTCATATTAATTCCAAATTATCACATATCCATCTTCATATAGGGGCAAAAAGGTCATTTGTGTGCATATAGTTCTTTGAGAAAAATTAATTGAATTTTTTTTTGTAGGAATTTGGTCTCCAATAGGAGTGGTTTCATGAAGAAATATGCATGCACAAAGAATATAAAGGAACGAAGATGGAAATAATTCAAAGTGAAGATCATGGAGGACCCCACCTACCCACCTACCTTAATGTACAAATTAAAGGCTAAAGCACATGCTTATGAAGTTGATGGTTTCATGTACACTTAATGGGGGATTAAGACATGTTAATGATTACTTGGCCTCCACACTTCCTAAGGGGCATTTTGGGCATTCTCCAAAAATATGAATTAGGGTTTCATACATGTATAAATACCCATATGTTTCATGTAATCATCTCTTTTTAGTCTCTCTTAGGCCTCCTCTCTTCCTCTTCCCCTTCCTCCTCATTAGTTTAGATCAAATAAAAGAAGGCTCTCTTTCTCTTTTCTTGGCTACTTAGCCATTTTTATTTTCAGGTAATTTTCCTTTTTTATGTTATTAATACATGCTCTTTCCTTTTACATGCCTCTTTTTTATGTTGTAGTGTAGATCTCTTTTCTTTTATGCAAGTTAATTAGCTTATCTTTTCATTTTGCTCTCTTTTTCCTCTTCATGTTGTTAGCTACATTTGTTAATAAAATGACAAAAATGAGACTCTAAACCCCTTCAATTTAGGGGTAATGAAGCTCTCTAATTAATGTAGCTTCAACATTTTGTTATTTCATGCTCTCTTTTGTGCTTAATGATGATGATAGAAGTGGTTTTATTTGTTGTTTTTGCCTTGAATTTGATAGCCTATATTGTTGACACCAAATAGGCTATGCTTATACAATCACTAACACAAATGCCTCTTCATCAATATATGATTATGGCATAAGAAAGTGATTTGAAATTAAAATTTGATGGTCTATGTTTCTAATCAATAGTTAATAGGCCATACGTAAAATAGATTTCATTTTCATTTTCTTTGTCAAGTATTATGAAAGTTAGTAAGTGTTTTAAGGGGTGTGTTATAGTTTGATGACTTGTGTTGGCTAATTAATAGCTCAAATATGTCATACTTATGATAAACACATCAATTAAAACACTAATGACCATAAAAGAGAGATCATGATTTCATGTGTTGAACTACATGATCTAGAGAGTGGATTTATTCTCTAAATTGTCATTTAACTCTCATATTTGCATTTCTTTTCTTTTTGTTAGTTAGTTCATATTCTCATTTTCTAGCTTAAACACACTCTCGACTTTGGTATAATTTGATTGAATAGAATTTTAAAAATCATCAATTCCCTGTGGATCGACCCGTATTCGCCGCGTGCTACATTCGTTCACCGTGCGCTTGCGGTAAATTTTATTTCAAAATTCGTTCGACGGTTTTCTAAACTGATAGAACTTCCATCGACGAACAAGTTTTTGGCGTCATTGCCGGGGAATTGCTTTGGTTTTTAATTTTCTATTCTTCAAATTATTATTTTTTGATTTTTGTGTGATTTTATTTCGTATGTGTTTGTATTTAAAAAAAAATTGTGTGTTTGTTTGATTTTTTGTGCATTTGTTTGTGTGTTTATTCTTCTAGTTTCCTTTTCCATTTGCATATACATTTCTATTTTAAAAAAAAGCACACACAATTTCCAAAAAAATATTTATATTTCATTTGCATTTTCCATTTACATTGCCTCCATCAAACACACTTCTCCGTTTACTATGCACTTAACTGTTTCACAGTGCACATCCCTCAAACACACTTATCACCACTCCAAACCTCTCCGACCACAAACACTACATCTCACCGCCTATAGCTCGATTCATCTCCGACCATCATATCTTACACTCCAGTCAACAACCCACAAACTTCAACATACTCATTCACCCTGTCATAAACAGTAAACCACTTCTGCAACCTTTAACAACCATCTCTGTTCCTCTGCCCAAGACGTCTTGACCATCCATATTGCAACAATTCTTCCCTTCTTAATATCTCCATCCACTTCTCGACAACTCGACAACAATCAATACTCCACTCGGTACTTCCCCATCGCAAGTGTAGCCTCTGTCAACATTTCTGCATATACTTCATACTACCATTAACATCCTCTCATCTGAACCACTAAACTCCCCTTCAACATTGTCACAAACTATAGCAACTTCAATCTGCTTCTAGAGAAAACAACTACAACTTTCTCAACACATTTCAACCATCAACACAACTACATACCAACACCTCTACACCATTCTTTGCACCTGCCTGTCATTCATCCACTGCCTGATCACAACTGTCCCTACCACAGTTCATCCCCCATACCACAGTTCCACTTGCCTACGTCTAAAGCCACACTGTCATCAACAACTTCAGATACAACAATCTCCCCCTACAGTGCAACTGCCATTTCCAATCCTAACCACGTCCACTTCAATCTCCACAAACATACACTTGCTTCATTACCTCCACTATTCAAACATCCACAAATTCCACCTGATAGCATTCGTCCCTTGCTACTGGACGACATCAACCCAGTCAAACAACAACCGCCCGTTGCCTTGCAACTACCACCATATAACATCAACTCTTCTTCACTTCCATTCTAATACAACCATTGTCATCCACCTTAAAAACAACTTCTTCTCTGCCAAACACAACCTTTTCTTTTTTCTTTCTTCACCTTACTTGCGTGCTTCCTCCACTATACATAGCAAACATACATTCCACTGAACCAATCT
Source organism: Allium cepa (assembly GCA_030765085.1). NCBI lineage: Eukaryota > Viridiplantae > Streptophyta > Magnoliopsida > Asparagales > Amaryllidaceae > Allium > Allium cepa. The sequence continues at coordinate 903,549,126 of CM060932.1, forward strand.
CCACTTCCTAACAGTGACATCCATCCACTTCTCACAATCATCCCCAAACTCACTGTTCTAACCAATGTCATAACATTTCACAACAATTCAATCACCATTTCACAAACTACTTCGCAAAATAAACCTCATCACCTGACTGTCAACTTCCACCCTCACCATAACTTCAAACTCTAACCATCACTGCATACATATTGAATCTCAGACCACCCTCCTCTGCCACTTTTCAAAACTTCCCACTTCAGACCATCTCCTCTAACTTCCTACAATTCCATTCACCATCCCTTCACCCTTTACAACATAAACTACATCATTCACATCCTTGCACATCATTTACAGAACACTACTGTCAACATTCAATTCCGCATTCATACTTCTGAACCAAATTTCCACAACATCTAACTTTTGCCTCCATATCTGTGCAATACAAACACCTTCCACTTCGCCACCCGACCACTTCATCGCTCCAGCACACTGCATTCCAACAAATACACCCCTTACCACTGACAGCAGCTACCCCAATCACACAAATTTGCAGTAAAATATCATTCACCCCCCCTCTGAAATCTCCACATCGACCTGCCTCTGATTGACCAACCCACCAATTCAAACACCACTACCCTCTCTCCTACTACACCTCAACCTGAATCACCACCCACCAGCTTCTGCCAACTGATCATCCCCCTGTCTGCCACATTCACCAAAAAAAAAACCCTGCAAATATCACCTCAACAACAGCAAGCACCATTCATTCTCCACCTACATCCATCACCATACCATTACAAAATAGCATTACATCCACTACTAGTTGTCGCCACTGCACTGACAATCAATTCAAACCGCCTTGCCTGCCTCACCACTTCACCGAGTACTTCAACCACAATATTGCCGAAACCCACAAAATAACATCGAGAACGCCAACCTAGACAATCACCACAAACATCGAATCCCCCAATCTGCTCGATCTTACGAACCCATATGCCTCCAGTCGCCTGCAAATCAAAACCAAAACAAATTCGCGACCCTCAACCGCCTCATAATTCGACAAACACAAGCTTGAATTTCTTGCCTTCGAACAAGTTTTTGGCTGCGAGATTTAATTTTGAATTTGATTTTGTGAATTTAGAAGTTAATTTGGAAAATTAAAAATGATATTTTTGAGGAATCACCGTGTAATTTAGCGTGCTGGTTTCATTTTTTTTAACGTGGGATTAGTTTTGTTTTTAAATGTGGGCTGGACCGTGTTATTAAAAGAAAAAGTGTATTTGGTTCAGCTGGTTAGTGGGCCGGGCTGTAGGATTGGTCCAATTTTTTTTTTTAGTTCAATTTAGTTTTCCATATTTCCAAGAAAAAAATCAATATTTTTGTCTAATTTTCTTTTATTTGAAGTTTAGTTGTATTGTGATTTGTTGGCTTTTGTTATCCTCTATTTTGTGTTAAATTTTTTTCTTCAGTAAAACCCTACTTTTAAGTTTCCTTTCAAAAAAAAAAAGTTGTATATATCTTTCTTTATTTCAGGTTGCCAAAGCAGAATTACAGAAAGAGCAGAAGTGCTTGTTAAATAAATTGCTTGATTTGAAGTGCTTGCCGAAAAAAAATAACTGCTTGCTTGCTTATAAAATTTTATGTTTTAGTTGTCTTGCATTGTTGTTTGCTTGCATTTTAAGACAAAAAAATTTTAAAAAAAATTCAAAATCAAAAGCAAAAGCAAAATTTCATTCTAGTTGCATTGTTAATACACGTTTTATTTCAGCTTTGCATTTCATCTTAGAATTTGATTAGATAATAACTCACTTAATTGTATATTGACAATTGTCTTCTTTGAACAATTTAATTTCTTGGTGTCTAGGCAACGGCAGAGTAATAACCATTTATAAATATTACGGTGATTCGTAAATATTATAGTGGTTGTTCCTTTGAAGGTACTTAAACCTTCGGCTGCATTGCTACGGTGATTCGTGGTGCACCGATAACCCCTGCCCGTTACCTGGCTGAGAAATATTTTTGTTGATTTAAGACGTGTGTGACTATACAATTTTGTGTTAACTTTGGATAAATCATTTGTAATTAACCCTTGCATTCATTTAGTTGCATTAGTTCATGCATATTTTAAAAAAAAACAAAAAAATTCAAAATCCAAAACTAAAAAAATTGTAAATATTCCATTTCTTTGAAATTTTTAAATCCTTTTCTTTGAAATTTCAAAAAAATCCAAAAAAATTTTAAAAACCAAAATTTAACAAAAAAAATTGAAAAATAAAAACAAAAATCGATTTTCCTTTTTAAAAATAAATTTTCTTTGTAAATATTTTTCATTTATAAAAAAAAAACCAAAAAACATTCTTTAAAATGTCTGAATTTCCATATTCACTTGAATTTTACAATAGTTGTGAAAATCAATATAATCCATACGATTTCAGCCCAAATTCATATGGATATTTTAACAACAACTGTTGTGTAAATAATTCAAATTTCGAACAACAAAATTTTCAAAACGATGACCAACCTTCGACTCTTGAAAATAGCATTGAAATGATTTCATCTTTACTCGAACTTTCTACACGACAAAATCAAGAGATAAATGATTTATGTAATTCTTATTTGTGTAATAACTCGAGTCAAGGATTTCAAAATTTGAATTCAATTCAAAATTCAAACGATTACGATTATAACCCATGCCAATTTAATTTCGAACTCCAAAATGAATTTCAAACTCAACATGAAAATGGAAACAACTTTTCAAATGAATTTGGCAATGGGAATAATCTTAACCATGTTACGAGTGAAAATTTTTGTTCTCAACAAATCCAAATCTAAAATTCTCAATTTAATAACTACAAATTGGATTTTGTTGAACAAATGAATGAAATTTACAATGATCACACGGATTTGTTGTTTGAAACTTATGTGAAACAAACGTGAACAACAAAATCAAATCTCAGCGTGTGATGAGTTAAGTGATAATCCACCTTTTACCCAAATCGACGATTTTCAAATGACAACTTTTGAATTTGATAATGACGATCTTAACGAATTTGTTGAAAATAATGTAATTAAGTTGGATTTCAATTCTTTTGAGGGTATGCAACCAAATGTAAAATTCGATCTTTCTTTTCTCGATTTCGAAAATTTGAATACAACAACTTTGGATTTTGAACTTGAGATACGCAATGAAGTTGTTGATAATCCAACAAAGGAAGACGAATTTAATGAACATGAATTTTTTTGGACTTTTGGATGATGAGTTGTTAAATTCTGATGGGAAAGATTTAAATCACCACTTTGATTTTGAAATCAATAATTATGAAATTGATGATAAACTTGAATTTGGTGAAAATAAATTTCAAGCAATTGTTTTATCAACCTCGAAAATCATTGAAAATAAAACAACTCGTCCAATTTTTAATAAAACAGAATTCGTTTTTCCAAATCGACAATCAACTTCAAAATCTTCTACGATTAGGTTTTTCGAGCTTAAGCTGTGTCTCGTATACTCGACGAGACAAATGAATCGGTTTTTGAAAGACCGTTTCATTTACTTTTTGACAATATACTTTCTGATCTCGTGTAAATACCGATCATTTTCATGTAAATAATAATAAACATCCCTTTCACTTGGGTTGACTGTGGGGACACAGTCAAAATCAAGTGTGAGGGGGAGACTCATCTTCATTTTTATTTCATGGTTTATTTTTGCTTCAAAATCACAAAAACAAAAAAAATCCCAAAAACAAATTTTCTTTTGATTTATTTTTAAAAGAAACACTATAAGATAAATATATGGCTTTGGTTTATTAAATTGAAATTTTTGGAAATTTATTTGTCTAAACAAAAATGAAAATGAAATTTGATTACAAATAATAATGGTTTAACTAGTATATAGGAAGATTCGTACGTGTTAATTATGAAGTATATCCTAATTGAAAATCTTTGTTTTAAAAAGTGGTTGATTTAAAGTAAAGGATATAACATTTTTTTGTCTTCTTAGTTAAATGGTGCTAAGATGATTTTGAAAAACTCTCTCTCTTAAAAAAAATAAAATAAAAATAAAAAAATAATAACATCCAAGTATTCACTCTCATTTGAAAGTCCTCACTGTTATGCATGGGTGAATTACTTGGAATCTTTGATTATGTGCTTTCATACTCATTTAAAAGTCCTCACGGTTATGCATGTATGGAACACATGTTAAAAAAAAGACTTAATAAAAACCACCTATGGTCGATAGGTGTATGCACGAAAGTGTGTACACTCGCCATGCTTTGTACTTCCCTCACATAAGCCCGAAAGGCAGTGCATGGGTGGTATATCTGGCCTCAGTTTACCTGAGCTAGGTGTGTAATTTTTCTTGCAAATAATGAGAGAGCAAACAATTGAAATCCTAGCACTATTTCTACTTATTTGATTTGATTTGTTATTGAAAAGAAATGAAAATACCACTTTGATAAACTTTGATAATCAACTAAGTATCCATTTTATAATTACACTTTGTTATCAACCGAAACAACAAATTAAACTATTGTCTATTTGTCATGATAACTTGATTTTTGTTGGAAATTTTGATAAACAAATGACATAAATTTTCAAGATAATAACCAAAACCCATATTTAACTTATTCGTGTCAATTTAAAAATAAATCCTTCATTTGTAAATATTTTCAAAAACTCGCATTCATCTCTTTGTAAATTAATCTTGCATTTTGTAAATATTTTCGTCTTGCATTTGGATTTTGTGGGTAGTATCCGCTGAAAACCCTCACGAGACAACACTCGTCCTACCGGGGACACCCAGAGGTTTAACGGCTTGTTGCATATGCTCAATGCATCGTGCTCTCTACGAAAAAGGATTTATCTTAGTTTTTCTTTATTCGAGGACGAATAAAAAGATAAGTGTGGGAGTATTTGATATGCACGTAAATGTGCATATTTTTACCACCATATTTATTCTGTTTAAATTAAATGAATGATCATATTGGGTATTTTAACTTATTTTAACCAAAATTCATATTAATTCCAAATTATCACATATCCATCTTCATATAGGGGCAAAAAGGTCATTTGTGTGCATATATTTCTTTGAGAAAAATTAATTGAATTTTTTTTTATATTTTTGTAGGAATTTGGTCTCCAATAGGAGTGGTTTCATGAAGAAATATGCATGCACAAAGAATATAAAGGAATGGAGATGGAAATAATTCAAAGTGAAGATCATGGAGGACCCCACCTATCCACCTACCTTAATGTACAAATTAAAGGCTAAAGCACATGCTTATGGAGTTGATGGTTTCATGTACACTTAATGGGGGATTAAGACATGTTAATGATTACTTGGCCTCCACACTTCCTAAGGGGCATTTTGGGCAATCCCTAAAAATATGAATGAGGGTTTCATACATGTATAAATACCCATATGTTTCATGTAATCATCTCTTTTTTAGTCTCTCTTAGGCCTCCTCTCTTCCTCTTCCTCTTCCTCTTATTAGTTTAGATCAAATAAAAGAAGGCTCTCTTTCTCTTTTCTTGGCTACTTAGCCATTTTTATTTTCAGGTAATTTTCCTTTTTTATGTTATTAATACATGCTCTTTCCTTTTACATGCCTCTTTTTTATGTTGTAGTGTAGATCTCTTTTCTTTTATGCAAGTTAATTAGCTTATCTTTTCATTTTGCTCTCTTTTTCCTCTTCATGTTGTTAGCTACATTTGTTAATAAAATGACAAAAATGAGACTCTAAACCCCTTCAATTTAGGGGTAATGAAGCTCTCTAATTAATGTAGCTTCAACATTTTGTTATTTCATGCTCTCTTTTGTGCTTAATGATGATGATAGAAGTGGTTTTATTTGTTGTTTTTGCCTTGAATTTGATAGCCTATATTGTTGACACCAAATAGGCTATGCTTATACAATCACTAACACAAATGCCTCTTCATCAATATATGATTATGGCATAAGAAAGTGATTTGAAATTAAAATTTGATGGTCTATGTTTCTAATCAATAGTTAATAGGCCATACTTAAAATAGATTTTATTTTCATTTTCTTTGTCAAGTTTTATGAAAGTTAGTAAGTGTTTTAAGGGGTGTGTTATAGTTTGATGACTTGTGTTGGCTAATTAATAGCTCAAATATGCCATACTTATGATAAACACATCAATTAAAAGACTAATGACCATAAAAGAGAGATCATGATTTCATATGTTGAACTACATGATCTAGAGAGTGGATTTATTCTCTAAATTGTCATTTAACTCTCATATTTGCATTTCTTTTCTTTTTGTTAGTTAGCTCATATTCTCATTTTCTAGCTTAAACACACTCTCGACTTTGGTATAATTTGATTGAATAGAATTTTAAAAATCATCAATTCCCTGTGGATCGACCCGTATTCGCCGCGTGCTACATTCGTTCACCGTGCGCTTGCGGTAAATTTTATTTCAAAATTCGTTTGACGGTTTTCTAAACCGATATAATTTCCGTCGACGAACATAGATAATGCAATCAGAAGAGAGGGAACGATGGTCAGAAGAGGCAGGAAGATGCAAAGAAGGGTCATCCCTTCAACTTCACCCCTCTAACTGATACCCTGGAGAATATCTACTTCGCAAATAAGGACACGGTCGAATTCCCCGAACTAGCTAAGCAAAGAGTTAATAGGAAAGCTGAGAAGAATGGAAGGCTTTGCCGATTCCATAACCAGCCCGGGCATGATACTAACGAGTGCCGTCACTTAAAGGAGGTAATTGAGGAATTATTGAAGCAAAACAAGCTCCAACAGTATGTAAGAACGAACAAGAATGGCCCAACCTCATCAACTCAAGGACAACAGGTTCCTGTTCATTGTCCTGGCTCAAGTGAGAAGGCGACAGCTCATGAATCAGAGAGGCTTGTTATAAATGTGGTTACAGGAGGCCCTCACCCAGCTGGAAGGAGTTGGGGCGAGATGGAAAGATACGCCCGTGCTTTGAAGTATGCACCGGCAGATGAAAGTGTTTTTGTGTTAGAAGATGCTGCACCCCTGAAGCAGCAGAAAACTTTTAATGACGACATTATATTCACTACTAGGGATTCAATGGTGTTGAAGCTCCTACCATTGATCCTTTGGTCATCTCCGCTGGCATTGGCCCAGCTACTGTGAAAAGAGTTCTGGTTGATTGTGGAGCTTCGTGTAACATTCTCTTCAAGAAGACTTTTGATCAAATGAAGATTCCTATGGCTGATGTTCAAGCTTCATCACTAAAGATTGCTGGTTTTACTGGTGAGCTGAAACAGCCAATTGGGACTATTGATTTGTTCGTAGAGCTTGGAGAGGGGCAGAGAAAAGTGACTCGAAAACAGACCTTTGTTATTTTTGAAGAATTTTCTGCCTACAATGCCTTCCTAGGCCGACCAACTCTGGCGGCATTTAAAGCAATTCTCGCCCCATGGTGTCTGACCATAAAATTCCCCACAGATAATGGAGTCGGTGTGGTGAAAGGGGATCAGAATGCTGGACGAGAATGTTATCTTACAAAGTTGCGTGAATCGAGGAAGAGAGAAATGGGAAAAGATGCGGCAGCCCCAGTCCGCATCAAAGAATCAACCTTGTAGCAATTACAGGGTGGACCCTGCACAGGCGAACATAGCGGTGCACGAAGAGAGATGGATCCAAGAAAAGCCAATGTAGGGGAAAATAGAGTGGTACCAGTTGAAGTGACAGTCCCGGTACATGTTGCCCCAAAAGACCCGAATAAAGTGTTGAATGTGGGTTCGCACCTTAATGTAACAGTTCAAAATGTTTTGATATCATTTTTGAAAGCAAATCTGGATGTATTCGCCTAGACTCATGCCGATATGTGTGGAATTTCTCCAGAAGTTGCGGTGCATACCTTGAATATTGATCCAAAGTTTACACCGGTAAAGCAGAAAAGAAGAACTCAAGGTCCTGAGAGGTCAGTAGCATTGAAAGAAGAGGTTGATCGGCTCATGGAGAATGGTTTTATCAGGGAATCTACTTATCCGAATTGGGTCTCAAATCCAGTACTGGTTAAAAAAGCTAATGGGAAATGGAGTGTGTGTATTGACTTTTCAGATCTAAACAAAGCCTGCCCCAAAGACTGCTCCCGTTACCCAGGATTGACCAGTTGGTGGATGGAACGGTGGGCCATGAATTGCTATCTTTTATGGATGCCTATTCCGGATATAACCAGATCATGATGCATGAGCCAGATCAGGAGGACACGAGCTTTACCACCGATGATGGTCTTTACTGCTACAAAGTCATGCCTTTCGGACTTAAGAATGCAGGGGCAATTTACCAGAGACTTGTTAATGCCATGTTTAAATCACAAATTGGCAAGACTATGGAAGTTTATGTTTATGACATGCTGGTAAAGTCAAAAAAGCAGCGGACCACATGGATCACTTAGCAGAGATGTTCTCAATCCTCCGAAAGTACGGAATGAAGCTGAACCCTTTGAAGTGTTCATTTGGAGTAGAATCTGGAAAGTTTCTAGGTTTCATTGTGAGTGCAAGGGGCATTGAAGCTAATCCTGCTCAGATAACTCCCTTAAGATAAGTCAAAGCTCCTAGAAAGAAGAGGGAATTACAAAGTCTCAATGGAAAAGTTGCTGCCTTGAGTCGGTTCGTTTCCAAAGCTACTGATAAATGCATTCCATTCTTCGATGCTCTAAAGAAAGGAAGAAAAAACTTTGACTGGACTCCTGAATGCCAGAAAGCCTTCGATGAGCTGGTTCGTCATATGGAAACGCCTCCTATACTTTCTAAGCCTGACAATGGTGAAGATCTTTTTGTGTATTTGGCAATCTTATCTCATGCCCTCAGCGCAGCTTTGGTACGGGAGGATGCGAAAATTCAGCCCCCGGTCTACTACATTAGCAAGAGATTCACTGGGGCAGAATTGAACTATTCGAAATTGAAAAAGCTCGCCTATTGTCTACTGATTGCATCAAGAAAGTTGAGGCCATATTTCCAAGCTCATCCCTTCAAAGTCCTCGCCGATCAGCCCTTGAAGCAAGTCCTGTTTCGTCCTGAGACTTCGGGTCGTCTTTTAAAATGGAATATTGAACTCAGCCAATATGACATTACTTATCATCCCCGGAGAGCAATCAATGGACAAGCTTTGGCAGACTTCATCGCAGAATGTACTGATAAAGGTGATAGTGAGGAAGTAGTGACCGATAATCCTTCAATCAGGTGGAAATTGTATGTCGATGGTGCAAGAAACGATTACTGTTCCGGGGCCGGAGTTGTGCTTGAAACCCCTGAAGGACGGTCACTATGTTATGCTTTAAGATTGGAATTCCCTTCGACAAACAATGAAGCAGTGTATGAAGCTCTTATTACCGGTTTGAGAATTGCTAAAGAATTGAACGTCAGGGCATTGCAGATCTTCAGTGATTCACAGCTTATCGTGTGTCAAGTCAAGAGAGAGTTTCAAACCAAAGGGGGAAATCTGCCCGCCTACTTGTCAAGAGCCTGGGAGCTTCTCGAGGACCTGGACCATTATACAATAAACCATATACCTTGGGAAGAAAACATGACGGTAGATTCCCTCGCAAAATCTGCAAGCACCGGTGAAGCTCAACTGTTGGGATTAGTTCCTGTAGAAGTCCTGTCAACTCCAAGCATTGATGAAATGGATATTGACTGGATCATGACTGTATCACAGGAGTGTGAATCATGGATGACTCCGATATTGAAATACCTGCGTGATGGCTCTCTACCAGAGAACCCAAGAGAACGGCAGAAGTTGTTAAGAAAAGCGTCCAGATTTGTAATTCAGGATGGCCGATTGTATAGGCGGGGATTCTCAATGCCATTACTCCGATGTGTGACCAAGGAAGAAGATGAAACAATTCAACTGAGGTACACGGAGGAGAGTGTGGAGACCATTCAGGAGGTCAAACTTTGGCAAAGAAAATTCTCCGTTATGGATATTTTTGGCCGGATATTAATCGTGATGCCGCGAGTTACGCCCGAAAGTGTGACCGATGCCAGAGATTCGCAAAAATCTCAAGAGCACCTTCCACTGAGATAACACAAATGGTCGGTCCGTGGCCATTTGCTATTTGGGGAATGGATCTCATCGGGCGTTTGCCAACTGCAAAATCCGGAATCAGATACGCTATTGTTGCTGTGGATTATTTTACTAAATGGGCTGAATCTGAACCCTTAGCTACTATTGCCTCAAATAAAATGATAAACTTTGTAACTAAGAATATCATTTGCAGGTATGGAGTGCCTCAAAAGATAGTCACAGACAATGGAACCCAATTTGAAAGTGAAGAGTTTCGAGATTTTTGCAAAAAATTCAAGATCAAGAAAAGTTTCTCAGCAGTGGCTCATCCGCAGGCAAATGGGCAGGTGGAAGCAGTAAACAAAATTATCAAATCAACCATCAAAAAACAGCTGGAAAAAGCAAAAGGTGGTTGGGTCGATAAACTTCCGCTAGCACTATGGGCATATAGAACTACACATAAAACTGCGATGGGGCACACTCCATTTTCATTGGCATATGGATCAGAGGCGATGATTCCAGTAGAAGTAGAGGCCCCTTCACATAGAAGAATCCATTTCAGTCAAGCCGAGAATGAAAAGCTATAGCTTGAAGCCCTTGACTTCCTTGATGAGAAAAGGGAAGAGGCTGAGCTCAGAACTGCAGCTCACCAGCAAAGAATAGCCAGGCACTTCAATTCCAAAGTTCGCCGGCGTAGCTTTAAAGTGGGGGATCTAATCTTAAAAAGAATTATGACACATGCAGGCGCGCTTGGACCAAACTGGGAAGGGCCATATGTTATAGGCCAAAAACTTCTTGATGGCAAATTCAAACTTGTAACTGTCGAAGGAGACCCAATTCCAAGAGCTTGGAACAACAATCATTTGCGCCCATATTTTACTTAAAGGCTTTAATAAAATATTGTAAAAGAATGATGAATGTATGATTCTTGTGATGAAAGCCGTTGAAGTCAGTGCAAGTGAATAATAAGAACTATAAAGTGGATGTAGGTCCAGTTCTTGGCCGAACCACTATAAATCTTGTGTTCTTTACTGTTATAAACTGCTTTTTTTTATTTTGACATATAAAATACATTAATTGTATTGCTAAAATGTCGATTTAATAATGCAGGCCATAAAAACAAAGCTTACCCATCATGAGACCAAGCGATCTCCGACATCACCCAACAAGAAAATGCTAAACCATCCAAAATTTCTATACTCAAATCCTATGAAAGAAGTGCTTCGAACAAAATTTAGCGATGTGGCTGGAAGTGGACCATTTCTAACTAACTGCGAATGTTTGTACAAACGAGCATCCAGTTAAATAGCCTGTGTCTACCACCACCAACTCGCTTGACTATGAAGTATATTTCTTTGAATAAGGGAAATTGCTGGCAACTAGAAGGGAAGGGTATTTGAAAAAGATAACGGGGATCGCCGATATGAATAGATGGCAAAGAGACATGGGCGGGCAAGTATCAAACAGCAAAAGACCACTTCGGAGGCACAACTCTTCGGAGGATAAAGACCTAAAACGGGGCATGCCAAAAGACTTTCTCAACATGGTATGGAATGATCGGAAGCGCCTTCCCAACAGGAAGGCAAAGCGCTTGTTTACTAGTTGAGATAGTTTGCGTAGACAAGCGTCCAAGTAACTTGCATCCGCCCCGTGAGTCCATGAGACGACCGGAGGCACCTTCCCAAGCGGAAGGCAAGGCGCTCGTTCACTAGTTGAGACAATCTACGTAAACAAACGTCCAAGTAACTCGCGCTCGCCCCGTGAATCCAACCAACAATGAGGAAGAAACTTCCAGGCATCCTCGGAGGCACATATCTCACCGGGATCTGAAATAAAACTTTACAAGTGCTGAGATGTGAAAAGCCCTCTTCGGAGGCCTATTTCACCCTAGTTGAAATGTCAAAAGACCTCGAGCGGGCCGCGCTAGAAAAAGAGAGTTCTTTCTCGACATAAAGTTACGGACTGATCGGTGGCACAGGACACTTGTGTCCACCCCGTGAATCCATCCAACTAAGAGAAAGAAACTCCAAACTTCCAGGTAAAAGCCCTACTCAGAGGCACACATTCCACCGTGATCTGAAATAAAACTTCACGCGAGTCGAAATGTGAAAAGCCCTCTTCGGAGGCCCGCTTCCCAGCGAACAGGGAAAAGATAAAAGCCTCTCCCAAGAGGCAGAAACAAAAAGCCCTCTTCCCAGAGGCACAATCAAACAAAAAGCCCTCTTCCCAGAGGCACAAGCAAGTCAAAGCCCACTTTACCGCGAAAGAAAGTTCACTCAAAATAAAAGTGATTTTCTCCAAAAAAGTGAAGTGCAAAAACTTCGCAAAAAAAAAAAAAAAAAAAAAAAAAACTCCTCCAAAATGAGGCACATCCTACTAAATACGAAAAATATTTCCTTAAAATGGAAGTATTATCCTATGAAGTACAGATGCAAGCCCCCTTCAAATCTCGAAATAGAGGAATTGTTCTCTTAAAAACTTTGCCAATGTGAAAGGGATTGCAATAAACCATGGTATGGGGGCAGCACACCATAAGTACAAGAGTGGAAACAATGCTCAAATAACATACCATAGGCTCATTGCAATATCACACAAAGGAAACGAAGAACTTGTATAAAATAAAGAATAAATGTATTCTCAAATACTGATAGAAGTTTGTATAGGTAAAAGGAACATTTTATTCAATACTACGAAAATTTTATACAGGTACATGTCTCAGGATAAAGAAAAGCGGGGGCCGGTACCCGCACAATCTCCGGCCAGTACATGCAAAAAAGCAAAAAGTAAAGCAAAGTAGGGAAAGCGGGGCTCATCACTTCTTTCTCCCACCACCTTTAGAGCCTTCACCTGGTTTAATAGGCAATTTTTCAAGCCGACTTGGGAGAGTTGGGGGAGAAGGAGAGAGAGCTAGTGCTGGATCAACTTCCGTTTCCTCTTCAGTAGCAGAAATGCTTCTCCCTTTCTTCTTTGAAGTTGTACGCTTCCTCCTCCTTCTTGAAGAAGACTCGCTCCCCGGAGTGACAAGAGCAGACAATTTTATGTCATCCGAAAGGGTTCGCTCCGGAGATACTTCGCCTCTTTCAAGTCCTTCGGCCTTCTGCTCCTGCGAAGCGGCTGGATCGTCCAAGTCTTGAAGGGCTCCTATTAATTCTTCCTGCGATCTTGGCTGGGAAGTAGGAGTAATTTGAAAGGTTGGAGGAGGAATAGCTGGAGGAGGAGAAGTTTCTATAACACTAGGCACTTTCTCTATAGAAGAAAAAAGATTATAATCAGTAAAGAGAGGGGATAAAGGCTCATTGAGATTTAAAAAATAATCGAGAAGCTCATTAAACTCGGTCGAAGCAAACAAGTAGCCCACTTGGGCAAGATTAACAGTAGAGTTACCTGGAGAGGTCGGCTTCCTAATGTCAATTTCATAAGCTTGTGCTTCGATGCTCTCTTCACCTTCATCTCCACCCTGCACGCTTGTAATCTCAATTATAACTTTAGCAGGGGACGGAGAATGAGAACCGGAGCCTGTGATGTTAACATCGGTCGAAATTGAAGGAGGAACAGGGGCAATTGATGGTGCTCCTTTCTCTTGATGCTCCTCTCTCATCATTCCAGCACGCTCTCTAGCGGGTTGTTCTTTTCCTCTGGTGAGGGCTGCACGAGCTCCGTCATCCAGATAGTGTGCCTCAGTTCTTCTTTGGCATACCCAGCATCTTTAAGCATGTCAAGCGCAGCTTCCCATACTTCAGCCAGAGTGATTTCATATTTGGGGCCCAAAAATGCTAGACTGCCATGCCCTAGGACACTTTGCAAGTAGAAGTCGAATAATGTCGGACTGACATCGGCTTTGGTGGCTTGATGAGCTTCTTCAGCTGCAATTTTACCGGCAGCCTCATCGCGCTCTTTCTCAACTGTAGCAAGTCGAGTTTTTAACGTCTCAATTTCGAGGTTCTGAGAGCTGGTCTGTTGTCGCAACTATACAACTTCAACGCGATAATCTTCTATAACCTTGTCCTGCCGCATGAGTTTATCTTCGGCCTCTCGTTGGCTAGCATGAGCATCCCGCACTTTTTGCAGAAGCACACTTTCCCTTTGAGAATAGGAAGTGGAGGACGTAGCAAGATCCTCTTTAAGCTTTCCAACTTCTGTTTCAAGCTTTTCATTATAAGTGGCGATGCTCCTCATCTCTGCGTCATGTTGATCAAGAGTCTTTTGCCATTCGGATTTATCATTCTCCATGGTCAACATATCCTCAAGGTTCGCACGGTTCACTCTCTGAAGTTCGTCAACAAGTTTCTGCCAATTCGACATTCTCTCAGTATCAAGCTTGATAGCGTCAAGATTTCGCAACATGGCTGGTTTGTCGATTGGAACCAGATCAAGATCAAAGCGAACTCCCTTCAAGCACCAGTTTGGAAATCGACTTTGAAGAGTAGTTGGGCCTGGTCCGACCTGATATAAGGGCATGCCAATGATCGTCTGAATATCGGTACGAGCGAGAGCAGGAGATTGAGAAGGCACCGAAGCAATGGGCTCTTTAGGAATGTCAGATGACGACTTTTCATCGTGCTTGGTCCGTTTGTTTGAACCTTCGACGGCGTGGCTCTTCCCTTTGTCATCATGGGATTTCCGTTTAAGGGAATTATCCTCTCTATGGGAAGAGTCACGACGTTCTTCCCCTCTCCCGTACCGTTCTTCGTATGCTCTTCTCTCCTGAGCTTTCCGAGCAGCCCTCTCCTCGTCAGTTTCCCTGTAAGGGGGAAGATAGCGCCTGTAATCATATTGACTGTGCCTGCTATACTGCTTTAAGTCATCATAATACGAGCCACTTCGCCCCATTGAAGAACCTGAAATTGAAAAAAGAAGCATAACTTGAGAATCTTCAAATTTCAAGGAGTTAAGTGCATATTAGTGCCAATAAATCCTAAGTGTGTGGTGTGTGTGCAAACTACACGCGCCGAACTACGAACCGCTCCTTTGTTGGGGGGTGGTGACAGATTTTACAGCTAATGTTGATTCTTGAGCTGGAAGAGTCTGTTGAAGAGCAGATGTCGCTTCAACCGCTGGAGATACAATTTTAGCAGCAGAAAGGTCGTCTTTAAAGAGTTCTTGAGACGTAACCATAAAGTCACTCAACCCTTCGAAAGTGTCATTACCACTGTGTTCAACAGGGCTCTTCACCTCAACCCCTTCATCAGTAGTCTTCCCGGTTTGTTGAAGATCTTCTTCTTCGATAACTGGGGCAAGAGCAAGTTTGCAAGATGGTCCCGCAATGACAGTTGGAGTAGAACATTTTACCAATGAAGCCTCAGCTGAAAGTTCCTTCGATACGGGTTCATCAGTAGAAACTGGGGCATCTAATGCTTTAGCTGGTGAATCAGGGACTTCGTGAGGTTGTGTAGAATGGGAAGAATGTAGAAGTCCAAACTGATGTAGAAACTCATCCTTCAACAGAAATTTTATGCTCCTTTCCTCAGCAGCCACGGCACTCAGTCTTTCAAAAATTTGCTTGTGGCCTGGATCTCTAAGGGGGAGGAAGTGTTGAAAAAGGAAAGAGTAAAATTGGCACTTAGCAACTCAGATCTCGAAAAGCTCAAGAATGGAAAAAATAAGAAGCAGGTAATCTTACTTCCTACTCTCCAGATAACATAAAACCCTGGGGGGCAGCAAACAAAGAAAAACTGGTTCAAGAAGCCATGTGCGCTTTCGGAAAGATCGGTAACGAGTTTACGATTCCTAGCGCTTCTTACAACAGTAATGGAGGGATGGTCTTTATTCTTAGCAAATGAGCATAAGTAGCAAATTTCTTCGAAGCTCGGCAAACGATCAAGAGTTCTCCTAAATAAAACACATAACCCCATCAGGATATCATAGCCATTGGGATGTAGTTGAAACGGAGAAATGGTCAACCGAAGGAGAAGCGTTCGAAGAAAGTCGTTAAAAGGAGGAATTGCTCCACTTAGGCACATCTGGCGATTGACTGCTACAAAACCGTAAGGTGGATTATCGGCAGTATCGTTCGGCCGGGGAAGTAAAGCATCACTCTCAGCAAGGCCAAATTGAATGCGTGACTGGTTAAATGCTCTCTGAGTTAAGGTAGTCGGAGTTCTTTCTGGAGGATTCACTATGGGAACAGCTGTCGGAAAGGTCTCTCCAGCTTGAGCTACCACTTCTTCTTGATGTGAAGCCATTCTACATAAACAACTGGATATTCAAACATGAAGGTGCACGTTTCCTAAATGTGTGAAGTGCTGTGTAGAGCTAATAAAGCAACAAGCAAATATAATTGAAATTAAACATGTGTCAATTACAATATTTCAAGACTTGTCTCTTTAAGTCCAAATATAGGTGCAATATTAACGCAAACAAATCGACTTTAGTTGATTAACATTGTTTTAATACTTCACTTGAGTTTGTCGATTCATGGCATTTCGTACAATTTCTTTAAGTTAATTATCCATTATCGACTAATCTTTCATTTGATGCGGGCAATTAGTGGCAGTATATTCGCCCTAGTTTTCTGCAAATGTTGTATTTAACAGGTTATTAGTATCAAATTTGATATAATCTGTTAAGAAAGCATAGCAAAGTCACGCAAGTTATTTCGGCAATTCAAAGTTCGAGTTGGGAGTACAATCAAGTTCTATCAATGTCTCGAAGCCTTCAAGTTTTGTTCAAGCCATGTAATCACAGTCCAAATGTTCTCTAAGTCCTAAGTCGTTCACGACCTAACAGGATAAGATGAAATTGGCTTAGGCTGAGGGAAAAAGTTCGGCGGTGAAAAATTGTCCAAGTGCTGAGTCGTCCACGACCTAAAGTTTAAGTCGTTTACGACCCAAAGGAAAAGTCGCTCATACGACCTAGAGGTTAAGTCGCAAAAATTGTCAGACCGGCCAAATCTGCTGAGTCGCGAGGATCCTTACGTCGCTTGAGTTCCTTAGGTCGTTTCTGGATGATGGAGCGATCCAAGGCTATCTCCCGTTGGAACCAATAAGCCCCGCCACTCACCAATTACACTTTGCCACGTGTTTATCCACCATTGTGCCATTTGAAACACCATGTCAAAATCCAAAATCCACTAACCCGTTAACCGAGTACCTCTTCGCCTCCTCCAAATTTCCAAATTTCCAGAAAACATTGCTAACTACATAAATTCAAACACTTTCCAAATAACCCCGTAAGATGTCAACGGTCGACGATGGTCAGGGGACGAGTCAGGGTGTAATCTCACAACATGGAAACAAAAATTGCATTGAAATGGTTATGGAGGAGCTGGTGGCAAACACAATGGATGGATGATTAGAATTACCTAAATCTGTTGTTGAAATAGCGATCAAGGATGCAAAGAGGAGGATTTCGTGTTAACTTTTGAGCTCGGATGCAACAATGGCGGCAAAGTGATTAGCAGAAAGGTAAAGAGGAAGAAGCGACTTAGTGGCTTATATAGGAAATAGAGGAGAAGACGGATAGATGCGCGAGTTAACAAGCTTCTTGAGTTGCCCACGACTTAGGGACTAGGTCGAAGCACACGACCTATGACCTAGGCATGTACTTCGAGGGGCAAATGTTAACTCCCTTGTTCAGCGATTCAGCAACACAAAGGAATTGGCGACTTAACACGTGAAGCAGCGACTTAAAGGGTTGACGACTTAACAGCTTAAGAGAGTTGGACGACTTAACGACTTAACGGCTTAAGAAGGGTGAGCGACTTAAGGTGGCCAGCGACTCAATAGGAAAACGACTTGAGAGACTGCCGACTTAACGACTCAAGAGATTGCCGACCCAACTGTTTAACGACCTAACTTCTGAAGTAAGGAGGCGACTTTTGAAGGTTAGCGACCTAAAGACTTATGCAACTCAGCGACTCAACGAGTTAGTGAATCAGCAGCGGGTCAGCGACTTAGCGCCCAAGCGACTTAAGAGAAGATACGACCTAATGGCATAAGTTCCCTGCGACCTAAAGGGTTAAAGCGGCAGCGACCTAATGCTTTCACTGCCTATTTCAAGTCGCTTACGACTTAGTACTTAGTGATTAAACTATGCCGCTCTCCATAAGTCGCAAGGATCTACCACTAATTTCTGATGGACAAGTACGAACTGGTTACTTCATAACTCGTGTCCCGTTAACTCGCTGAAGAACTGTGGACTGTCTTAAGTCGTAACCCACAACTTACGACCTACTTTAAGTCGTACACGACTTAAAGCCTTTGCAGAATTCCCTATAAATACGCCATATGCTCCAACACGGAGGGGATCTTTTTGGCTCACTCTCGAAGCGCCAATACTCTGCTGTTTTCTCAACTCAAACAACACTTCAAGCATTCCAAGCATCAAGGACATTATGACAAACTCGAAGAGATAGTATACATCATTCAACATGGATTCAAAAGATTATTCTATAGCAAAGTTTGATCTATTAGTTTAAAGTGTATTGTAATCGAAGAAAGTTGTATCAGTTGTACTTGATTCAGCAATAAAGAGACATAAAGTGGACGTAGGCTTGACCATAAGCCGAACCACTATAAAAACTGTGCCTTTCCTTATTTTTCTTATATTTTTCTGCTTATTTCTAATTCCCGTGTCAACGGGTGGTGCTCTCACACTTACATTACTTGCATCAGGGTGTTAGCGTCTGATTTTTACGTTAACATAGATAATCAATCGGGTTAAACAAGAAAAATAAGAAGAGAAGAAGAAAACAAAACATAGAATCTCATAGCGAAAACGATAAAATATAATAATCAAATAAAAATTCAAAAGTTGTTTACTATATATATGATTATAATCTATACACATTTATCAAAATTATATCTATACATCAGGGATAAATAATCAATACAGGAGAATTGTATGATATAGGGGATAATAATAATATTAATAGACCAAAACTCCATCTACATCCTCCAGAGAATAGTCTTCAATATGCTGGAAAAAAACTCAGGACTGACCCGAGCATAATGAAAAGACAAAACACTCTAGTCAGGGCTAAAATACTCTTATGTAAGTCAAATCAATATCACAAAAGATGAGTGCAATAACTTAAAAGATGTTACGGGATTCTCTATCTCCTAAGGATCCGTTAAACTATTTATATATAATAGTATACACTATAATAGATAATGTCTACCGGTAAAATAAATATCAAAATGGCATTAAAGCTTTACATTTATCCACCTTAACACATTTTATAGTTTCAAACCAAAATTGTAATGGGCTCGTATAGGGATAAATATGATACGACACTTGAGGCATTGTCCAAGGTAAGATTCTACCAGTTTACCCTTTATGGCTGGTCGTAAGCCATCCATGGCCGACCACGACAATCAATCTAAATGAAAAAAGATGCACCCATCGAATACGAAATCACAATAGTAATACGAGGGATCAATGTCGCTAGAGGTAGCTAATCTCAATGGCAAGATATAGGCTCCTGTTTTACTCATTTTACTTATGACACAAGTGGCAAGGCTATCCATCATCGTTCTCTTACATCATTCCAGTAAACGTCGCCAATTCAACCACTACATTCTGGATATCATCCCCAGCATACACAGTTGTCAAAATGGTTCCAATATTGACAGAGAGTATGCCAATAAGAGTCCCCGATCTCTTTAACACATTTTACACACCGTTTGGCTCCTTTATATTTCGAAAATAATTCATATTTGATATCAAAATATCAAATTGATTCAAAATCAAATCCATTTCGAAATCATCATATTCGTTTCAAAAATCATAATTTACTTCAAAATGTCAATTCAGTTTGATATATTGATTTCATTTCAGAATTTGGTTTGAATTGCAATTTAGGTTACAACTTTGCTTTAAACCAATTCGCATTTAAATCCAAGATTTAAATATAAACATTTCACTCTTTGACAAGTTTGAATTTTTAGAAAATAACTTAAAGCATTTAAATAGTTAAAAAGCTAAAATAATTTAATAGAAAATAGTTTGAGTATTAAAATGGTATATATAGTAAATAGTTTGGAAAATCAAAATAATTTAAATAATATAGATTTTTAAATCATTTATACTAAAAAAAATTAATTTACAATAGTTTCAAATTCAAACAGGTTCACTTTCCAAAATTTCAATTCAAATCAGTTCCGGCTTCCATTTTGAATTAATAGATTCAACTTCGATTTCAAGTCGAATTTTTCATCGATTCCAAATAAATTTCAATGCTAATTCCATATAAATTTCAACTCGAATTCCAAATTAATTAAAAAGTTCCAATTCCAAATTAATTTATATTCTAGTTCCAAATTTAAACAATTTCATTATATCAATTACGAGTTTGACTTCCAAAATATCGATTCAAAAAAATTAAATCAAATTTTCCTTTAATAACCAATTTAAAATCAAAATCTTCAAATAAAATTAAATTCCAAGCTCAATTTTGGAATATTATTTCATATCACCTTTACTTAGAAATGTTCAAAGTTCGAATAAAAGTCCAATCTTTTAATACAAAACAATTTCCAAAGATTCAAATCATATTCTGATTATAACTTTGAAGTTTCATCTTCAATTAATTAAATAATTTCATTTCAAATTTTAAATTTCAACTTTTTGGGTTCCAAATCAAAAATAATTTGATTTCCATAAGTTTGATTTTTTATTTCTTAAAACCAAATCAAAAAATTCAAATCAAAAATTTAAAGTCATTTAATTTAACCAATCCGGTATCCGTATATAATTCTCCATCCTATGGCCAAGTGAATTAATTGTTTCGGTTTATTTTAGAAATGGATATATATCATTTCAATCCAATAAATGCCATTTATATATATCATTTCAACCTTTTTTTATTTATTCGAAATAATTCAATTTACAGTTTTTATATACTGTTAATGATAAACAGGATGATAACATGATATATAAAAATAAATAAACATCCAAATATCAATCAATAACATCCATCACAACCAGTCATCCAAACATTAATAATTACAACAATCAACCAATTATCGATAAATCAGGGATTTTACTAGCAGTTAAATGTTAATTCAATTTTGACGGTCAATTTAAATTTATCAATTAAATGTTTTAAATTTTATCCAACAACCATCAATAAATTTATATTACTACACGATATAAGTTTTACTGGCATAAAAATATGGAAGTAAAATGTGAGCGTAAAAAACACTCATCTTCGTTTGAATCTGAACTGGCAATTTTTTAGAGTCAAAAAATTCCAACTTGATTCAAGGCCGAAGCCTTCGACGAAATGATACTAATGCAAATTTTTCCGTCCAAAATAAACCTCGTACGAGAGAGATACAAATTTATTAATATCGAAATAATCAATTTATAATTTACATTTGAAATGAGGAAAAAAATTAACAACAAAACCATTACCCTCTCCTCCTTGCTTCGCTCAAGGCCTCCCTATGCTCTCCTCCATAGGTCGTGACTTGTTGCCGTCTATATTTTTTTTTTATTGATCACTCAAAGTCCATGCAGCCCCATCACCTCGACTACCTCACCTCACCAGCATACCGCCATCATGCACCCTAACTGTAACGACCCGTAAATTTTCAATAATTAAAGCTGTCAATTTAATAAGATTTTGGTAAATATTTTGGAAGAAATAAAAACTTTTTAATTTAATAATGAAATGAATACCAAAATGAGATGTAAGAATGTACTTAAAAAAAACTAATTATTAACAATTGAAATGAAATTACAATTTATTGAAGTAATGTAAATTGTTATACTTGGCTATAAATTTATGTAAGAAAGAAAATGCAAACATTAAAATTTATAAATGATTTAGTATGAAATAAATGACCATTAAAGATTTGGTATATAAGAATGGTAACGTATGTTTGTGAACAGTGAATTCAAAGGTGTGATTAAAAGTTATAGTAACGGTTGCAAGTTACTATTTAATGGGTCTATTAATCTAGTTGTAAATGTTACATTTAGGTATAAAAATGGATATAAGTAAATAAATGTAAATTTGTGTGGGTAAATGAATTAGTATATAATTTATGGTAATTGAATGAATTAATAATTATGTAAGCAATTATGATAATTAGTGGACATAATAAACTTGAGTGTAATATAAAGATAACGATAACATTTATTGCAAGTTACATTTATTTAGGCTGCTAAATTTAAAGTAGGAAATCAATTACACTTAAATGTAAGTAAATTTTCATTTATATGAGATAGGACAGTAATTGTAAAGTGTGAATGTAATGACATAAATGGAAATGTATATTTTAGCCATAAGATGAAATAAAGGAATGAAACCAAGTTGGATAAATGGATTAAGGTTTTAATTATAATAAATGTATATATTTAGCAAACTCAATAAAATTGAAAATAACAGTTATTATAATAGAAAGATGAAAATTTGAATATATATTTATGTAATGAATGATAAACAAATAATAACTAGGTTTATAGAGCGATAATAGATTTATATAAAAAAAAAAGAATTGAAGCAAGGCAATTATTGAAAATTAAATTAAATGGGAATTCAATTCATAACAAATAGATTTATGGTAAGAGAATGAAATTAATTACTTTGCTAATTGAAAATTTGGGTGAATTAGGAAGATATAAATTAGTATCTAAACCAATGTTAATATGGATTTATTGGGAATTTGAAACTTATACTTTTAAATTAAAATACAGTGTTTACACGCAATGACTTTATATATTTTATTTTCTATTTCCCTATGTTTGTTTCTCAAATTTTTATTTTCTATTTTGGTTGTATACACTTTGAATATATTTATTTGATTTTTGATTGATTTCACTAATAATAATAGCTTAGAAATTTCAAGAGATATAGGTTACCTGTTTTATGTATTCGTTGCCTTTCATTTCGTGCAAACAAAGAAAAAGATATATAGACAAGTTTCTTTCCCTTTAATTGTGCCTCCTTAATTGCCTATCTTTTATTTCCTACCTCCTTAATTATATTCTAGCCGTGTGTTCATTCCACAAATCACATACAAAATAATTCCCTAACATTTCATCCCTCTTTTGCCTCTTTATTTTCTAAACTTTCCATTTAATTTCCCTTGTCATTCCCTTCCTTTAGCCGTTCAAATCCTTTGGGAAACCCTAGCCGCCACTTTGATATTCACGTACAAATTAGCATCTCAATTTCTCATTTCCCTTTTGAGTGAAAAAAAATATATGTTCAAGTTCTCAATTCCATGGCCTCCTCTTCTTCTTCCTTCTCTTTCTCCTCTTTTTCATTTTGTTTTCCTTTTGTTTTCTTCATGCTAGTTCAGCCACCACCTTGTTCACCTCTCCACCATAATTCTGACCTCATCCTCTCTCCACCACCTCCATAACCGATCCCGCATGCCACCAAAACTATCATGGCCAAGACCACATGATGTTTAAGGCCAAGGTTATGCCATTTGATCCATATTCTTTTCATTTTTTTTTTGATTTACAATCTTAGTGTTGAATTATATCCTTATAATATGTGTATTTGTTTATGTACAAGATTTGGATCTTGACTCTCCATCACTCAAGTATAGTCGTGCCTTGTCGTGCTTTGCAGAGTTTAGATTTGTATCTTGAATTTGATTTCTAGCTTTAAAAAGGTGAGTTTTATCTCTCTAGACATACGTACTTTTAATTTGTGAAACGATGACATGTGAATTGTATAAGTTAATATGTTAGGTTATTATGTTCATATATGCTGTGATAAATCTATATGATGTTAAATATTGCTATATCCCTGTTACACCATCTGTTATGATTTTATTTGTTATAATGTTGTTTATTTCTTATTTATCACACTGCAAGTTCCCTATCACTATGGGTTGAAATGATACATACCCGAACGAACATTAGATTAAGGAAAAATCACTATGGGCTGAAATGATAGGCTCGAGTGATTTTATTTTATTTATTTTACTTGGGATTGCGGGTTTGAAATGATAGAACCCGGATTTTTCTTCTTAAATTACGGATTGAAATGATATATTATCCGTATCACTTGACCTAGGTTAGAAAATATTATACAGGCCCATGGTTATATTTTTAAATGATATTTTACTAAAAATTTATTAAGTATTTTAAATATTTCTGAAAATTATTAAGTATTTTGAAATTATAAATATATGAAAATTTTAACTTAATTTGATTTAATGCTTTAAAGTGTAAAGAAATATTGTTTTTCTATAAGTTAAAATTTTTATAAGTTAATTGCTTTTGAATGGAAATTTAAAGAGTCTTATTTATGATAAATAACTTATTAATTAAGTTTGATTTAATTTGGAATCTTAAATCTAACCTAGTAATTGTAATAAAGGTTGTTTCCCAGGATGGACATATTTTGTAAAATAAACAATGTATTTTTGAATAAATAAAATGAAATACATTTGTATGTAACATCTTGTAATAAGTTTTGGAATCATAATGGAATTGATGTCTAAAGGAATAAATTTGTAAAGAATTTGATTGTTTTAACTATAATAAAATATTCTTGTGTAAAATGTTATGTAAGGTAAATAGCTATGACTTTAAAACGGAAAATGTAAGTTAAACACACATGTGAGATGTAAGTTTAATTAATATTTTAATTGATTAATATAATAAATGTTCTTTATTGTAATAATAGAAATGAAAGAAATGTGTAAAGTTTTAATTGATGCAAGAAACATGTAAAGTTTTAATTAATGAAAGAAAAGTGTAAGTATTAATTAATGAAAGAAACGTGTAAGTTTCTAATTAATAAAAGAAACGTGTAAAGTCCTTATCAATGAGAGAACATGTAATGTTTTTAATTAATGCAAGAAACATGTAAAGTTTTAATTAATGAAAGAAACATGTAAAGTTTTAATTAGTGTGGTATTGATTAAATTAATAAATGCTCTGTATTGTAATAGGAATGTAAATTAAAACATACATTTGATAACGTAAGTTTTAATTAGTGTAATATTGATCAAAATGATAAATGCTCTTTATTATAATAAATGTAGGTTAAAACGTACATTTGACATGTAAGTTCTAATCAATGCAATGGTGTATTTTAAATTGATTAAAATGATAAATGTTACTTACTGTAATAATAAAATGTAAGTTGATAACGTACATTTGATAAGCAAGTTTTAATTTATGTAAATGGCATACTTTAAATGATTAAAACAATAAAGTTTCTTTACTGTAATAATAATGTAAGTTAACAAGGTACTTTTAACTTAACATAAGAACTTCGGCTTTAAGTTGGATATTACAGTAACAAAGTTTATTTAACTATAAGGCTATGATAAAAGGACCATTTTAAATTTGTAAGCGTATAAATACTTTGATTATGTAAAATGTTAAAGTGGAAAGTATTACATTCCAAAGTGCTAAGATTCCTTAAGGTAACATTTCAAAAATGCTATGATAATTTAAAGGAATATTTCAAGTTTAATAAATTGAAAGAAATATTCAATGATTTGGAAATTTGGGTTTTATTTAAATGATATATTATTGAATATTTTTGAAATGTAAATGATACTATTGCGATATGGTTTTGAAATAAGTATGATATTCTGGTTTTGAAAGCATATACTATTTTGAAATAAATTATATGATTTTGAAATGGATATACTACTTTGGTTTGGAAAGTATAAATGATTTTGAAATAAATATCCATGGGTTATAATAACGTTTGGTTGTTAAAGAGATCGGGATCGGAAGTTGTCATACTCTCTGCCAACTCCGAAAACCATTTTAACAACTGTGCACGCGATGGAGATTACAGAATGAAGTAGGATGGTGGTGGCGTTTCCTTTAAGGTAAATACATGGACCCGACTCCCGTGAGTCGGCATAAGGTGGCTAAAATAGGAGCGATCGACGGGTTAATAAGGTAGCACCTTTGATCGGACACATCCCTTCGATATTATACTTTGACTTTTGGATTGTTTCGGTGGCCATTTTTGATTTTTATTTGGGGGTGTGGCTCGAGGTGGGCGGTAGCTGCGTACTACGCGTTACCACCGACTCGGAAGCGTAATTTGTATATCTACCCTGGCATTGCCTAGTTGTGCCATGTCACCTATCCTATCGTGCCTTGTACGAGTTTGGTTTTCTCCCGTAGCCCGTGTTGTCTCCTCTGGTGCCTTCCCGATCAGAAGGGACTATGATATGGGATGGACTACTGGGACTATTACGTGTTAAGGGCTATATGGATAAGCCCTTAATGCTATGAAAATTAAGTTTATTTTACTATAGACATTATTATAATAGCGAAATATTACTACATAGTAAATAGTTTAACGGATCCTTAGAGGATGGGCGGTCCCAAGCATCCTTTAAGTTACTTGTACCTTATATTACAGTTCACTTGAGTTGGTTTACATTGTATAAGTATATATGCCCTGACTCGAGTATTTTGTGTTTCTTCACGCTTGGGTCAGACTGAGTGATACAGCATTTGAGACTCACCTTCGAAGTTGGAAGCTTTGCTTGAAGATCCAGCTATCTATTTCACTTTCAGTTATCCAGTTGATTCCACTTATCTGGTTGGTTCCAGCGATGTATTATGATTCATACCTGGTTATCATGTTGACACCTCCGTTGTATCTTGTTATCTCTGTTATATCTTGTTTGACTCTGATGTATTTATATAGTAGCTTCATGAACTACTATTTCTTTACTTCCGCTGCATTTATTACTCTGTGTCTATGATCTGTGATTTATTTACTATTTATGCTGTGTTTTGCCAAATTTATTTTACAATCCGGTATTTTGAGCAATTCAAGTCCGACATGTGTGGATGCGAATGGTTGAAAATATCGGGCCGTTACATTTGGCATCAGAGCTTTGGCTCTAGGCAATACTTAGCATCTATGGTAAATTTATTTACAGAATCACTTTCATTCGAGTGTGAATCTCTTCCTTTTTGACTCGATTCCTTTTGAATTTTGGAACGTTCTCTACGGTTCCCAAATGCATTCTTAACCCCACTATTCATCTTCTTTTGATTCTGGAGTGTCCCCTACCTCCACATCGAATGATCCTTAGAATGAGTCGGTGGTCTCGCCAATCTTTGAATGACTTGTAAAGGGGTGGAACTCCTTTACCATAGGCATCGATTCATCGGAGATTTATATATCCTCGGTTTAGATGCTAGTATCTCTTGTTATCCTGAATTCTATCTCTTAAGATCGGATGTAGATTTGCCCAGAACTCTACGTCGATCTAATTCTTGAAGTCTCGGTCGACCTGCCCGCGATTTATGTAAGCTTATCCATTCCTTATTCTGTCAATTTAATCATCTTATCTTTTGTTTCCAACTTATCTTCGAATCAGAATTCTCTTGATTTGAGTCAATCAAATTTGAATCTCTATTCTTGCTTTGTAAACCTATATTTAATTTTTTTATATATATTGTGTTGTTTGAGTTTTTGATGTTGATTTGGGTTTTCGTTCGATTTGTCTGATCAACGCTATCAGTAGGATTCCCGAAACACTTGAACAGGGCAAACTGACACCATATTTATTTCAAAATTTAGTAATGATAAATTGTATAATTATATTATGTATGAGTTTGATTTTCTGAATTCTGATAATTAATTGAATAGGGTATTAAGAAATAATATTTGACTTTATATATAGCTTGTAACCATTAACTTTTGTTTCATATATGAATAATTGAACTATAAAACATGGTTTTAAATTAATTTGGAAATTTAGATGAATTTAAAATCAAGAATTTGAGAATTTAATTTTCGATGATTTCGAACTTTGGTTTAAAGTTTTAAAAATATTATTTGAAGTATTTTCCGATTAGAAATAGTTTTTAAAGAATTTTCAAGTTTTAAATCAGTGCTCTTCTCTTTGTCGCTGGAAAATAGTTTCGGTGATGACTGCAGCATCATCGACATTCATTTTCGTGTTTCGAAGTGAAGAGACCATTCTGTAGTTTTGCTACAGTCTTGCTTTGGAGAATTAAATTGATTTGGATTTCTAAAATATGACTCGACTTATAATATATATTGATATATGATGTAAATTTAATTTGATATATATATATATATATATATATATATTGTGTATGTATATATTTAGTTATTTACCTCTAAAAATTATTTGAAGTTAATCGGAAAATTAATTCTTGAATTTTATCTTAAAGAATGATTTAAAATTTTAAATGGATCAAAATTTTGAATAAATACTTAAGCTTGAATAATTGAATTAGAAGGTTTATTTGTATAATACTCAATTACATTCTAATATAACTTACCTAAATTATTCAGAAGTTGAATATGTAATTAAAGTACAATATAAAAAGGATTTTTATAATAAAATTTAAGTAGTTATAATAAATGTTATACACTTAAATTTTAGTTATAAAAGATTAATAGGGGTAAACAGAATGAAAGTTAATTGAATAATTTACAATACAATGGTGATAAAGGAATTTATAAATAAATTGGAGCAGATATAATAAGTGTAAATAAAATTAATATATATGATTAAATATATTAAGTGGAATAAATTTAATAATAATTTTGGAATAAAGAAGAATTGAATTTATTGAATAAATTATGAGTATAATAAATGATTTTCAAATTCATGACTTTGGAAAATTGTTAATTTAAGAAAATAAAATTTGAAATAGTTAAGATTTATTTAACTAAAGTGAAATCAAATGAATGAAATCAATTATCAATTTAAGTTGAAGTTTCCATGGATTTAAGTTTTATTATCTTCTTTGCTGTCCAATCTCTTTTCGATTAGGTTGTTCTATTCTCCTACCTCTTCCTTTTCGGGAACGAAAAGTTTTGAGTGGGGAAGAGTGTAACGACTCGTAAATTTTCAATAATTAAAGCTGTCAATTTAATAAGATTTTGGTAAATATTTTGGAAGAAATAAAAACTTTGTAAATTAATAATGAAATGAATGCCAAAATGAGATGTAAGAATGTACTTAAAAAAAACTAATTATTAACAATTGAAATGAAATTGAAATTTATTGAAATAATGTAAATTGTTATGCTTGGCTATAAATTTATGTAAGAAAAAAATGCAAACATTAAAATTTATAAATGATTTAGTATGGAATAAATGACCATTGAATAAAGTTTTGGTATACAAGAATGGTAACGTATGTTTGTGAACAGTGAATTCAAAGGTGTGATTAAAAGTTATAGTAACGGTTGTAAGTTACTATATAATGGGTCTATTAATCTAGTTGTAAATCTTACATTTAGGTATAAAAATGTATATAAGTAAATAAATGTAAGTTTGTGTGGGTAAATGAATTAGTGTATAATTTATGGTAATTAAATGAATTAAACATTATGTAAGCAATTTTGATAATTAGTTGACATAATAAACTTGAGTGTAATATAAAGATGAGGATAACATTTATTGCAAGTTACATTTATTTAGGCTGCTAAATTTAAAGTAGGAAATCAATTACACTTAAATGTAAGTAAATTTTCATTTATATGAGATAGGACAACAATTGTAAAGTGTGAATGTAATGACATAAATGGAAATGTATATTTTATCCATAAGATGAAATAAAGGGATGAAACCAAGTTGGATAAATGGATTGAGGTTTTAACTATAATAAATGTATGTATTTAACAAACTCAATATAATTGAAAATAACAGTTATTATAATAGAAAGATGAAAATTTGAATATATATTTATGTCATGAATGATAAACAAATAATAACTAGGTTTATAGAGCGATAATAGATTTATAAAAAAAAAAGAATTGAAGCAATGCAATTATTGGAAATTAAATTAAATGGGATTCAATTCATAAAAAATATATTTATGGTAAGAGAATGAAATTAATTACTTTGCTAATTAAAAATTTGGGTGAATTAGGAAGATATAAATTAGTATCTAAACCAATGTTAATATAGATTTATTGGGAATTTGAAACTTATACTTTTAAATTAAAATACAGTGTTTACACGCAATGACTTTCTATATTTTATTTTCTATTTCCCTATGTTTGTTTCTCAAATTTTTATTTTCTATTTTGGTTGTATACACTTTGAATATATTTATTTGATTTTTGATTGATTTCACTAATAATAATAGCTTAGAAATTTCAAGAGATATAGGTTACCTATTTTATGTATTCGTTGCCATTTCATTTCGTGCAAACAAAGAAAAAGACATATAGACAATATTCTTTCCCTTAAATTGTGCCTCCTTAGTTGCCTATCTTTTATTTCCTACCTCCTTAATTATATTCTAGCCGTGTATTCATTCCACATATCACGTACAAAATAATTCCCTAACATTTCATTCCTCTTTTGCATCTTTATTTTCTAAACTTTCCATTTAATTTCCCTTGCCATTCCCTTCCTTTAGCCGTTCAAATCCTTTGGGAAACCCTAGCCGCCACTTTGATATTCACGTACAAATTAGCATCTCAATTTCTCATTTCCCTTTTGAGTGAAAAAAAATATATTCAAGTTCTCAATTACATGGCCTCCTCTTCTTCTTCCTTCTCTTTCTCCTCTTTTTCATTTTGTTTTCCTTTTGTTTTGTTCAAACTAGTTCAGCCACCACCTTATTCACCTCTCCACCATAATTCCGACCTCATCCTCTCTCCACCACCTCCATAACCGATCCCGCATGCCACCAAAACTATCATGGCCAAGACCACATGATGTTTAAGGCCAAGGTTATGCCATTTGATCCATATTCTTTTCATTTTTTTTTTGATTTACAATCTTGTGTTGAATTGTATCCTTATAATTTGTATATCTGTTTATGTACAAGATTTGGATCTTAACTCTCCATCACTCAAGTATAATCGTGCTTTTTCGTGCCTTGTCGTGCTTTGTAGAGTTTAGATTTGTATCTTGAATTTGATTTCTAGTTTTAAAAAGGTGAGTTTTATCTCTCTAGACATACGTACTTTTAATTTGTGAAACGATGACATGTGAGTTGTATAAATTAATATGTTATATTATTATGTTCATATATGCCTGTGATAAATCTATATGATGTTAAATATTGCTATATCCCTGTTACACCATCTGTTATGATTTTATTTGTTATAATGTTGTTTATTTCCTGTTTATCACACTGCAAGTTCCCTATCACTATGGGTTGAAATTATACATACCCGAACGAAAATTAGATTAAGGAAAAATCACTATGGGCTGAAATGATAGGCTCGAGTGATTTTATTGTATTTATTTTACTTGGGATTGCGGGTTTGAAATGATAGAACCCTGATTTTTCTTCTTAAATTACGGATTGAAATGATATATTATCCGTATCACTTGACCTAGGTTATAAAATATTATACAGGCCCATGGTTATATTTTTAAATGATATTTTCCTAAAAATTTATTAAGTATTTTAAATATTTCTGAAAATTATTAAGTATTTTGAAATTATAAATATATGAAAATTTTAACTTAATTTGATTTAATGCTTTAAAGTGTAAAGAAATATTGTTTTTCTATAAGTTAAATTTTTTATAAGTTAATTGGTTTTGAATGGAATTTTAAAGAGTCTTATTTATGATAAATAACTTAATAATTAAGTTTGATTTAATTTGGAGTCTTAAATCTAACCTAGTAATTATAATAAAGGTTGTTTCCCAGGATGGACATATTTTGTAAAATAAACAATGTATTTTTGAATAAATAAAATGAAATACATTTGTATGTGACATCTTGTAGTAAGTTTTGGAATCATAGTGGAATTGATGTCTAAAGGAATGAATTTGTAAAGAATTTGATTGTTTTAACTATGATAAAATATTCTTTTGTAAAATGTTATGTTTTGTAAGACAAATAGCTATGACTTTAAAATGGAAAATGTAAGTTAAACACACATGTGAGAGTAAGTTTAATTAATATTTTAATTGATTAATATAATAAATGTTCTTTATTGTAATAGCAGAAATGAAAGAAATGTGTAAAGTTTTAATTGATACAAGAAACATGTAAAGTTTTAATTAATGAAAGAAAAGTGTAAGTTTTAATTAATGAAAGAAACGTGTAAGGTTCTAACTAATGAAAGAAATGTGTAAAGTCCTAATTAATGAGAGAACATGTAAAGTTTTTCATTAATGCAAGAAACATGAAAAGTTTTAATTAATGAAAGAAACATGTAAAGTTTTAATTAGTGTGGTATTGATTAAAATAAATGCTCTGTACTGTAATAGGAATGTAAATTAAAACATACATTTGATAATGTAAGTTTTAATTAGTGTAATATTGATTAAAATGATAAATGCTCTTTATTATAATAAATGTAAGTTAAAACGTACATTTGACATGTAAGTTTTAATCAATGTAATGGTGTATTTTAAATTGATTAAAATGATAAATGTTACTTACTGTAATAATAAAATGTTAGTTGATAACGAACATTTGATAAGCAAGTTTTAATTTATGTAAATGGCATACTTTTAATGATTAAAACAATAAAGTTTCTTTATTGTAATAATAATGTAAGTTAATAGGGTACTTTTAACTTAACATAAGAACTTCGGCTTTAAGTTGGATATTACAGTAACAAAGTTTATTTAACTATAAGGCTATGATAAAAGGACCATTTTAAATTTGTAAGCGCATAAATACTTTGATTATGTAAAATGTTAAAGTGGAAAGTATTACATTCCAAAAGTGCTAAGATTCCTTAAGGTAACATTTCCAAAATGCTATGATCATTTAAAGGAATATTTCAAGTTTAATAAATTGAAAGACATATTCAATGATTTGGAAATTTGGGCTTTATTTAAATGATATATTATTGAATTATTTTTGAAATGTAAATGATACTATTGTGATATGGTTTTGAAATAAGTATGATATTCTGGTTTTGAAAGTATATACTATTTTGAAATAAATTATATGATTTTGAAATGGATATGCTAGTTTGGTTTTGAAAGTATAAATGATTTTGAAATAAATATCCATGGGTTATAATAACGTTTGGTTGTTAAAGAACCGGGATCGTAAGTTGTCATACTCTCTGCCAACTCCGTAAACCACTTTAACAACCGTGTACGCGATGGAGATTCCAGAATGAAGTAGGATGGTGGTGGCGTTTCCTTTAAGGTAAATACGTGGACCCGACTCCCATGAGTTGGCATAAGGTGGCTAAAACAAGAGCGATCGACGGGTTAATAAGGTAGCACCTTTAATCGGACACATCCCTTCGATATTATACTTTGACTTTTGGATTGTTTCGGTGGCCATTTTTGATTTTTATTTGGGGGTGTGGCTCGAGGTGGGCGGTAGCTGCGCGCTACGCATTACCACCGACCCGGAAGCGTAATTGGTATATCTACCCTGGCATTGCCTAGTTGTGTCGTGTCACCTACCCTATCGCGTCTTGTATGAGTTTGGTTTTCTCCCGTAGCCCGTGTGGTCTCCTCTGGTGGCTTCCCGATCAGGAGGGACTATGATATTGGATGGACTACTGGGACTATTACGTGTTAAGGGCTATATGGGTAAGCCCTTAATGCTATGAAAAAGTAAGTTTATTTTACTATAGACAATATTATAATAGCGAAATATTGCTACATAGTAAATAGTATAACGTATCCTTAGAGGGTGGGCGGTCCCAAGCATCCTTTAAGTAACTTGTACCTTATACTACAGTTCACTTGAGTTGGTTTACATTGTATAAGTATGTATGTCCTGACTCGAGTGTTTTGTGTTTCTTCACGCTCGGGTCAGACTGAGTGATGTGGAATTTGAGACTCACCTTCAAAGTTGGAAGCTTTGCTTGAAGATCCAGCTATCTATTTCACTTTCGGTTATCCAGTTGATTCCAGTTATCCGGTTGGTTCCAGCGATGTATTATGATTCATACCTGGTTATCATGTTGACACCTCTGTTGTATCTTGTTATCTCTGTTGTATCTTGTTTGACTCTGATGTATTTATATAGTAGCTTCATGAACTACTATTTCTTTACTTCCACTGCATTTATTACTCTGTGTCTGTGATCTGTGATTTATTTACTATTTATGCTGTGTTTTGCCAAATTTATTTTACAATTCGGTATTTTGAGCAATTCAAGTCCGACATGTGTGGATGCGAATGGTTGAAAGTATCGGGCCGTTACACTAACCCGCCGTCTCCAATTCACAATTCGATGATTTAGCCGATCGCGACACAAATTGACCCAAGCCCCAAACAAGAACTTGCCTCCTCTTATGCTGCCGCGACGCCCATCCTTAATGATCGACTCGAGATTGATTAATTAATTTTTTCAATTTCGATATGAAGCTCTCTATGTTTTTTTGAAGTCTGCGATTTTGATTAAAAGAGAAGGGGAGGCAGAGATATACGGCTGAAAGAGGGAGTGGGTTTGAATAAGTTAGTATGGTTTGTATGTGTGTATATATATATTATTTTAAATTAGAAAATATCTAGCATAAGACGTTTGGAATTTCTCGAGCTCCAAATGAAGCATGTCGCCTGGCATTCCTAATGTTGTACCACTATTCTGAATGCAGTGGAACTAGTTTCGAGGCCTAATTCGATCATATGCGAAAGATAGCTTTTCAAATCAAATTATCTTATTTAAATTCTGAATTTAAATATTACGCGTTTCGAGCTCGCATGGCCAAATGAAAAGTCTAATCACTACGAAACTTGAAATCCTACAATAATTCACTATTACGGATCCGATGAAACAGTTTTTGTCGAAATCCGAGACAAGGGCCAAAATGGCTATCTTTACTCGTCATATATATGAAATTTCTAAGTTCTAGTTTTTCGCATTTAAATCGAATTTTAAAAGTAAATGATCTTCACTAATATTTATAAAAAAGTTTGAATCAATTTTAGATGCCATTTTCATTAATATTAAATCCAGAATTTCATTATTTAAATAATTGCAACATAAATTTAAAAAATTTAATAACCCGATACATCAATACTAATAATTCATTCAATTTAACTTTTAACCATTTTTATTCAAAAAAAATTTATTATATTTAATAACTTACAATAGTCAAAAGTACAGATCGTTACTTACTCCCCCACTCAAAACTTTTCGTCCTCAAAAAGGGACTAAATAAAAGAATTTTACATTCAATGGATTTTATTTAAATAATCACTTATAGCTTTAAAACCTTATTAGCTAACCTTTACTACCACGCCACTCCATAATTGGTTTATGGAAAATATAACTTACATATAAAAATAAGTTATAAAATTCTTAAACTTCAAAAATTTTCTAACATCCGGATTTATGGAAAATTTCGGTGGAGTCTCCTTTACGCGGTTCGACCGGAAATTTTTTACAATATGATATATAACACAAATATACCAAAACGATGTCAAATATACATCTCATCTCAATGGTGAGGCATCTCGAAGGGAAAAATATATAATCGCTGTATGTAATCTGAGATACGTACCTTATTAATAATAATACGAGCGAGTTCGCTCGTATTAAGCAAGCAAAGCATATAAATCCCCGTATACGCCCAAACGATCTTTGTATGTACCTATCTCAACTCAATTTGAAACGTCGGTCACTTATAATAAAATGTAGAACATGCATAGGTTCCAATGAGTAAAAACATGCATTCTGAATCCAAATCTTAAGCGCGAGCACAAATATGCAACCATACAACCATCATACGCAATCAAAACTATAATAACAATGGTTTGCAACAAAAGAAACCATCCAAACATCAATATCCGTCCAATTAATGGAATTAATTCATAACCATGTGAATTTATGTTATCCAATGTCAATTTTTTTATTTATACCCTTCATTTCTTATTAACATTCATTTCATTAATATTTTAATTGATTCATTTCAATTTTTTTTGCATTAAACCAACTTTTATTCAATTAGATTCATGTTCCATTGACTTTTCATCCAATTTATTTTCTTCC
This sequence comes from Allium cepa, assembly GCA_030765085.1. Taxonomy (NCBI): domain Eukaryota; kingdom Viridiplantae; phylum Streptophyta; class Magnoliopsida; order Asparagales; family Amaryllidaceae; genus Allium; species Allium cepa. The sequence continues at coordinate 903,584,960 of CM060932.1, forward strand.
AATTGACTTTCATGCACTTACCAACATTAATAAGTTTACGTTCAATTAATTTGCCCTCGATAATAGTTACATTCATATTTTCTTTATTCTTCCATTATTTCATTTCAATAATTTATATAATGAATTACAGTTAAGAAATTTGATTCCATACCACATTCCATATATTTTAAATTGATAAACATTCACCAATTAATATCCTTTTTGTTAATAATATAATAGATTTATATTCAATTCCTTTGCTATCAATTGATTAACATTCAGCTAATTTGGTTTAATCCACTTTTAGTCAATCAACTAATATTCATTGCACTTGCCTTTAATTTATTACGATTCAATATATATTTACATTTAATCGATTTTCTTCAATTATTTACATTTGTTTCATCCACTTTAATTTGTTTACATTCCATTTATTTTTTAAATTTATTAAAACATTCGATACAAATTCATTATATTCAATTTTATTCGATTTAATTTGTGAAATTCCAGTTGTTTCACTTTTTTTAATCTATTTCATATAAATTCATATATGAATCATTTATAAAAATTATTCCACTTAACCTTGCTAAAGTTAAATCTATTATATTTCCACCTAGTATATCCTCCTTTTCTTTTTATACTAACATCATTTATACATTATCTAAATTCATTATAAATATTTTATATAACACAATCACGATTATTATTACTTTATATTTTAAGTTATTATTAACTCATCAATTTACTTCATTTATTCAAATCCATATTATTAATTTACTAAAGAAATTTTTATTTTATAACTCATCTCTATATATATAATTTTCTTCCACGATCAAATCCTTTAACCTCTTTTAAGTTAAATTCAATTTATAATTTATTCCTATAACCCATTCCATATTATATTAGTTAACATTCAAATTTTTATTTAAACTACTCCACATGCAATTAAAAAAATTCCAATTTAATTTAAATTCAATTAACCATATTAATTTTACTTACACTCGTTTACTTTATTCAATTTCTACATGCTTAAATTTCATTTCATTTTATGATTCAAGTTCATATTCATTTGATTAGTTCATTTTATAACTTGAGCGAAATTTAATTCACTTTACTAATTTATCTAGTTTCACATAATATCCAATTCATTTTTTTAATATTACAGTAAGCTTCATTTCAATTTTAATCCATTTCTCATTTTATTTAATCCTATTCTAGTTAAATTTTCTTATCATTCCCATCCAATAAATTTAAATGCGTTTTTAGCTTATTAATTCTCAAATCTATAAGCTATACAATTTATTCATTCAAAATTCCATTTTGTTAACTTATCAACTTCATTTCGAATGCAATTCAAATTTTTATTTAAGCTTTCACGAGGTAAAATACAGTTTATTTATTTCATTTCACTAACTTAATCAATTTATATTCTTAAGTCAATTATTTTGCTTGACCAAAAATTTTAACTATTTTAAATCTGGGTTTTATTTTTCGATTCAAATTTATAAGTTATAACTTATTTCTTATATACTATTTCAATTATAAGTTCAAACAATTTTCGTATATTTACTAAATCATACTTATAATATATTTTTCTTTCATAATCAAAACATGTTTTAATCGAAAATAAATTTCCTCTAGTAGCAATTCTCACCTAGAAACCCGAAAAAGAGTATTGACGATGCTGCAATCGTCCCCAGAATTAATTCCCAGCGACCAAGCGAGTTTAATGCTTTTATTTATTCAAAAATCTTTTCAAAATATATTTCTAGTCAAAACAATTTCAAATAATACTATTATTTATTTTTAAGGCTTTGCAAAACAATTTTGAAAACAAAACATTTTAAATTCTAAAATTCATAATTTTTTAAAATCATTTCTTTTTATTAACTATATTATAAATATACTTATAGAAATTTCCTTAACTTATTTACCAAAATATTTCATTAATTTATAACTTGATCATTTTAACCAATTCTTATTGCAATTATATTTCAATTTAATTTAATTATCGAATTTTCGTAAAATAAATTTATGAAGTATCCATTTTATTTTAATTCAACTAATAATCGATGATAACTAAATATTATCATCTCCTAATAACAATTTCATTAAAAATTAACATTATATATATAATATAACATGTAAAATTATTCCAATTACTTGATTTGAAAACAATATTATGTCAACTTGCCTCGTTTAAGTGTTTAGAAACCCTTATCAATAAAATGACGTCACGCATATCGATCGTAATTCATAAACAACTCAACGGATAAGTAAACACAATAAAAAACATTTTATAATACTAACAAGTACGCCCTCTCATATATATACTCTCAACAGACTCATTCTAGGGTATTACTACCCTATCTTTAATGAGCCAAACCCAACAAAGCCAAGGTTATCGCTAAACCTCGCTCTGATACTAACTGCGACGACCCATTTTTTGGAAGATTTAAATCGACAATAATCCACACATGTTCGACTTAAAAAATCCGGAACGTAGATAATTAATGAGATTAAATAAGAAAATAAGAAGAGAAGAGGAAAACAAAACATAGAATCTCGTAGCGAAAACGATAAAATATAATAATCAAATAAAAATTCAAAAGTTGTTTACCGTACATATGATTATAATATATACACATTTAGCAGAGTTATATCTATACATCAGGGATAAATAATCAATATAGCAGAATAGCATGATGCAGGGGATAAAAATATTAGCAATATATCAAAACTCTATCTTCGTCCTCCAGAGAATAGTCTTCAATATGCTAGAAAAAACTCAGGACTGACCCGAGCGTAATGAAAAGACAAAACACTCGAGTCATGATTAAAATACTTTTATGTAAGTCAAATCAATATCACAAAAGATGAGTGCAATAACTTAAAAGATGTTACAAGATTTTCCATCTCCTAAGGATCCGTTAAACTATTTAGATATAATAGCATACGCTATAATAGATAATGTCTACCAGTAAAATAAATATCGAAATAGCGTTAAGGCTTTACATTGATCCACCTTAACACATTTTATAGTTTCAAACCAAACTTGTATCGGGCTCGTATAGGAATAGATATGACAAGGCACATTAGGCAATGCCCAAGGTGGGATTCTACCAGTTTACCCTTTCTGACTGGTCGTAACCCATCTGTGGCCGATCGTGACAATCAATCCAAACGACAAAAAGGTGTACCCATCGAATACGAAATCATAATAGTAATATGAGGGATCAATGTTAGTAGAGGTAGCTGACCTTAATGGCCAAATATAGGCTCATGTTTTAGTCATTTTAATTATGACACGAGTGTTAAGGCTATCCATCATCGTTCTCGTACTTCATTCCAGTAAACGTCGCCAATTCAACCACTACAATCTGGATATCATCCACCGCGTACACAGTTGTCGAAGTGGTTCCAATATTGACAGAGAGTATGCCAATAAGAGGCCCCGGTCTCTTCAACAACCAAACGTCATTTTACACACTGGTTGGCTCTTTTATATTTCGAAAATAATTCGTATTTGATATCAAAATATCAAATTTTTATAAAAATCAAATCCATTTCGAAATCATAATATTCGCTTTAAAAATCATAATTTACTTCAAAATGTCGATTCAGTTTGATATATTGATTTCATTTCAGAAATTGATTCGAATTACAATTTAGGTTACAACTTCACTTTAACCCAATTCGCATTTAAATGCAAGATATAAATATAAACATTTCACTCTTTGACCAGTTTGAATTTTTAGAAAATAGTTTAAAATATTTAAAATAGTTAAAATAATTTAATAAAAAATAGTTTGAGTATTAAAATGGTGTACATAGTAAATAGTTTGGAGAATAAAAATAATATAAATATTTAAAGAATATAGATTTTCATACGATTTATACTAAAAAATTAATTAAAAATAGTTTCAAAGTCAAACCGGTTCTCTTTCCAAATTTTCAATTCAAATCAGTTTCGGTTTCCATTTCGAACTGATCAATTCAATTTTGATTTCAAGTCCAATTTTACATCGATTCCAAATAAATTTCAATGCCAAATCCATACAAATTTCAACTCGAATTCCAAACTAATTAAAAAATTCCAGTTCCAAATTTAAACCATTTCATTATATCAATTTCGAGTTCGATTTCCAAAATATCGATTCAAAACACTTAAATCAAATTTTCCTTCAATAACCAATTTAAAATCTAAATCTTCAAATAAAATAAAATTCCAAGCTCAATTTTGAAATATCATTTCATATCACCTTTACTTAGAAATGTTCAAAGTTTAAAAAAAGTCCAATCTTTTAAAACAAAACAATTTCCAAAGATTCAAATCATATTCCAATTATAACTTAAAAGTTTCATCTTCGATTAATTAAATAAATTCGTTTCAAATTTTAAATTTCAACATTTCGTGTTCCAAATAAAAAATAATTTGATTTCCATAAATTTGGTTTTTTATTTCTTAAAACCAAATCATAAAAAAAATTCAAATAAAAAATTTAAATCATTTAATTTAACCAATCCAGTGTCCGCATTTAATTCTCAATACTATGGCCAAGTGAATTAATTATTTCAATTTATTTCAGAAATGGATATATATCATTTCAATCCAATAAATGCCATATGTATATATCATTTCAACCAATTTTTTATTTTTTTGAAATAATTCAATTTATAGTTTTTATATACTGTAAATAATATACATGATGATAACGTGATATTTAAAAAGTTAAACATCCAAATATCAATCAATAACATCCATCACAACCAGTCATCCAAACGTCAATAATTACAACGCTCAACCAATTATCGATAAATCGGGGATTTTACTAGTAGTTCAATTTTAATTCAATTTTGACTGTCAATTTAAATTCTATCAATCTATTCACATGTCAATTAAATGTTTTAAACTTTATCCAACAACAATCAATAAATTTATATTACTACACGATATAAATTTTACTAGCATAAAATTTAGTAGTCAAATGTGAGCGTATAAAACACTCACCTTCGTTTGAATCTGAACTGACAATTTTTTAGAGCCAAAAAATTCCAACTTGATTCCAGGCCGAAGTCTTCGTCGATATGACACTAATGCAAATTTTTCCGTCCGAAACAAACCTCATAGGAGAGAGATGCAATTTATTGATATCGAAATAATCAATTTATAATTAATATTTGAAATGAGAAAAAAAATTAACAACAAAACCATTACTCTCTCCTCCCCGCTTCGCTCAATGCCTCCCCACGTTCTCCTTCATAGGTCATGACTTGCTGCCTTCTATATTTTTTTAAATATATTGATAGCTCAAAGTCAATGCAGCCTCGTCATCTCGACTGCCTCACTTAGCCAGCTTCGCCATCACGCACCCTAGCAAGCCGCCTCCAATTCATAATTCGATGATTTAGCCGATCGCTACCTAAATTGATCCAAGCCCCAAACCAGAACTCGCCTCTTCCTATGCTACCGCGACGGCCACCCTTCTTGATAGAATCGAGATTGATTAATTAATTTTTTCGATTTTGATTAAAAGAAAACGGAGGCAGAGATATACAGCTGAAAGTGGGAGTGGGTTTGAACGAGTTAGTATGGTTTATATATGTGTGTGTGTGTATTATTTTAAGGGGCATTTCACCAGAAGGACAAACTTTACAGTCCAATTAGTTTCTAGGACATACATTCAAAAAAAATACTTTTGTAACGATCCAAAATTTCTGTCAATTAAAATTTGTATATCTAATTGATTTTAAATATAATAAGTGAAATTTATAAGTCGAATAATTTATTTTTCGAATATCTGGATTTAATTGGATAATTAAATCGATAATTTAATATTTGAAATTACAGAAATAATTGAAAATGGGGTTTAATATGATAGAAACTGATTTGTAAAATTTTATTATATCATATTGGAGTTAGAACGATATTTTAGAACTTTTAAAATTGAATTAAAAGCTGATTTGAGAAAATTGAATATTTTAATATTTAATTGATGAGTTAAAATAGCCATTTTTCAAACAGTCTCGGATTTCGACGAAACTAGTTTCATCGGGTCCATAATGTGATATTATTTTATGATTCCAAATTTCGTGTCAATCGGATTTGTCGTTTGTCCGGGGCAAGCCAAAACGCATAGAAATTAGTTTAAATCGATTTAATTTGAATTTGATCGTTTATTGCGTAACTCACACAGATGATCGAATTAGCCTCCAAATTATGTTAAATTGTGTTCGGAACGCGGGGTAAACCTTAGAAACGCCAACCGGCACGCTTCATTTGAAGTTTGGAAAATTTCGGATGAATAGTGTTTCGTGAATTTTCTATATAAGCCCCTTAACTTTTTCATTTGCAAAAAAAATAAGAAACCCTAGGTTTTGAGCTGCAGGCCGCCACCCCTTACTTTCAATGGCTGAAAGTTCATTGTCTTTTCCCCTTAATTTCTTCAAATCCACAAAGCAATTCGAGAAACTTTCTAAACGAAAGTTGTAGAGCGTCTCGAGCTCGATAGATCCGTACGGTGGCGTTGGTTATTGTCGACCATGAACGGAGTTGTGTGCTCGCGTTCGTGGGCCATTGCGCACGTTTTTTCGTGCAAAGGGTGAGGCCGAGTTTGCCGTCCCTCTGGCTGATGGTGTGTTGTGAGGTGAGCTTCGAGGTGGCGCTAATTGATCGAAGCAGAAGACGTCGAAGGTGGTCGCGTTTCTGAAGAAGGGGGGCGGCGTGATGGGTTATGCGTGCATTTTCTTACTGGGTAACGAACGTGGGAGGGAGATGATGGGGACGGCCAAGATCTTCTGGTGGAAAATGGAAGGCTCTGATTTGATCTAGGTTTAAAAATATTAAAAGAAATATAAATTTATATTATATAAATTGTGTAAACTTCTAAAATGCATACCTCTTTCATACGAGGTCCGTTGTGGACGAAACGAATTGCATTGGCTTCGTTTTGTCGAGCACTACGCAATGGACCTTGTTTGGAGTCATTTGGAGCTAGTGAAAATTTCGGATAAAATTAAATGCGTGTTTAATTTTATTCGAAATAAAACGCTACAATTTTTATCGGAAACTCAAGGTGAGAACTTCTCACGCAATCGAATTATTTCGATTTAAATTTTAAATAGTTAGATTTAAAATTGTTGATTGTATGCCTGGATGATAAATTATTATCTGTTATTGATTGAAATAGATATTATACGCCGTTATTAAGCGGATGTTATTTATTAAAAACATATACCGCGATAATTTCACTGCAAAGTGAAATTGGTATTATCTATGCTCTTGGAGTTGATTTCCCGCATTATATAGCGGATGAGACCCTATTGCGCCACATAACAAGGGATAATATTTTATGAATCCCATATACCGCATATTCCGTATTGGAACGGAATTGGTATTGTGCTAATGTCTGTGGATGCAGGAAAACAGGTTGGAGGGATCCAACTGGATTCCTCACCAGTATTTATTTGATTACAGATATTGTGATATTTGTTGATTATCATATACTGATATATGATGTCTTTGTTGTCGTGATTGACTATTTGGTGTTGTTGCATCACCGGATCCATTTTTGAATTTTTAAAATAATTGTTTTGATTTTAAAAAGAATTTTAAAGTGATTTTTGAAAGTATACGTTTTATTAAATTTTGAATTGTTAAAATAAATAAACATTATAATTTTATTGTTATAAAAGTTATATTTTTGGAAAATAGTACTTAAGTGTGATTTTGGAGTCATATAAGTGTTAAATAACGTTTTGTAAATTATTAAAAGGATTGGTTTTTTTAAATTGAGATTTTTGAATTATTATAAACGGTTTATATAAAAGATTTCTAAGATTAATATTTATAAATTAAAAATATAGGAATTGTGAAACGAGTTTTAATAAGTGTTAAAATGAAGTATAAATGGATTTCACAAGTGAATAAAATTTATAGATTTATAAATTATGAAGTTATGAAATGAATAGATTTTGTAAAATAAAAGACTTATAAATAATTAACTTATAAATCGGATTTTGGGTATAAAGTTGAGTTATAAATTGAATTGATTTATAAAAGGGATTTTATAATTGAAGTTTTTATAAATAGAAATGGAATTTATAAATATTGTTTATGAATCCGAAATCAATTGAATTTGATAAATTTAATATAGAAGGTTATTAAAGGAGATATATTCACGATTTCGGGTAGCGAATTATCCTTGAAATAAAATGTGTAGAAAATATTGAATTTGGTTAGTGAAGTATATTCATGATTTTGGACAGTGAATATATTATTATTATAAAATGGATATGTTTTGGGAAAATGAATATTATCAAATGAAGTTGATTGTTTTAACGATGTATTAAGTGTCGAAACCATAGATTTCAACATTCATTGTTGAAACTGGCGTTTTTGAGAAACAAGGAAAAGATGGACTATAACACTGTTGTTATAGTAAATGATTTTAGAAAGGAAATATTTTATATAGTATTGGGATTTATATATCTATCTTAATTTCGAATCCCTATACTAGTAATTTTGGGTCATCGTAACGATGTTTTACGCAACATTCGTTTTGACCCAAATAAATGTGTTTGAAAGAACGTTTTCTTTAAAGAACGAAATATATACTTAATTTCGATTTAGGTATATTGAATATTTTTCAAGTGTTGAAAATAAATGGAGTTGTGAATTACTTATTAAATAAGTATGGAAATGTTTTCCAATATGAAGTGAATATTTTGAGATTTTATCTTTTAAAGATAAATTGAAAATGAATATTAGAAATCGATTTGGAAATCGTATATTCATGGATATTTTGGGGTTGTAAATTCACTATGAAATTTATAAAAGAAAGGGAAATTTGTTTAAAAATAAACGTTGATTTATTTTTGAAGTGTGGGAATAAATTTACGGATTTGGAATGTAAATATAAAGTAAATCGGTAAGGATTTATTTAATTGGTTTAAATGAACCATTTTGAAATGAAAGTATATCCCGTGCAAGGAAACGATTTGAAATTTGTTTTGAAAAGTTGTAAGGTGAAAAGTGATTTGAAATTTGTTTTCAAATGTTGAAGTGTGGAAAATATATATATCTTGTAAAGATATTTTGGAAAGTAAATAATTTGAGAAATTATTTGGAATCTGTTGATGTTGAGCATACCTATTGATAGTTAAATAACCGACTATCAATATTTACCTTTAAATAGGTATTTGTTGTGATTTGCTTGAATTTGAATGCCACACTTATTTTCAAGATAAGCGCTCACCATTCGGGTTAGCCGAGAAAGGACCTTGGGGTCGTATAACCCATTCCAAATAGGTGATACGTCGTTATGGATTGCATTTGATGACCGGTGTTGAAGACCGGATATTTGTGAAAACGGAAGGATTACCGTCGAATGACTCTGCATCGGCTGATCTCCAATATAGATGTTTTATCACCCTTAGTGTTGGGAAGTCCGGATGTGATTAGTGAATATCCGGATTGCAAGGGCTTCTTTGGAAGTGCCTTCGGTTCCATTCGATCCCGGAACGGACTTGTATGGATTGTGTGTCTGACATTACAATTTGAGATGTAAAGCTGGTTTCTATCAAATATATTTCTTTTGGTGGCGGAGAATTTATTCTCTTAGCTTAACACCCTTCTCTGAGACATACGAGTTCAAAGGTTATGTAGTTGATGGTTACTAGTGATACATTCTCAAATTGGTAATGTGGCATTCGAAGTGCTGTTGAGCATTTGGTGATCAAAGCACAGCTTTTGTATAAAGCGTGGCTTAGTGGACGAGACTTCGTCGGACCTCACACCCCGGAAATGGTCAAAACAGGAAGGATGCAGCAAGGTTATTAGGGGGTAGCGCCCCTTTAGTATATGTCATGCCTTCTGGATAGAGGTGGTATCATGGTATGGAGCCCAGATATTTAACCTATGTTGTTGCTGCAAATTTATTACTTTGTGGTTGTTGGAATCAAGGATACTCGGATATAGATCGGTTACGATCGGGGAATGACATATTCATGTCAGTAGTTACCTAGTTTAAAGGTAACCCGGCCTTGTGTTGCCAGAGATCCAGTTAGGTTCTCGGGTCGTCTTTCCAGAGGCGTACCCATGTGGCAATGGGTAGTTCCTTGGCCTGACCATTTGTTGGAAAAGAAACAATACGATCTTGTACGGCTTTAGTTGTAGAACCTATCATTCACTTATGGTGGCGCCCCACTGTTTGGATGGTAGCTATAGTAGGCATAAGTGTGAAATGCCTATGCTGGCTAAGATTTATATCTTTACTTTCGAAATGATTTTTCCTACACTATGCACTAGTAATAATATCAAATCTTTCTTTTTAATGCGTATCAAGCATCTTTGACCATCATAAGGAGAAATATCCACCGATTCTGCGTTTGCATTGTGTGTGTGCGGGAGGCCTTATGGTAGTCTCATTTTCCAAAAAACATTGCGAATCTATTTTAAAATTATCCTGTTCTTTGTTTTAAAGATAAACTGTTTTAGTTCTCACACCAGTCACATGACTGACTCGGAGTTTATTGTTTTCCTTCCTAAACTCCGGGTGCCCACCAATTTCCACACGGGCAGTCTAGAGTCGGGTTATCAGGATATTCTGGAATTCAGAAGTTGCTGGAGGCAAGCTAGATGACATGGCGTATTCACTAGTATATAATATTTCTTTTCCGCTGTTTGTTGTTGTTTGTTGTTGTACACTCTGATGATGTAATGCAATATGATGTAATGTAATAACCGATATTGTTCTTTGTTTAAAGATATATCTATTATATGTTGTTCCGCTGCGATTGAGATATTCTGTTATTGTTCTATTGTTTCTTATTGTTCTATTGTTTCTTTTTGTTCTGTTCTATCTTTTTCTTTCTTCTTCTATCTTCTACCTCTTCTTTAACCCTAACGGTATGGTTTTCCGGCATTCGATTGCTCGACAGTCGATACAGTGGACGTATTGATGTCGGTTTTCGAGCGTCGAAAAGTCAAAATGTTACATTTGGTATCAGAGCATATGGATAAGCGACAACCATGGCTCTGTTGGGTATTACTCATTAGAAATAGAGTCAGCGGTACTCTAGAATGAGTTAGAGTGTAATAATAGATACGAGCGCGTATTTGTTAATGGATATAAAATTGTTTTATATTGTGATGATTGGTTTGTTGAGTGGTATATGGATTCTGGTCAAACGAGTAATTAACGTTATTGATAGGGATCTCTAAACACTTGTACAGAACAATTTGACACGATATCATTTTAAAAATATGGTAAATGAAATAATTTTACCTCGATTATATTTTATATATAAGGAATAGTTTTCAGGATTATTAAAGAGTATATAAAGTTATTGTTGGTTGTTGAAAATGTAAGATATATGCAAGTAAATAAAAGTTGTTTGAATAAGTTAAATAAAACATATTGTAAAAGAATAATTGTACAAGCGAAGAATTATAAAGTATGGAACTATAATTAATGTGATTTACAATTGTGAAATAATCTTGTATATAAAAGTGAAACTATATGAATATATTTATAAGTGTGATTTGTAAATAAAAGGAAAATTTTTGAAAGAATATTAAGCACTGAATTCACTACCGTTACTGGGAAATAATAAGGGTGATGACTGCAGCATCATCAGTAGCATTTTCGAGTCTCTATGTGACAGATTTGCTACCATAGTAAATTGAAATTGCGGTTTTGTTGTGATAAATAAATTTGAAATTAAAATCCAAGTTGAAATAAATTTGAGTTGTCATCAAAGACATGTGATTTGAAATTTAACTAAAGGAAAGTTAAATAAATTGATTTGGATTAGATAAACTATTGAAATTGATGAATATACCTTAAGTGGAGTTGAATAAAGTTGATCTTGGTGTCGAAGTAAATTAATAAGTGAATTAATGAAATGAAGTCATTAAGAATATGAACTTGAGTTATATAAATGAAATTCAACTTTAAATTGTTAATGGAATTAGCAATTGAATTAATTAATGGATTGAATGTTAATCAATTGAATGTAAATAAATTGATATGAAATAATGGATGTAAGTATAAATTCATTCAAAGCTAATTGAATAATTGAATGGAAGTCAATTTAATGTCAACCAATTTAAATTAAAAGTGTTAAACCAAATTGAATGTAATTTAATAATTTGGTTACGTTGGTTATGATTTGGTTGTTATATGATTGTTAGCTGATTGTATATAATTCATTAAGTGTTAATGAAATTGAATTGATGAAATTGAAAGCTAAAGTAATTGAATCCAAATTGGAAGTAAATGAATATGAACTGAATTTGATTCAATTTGGAAGTAAACTAATGTGAATGTAAATTAGTGAATATGAACTAAATAAAAAAAAATGAATGAATGGATATTTATAAAATCCAATGTCAACAAATCAAATGTGATTAAAATGAAAAACCAATTCATTGAATGTTAATGAGAAATGAAAGAATATTGATTTGGATATTGATTTGTTGGATGTTAATTGTATGATAGTTGTTTGATGGTTGCAATTGTTGTTTTGTTTCATTTGCTATGTTGGCATATGTAGTTGTTATGTTGCTATATATTATATATTGATGTTACTTTCATATATGCATGTTTCTCATTGTTTGTTGAGTGTTTAGTAGGTGCGGAATGCGCTTGCTTCGCTTTTGGAGCTTGCTTTCGCACTATATTAGCCGTATACACTCGCTAACAATAAATAAGGTACATATCTCGGATTACATATCGTACTTTTATACTTTTTTTCTCCTGCGGAATGCCTCATCACTTGATGAGATGTATATTTGTGATATATATACTGTCATTTTTTTTCGGATCTAGCTGCGCAAAGGAGACTCTGGCGAATTTTTCCGAAAATTTAAGGCGCTAGAATATTTTTGAGAAAATTGGGAATTTTTTTTTGAAAACTAAGTTTGGATTTAGAAACTTAGTAAAGATTTCGTAAGAAGTTTAACTATGAATTTTGGAAAAGTTAAACACTTAAGAGATTTGAAAAATCCAACTTGAATGGTTTATTTTGGAAAGTTAATGGATTCTGTAACTTTTTCTTGCTTGGTAATTTCGAGGACGAAATTCTTTTAAGGGGGGAAGTTTGTAACGACCCAGAATTTCTGTCAATTAAAATTTGTATATTTAATTGATTTTAAATATTAATAAGTGAAATTTATAAGTTGAATAATTTATTTTCGAATGTCTGGATTTAATTGGATAATTAAATCGATAATTTAATATTTGAAATTACAGAAATAATTGAAAATGGGGTTTAATATGATAGAAATTGATTTGTAAAATTTTATTATATCGTATTGGAGTTAGAACGATATTTTATAACTTTTAAAATCGAACTAAAAGTTGATTTGAGAAAATTGAATATTTTAATATTTAATTGACGAGTTAAAATAGCCATTTTTCAAACAGTCTCGAATTTTGATGAAACCAGTTTCATCAGATCCATAATGTGATATTTTTGTATGGTTTCAAATTTCGTGTCAATCGGATTTATCGTTTGTCCGGGGCAAGCCAAAACGCATAGAAATTAGTTTAAATCGATTTAATTTGAATTTGATCGTTTATTACCGTAACTCGCACAAATGATCGAATTAGACTCCGAAACATGTTCCATTGTGTTCGGAACGCGGGTTAAACCTTAGAAACGCCAACCGGCACGCTTCATTGGAGTTCGGAAAATTTCGGATCAATAGTGTTTCGTGAATTTTCTATATAAGCCCCTCAACTTTTTCATTTGCAAAAAAAAAAACCCTAGGTTTTAAGCTGCAGGCCGCCACCCCTTACTTTCAATGGCCGAAAGTTCATTGTCTTTTCCCCTTAATTTCTTCAAATCCACAAAGCAATTCGAGAAATTTTCTAAACGAAAGTTGTAGAGCATCTCGAGCTCGATAGATCCGTACGGTGGAGTTGGTTATGGTCGACCATGGACGGAGTTGCATGCTCGCGATCGTGGGCCGTTCCACACGTTTTTTCGTGCAAAGGGAGAGGCCGAGTTCGCCGTCCCTCTGGTCGATGGTGTGTTGTGAGGTGAGCTTCGAGGTGGCGCTAATTGATCGAAGCAGAAGACGTCGAAGGTGGTCGCGTTTTTGAAGAAGGGAGGCGACGTGATGGGTTATGCGTGCGTTTTCTTACTGGGTAACGAATGTGGGAGGGAGATGATGGGGGACGGCCAAGATCTTCTGGTGGAAAATGGAAGGCTCTGATTTGATCTAGGTTTAAAAATATTAAAAGAAATGTAAATTTATATTATATAAATTGTGTAAACTTCTAAAATGCATATCTCTTTCATACGAGGTCCGTTTTGGACGAAATGAATTGCGTTGGCTTCGTTTTGTCGAGCACTATGCAATGGAGCTGGTTTGGAGTCATTTGGAGCTAGTAAAAATTTCGGATAAAATTAAATGCGTGTTTAATTTTATTCGAAATAAAACGCTACAATTGTTATCGGAAACTCAAGGTGAGAACTTCTCACTCAATCGAATTGTTTCGATTTAAATTTTAAATAGTTAGATTTAAAATTGTTGATTGTGTGCCTGGATGATAAATTATTATCTGTTATTGATTGAAATAGACTTTATACGCCGTTATTAAGTGGATGTTATTTATTAAAAACATATACCGCGATAATTTCACTGCAAAGTGAAATTGGTATTATCTATGTACTTGGAGTTGATTTCCCGCATTATATAGTGGATGAGACCCTATTGCGCCGCATAATAGCGGATAATATTTTATGAATCCCATATACCGCGATATTCCGTATTGGAACGGAATTGGTATTGTGCTAATGTCTGTGGATGCAGGGAAAAGGTTGGAGGGATCCAACTGGATTCCTCACCAGTATTTATTTGATTATAGATATTGCGATATTTGTTGATTATCATATACTGATATATGATGTCTTTGTTGTCGTGATTGACTATTTGGTGCTGTTGCATTATCGTATCCATTTTTGAAGTTTTAAAATAATGATTTTGATTTTAAAAAGAATTTTAAAGTGATTTTTGAAAGTATATGTTTTATTAAATTTTGAATTGTTCAAATAAATAAACACTATAATTTTATTGTTATAAAAGTTATATTTTTGGAAAATAGTACTTAAGTATGATTTTGGAGTTATATAAGTTTTAAATAACGTTTTGTAAATTATTAAAAGGATTGGTTTTTTTAAATTGAGATTTTTGAATTATTATAAACGGTTTATATAAAAGATTTCTAAGATTAATATTTATAAATTAAAAATATAGGAATTGTGAAACGAGTTTATTAAGTGTTAAAATGAAGTATAAATGGATTTCACAAGTGAATAAAATTTATTGATCTATAAATTGTGAAGTTATGAAATGAATAGATTTTGTAAAATAAAAGATTTATAAATAATTAACTTATAGATCAGACTTTGGGTATAAAGTTGAGTTATAAATTGAATTGATTTATAAAAGGGATTTTATAATTGAAGTTTTTATAAATATAAATGGAATTTATAAACATTGTTTATAAATCCGAAATCAATTGAATTTGATAAATTTAATATAGAAGGTTATTAAAGGAGATATATCGTGATTTCGGGTAGCGAATTATCCTTGAAATAAAATGTGTAGAAAATATTGAATTTGGTTAGTGAAGTATATTCACGATTTTGGACAGTGAATATATTATTATTATAAAATGGATATGTGTTGGGAAAATGAATATTATCAAATGAAGTTAATTGTTTTAACGATGTATTAAGGGTCGAAACCATAGATTTCAACATTCATTGTTGAAATAGACGTTTTTGAGAAACAAGGAAAAGACGGACTATAACACTGTTGTTATAGTAAATGATTTTCGAAAGGAAATTTTTTATATAGTATTGGTATTTATATATCTATCTTAATTTCGAATCCCTATAGTAGTGATTTTGGGTCGTCGTAACGATGTTTTACGCAACATTCGTTTTGACCCAAATAAATGTGTTTGAAAGAACGTTTTCTTTAAAGAATGAAATATATACTTAATTTCGATTTAGGTATATTGAATATTTTCCAAGTGTTGAAAATAAATGGATTTGTGAATTACTTATTAAATAAGTATGGAAATGTTTTCCAATATGAAGTGAATATTTTGAGATTTTATCTTTTAAAGATAAATTGAAAATGAATATTAGAAATCGATTTGGAAATCGTATATTCATAGATATTTTGGGATTGTAAATTCACTATGAAATTTATAAAAGAAAGGGAAATTTGTTTAAAAATAAACGTTGACTTATTTTTGAAGTGTGGGCATTATTTACGGATTTGGAACGTAAATATAAAGTAAATCGGTAAGGATTTATTTAATTGGTTTAAATGAACCATTTTGAAATGAAAGTATATCCCGTGTAAGGAAGATATTTGAAATTTGTTTTCAAAGTTGTAAAGGTGAAAAGTGATTTGAATTTTGATTTCAAATGTTGAAGTGTGGAAAATATATATATCTTGTAAAGATATTTTGGAAAGTAAATAATTTGGAAAATTATTTGGAATCTGGTGATATTGAGCATACATATTTATAGTTAAATAAACGACTATCAATATTTACCTTTAAATAGGTATTTGTTGTGATTTGCTTGAATTTGAACGCCACACTTATTTTCAAGATAAGCGATCACTATTCGGGTTAGCCAGGAAAGGACCTTGGGGTCGTATAACCCATTCCGAATAGGTGATACGTCGTTATGGATTGCATTTGATGACCGGTGTTGAAGACCGGATATTTGTGAAAACGGAAGGATTACCGTCGAATGACTCTGCATCGGCTGATCTCCGATATAGAGGTTTTATCACCCTTAGTGACGGGAAGTCCGGACGTGATTAGTGAATATCCGGATTGCAAGGGCTTCTTTGGAAGTGCCTTCGGTTCCATTCGATCCCGGAACGGACTTGTATGGATTGTGTGTCTGACATTACAATTTGAGATGTAAAGCTGGTTTCTATCAAATATATTTATGTTGGTGGCGGAGAATTTATTCCCTTAGTTTAACACCCTTCTCTGAGACGTACGAGTTCAGAGGTTATGTAGTTGATGGTTATTAGTGATACATTCCCAAATTGGTAATGTGGCATACGAAGTGATGTTGAGCATTTGATGATCAAAGCACAGCTTTTGTATAAAGCGTGGCTTAGTCGACGAGACTTCGTCGGACCTCACACCCCGGAAATGGTCAAAACAGGAAGGTTGCAGCAAAGTTATTAGGAGGTAGCGCCCCTTTAGTGTATGTCATTCCTTCTGGATAGAGGTGGTATAATGGTATGGAGCCCAAATATTTAACCTATGTTGTTGCTGCAAATTTATTACTTTGTGGTTGTTGGAATCGAGGATCCTCGGATATAGATCGGTTACGATCGGAGAATGACATATTCATGTCAGTAGTTACCTAGTTTGAAAGGTAACCCAGCCTTGTGTTGGCAGAGATCCGGTTAGGTTCTCGGGTCGTCTTTCCAGAGGCGTACCCATGTGGAAATGGGAAGTTCCTTGGCCTTACCATTTGTTGGAAATCCAAAGAAACAGTATGATCTTGTACGGTTTTAGTTGTAGAACCTATCATTCACTTATGGTGGCGCCCCACTGTTTGGATGGTAGCTATAGTAGGCACAAGTGCGAAATGCCTATGCTGGCTAAGATTTATATCTTTACTTTCGAAATGATTTTTCCTACACTATGCACTAGTAATAATATCAAATGTTTCTTTTTAATGCGTATCAAGCATCTTTGACTATCATAAGGAGAAATCTCCTCTGATTCTCGTTTGCATTGTGTGTGTGTGCGGGTGGCCTTATGGTAGTCTCGTTTTTCAAAAAACATTGTGAATCTATTTTAAAATTATCCTGTTCTTTTTTTAAAGGTAAACTGTTTTAGTTCTCACACCAGTCACATGACTGACTCGGAGTTTATTGTTTTCCTTCCTAAACTCCGGGTGCCCACCAATTTCCACACGGGCAGTCTAGAGTCGGGTTATCAGGATATTCTGGAATTCAGGAGTTGCTGGAGGCAAGCTAGATGGCATGGCGTATTCACTTGTATATAGTATTTATTTTCCGCTGTTCGTTGTTGTTTGTTGTTGTACACTCTGATGATGTAATGCAATATGATGTAATGTAATAACTGATATAGTTCTTTGTTTAAAGATTATTCATTTATCTATTATATGTTGTTCCGCTGCGATTGAGAGATTCTGTTATTGTGTAGTTGTTTGTTTTTGTTCTGTTTTATCTTTTTCTTTCTTCTTCTATCTTCTACCTCTTCTTTAACCCTAACGGTACAGTTTTTCGGCATTCGATTGCTCGGCAGTTGATACAGTGGACGTGTTGATGTCGGTTTTCGAGCGTCGAAAAGTCGAAAGGTTACAACTTTCAAGGCCAAAGTCAGCAGAATAATTACTTTCACGGACAAAGTCAGCAGTCCAATTACTTTCGAGGACATAATTTCATAGGTTTTTAGATCCTGGAAATTAATCATTTTGTGT
This sequence comes from Allium cepa, assembly GCA_030765085.1. Lineage (NCBI taxonomy): Eukaryota > Viridiplantae > Streptophyta > Magnoliopsida > Asparagales > Amaryllidaceae > Allium > Allium cepa. The sequence continues at coordinate 903,603,449 of CM060932.1, forward strand.
TTTTTTCTTGAAAGTAATTATTTCAGTTGTGTGTCCTAAAACTAATTCTACTTGCTAAAGAGGCCCTTATGGCTAATTTCCACTTATTTTAAATTAGTAAATATCTAGCCTAAGACGTTTGGAATTTCTCGAGCTCCAAATGAAGCATGCCGCCTGGCATTTCAAATGTTATACCCCTATTCTGAATGCAATGGAACTAATTTCGGGGCCTAATTCGATCGTATGCGGAAGATAGCTTTTCAAATTAAATTATCCTATTTAAATTCTGAATTTAAATTTTACGCGTTTCGAGCTCGCACAGCCTAACGACAAGTCCGATCGCTATGAATCTTGAAATCCTACAATAATTCACTATTACGGATCCGATGAAACTGGTTTCGTCGAAAATCGAGACAGTGACCAAAATGGCTATCTTTACTTGTCAATTAATATATGAAATTTCCAAATTCTAATTATTGACATTTAGATAAAATTTTGAAAGTAAGTGGTCTTCATGATATTTAAAAAAAATTGAATCAGTTTTAGATGCCATTTTCATTCATATTAAATCTAAAATTTCATTATTTAAATAATTGCAACATAAATTTAAACAATTTAATTACCCGATATATCAATACTAATAATTCATTAAATTTAATTTTTAACCATTTTTATTCAAAAAAATTATTATATTTAATAACTTACAATAGTCAAAAGTATGGTTTGTTACAAATAGGGGAGAAGCGGTAGGGCTATGTGGGTCGCACCCATTAGGATATAATCATCACCTTTCTAGATTACCCTCTATATGTCGGGTATGTTGTGCAACGACTGGCGTGATTTCATATGCGGTATTATCTATGATTAAGTAGGCTAATTCTGTGTTGGTAGAGGACCATCTGTTGGCGCATCGGTGCATTATTCTAGAGATGTACTATCTAAATGTAGTCCCTTACCTTGTCGTTGTATGAAATCCATTCTGTAATACGAACCTTTACGATTTTAGTTATAAACCTATCGTGATGTCTAATTTAACAAATGTAATAATTCCAGCTATAATTAATATGTTATTTGAAAGGATTTCCAAGGAACGTCACTAAAAATAATATTCTAATTTGGCGTAGTAAATGTTTTGTTATCTAAGGTAAAAGCCCGTTCCATATTTATGTGCGGCATGGTCTTATGAGATACCTTTACTGTTAAATATCCATACTTTGAGTTTCTCATACTAGTCCCATTACCGACCTGGAGTTTATTTTCTTATTCTCTTAAACTATGGGTGCCCTATTTTTTGGGTAGCCGAGTAGTTAGGTAGCATGAAGCATTGAGGTTCTTATGCTAATACTTATCTATTGTTAGTTTCTAATGTATTATGTATTAGGTAATCACCAGTCAATGTAACGGATAGGCAGTTATAACTGTCCCTGGCAGGATTAGTACCTACCGTAACTCTGATGAATCACTTAGGAGTGATTGTATATACTTCCAACGTGTATAACTATAAGTTGCTTTGAATACGATGTGAAATTATGTTTATTCTGTCTTCTTTCTTTATTTATTTTAAAACCCCAGATAATCTGCCTCCTTGGCACTTGGATTTGCGGCACATGAATACTGAGGATGTATTATTGTTGATTTCATAGGGTTGAGGAGGTGGGCCATCATAAGGATAGTGACCCGTGATTTGACATGAACCCTTCCCTGTCCTTCATTTACTAAATTTTATTTTTCCCAACTTCTAAAGTTTTTGTAGTAAAAACATCATTAATGTATAGTTGTTAACTTAATTTTCTAATTTATTTTGTGAACTTCCAGTATTACCTACATTTTTATTACTAGTTAAGTGTCCTTATGTGATCTTCTTATTTACTCGGTTTCTAATATATTTATATACCGGTCTAACTCCATCAATTAAATCAATATAGTGATAAAATAAGAACTTATCTTATACCATGTCATAAGCTTTTCTATTAGCCTAAGAGAGACAACTAGTGATTACAAACCAAAGACCATGAAAGAAATTTTTGTTGGAAGCTGCTATTCATCATCAACTGGTGTTAATGATGTTTGGCCATAACAATCCTTACTAAATTAAGATAGACATTCATAATATGTCATTCCACTATCACCCACCTTCTTTAATTCTCCTTCTTAGTTTCTAATAAATGTCGTCTGCCTGTTACTTTATTTATTATACACGAATATAGGATAATTGTGCATTCCCACACCGTAGTGGGTAAGAAATATAAACTATGCACACCGAGAATAACTCGTTGGAAAATTTGTTTGGTGGAATAACTTCCTTACCACCTATCCCGCTTTCAATAATCTTAGGTTAACCGATACCATTTATGTGATGTTCCATCTTATTACTCTCTTCTCCAATCATACCATTATCGTCTTCCAATCAAAATCTATTGATAATATACTCAAACTTTGGTATTTAGTTCCTCTACATCATTGCTCCTTCATGCGAGTATCCCTAGGACTCGTAAAATTATACTTTGGTATCAGTCCGCATTCCTTTGAGGGTCTTCCTTACAACTTCCACACGCCTCTAATAAAATATTTCCAGAATCGTACCAATATTCCTTTAATTCAAAAGGGATTCCTTACTGCTACCCTATGAGCACTAGTAGTTATTTCATTCATAGCCTTGACCATTTCTCTATCTTACCTAGATAGTGACCACTATCTACTCCATGTTAAAAATTGGGTTTGATTCTCACTATTGTTTATAATACTAAAATTTAATAATAGCAAAGTACTTGATCCAAAACTTTAATTTTTTAAAAAAACTTAGAAACCTTTTTTTTCAAAAATTGAAAAATTTCTTTGTACCAAAAAGGAGCGTTGTAAAATTTCCATTTTCAAATACTTTCTACGTGAAAAACAAACTTTTTCAAAACTAAGATTTTTAACTCAAGATATTCAAAAACTCAATTATCATACCAAATCATATAATATATATTTTTCAAAAACAAATTTTATAACTTTAAACGGTGAAAAGCAGAATAGACAAGGATAACTTTCATCCTTTTATTTTCCTATACTCATGCTATTTCTACTTCCATGTTAGACAGAGATTTTAATAGTTAAGAGGGGACTTCTAAACGACATGCGTAACGGCAACATCTACCTAAGCGTCTATCTAAAATTTTTGCGCAATTACTACATATCCATGGAATTTATCCACTCTTCCTACGTATTCCTATTATTTTTCTACGATGTATTTCTAACCAGATTACTAATCCTATATGTGTGTGAGTGTGCGTGCATGTGTGTACATGTATATTCTTAATGCTATTTCTATCTCAATTGTTGGGCATTCTTACCCTTGTATTCTCTATAACCAATTTGAATCAAGTACCGTTTCCATTTATCTACCTCTTAAAAAGAATTTCAATATGGAAATTCCAAATTTACATAGTAGGAAAAAACATCAACCCCAACCTACACTTTATTTATATTTATTTAAAAATGAAATTAGCTTTTCTTAAAAATCTTTAAATCGAAATTTTTTTGACTCAACCAACATTGAACTAGGAATTTCAAAAATGAAAAACAATTTTTACCAAAAACCTTTAAATTAGAAACTTTTGACTCAACAAAGTTTCAAATATGAATTTCAAAATTTCCTTGCATTTTTCAAAATAACGACTTCGATATAAATCCTTTGAAAAACCCATTTAAAAATTTTCAAGGTAAGAACCTTTTTATCAAATTCTTTCACATGGAATTGAACTTAGAAATGGACTTTTATTGCCTTATCTTTTGGACGCTCCTTCATCCCTATTCATTCGTAACTCGTCTCTGTCAAAAATTCGGCTCATCTTCTTGTGGTGATTAGTGTACAACTTCTTGCGGGAACTTACTCCAGTCCTTCTTTACATCTTGTTTTTGGATGCTTGCAACATATAGTTTCTTATTTCCCATTTGTTTAGATGAAATGTATATCTTCAATCGGCAATCAATCCAAATGCACAATCTTACATAGCCTAGGTCCAGCAAAGAAATCAAGTACCATCTAGCTTCTAGGCTGCTTCTTTATGTCATGGTCATGCTCTTCTTGATCCACTCCTTACAATAAGACCTCTGTCCCATAGGGTAATTGGCATAGGAGTGAAAATTTAACTATATTTATTTTACAACTGATGATTGTGTCGCCCATCCTTTCGGAATATGGTCTCAACTACTTCTATAGTCGGAATTTATAGAGTTGGGGTATAATTTATATAAAATCATAGGTAAAAATAAAAATATGTTATTCTAACATATCCTAATTCCTATAATTGACTAACCTAAGCTCTGATATTAAGTGTAACTATCCGCACCTTAATGGGCCTGACTTTCGACTAAATTAAAACTCATATCCATTAGGATCAGGATTGTTGGTTTTGGTGACCAGCAATAATACATATTATCGCAGTGCAATCAATATAAATTCATAGCAGTATTGGAAGACATAATATAACATACATATTGACTAAGGCTTCTACCTTGGAATATCATTATCATTAATTCCTTGGATATTGAATTGCCATGCCCGCACCGAGCATGAATTAAAAGATTTCACCTTCTACGATTCCAGTCTTGCTCCAGGATCAAGTCCTTCTAAACTAACTTATGGGTTGTTAGTAGAAGGGGGGTTAGAACAACATTTTGGTAGTTGTAAAATCATATACTTTACCCATCCCATTAATTTATGTCGATTGATTCCATGTAAATGTTATGTCTATTCATTACTACTAAACTGTTTAATCTTATGTGCATACACAATATTATAACCCATCCTTCTCAGAGTTGTCATTATATATGTATGTATGTATTTATAAACATTTAATTACCCAAAAATCCCGGCTACTTAATACTTCTTAAATAGGGAGGAGGCGGATCCATCGGCCATTTACTACCTCAAGTCCCTAAAGCAAGCCCTCTACAAAATTAACGCTAGTCAATCGGTTCTAGCTACGGAGACTGACGACCACTATATATAGCTCTATAACATAATATATAATTTAATTGTCATACTACTAATGCAACTCAAAGCTCATCGAAGGGTTAACTAGCCCACCTCTGATAAACAAAATTTTATCTAAACATCACTTTGAGATCTATGTATTTCCCATATGGATTCTACACTAGCAGAAAGCAAAATCTATCAGGGCATTACCCAAGTCTTTGTTGCCTCTTTCTCGGGACCACTGGTGGTCATAGCCTATATGCCAAACCAACTGCAAAATAACGGTACTAAAATATTGACATAGCCCGCCAACCTTCAACGGGTGACATCCCGTTTAGACTAACCTAACTAAATAAAAGAATATTCCCCTTTTGGTTACTTCCTATCTCTTATTAGATGTGAAGCTGATAATATTTACTTAAAAGTACTGGGCCATTTAATACTTCAAATCCAAGACAAACCCTCAGTACATTTTCCCCTACCTATCCGCAATGCATATTCCTTCCCCATGGGTCCTATGGTTAGAGATGTCACACATCAGTAGTATTGTACACAACGGCTAGTAAACTCTAGGTAAAGAGTGAACTTATATTGTGCGTAACTCTATTGATCTCGCATCCCAACCCACTAAACCAAACCTATCACCCAATGCCTAAGAGTTGGGCTAGCCCTCAATTCACGCTTGTTCTAAACGTATAATGAAGGTTATATAATTTCCAACTATGAAAATTATATTAACATTAATGTACATTTATTAGTATTAACATTTGATATTTAATTATTCGTTACGTGATTATTTCTAATTTACATGCTTAGGCTTTGGTTTTATTCTAATGTCTAATGAATGTTAACTACCCATAATAATTGCTCAATAATGTCCAAGTTGATTAGTCTCTAATCAATCCTCGTTTAATTCCTTTAATCTATTTACCAATTTCAAACCTGTAATTAATGTTCATAAATCATAATCTTATAGTTACTATGGTGTTAATAACTAATATAAATATCGACATAAATTATGTTATATCTGTATTTTTATTTTTGAACGTTAAGCACAGTTATGCATGCTTATTTATATATTTGTACTTCTTCCTATTAATTTCTAAACTAGAACTTCCTTATCCATGTTTTAATTTATTAGATCTATCCTTCCAAAAAGGATTACCGTTACAATATTCTATAAATTAACCAAAAGTTAGTTCTTTACTTAGTTTGATATTACAAGGAATTATTTCTTTCTTTTCTTAAAATAGACAGTGTGAACCATGAAAAAGAATACCCATATCTTGTACATCCTTTTCCTTTTTAGTATATCCCTTGTTAATTCAAACGACGCGCATTTATACATATTTTGACATTGGATCATTTACGGAAATTACACAGAACCCACTCCACATAAGTCAAAACATAGTAATTCATATTCCAAATCAACTAAGGAAACCTAATTTACAATCTAGTTATTAATCTAGATTGAATAAACATTCTACAATAATAAATATTTAGGATTGAATTGAAATTTCCAAATTAGATTACGTAAAATATTTCTATTTCAATTACCTATTTTATTGAATGTGTAGTGATGATCCTATACATTTACTTAAATCTATAATTCATAAAATGTTATTTAGGCATAGTAATTAAATAAAATCCAGTGATATAAATTTCAATATTATAAATAAATTATATAATTTCTCACTAACCTTTTGAAGATTTTCAAATCTCCAAATCTAAATTCATTCTTTTACTTGACTCTTTTTCTTTCTAATTATAACTTCCCCCATTTGGAGGACCTAAAATAACCGCTACAGATGTTGCAGTCATCCATACTTATTAATTCTCTGTGAGTAAATGTGGTAATGTTAGATACATTGATATACTCGAAACACCTGAATAAGAAGAAAAAAAAATTAAAATCAATTTAAAATAAATTTCTCATTTCATTGCAAATAGCATTTTAGATTCATTACATAATCCCATACGTAAGCCATATTCAGAGAAATTAATATTTATTATAAAATACGCCAAAAGCGACATATGAAGATGCCTCCTTGGTTGATCAGAGTCTAAATATAGGCACTAAACAAATTTTCTGTTACATCCAAAACGCAACAGAATCAAACAAGAAGAACTCCTAACAGCTAGCTTTCCTCATGCATGTCTCCGTAAGCTTATTCGTCTAAAGGAGAACCTAAAAACCTTAACTCTCAAATTAATTTAGCACCGGAGAGTTTAAGGGAAAACATAAACTTCAAGTCGGACAAAAGGTCTAGTGTGAATAATAACCTACCATCTCGAACCATGTCAATATCTAGTGAGACAACGTTGCTTAGCAGATTGGGTTTTCCCTTCACTAGTATGTCAACCCAATTTATAATAACCATACATTATGCACCTGCATCCACAATGGTTAAGACATAACATAATGAAATGCATCATGATAATATGTTAACATGCAATATGCTTTGGATTTCCCATCCCCATTTACCTGACTATCGATCTTAAGTTATAGTTTCTGGGGTCACTCTTAACCTATTAGTTTTCATTAGTTGACCAATAAACTGTTCTAAACAAATAGATATGTAACGACCCAGAATTTTTAGTAATTAAAATTTGAATATTTAATTAATTTTAAATACTAAGAAGTGAATTTATAAGTCAAATAAATTTAATTTGAATTATTGGATTTAATTTGATAATTAAATCGATAATTTAATACGTTAAATTATGGAAATAATTGAAAATTTGAGTTAAATATGATTGAAAATGATTTGTAAAATTTTATTTTATCATATGGAAGTTAGAACGATATTTTAGAACTTTTAAAATCGAATTAAAAGTTTATTTGTGAAAATTTAATATTTTAATATTTAAATCGACTAGTGAAAATAGTCAATTTTTGAACAGTCTCAGAATTGAACGAAACCAGTTCCATTGGATCCGTAATATTTAGTTATTACCGGATTTAAATTTTCATGTCAATCGGAGCTATCGTTTGATCATAGCAGCTCGAAACGCATCGAATTATTTTTAATTTTAATTTGGCGAGTTAAAATAGCCATTTTTCAGAAAGTCTCGGATTTCGACGAAACCAGTTTCATCGGGTCCGTAATGTGATATTATTGTAAGGTTTCAAATTTCGTGTCAATTGGATTTACCGTTTGTCCGATACAAATTGAAAGGCCTAGAAAATCGTTTAAATCGGTTTAATTTAAATTGAACGTTTATTGCCATAACTCGCACAGATGTCCGAATTAGCTTTCGAAACCTATTCCATTGTGTCCGGAACGCGGGGTAAACCCTATAAATGCTGGTTACGGCGCGTAAATCGGAGTTCGGAATTTCCGGGATGAATAGTGTCGTTCGTTTTCCTATAAATAGACCCCTACCTCTCTCATAAATAAATATAAAAAAAAAAATCTAAAACCCTAGCCAGCCGCCACCCACATAATCAAAGGCCGAAATCATCTCCACTTACTCCCTCAATCTTTCTCAATCCACTCGTTTTTAGAAAAAGTTGTTAACTAATAAATCGAAGAGCTCGCCGAATACTTCAAATCCATACAGATATGATCGTAAATGGAGCATCGGAGGGGGAGATAAGTAGGGCTGACCGTGGCCGGTTGCGCACGCAAAACGAGGAGCAGGAGGTGGCCGAGTTCAACATCCTTGCAGGCGTGGGTAGCTCTTGTCACGAGCATTCCGATGGCACATCCTGATCGCCTTCAAGTGGAGCGAGGAGGTGGTGAATCGAAACCCTAGTTTTCTATGTATGGGTTCATATGCGTGCGTTCATGTTCTGGAGGAAGACGCGATAGAGGGAGTAAGGGAAGGGACAGGCCTGATGTGTTGGGCTTGGGATCAAGGGCCATGATTAAAGCAAAGGTTGAAAATTAAAGTAAAAGTTGTAAATTTATTAAGTTATAAACTCGTGTAACTTCAAATATGTATAACTTTTTCATACGAGGTCGAAAACGCGCGAAACCAGTTGCGTTGGAATCGTATGGACGAGCACTACGCGATGAAATTAGATTGGAGTCGTTTGGAGTTAGTGAGAATTTTGGGTAAAATTAAACGTCCGTTTAATTTTATTCGAAATAAAATCGCTAAAACGGAATTTAAAATCAAGGTGAGAACTTCTCACTCAATCGAATCAGTTTCGATTTTATTTTAAATAGTTAGATTTAAAATATTTGAATGCATGTTTGAATGATGATTGATATCTATTGATTGTTAAAATAGACATTATGCGCCGTTAGTAAGCGGATGTAATTTATTAAAAACATATACCGCGAATATTTCATAAACAGTGAAATTGGTATTATATATAATAGCAATATATATATATTGGCATATGTATATATTGATTTCCCGCATTTTTTTGTTTAGCGGATGAGACCCTATTGCGCCGTCTATTAAGCGGATAATATTTAAAATCCCATATACCGCGATAATTCCGTACTGGAGCGGAATTGGTATTGTGCTAATGTTTGTGGATGCAGGAAAACTGGTTGGAGGGATCCAACTGGATTCCTCAACAGTATTTATTTGATTATGTATATTTTGATATTCGTTGATTATCATATACGATATATGATATCGTTGTTGTCGTGATTGACTATTTGGTATGTAGCATCATTGGACCAAATTTTGAAACTTTAAAATGATTTTTAAAGTGATTTTTGAAAGTATAAGTTAAAAAAATATTTTTTGAATTAATCCATTTTAAATAAATAAACGTATAATTTTAATGTTATATAAAAATTATGATTTTTGAGAAATATAGTTAAAAACTGATTTTTGAGAATATGATGCTAATGATTTTATAAAATAGTAAAATCGGAAATTTTGAATTTATTATGAAAAGTTTAAATATAGGATTTATAAAATTTAATTATTTTATGAATCAAAATGGTGAAATAATAAAGGAGATTAAAGACGTTTTAAAGAATAATATAAATTGATTTTATAAAGGATTTATAAATGGATATTTATAAATGAAAATATTTGAATTATAAAACGAGTTTTATAAGTGTTTGAATGAAGTGAAAATGGATTGCATAAGTGAATGGAATTTATAAAATTATAAATGGTGAAGTTATAAATGAAATTTATAAATAGTAAGATTTATAAATTTTGTGAAGTTATTAAAGGATATATTTGGATGAATAATTGAAATCTTATAAATTATAAGATTTATAATTATGAAGTTTAAAAGGAACGATTTTGTAAAATAACCGTTTTATAACCATTTAACTTATAATATGAATCTTTGGTTTATAATTTAGTTATAAATCGAATAGATTAATAAAAGAATTTATAAAAAGAAGTTGTTATAAAATAAATATAAATGGAGTTTATAAACGTTGTTTTATAAATTCGCAACGACTTATTTTGATAAGTAAATTGTTGAAACCTATTTATGGAGTTATATTCACATTTTTGACTGTGAATAATCCTTTAAAATGAAATGTATAGAAATGATGAAATTGATTAACGTAGTATATTCACGTTTTTGAATAGTGAATAATATGTTAAAGAAATTGTTTTGAATGTGATATTTTAAACAGAATTAAAACGATCTAACGATGTTTTAAATGCATTGAGATTCGAAACCATAGATTTCAACATTTATTGTTGAAATAGACGTTTTCGAGAAATAAAAGGAAATGGTGGACTATAACACTGTTGTTATAGTAAATGATTTCCGAAAGGAAATGTTTTGCATAGTATTGGGATTTATATATATCTATCTTAAATTCGAATCCCTATACTAGTGATTTTGGCTTGTCGTAACGATGTTTTACGCAACATTCGTTTTGGCCCAAATGAATATGTTTAAGAGAATGATTTCCTTAAAGAATGAAATATATACTTAATCTCGATTTAAGTATATTGAATATTTTCTAAGTGTTGAAAATAAATAAAATTTGTGAATTACTTATGAATAAGTAAGTATGGAAATGTTTTTCCAATGCAAAGTGAATAAGTTGAGAATTTATCTTTTTGAAGATAAATTGAAAATGAATAATTAAAATCATATATTCATAGATATTGTGAAATATAAATTCACTATGGAATTTATAAAAGAAAGTGGGATTGGTTTAGAAAAATAAATATTGATTTATTTTTGAAGTATTGAAAATAATATATCTTGTAAAGATATTTTTGGAAAATAAATAATTTGGAAAATTATTTGGAATCTGGTGATGTGTGCATATCCATTGATAGTTCAATAGCCGACTATCAATATTTCCCTTTGAATGGGTATTTGATGTGATTTGTTTGAATTGGAATGACACACTTATTTTTGAATAAGCGCTCATTATTCGGGTTAACCGGGAAAGGACCATGGGGTCGTATAACCCATTCCGAATATGTGATACGTCGTTATGAATTGCATTTGAAGATCGGTGTTGAAGACCGAGTATTTGCGAGAGCGATAGGATGACCTGTCGATTGACTCTGCACCGAGTAGCTACGGTATTGAGTTCTCCATATGTGATGGTGAATCCGATCAGGATTGTGAATATCCGGATTGCAAGGACTTCTTTGTAAGTGCCTTCGGTTTTGTTCGAGCCCGGAACAGACTTGTATGGATTGTATGTCTGACATTACAAGTTGAGATATAAAGCCGATTTCATTCAAATATATTTCTGTTGGTGGCGGAGAATTTATTCTTTTAGCTTAACACCCTTCTCTGAGACGTACGAGCTCAGAGGTTATATAGTTGAAGTTATCAGCGATATATTCCCAATTTGGTAATGTGATATGCTGAGTGATGCTGAAATGATCATTGTGTTGATTATTTGTGATAGGATCGTTTATTTGATCGTCTATCTTGGTGATCATTTCTATGATCATTTGTTGACCCAAAGCATGGCTTTTGTATAAAGTATGTTTTTGTGGACGTGACTTTGTCGAGCCTCACACCCCGTGAATGGTCAAAACAGGAAAGAAGCAGCAAGGTTATGAGGGGTAGCGCCCTTTAGGATGTGTGCATTTCCTTCTGGAAAAGGGTGGTATCATGGTATGGAGCCCAGTTACTTACTCATGTTGAAAACACTTTGTTATGATTGTGTGAATTGATTACAAGCGCTCGGTGAAAGGTCCCAAAGGACCGGGGGATGGCATATTCGGTCAGTTGTTACTCAGTTAGGGGTAACCCGGCTTTTGTTGGTAGAGATCCGGTTTGGTTCTCGGGGATGTCCATCCAGAGGCATTCTCATGTGGCAATGGGAAGTTCCTTGGCCTGATCATTCGTTGGAAATCCAAAGAAACAATACGATCTTGTACGGTTTTAGTTGTAGAACCTTCCATTTAATATGGTAGCTATAGTAAGCATACTATAATGGTACCTATGCCGGCTAAGATTTATATTCTACTTTCGAAATGAATTTTTTCTACACTATGCACTAATAATAATATCAAATGTTCTCTTTTTAAATGCGTATCAAGCATCTTTGACTATCATAAGGAGAAATCTCCTCCAAGTCTGCGTTTGCATTGTGTGTGTGGCGGGAGGTCTTATGGTAGTCTCATTTTAAAAAAAGCATTGCGAATTGTGAGATTCTGAGATTCTGTTGTTTTCTGTTCCGTTCTATTCTCTATTTTCTTTTCCCTCTATTCTCTTTCCTCTATCTTTTTTTTCCTTCCTCTTTTCTTCTTTTCTTCTTCATAAAACCCTCAGTGTTCGGTTTTCCGTCGTTCGATTACTCGGCAGTCGATAAAATGAGTATCGATGTTGAATTTTCGAAAGACGAAGAATCGGGTCCTGACAATGTGGTATCAGAGCATATGGTTAAGCGACAACCATGGTTCTGTTGGGTATTACTCATTAGAGATAGAGTCAGTAGTACTCTAGAATGAGTTTGAGAGTAATAATAGCTATGAGAGCGTATTTGTTAGTGAATATAAAATTGTTTATATTGTGATGATTGGTTTGTTGAGTGGCATATGAACTTTCGTCAGCGTGGTCCGCAAGACTATGCCGAAGGGGTTTCTAAACACTTGAATAGAACAATTCGACACAAAATTGTTTTAAATTGGGTAAATAAAATAATTTTGCCTTGATTATATTTTATATATATAAAAAAAATTCAGAATTATTAAAGTGTATATAAGTTGATTGTTTAGATGTTTGAATAATCTAAATAAAAGGATAATTGTATAAGCAAAAGAATTATAAGAGTTGAATTATAATTAAAGTGATTTACAATTGTGAAATAAACTTATATATATAAGAAGTGAAACTATATGAATATATTTATGAATATGAGTTGTAAATAAAAATGAATTTAAAGTTAAATGGGAATTTACTTTAGAATTGGAATCTGAATTGATTTATAAGTGGGAATTTAAGTTATGTAAAAACAAAGTGATGTTTATAAAATGAAATATAACTTAAAATATGTTGAATGAAGTTGATATTGATATCAAAGTAAATTAATTAAGTTAAGTGATAAATATGAACTTGAGTTATATAAATGAAATTCAACTTTTGTAAATTGAATTGAATGGATGGATTGGATAATAATCAATTAAATGTGAATAATTGGTATGAAATAATGAATATAAGTGTTAATTCTTTAAAATCTAATGTTATTGAAAATTGAATGAAAATCAATTAATTAAACCAATTGATAAGCAAAGGAATTTGGTTGAAATTAATATATATATACATTGGTTGTTATATGGTTGTTAGTTGATTGATTGTATATAATTCATTAAGTTAATGAAATTGGAAGCTAAAGTAATTGAAATTCAATTGGAAGTTAAATGAATCTTAAATAGAATTGAATTTGATTTAGAAGTGAACCAACTTGAATATGAATTAGTAAATATAAACTAATTGAAAATGAATGTTAGTAAGAACATCCACTGTTAATGAATCAAATGTGATTAAATTGAAAACCCAATTCATTAAATATTAATGAGAATATGAATGAATATTTATTGGTTATGTATGTTAATTGAATGATAGTTGGTTGATGTTTGCATTTGTTGTTTGTTTGCATTTGCTATGTTGACATATATAGTTATTATGTTGCTATATGTTGTATATTGATACTATTGTCTATATGCATGATTCTCACGTTGTTTGTTGAGTGATTAGTAGGTGCGGATCGCGTTTGCTTCGCATTTGGAGCTCGCTTTCGCGCTATATTAGCCGTATATGCTTGCTAATAAAATATAAGGTACATATCTCAGATTAAATATCGTACTTTTATACGTTTTTCCCTTCAGGATGCCTCATTACTTGATGAGATGTATATTTGTGATATATATACTGTCATTTTTTTTTTCGGATCGAGCCGCGCAAAGGAGACTATGGCGAATTTTTCCGAGAATTTAAGGCGTTAGAAAAAATTTGAGAAAATGGGAAAATTTTTGAAAGCTTTAACTTTGATTTTGGAATTGAAAGTTAAACAATAGTAGTTGTTTTTGAAAAGATAACTAAGTATGATTTGAAAACTTAGTAAGTTATTGTAAGAAGTTTGACTATGGATTTTGGGAAAGTTAATAAATTCTATAACTTTTCTTACTTGTTAATTTCGAGGACGAAATTCTTTTAAGGGGGGAGATTGTAACGACCCAGAATTTTTAGTAATTAAAATTTGAATATTTAATTAATTTTAAATATTAAGAAGTGAATTTATAAGTCAAATAAATTTAATTTGAATTATTGGATTTAATTTGATAATTAAATCGATAATTTAATACGTTAAATTATGGAAATAATTGAAAATTTGAGTTAAATATGATTGAAAATGATTTGTAAAATTTTATTTTATCATATGGAAGTTAGAACGATATTTTAGAACTTTTAAAATCGAATTAAAAGTTTATTTGTGAAAATTTAATATTTTAATATTTAAATCGACTAGTGAAAATAGTCAATTTTTGAACAGTCTCAGAATTGAACGAAACCAGTTCCATTGGATCCGTAATAGTTAGTTATTACCGGATTTAAATTTTCATGTCAATCGGAGCTATCGTTTGATCATAGCAGCTCGAAACGCATCGAATTATTTTTAATTTTAATTTGGCGAGTTAAAATATCCATTTTTCAAAAAGTCTCGGATTTCGACGAAACCAGTTTCGTCGGGTCCGTAATGTGATATTATTGTAAGGTTTCAAATTTCGTGTCAATTGGATTTACCGTTTGTCTGATACAAATTAAAAGGCCTAGAAAATCGTTTAAATCGGTTTAATTTAAATTGAACGTTTATTGCCATAACTCGCACAGATGTCCGAATTAGCTTTCGAAACCTGTTCCATTGTGTCCGGAACGCGGGGTAAACCCTAGAAACGCTGGTTACGACGCGTAAATCGGAGTTCGGAATTTCCGGGATGAATAGTGTCGTTCGTTTTCCTATAAATAGACCCCTACCTCTCTCATAAATAAATAAAAAAAAATCTAAAATCCTAGCCAGCCGCCACCCACATAATCAAAGGCCGAAATCATCTCCACTTCCTCCCTCAATCTTTCTCAATCCACTCGTTTTTAGAAAAAGTTGTTAACTAATAAATCGAAGAGCTCGCCGAATACTTCAAATCCATACGGATATGATCGTAAATGGAGCATCGGAGGGGGAGATAAGTGGGGCCGACCGTGGCCGGTTGCGCACGCAAAACGAGGAGCAGGAGGTGACCGAGTTCAACATCCTTGCAGGCGTGGGTAGCTCTTGTCACGAGCATTCCGATGGCACATCCTGATCGCCTTCAAGTGGAGCGAGGAGGTGGTGAATCGAAACCCTAGTTTTCTATGTATGGGTTCATATGTGTGCGTTCATGTTCTGGAGGAAGACGCGATAGAGGGAGTAAGGGAAGGGACGGGCCTGATGTGTTGGGCTTGGGATCAAGGGCCACGATTAAAGCAAAGGTTGAAAATTAAAGTAAAAGTTGTAAATTTATTAAGTTATAAACTCGTGTAACTTCAAATATGTATAACTTTTTCATACGAGGTCGAAAACGCGCGAAACCAGTTGCATTGGAATCGTATGGATGAGCACTACGCGATGAAATTGGATTGGAGTCGTTTGGAGTTAGTGAGAATTTTGGGTAAAATTAAACGTCCGTTTAATTTTATTCGAAATAAAATCGCTAAAACGGAATTTAAAATCAAGGTGAGAACTTCTCACTCAATCGAATCAATTTCGATTTTATTTTAAATAGTTAGATTTAAAATATTTGAATGCATGTTTGAATGATGATTGATATCTATTGATTGTTAAAATAGACATTATGCACCGTTAGTAAGCGGATGTTATTTATTAAAAACATATACCGCGAATATTTCATAAACAATGAAATTGGTATTATATATAATAGCAATATATATATATTGGCATATGTATATATTGGAGTTATTGATTTCCCGCATTTTTTTGTTTAGCGGATGAGACCCTATTGCGCCGTCTATTAAGCGGATAATATTTAAAATCCCATATACCGCGATAATTCCGTACTGGAGCGGAATTGGTATTGTGCTAATGTTTGTGGATGCAGGAAAACTGGTTGGAGGGATCCAACTGGATTCCTCAACAGTATTTATTTGATTATGTATATTTTGATATTCGTTGATTATCATATACGATATATGATATCGTTGTTGTCGTGATTGACTATTTGGTATGTAGCATCATTGGACCAAATTTTGAAACTTTAAAATGATTTTTAAAGTGATTTTTGAAAGTATAAGTTAAAAAAATATTTTTTGAATTGATCCATTTTAAATAAATAAACGTATAATTTTAATGTTATATAAAAATTATGATTTTTGAGAAATATAGTTAAAAACTGATTTTTGAGAATATGATGCTAATGATTTTATAAAATAGTAAAATCGGAAATTTTGAATTTATTATGAAAAGTTTAAATATAGGATTTATAAAATTTAATTATTTTATGAATCAAAATGGTGAAATAATAAAGGAGATTAAAGACGTTTTAAAGAATAATATAAATTGATTTTATAAAGGATTTAAAAATGGATATTTATAAATGAAAATATTTGAATTATAAAACGAGTTTTATAAGTGTTTGAATGAAGTGAAAATGGATTGCATAAGTGAATGGAATTTATAAAATTATAAATGGTGAAGTTATAAATGAAATTTATAAATAGTAAGATTTATAAATTTTGTGAAGTTATTAAAGGATATATTTGGATGAATAATTGAAATCTTATAAATTATAAGATTTATAATTATGAAGTTTAAAAGGAACGATTTTGTAAAATAACCGTTTTATAACCATTTAACTTATAATATGAATCTTTGGTTTATAATTGAGTTATAAATCGAATAGATTAATAAAGGAATTTATAAAAAGAAGTTGTTATAAAATAAATAGAAATGGAGTTTATAAACGTTGTTTTATAAATTCGCAACGACTTATTTTGATAAGTAAATTGTTGAAACCTATTTGTGGAGTTATATTCACATTTTTGACTGTGAATAATCCTTTAAAATGAAATGTATAGAAATGATGAAATTGACTAACGTAGTATATTCACGTTTTTGAATAGTGAATAATATGTTAAAGAAATTGTTTTGAATGTGATATTTTAAACAGAATTAAAACGATCTAACGATGTTTTAAATGCATTGAGATTCGAAACCATAGATTTCAACATTTATTGTTGAAATAGACGTTTTCGAGAAATAAAAGGAAATGGTGGACTATAACACTGTTGTTATAGTAAATGATTTCCGAAAGGAAATGTTTTGCATAGTATTGGGATTTATATATATCTATCTTAAATTCGAATCCCTATACTAGTGATTTTGGGTTGTCGTAACGATGTTTTACGCAACATTCGTTTTGGCCCAAATAAATATGTTTAAGAGAATGATTTCCTTAAAGAATGAAATATATACTTAATCTCGATTTAAGTATATTGAATATTTTCTAAGTGTTGAAAATAAATAAAATTTGTGAATTACTTATGAATAAGTAAGTATGGAAATGTTTTTCCAATGCAAAGTGAATAAGTTGAGAATTTATCTTTTTGAAGATAAATTGAAAATGAATAATTAAAATCATATATTCATAGATATTGTGAAATATAAATTCACTATGGAATTTATAAAAGAAAGTGGGATTGGTTTAGAAAAATAAATATTGATTTATTTTTGAAGTATTGAAAATAATATATCTTGTAAAGATATTTTTGGAAAATAAATAATTTGAAAAATTATTTGGAATCTGGTGATGTGTGCATATCCATTGATAGTTCAATAGCCGACTATCAATATTTCCCTTTGAATGGGTATTTGATGTGATTTGTTTGAATTGGAATGACACACTTATTTTTGAATAAGCGCTCACTATTCGGGTTAACCGGGAAAGGACCATGGGGTCGTATAACCCATTCCGAATATGTGATACGTCGTTATGAATTGCATTTGAAGATCGGTGTTGAAGACCGAGTATTTGCGAGAGCGATAGGATGACCTGTCGATTGACTCTGCACCGAGTAGCTACGGTATTGAGTTCTCCATATGTGATGGTGAATCCGATCAGGATTGTGAATATCCGGATTGCAAGGACTTCTTTGTAAGTGCCTTCGGTTTTGTTCGAGCCCGGAACAGACTTGTATGGATTGTATGTCTGACATTACAAGTTGAGATATAAAGCCGATTTCATTCAAATATATTTCTGTTGGTGGCGGAGAATTTATTCTTTTAGCTTAACACCCTTCTTTGAGACGTACGAGCTCAGAGGTTATATAGTTGAAGTTATCAGCGATATATTCCCAATTTGGTAATGTGATATGCTGAGTGATGCTGAAATGATCATTGTGTTGATTATTTGTGATAGGATCGTTTATTTGATCGTCTATCTTGGTGATCATTTCTATGATCATTTGTTGACCCAAAGCATGGCTTTTGTATAAAGTATGTTTTTGTGGACGTGACTTCGTCGAGCCTCGCACCCCGTGAATGGTCAAAACAGGAAAGAAGCAGCAAGGTTATGAGGGGTAGCGCCCTTTAGGATGTGTGCATTTCCTTCTGGAAAAGGGTGATATCATGGTATGGAGCCCAGATACTTACTCATGTTGAAAACACTTTGTTATGATTGTGTGAATTGATTACGAGCGCTCGGTGAAAGATCCCAAAGGACCGGGGGATGGCATATTCGGTCAGTTGTTACTCAGTTAGGGGTAACCCGGCCTTGTGTTGGTAGAGATCCGGTTTGGTTCTCGGGGATGTCCATCCAGAGGCATTCTCATGTGACAATGGGAAGTTCTTTGGCCTGATCATTCGTTGGAAATCCAAAGAAACAATACGATCTTGTACGGTTTTAGTTGTAGAACCTGCCATTTAATATGGTAGCTATAGTAAGCATACTATAATGGTACCTATGCTGGCTAAGATTTATATTCTACTTTCGAAATGAATTTTTTTTACACTATGCACTAATAATAATATCAAATGTTCTCTTTTTAAATGCGTATCAAGCATCTTTGACTATCATAAGGAGAAATCTCCTCCAAGTCTGCGTTTGCATTGTGTGTGTGGCGGGAGGTCTTATGGTAGTCTCATTTTAAAAAAAGCATTGCGAATTGTGAGATTCTGAGATTCTGTTGTTTTCTGTTCCGTTCTATTTTCTATTTTCTTTTCCCTCTATTCTTTTTCCTCTATCTTTTTTTTCCTTCCTCTTTTCTTCTTTTCTTCTTCTTAAAACCCTCAGTGTTCGGTTTTCCGTCGTTCGATTACTCGGCAGTCGATAAAATGAGTATCGATGTTGAATTTTTGGAAGACGAAGAATCGGGTCCTGACAAGATATCTATCCAGTTTCATAGTTTTCATGGGATCACTAAGAATCTATTGGTGTCTACAAATAACATCATTTAATCATAGTTTTCATAGGATCACAATGAACCTATTGGATTCTCCAATAACATCTCTTATGTCATAGCTTTTATGGGATCAATATGAACCTATCGATCTCTTTCAATAACTTATTTTCGACATAGTTTTCATCTGATCATTAAGAACCTATTGGCCTCTACCAATAACAATTTCCATACACAGATTTCATAGGCTTACTAAGAACCTCTCTAATCCAATAATCCTTTGATCAGTCTTGGGCATCCTATATTTTGGTATGTCTGGCCTCCTGGATACTATTCTACTCACAAAGGAGTTAAATTCAATATGTGTGTGTGTGTTCACTAGTAGGTCAATCTAGTCTATCATTCTACTACCGCAAGATGCAGTTATGGATTATAAATGAAGTGAATATAGTTACACGGGCATTAATGATAACTAATCAAATAACATAACAATGTAAACATCTATGGTTAAATTCCTTGTAACCGTCTTTCAAATGAAATATGGTTAATACCTTAACCCACAATCTTTATCAAGTAAAACTTACTTTAAAAACAAAGTCAAATGTCATTTCCAAATTCTTTCATAATGCAATGGGTTTTACCTTTAAAATGAGATTGGCTTCTTATTTAAAAACTAAGGCTTTCGACTAGATTCTTTGGATCATTGTGAAATCATGAGTTACTCTCCATCACTTTCCCTTTCGAAAGTATTACTTATATCTCAGACCTACTCTTTTGAAACCATTAAAAAATGCCTTTCAAAGGCATTGAAACCTTCCTTTAGAAACACTTAAAGGTATACCTTTCAAACACTTAAAGGTATGCCTTTCAAAACATTTAAAACTTACCATTTGAATGCATTTAGTTCAAGTAGAATTTATAGAAGCATAGCTTCGAAACCATTTCAAATTATCTCTTTCGAAATCATCGGGGTTAACATTAAATATAATTACTAGGTCAAAGAGAACAAAACCGAAAGCTTTTCTTTCTAAAGCATTAATCTTAATAAAAAGAATTGGGGAAGAGGATAGCTTTGAAACCATCCTTTCGAAACCATTTCCTCCAAAACCATTTATAAAAGCGGCTAAAAGAAACCTTTAGAAAGCATTGGGAAGGTGGCTTCAATGTTAATTCAACTAAACCTTCCTTTCGAACTCATTGTTATAAGCCTATAAGGAAAGGCAACCTTTCCCGATTCGAAAGGTATGAATGCGGCAGCTAGGATCGAACGAGTTTGAATGGCAAAACTCATCTAAAAGCTTCTTTGTAAACAAAGGCAAGTTGGATTAATTCGAAAGCTTATAAAACTTATTTCAACCCCTTCAAAAGCATGCCTTTGACACAGACCCTTCCACCTTTTTTCAATACACTACGTATCAATGGCTTGGTACCATGTGCATTGGTTACGAATGGGTGCAAAAGGTCATTGACGGAAGTTGTAACGACCTGATATTTTGGACCATTTGCATCCGCACATGTCAGACTTGAATTGCTCAAAATACCGAATTGTAAAATAGATTTGGCAAATCTCAGAATATTCAGCAAATAAATAAATCATAGAGTCACAGACACAGAGTAATATCACGCAGCGGAAGCAAAGAGATAGTAGTTCATGAAGCTACTATATAATATACATCAGAGTTAAACAAGATACAATAGAAGTCTCAATACGTTAATCAAGTACAAACAGAATACATCACTGGAATCAACTGGATAACTGGAATTGAGATAGATAGCTGGATCTTCAAGCAAAGCTTCTACTATGAAGGTGAGTCTCTAATGCTGTATCACTCAGTCCGACCTGAGCATAAAGCAAAACAAAAAACACTGGAGTTAGGACATACATACTTATACAATGTAAACCAACTCAAGTTAACTGTAATATAAGGTACAGGTAACCTAAAGGATGCTTGGGACCGTCCATCCTCTAAGGATCCGTTAAACTATTTACTATATAGTACTATTTCGCTATTATAATAATGTCTATAGTAAAATAAACTTACTTTTAAATGACATTAAGGAGTTACTCAGTCTCCCCCTTAACACGTAATAGTCCCAGTAGTCCATCCATTATCATAGTTCCTCCTGATCGGGAAGCCACCAGAGTTACTCCATGGGCTACGGGAGAAAACCAAACTCATGCAAGGCGCGTTAGGGTAGGTGACACGACACAACTAGGCAATGCCAGGGTGGATATACCAATTACGCTTCCGGACTGGTAGTAACGCTTAGCAGCTACTACCGCCCACCTCAAGCCACACCCCTAAAATCAAAAGGGGCTCCAATTAATCATAAATTAATAGAATGGTATCGAAGGAGTGTGTCCAATAAAAGGTGCTACCTTCTTTGCCCGTCGATCGCTCCTGTTTCAGCCACCTTATGCCAACTCAAGGGAGTCGGGTCCACATATACACCTTAAAGGAACGCCGCTACCATCCTAATTCATTCTGGAATCTCCACCGCATACACGGTTGTTAAAGTGGTTTTTGGAGTTGGCAAAGAGTATGACAACTTCCGATCCCGGTCTCTTTAACAACCCAACGTTATTATAACCCATGGATATTTATTTCAAAATCATTTATACATTCAAAACCAAACTAGAATATCCATTTCAAATCATATCATTTCTTTCAAAATAGTATATACTTTCAAAACCAAAATATCATACTCATTTCAAAACCATATCACAATAGTATCATTTCCATTTCAAAACTAATTCAATAATATATCATTTAAATAAACGCAAATCTCCAAATCACTGAATATTTCCTTCAATGTATTAAACTTGAAATATTCCTTTAAATTATCATAGCATTTTGGAAATGTAACCTTAAGGAATAATAGCGTTTTTAAAATGTAATACTTTCCACTTTAACATTTTATATAATCAAAGTATTTAGATACTTACAAATTTTAACATGTTCATTTTATCATAGCCTTATAGTTAAATAAACTTTGTTGCTGTAATATCCAATTTAAAGCTGAAATTCTTATGTTAAGTTAAAAGTACCTTATTAACTTACATTATTATTACAATAAAGAAACTTTATTTATTTTTTTAATCACTTAAAATATGCCATTTACATTAATTAAAACTTACCTGTCAAATGTACATTATAAACTTACATTTTATTATTACAGTAAGGAACATTTATCATTTAAACAATTTAAAATATACCACTACATTAATTAAAACTTACATGTCAAATGTATGTTTTAACTTACATTTATTACAATAAAGAGCATTTATCATTTTAATCAATATTACACTAATTAAAACTAACATTATCAAATGTACGTTTTACTTTACATTTTTATTACAATAAAGAGCATTTATTATTTTAGTCAATATTACAGTAGTTAAAACTTACATTATCAAATGTACGTTTTAATTTACATTTCTATTACAGTAAAGAGCATTTATCATTTAATCAATATTATACTAATTAAAACTTTGCATGTCACATGTATGTTTTTAACTTGCATTTTTATTATAACAAAGAGCATTTATTATTTTAATCAATATTACACAAATTAAAACTTTACATGTTTCTTTCATTAATTAAAATTTTACATGTTTCTTGCACTAATTAAAACTTTACATGTTTCTTTCATTAATTAGAACTTTACACGTTTCTTTCATTAATTAGAACTTTACACGTTTCTTTCATTAATTAGAACTTTACAAGTTTCTTTCATTAATTAAAACTTCACATGTTTCTTGCATTAATTAAAACTTTACATGTTTCTTGCATTAATTAAAACTTTACATGTTTCTTTTTTTTTGTTATTAGAGTAAAGAACGTTTATTATATTAATCAATTAAAATATAAATTAAACTTAAATCTCATATGTATGTTTTAACTTACATTTTTCCATTTTAAAGTCATAGTTATTTATCTCAAAAAACATAACATTTCACAAAAGAATATTTTATCATAGTTAATATAACAATCAAATTTTATTCATAAATCTATTCATTTAGACATTAATTAACTATGGTTTTGTAGTTACATAAATTTTGTTACAAAATGTCCTATTTAAAACTGTATTCCATTTTAACAGTTCAAAATACATTATTTATTATACAAAACATGTCCATTTCATAAAGTAAAATTCATAACAATTTCTAAGTTAGATTTACAACTTTCATATTAGGTTGAACTCAATTATTAAGTTATTTATCATCAATAAAGATAATTAATTTAACTTAAAACCAATTATTAACTTATAAATTTTAACTTACAAAAAAACCAATATACCTTGATAATTTAAAGCATTAGATCAAATTTTAACTTAAACTTTCATATATTTATAAACTCAAAATTACTTAATAATCTTTTAGGAAAATATTATTTAAAAATACTTAATAAATTTTTAGAAAAATATTATTTAAAAATATAACCATAGGCTTGTATAATATTTTCTAACGTAGGTTAAGTGATATGTATATATATCATTTCAATCCCTAATTTAAAAAGAAAAATCCAGGTTCTATCATTTCAAACCCGCAATCCCAAGTAAAATAAATACAACAAAAATCATTCTAACCTATCATTTCAGCTCATAATGATTTTTTCCTTATTCTAATGTCCGTTCGGGTATGTATGATTTCAACCCATAGTGATAGGGAACTTGCAGTGTGATAAACAGGAAATAAAATAACAGCATAGCGTATAATATCGTAACAGATGATGTAATAGGCATGTAAACAGCATTTAACATCATATAAATATATCACAGGCATGTATGAATAACATATCAATTTATACAGATACACTTGTCATCATTTCACAATAATATAAGTATATATGTCTAGAGTGATGAAACTCACCTTTTTAAAGCTAGAATTGAAATTCAAACCCAAATCTAAACTCCGCAAAGCACGAAAAGGCACGACAAAGCCCGACTATATTTTTGAGTGGATGAAAAGTCAGATCCAACTCTTATATGAAAACAAATACACATATATAAGAATATAATTCTCAACGCAAAGATTAGAATTTAAACAATGGAAAAATATGAAATATAGTGACATAACCTTTGCTCTAACCCACAAGTGGGCTCGACCATGTTCAAGTGGGCTTGACCACACCACACATAGGCTCGGCCATGGCTTCAATGGCTCGGCATTATGAGTTCAGATCTGGTCATGTCATCATAGGCATGGCATGAGGTAGAGTTTTGGTCAAGGTAAGGCAAGTCATGGTGGAGTTTTGATTGTGGCCGAGCTACATGAAGAGGAGGTGAAGGAAAATAGGAGTTTGCCTAAGTTGGTTCAAGGTTTGTGATGGTTTGACTCATAAGGTGGTCATGGCGAGGCTTTGGGTGGTGGTGATGGTTGATGGAGGTGGTCGTGGTGGTGGCTAGAGGCAAGAGGCCAAGCCTAGCTTTGAAGCAAAACAAAGAAAGAGGAAAAGAAAAGAGAAAAGAAATGGAAAAGGAAGAGAAGGCATGACTTTAGAGCTTGAATTCTTCACGCAAATGATAATGTGAAGTTTTGAGAATTGTTTGTGCGTGAATTATCAAAAGAAATACATGGCTAAAAATGGAAGAAGAAAAAAGAAACGGCTAAGGAGGAGTAAATGATAGGAAACAAAAAGGCATAAACTAAGGAGAAATAAACTTGCGCGTATTTTGTTCTTAAATGCAAATGAATATGAGAAGTGGGAAATAAATCTTTGTACGTCAATTGATAAAGCTTCTCATGGCTAATAGATGGAGTGGTTTGGAAGGCAGGTAAAGAAGTAAATGCTAGGAAACGGAAAAGGCATAAGTTAAGGAGATAGAAACATATATATTTATTCTTAATTGCAAATGAAAATGAGGAGTTTGAAATGGAAAATAAATCTTCTTGTACATGATCTATGGAATGGTTTCTCATGGCTAGAAAAAAAGTTTACATGGCTATGGCAAATAATTAAATAGATAAGTAAATAAAAAGGCAAGAAATAAAGCTAGTGTAACATATGCATAATTAAACAAAGTAATGTATGTCTAGTTGATTTGTTTCCAAGCCATTAAATAAATGAATATACCCAAATAAACCCCAATAAATAAATAAAGTCTTAAAAAAATAGAAAATAAAATAAAAGACGGACACAGGAAAAATATAAAGTCAACACAGAAATTAATTGTATGCAAAACGTTGTACTTTATTCAATTTTAAAAGTATAAATCGAAATTAAATGAAACAAAAAGTAGAACGAATATTATGATTATATCCACCTCAAGTAAAAGATTAGAATTTAAAATTTAAAATTTTGTAAATTTTCAAATAAAAGTCAAATTTTGACCAAAAATATAAAAAATTTAGAAAATGTTTAATTTATTGAAAGTGGAAAATAAATTTCAAACAAATTCTAAACTTACATTGGAAAAATTCCAGAAATTCAATTTTAAACGATTTGAAGATCAAAGTTTTCAAATAAAAATTTAATTAAAAATAATAACAAAATTATGGGTTGTTACTCTTCCCCACTCAAAACTTTACGTCCCCAAAAAGGAAGGAAGTAGGAGAATAGAAACATCCCGAAAGAAAAGGGATTAGAAAATAAGATAAGATAATAAACTTTAAACCATGAAAATTCCAACTAAATTTAATGCTTGATTTCACCTAAGTTAAATAAATCTTAACTATTTCTAATTTCATGATCTTGTCATCCAATTATCTTAAATTAACAATTTCTAAAATCATAAATTTGCATAGTCATATATTATAATAACATTTTATTTAACCAATTTAATTCTTCTTTATTCCAAATTATTTTTTTAAATTTATTCCACTTAATATATCTAATCACATACACTAAGTGTATTTACACCTACCATAACTATTCCCATTTATTTATGAATTCCTTTAACACCATTTGTATTGTATTTTATTCAATTAACTTTTCATTCTATTTCCTCTATTAATCTTTTTATAACTAAATTTAAGTGTATAACATTTATTATGAACACTTAAATTTTATAAAATCCTTTTTATATTGTATATTATCCAATTACATTGTTAACTTTTAATAATTAAGGTAAGTTATATTGGAATGAAAAAGAATATTATACAAATAAAATTTTATTAATTCAATTATCCAAGCTTAAATATTTATTCAAAATTTTAGTTTCATTTTATAATTGAAATCATCCTTTAAGATAAAATTTTAGGAATTAAATTTCCAATAAACTTCAAACTATTTTAGAGAGAAATAAATATACAAAATATATATCAAATCAAATTTAAATCATATATCAATGTATGTTATAAATCAAGTCATGTTTTAGAAATCTAACTCAATTTTAATTCTCCAAAGCAAGACTGTAGCAAAACTACAGAATGGTCTCTTCATTTCGAAATTCGAAAATGAATGTCGATGACGCTGCAGTCATCACCGAAATTATTTTCCAGCGACAAAGAGAAGAGCACTTATTTACAACTTTTAAACCTCTTTGAAAATGATTTCTATTCGAAAATACTTTTAACAATATATCCTTTAAACCTCAAAACCAAAGTTTGAAATCATCTAAAATTTAAATTCTCAAATTCTTGATTTAAATTCATTTTTAATTTCCAAAATTAATTTAACCATGCTTTATAGTTCAATTATTTATATATGAGACAAAAGCCAATGGTTTACAAGCTATATATAAGTCAATTATTATTTCTTAACATTCAATTCAATTAATTATCAAAATTTCAGAAGATTATACTTGCATACATATATAATTTGATTATAAAATTCATTTCATATACCAAAATTGAAAACAATATGGTGTCAGTTTGCTCTTTTCAAGTGTTTTGGAGATCTTATCGATAGCGTTGATCAGACAAATCGATCGAAAACCCAAATCAACATCAATAACTCAAACAACATAACATATAAAACATTTGAACATAGCTTTACAAATACATTATACAGGAATAGATTTTCAAAGCAAGGATATAGATTCAAATTTGATTAACTCAAATCAAAGAAAATTTTGACTTGAGGATAAGCTAGAACAGAAGAGAAGAAGATTAAACAATATAATAAGGGAATGAATAAGCTTATATAAATCGCGAGCAACCTTAATCGGGTCAACCGTGACTTCAAGAATAAGATCGATATGGAATTCCAAGGCAAATCTACAACCGATCTCAAGAGATAGAATTCGGGATAATAAGAGATACTAGCATCTAAACTGGGGATATATAAATCTCTGGTGAATAAATGCCTATTGTAAAGGAGTTCCACCCCTTTACAAGTCATTCAGTGGAGCTATAGGATGCTCCATAATTCAGAAGAATACGAAGAGTGAGGGACAAGAATGGATTTCGAAACCGAGGGAATGTTCCAAAATTCCAAGGGAACAGAGTCAAAGAGAAAGAGGTTCAAGCTCGAATGAAAGTGATTCTGTAAATAAATTTACCATATATGCTAAGTTTTGCCTAGAACCAAGCTCTGATACCAAATGTAACGACCCGATATTTTGGACCATTCGCATCCGCACATGTCAGAATTGAATTGCTCAAAATATTGAATTATAAAATAGATTTGGCAAATATCAGAATATGCAGCAAATAAATAAATCATAGAATTATAGACACAGACTAATATCATGCAGCGGAAGTAAAGAGATAGCAGTTCATGAAGCTACTATATAATATACATCAGAGTTAAACAAGATACAACATGAGTCTCAATATGATGATCAAGTACAAATAGAATACGTCACTGCAATCAACTGTATACTGAAATTGGGATAGATAGCTAGATCTTCAAGCAAAGCTCCAACTCCAAAGGTAAGTCTCTAATGATGTATCACTCAGTCTGACCCGAGCATAAAGCAAAACACAAAACATTCGAGTCGGTACATACATACTTATACAATGTAAACCAACTCAAGTGAATTGTAATATAATGTACAGGTAACTTAAAGGATGCTTGAGACTTTCCATCCTCTAAGGATCCGTTAAACTATTTACTATGTAGTAATATTTCGCTATTATAATAATGTCTATAGTAAAATAAACTTCCTTTTAAATAGCGTTAAGGAGTTGCCCAGTCTCCCCCTTAACACGTAATAGTCCCAGTAGTCCATCCAATATCATAGTTCCTCCTGATCGGGAAGCCACCAGAGGATACCCCACGGGGTATAAGAGAAAACCAAACTCGTACAAGACGCGTTAGGGTAGGTGACACGGCACAACTAGACAATGCTAGGGTAGATATACCAATTACGCTTCCGGACCGGTGGTAACGCATAGCAGCTACTACCGCCCACCTCGAGCCACACCCACAAAATCAAAAGGGGCCCCAATCAATCATAAAGAAATAGAAAGGTATCGAAGGAGTGTGTCCGATAAAAGGTGCTGCCTTTTTAGCCCGTCGACCGCTCCTGTTTTAGCAACCTTTTGTCAACTCACGGGAGTCGGATCCACGTATATACCTCAAAGGAACGCCGCCACCATCCTACTTCATTTTGGAATCTCCACCGCGTACACGGTTGTTAAAGTGGTTTTCGGAGTTGGTAGAGAGTATGACAACTTCCAATCCCGGTCTCTTTATCAACCCAACGTTATTATAACCCATGGATATTTATTTCAAAATCATTTATACTTTCAAAACCAAACTAGCATATCCATTTCAAAATCATATCATATCTTCAAAATAGTATATACTTTCGAAACCAAAATATCATACTTATTTCAAAACCATATCACAATAGTATCATTTCCATTTCAAAACTAATTCAGTAATATATCATTTAAATAAACTCAAATTTCAAATCACTGAACATTTCCTTCAATTTATTAAACTTGAAATATTTCTTTAAATTATCATAGCATTTTGGAAATGTAACCTTATAAAATCATAGCATTTTAGGAGTGTAATACTTTCCACTTTAACATTTTATATAATCGGAGTATTTATATACTTATAAATTTTAACATGGTCATTTTATCATAGCTTTATAGTTAAATAAATGTTGTTACTGTAATATCCGATTTAAAGCAGAAATTCTTATGTTAAGTTAAAAGTACCTTGTTAACTTATATTATTATTACAATAAAGAAACTTTATTGTTTTTTTAATCATTTAAAACATGCCATTTACATTAATTAAAACTTACATATCGAATATAAATTATCAACTTACATTTTATTATTACAGTAAGGAACATTTATCATTTTAATCAATTTAAAATACACCATTACATTAATTAAAACTTACATGTCAAATGTATGTTTTAACTTACATTCATTACAATAAAGAGCATTTATTATATTTATCAATATTACACTAAATAAAACTTACATTATCAAATGTACGTTTTAATTTACGTTTTTATTACAATAAAGACATTTGTTATTTTAATCAATATTACACTAATTAAAAGTTATATCTAATGTACGTTTTAATTTACATTTCTATTATAGTAAAGGGCATTTATTATCTAATCAATATTACACTAATTAAAATTTTACATGTCACATGTATGTTTTTAACTTACATTTTTATTAAAATAAAGAGCATTTATTATTTTAATCAATATTACACTAACTAAAACTTTACATGTTTCTTTCATTAATTAAATTTTTTCATGTTTCTTGCATTTATTAAACTTTACATGTTTCTTTCATTAATTAGAACATTACATGTTTCTCTCATTAATTAGAATTTTACACGTTTCTTGCATTAATTAAAACTTCATATGTTTCTTGCATTAATTTAAACTTTACATGTTTCTTTCGTTTTTTTATTACAGCAATGAAAATTTATTATATTGATCAATTAACATATTAATTAAACTTACATCTCACATGTATGTTTTAATTTACATTTTTTCATTTTAAAGTCATAGCTTTTTATCTTACAAAACATAACATTTCACAAAAGAATACTTTATCATAGTTAATATAACAATCAAATTTTCTTCATAGATCTATTCATTTAGACATCAATTAACTTAGATTTTCTAGTTACATAACTTTATTACAAATTGCCCCATTTAAAACTGTATTCCATTTTACCAGTTCAAAATACATTATGTGATAACCCAAATTTTTGGACATCTGTTAATTGGATAATTAACAGGATTAAAAAGTTTTAAAATAAAAATTTGCAATTTAAACAAATAAATAAGTCTTAATTTGATATTTATTAATAAAAATAGTTTGGAATTATATAGGTATTTCAAGTATAAAACATCTAAATATATGTAGATGTAAAATTAGTAATTTAGGAAATAAAAAGGACATTTGAAACCAAATTTTCAACAACAAAGATAATTTCATAGAATAAGTTAAAATAGAACTTCTCAAGCATATAAACATATGTTATATTTATTTTGATCATAGCATAAGTAATTTACAAATATCTACCTAAATTCACATTGTATATTTATTTAAAATTTAAAAGCTTACATATATACATTTTTTTACATGAAAATATTACATAAATGTACATAATCTAAATGAATTTATAAAAGACTAGTTAACACTTGTAAGCATATTAAGTAATTTAAAGACATTTGTAAATTGAAATGGATATGTGTAAGCTAAATAATTGACCTAAGGACAAGTGGCTATATTTGTTAAAACTTTTAATTTAAAAATATGAAAAAGAGATTGGTATTTTCTTTCATCGGCTCTAAACCTTTCTCCTTTTTCAATTAAAACAAAATTTCAAAACAAAAAGAAGATTAAAAAAAAAAGAAGAAAAAGAGAAGAGTTGGAAATTCAACAAAGCAAGAAAGTTAAAGGCAATCTTCTACAATCTGAAACAAAAGCAAGGACTAGATGTAAGCCTATCGAAATCATCTCAAGCAATAAGGATCAGATCAGATTTCAACTTGCATGCAGCATTCAAATCAAAATTAAAATACAAAGCTTATAGCTCTGTCCTTTCTTTGCATAAACAGGTGAGTAAGCTTGATAAATTTATGATTCTTGAACGAGTATGCAGTGATCTCATAAGTATGATCTGAAATTACCTGTGCATGTTGTTTTAAAATGATTTAAGCCTATATATATGTGTGTGTTAGCAAGTTTTATCTGGGCTGGAATATGAAATGGAAAATTTCTGTTCAAATTTAACAGTGAGTAAAACTATTTTTATTTAAACTAATTTAGGTAAATTTAGTTACTTGATTTATTCCTGAAGATAAGTATGATGCATGCTATATTTCAAGTTTATTTCTGGTATATTATGTATGTCTGTAGAGGTGTATGTTTACTGTGAATTCATTTTCAGTGCCTAAGTTCCAGGTTTTAAGAATGTACTTAAAACTCCATTTCAGATTGATCTGAACATGTGTTAAGGATTTATGATTAAATCAAATATGGTATTGTAATATAAATTTAAAGTTTAAGTTTTTATTTAATAAATAAAAATAAAAATAAAAGAAGAGGAAACCTGTAATGTCTCTGGAAATAGCAAGATACTACAGAATAATTTTTTTATAATATGAATTTATTTATCTAGAATTCATTGATTTAAGATATTAAATCAATTACATAAACTAAAACTTGAATTCTAAAATTAAATTCTGAAAATTTAGTTTAAATTTGAAAGAACGTTTCTGGTTTGTTTAGAAATGAGGTTTTGGGTTGGAACTGACATTTTAGAAAGATTGGGTGGCCAGTTTTCTTTTCTGGTGATGGAGTATGGATCGAAGTTGCTGAGAAAAATACTGGATGATGGATTAAAGCATGGGGGCAGTGGTGATTTGGGATTGAAGTTGATAAGCCCTAGTTTTCAATGTTGATCGGTAAATTGATCACTGCGACCTGTATATGTGATCGAGTCCTTCCTAATTCGAACTGGAGATAGATGGGGTGTGGAAGTGGATGTGGCCGGAGGCGTTGGTTCTCTGATGACCTGATCTTGGTGTTTGAGGCGGTTACAAGTTCGACCATTTATCTAGTTTCCAAGGTCGAAGTTCAATTTTTGATGTGGGGTGTCTGCAGTTGTTTTGAAGGTTGATTTGGCCATTGGTGATGATTGGTGACTTGCGCAGATGATCGCGAATGGCTGGAGGTGACGGCGTGAATGGTGCAGGTGCACGATGATTTTGGGTATCAGTTGTTTGGGGAAGAAAAGGGGGAACTCGTGTTTGTATCGGGTAAACTTTTGTTTTGCTCGAAGTGAGGGGATCATGGACTCGAAGTGGTTGTTGTAGTGGCTCGGGTGAATTTGTGGTTACAGGTTTGGGTAACCCTGTTAGTTTTAATTTGATAATTTCAAATGAATTTGATAACTCGAGTTTACTCGTGTTATTTTAGGTTGCTCGAGCTAGTTTATTGAAGATCAGAAATTGTCTTATTTTAACAATTTTAAACTGAAATTTAAATACTAAATAAATATTTAAATTAAGTTTTAAATCTAACTTTAAATTGTGAATTCAAGTTTGGTTTGAATCATGGCTAGAAATAAATAAGTTTTCAAATTCAAATTTGTTTAAAATAACTTTAAAAGGGATTTATTGTTTAAAATGTTTTAAATAAAAGTGAATTTAAATTTGGAAAGTGAAATATAAAGTAATGTTTAAACAAAGTTTAAATTTGATTCAAATTTGAATTTGCATCTTTGGTTTAAAATAAATTTAAGTTTTATGAATTTAAGTGTTTAAAACAAATTTGAATGATAATGTAAAATTTCAATGGTTTTAATTTAAGAAGAAATTTGTTTTAACTTTTGTAAAATTTCTTTTATAATAAAAGTATTATTTATCAATTAAAGATTAGAGATTGATTTTAAACTTGTTAAAGTTAAATAATAATTTAATGTTAAGTATTTCATTTAATTATTAGGGTAATTAAATGAATAATTAATTTATTTAATAAATTTATGAAATAAATAATTACTCAAAGTAATTAAGGGATTAATCCTAAAGGTTTTGGATTAATTATTTTTAGAGTAATTAACTTGTAATTAATAATTAATTAAATAAGGTTTGTTTTTAATTAATGATTAATAATTAATCAATCAGATAATAATGGATTAATTAAGTTTTAAATTAACACTTAATTATTTAATTAATTTGGGATTAATTAATGGGTTAATTAATGATCAATTAATTTGTAATTTAAATTGATTAAAATAAGTTAATTATTTAGAAAAAGAATTAATGAATTGTTTAATAGTTAATGAAGGTCATTAACTAAGGATTATTTAATAATTAATTAATATGATTAATTTTTATTAATTAATTAGATTAATAATTTAAAGATAATCATTTGTGTTGATTGTTAAGTATAATTACTTATGGAAGTAACTAAGGAATTAATTACTAATTGTAATTAATTGAGTTTAATTTGATTAGATTAAGTTAATTAATTCAGTTTAATTAATTTAGAATAATCATTTGATGATTTGTGAAGTATAATTACTTAATGTAATTTAATAAAGGTGAATTACTTAAGGAAGTAATTAATGGGAATTTACTGTATATAATTAATTGGAAGTGGTTTGATGATAAAGTAATTTGAGTGTAATTACTTTGTGAATTAATCAAAGGATTAATTGGAGATAATTAGGAATAATCAATTTATTTGATGAAATAATTAAGGGTAGTTAATTACTGATGTTATTAATCAAGGGTGATTAATAATGGTAACGATTAATTAATGGAATAATTTAAGGTTAATTACCATATTTGGGATTAAAGATAATTAGTTTGTGAAATTAATTAGGGTAAATTACTTAAATACAATTAAAGGATAAATAGAACGATATTGGAAGTCTTTGATTAATTGTTGTTCCTAATATATGGTTTGTGATGCTATGCCATAAGATATGTTGATTTAAACTGTGAGGATGTGGTTATCTATTGTTGATGAATTATGTGACATCCTGTATTAAAAATTGAGTTGTATTTCACTTGAATAATTTAAGTTAGGATGATATTGGTTTCGAAGAGACCGGAGTCGGGTATTAATAAATACCCGAAACCACTTCGATTCTTTATAGATTGATATGTGCAATCAATATGCTGATTTGGAATGATTTAAGTAAATTGGACCATTTAATATAAGTTTGGCATTTAGAAATTGATATGTTAAATAAGTAATGTCTATAGCAGCTTGTGAAGTTGCAAATTGATACAAGTTACCCCGGGTTTATATAAGTTGTATGTTTTGGTATTCCATGTTAGATAAGTTTACACACGCTGGTTTCCAGCCTGACCCTGGTGTTACTTTGATGTAATGCTCGGGTCAGACCGAGTATTACAGATTTCCAGGTAAGGACGTTCTGGAGCTCAGGAGGCGAGCTGGATAGCAGGAACGTATGGACCGTACCCGCTGTATATATTGTAGTTGTAATATCTGGACATGATTGTTTTGTCCAATGTTTATGCACATGTGTAACTCTGATGTATTTAAATGTAAATTTACAGATATAGTTTTCTTTATATAACTCCTATTTTATTTGATATTATATTTGATCCGCTGCGAATGTGAGGTTTCTGTGACTTGTTCTGTCTTCTTCTTCTTTCTCTTTTCTTCTTTTCTTAACTATCTGGAAATTTCGGGATCGGAATTTCCGGGTCATTACACATTATGTTTTATACAAAACATGTCCATTTCATAAAGTAAAATTCATAACAATTTCTAGGTTAGATTTACAACTTCCATATTAGGTCAAACTCAATTATTAAGTTATTTATCATCATTAAAGATCTTTAATTCAACTTAAAACCAATTATTAACTTATGAAATTTAACTCACAGAAAAACCATTCTACCTTGATAATTTAAAGCATTAATTCAAATTTTAAGTTAAACTTTCATATATTTATAAACTCAAAATTACTTAATTATCTTGTAGGAAAATATTATTTAAAAATACTTAATACATTTTTAGGAAAATATTATTTAAAACTATAACCATGGGCTTGTATAATATTTTCTAACCTAGGTCAAGTGATACGTATATATATTATTTCAATACATAATTTAAAAAGAAAAATCCTGGTTCTATCATTTCAAACCCGCAATCCCAAGTAAAATAAATACAACAAAAATCACTCAAGCCTGTCATTTCGGCTCATAATGATTTTTCCTTATTCTAATGTTCGTTCGGGTATGTATCATTTCAACCAATAGTGATAGGGAACTTGCAGTGTGATAAACAGGCAATAAAATGACAACATAGCATATAATATCATAACGGATGATGTAACAGGTATGTAAACCGCATTTAACATCATATAATATATCACAGGCATGTATGAATAACATGTCAATTTATACAGATCCACTTGTCATCATTTCACAATAATATAAATATCTATGTCTAGAGTGATGAAACTCGCCTTTTTAAAGCTAAAATTGAAATTCAAACCTGAATCTAAACTTCACAAAGCACGAAAAGGCACTACGAAGCCCGACTATATTTTTGAGTGGATGAAGACTCAGATGCATCTATTGTATGCAAACAAATACATATATAGTAATAAATTCTCAACGTAAAGATTAGAATTTAAATAATGGAAAAATATGAAATATAGTGACATAACCTTTGTTCTAACCCACAAGTGGGCTTGGCCATGTTCAAGTGGGCTTGACCATATCACACATTGGCTCGGTCATGGCTTCAATGGCTCGGCATTATGAGTTTAGATCGGGTCATGTCATCATAGGCATGGCATGAGGTAGAGTTTTGGTCATGGTAAGGCAAGGCATGGTGGAGTTTTGGTTATGGCCGAGCAGCATGAAGAGGAGGTGAAGGAAAATAGGAGTTTGGCTAGGTTGGTTCATGGTTTGTGATGGTTTGGTGGTCACGACAAGGCTTTGGGTGGTGGTGATGGTTGATGTAGGTTGTCATGGTGGTGGCTAGAGGTAAAAAGCCGAGCCTAGTTTTGAAGCAAAATGAAGAAAGAGGAAAAGAATAGAGAAAAGAAATGGAAAAAGAAGAGAAGCCATGACTTTAGAGCTTAAACATATATTTTTCTTCACGCAAATGATAATGAGGAGTTTTGAGAATTGTTTGTGCTTGAGTTATCAAAAGAAATACACGGCTAAAGATGGAAGAAAAAAAAGAAACGGCTAAGAAGGAGTAAATGATAGGAAACAAAAAGGCATAAACTAAGGAGAAATAATCTTGGGTATATTTTATTTTTAAATGCAAATGAATATGAGAAGTGGGAAAAAAATATTTGTATGTGAATTGATAAAGTTTCTCACGGCTAATAGATGGAGTGGTTTGGAAGGCGAGCAAAGAAGTAAATATTAGGAAACGGAAAAGGCATAAGTTAAGGAGAAAGAAACGTATATATTTATTCTTAACTGCAAATGAAAATGAGGAGTTTGAAATGAGAAACAAATCTTCTTGTACGTGATTTGTGGAATGATTTCTCATGGCTAGGAAAAAAATATACACGGCTAGGTAGGTAATTAAATAGATAGGTAAATAAAAAGGCAAGAAATAAAGCAAATGTAACCTATGCCTAATTAAACAAAGTAACATATGTCTAATTGATTTGTTTCCAAGGCATTAAATAAAAGAATATACCCAAAAAAACACCAATATATAAATAAAATCTAGACAAGCAAAATAGAAAATAAAATAAAAGACAGACATAGGAAAAATATAAAGTAAATAGAGAAATTAATTGCTTGTAAAACACTGTACTTTATTCATTGTCAAAAGTATAAATCAGAATTAAATGAAACAAAAAGTAGAACGGATATTATGATTATATCCACTTCAAATAAAAGATTAGAATTTAACTTTTTTAAACATTTCAAATAAAAGTCAAAGTTTGACCAAAAATATAAAATTTTCAAAAAATGTTTAATTTATTGAATGTGGAAAATAAATTTCAAACAAATTAGAAACTTTGGAAAAATTCCAGAAATTCAATTGTAAATGATTTAAAGATCAAAGCTTTCAAATAAAAATTTAATTAAAAGTAATAAAAAAATTATAGGTTATCACAGAAGTATGGTGACGAAAGCAAGCAAATGTAAGTGGTGAAGCTGTAATTGAAAAAAAAAACTGATTCTTATGCCTTTCATGGTAATACCTTTTTACCTAACTTTCTTAATTTATAAAATATAATTGGTTGTCAATTCTTTATCAAAATTCTTTTCTAAAAGTCTACCGAATTCAACAATTAACAAATGAAATCATTTTAACAAGTAAGCCCTTCCCTTTAACAAACATTTAAAGCATTTAAGTCCACTAATTTGAATAATTTAATAACCATAGTAAAACACTTAGGACAAAATCCCTAAAAATCATAATTACTCACTTTTAACATGTTTTCTAACATATACAAATTTCAGACCTGAAAACAATACTTGATTGCCTTAAATAATTTAAATCCAAAATTATATATTTCTTCCATTCAAAATTCATAATAAATTATCCATAGATTGGAATATTATGAGAGTTTAAACCCATCACCAAAATAATATTTTACATAACATATTCAAACATCATGGCATTTGGAAATCAGTTTGCATGATTTTAACCTTAAAATCGAATTATATTATCCCATAAAAATGCTTGTTTAAATTATAATATGGCATATAATCAAAGCATATCAACATTTATCCATCCAAATGGTTTTAAACCTTAATATTTAATTTAAACATTCATATAAAGTAAATTATAAAACTACCATACTAGCCTACCTGATTAGCAACAGCCCATATATATTAAATATATAAAGTAAACCTTAAATTTGAATTTAAGCATAGTAATCATCTGTAACATCTCCTAACTACCATACTAGCCGACCTGACTAGCTAACTGTCCATATAAAGTAATATAGAACATACTCTTAAAGTAGATCAGGATGAGTATCTCTAATTCTATCTTCTGTCTCCTAAGTGTAATCCCTCCCGTTGTCGCTCCACTGAACTTTCACCAACTTAACTGTCTTGTTCTTAACCTCTTGTCATCTTTCACTACAACCGGAGCTGGTTACCTAACAAAGGTCAGATCCGGTTCTACTATTAGGTCTTCTAATGTAGTCGGAGGAATAGTAGTCTCTGGATCATGCATATACTTATGAAGATGAGACACATGAAATATGTTATGGACATCTGCCAAACTGCTCAGCAACTCTACTATGTATGTGAGCGTTCCAATCCTCTCTATAACTGGGAACAGTTTAACATATCTTGGTGCCAAATCCCTAACTTTCTGAATCATACCACACCATTCATCGGTGATACTTTAATGAAAATTCTATCTCAAATTGAGAGCTCTAGATCCTTACCCTCTTATCCGCATAACTCTTTTTTCTAGCCTGGGCTACCTTAATCCTACCTCAGATCAACTAAATCTTCTCTATTGCCTCTCTTACCAGATATGGACCTAAGATTAATCTGTCTTTGGTTTCCAATCGACATGCTAGTGACTTTCATGGCTTTCCATACAAAGCTTCAAAAGGTGACAAGTCTGGTAACTATTATAATAGGAAAACTCAACTAAGTGTAGGTGATCTTCCCACGATCCATCAAAATCTAGCACACAAGCTCTTAACAAGTCCTCGAATATCTTGTTGACTCTCGCTGTCTGTCATTTTTTTGAGGGTGATAAGCAGTACTCATCTTGGGTTTGGTACCTAACACATCCTATAAATTCTTCTAGAACTCGCTTGTGATCTCTATCACTTACTATACTACTAGGAATACCATGCATTCTAACTATGTTATTCATAAACAATTTAAATAAAATAAGTGTCGTCCTGGTTGACTTAACTAGAATGAAGTGGGTACACTTGCTTAACCCATCCACTATGACCCATATACTTTCATTTCCAAGGTTTGACCCTGGCAACCCATTTATAAAATCCATGGATATCGAATCTCATTTCTAAATCAGTTTCTCCAAAGGTTGAAGTAACCCACTCGGCTCCTGATGTTCGGCCTTCACTTGTTGATAATTCACACACTACTTTACCTACAAGCCAACATCCTTCTGCATACCTTCCTAGTAGAAACTCCTTTTCATATCTTGATACATCATGAAGATGAATCGTAAACTTAGATCGATGACATTCCCTAAGAACTTCTCTCCTTAAATCTCCAACATTTGGAACACACAACCACCCCTTCTTTCTCAACCATCCCCTTTGGTCAAGACTAAAATCTTTCAGATCATCAATCTCGATTCTGGCCTCTAGCCTTCTAATCTTCTCGGCTAACAATGGATCCACTCTTTTCTTAGAATCAATCCTTTCGATCAGTATGGGTCGAAATTCCAAGCATTATAACATGGCAGTACTTTGACTAAAACTAGAAGTCGATCCTAACTGCACACTGCAAATAGTTAAAGCCACTAGGTCCTTCCATCTATTAACATAGCTAACATCATAGTCTGATGTTTTCTACTTATAGCATCTAATACTTTATTTCCTTTTCTAGATGTACACTCTATACCAAAATTTTAAGCTGCTAAAAACTCCAGCCACCTCTGTTGTCGCATATTCAACTCCTTTTGAGAGAATAAATACCTTAAGGACTTATGATTTCTATAGAACTCAAATCTCTCCCCTAAGAGATAATCTCTCCATACTTTCAATGCGAAGATCACCGCAACCAACTATAGATCATGAGTAAGATATCTCACTTCATGCGGTCTAAGATGTCGTGAAGCATAGGCAATAACTTTACCTTTCGGCATCAAGACGACCCCTAATCCAGTTCCACATGCATCGGTATACACTACTAATCCTTGATTCCTGTCAGAACTACTAACACAGGCACGTTGGTCACTAAATGCTTTAACTTAAGGAATTTTTCTTCACATTTGTCTGACCAAACAAACTTCACGACCTTTCTGATTAGCTTAGTCAAAGGCATTGCTATCCATGAGAAATCCTTAATGAATATCCAATGATAGCCAGTGAGTCTAAAAAACTTCTGATCTTAGTTATCCTCTGTGGCCTCTTCTAGTCGTTAATAGCTTCGATCTGATCCAGATCAATTGACAAACCCTTCTCTAAAACTACATTACTAAGAAACTTAGCTTCTTTCTTTCAGAAATGACACTTTGAAAACTTCACTTTCAGTTGATGCTGCCTCGGCGTCTCAAGCACTACTCTAAGATGAACTTCATGCTCTCTTTCATTCTTAGATTATATTAAAATGTCATCTATGAATACCAATATGAACTGATCTTAGTGCTCTCGAAAGACTCAGTTCATCAAATCCATAAAGAAGGCCGGCACATTCATTAAGCCGAACGACATCACTAGCCACTCATACGAACCATACCTAGTCTAAAATACCGTCAATGGAATACCGTCCTCTGCCACTCTTAGCAGATAAAAACCTATCACCAAATCCAATTGCAAAAATGCTTTGGCTCCACTCAACTGATCAAATAAATCATCGATTCTCAGCAAAGGATACTTATTCTTGATCGCTTTCTCTTTCAACTTACGATAGTCGATACACATCCTTAACGACCCATCCAATTTCTTCACAAACGCTGTTTCCGCTCCCTAAGACGAACTTCTTGGTCTAATAAAATT
Source organism: Allium cepa (assembly GCA_030765085.1). Lineage (NCBI taxonomy): Eukaryota > Viridiplantae > Streptophyta > Magnoliopsida > Asparagales > Amaryllidaceae > Allium > Allium cepa. The sequence continues at coordinate 903,644,706 of CM060932.1, forward strand.
CTTTCCTTTTAAATCCATTGGCTGCACTTTCAATTCCTTCATCTCTCTAGGTGTTATTCTGCTAGGTGGTCTACTTACAGGTTCTTCTCCTGGCACAAGATCTATCTAAAAATTAATAGCTTGCTTCGGTGGTAGTCCTATGACTGGCTCAAAAACATCTGCAAACTCTCTTGCTACCAAAATTTGATTCAACTCTTCTTCTGCTTCCATAGCATTCACCAAGCACAAGCACTTGAGTCTGACTTCTCCATGGAGTATATAATTTAGTTATGGCTATTGGGTAGTCTTAGTGATATTTCCCTATCTTGGCAAAATATCCTAGCACCATACCTATCTAACCAATCCATGCCAATAAAGGTCATGAAGCCTACGAAATCAAAAACATACAAACTGCATGCGAACCTGTGACCTAACAATTCAAGTTCTAACTAGTCACACCTTATCCCTAGAGTTGCATATCCTCCTAGCGGATTCGTAACCCTTAAGGACGTAATAAGGTATGAGGGTTCTAAACATAACTTATCTAACAAACACTGAGATATAAATGAATGTGATGCACCGGTATCAAATAGTACCCTAACTTGTATACTATGAATCAAAAGCATAACATCCATCACAATATTTCCCTTCTCATCAACAGTCGATTTAGAAGAAGAAGGTTTCAAAGCAAAAACCTTTCCCTTGCCCGCTCTGACTAGTTCTGGACACTGATTCTTTTAATTTTTAATTTGTTCACATTTGAAGAATTTCACTCCTTTCTTATCTACAAACATTTCTCATTTCAAGCTCGACATTAATGAGCATAATGTCCTTTCTTATCGCACTTGTAGCAAACTACATTGGCCTTCTCTTTCTTGGAAGCTTCTCCTTTGTTGGCTCCTTTCTTCTTAAAGAATTTCCACTTCTTGCCCTAAGAATCTTGGGTTCCAACCTGCTTCTCCTTCCCATAAGTAGAAAGCATCTTTTCATTCCTGATTACCATCTCCACTACTAATGTACGTGGATCTTGGAGGTGTGGCATAGTCGCCATAGCAATCTAGGGTCTTAACCCTCGAATAAACTTCTTGTTCCTTTTAATGACGGTGTCAATAGAAATGTATTTGTATCTGGACAACTCATCAAACTTTGTAGCATACTCAATCACTCACATCTTACCTTGCACTAAGTCCATTAACTTTCTCAGCAATACCAACTTAGCAACTTCAGAAAAGAACCTCTCTTCAAACTTCTACCCAAGTTAACTCTTCCCCAAGAACTCCCATGGTAACATTATTCCACTAATAAATTGATGCTCCCTGCAACTGCCATGAAGCAAGTCTTCACTTTTGCTCATCATCTAATCCCAAGTTATCGAAAATTATTTTACGGTGCAATAACCAGTTTTTTCTTCGATGACATCCTTTGATCCCAAAAACGGCTTCCTACCAAGACTAGTGTAATCCATAATCATCCTAGCATAGTTATTGCTAACTAGGGCCATGAGATTAGCTCCTCCAACATTCACATTATTTCCCCCAACTACTCCTACAGCTGCTCCAGCTTGCATCAGATTGACAAAGAACTAATACATCATCCCCATATCTACTAGTGGGGTTCTAGCACCTACGTTGGCATTTTCATTTGGGTTAGCATTTGTCTGTCGACTCGGATTCGTCCTAGTTTCCAGTCGAGCATTTTAATTAGCTGTAGTGCTTCCTCCACTAGATTTCCTCTTTCATTTTCTTCCTCCATGTCTTCCTTTTGTATACGAGCCTTAGTAAGATACAAAAGAATAGGCTAAGATAAAGAGGAAAACATACTTATATATATATATATATATATATATATATATATATATAACAAATGTAAGTACATTAGAATAGCGTTAACCCAAACCCCGGTCTAATTTCTGATTCGTTGGATTATGTTTCGAAAATATTTTAATTTCAAGTTTCTTTTACATTTGTGTAAACCAACGCTCTGATACCAACTTGTAACATCCCCCATTTGAAGGCCCAAAACTAACCGCTACAGATGCTGCAGTCACCAATAGTTATTAATTCTCGGTGACCAAATGCGATAATGATAGATACATTGATATACCAGAAATACAAGAATATGAAAAAAAAATTAAAATCAATTTAAAAACAAATTTCTCATTTCATTACAAATAGAATTTAAGATTCATTACATATCCCATACACAGGCCATGTTTAAAGATATTAAAATTTGTTACAAAATCATCAAGAGCATCATACGAAAATACCCCCTTGATTGATTAGAGTCTAAATATAGGCATTAAACAACTATGTCATTGCATCCAAAACACGGTAGAATCAAACAAAAAACTCTTAATAGCTAGCTTGCCTCTAGCACGTCTTTGGAAGCTTATTAATCTAAAGGAGAATCTGAAAACCTTAACTCTAAAAGTACTCAAAATTAATTGAGCACCCAAGAGTTTAAGAGTTAAAACATAAATTTCGAGTCAGATTAAATGTTTAATGTGAATAATAACCTACCTTCTCGAATCTTATAGATATCTAGTGAGGCCACACCTATTAGCGGAATGGATTTTCCCCTCATTAGTATCTCAACCAAACTTATAATAACCATATACTATGCACTTGCATCTACAAATGATTAAGACATAACATAATAAAATGTATCATGATAATATGTTAACATGCAATATGCTTTGGATTTTCCATCCCCATTTACCTGACTATCTATCTCAAGTTATAGTTTCTAGAGTCACTATTAACCTATTAGTTTTCATGGGCTAACTAATAACCTGTTCCAAACTTACAGACTATCTGTCCGGTTTCATAGTTTTCATGGGATCACTAAGAACATATTGGTGTCTACCAATAACATCGTCTAATCGTAGTTTTTCATGGGGTCACCATGAACCTACTCTCATATCATTGTTTTTATGGGATTACTATGAACCTCACTACACCATTATAAGCTATTAACAACGGGTAAAAACCGTTGTTAAGGAAAAAAGCAACGGGTAAAAACTGTCTTCAAAAGAGGAGTGGTTGAATTACGCGACGGGAAAAAACCGTTGCTTTATGTCCAAAAGGCAACGGGTAAAAACCGTTGCAAATGAAGGAAAGGCAACGGATAGTAACCGTTGCAAACTTGAACAAAGACAACGGTTACAAACTGTGCAAACAGAGACAATCGCAACGGGTATTAACCGTTGTTTTATTTGCAATAGGCAACGGTTACAAACCGTTGCTTAATGGGCAAAATATCAACGGACATAAACCGTTGCTTTCTGCCAAGTAAACAACGGTTAAAAATCGTTGCTTCATGACCAACGTCACACATAAAGCAACGGTTAACACCCGTTGCACATAATGTTTGCTCCTGCTCCGTAACTCACTACTGCGTTACGCGCATATCTCAGTGTACATACCAGAATATCAATATATATCAAAATATGCCAGAATATCAAAATATTGGTATACAAGCACTATAAACATATTGCACATAAACCATACATATAAAATTATCAAACTCATAATTACGCTCATTGTTTTGCAAACAGAATGCTGCCGTGCCGGAATATCATACTTATTACACTGCATTGTTTATTATCACTACAGTACAAAGATTTCATTAATTACACTACATTGTTTTGCAAGCTAAAAAGTCTTTCACCTGAGAGGAAAATAAAATCAAAAGGTCAAAGCATTCCAGTTTTCAGACTTCAATGTTCAACCTGGTTCATGCGCAACTCGAAGATTAAATTCAGAGGCAGTTCAACTTCATAAATCTGGAAAGAATATTCCAGTTCAAAAACAAACAGCATCTACCTGATTCAAAAAGTCTGAAACAAATTAAAACAAAGTAGAACCCAAGCAAAGAGAAAATCAAATAATGCAAAGCAATTCAAAGCAAACAACGGTTAGGATAAAGCAAATTTGATCAAGCCTCAATTTCCAGATTTTGAAATCTTTTTCAGGTTCTCTTTCATCTCTGTCAAACTATCCAGGTGAGCAAACCACCCTTATAAATTCTTAAAACTTGATATATCTATTTTGCATGTGATAAGTCTTGAATGTAAATTGTGAAAGGTGCATGCATGCTTGTATTTACGTATGCATGACTGTGTGTACGATTGTGTACAGGCAACATGCATGACTGTGTGTACGATTGTGTACTGGTAATCACTTTACATGGCGAACAGGCTATACATGTTTTATGGGATAGGATTGAAGATATGGCAGTAAATACAAAGATTCTGAATGTATCAGTCGAGGAAATAAGGGTTTGGAATCTTGTTCAGTTACTCCATTTTGTATATTGTGATGTAGTGATACAAATAAATGTGCAGGAAACTTTGATGGATTGTAGAGTCTTGGAAAGCTGTCTGAATATTGATGTAAGTATTGGTACTGGTTGTAGTAATGTTAATATTTCTGATGAGGGTGTTGATGCCTTGTTGTGTGATATCGATAACGTGCACATGATCAGAGATGTAAACATGCGTAGTGATAAATCCTTTGTTTTTACTTTGAAATCTTTGAAACTACCTAAAATTCATATATATGTGACAATTAGCCAAAATTTACTGTTATCTATATGCGGATTTGGGTGTTTGCTGCTGGTAGCAGCAGTTTGCAATATGAAGGCAGTAGTGTTTGTATGTGATGGATAGTGGGTGGATGGAAGAGTGATTGAAGATGAATGATCAGTGTATGATCAGTGAATGATCAGGCAGGGAGGTCAAAGATCAGAGGTCAAAGGCAGTGGAGAGTAGGGGGATGTTTGATATGCTGATGTGTTCGTAGTGGCTATCTTGTTGAATGCATTGTGAGCAGAAAAGTAGGTTAGAAGATGATATATTGGTGTTGAACTGCAGTGTGCAACAGTGCAAGAAGGCATTGGGTATGTAGTTTGACAGAAGTGGATAGAAGATGATATGAGTGCATAAAACTGAAGTGGATATGAGGTGTTAAAATGTAGAAGGCAGTGGCAGGAGCAAGTATCAGTGATGTTGTAGTTTTGTGGTGGTCTGTAGAAGAATGGTGAAGACAGGTATGAAACTGTGAAGACTAGTGATGCAACGGAGTTGTAATGGAGTTGTAATGAATGGTGGTGAACGAGTGGTTTGATGAGCAGTGAAGTATGGTTGTTGTTAATGGTCAGGTGGAAATTTTGATGAGGAGGAAGGTGGTTTGAATGGCCGAGAACCGTGGTTGACAATGGATGTGGTGTGTGGCAGATGTCTGTTTGTATGATTTTGAAGAGGGTGGTGATGGTGTGAATTAGATGACAGTAGAGGCGGTGAATGGTATGAAGTTTATGCAGAGATGGTCAGAGATAGGAAGTGGACAGTTTTGCATGGTGGTTGATGGAGGAATGGTTTCAGGGAGTGGAATGGTTTCAGTTAGAGTGTGAAGTGGGAGGAAAGTATGAAGTTTGTATTGTATTTTGGTGACAGACTTGTGTTGAGGCAGGAATTTCATGTTGAACTGTGTGCAGGGGGAGGGGATATGTTGGCAGTTGTTAGCAGTTTTGGTGACAGGATGAGGAGTTTGGAGTTATGGTAGTATGGTGAAGTAGTTTGCGGGTAGTGTGGTAGAAGCACTGGCAGGTTGCTGTTGAACTGCAGAGCTCAGTTTCGAGTGAAGTTTGATGATGAAGTTTGTCGAGGCTAGAGGAGTGCAGAGATGTGACTGTGATATGGTGTGTTGGTGTTTGGGAAGGGGCAGAGTGATGAAATTAGGTGGTTGAGGACAGTGAGTCGATGTATGATCGCTGTAGAAGTTTGACAGAGGAGAGTTTGAAGTGGCTGTCAATGAAAGTGGCAAGCGGTAAGATGTATTGTTGATGGCACGGTGTGGTAACTGCACAGTTAGATGAAGAAGCAGTCAAAACTGTTGTCTTTCAAATTGATGACAACAGTTCAAGTTGATGACAACAGTTCAAATTGTAAACAAGACAGACCAAGACAAAATACACATGCATTTGCATATGCAAATTTCATATACAGCAAACAAAAGAAAATCAGCAATATATGCAAATAACAAGTCAGAAATATCAATACCTCCGACTAAAGATATCGTATCAAACCCTTTTGATGGCTCACATAACCTCCGGCTCCAACATCCCGAAAGGTCTCGGTAAATTGTCGACATATTTTGGCGGTTAGCTCATCCGGCAATAAAATTTTGTCCAACAACACTTTTTCATAGGTGGGTGGTACTGGTTTTCCATGAATTACTAATGCTGTGGAATCTCGGCATATAGTGCCTGTTATATAAGCATTTCTGGAGTGAATATATGGAATCACATTTACAGAACACACGCAAGAATAAAAGTTTTAAATCTTGGAACCATTTGCCTTTAGAAATTATACATGCAATATATATCAAGCATGCAACAATTTCCACACAAAAATCAAAGTAAAACACGCGTATAAAGCATGTAATTTGCAAAAATAACACACGCAGGTAACAAAGAAATAAACTTGCATGGTTCAGGGGTAGTGCATACGCAGGTACAAAAGGATTTACTCGCATGCATCGGGGACAGTGCACCAGATTTTTTTAGCATGAAAACTTATATAAAAAAAAACAAAACTCATGCTACCCAAAACCATTTCACAAACATGCAGCGATGGACCAAGTTTCATAGCATATGAACTAGACCCAAATTTGCCTAATAATGACTTAGGTTTAATGCCAGAAGCGAATTACAGAGAAATTTTTTGGCAACCAGGCAACATATATATTAAATGCGTGAGTTTCAAATTTCTGAATTGTTTTCACCCATTGCCTTGCTTCTCTGTGCTGTGGCAGAGTAGTGTAAAGTTCAACTTGCTTTTGAATTAATGTTTTCACTCATTGCCTTGCTTCTCTGTTAATTGTTTACTAATATGTCTCAGCAATTGTAAACGTGATAACAAACTTGTTTTATTTCTTGACTAACAGCCTCACTATTATTCAGCTATGTTAAATGAAAATTGTAAAATGCAAGAAAATGCAGCGCACTCTCCCGTTTACGAAGTTAAGCATTCACTGACTTTGCAACATATTATTTTCTTCAAATTTTAATAAAATAGTACCTGTTGCAATTACTTCGTCGTCGAAGTTCAGGATTTCACATCTTTGGTCGATTAACGGATTGTTCGGAGTGGCAAACTGAGAAGATGCGATTTCACTGCCTACTCGATGATTATCTTGGGCTATGCTGAGAAGACGCTCCAGTTTATCATCCATATTGTCCAGCTTCATCAATTTTTGCTCCACATTTTGCAGTCGCTGCTCATATACTCCTTGGGCTTGTTTGAGCCGTTTGCATCGAATGGCAGCACTCTTAACTTGGCTAGGAGCTATATTGGTCCCAATACTTCGGCTCCTGCCCTTTACATCTTTACCAAACACTGATATAAAGACGGCTTCATCACCACCACTCGTCGTTTCCTTTACTTTTTCAATTTTTTCCTAAAAAGTAAATACATATATATGAATAATGAAAATTTAATTTAGAGGCGTTGTTATTTGTTTAACTTACAAAGTAGGAAGATGTCGCATCTGACGTGCTGCCATCTTTTTTCTTATGCGTTTTCTCCCATACTTGAAGACGTGATACTTCCGTTCCCGGACTACTTGAATCGACCTGCATACAAAGACCTAAAATTATATTTGGAACTAATGGTATATGCAATGTGATGCACCAATTCAATGACACATACCATTTCTTTTGTAATCATAGCGTGACTCTTACGTCCCGAATGATGAGCATATTCGAGCATCGATCTATTTTGTTTGCCTCGCTTCCTTTTTTCTTTCGCCTCGGGTTTTGATTCGTTTCTTATGAACTCATCCCAATCATCTTGAGCAATTTTCGGTGGACAATTTCTCATTCTATCTTCGTCAGTGATGAAATGGTCATAATGATTCTTGCGCAAATCATTCTTGTGTCTCCTAAAAGCCTCGGACATTTTTTTCATAATAAGGTCCTTTGATAGAGGATCGAGCTCATAATATTTCTGCATAACAAAAAATGCATGTAAACCATTTTTTATTTATGTATTGAAAGCATTATAAATGAATTTAAACCATCAAAGTTCATGCAGTTTACGTTTCAAAGTATATGGATTTTTACATTTCAATAAATTTATCATACATTTCATTGTAAATTCTACTTTAACTTCAAATACCTACATTTAAAATTATCATAATTATTCACAAAATTTACCTCACTTTTCTTCTAATATTTTACTTCTCACCCTATATGTATCATTTAATTGTGCGATTTAAATTTAAACTAATTAGATAAATCTAACAACTAATATTCGTTAATTCGTTTACTAATTTATAAAAATATCAATATGTACACCACATTTATATTAACAAAATTTAAAAAAAATGATTAATGTAAAGATACCTCCAATTGATTCCACACGTCTTCCTTGTAATTTGGCGGAACTTTTTTCCAACTTGGGTATGAGATTGGCACATGATTTCTTACTAGTTTACCAATCTTCGTAGCGACCTTTGAACCATTTTTTCCAACTGGAGAACCGTAGTTGTCCATATCAACTTTCTCCCGTTTTTAAGTGGATGATTGTGAAGTTGTATTATTTGACGGTGGTGTGGCATCTTGTGACATTATGTCCTGAAAAGTTTAAACTCCTAAAATAATCCCAAGAACATTATGATGTACATTTCTTCCCCTTCCGGCCCATCCCTGTGATGCCCGATTGCTGTCGGCCAGATTATTGCACTGACTTCCCTCCACAACAAGATCAAACGCCTTATATGTCTAAATAAAATTTGCTCCAAGCGATCACTGTTAAGCTGTTGTACATCTGATATATAAACCAACGTCCCCTTATTGATTTGTCTGATCCCACCAACTTCTCACCACATTACGATTTTTGTCAGTCTGACTGACAATAATCGTAATGTGATGAGAAACTGGTGGGATCAGACAAATCATAAAGGGACGTTGTTTACTATATCAGATGTACAGCAGCTTACCAGTAATCGCTTGGAGCAATTTTTTTAAGTCATATAATGCGATTGATCTTGTTGTGGAGGGGAGTCCATGCAATAATCTGGCTAACAGCAATCGGGCATCATAGGGATGTGCGGGAAGGGGAACATTCACTTTTATGCGGCAATGATAAAGTCTTCCTACATCACCAGAATTTTAAACTTAAGCAATATCAAAAATACTGACTGAAATAAAGGATGCAAATACAAAAATATATTACCATAGCACTACTGAACTAAAGGGTGCAAATATAATATCTTGAACTGCATGTCTACCTACAAACACAAAGAAAGAAAGAATAGTCAAGCTGATCATATGTATGTATGTGTACATGTGTGTATGTATGTGATCATATGCAAGTACCTACAACTACAAACACAAAATGAACTCTTGCAATATATCCATCCTTATTTTGTTAAGGTACAATAACTGCTCTGAAATACAAACACAAAATATAATGCATCTATTACTATCATATAACACACCATTCTATATTTTACACCATTTTAAATAAATATTTTGTTAAGGTACAATAACTGCTCTGAAATACAAAGTTAACATATGCATTTGCTAAGATCTTCTAATTTTTCATTATCTTCAAAAGCTGATTGATAAACGGTGGGAAACTCAGTGTCATCCACATTTATGGTCAACCGTTTTGGTGTATGCAAAACCACAAACCATCCACTATTTTGTAAATCTTTTGAGTAGAACACTTGACTCACTTCCGATGCAAGAATAAATGGCTCATCATTCACGCTATCTTTATTCTTCAATTTTCCCAAGTTAACTGTGATCAAGCTTGAAACAGAATCTATTTTACAACCATTGATCTTATCTTCGACCTTTACCCAATCACAATAAAAAACTGTTTGTTTGAAGTCAATGTAATCCAACTCAATTATCTGTTGAATGACTCTGTAATAAGTTGTTTCTGCTTCCTTAAAATTTTTATCCTTCCCACTCGCTCTAAATTGTGTAATTGCTCTCATGCATACACCACTATCCTGTCTTAGCTTTCACTCTTCATAACTCTTCGGAGAAAATAAAAACCCATTCACTTGGTACTTCATATAACTGCGGGCATCAAACTTCGGCCCGTTAACTAACCGCCAAAGAGTTGAGTCAACATCGACGGTCTTCAACAACTACAACAAACACAATAAGTAAAAAAAAACATTGTCAAGGAGGTGTATGGTCAACTTGAAAATACGTTAAATATTTAATACATATACCTCCTCACGTAACCAAAAAGTGAACTTTTTAATAGTTTCCCTAGATGTACCCCCGCCTCGAGTTTGAGATTTGGTGCTTTGAACATAGGAGTTATACCTCCTACGAAAAAAAAACAATAAATACTATATATATTAATTGATTTACAATAATAAGAATTCAGAACAAATTCATGAATTTACTTCTTCCATTCATCCAATCCGTCGTACTTATCAAGGACCCATTTACGCACTTGTTGAAATTGCACTTGAGTTAACGTTATATCTTTACCATTATCTAGTGCTATTTCATCAGCAAACTCATCATCCTCGTCTAAAAACGCTTCACGGGTATGTTTGTGAGTGCCAGCACCTCCTTTTGGCATATACTCCATGCAGTAAAGACTAGCTTCTTGTACAATATATCCTTCTGCAATACACCCTTCAATATATCTTTTGTTGCGCACATATCCTTTATATGTTTTCATCAACCTATGAAGATGAATAATTGTAAAATGTAGACATCAATAGCTATTTAAATCGAATAATTATGTACATAACTAAAATTAGTAATTTACCGTTCAAATGGGTACATCCACCTATATCTAACAGGACCAGAAATCAATGCTTCATCGGCTAAATGAACCATAAGATGAATACTGATATCAAAAAATGCAGGCGGAAAATGTTTTTCAATAACACACATTGCTTCTACCAAACTAGCCTTCACTTTTAGAAGATGTCCCATGTTGATCACCTTTGGGCACAAAATGTTATAAAAGAGACTAATGCGGTGAATAGCATTCCGTAGATCCTTATGTTGCGGAAAACAATGCTGAAGCAATACCGGAAGTAAATATTCCATTACGACGTCGTAATCATGTGACTTCGTATTTTTTAGTTCAGGAGGGTTGATGCTCACATTGTTATGGAAGTTCGAAGAGAATTTGCTTGGCACTTTCATATTTTTCAAAACAGTGCAAAACCGTATCTTTTCTTCTTTTCTCAAAGTGAAAGTCCCATTTGGTATGGTTACTTTACTTGTTTCAGGATCTTCTATCACCCACAACTTTTGTTTTATACCCATGATTTTCAAATCCTTCCGTGCATTGATCCCATCTTTTGACATGTCTTTATGGTTCATAATTGTGTTGATCAAATGTTTCGTGACATTCATCTCCGTATGCATAACATCAATATTATGACGGGTCAAATTTGTTTTCCAATATGGCAAATCAAAGAATTTCGACCTCCTATACCATGCAGGAACTTCTTCATCGATTGTCTTTTTCCGTTTTCGACCAATTTCCAGTATGTTTTTACCAACTTTCATTTTTATATTCGCTACCTTTTTTTCAACTTGATAACCATTCAGTGGTTTTGGAGGACGCTTAAGTTCTTGCTCGTTGTTGAAATTTGTCTTATCGTATCGAAACTTGTGTCCGAACGGAAGAAATCTACGATGTCCCATGTAACAAATCTTCTTACTTTCATGGAGATAAATAGATGTAGTTTCTTCTCCACAAATAGGACATGCAAAGTAGCCGTGAGCTGTACATCCCGATAACGTCCCAAGAGCGGGATGTTCATGGATTGCCCACAACACTCTAGCTCTCATTATGAACTCATATTTCTTAAATGAATCAAATGTAACGACTCCTTCCCATAACTGCTTTAACTCGTCTATCAAAGGTTCTAAATAAACATCAATATCCTTCCCTAGTTGTTTTGGCCCAGAAATCAACAGTGTTAACATTGAGAACACTCTTTTCATGCACAAAGACGGAGGAAGGTTATATGGTACTACAATTACTGGCCAACAGCTGTAAGGGTTAGTTAAAGAAGCATTCGGACAGAAACCATCTGTTGCTATTCCAAGCGTGATATTTCGTGGTTCAGTAGCAAACGAAGGATCAAAAGAATCTGTAGTTTTCCATTGAGAAGTATCACGCGGATGACGCATTACGGTTGTACCGGACTTGGCACGACCATGCCAGGTCATCGCTTCTGCTATCCATGGTACAGTATACAGTCTTCTCAATCTAGAAATTAAAGGAAAATGTCTTAAGGTCTTTCGAGGTACTGTGGTAGCTTTTCTCTCTTCGTCGAATGATGTCTTATATCTTGGTGCGTTGCAATTTGTACATGAAAATTTGTTCGCATTATCTTTCCAGTACAAGATGTAGTCATTAATGCATGCATCATAAGTTATGTAATTCATCCCAACTTGCTTAATGATCTTCTTCACGTCGGGGTACTTTGACGGTAGCGTGTTACCTTCGGGGAGTAACTCCTTTATGAATTCGAGTAGGGCAGTCACACCATTGTCTGAAAAGCCGTATTGGGTCTTCAGGCTATTCAGTTTGACAATGGCATACAACTTTGTAATCTCTTTTGGACAAGAAGGATACAATGGCTCTGTTGCAGTTGCACTATCAAAAAATGATTTATCCGTAAACTCCTCACCAATATTAGCATTATCATGCAACTGACTTGTAGGTTGAAAGTGATGGAATCTATTTGCATCATCGATCAAATCCTCCATCCTAATATGTTCGGACTCATCAGTATTTGTGGCATGACTAACCGGTTGTTTTTTTGGCTTCTCCGGTATTCTTTCCCCATGAAAACACCACACGGTATATGATTGAACAATACCATATCTAAGCAAATGAAAATGAATGTCATTTAATTTGAATGTATCTTCATTTTTTCACCGTGTGCAAGGGCACGAATACTTTTCCTTATTGCCACCGTTTTCAGCAACAAATTTAACGAAATTTCTCACACCTTCCACATATTCTGTATTTCTTCGATTAGATTGATTCATCCATTGTTTGTCTATACTAAAAGACATACTGAAAGAAAATAACAAAAGCTAATAAGAAATCATGGGTAACAATAACTTATGGCTTTCCACCAAGTTCAACTCTGATATTAACTAAACAGATGTCTATTCTTCTGATTTCACTTGAAATTTAACATTAACATCAAACTGTTTTCAAAAAATTTGCCATTACAACGGCGCCATTTTGTAGCACCAGAGTAATGTTTATGCATTACCCCTCTTCTGATACTTGGCTTGCGCCATTAACAACAATTTTATCCACTTACTAAATGTGGTCTCATATTTAGTAAAACAAAATTCATTGCATCAACTTATACCCTAGCAGTCACTATAAGCAGCTATGTCTAACTAGCATGCAGTGCAGTACAGTACAATACATTGCAATTTGTAAAATCACATATAAAACTATAACATAACAAAGTACCAACTTTTTATACAAAAGTTGCCACATTAAGTGGGCTGCACTACTTATAGTCCCAAATAGTTTACAAAATAGTGTATTTAATTTTGAACGAAATGTATCAAGTTTACAAACTAGTGTATCTCGTTAAGTGTACAGGCAAATCATATTGGGTTTTGCCTAAATGTTTGCGGGTAGACATACACACACTGCAGGAAAAAGTACATCAATGTAAATATCAGTTCCTAAATAATTATTAGTTTGTTAGCTTCAGCTTTCAAATTTAATTCCTAAACGGTTATTTACAGAAAACTAGTTGTTTGTAACTAAATACTAATAAGTTATTAGCTTCAGATGTTTTCAAGGTTAATGAAATCGAAAGCAGTAAAAGGGCGACTCAATTTTAGAAAATTAGACAACTCAAAACAAGAAATTCGCATACTTAATTAGCAGTGGCAGTATAGAGACTGTAGCAGGACTTCAAATCAGCAGTAGAAAATATCGCGTAGGGGGCAAGCAAGAGCCGACGATGGCTATAAAATAAAGTAAATAAATTAATCTTTTTTACCTTAATGAAATTTATTTACCTTTTTAGCAAAACAAAATCGGAACACGACAAATTAAGCAAAAGAAATTCGCATACTTAATTAGCAGTGGCAGTATAGAGACTGTAGCAGGACTTCAAATCAGCAGTACAAAATATCGCGTAGGAGGCAAGCAAGACGCGACGATGGCTGATGGAATAGCCGAGTATGCAGCGATGATTATGTAGAAAGCGTTGATTTTTGAAACCCTAGTTTTTTTGGGTTCGAGCACCGCCGACATGGAGATTGCTATTGAGCTATAACTTTGAAATAAAATAGATTTTTGGTGTTGCCCGGTTCAGTTGGTTGCCCCATCCCATGGGTTTGCCCCTGGGCCGGCCCTAGCTAAAAGATTTACAACGGTTACTAACCGTTGCTACTTAACCACGGTTCAAAACCATTGTTAATTGTAACGAAGCGCGCCAAAAAGTATGGCGCGAAAGGATGAAATTCACCGCGCCCATTTGTCTCCAAAGAAGCTACGGTTAATAACCGTTCCCAATTAGCAACGATTAAAAACCGTTGCTAATTTAACCAAGACGGTTACTAACCGTTGCTAAATGGCAACGGTTATTAACCGTTGCTAAATGAGCGGATGGTTAGTGGCAAATCACAGTATTTGGTGTAGTGCCTATCGATCTCTTTTAGTAACTTATTCCGGACATAGTTTTCATGGAATCACTAAGAACCTATTAGCCCCTACCAATAACAATTTCCATACATAGTATTCATGGGCGTACTAAGAACTTGTCTAATTCAACAATCCTTTGATCAGTCTTGAGCATCCTATATTTTTGGTCTGTCTGACCTCCTATATGTTATTCTACTCATACAAGAGTTAAATTCGATATGTATATGTATATGTATATATAAATAAATTCACTACCGGTTCAACCTAATCTGTTATTCTGCTGTTACCCCAAGATACGGTTATAGGTTCTAATAAAGTAAATATAGTTAAACAAAGTCTGGTGGGATAAAGGATGGAAAAGGAATGGGTCAGACATAAAGCCTGGTGAATGAGAACAAGTTTAATAAGTGATGATTAGGTGATATTAACTTCAAAACTACTCTAAGTGATGTAGGGCCTGTAAAAAGTTTCTATGGATTCCTAAGGTCCAAAACCTAAGGATTCTTATCAAACACAGTCGGTCGAACTATAATTCAAACCACTCACTAAAGATCGGCTAATAATTAGTGTAGGGAAAATCACCTACTGCCATGTCCACTTTTGGTGGAATAAAGATGGAAAAGAAATGGGTTAGACATAAAGTCTGGCGAACGAGAACAAGTTTAAAAAGTGATGATTAAGTGATATTAACTTCAAAACTACTCTAAGTGACGTAGGGTCTATAAAAGGTGTTTGTGGATTCCTAAGGTCCAAAACCTAAGGATGTTGAGACTTGGTTTTGATTCATAACACAAAGCTATCACTACGACATACAAATTTGATGACTGCTACGATAAAAAGAGACAAGGAGATGAGACTTTAAAACCGATGCATCAACTATATTATTTTGTTTTTAAGTCTTAGGTCAGTATTGTTAAAATCTCTCCTCGATTACATATATATTAGCTTATATATTTAATCATTCTATTTTCCAAATATTTTATACATATATAAGCATATAATTAAATTATAAAAGTGTTTTAAAGTTATAGAAATTAATATATCTATGTAAACTGTGTATATTGCACAAATTTCACCAGGTCAGTCGACTGACCCAAAGGCTCAATCGACCGACACTAGAAATTTTGTGCAACATGCACAGCTACATAGATTTACGAATTTAAATTTAAATATTATTTTGAATATTCAGTCGACCGACCCAAAGGCTCAGCAGATTGAATTTCTATAACAACCACTTTTGGAAATGACACGAATTTTTGTGAAGAGATACGAACCTCTATGAAAAGATTGGACGCAACACTTCAATCGAAACTCTTCACCAACTATCGTTGCTTTCTAACCTTTATACATACAAACTCCAACTTGATTCCAAATCACTTAATCACAATCGAATTTTCTTATCTCTCTGATCTAAATCTCTAGAATCTATTTGCTATCATACTTTCAATTATTATGCATTAAAGCAATACTATACATTTCTATTCTTCATATACTTCAAATATATATATATACACACACACACACTCAAGGAGAAGATTACAGGAAGGGTGTACTACAAGTGACAAATTCGTGTTATCATAACACATAAAGTCAAAATTATTTTCTATATTTGTTGAAGTCATGTTCTGCTACTCAGGAAAGTGAATTCCTCTTCGGCTGTTGAGGCGAAATCCTGTTCTACTGCTCAGGTCCCTGTTCGGCTGCTTAGGGGTGTATAGACCTATACCTCCAGGTTAACTGAGGGTTGTTGTTTTAGTGAAATTCCAGAAGGAGTCTGGGACTGGACGTAGGGCGGTGTTCCGAACCGGTATAAAAATCTCTGACGCCATTTTACTATGCTTGCTTTTATATTCCGCATTATTTATTGTAGTGCTATCATCACTATAATCTGTATTATCATATATCCATATTACACGATCCATAGCATAGCACACACTTTCATTTGGTATTAGAGCAAGGTCATCATATAACCGTAACACAGTTATTTGATAATCTAATAATATAGACACTAGCACCAGCACTAGCATAAACACTAGCTTTATTGAAGGACAATCCATTATACGTCCATCACTGTTTAATGGCATGAACTACAACTATTAGGCCACACAAATGAGAATATATATGCAAGCAAATGGTTTTGATTCATGGAATATAAATCAAACCAAATATACTATTCCTACTGAAGAATACTCCACTTGGTCAAATACACAAAAACTAGATGCGACAGCTAATGCAAAAGCCATGAATATGTTGTTATGTGCCTTAGATAAAAATGAGTTTAACTGTGTTAGCATGTAAAATACTGCATACGAAATATGGCGTACACTCAAAATTACACACGAAGGAAATAACAAGGTCAAACAAAGCAAAATATCCATGCTTAAAAGTTAGTTTCAAAACTTTAGAATGAAAGAAAATGAATCTATAAATGATATGTATTTAATATTTCATGATATCTACCATTCATAAGTAGGATTAGGAGAAAAATATTCAAACTTTGATACTGCATCCAAAATCCTTAATTCTTTAATGGAAGAATGGGAAAGAAAAGTTCCGGCTATTGAAGAAGCGAACGATATTTCCAAAATAACTCTGGAAGAGTTAATAGGAAATCTAATGGCTTATGAATTAAATTTGCAGGCTAAAAGAGTTCAAGCTCAAGAAAAAAACAATACAGCATTCCATGTAGAACAAGAAGAATCAGATTCAGACAAAGGCGACCTAGCCTTCATGGCCAAGAACTTCAAGAAATTTTTGAAAAATAGAAAAGGAAACATAAATAATAGCAAGAGAAGTTCAAACAGCAATAAACCATCGTCTTTATCATTTATGGAGTGCTTTAACTGTCACAAAAAGGGGCATATGCAAAAGGACTGTCCAGATCAAAAGAAAGAATATCGAAATAAAAGAAAGGACAAATTCAAAAGCCCTTTTAGTTACATTGGATGATTCAGATTCCTCCTCTTCTTCTTGTGGAAGAGAAAGTGGCAGCAATAATGAACAAGCTAACATATACTTTATGGCCAAAGCTAATGAGGTTAGTGATTTAACTTTTGATGGTATGATAGAAATAAATTCTGAATTATTAGATACCTTAAAAAGTCTTAAAAGAAAATATAAAGAGGCTGTAGAAAATCAGAACAAGGCAGAATACAAAAGAAATATGCTTAAAGACGAGAAGAAAATATTGGAACTTGAGAAAACTCAAGAATCTCTTTCAAATGTTAATTCTCAACTTATTTTATTGAGTCAAGAAATTGAAACTCAAAAAGGAAGAATGATGGTCTTGTTTCTGAAAATCATGCTTTAAAAACTAATATTAAAATGGTAGAACTAGAAAATTCAAGTCTAAAGACCAAAATAGAAGGAATTACTAAATATGTTTCAAATTTTAATAAAAGAAGGGAAAATTTATCTAGAATTTTTGAGAATTCACAATTTGTTAATAATAAAGATGGTTTAGGATATAAGTAGAAAATCAAGAATTCACAATCTAGTAATTTATTCATAGTTAAGTATGATAAAACACCCACACCTTCAAAAAGACTAGTTTTTAAAACTATAAATATCTAGGTACCTAAAACTAATAACAAGTTTATAAGGAAAAAGTATATTAGTTCATTTATAGAAGATGTTCATAATAATAAAAATTATATTTATAAAAGGGATACTAAACCCACTTGGGTTTGGTTTCCTAAGACCTAACTCTAATGACCCTATTAAAAGGTGGGTACCAACATTATCTCATTTTTTTACAGGTCCCATTAAAGAAAAGAAGAAAATGGATACTCGATAGTGGTTGCTCAAAACACATGATAGGAGACAAAGATATGATGATAAATATTACATACTCAGATGAAGGTTCTGTCACTTTTGGAGATAATTTCAAGGGATATATCATTGGCAAAGGCGATGTGAGAAATTACGGTACATCTAATTTATCTCTTCTTACAAACGTTTTATTAGTTAAGAATCTAAAACATAATCTATTAAGTATAAGTCAATTATCTGATAAAGGTTTTAAAATATCATTTTCTGAAAATAAATGTAGTATTCTTGGTCAAAATCAAAATTTTATTTTCGAACGAAATAGAGATTAAAAACATTTACGTTTTGAATATGAAAGTTAATCATAACTCAAAATGTGTTTAATAGCTAAAGAAAATGATCCCCGGATATGGCACAAACGATTCTATCATATCAACTTCAAAAATATAAATAAAATTTCTAAAAGTAATCTTGTAAAAGGATCACCAAAGATGAAATTTAAAGTTAATAATATATGTGACCCATGTCAATTAGGTAAATTAACTAAATCCTCGTTTAAATCTAAGAAAGTTATTTCGACATTACAACCGCTTGAGTTACTTCATATGGATTAATTTGGACATATCCAAATTTCACCCGGTGGTCAGTCGACTGACATAGAAGCCAAAAAAATTTTATATAAGCATGGCCAATCGACTGCCTCAGTGCCTCAGTAGAATGGTCCAGTAAGATTAAAAATTTCGATCTTCAGATTCAGTCGACTGACGCGCTGAGGCAGTCGACTGAATCGAAATCTGATTGCCTTTATTACTTTTACCCACCCACTTTCCTCCTTTTATCTTCTACTTTACCTTCTTTCACCATTATCATCTCAGATTTCAAAATTTACCAAAACCCTAGCCTTTCAAAAACTCCATTTTTATTCTTCAAAAATTCAAATTAATGGCTCCTAAACGAAAGGGACAAGCTTCCTCGTCATCTCAACCTCCGTCAAACGAGAAAATCAAAAGATGGCTATTTGATGACACCGTAATTAGGAGGTGGAGATGAATGCAAGATTCACGGATCTTCGAAGGTTTGTTTGTTAAATTTTCTTATTTCGCTCCATACCTTATCCAAGAGTTAGCTTAAAGGAGCAATTTGGAATCGTTATTCAACATTGATGATAACAAGCACAAAATCAATCAAATAGTGGTGAAATTATTCTACGCAAATCTAAACTTGGGTCACCAAAACGTTCCAAATCAACAGGACAGTGTATGGAGTCTAGTGTGTGGAAAGCCCATCTTTTTCTCATTAAATCGCATGGCTCATATTTTGCAAATAGAAAGTGATTGTATGGAATTGACCTATATTGATTATGACATGGTTGTTCATGACAATGTAAATCATTTGTTTTTAGAAGATGACATGCGTCAACTCAAATCCATGTCTCTACGACCAAAAGCAAGAATTATTCATCGCGCTCTAATGAAAACCATAACTCCAAGATCCGAGAGTTATGAATTTGTCTACGAACATAACTTTAAAGTTTTATATGTTGCTTTCGGAAACATTATAGTAAATTGGTTGTGTTTGATTCTTGAAGAATTCTTAGGCTTCAACAATGGTAGAATGAACGTAATAAACTACGGTGAAAATATTATCTGACTTCTAAAGGCTTGTGAGATTTCGAAACCGGACTCGCCAATTTCTACCGTTGGATGTTTAAATTCTCGCACTTTGGCGTCAATAAAGCTACCGGTTGCTCAACTACCTCCTATCATATCTTTCGAAGAATGGACTCAATGGAAATTATCTCATGACCAACCACAACAACATGGCGAACCATCTCAAGGTCCATCTCGTCAAAGATCAACTCGTCATCAACAAGAAGAAATTTTGATTCCGAATCCGGGCCTTCAATCATGTGAATCGACTTCTATAATATGCTGTAATCAACAAATTCTTCAATCTAATATCACCAAAGTTGACAAGAAACTTGATAAGATCACAGGATTTTTTATGAAATAGTGGCAAGCTATCTCATGTTCTTCCGTGACTTCCACGGCTACTTTAGGCGATCCGGGTAAGCAACCCGTTTTCACTTGGTCTTCTTCTTCCGACGATCAAGCAAGTAGTAGTGGCGAAGATGGAGATGAAGGTGATAGTGCTGTAAGACATCACATAGTGGTAGAGGTAAGCAACCAATGGCTTAAGATGTTTTTTTTAATAAAACATTAGTTTTCATTTTGTATGGCTTCTACTAAATGGCCACTCTGTTTTATTTATCGCAAACACTCTTGATTATGGAAGTTCAATGTATGAATGATTTTTTTTCTCGTAATATCTTTTACATTATAACTTCATATAACTTATTCCCTTTTGTCGATGGAAAAGGGAAAGAAATACTATTGCTAACATTAAGAACGCAGAATATAGAGCGTCAAAAATTCAGGGGGAGTAAGTATTTATGTTTTACACACGCGCACACACACACACACACACATATACACAGTCGAAATCTATACCTATTTACAGGTTATCATCAATCAAAAAGGGAGAGAATGCTGAGACTTGGTTTTGATTCATGACACGAAGCTATCACTACGACATACAGATTTGACGACTGCTATGACAAAAAGAGACAAGGAGACGAGACATTAAAACCGATGCATCAACTATATTATTTTGTTTTTAAGTCTTAGGTCAATATTTTTAAAATCTCTCCTCAGTTACATATATATTAGCTTATATATTTAATCATTCTATTTCCCAAATATTTCATACATATATAAGCATATAACTAAATTATAAAAGTGTTTTAAAGTTATAGAGATATAAATTAATATATCTATGTAAACTGTGCATATTGCACAAATTTCACCAGGTAAGTCGACTGACCCAGAGGCTCAGTCGACTGACACTGGAAATTTTGTGCAACATGCATAGGTACATAGATATACGAATTTGAATTTAAATATTATTTTGAATATTCAGTCGACTGACCCAGAGGCTCAGTTGACTGAATTTCTAAAACAGCCACTTCTTGAAAAGATGCGACTTTTTGTGAAGAGATATGAACCTCTAGGAAAAGACTGGACGCAACACTTCAATCGAAACTCTTCACCAATAGTCATTGCTTTCCAACCTTTATAAATACAAACCCCAACTTGATTCCAAATCACTTAATCACAATCGAATTTTCTTATCTCTCTGATCTAATTCTCTGGAATCTATTTACTATCATACTTTCAATTATTTTGCATTAAAGCAATGCTATACCTTTCTGTTCTTCATATACTTCAAATATACATATCTATACTCGAGGAGAAGATTATAGAAAGGGTGTACTACAAGTGACAAATTCGTGTTATCAGAACATGCAAAAGTCAAAACTATTTTCTGTATTTGTTGAAGTTCTGTTCTGCTGCTCGGGCGAGTGAAGTCAACTTCGGCTGTTGAGGCGAATCCTATTCTTCTGCTCAGGTCCCTGTTTGGTTGCTCAGGCCCCTGTATAGACCTATTCCTCCGGATTAAGTGAGGGTTGTTGTTTTTGTGAAATTCCAGAAGGAGTCTGGGACTGGACGTAGGATGGTGCTCCAAACCAGTACAAAACTCTCTGGTGCCATTTCACTATACTGCTTTTATATTCTGCATTATTTACTGTATTGCTATCATCACTATAGTATGTATTATCATATATACATATTACACGATCCATAGCACAACACACACTTTCAAAGGATTCTTATCAAACACAATTGGTCGAACTACAATTCAAACCACCTACTAACTATTGGCTAATATCCTTTGAATTATCCAAGAATAACTATCATTACTACGCACGAGAGAGAACCCTAAAATGCAAACTCTTAAAGTGACTCGGCGTATGCATCCATTGTCTACCTCATGATCTAGTGCCAGACACCCATTACAGTAGCCATTTACCATCCCTAAATTAGGGTCCACCTATACCACGATGCGCGAGTTCCATGGGTACAAGAACTCCTATTAGGATCAGGCACACTCACCTACTATCTCCATAAGTGCTACGTGTCACCAGAAAGGAATATCCCCTACGTGTCTGCGAAATACATCGCCTTAGTCGATTCTTTTCTTTCATTCGGGTATTTAACTATCACCTAATTTTCAATGACATATAGTCCTTTGATAGGGATTTACAGCCTAGCATTTCTTTACAGGGGATTTACGGTCCTACACTTCTCTTGATAGAGGATTTACGACCCTACCACTCTAGTCTATTCGCCTAGCTCAGAGATAGGCCCAAATAATCAATTTTCAATTCATATAATTTTTATACTAAATTATATATATTTTTATTTAAAATTCGAGCCTTAGCAGAGGTTTAATTTGCACATTTTCCCGTCGAAGGATCAACCTAGACCTTCCCAAGTTCGACCGCTATCGGTCGACCTTTAGGGTTCTTAGGTCAACCAGTCGAGAGTAAAATTGGAGGTTCGCTTTAACATCATACAAGGTTTAATTAACTCAATAAATGCCCAATTGATGTAAAATGATTTCTAGGGTTTTATTGATCAAACTAGGGTTATTACAATCTCAAATTAAATTAATAAGTTCAATTCTAGGGTTCTAACAAATCAAATTTGAGTTTAAAATATCAATTACGGTTCTAACATCCTAGATCATTTAAAATAGATTAAATTTAATTACATTAATCTAATTACCAGATTTATGCCCATTTACCTCAAGTGTAAGCTTTAGATCTTGTGAATTTGGCCTTCAATCGATGGTTCTTCTTAATCTTCCCCTTGATCGCCTTACTCCTTACTATGATTTTTTTTATTTGGATTTTTTGAGCTTGAGAGATTAGGGTTTCAAGAGAAATTTTAACAGAGTTATATTATTGTAAGATTAAAACTAAAGTTAGTGTTTTGGTTATGATGTCATTTACAGGGTTAGGCTATCTCTAAGGATCTTTATATCAATCTCAACTGCCATCTCAACCAACCCTTCTCTACCAAATGAATGCAACCTCCTAAGTAGGTATAAATGCAGTTCTAGATATATGTGTGACCATATAATTTATATGAAACATCCATATACACAACATCCACTAGCATCCAAGAATCAAGAAAACAATGCGACAAAACATAAGCCTATGTGTGTGTACCTAAAAGATATGTTGTCCAAACGTGTGAAAAAGCATAATGCAAATAATACATCTAGATTTATCAATTAGTATCCATCATCCATACCATGTCCTGCTGACATGTTTACAACTATTCTTAACATCCAATAGTCTATACCTAAAGGGTATACCGCCTAAGTCTTATACAAAAGAATTCTACGCATATGAAAACTAAATTGGAAATGTACTAGAAAATAGTTGTAGATGGGTAGCATGGATATTCTCCTTGGGCTCTCATGCACACTTTGTTGGGTCGTCTCCCCATTGGACTTTGACAAGTCTTATCTCTTTGTTGCAAAGTCGCTTTGTACCATGCTCTAAAACACAAGTGAGTGCACGATGAATAAGTGAATCTCGCTCAACCTCCTCTAACTAACTCGACTCAAATACGGTAGTGGTATCATGCATGCAATTCTGCAAGTGTGACATATGGAAAACATCATGTACCCCTGCTAACTTCTTCGGGAGTTCTAGTCTATATGCTAACTTCCCTACTCTATCTACTATCGGAACTGCTCCTACAAATCTCGGTACTAGCTTTTTTTATGTACCAAATCTCATCACATGCCTAAGGGGTGAAACTTTCAAAGATACCATGTCTCCCACTACGAAGTCCGACTCCGTATGTCTCCTATCAACATAAGATTTCTACCTATCTTGAGTAGTCTTCATCCTTTTATGGATCAATTCCACCTTCTTTAATGTCTCTCTCACCATCTCCGGTCCAAGAATAATCCTATTCATCGTATCCCACCAACATGGTGGTTATTACTGTGTCACCAAACAATGCCTCAAATAGTGCCATCCTAATGCTAGCCCGATGACTTTTGTCGTTGGTAAACATCACTAATGCAAATGATCCTTCCAAGAACCTCCATAGTCTATAATGCACATCCATAGCAAATCCTCCAAACCCAATCACTATCTTCGTCTGTCCATCAGTGTAACAACCCTTATTTAGAGGCACAAAGCTAAGTGCTAAGATGTTGTAGTCAACCATAGTATTAACTTCTGACGACTGAATACGACTATGTTAATGGTATCTATAATATCAGAAGCATTTGAATATGAAACAAAATCACAGATTTCAAAAATACATTTTCATATTAAGTTTCTAAAACACATGTTTCACATTCAAATTACATAACCCCACAATCGTTTCCTAGGTTATGATAGAATATATTCTTTACATAATTATGCCAAGAGCGACATATGATGATGTCCCCTTGGTTGACCAGATTACTATATAGACATAACTGTATTAGATACAAGCGAAATAAAACAAAACAAAATGACGACTTCTAAACAGTTATCCGTCAGCCACCTGCTCGTCTCCGGGAGATTTTTTTATCAACCTACTAAAACCTATAAAACCTCAAACCTCGGCCTACTCAAATCAATTGTGAGCACTCGATAGTTTAAAGGAAAAACATAAACTTCGAGTCAGACATAAAGCCTGGTATGAATAATAATTTAACATCTCAAACCATTTAGATATCTAGTGAGGACATGCCACATAGCAGAATGGTGTTTCCTCTCACTGGTATCTTAAAACCTTTATAAAACCATATATTGTGCTCTTGCATCCACAATGGTTAAAATATAGTGATTTTGAAATATTATGATGATATACGTACAATTTAAAACTTTCTGGATTCCCCGTCCTCCATTTAATTGACTCCCTATCATATTTATAGTTTCTAGGGTTACCATTAGCCCACTTGTTTATATGGGCTTACTAATAACCTTTATATAATATATGGACTCTCTATCATATTTCATAGTTTTCATGGGTGAACTATGAACTCTATTAGCCCCTACCAATTAACTTAATTAATTCATGGTTCCCTGAACCTATTATTGACTTTAATAACTTATCTCTTATCCTTGTTTTCATAGGTTGACTAGGAACCTAATTATACCTCCAATAACTTCTTTCTTATCCTAGATTTCATGGGTTGACTAGGAACCTTTTGACTATTGTCAATAATTTAATTCGGATATAGTTTTCACGGGTGCACTACAAACCAATTGGTCCCTGTCAACCACTCTTTATAACATAGTTTTCATGGGATCACTACGAACCTATTGGTAACTCCAATAACTTCCTAATCATAGTTTCCATGAGTGCACCATGAACCTGTCTCTCTGACAACTTCCCTATTTAGGCATCCTATATTCTAGTCTCCCTGACCTCTTGGATGCAATTCTAATCATCTAGAAGTTTAATCAATTTATATTCACTACTGGGTTAACTTAGCTAGTCCTTCTACCCTTTTATCCTCAAAATGCGTTTATAGGTCCATTATAATGTGAATATATTTATATTTGCAGAAGCAACCATAATTACAAAACAATACCACTTTAATGAGTTTAATGTCCTTGAAATGATTTTCATATAAAACATGGTTAATTCCTTTAACTTATAATTTTATCAAGGAAAGCTTCTTCTAAAAATCATTTTAAAATTCCTTTAATTTAGCCATAGGTTTTTCCTTTAAAAATGAGTTTGGGTTACAAAGCCTTTCGAATCATTCGAAACCATGCTTTTGACCTCATTGGATACCCTCCTTCGAAATCATATAGACATATCTTCAAAACATTAGGCTCCTGCCTTTCAAACACCTTAAAACCTTCCTTTCAAAAACTTTCGAATGTATTAAAGTACAACATTTAACTTTAGAAGCATAGCTTCGAAACCTATTGAAAGTACCTCTTTCGAAAACATTGAAAGGCCCTCTTTCGAAACTATTGTAAGTATCCCTTTCAAAGCCATTGGGTTTATATTTTAAAATATCATTTGGGTCAAGTGCACAAAATTGAAAGCATCTCTTTTGAAACCATTCTTTATCTCATAAAAGTATTGGGGAAAACTTGAGGGTATCGGCACCATCCTTATAAAAGCATAAAACATCTAAGTAAAATATTATACGATTGGCTTTGAAACCCCTTTTGAAACCATTGTCTTTGAAACCCTAACCCATTTCGAAAGCTATAGAAAGTGGCTTATATTTATAAAAACAAAAGGTACCTTTTGATAGCATTGGTATCTTCAATACCGTCAGAAGGCTTAAAATCACAGTAGGGTTTTGGTTGAAACTACCTCTTTCGAAAGCTTGGATTCGAAAACAAAGTAACTATTCGAGAAGCTACTTCTTAAGAGGCAGTAGCTCTCCTTCGAAAGCTTGTTTTAAAATACCATTTTGAAAGCATTGGTTTCAAGTCCTTCCAAAACCTCTTTGTAAATAGGCAAGCGCTTTTCTTTAGAAAACAAACCAAAGGCCTCGACCCCTTCGGAAGCTACGTATCGACACCCTACCTTCCGCCTTTCTTTAATCCACTACGTACTAACTAAGTGATACCATGTGTATTAGTTTCGGCTTCATTGGTTTTGACCTGCTAGGTTTCGACCTGATTGGTAGGGAAAGGTCTAAGTCGAAAGGATCCTTTCAAAAGTAATGGGACCTACTTTTCTGAGTAAAAGGCTGTTTTTACCAAATAAAGTAATCTTTTTGTAACTAACTTGCACATATGTAAACACTTGATTGGTTACCTTAAACTTTTAAATTATTTTACACATAATTGTCGCATTTTCTCAAAACTAAAAACTGAATTAGGAAAATAGGCGTAGGGAAGAAGTTGTAAAAAAATTAGTCTCAAAGACAACAAGTTTTCTTTTTAGTGCAAAGGACACTTTTTAGTGTAAACAGAAAATGATAGTTACAACTATCATACTGTGATTTATGCTAGAAAATGTCCTTCAGCCTAAAAAGTAAACTTCTTTTCCCTAAAACTAAACTTTTCTTGAATTTTTTCCTCGAGCCTAAAAACCTTAAGCTGAATAACATTAACAAATAAGCCCTTCCCAATTAACACCAATTAAATCATTTAGGTCCTCCTTTCAAGATAATTTAATTTCCATAATAAATCTCTTAGTAAAAATCTCCAAAAGTCACGAAAATTCACTTTAAATATATTGTCTAACATACATAAATTTCAAACCTAAATTCCTAGTATAACAACCAAAAAAGTTTTGAACATGTTTCCTTTCAAAAATTTATAATCAATTCTCCACGGCTTGGAAAATTCTAAAAACTTAAACCTAACTCCAAATCATGTTTCCCATAATGTGTAAATTTTCCATGGCATTTAAAAATCATTTACTCTCGGTTTTTCCCTAAAACCATATATACTCATAATGAAACCATTGGATTAAATCAAACATATTATGAATCCAAGTATATCATCAAAAATCATCATATTAGATTTAATATCAAATTCAAAAATCAATGATCATATAAAATCCAAAATAGAGATATCCTGATTATTATTCACCTTAGATTGGATAAGGAAATTAGAGTTGAGATTGATTCTTCTAGCTTGATCCTAAACTTTAAACTTGAATTTATGTTCTATTCTTACTCCTTAATGGTTGGTTTTACTTTTCTTTCTCATTTTTATTTTTTCTTATAATAAAATGATCTTGAATGGTATAGTGATAATAGTATAAAGGTAGGAACAATGACCCTAATGCCCTTATGTTAATTTAATTATTATTTAACCATTAATACGCCCATTAAAGTTAATTAAGCATGGGTTTACTATCAAATCTCAATCTCCTTGCCACTCTACGGTATTCTATTTAATTTACTAATTAAATCTCCTGAATAATGTTATCGAAAGTAGGGGTGTTATAATCAGTCTACGGATGATATGCAGTACTCAAACTCAACTCAGTCTCTAATGCTTCCCAAAGACTCCTCCAGAACCCACTAGTGAAAAGTGGATCTCGTTCACTAACTATATTCATAGGAACTCTATATAGACGAACGAGCTCTCTCATATATAGAACTGCCAATGACGCCGCCGTCTTAGTACACCTCACTGGTATGAAATGAGCGCATTTGGTCAACCGATGATTATGACCCAATTACTCACATTCCCTCTTCTACTCCTAGGTAGCATCAATAAAATCCATGGAGATACTTTCTCAATTCCACTGAAGAATATCTACTGGATTCTTTTACTCCGCATAAACCCTTTAGTAAGTCATACATCTAGCTCTGTACTCCATTACTTACTTCTTCATACAGGGCCAATAGAAAACTCGCTTCATATCACGATACGTCTTTTCACCACCGAGATGAATAGTCATCCTTAAATGGTGAGACTCTGCTAATACTACATCAACCAAATCTACATTACGAGGAGCACAAAGCCTATCATCTCTCTATAACCATCCTAATCAGTCAACGGAATAATACCACAAATGACTCGATGACTCTCCTCTACCAAACCCCTCAAAAATATCTACTAGCTCCATATCATCCTTCTACTTAATACGCTACCTCAAGGTAGGCTGAACTTCTAAAGCTGTTTGTAATCCAAGGGTAATATCCGATGATGGTCGAAAGTCAAAGGTAGGTTTATACTCCAAATGTCTCCACTCTAAGAACAAGGGACACAATGCTGCTCTCTGTCTACTTAAAGAATCTGCCACTACATTACCCTTGCCAAGGGTATAAGAGATACGAAATCATAACACGCCAAGAACTCCATCCACCTCTACCGTCTGAAGTTCAGGTCCCTTTGGGAGAGCAAATACTTCAAGGACTTGTGATCCATATATAGCTCAAATCACTCTCCTGAGAGATAATGCCTCTATGATTATAGTGCAAAGACGATTATTTCAAATTCAAGATCATATGTAGGACAGTCCCTCTCGTGGGTTTTTAGTTGTTTACTAGCATAACTCACTATCCTTCCTTCTTGCATCAACACCGCTCCTAACCCCGTTTTATAGACGTGAATATAAACTAGAAATGGCTTCGTCCCATCGGGTAGTTCCAAAATTGGTGCACTAGTAAAAGCCCCATTTAACTTGATAAAAGCATCTTCAGACTTTGCATTCCACAAGAAAACTAAATTCTTCTTGGTAAGAAGGGTCAATGGGGCAGAGAGCTTTGCTAAGTCCTTAATGAACTTGCGATAGTAGCTCGCCAAGCTAAGGAATCTTCTCACCTCTAATGCATTCTTTGGAGCATGCCAATAGTGAACTGCTGCCACCTTACTAGGGTCAACTGCCAACCCTTTTTCTAAGATGATATCTCCCAAAAACAGTACCTCCTCTCTCCAAAAGTGGCATTTAGAAAACTTAAACCCTCAGCTTATATGCATGGAGTGTACTGAGCACTTCTCCTAAGTGTAATGCATGCTCCTCCTTACTCTTCGAGTAAACAAGAATATCGTCCATAAATACCACTAAAAATTTGTTAAAAAATCCCTAAATACTCGGCTTATCGGATCAACAAAAAGGTAGTTTCATTGGTCAGTACGAAGGTCGTGATTAACCACATATATAATCTATCAAGTGCATGGAATGATGTCTTCTAGATACTGTCCTCGACTATACACAACTGATGGAATATGATAGCCAAGTCAAGTTGTGAAAACAATCTAGCTCCAACTAACTTATCAAAGAGATCGTCTATGCTAGGCAACGGATAACGATTCTTCTTTGTCGGTTTATTTAGCTCCCTATAACTGACGCAAAGTCTGAGAGAACCATCCGCCTTGGTGGCAAAGATGACCGATTCTCCCCACTCTAAAATACTCGTTTAAATGAAGCCTTTCTCCAATAACTCATTAACCTACTTATTTAATTCACAATTTTTCTTTGGATCCATATGCCTCAATGGTAAGGCGACGGGTCTAGCATTCTCTACAAGATAGATCCTAAACTTGATCTCTTTCTATGGCAGCAGACTGGTAACCTCAGCAAAAACATCTTGGAAATCTCTAACTATAGGCATTGTACTAAGCTATGTTCACTACACGTGCTCAACCTAACAATCCTCCTATCACGGTCTATAATAGCCCCATACATAGTCATCCAATCCATGCCTAATATTAACCAAAACCTAGAAAATCCCAACACAGAGGCATCACAATCAAACTCGACCCATAGGATAAACAACTCAAACCCCTACGTAACATAGACAAATAGGCTGATCCTCTTACGTGGTTTGACAAAACTATGGGGTTTGTGACTATATAATGTGTAAGTGCAAATCATTAACAAGTATACTAGAAATGAAAGAAAGTGAAGCTCAAGTATCAAATAAAGTGCGAATAGATGAGCCGGAAAGAGTCAACACACCTTCAATCACAACCTTCTTACCCTAGTGTTCCGTTAGCTATGCACTTAAGCTAGGGACTATCTCTAGTGCATAAGCTAGAACCACTTGAGTAGGAGCTTTTGATGGTGCTTTGCAAGCTCACTTCAAATGCCTAAACTGGTCACAATTATAACACTTTATCTTTGAGCAATCCAACCTACACTCATTAGCAAAATGCCTCTGTCTACCGCATTTGTGGCACTTCCAGTCCTTTTGGATCTTTATATTCGTTCCAAGTCCTTCCTTCTTCTTATTATTCTAGTGCCCTTCCTCTACAGCCTTTTAAGCCTCCTCTTTCTCTTCCTTCTTGAAGATGGCAGTAAGCAAAGCTATCTCCAATAACCCCTCATAGGTAGCGCTTATCGGAATGTGACTCAAGCAAAATCTTATAGAGGTTGGTTCAGTCCTTTAGCAAATTTAAGAGCCTTCTTGTGTGGTGTACTAATCAACTCCATAATGAATCTAGATAGCTCATTAAATAGATTCACAAACTTCTTGATAGACATATCTCCCTGCTTGAGATGAATAAACTTCTCCAACCGATTACCATCCTCCAGTTTACATAGGAACTTAATCCCAAACCTCTTAAAAAACTCATCATAAGAAATATTATCTCCATCAATGATCGACTGAATAACCCCCCACCAACTCAAAGCCTCTCCCTGTAACTACCAGGTAGCTAACTGTCCCCTCATAACATCAGTCAAGCCTATTAGACCAAATATCTCTCACAAGCGCGGATACATTCCGTCGAATTCACATAAGAATCTGTCCTTAAATACGGTTTTCCTTTAAGACTAGAAATATTTGCACAAGTAAACAAAATCTGGAGCAGTAGGTGGGCGGGTGGAAACCTCACTCATCACTCTCCCCACATGCTCTCTAAGGGGATTGAGCACGGCCTTTCCCTTAGCCTGAAGGTATCAGTGGAACCATATAGGAATGTTTATGCATGGGATTTTGGTAGAATCGCCAGAGCTAGAACTTACGGGATTAGTCATCTACTATCTGTAAATTTTAAGGATTCTATTAACAACATTTCATAGATGTTAGGCATAAAAAGAGGAATAACATAAACACAATTCAAAGATAGCATAGGCATGAAACGAGGTATTATCAAATATAGCTTTTGAAATACTTTATTATTTATATATACACACACACACACTAGTAGAAAGTCCATTTTGAAAACTTGGAAAACCATCTTAAAAATCCCTTTAAAAACCATTTTTACCAAAAGCTTTTCAAAATACATATCTTACTATGGTTCTAATCCTAAGGAAATTTAACTTATGCTCTGATATTAACTATAACAACCCACACATCACGACACACAACAAATGTTGTCACGTCGAGAAATTCAATTGTTGAGGTTTTAACCTTTGACAATTCGAAGACTAAGACGAACAGATATAACTTAGAACATTTCATAATGAAAAGACAAACCGACTATCCAAAACCTATCATCAGCGAAGAAATAAGATATGTAAAAATCATAGAAAATACCAGTCTCGGAAAATATCAAATAATAATCTCAGAAAAATATCAGTACGAAATCCAAATCAAATTACAGAAAACATATATCCACCATAATCCGATACAAGAAAAATAGTTGTGCTAATATAATAAAACGATACATGAGGAGAAGATGTGACAAAAGTAGACTCCAAATGAAGCATTAGTCTCTCTAAGAATCTGAATGAGCAAATCACCTACTGCCCTATTCACTTTGGTGGGAAAAAATGGAAAAGGAATAGGTCAAACATAAGTTCTTGTGAATGAGAACATGTTTAACAAGTGGTAATTAAGTACAATTAACTTTAAAACTACTTTAAGTTATGTAGGGTATGTAACAAGTGTTTGTGGATTCCTAAGGTCCAATATCTAAGAATTCTTATCAAACACAATGGGTTGAACTAAAACTCGAACCTCCTACTAATGGTCGGCCAATGTCCTTCAAACAATCCAAGAATTCCTACCATTACTATACACAAGAGAGAACTCGGGAATGCAAACTCGCAAAGTGAGTCATCGTATGCACCCATTGTCCACCTCTCAATCATAGTGCCAGACGTCTTTTACACTAGCCACTTAGCATCCCTAAATTGGCATCCATATTTACCAAGATGCATAAGACCATGCGTATAAGAACTCCTGTTATGATCAGGCTCACTCACCTGGTATCTCCATAAGTGTTGCACGCCACTATAATGGAACATACCTGATTATCTATGAAATGCATTGCCTTAGTCAAGTCAACTCTTTTCTCTCATTTGTATTTAACTATTACGCAACTTGCAACGAGCTATATTCCTTTGATGGAGATTTATGTCCCTACCATTTCTTCACAAGGGATTTACTGCCTTACACTTCTCTTGTAGGAGATTTGCGGTGCTACAACTCTAGTTTGTTCATCTAGCTCAGAAATAGGCTCAAACAATCAATTTCCTATTTATATAATTTTTTTACTAAATTATATATTTTTTATTTTAAACCTGGACCTCGGGCCGAGGTTCAATATGTGTATTTTCCAGTCGAACGGTCGATCTAGACCTTCCCTGGGTTGACCATTACCAGTCGACCGCTAAGGTATCCAGGTTGACCGATCGTGAGTAAAATTTAGGGATTCGACCAATTTTTAGTTGTCGGTTGTTTTATAATTAATTTCATCAATTACCGTAGTTAATTAATTCCATTAATAAACAATTTTTACTTATTAATTTTCCAACTTTAATCAGTTCTAGTGTTTGTGAATTAGGGGTGCTAATTTGACATCGTACAAGTTTTAAATAACTAAATAAATTCTCAGTTAGTATAAATTGGTTTCTAGGGTTTTGTGGATCAAAATAGGGTTATTACAATCTTAAATTGAATTAACAAACTCAATTCTAGGGTTCTAACATATCTAATTTGGGTTTAACATATGAAATTAGGGTTCTAACACCCTAGATCATTTAAAATAGATTAAATTTAATTACGCTAGTTAAATTACCAAATTTATGCACACTCACCTCAAGCCTAAGCTCTAGATCTTATGAATTTGGCCACCAATTGATAGCTCTCCTTAATCTTCCCCTTGACTGCCTTGCTCCTTACTTTGAATTTTGATTTGGGTTCTTAGGGTTTGAGAGATTAGGGTTTTAATGAAAAATTTGATAGAGTAACGTTACTATAAGTTTGAAACTAAAATTAGGGTCTAGGTTATGATGTTATTTATAGAGTTAGGCTATCTCTAAGGGCCCTTAGATCAATCTCAGCTGCCATCTCAACCAATCATCTAACCCTTCTTTACCAAGAAACTAATCATGGCAATTAAAACCTGTCATAACGGAGCGATTAAATCTTAGTTTTTATCGATATGGGTTGATTTCTTCGGGGCATGGGTCAACCGCTATCAGTCGACCTAGAAACCTTCTAGGTCGATGCGATACTTATAAACTTTTAAGTTTTTGTTTATTTTTTTTCTAATTACGTTCTAACTCCTATAAATCCTCTATTTAACTCAGATTACGAAGTAATATATATGAAAATCATCCGAAAAATTGCTGTAAATGCAATGGTGCAAGTTTCATAGTCGAATTTGAACGTCTATGAAAATTTGCCTTTAGGTCCTCATTTTAGCTAAATTTTTAATTTTCTTACTAAACTCTCTTTTTAATTCCTATTAAATTTCATGTGAATTTCTATGATGTTACAAATATGGAAAAGAAGTTTACCTTATGGATTTGGCCAATAAGTGACACCTGTTCTCTGAATCATCATTGAATTTCAAAAAATCAACACCCTATCTTTGTAGGAGGCAAATGAAATATGTTTCTCTTTATTTTATTTGATGTGATGTTTTGATCTGATTTGGAGTAGAATAAATTTAGAAAATAGCAAAGAAATTTTCGACCATGGTTTGTAGAAAAGAGGAGAATGAACGGATAAAATGAAGTTGATTAAATAAAGTTAAAGAGGAAGGTTTCATTATTATTTAGAGAAAGAAACCTTTTGTCACTCTCATTATTTAAAAATTCCCTTTTAATTCCCGCTAGTTAGATCTCATTCATATCCCTTTCTTCTCTATAGAATAGCCTTTCATATTATACCATTACATGGTATGTTTATTTCGAAATCTTATGAAGCAATTATCTCTATTTAAAACTTGTTTAAATATGTAGTGATATTGTATATCGATATGTGCATATATAACTTTAACGTATACATTGAAATAGTTAGTAACAAGACCAAAATCATAAAATAAATTAATATTTAATATTTCTTAAATATTAGTTAATATAATCAATTCATAACATTTTATAAATTTAGTAAATCGTGTAGTTTTTGGAGAATTCACAAATAAAGTTATGTGACTCAGAGATGAGAATTGAATCGGCAATTAATATTGCACAGTTCAAATATTAACGTTCACATATCACGTTAGCTAGGTGTGACAGTTTATCCAAATTCATAGGCCTTTTAAGTGAAATCATATTTTATATTATCTGACACATCCCATTTAATAATAATAGTTTACACACATTCTCTTCATCGGCACTGTATCATTTAGAATTTATGAAATTTGGTTTTGGTAAAAATTCTAGTTTCGTCCTAATTCAACTCAGTTAGTCCATAAACAAATCAACGATTTAATAATAACATTTATTATTAACCGTTCTACTTTGGTCATAGATTTTGACTTTGAGTTGACTACATTTGACCATGATACTAACCTTTACAACTTAGGAGATGAATTATTTATTGAACAGTGCTTCACTTCCAATGTTTCAACTCAGACTCAAATATAGTCGATTGATGGATTGTCATGTCATGATTTGACTATGATCAAAGTGGAGTATTCACATTAAAATTCCACTGTATTCTCAAGTCAATGAAACTGTGTAATATCGTCACTTACGGATTTTTGGTTTGACTTAGTTATTATTAATTAACAAGAACTTTTAGTACAAGTGATTTTATAGTTATCTAATAACTACAAGTACGTAACCCAATGGTACCCCCAGAAGCTACGAGTAACACACTGCCCAACATTTAGAGAGCATTATGAACTTTGGTCTCGAAGGATGTAATGGTATCTTTTCATGAAACATCTCGACCAGTATGTTATTCTATGTTTTGATAATTTTCTCATGATTTCAACCATTTGTAATTATTATCACAAAACATATTGCTTAAGGATTTTCTATTTATATACTTTAAATTAATTACTTAACTTATTGTATCACAATATAACAAAGTATATAATAGAATCTAAGTACCTTAATTACAAACATGGTTGGTTATAGAGCTAGATATATGTAACAAATTACATAATTGCCCCTAAGGCATATCCCTAACTCTCTCAGGCTTGAAATTTTAGATTTGGAAGAGAGAAAAGGAAGAGAGAAGGTAATGTGAATGGATTGAAAAGTGGAGAGGGGTGGCTGTTTATAGAGAAAGCGAATGGGTCTTGGGTCCATCACCATCCTCTTTTAATATCGACAAACTCACCTCCTTTATAACTCAAAATCCATGACTCTAAACACCTCAATGTCTATGACTAAAAGATTTGGAAATGTCCATAATGAAAGTGTCCTCAAGCCCTAATTTCATCGCATGCAAAAGTGAACTTTCTTGGTCATCTATCAAACGACTCCCGATACATAACTCAAAATCCATTGTTCCAAACATATAAATATTTATACTCAAAAAGGCCAGAAATGACATTCCAAAAATAGTGGAAGTAGTCTTAGACCTTGATTCCATTGTCTCCAAATTTTGAATTTTTAGGCCGTCGATTATGACAATATTTTAACATTTAAATAAATCATTTAAATATTTCGATCGAAATATAGGTTGAGAATTATATCCATTGGCTTTGCATCACACCTTTTGTCGATGCTAATTCAAACTATAAAGTAAGTCTAATCATTAAGCTTGCCAATATCCTTGGCTCCATCTTACATCTACGTAGGAAGTCATATCCATCTATATACTGTAATTGGGTCCACTCCAAAAATATAGCTTCCAAACTTGCATTTCTCCTCTTCAAGGCATCTACTACTGCATTCCTATTACCGAGCATCTAGGATATGTCAATGTCATAAGAGGATAAGAAATTTAACCATCTTTATTATCGTAGGTTAAGGTCCTTCCATTACAAAAAGGTACTTCAACAACTTATAGTCGGTGAACCACCGAACCATTATTCTAACAAGCAATGCCTTTATGCCTTCGATGCAAATAATATAACAGCTAGCTCTAAATCATGGGTTGAATATCTCTTCTCGTGCAGTTTCAGTTTCATACTCAAATAAGCGACAACTTTACCAATTTGCATACAGCCCCAAGTCTACTATCACACGCATCTACATGTACAGTCAACTACTCATTCCTATATGTGATGACCTACACTAGTGCATTCATTAAATTCTCTTTCGAATAACAAGCTCATGCTCAAAAATTATGTTCCAAGAAAAAGTGCTATTCTTCTTCATTAGTTGTGTCAATAATGCGACTATCTTAGAGAACTCCTTAATGAACATACTATAATAACCTACAAATCCTAGAAAGCTTCTTATATATTGCATCCTTATGTCTTCCTAATCTTGGATTATTGCTACTTTGATAGGATCTAAAACGACTCAACCCATGAACTTCACTTTTGTCCTCTACAAGTGACACTTCAAAAGCTTTGCTCAAAGTTGATGCATTCTCAATGACTCAACCACCACTCTCAAATGTGTCTTCTATTCCTCTTATGTCTGTGAAAAAAATAGAATATCATGGACAAATACAAGTATGATCTTGTTAAGATGATCTTTGAAAACACATTTCATAAGATCAACAAAGTGTGTTAGTGCATCCCGAATGGCATAACCAACCACTTATAAAATCCCAATAGTACATGGAATGCGGTAATCGGAACACCGTCCCTTGCCACTCTATGTTGGCGAGATTACCCAATCCAATTGACAAACACCTTCACTTCATGATGCTGAGCGGAGAAGTCATCTATATGCAATAGAGGAGGCTTGTTTCTTCTCTCACCTTACTTAGCTCATGGTAATTGATAAAAAGCCTCAAAGATTCATTTTCCTTAGTGGTTAATACTGCATTTTCCCTTTTTTGTATGTACATTTTGGAATAAAATTCTTCCTTGGTGACCATTTACTTGCATCTCTAGCTCTCATTACTCTTCGGGTGTCATTCGTTCCCAAAGCATAACAAAAAATATGGCATCTTTCACAAGGTCAATGTAATCTCCTTGAAAATGTCAAGATAAGTTCTTATTATAGGTATTAATGATAAACCATCATACATGATCTCATACGAATACAAAATGCTAACTGTCACTACATCCCAGGATACACAGCTCAACTCTTGCCTATGCCCATTGTCACTCCCTATCAACACTAATAACCATTCACAATTGAGTACTACGCCATATTAATGAAGCCAAAACATCCTTAAAATAATCCCAAACCTAACAAAACCAAGTACAAACAACTCACGAGCAAAATTGCATCCATGACTCAATAATATAACGTAATGAGAAACCATAGTAAACTAGCTAAACATACCATGAGATTCGACACTACCAGGGGTCTGTCTAATAGATTAGGCCTCAACCCTAACCTATCTATTGAGTTACTAGAAATAAATGAATGTAATGCTCCCGTGTTAAACAAAACTCGAATAGTTGTATCATAAATGGAAAGCTACATTAAATGGTGATGCCCTTCTCCTTCTCTAATAGTGTTGTCGAAGAGTTGGAAATAGAAATCAGTGCATAAGATATTAGCACTTGTCTATCCTTAGTTGGATGTGGGCTCACTTGTGGTTTGGCTACATCCATAAGGATAACAACTAGCTTTGACTTTGGATACAAGCCCTCATGCTTCAAAGCCTTCTCCATAATTCTTTTGAACATTTAGTCAATGTGCTTTACCAAGTGCTCTTTGGGATAGTCATTCTATTTAATAATGAACTTCTCATTCTTCTTCAGTGGAGTGTTGATGAACGACATCTCATACTTCGAAAATAAGTCAAACTCAACCACATACTCAATTTTAAACATATCTCCTTGCTTCAAGTTAGCAAACTTCCCAAATAAGACAGATTTCTAAGGAGCACGAAGGAAATTTTCTTTAAAGAAAACCTTCAATTGATTCCAGGTAAATTGATTCTTAGGAGAAGTAGCCTAAACTAAATTCTACCAACCTATTGCTCTACCCTAAAGTTGTTGTGAGTGCAACTTCCTCCTCCAAGCATACTCCATCTCAAAATCAACAAACTTCTGATCATGAGTATCTAGCCATCCCTCACTTCCATAAAAGATTCAGTCCTTATACATAGGTTTCCTTCAAGGCCTGCATAGTCCTTGTTAGGCCAAGCGAAATCAACATTTGGCGCATGCTTGACGGCCAAATTTCCATCGGATTAGAAAAATAGCCAAAAAATTAATTAAAAATTAACCGCAAGCACACGGCATACAATTTTAATACGGGTCAATCCATGGGGAATTAATTAGATTTTAAATTTTCTATTCAAAGCAAGAGTTAAAGTTGTGCTTATCTAAGAAAAAATGTAAATAAACTATCAAAAGAAGATGGATAAAAATAGGAGAGTTTGATGGAAATTTAGAGGTAATTTCCTTCTCACGATCACATAAATCAACAAAATGAAATTATGATCTCTCTTTTGGTTATTAGTGAATTTAGTTGATATGTTTATCAATAAGTATGGAATATTTGTGCTATTAATTCGCCCAATATAAACCATAAAACTTTAACATACCCACTAAACCACTTGCTAACTCTCATGAAAATTGACAATGAGCTTGAAAATAAAATCTATTCTAAGCATGATCTATTCACTATTGATTAGTAGTATAGACCATCAAATTTTGATTTTAAAATTCACTTGATTACCATAATCATATGTGGATGAAGAGGTAATTTGTGTTTCAGTTTGTTTAAGCATAGCCTGTTTGGTGTCCACAGCATAGACTATCCAATTCAAAGTTAAAACCATAAAATGAAACAACATCAAATATTGTCATTAAGCATAAAAGGAGATCACAAGTTATCAAAATGTTAATCTACTTGATTAAGTGAGCTTCATTACCCCTAAATTGAAGGGGTTTAACCTCTCATATTTGTTAACATTTCAACAAATGTAGAGTTCGACATGAAACAAAAACAAAAGGAAAATGAAAGCTAAGTAAGAAGAGAGCTAATTAACATAAAATAAAAACTAATCTACTTGCATAAATAAAAAGATCTACACTACTAACATGAGAGGAAAGTGCATGTAAATAGAAAAGAGCATGAATTAAAATTTCCATATAAGATAATTACATGAAAAAATGGCTACGTAGCCATGAAAGAGAGAAAGAGAGCTTATAATTTATTTTTAAGCAAAAAACTAAAATAACTAAAGAAGAGGCTGAGAGAGCATTACATGAAACATAATGGGTATTTATACATGTTTGAAATCATAATCCATATTTTTAGGGACTACTCAAATTGCCCTTGAGGAAATGTGGCCAACAAGTTATCATTAGTTTCTAATTAGTCCATCATCAAGTATGCATGCAAATTTAACCTCCACTAACTTGTGCATTAGCTTCTAATTGCAGATCAAAGTAAGTGGATAGATGTGATCCTCCATGATGCATGCGTTGAATTATTTCCATCTTCATTGCTTTGTTTCCATCCTTGTGCATGCATGAATACATGAAGCCACTTGTAATTTCCATCCAATTTTCCTACAAATATAAATAAAATATGCAAATAAATATTCTCAAATTAATATATGCACAAATGACCATTTTGCTCCTATATGAAGATGAATAAATGACAATACGAAAACAATTTGAATTTTGATTTAAACATCTCAAAACACCCAATATGCTCATTTATTTAATTAAATTAGATTAAATATGGAAGTAAAAGTATGCACATTTACGTGCACACCAAACCCCCATACAAAATCCAAATGCAACTTGAAAATGCAAGATTTGTTTATAATGATTTGGATGTAAGATTTTTGAAAATATTTACAAATGAAGAATTTACTTTTAAATCGACACGAATAAGTTAAATAAAAGTTTTGGTCATTGTTACGAAATTTTAGTCATTTTATTTGTCAAAATTTCCAATAAAAACAAGGTTATCATAATAAATAGACTCTAGTTTGGCTAATTGTTTCAGTTGATAAGATAGTGCAATTATGAAATATATCCTTAGTTGATTATCAAAGTTTTTCAAAGTGCTATTTTTATTTCTTTTCAATAATAAGTCAAATCAAATAAGTCAAAATAGTGCTTGGATTTCGATTACTTACTCTCTCTTATTTGAAAATTTTATTGATATTAACAATATTTATATACGCCTAACCCGTAAAACTAAGGCCAGATATATTACCAATGCACTGCCTTTTGGGCTTACGTGAGGGGAATACAGAGCATGTTGAGTGAAATACAAGTGTGTTCACCTATCGACTATTGTAATGACCCGAGAATTTTAACGATTTTAATAACGTAATTAAGTAAATTTTTTCAAATTAAACAATTAAATTTTAGAAATAATAGGTATGCGTCTATTTTAGCATAACAAGTGGTAGATTTTCATTGGAAAATATATAAGCTTGTTCTGTTGTGTAATTCAAGTCTCAATTTAAAATCAGTTAATTTGATGAAAATAAAATAATTTAAAAAGCTGAATATTTTATATACAATAAATTTGTAAATCATTTTCTGAGTGAGACGTCATATTTCGTTTCACCAAAATTGGACTTTTCTAACCCCAATTATCTTATTTTTGGCAGCGAATATTGACTTTTTATAGGATGATCATATCATTAGTATCTATGTATCATTCTGATCGTCTTGTCGAGCTAATCTCCACAGCTTATTCGTTTGCGTAATTCAACGTCTGGTACATAATGAAACCGTGAAACGATTAACCGTATCGGTACCCATTTTTGGATTCATTTGGTTTCCTCTGACCATTCGTCGTTCACTGGCTTAAAGCAAACAGCTGTTTGCTTTTATTACTTCTCGGAATCAAATGTGTGACTTCTATTATTCAAACTTGTCAAATTCATATTATGCTATCTTTTTTCATACGGTTCCTACTTTTACTCAGAAGAAAAAAATATTTTAAGTTGCATTCCTTAATCTTCATGAACCTACTCGTCCATTTGTTTTCTCGCTCTCTTTGCATTTTTTTGATTTCGAAAAAAAAAAGTTAAATATGTCTATGTATGATTATATAATCTACTGAAGCCTGTATATTTCTTTGCAGCTGCTTGCGCTCCTTCTTTTATGTTTGCATTTGTGAAACCATCGCCTCCACCCACCCCTAAAAAGGTGCATGGCCGTATCCCAGTGCATCTCCATTTCACAACGACTCACCATAGCTCAGCCTAACCCAGCCGAAGCCACCCCAACTCATGCAACCGATCCCCTCTATCCTTCAGCCTAGATCCGACCCTTTCCACTAGCCTTCCATTTTTCGACCGTATTCCACCGAGTCAACATTTCCACGTCCATCTGTCTTGAACCATGATTTCGCCTTCATCCTCTAACCCTCATCTAGGATTTAAACTGTTGCTCGCTCCTTTTGTCGAGGCCGAATCAAACTTCAACACCAAACGACATTTGAAGCCCATCTCAGATCCGCCTGTCCTTTACTCCGCCCATCTCCATGTGACGGTCGCACTCAAACTCTGCTGATTTACATCAATCAGCCACTGGAAAGAAAAAATATGTGATTGCGTGAAACTGATCATTGTGTCACCTTGGTCGTGACCTAGCATTCAACCACTGTCGTGCCTTCAATCTCCCCTTGTCCCCATCAGCCAAGACCTCTACGCACCTTCTTCTTTTGCAGTCGATACCCTGTTATCACCTCCCACCGCCTCATCAGCCACCAACCCGAAATCCCCTAGTAGATGAGCAAGCTGCCTAGCCTCTACCACCAAACGACCATTGCCTTTCACCCTATAGCCGTAGTCAAGCCTCGCCACTCAGCTGAGCTCCTTTGGGCAGTCTTCTCTTTGTTATATAAAGAATGTATACATGTACTACATACATATATATTTTGGTTCCATTTGTTGGTAGCTGCTTTATTTTCTCAGTTGCGCTTTGCTCTATTGGACCTATTCCACTTCTATTTTGAGGCACAAGGAACATGAATTGCTCTGTTTATAAACAAAAAAGAGAAGAAAAAGGTATAATTTGCATAAAGGTTTCATCCTGCAGCCCCTGTTCATTCTACGTCATTTTGGCAATTGGGCATGTCCTCATTCCCAAAACTTCGTGCCGAACAAAAATCAACTCCTCTTAGGCCTTGTGAGTTCACATTTTTGTAATTTCATGTATATGTTTCATATGTATATATTATATACCTTTTGTGTGTGTGTGTATATTATTCTTAGATTCAAGTTATCTGCTTTATTTGTTCGTTTTTCCTTGTTCTTTGCTGTCCGAAATTTGTCGCAGCGGTTATTTGCTTTGTCCATTATTATCCATGGTCGTCGCATCTTATTCTCGTTGTTCTCTAGCCTCAAAAGGTGAGCAATTATTCACGATTAACGTTCTTATGCTTAGTAAATTGATTTCGTATGAAGGACGGTCTAAATATGTGGTTAGATTGGAATTGTTAGTTATTTGACTATTGAATATGATATGTTGGTATTTTAAATTGTTCACTTATGATAATTGACACCATGGCATGTTGACAGACTAATATGTTTAAATTGTTGTTGATCATCTATACTAGTAATTAATATGATATGTTGTTATTTTATTTGCTCTCACGCTGCAAGATTCCTGTTGGTTTTGAATTTTCATATGGGTTGAAATGATACATGCCCAAACGATCTTGTAAATAGAAGAAAATTATTGTGGGTTGAAATGATAGACCCAAGCGATTTTATTGATCTGAATTTTGGGATTGTGGGGTTGAAATGGTATATATTTGTAAATGTTAAATATAAATTACGGATTGAAATGATAAATATCTGTATCACTTGACCATGGATAGAAAATTATATATGGACGCTGTTGGTCTATTTTTTTGAAAAATGATTTCCAAAGTTTTGAAACGAAATATTTGGGCTTTAATAAATATTGATTTTTAAATATAATATGAAGATTTTATTTTATGTATGTGAAAATTTTAGATTTTAAAATTATAAGTTAAGTTTTAAAAGGCAAATTACAAAATTTTACTTATAACCACATTATTTTTAAATATATAAAATAACATTTGAAATAGATCTAATAAAAACAAGATTTAAAATAATATTTATAATATAGTTAAATTTATTAAGAACTTAATTTAACTATAAATATATAATATGTTAAAATATTTATTTACAATTTATATTAATCTTTTAAAATAGATTTTTAATAACATTAATAAATTAAGGTTGGAAGGATAAATTAAATTAATTTGTAATTTGATTTGTTAAGAAATGAATTTAAATAAGATTTGATTTGGACTTATTTATTTTGAAATTTCAATAACATGAAATTTATAGCTTGATAACTTGATTTTGATTAAAGGTGATTAAATGAATATTTCAAATTTACATAAATTGAAATTGAATATTTAGTTTTGATTTAAATGTTAAGATTTTACTAAATATTTATAAAAGTGATTAGCTAAATGTTTAGAATTAAATATAATTGAATTTAGATATTTAATTATTGTTTTTTTTAATTTGTAATTTGTAATTTTATTTAAATGTTATTAAAAATGATTAAGTGAATATTTCAAATTTAAAATAAAAATTAAAGTTGAATTTTTTAAATAAAATGAAATTCATCAATTTGAGTTACTGTAATGTTTAAATAATTAGATTTTGAAGTTATTGAATTTGAAGTGGTTTAAATGTGTAGTTCGAACCTGGATTTTAAATCGATTAAAAATGGTTTTATTGAGAATTTGAACTGAGATTGATTTAAAGAAGA
Source organism: Allium cepa (assembly GCA_030765085.1). Lineage (NCBI taxonomy): Eukaryota > Viridiplantae > Streptophyta > Magnoliopsida > Asparagales > Amaryllidaceae > Allium > Allium cepa. The sequence continues at coordinate 903,689,444 of CM060932.1, forward strand.
TTTTTGGAACTAAGATTGATTTGAATTGACTTGTGAAATTAGAAGAAACAATTTTAAATCGAAACTATTTTCGATATAAACTCTTTGTAGTACAATAATTATTTTTAATTTATAAATATTTCCATATATAAACTATTTTCAATATTTAAACTATTTAAGTTGGAACTGTTATGATATAAATTTAATATATTTAAATGCGAATATCATAATATGATGGTATTGTGATTTTGGAAGTGGATTATAATTTAAATCAATTATAAATTGAAGTGAAATGATTTAAAGTGAATAATGATTTTAAAAGTGATATGATTTTGAAAGTAATATTATTTCAAAAGTGATATGACTTTGAAATGTATATGATATTTTGATATGAATTATGAAATGTTTTAAATGCAAATGACCACGGTGTGAAATAAGCGTTTGGTTGTTAAAAAGACCGAGATTGGATATTGTTATACTCTCTACCGATACCGAAAACCACCTTAACAGCTATGTACATGGTGGAGATTCCAGAGCGAAGAAGGATGGTTTGCGTTGATTCTATTTGAGATACTAACGCATCCCTAACTCCTGGGAGTCAGCTTGACGTGGCTAAACAAGAGCCATGTCGGGCCATGTGAGGTCGCACTCCGACTGGGCATATTCCTTCGATACCATCCTATTGCTTTGTAATTTGATTAGGTTGATTTTGGGAGTGTTTCTTGAGGTGGGTGGTAGTATCTGATATGTGTTACCATCAGTCTGGATCCGCAAAACGGTACCCTGGGCATTGCCTTGCGTGCCTTATCATTTGCCTTATCACACCTTCTATGAGTTTGGTTTGTACCGCACCTATGGAGTGCCCTTTGATAGCCCTTCGATTTACAAAGGAATTACAGTACTATATAGACTTTGGGAATTTATAAAAATGTGTTAAGGGGTTATGGGTAAAGCCTTAACGCTATTTTAATATGTTACTTTACTATAGACATTATCTATGTAGTGTATTGTACTATTTATGTAGATAGTTTGATGGACCCTTAAAGGGTGGATCCCAACATCCTTTTAAGTTATATTGCATTTCATTTGGATATTTCGCTTGAGTTTATTTACTTGCATAAGAATGTTAATCCTGACTCGAGTGTTTGTGTTTTGCATTATGCTTAAGTCAGACGGAGTGTCGCAGCATTTGAGACTCACCTTTGAAGCTTGGAGTTTTGCTTTAAGATCTGTCTTATCTATTTATCTTTTCAGTTATTTCAGTTGTTTATGTTCAGACTTGTCATTTGCTTTGTAATTGAGACTTCTATGTATTTGAGATTCTGTTGTATTTTATTCTAGACTCTGATGTTTTGTAGTAGCTTCATGAACTACTATTTATCTATTCTGCTGTTTATTGTTATATTACTCTGTGTCTATGATTTTGAGAATGATTTATTTACTGTATATGCTAAGTTTTTACAAATATAAATTAACAATATGTAATTTTGAGCAATTCAATTTTGACATGAGTGGATGATTGTCGATTTGAATAGTTCGAAATTACCAGGTCGTTACAGTTGGTATCAGAGCTCTGTTTAGGCAAAATTTAACATATGGAATGAAAACTCATTAGAGATAGGCAGTGATACCCTAGAATGAGTAGAATTAATTATAGAATCATATTCGCTCGAGCTTAAGATTTCTTTGTTAGGACCCTCTTTGGTTAGGATCTTCTTTGAATCTTTGGAATTTCCCCTCATTATGAAATCCATTCGTGCCTTTTCCTATTCATATTCTTCTTGATACTGGAGTATCCCATAGCTTCAACCTCAACTGGCAACTTCATCCTTTCGTGCGACTCATCCCATCGGCGCCACCAATCTTAGTCTGATTTGTAAAGGGATGAAATCCTTTACAAAAGGTGTCGATTCACTGGTGATTTCATGTCCTCCATTGGATGCTATTATCTCTTGAAAAGCCTGAACCATTTCTCTTGTAGATGACCAAGGTAATTCTATTGTGATCGAATCTCGATTGCCTCAGGATTTTGCAGGCAGTTTCATCTTTTCGCTTGATGCTTAGCCTAGTGATCTTGACTTCACTCCGATAGTCAGGCATTATCCTGATGTTTTGGTGAAGTCACTTCTCTCTCTCCTAAGTGGGAAACTTAATTATGAATTGATCTTATTCCTGGAGCTCGACCTATTGTCCTTCCTCCCTGACGAATGGTTTCTATGAATGATTAGTCATGCCCTTTGGATTAACCGATGCTTCTGCCTTCTTCGTTGATCTCATGGATCGCATTTTTACTATGTTCTCGTCTAGTTGTCCTGGTTTTTATTGATGATATTATTGTTTTCTAAATCTCGATGACCCGGCTAAGGTCGTTGTGACTAATATAAGTCTATTCTTCTTTCCTCTTTTGTAATTTAATTATCCTATCTTCCTTTCTAATCTATCTTCTTTGTTAGAATCCTCTTTGATTAGGATCTCTTTAAATTTGAACCTCTATCCTCATTCTGAAATCCATTCTTGAATCATCCTCAGAGAGAATATATCTGTAATTGATAAATGAATGTTTTATATTGTGTTATTTGAGTTGTTAAGTTTGAATTTTGGATTTCAATCGATTCGTCTGGCCAACGTGTTGATAGAAATTTCAAAACACTTGAATAGAGCAAACTGACACAATATTGTTTCGAAATTGATAAATGAAATAATTTTATGTATGGCTATATTTTATACATATTAAAGTTGGATGATTAATTGAGTTGGCAACTAGAATGATAGTATTAGGTTACCATTTACCATTAACTATAGTGATCTGTTATAAGGAATTGAAATTTTAAACATGGATTATAAATTGGATTTGAAAATGAAATGAATTTCAATTAAAGATTAGAGAATTAAATTTACCGTGCATTTTAAATTTGGTTTCAAAGTTTTGAGGAAAAGAAATATTATTATTTAAGAGTATATTCGAATGGAAATTTGTTTCCAAAGAATTTTTAAAAGAAGTAAGTCAGCACCCTCCTCTTATGTCGCTAGAAAACAATTTTGGTGATGACTGCAGCATCATCGACATTCATTTTCGAGTCCCATAGTGGAGAGACCACTTAGTAGCTTTGCTACACTATTTTTTTGGAAAATAGATTTGATTTAAATTCTTAAGTATAATTTGATGTACAGTACGTATGTATGTATGTATGTATGTATATTTGTTTCAAATTGTTTGAAGTGAAATCAAAAATTTAACTCTTAAGTTCTTTGTTAAGTGATGGTTTTAAATTATTGAAATAATGCAATATTTTTGAATAATTGGGGTGTTTAAAATGAAAGTGGAATTGAAACAACTTGAAGTAGTTGAAATAGGATAAAAAATATTTGTATAATACTCAATTGCATTCAAAATATATATATAACTTACCTGAAATATTCAAAAAATTTGAATGTTAATGTGAATATGTAATTGAATAATATACAATATAAATGTAAGTAATAAAATGTCCAAAAATGTAATTTACATGGTTTAGAATTAATTTTTGTATCTGGTACTTTGTATTTTGAATCTATCTATCTTTTTAGTTGCATCTATTCTCCTATCTTGTTCCTTTTTAGGGACGAAAAGTTTTGAGCGGGGGAGAGTTTAACGACCCGAGAATTTTAACGATTTTAATAACGTAATTAAGTAAATTTTTCTTGAAATTAAACAATTAAATTTTAAAATGAATATTTGATATTTGGTATGCGTCTATTTTAGCATAGAAAGTGACAGATTTTCATTGGAAAATATACAAGTTTGTTCTGTTGTGTAATTTCAATTTTCAATTTAAAATCAGTTGATTTTATGAAAATAAAATATTTTCGAAAGCTGAATATTTTATATATAATAAATTTGTAGATCATTTTCTAAGTGAGACGTCATATTTCGTTTCGTCAAATTTGGACTACTCTAACCCCATTTATCTTATTTTTTGGCATTTTAGCAGCATTTTGACAGCGAATATCGACTTTTGATAGGGTGATCGTATTATTGATATCTGTGTACCAATTTGATCGTCTCGTCATGTTGATCTCCATTATATATTCATTTGTGTAATTTAGCATCCGGTACGCCGCAAATCCGCGAAAAGGTTAACCGTATGCTACCCATTTCCTAGGTCTTTTGGCTTCCTCTGACCATTCATTGTCCACTGGCTGAAAGCAAATATCTATTTGCTTTTCTTACTTCTTGGAATCCAATGTGTGACTTTTATTATTCCAACCTGTCAAATTTATACTATGCTATCTTTTTTCGTAAAGTTCCTACTTTTACTCAGAAGAAAAAACATTTTAAAAAGATTTCCTTTATCTTCACGAACCTTCTCATCCATTAGTTCTCTCCCTCTCTCTGCTTTTATTTTATTTTTGGAAAAAAAGAAGTCAAATATGTCTAAATCTATATATGATTATATAATCTAATGAAGCCTATATATTTCATTGCCTTAAGCTGCTCGTGCTCTCTCTTTTATGTTTGCATTTATGAAACCCATCGTCTCCTCCCACCTGAAGCTACATGGCCACATCACAACGCATCTCCATCTCACAGCGACTCACCATGGTTCAGCCTACCCAGTCGAAGCCACCCGAACTCGTGCAACCAATTCCCTCCACCCTTCATCCCAGATCCGACCCTTTCCACCAGCCCTCAATTTTCCAGCCGTATCCCACCGAGTCAACCTTTCCACGCCCTTTGTTTTGAACAACGATTTGGCCTTCATGCTCCAACCTGCATCCAAGACTTAAACTGCTGCCCGCTCCTCCTTCTGTCGAGGCCGAACAAAACTTCATCACCAAACAACATCTAAAGCCCATCTCAAATCTGCTTATCCTTTACTCCACCCATCTCCACGTAACGGTCCCACTCAAACTCCACTAATTTCCATCAATCAGCCGCATTGAAAAAAAAATCTATGATTGCATGAAAGTGATCGTTGCTTCAACTTGGCCATGACCTAACCACTATCGTGCCTTCAATCTCCCCTTGTCCCCATCAGCCAAGAACCCTACTCACCTTCTTCTTTTGCTGCCGAGGCCCTATCATCACTTCCCATCACCTCGTCACCACCAACCCGAAATCCCGTAGTAGCCAAGCAAGCTGCCAAGCCTCTGCCACCGAATGACCACTACCCTTCACCCCATAGCCGCAGTCAAGCCTCTCCCCTCAACCGAACTCCTTCGAGCAATTTCCCCTTTGTTTTATATAAAGAATGTTTATATGCACTACATACATATTCCACTTCTATTTTAAGGCACAAGGAACATGAATTGCTTATTTATAAAAAAAAGTATAATATGTATAAAGGTTTCATCCCATAGCCCCTGTTCGATCTTCATCATTTTGGCAACTGGTCAAGTGCTCATTCACTAATCCTCGTGCCGACTAAAAATCAACTCCTCTTAGGCCTTGTGAGTTCAGATTTTTGTTATTTCATGTATATGTTTCATATATATATATATATATATATATATATATATATCATATACATTTCGTATATATTGCATATATATATATATATATGATTCTCGGATTCAAGTTATCTTCTTTGTTCGTTCGTTTTGCCTTGTTCTCTGCTGTTTGGAATTTGTTGCAGTGGTTATTTTCTTTGTCCGTGCTTATCCATCTTCTTCACATCTCATTCTCGTTGTTCTCTAGTGAAATGACCCACCTTTCATTCCACAGAAAGACGCATAATTATTAAAAAAGAAAGAGGTAGAAATAGGATAGATAGAAGAAAGAACTCAACAATATCAGAATCTCACAGCGGAACGGAACAAAATATAATATATAACATAACTATTACATAGTCAATTACATCAGAGTTATGCAGATACAACAATAAAGAATAGACAATTATAAAAGTCTGTCTATTATGCAACTCTAATACAATACATACATCATCACGGAGATATAACACAGCTGAAACACTATATATCTACAAATGCTGAAGCCTCCTGCTCCATCTCTCCTCCAGAATTCGTCAAAGCAAACCTGAATCCCTTAGCTGCTCGTAAAAATTTGAGTACCTAAGAGTTTAAGAAAAACAGAATAAACTCCGGGTCAGACATAGGTCCGATGTGAGTAAACAGGTTAAAGTTGCTTAATTTTGAAAATCTTTGAAAACAAAGGTATCATGTAAGACTTCCCACACATAAACATCGGTAAGGTTTTACCTTACGCTAACCAAAACATTTGATAGGAAATCTGGTGATATTATAATAGGGTCTAGGGTTTTCAAGTAAATAGAAAATAGCCAAAATTGTTACATTCATTAAATTCCAGCTACTAGCCACAAAAGTGGGTAATACAATCAAAACCATAAAGGCGCATAGGAAGAATGGGTTCCCATCAATGGCAGGACTACTGGGGTAACGCCCGTCATAGTACGTGGCCTAGATCATTGGACCAAGGATTACTCCCAATCCCCTACAACACAAGCCCGGAATCATCCCTTACTGGACAGTCCCGAATAAGACAACCCCGGCGGTTCTAGCTAGCAACCACCCACACGGCCGAATAAAAAGGGACTCTAGATAGGGGAAGATCTTATCCTACTTGGGTGCTACCCACTTAGCCTTGCTGCACCTCCCATATTTTAGCCATTCTCGGTTGATGAGGCTTGAGGCTACGATTACCTTTATAGAACACATCTATCTTAAAATGCTCATCGTCCACCTGAGGATGTGCTGAAAGCATTCAATAAATACAAGTTTTTTCCGGGTTCGAATGAAACCGAAGGCATTATCTCATTACACTCATTTTGGAATCACCCTCAAATTTAACGACAATTACCCTTACACTCTGAAAACTCCATCTCGAACCTGAAAGCACTATCTCCATTATACTCGTATTGGAATCACCCTTAGAGTTTTACAACAGATAGTTCTTACACTTTGAGTCTTCAACTTGACCTTCACTTGAATTCATGACCTAACGTTTAATTTGGATCGATGTGGCTTTCGGATAATCAAATTTGATACCCGATCTCGGTCTTATCGAAATCCAAACGTATCTTAAAGGTCAAGTTGTTTAAAAGTTTAAACAATTCAATTCAATTCAATACTTGAATTCACACAGCATTAACACAGATGAATATCACACATTTATCATTGATATAACCAATATCATAACACAGAATGTCACAGTATATCATCCAATAGATATCATCCAATAGATATCATTCAATTCAGACATTCAACAAACAATCATCCATAAGCAAGCATTATCAATTCATATCATAATTAATTTATTTACTTAAATTAAATTATTTCCTTAAGAATTAATCACTTAATCTTGCTCAAACAATTATTAATTAATTACTAACTTTTAATTAATTAATCACTCCTTGATTATCTTATCAATCAATTAATTAATCTCCAATCATAGATTAATTACCCTGTTAACTATCAATTAATAAACCATGATTACTAATTAATCTCCTTAAATAAAAAGTAATCAATCCTTAATTACTTTTATAATCAATTAATTATCTTTTAATTAATTGATTAATTATCCATCAACTATCGACTAATAACCTTAATTATTAATCAATATCTCTTAATACAAATTAATTAATCCATGATTACTTTTAAAATTAATTAATTAGTCATTAATTAACTAGTTAATTATCCCTTAATTATTAAATAATAAAACTAATTATTAATTATTAATTAATAACATCATTACAGATTAATTACTCCTTAATCACCAGTTGATTAATCCTTAATTAACAGTTAACCAATCCTTAATTATCATTTGATTAATCCTTAATTACATTGATTAATCAATTAATTACCACTTAACAAACCCTTAATTAATCCTTAATTATAGATTAACTATCCTTTAACGATTAATTAATAGAACTTAATTATTAATTAATAAAACTTAATCACAAATTAAGCACTTCTTAATTATTAATTAAATAACCTTTAATTACTTAATTAATTAATCATTAATCACTTAATTAATTAATCCTAATCACTGGATTTATTAAGTCTTAATTACACTTAATTACTTGATTTATTAAGCTCTGATCATTAATCAATAATCTTCATTATCTAATTAATGATTTTTATTACAAATTAATTAACCCTTAAATTAATTAACCTTTGATCCTTAATCATTTATTGATCAAGCAAATTAAGTACCCTTAATTAATTTCTTAATTAATCCTTTATAATTCATTAAGCTAATTAATTATACATAAGTTCCTTTAATTATTTTCATTAATATCAAGACATTAAACCTTAATTTAGATTAAACATTATATTCTTAATGCCTTTATTAACATTAACATAATTACACTTATTTATCTTAAAATTTTCTTTACTTAATTAAACTATTAATTTAGTTTTAATATAAATAATCATTTATCTTAATAAATTAAAGTTATCAAAACATAACTTTATTTTAAAACATTTATCAATTAATATTTTTTAAAAGCTATTTTCAATTTGAATTTAAAAACCTTATCTTTTTACATAAATTTTTAAAATTTCATTCATAACTAAATTTTAAATATCACTTTAAATTTTCTTAACAAAGTTTAAATTTATCAAACTTCAAAATTTCTTAATCAAAATGTTTAAGAAAACATTTATTAAACATCAAGTAATTTATATAAAAGTTTTAAACTAATTTAAATTTCAAAAACCAAAGTTTTAAAACTTTATAAAACTGTTCAACATTTTCTGCTTCGGGTCGAACCCGAAGCTTACTCGGGTCAATCCCGAGTTTTCCCTTTCCTCCCATTTTTTTAAAAAAAACTTTAGATTAAATTTTTAAGTTTAAAACCTTCAGGTGAATCACCCTCACTACTTCGAGTTTACACTCGAGCTACTTACCCCATAACCCGACCTTGACTTCGAGCACACCATAATCCAAAAACACTGACACCCAAACAACTCTGTGCACATGCACCACTGCCGGAGCCACCTCCGACCCTCGTCGTACCCTCCGACACATCACTCAACATCGCAGCAACACATATCGATCATCAAACTATACTCACAAGCCCTCGAACAAGATCGAGCAACATAGAAGGACTGGCGCCCAAAATAGCCTGCAGCAAATCGCTTTGTCCACACTACTCCGACCAACGGAAGTCAGTCGACTCTGGTCATCCCTTGCCGACCCAATACGCAACCATACCCCGAGTTTCATGGCATTCGATCAATCAGAGGAGAAGCAATGACCCAAAACTCAACCTAGTCAAAAATTAGGGTTAAAACTCATTCTCGTCCACCATCGATGCTACGGCCTATGATCGCCACTTCCCTCATTTTTTCCAAACACCCCAATCATCAATCTAGCTCTAAACGAAAACTCGACCACTCGAATACCTCCGACCATCAGAAAATGCTCAAGAACCATTTTCCAGATATTACCAAAATGCATACTCAACATTGCATTAAAAATCCTAATTTCACCTTTAAAATTCTTAATTTTCAAATTCAATTCAGATTATATACTCGAATCTCTTAATTGTTGAAATCAATTTTTTGACAATTTCTAAATTTATACTGTAAAACCCACATCCTGTTGATATTATCCTCAATTCTTGCTATATATATTATTAAAATTTAATTCTTGTTGTTTTAAACAAACTTTGTTTAAACACCACAACATAAAACTAACCAGAGAAGGAACTAGTTGATTCTGAATTATATTACACCATGTAGTTCAAAAATAGAATGAAAACTGACATGCACACACTAACACACACATATATATATGCAGAAATACCACAAACATGCATCATTTAACTGGGAAGTTTCATAAGCAACCATCATTTAGTTACTTAAACTTTTTAATTAAATGTTTACTCACCTTAAAAATGCAGAGAGCTTGAACTGTATTGATAAGTTGCAAATTGGATTGAAAACATTAAAAATTTGAATACTTTGTTGTTGTTAATTCCTGAAAGCTTTGTCTTGCTTGAAACCGGAATGCTTTTAAGACTTCGAAATTTTATTGTTTTCCAAATTGCAATATGAAGCTGAAAGTTTGGTTAACAGGCTTTGAGAAAAAGTTACAGGGTTGAGATGAAAATTGGTCACAAGCTTTGATTTCAGGCTTGCAGTGTTTGAAAGTGCTCGAGGTTGTATTTGAACTTGAAAATTTTGATTTACAGGCTTTGGAAAGTGCTAACAAGTTTTGTTGAACTTCACATTTGAGTGAAAATGCTTTCATAGGTTATAGTTGTAAAAAAATGCTACAGACTCGATAAAAGAGGTTACAGGGTTGATTATTTTTGTTTGAGCAATGAACTTCAGGTTGAAGATAAACATTACAGGCTTTGAAAATGTTTCAGATGAGATAATTTTAGGTTTTGATTTCAGTTTGAACTTGAATATTGTTTGTGGATTTTCTGGTTTGCATTTGTTTTGAGGAAAGTTTACAGGGTTTTGAAGAAATGGTTTTCAGGTTGTGGCCATTAGTTTCTTGCTTGAATTGAAAGAAAAAGAAAAAGGATGAAGAAGGAAAATAAAAGTTTATATATATATATATATATATATATATATTGTAATTTACGGTTTTATTAAAAATTTTAAAGAAAGGAAAAACAAAGAAGGACACTTGTTTAATTTTGACATATTTGTAACAACCCGCATATTTGTCGATTTTATATTTAAATATTTTATTTAAATAATTTATCGATAGTTGGATTTTAGTCCGAAAAGCTACTTTTTGCATACGGTCGAATTAGGGCTCGGGACCACTCCCATTGAGTTTAAAATGCCGTTTGCGACCTTTTTGAGTATAAGCTTCGATATGTTTGGAGAAAGTTGATTTCTGCTACTTTTTACTTTGGGTTTGGTTTTTGGGCTCAGCCCTATGTTAACTTATGCTCAAATCTGAGCCACTCTCCCCCACTCACCCTCATTCTCTTCTCTTTTTAGTTTTTATAACATTAATGGTGGAGGAGATTGGAAATTAAAACTCCAAAACCCTAGTTTCTCTTGCAAATTAAATTCCTAGCTCCAAACTCAAGAAGAACCCATTGGTAAGCTTCTCTTCTTCTTCTCCAACTTATTCTCTTACCAATTTCAGAAATTCCTAAACCTAATTTTGGGAATGTTCTTGTTTTTGAGCTTAGATTCAAGCTCAATTGGGTTGTGTTGAAGAGAGGTTGATTCTCCATTTGCTTTCAAGCTTCTTCTTGTTTGATTTTGAGAAAGGTGAGATTTTTATCTCACATCTATGACTATAATTATCTTTGGTTGTTGGGTATGAATTCCTAACACTTCTTCATGTGCATTTGCTCTTGATTTGGATTGGTTTTGTGAATACTCCAAATTTTGAGTTTTTAAGTCAAATTTGTGTGAAATCCTTTTATGGATGTTTGATCATGCTTTTGGTGATGCATCGGGGAGCATATAGGGCCGGGTTGCCGATTGGCATAAACCCTTAGAGCCAATGTTCGTTCGGTTGCATTTTGGAAGAGTTTGCTCTTCATTTAAATAAGGCTGAAAAACAGCCCAGGCATGATTCAGTCGACTGAAAACTCTATTCAGTCGACTGAACCTAAAACCCGAGAGTTTCCAGGCATGATTCAGTCGACTGAAAAACTCTGCACAGTCGACTGAAGCTGGAAACAGAAAGTTTCCTGAACCTGAAAAATTTCAAGGTACAGGGTCAGTCGACTGAAAACTCTGTTCAGTCGACTGAACCTGCTGTTTGAGTCCAATTTGCCTTTTTGGATTGAAATTCTAATTTAAATCGATTCGTGATAATCCTATTTGTTGTTATCATCTATTATGACTTTGATGATTCTTTTTAGGGATTTTTGAATATCCATTTCGATGTATCCTTTATCGATTTCGTTGGATTTTGTTCACGTCTTCATATGTGAATTTTTGTGATTGATTGTTCTTACAATCTTCTTCGTGATTTTTCACTTTAAAAATATAAAGATTTTCTATACTAGTAGTAAATATCAAAACTCTTTCCTCAAACGATTTCAATACTATTTTAATACCAAATTCGTTTATAAAACCGTTTTCCAATCTATTAGTATATACAAACCTTTACCTCACTCGTATGAGAAATCTAATTAAACGGCTTAGTAAAACGAGTGGTATGAAACGCTTGCGTTTACTTCGTCGGTTAATTCTTGGACTTGTTCGATTGAACCTCTTGTGACAATTTTCTAGTGGAGATTTACAGTTTGTTCGTAAATATTTAAGTTAAGCACGTGGTTATGGGACATGAATCTAAACTCATATATTTACTAGCTTAGTGTAATCGACACTTCTCGCTGATCATGACGATCATCTTTGTGATTTAGACTAGCAATGTGCGATGTCTCTTTGTCTGCGAGGGAGACTAAACCCCGTTTTGTGGAGTTTCGACTCAATTTGTGATGGGGTAGCAACCCATGGTCTTCGGGCCGTTTGTGGAGCTTCGGCTCAATTTGTGATGGTTAGTGACCATGGAATTAGCGTTCCGTTTGTGATACACGTGTTGGTGAGCTTTATGCTCCCGTTTGTGATAGGCCTCCCCCCTTTTGTGATTTCTGGATTTCTTGTGTAGATTCCTAGAATTTGTGTTTCACCAATTTTCGTGATTTCCATTGATAAGTTTTATCAATATTTGTGCATTGGTGAATTTGTGTGACGTTGACTTTAGTGATTTCTGGATTTCTTGTGTAGTCTTCTGGAATTTGTGTGTCATTGACTTTTGTGATTGACATTGATATTATCGTCAATATTTATGGAATGGTGAACGAAATAAGGAGTATGACGTTTCTTTGATTCTTGTGTAGATTTGGTGACATTGATTAATCTCTTGATGATTATCAACGAAGTATATATATATATATATCACAGCTTGGCATTGTGATTATTATGCGTTTAGTCATATCTCTTATTCTATATCGTTTCATCTGATATTTATAGTTAGACTGATCTGTTTATTATTTTCTTATTAAATAATACTCGGGTCAGACCGAGATGTTACAGGTGCTTCTGCTTGACTTCTCATCCGGGATTAACTCCTTGACTTTTTGGGTTAACTACTTAGATTAGTAGTTATTTTGTTGTATACATTTGAGATATAGACTCCTTAATGTATACTTATTCTTTTGTGTAGTTCGTGTAACTATTCTTTTGTGATATTGTGGATCTTTTTGACCACTACTCTGATATACACTTTTATGTGTAATATTCATATCTATTTCCGCCTTTGTGATATGAATTGTCTGTGACTGATTTATGTTATGTTTATTTCTATATTTGTTTCCGAAGATATTATAGCCACTGTGTAGTAGCTTTGAGTTTGTGTCGGTATGTCGGATTTCCTCTTGAGATGAAAAGTTATATTTTTATCCGGTATATCGGTACTCGCACAAAGCAATTACATGGATGGTCGCTCCTCAACAGCCTTATTCTCTGTGCTAGTTGACAGCATTCACAGTAATGTTCTTGGCTAGCGTGGGTATAGAGGTGGGGCGTCACAGCTTGGTATCAGAGCCAAACTTCGGAACAATATGGAATATTATAACAAGGATCATCATCCTAAGTTCATCTTAGGAGTCGTGCTTTAGGATTTTATTCGGGTCTACGTACCGTTCTATCCTATTTTCTTTTATGATTCCATGTTTTGTCTATGAAGATTGCTTGATATTCAATTTGGTGAATAACCTTTTTCTTCCTCTTCTTTCTTTCTAAAGGAAGAGAAATGTCTAGACCAGGCCGCCCCAGAGCCGTGCCATCTAGCACTCCACCCCAAGATGGAGTTTTTATGACTGCTCAACAGCTTCTTGATTTAGTGACAAATGCTCAAGCAGCTGGAGCTAACCCGGAACCTACTCACCCAAAGTCGGGATTTGCACGCTTGTGTAGCGATTACACTAATTTGGGTGGGGAGCCATTCAAGGGTTCTGAAACTGTTATTGAAGTACAGGCCTGGCTAAGGTCATGCGATCGAATCTTTTCTCGCATGAATCTTATTGACCTTCACCGAGTTCAGGTGGCCTCTAGTATGCTCCGAGAAAGAGCATTGGATTGGTACGAGCTTCTTATTTCTGAGATTAATGAAGCGGATCTCACCTGGGAGAAATTCCGAGAACGCTTCGAGTTAAAATTCGTACCAGAAGCAGAAAAAGTGACATTGGCTCGACGATTTATAGACCTTGTTCAAGGTGAGTCCTCCGTGACTGATTACGTCGCCTCTTTCGAGTCGCTTTCCAAATATGGGGTTGAATACATCAACACCCCTCTGAAGAAGAATCATAGATTCGTCTATGGCTTAAACAAAAGTCTCAAGAAGCCATGACTTCTAAAGTTAGAAGTTTCTTTCGACCAACTCGTTGATATCGCTCTTCGTCTTGAAGAGGCGGATAGAGAGAATGATGTTGAAGTGGTGGGTCCCAAACCAAACTTCAACAACATAAAGAGGCCAAACAAATTTAAAGGCCCGTATCCCAATAAGAAAGGGAAGCAAGCAACCTCCGTGGCAAAGACTTCTTCCTTTGGTCGTGGGGAATGCTATAATTGTGGTTCGAAGGACCATTATGCGAACAAGTGCCCAAAGTCTCTTTCTTGTCGCTACTGCAAAGTTCCCGGTCATGTTATATCTTCATGCCCCAAGCTTCAGGGCAAGAAGGAGGGAAAGTTAAATGTTTCTCAAGCCCCTGGCAACACATCTCGTGGCCAAGGTATTTCTCATTCTATTCTAGATGGAATTATTTTGTTTCGTGATCATCCTATTCGAGTTCTTTTTGATACGGGTGCGTCCCATTCTTTTATATCAAAAGAACTTGTTGATACTTTTTCTTTGGATATTTTGTGTTTAATGACTTCTTTGAGAATTTCGAATCTGGTTGGTGGATCCGCAACAATCAGTTTATTGTGTAAAAATGTCGAGATTATTTTGTATGATTTTTCTTTCCGAGCCGATTTGCTTGTCATGCGTTATTTAGGCTTTGGAATGATTTTGGGAATGGATTGGCTTAACCATTATGAAGCTCATATCCTATGTCCTGAGCGGACTATTCATCTTCGACATCCTCAATCTGTTAATCAGGTTTCTGTTATTCTTAAAGATTCAGATTCTGCTTTGGTTGCATCTTTATATTCTTTAAATCCTCGTGATGATGATGATGATGATGATGATGATGATGATGAGGGTGATATTATTTCTCTTATTCACGTCGTTTGTGAATTTTCCGACGTATTCGAGCCCGTTTTAGGATTACCACCTAAGCGAGCAATTGAGTTCAGAATTAATCTTATTCCGGGAGCTCAACCTATCACTCGTCCTCCTTATCGTATGTCCAATAAAGAAAACGAGGAGATGCGTAAACAATTATCTGAATTGGAAACGAAGCAATTTATTCGCTCTAGTTCCTCGCCTTGGGGAGCTTCAGCTATCTTTGTGAAGAAATCCGATGGTACACTTAGGCTTTGCGTTGACTACCGCAAGCTTAATGATCTTACTATCAAAAATAAATATCCTTTACCTCGGATTGATGATCTATTCGATCAACTTAGTGGTGCTAGAGTCTTTTCACAATTGGACTTGGCTACCGGTTTTCATCAGCTTCGTATTGCAGAGGATAGCATTCCTTTGACATCGTTCCGTACTCGGTATGGATCTTATGAATGGCTTGTTATGCCATTTGGGTTAACTAATGCCCCGGCTTATTTCGTTGACTTAATGAATCGAGTTTTTAAAGACTTTCTCGACCGGTTTGTTCTCATCTTTATCGATGATATTCTTGTTTATTCTAAAACCGAGGAGGAGCATGAAAAACATCTTCGGATTGTGTTGGAAACTCTTAGGAGTAATCAATTAAAGGCAAAATTTTCTAAGTGCCACTTTTGGAAATCTTGTGTGAAGTTTCTCGGTCACATTATTTCTGAATCCGGAATTTCCGTGGATCCTTCTAAGATTGAAGCGATTCAAGATTGGAAGAGACCGGAGAGTCTGACAGAGATTCGTAGTTTTCTCGGATTGACGGGCTATTACCATCGTTTTATCAAAGACTTTTCTAAGATTTTTGTGCCTCTCACTAGCTTGACGAAGAAAGGTGTTAAATACATTTGGTCGGACAAATGTGAAGCTTCTTTTCAAAAATTAAAAGAACTTCTTTCTGATGCTCCTATTCTTGTTATTCCCGATGGGAATCAAGATTTCGTTGTTTATACCGATGCTAGTCGCATTGGTTTGTGTGTCGTTCTTATGCAAAAGGAACGCGTTATTGCTTATGCTTCTAGGCAATTAAAGCCTGCTGAGACTAGATATGCCACTCATGATTTAGAGCTCGCGGAGATTGTTTTTGCTCTTTGGATTTGGTGTCATTATCTCTTAGGAGAGAAATTTGTTCTTTACACAGATCATAAGTCTTTGAAATATTTATTCTCTCAAAAGGAACTTAATTTGCGTCAACAGCGTTGGCTCGAATTTCTTGCACCATATGATCTTAATATTCTTTATACTCCCGGTAAGGGTAATCTTGTCGCCGATGCTCTTAGCCGTAAACAACAAGCTGTTGTTTCTATGATGATATCCGAATGGAACGATCTCGAGATTTTATCCACTTGCGAAATTCGAGACCGTGTTTTCGATTTATGCTCATCATTTGTTTTATGTAGCCTTGAGGCTCATCCATCTCTTTTTGACCGCATTCTTGAAGCTCAAAGGCTAGATATTGAATTGGTTCTTCTTGGCCAAAATATTAAGGATAAAATTGATATTGAAGGTTTGAAAGACTTTGATATCGATTCTCGTGGCGGCATTCGGAAATTTGGTAGACTTATCGTGCCAAATGTTAGGGATCTTCGTAAAGATATTTTAGAAGATTCTCATCACTCTAAATTTACCATTCATCCCGGTAGTAGTAAAATGTACGCGGATATGAAGCGACTTTATTATTGGGAGGGAATGAAACTTGACATCGCTAACTTCGTTAAACGTTGCATGACTTGCCAACTCGTTAAGGCCGAACATCAAAGGCCCGGAGGGTTATTGTAACCTTTAGAATTTCCAGTTTGGAAGTGGGATCAAATTTCCATGGATTTTATAGATGGCCTTCCCCGTTCTCGATCGGGTTATGATAGCTTATGGGTAATTGTTGATAGACTTACTAAATCCGCCCATTTTATTCCCATTCGGTCTAATCGAACCGTTCCTCTTTTGGCCAAAATATTTATCAAAGAAATTGTTAAATTGCATGGTGTTCCTACTTCTATTGTTAGTGATCGTGATCCATTGTTTACTAGTGGATTTTGGAAGAGTCTTCAAAAAGCTTTGGGAACGAAGCTTAATTTTAGCACCGCTTATCATCCCCAGTCTGATGGACAAACTGAGCGTGTGAATCAAACTCTTGAAGATCTTCTTCGTGCTTGTGTTCTTGATTTTGGTGGAAGTTGGGAAGATCATATTTCACTTGTTGAATTTTCCTATAATAATAGCTTCCAATCTAGTATTGGTATGGCACCTTTTGAGGCACTCTACGGAAGGCCCTGTCGATCTCCTTCTTGTTGGCTTGAGGCCGGTGAGAAACTGGTTTTAGGTCCAGATTTTATTCGGGATTCTACAGAAAAGATTGATCTTATTCGTCATAGGATGAAAGAAGCCCAGAGTAGACAAAAATCCTATGCCGATAACCGGAGAAGGAAGTTAGAATTTTCTGTGGGAGATCTTGTGTTTATTCGTGTTTCACCAATGAAAGGTGTTGTACGTTTCAGTCGATCGGGAAAACTTGTGCCTCGATATATTGGGCCATTTCCTATCACCGAACGTATTGGTTCCATGGCTTATCGCCTTTTATTACCGGCTCAGTTTTCTGCTATGCATGACGTGTTTCACGTTTCTCAACTTCGGAAATGTCTTCGAGATTCCGATTCTATTCTTGAGCCCGGTGTTGTGGAAGAGATTGAAGCTTCGCCTAATTTAACTTATGAGCAACATCCTATTCGTATCATTGCTTCGGAAGTCAAACGACTTCGAAATAAAGATGTTCCGCTTGTTAAAGTTCAATGGTCTTCAAATCCTAAGGATTGTTCTTGGGAATCTAGAGAGTACATCGAGCGTACACATCCGGACTTACTTTCTCGTGCTCTTTGAGGTGAACTTCTTATTTCAAACTTCTTTTGTGTTGAATATGCTTTTATGGTTGTTACTATATATATCTTCTTCTTGTAATATTGCGAGGACGCAATTTCTTTAAGGAGGGGAGTCTGTAACAACCCGCATATTTGTCGATTTTATATTTAAATAATTTATCGATAGTCGGATTTTAGTCCGAAAAGCTACTTTTTGCATACGGTCGAATTAGGGCTCGGGACCACTCCCATTGAGTTTAAAATGCCGTTTGCGACCTTTTTGAGTATAACTTCGATATGTTTGGAGAAAGTTGATTTCTGCTACTTTTTACTTTGGGTTTGGTTTTTGGGCTCAGCCCTATGTTAACTTATGCTCAAATCTGAGCCACTCTCCCCCACTCACCCTCATTCTCTTCTCTTTTCAGTTTTTATAACATTAATGGTGGAGGAGATTGGAAATTAAAACTCCAAAACCCTAGTTTCTCTTGCAAATCAAATTCCTAGCTCCAAACTCAAGAAGAACCCATTGGTAAGCTTCTCTTCTTCTTCTCCAACTTATTCTCTTACCAATTTCAGAAATTCCTAAACCTAATTTTGGGAATGTTCTTGTTTTTGAGCTTAGATTCAAGCTCAATTGGGTTGTGTTGAAGAGAGGTTGATTCTCCATTTGCTTTCAAGCTTCTTCTTGTTTGATTTTGAGAAAAGGTGAGATTTTTATCTCACATCTATGACTATAATTATCTTTGGTTGTTGGGTATGAATTCCTAACACTTCTTCATGTGCATTTGCTCTTGATTTGGATTGGTTTTGTGAATACTCCAAATTTTGAGTTTTTAAGTCAAATTTGTGTGAAATCCTTTTATGGATGTTTGATCATGCTTTTGGTGATGCATCGGGGAGCATATAGGGCCGGGTTGCCGATTGGCATAAACCCTTAGAGCCAATGTTCGTCCGGTTGCATTTTGGAAGAGTTTGCTCTTCATTTGAATAAGGCTGAAAAACAGCCCAGGCATGATTCAGTCGACTGAAAACTCTGTTCAGTCGACTGAACCTAAAACCCGAGAGTTTCCAGGCATGATTCAGTCGACTGAAAAACTCTGCACAGTCGACTAAAACTGGAAACAGAAAGTTTCCTGAACCTGGAAAATTTCCAGGTACAGGGTCAGTCGACGAAAACTCTGTTCAGTCGACTGAACCTGCTGTTTGAGTCCAATTTGCCTTTTTGGATTGAAATTCTAATTTAAATCGATTCGTGATAATCCTATTTGTTGTTATCATCTATTATGACTTTGATGACTCTTTTTAGGGATTTTTGAATATCCATTTCGATGGATCCTTTATCGATTTCGTAGGATTTTATTCACGTCTTCGTATGTGAATTTTTGTGATTGATTTTTCTTACAATCTTCTTCGTGATTTGTCACTTTAAAAATATAAAGGTTTTTTATACTAGTAGTAAATATCAAAACTCTTTCCTCAAACGATTTCAATACTATTTTAATACCAAATTCGTTTATAAAACCGTTTTCCAATCTATTAGTATATACAAACCTTTACCTCACTCGTATGAGAAATCTAATTAAACGGCTTAGTAAAACGAGTGGTATGAAACGCTTGCGTTTACTTCGTCGGTTAATTCTTGGACTTGTTCGATTGAACCTCTTGTGATAATTTTCTAGTGGAGATTTACAGTTTGTTCGTAAATATTTAAGTTAAGCAAGTGGTTATGGGACATGAAGCTAAACTCATATATTTACTAGCTTAGTGTAATCGACACTTCTCGTTGATCATGACGATCATCTTTGTGATTTAGACTAGCAATGTGCGATGTCTCTTTGTCTGCGAGGGAGACTAAACCCCGTTTTGTGGAGTTTCGACTCAATTTGTGATGGGGTAGCAACCCATGGTCTTCGGGCCGTTTGTGGAGCTTCGGCTCAATTTGTGATGGTTAGCGACCATGGAATTAGCGTTCCGTTTGTGATACACGTATTGGTGAGCTTTATGCTCCCGTTTGTGATAGGCCTCCCCCCCCCCCCCCTTTTGTGATTTCTGGATTTCTTGTGTAGATTCCTAGAATTTGTGTTTCACCAATTTTCATGATTTCCATTGATAAGTTTTATCAATATTTGTGCATTGGTGAATTTGTGTGACATTGACTTTAGTGATTTCTGGATTTCTTGTGTAGTCTTCTGGAATTTGTGTGTCATTGACTTTTGTGATTGACATTGATATTATCGTCAATATTTATGGAATGGTGAACGAAATAAGGAGTATGACGTTTCTTTGATTCTTGTGTAGATTTGGTGACATTGATTAATCTCTTGATGATCATCAACGAAGTGTGTGTGTGTGTGTGTGTGTGTGTATATATATATATATATATATCACAGCTTGGCATTGTGATTATTATGCGTTTAGTCATATCTCTTATTCTATATCGTTTCATCTGATATTTATAGTTAGACTGATCTGTTTATTATTTTCTTATTAAATAATACTCGGGTCAGACCGAGATGTTACAGGTGCTTCTGCTTGACTTCTCATCCGGGATTAACTCCTTGACTTTTTGGGTTAACTACTTAGATTAGTAGTTATTTTGTTATATACATTTGAGATATAGACTCCTTAATGTATACTTATTCTTTTGTGTAGTTCGTGTAACTATTCTTTTGTGATATTGTGGATCTTTTTGACCACTACTCTGATATACACTTTTATGTGTAATATTCATATCTATTTCCGCCTTTGTGATATGAGTTGTCTGTGACTGATTTATGTTATGTTTATTTCTATATTTGTTTCCGAAGATATTATAGCCACAGTGTAGTAGCTTTGAGTTTGTGTCGGTATGTGGGATTTCCTCTTGAGATGAAAAGTTATATTTTTATCCGGTATATCGGTACTCGCACAAAGCAATTACATGGATGGTCGCTCCTCAACAGCCTTATTCTCCGTGCTAGTTGACAGCATTCACAGTAATGTTCTTGGCTAGCGTGGGTATAGAGGTGGGGCGTCACAATATTTGTCACAAACCATAGTTAAATTCATAACACATGTTAAATGATAAGTTTTAGAAATTAACACATGTCATGACTTATTTCTTTATATTATTTATAAATAAGTTTAAAAGCTTTATTATTAATTTACCTAATAAATAAGTGCTTTATTAATTTATAAATGCTTTTTCTTATCTTATAAAAATAAAACTTTTAAAAGAAAATAAGATAATAACCAATTGGATTCTAAATAAAATCACATAAAATTATTTAATCTATTTTAAATGCTAATTTAAATGCTTTTGTATTTATTTACTATTAAATAAATATTTTCCAAATTTATATAAATAATATTCTTTTGTTTTAAATTATTATAAAACAAAATTTATTTTAAAAATAAAAACCTTATTCATATATTCTTTTATATCCAAAATAATTTCAAGATATATATATATATATATATATATTTCTTTTTAAATTCAAATTTCATATCAAATTTAATTTAAGCTTCAATTTAAAATCAAATCAAATATATCTATATTAGATTAAACAAACACATTATTAAATTTTGAAATATTAAATTCTAATTTTAAAGTAAATTTTAAATAAATTTATGTTAAATAACACTTATGAAATTTGAAAATAATAAGTATATTTTAAAATCAAATTTAGAAAATAACATAATTTAAATAATTATTCTATTTAAAATCCATCTATCTCTAAATTTAAAAACATCACATTAATTTTATTTTGGTTATTTGTATTTGAAATAACAATTTGATCCATTTTAAATAATTTAATTAAGAGATTATCACATTTTAAATTCCTTGAAATTCCGAGATATCACATTCCTCCCCTCTTAAAAGAATTTCGTCCTCGAAATTTAAAACAAAGATAATCCAAAATTTTATTTAATTTTAAACATTCAAGCATACCTATTTGCCGAACACTATCAATCAAACAACAATTCATCCAAACAAACAGTTTGATCAAACAAACAATTCATTCAAATAAACAACACCACCTATCCGGACACAGATTCGGATAAGTATTCCTAAACTACTCAGAGTTTCCCAAGACAAACTCTGAAATCCTAGCTCCACAACAAAAGATAGATCGTTCACGTATTTCCTCAGATGAGATACGTGAAAAAAATTGTGAATTCCAGTCATCCAAACTGGCAATTCAATCCTGAAGACTACAGCATTAAACTTCCTCCTTGATAAGCTCTACCATCGTAGATGCCTCGCGGGTCAAAACTGGACCAAGAACCAGACAATCTCTCGATTTTACTCAACAGAATGGAAATTGTGACGACCCGGAATTTTCGAGTATTTAAAATCGGAATATTTAATTGATTTTAAATATTCAATAGAGTAATTTTAAATTGAATTTCGAATATAACAATTTATTTGATAATTAAATTATTAAATTAAATAATTTGAGGTTGAGTAAAATGTTGAATGTGGAACTTTAAGCCTCTTAAAAATAATTTGAAGGCTTGTAAAATTTATATTGAACTTACTGAAGATAGTAGAAGTGTTAAAATTGAATTTGGAAGTACTTTGTTCAGTTTTAAAAATAAATCGTTTAAATCGATATTTAAAAATAGCCGTCTGAGGCGCAGTCTCGGATTTCGACGAAACCAGTTCTCTTGGGTCCGTAATATTGAATTATTATCGGATTCCAATGTTTGTGGCGTTTGGAGTTGTCGTGTGAGCGTATGACATATAAACAAGCTGAAAATTTAATTGATAATACAGTGAAATTTAATTTAATTTGTCAAGCTTCTTGTTTATGCCATCTCCTTTACTTATCACATCACCTCCTTTCCTTCTTATCAGCTAAGCCTAATTCATTTCCCCAATTCAGGAAAAAATATTATATAAAATAAAATATTCATATAAAAAAAATCAAACCGATAGTCAAATCTTCCTGTATACGCCTCCTTTCTCTTTTATTTACAAGCCGATCCTTCTAGAAATATCACACCCTTCTTCTTTTCATGGATTCAAACTATTATCAAAAAAAATGGCCGCTTGCCTTTTTCACTCTAATCGAATCAAATATTCTAAAAAAAAAGGTGAGTTTCGTTGTACCGAGGTAACTACTCGTCGTACGCGCGTGAGGCTCTGGGATTGAGGGTCGGCGACGCGATTTTGGTTGGATCTTTGGAGGCGAGGCAGCTATGTCAAGTTTTTGGTCGCGCGATTGGCAGAGGGGTACTCGTGATTTTGGGGCCACGAATCTTGTGGCTTCGGCATCGCGGTGAGGGCCGATGCTGGGAAAGGGGTTGATGGGTTGTTTTGGGAACGAGAAGGGGCGACGGAGTTGGCCATGTCGAGGAGTTCGTTCCTTTGAGCGTGAGTCGCGAGTAAATCGCTGTAGGAGGGGAAGAGCTTCGCAGGAGTCATGATGCTTTCAGGTCAACAGTTCGTGCGGTAGCGACGACAAAGAGAGGCTCGAGCTCGAGTAGGGCAGTGGCTGATTGGATGGAAGCGGCGAACGGCAAGGTATCAAGTGATGGTGGCTTGTCCGAGTCGGTGTCCCTATGAAGGTGAGGTATTCAATTTTAATTCTCAAATAGAAATTCGATTCAATAAACAGTGTAGTATGAATGTTTATAGGAATATATAGCTATATACTAACTTTTAGCTTACTGTTAATTTTAAGAATTGCTAAATAGTGATTATGGTATATATATACGCCGTTATAAAATTCATTTTTGGTCAGAAAAGAAAATATATATACCTCTTTTCATTACCAGTTAACTTTAAAAATAGTGGAGGTGTATCGTTTAATAGACCAAAATTTTAGTTACTAGGAGATTATTTAAGGAAGAATTAGTTCAAATTTAAATCATTTGCCAATTTTAGTTATTTTATGGAAATTAATTATTAAGTTAATTCAAATATAAATTAAGTGTATAATGTTTATACAAGGTTCAAAATCATGGAACAGGCTGGAATGGAAATGAATGGGAATGGGCTGTAAATTAAAATAAAGGTGAGTTAATCTCACTCAGTTAATTTAAAATTCAAATTTTAAATGATTAAACTTAAATAATTGTTTGAATGGTTGAAATTGATTGATGTGCTATAGTGTGGTATATTCTAGGATTGGCATATCATATTGTGCTAACATCTGTGGATGCAGGAAAAACAGGTTGGAGGGATCCAACTGGACCCCTCGACATTTAATATTTAATATTCTTTGATGTGATTACTTGATATTCTATGATGAATATATTGGAATATTGTATGTTGTGGTTTGATTGGATATATTTGGGTATAACGAATTACCAAAAATATATAAAATTGTGTTTTGGAAAGAAAATAAAGGAAGTAAATTGTAAACGAGATAATTAGAGAAAATTGAATAAATTTGGAATGAATTGGGGAAGAAATAGAAGTATGTGAAATACTAATAAATAACTTCGAGTATGAAAAGAAAGGGGTTTGAGTAAACAGTAACTAATGAATTGTAAAATTATGTGATCTTAATTAAAGGAATAAAGAATTATTTTAAAACTTAAAGTTTTAAATATATCTAAAGAAATGAGAAGTAAATTGAGAAATCTAAATTGGTATTTCAATTAAAAGTATTTTAAATCCTAATTAAGGAATAAATCTGAAATTAAAGGATTTTAGAATAAATGAAGTAAATTGGAAATTAATTTGGAAATTGATTTAAATTGGATATTTGGAAGAATAAATTCAAGGTAGGAATTTATTAAAAATAAATAGTGATTTTATTTTAAAGGTTTTGAAGAGAAGTATATTTCTCGGGAAAGCCAAGTACATGTTTTTAAAAAGTACATTTTTAAATATAAATTAAATGTTTTAAAGTTGTTTTTAAAGGAAGCAAGTTTTGTAAAATTTATTATTTTTAATATTTAAAGTCTAAAGTAAGTATTTTATTTTAATCTATTTTAGTAGTAATTATTAAGAAGTAACTTAGTATTTTTTTTAAAAGAAGAAATCCAGTTTTATATTTTATTAAGTAACCTTATTTTCAAATATTCATATAGTGTGTATTTTTAACAAATTATTAAAGGAATTTTAATTGGAATGTTTAAAGTATATTTTTAAAAGTAAAGTGTTTTAAATTTATTTAGAAAAATATAGTTTTGTGCTTGATGATTCCAGTGGAAATTGGGATACTTGTAATTTATTCTGAGAAAGGCAGATAGTTTTGAAAACTGTTTTCAAAAGAATATGGAAAGCGAAAATATATCTTGGGAAGATATTTTTGAGATAAATAAATAATGTGGAAAATTATTTATTGTGTGATGGATGTTTGTGAATGTTAATTGATAGTTAAATCACCGACTATCAATATTGGACAAATGCGTTGATCGTTTCGAAGAGACCTGGATCGAGATTAATTTCTCGAAAACCACTTTGATCCGGTTTGTATTTTTTCGTGAAAACGATTTTGGATGCGAAGATGGAGAAGTGAAGTGCAAGGGCTAGTCGCTACTAATCCTGAGGATATTTCCGAAATGGATGTAGTAGGAGTAGTGCCTTCGGTTCCGTTCGAACCCGGGACGGACTTGTATGGATGAATGCTTGCGAAACATCGTCGGGTGGACGATGGGCATTCTAAGGGATATATACTTAGATAGGTAACGCTTAGCCTCAAGCCTCATCAAATGGGAATGACTGAAAATCAGGGGTTATGCAGCAAGGCTAGGTGGGTAGCACCCAAGCAGGGTGAGGTCGTTCCAGTCTAGATGCCCCTTTTTATTTCGGCTTAGTGGGCGGCTGCTGATCCCAACCGCGGGGTGATCTCACTCGGCATTATCCAGTAAGGGCTAGTCCCTGCCTTGTGTTGCAGGGGAGCGGGCGTACTCCTCGGTACGGTGATCTAGGCCTCGTACTGTGACAGGTGGTACCCCAGTGCCTAGTCATTAGTTGGAAATTCATTCTCCCTACGAGCCTTGTACGAGTTTTGTTTGTATTACCCACTCTGTGGCTAGTAGCTGGAAGTTAATAGATGTAACAATTTCGGCTATTTTATAAGTATTTGTATATAGGCCCTATTATAATATCATAGGATTTCTATAAAAAAAAGTGTTTTAGCTATCGTAAGTTAAAAACCCGACATGTTTATTTGTGGCGTGGTCTTACGAGATGCTTTTGTTTTCAAAGGATTTTCGAAAATTTAATAATCAATTGGGTGTGATTTCTCACGCTGGTATTCCAGACTGACTCGGGTATTATTTAACTGTAATGCTCGGGTCAGACCGAGTATTATAGGATACAGGATATGTTGCTGTGGAGCTCAGGAGACGGGCTGGATGACGATACGTATATCCGTGCTTGTTTTATATATATTCCGCTGTGTTGAGTTGATGTGTATCCATTTGTATGTTGTTGTTGTTGAACTGTGATTGACGTACTCTGATGATGTAATATATAAACAGTTAAATTTGTTTTGTGTAAAGATCATTGAAATATTTATATATATTATATTTTGTTCCGCTACGATGGTAAGATTCTGTTGTTTTTTTCTGTTTTCTCTTCTTCTACCTCCTCTACTTTAACCCAAATGGTTCGTATTTCTATACAACTTGAGTTGATTGTTGTAGAATAGTGTTAACTCAAGGGGTACGGATTTGCGAGCTGTTACAGTTGGTATCAGAGCATAGGTTGGAGATGACCTTGGCTCTGGTGGGAACTACTCATTTAAATTAGAGTTTGTAGTACTCTATAATGAGTTTGAGCGTATAAATAGATATGAGTGCGTATTTGTTAGTGAATATAAATTGTTTTAATATTGTGTTGATTGATTTATTGAGTGGCATATGAACCTTCGTCGATACAGTCTGCGCAACTGTATTGAAGGGGTTTCTAAACACTTGAAAAGAACAATTGACACGCTATTGTTTTAAATATGGGTAAATGAAATAATTTTACCCAAAAACATATTTTGATATAAAGAATAGCTTTTGAAAACTATTTAGCTAATATATGGTTGCTTGGATGTTAGGAATGATGATATTTAAAGTATTATCATTGTTAAGTGAAAATTTAACAAGAAATTGAAAATATAACTAAAATTTAAGGGCATAAATTCATTATAAAATGGAATTTATAAATGTGAATTATAAATTAATTTAAAAATTGGAATATAATCAAAGGAGTATTTGTATGAGCATAAGCTATGCAAATGAATTATAGTTAATATTGATTTAAGCAGGATTTGGAAATTTAAATCCCGAGATTTGGAAGTATTTTGAAGGTAAATAGTAGCATTGTTGTTTTTGGGGTATTTATGAAAGGAAAATTGTTTCAAATAAATTTTGGGAAAGTGATATAGCATTGAAATCACTTGGATTATGGGAAAATAATTCTGATGATGACGGCCGCATCATCAGTATTCATTTTCGAATTTCGGAGTGAAAGATTGCTGCCAAAAATAAATTTGTTCAAAAAAGCTGGTTGTTTTTGAAAATCTCAAAGGAAATTTGTTGGAAATAAAATCAGGGTGGGTTTGACTTTTGAGAAGTGTGATTTGGGATGTTGGAGATTTCAAAATGATTTGAAAACCAAAAGTCGGGTGTTTAAAAAAAATCCTGATGAGTTGTTGTAAGCTTATAAATTGAGATGATTTTTAAATCAGGAAGGAAATATAAGTTTTGAAAAAAAAATTACCGACAAATGTTTTTAAATTTGAAATTGAAATAAATTTGTAAATGAACTAATGTAAAATAATGACATGAATCAGTATAAATGAAAACTAAAATTTAAAGTTTAGAGTTGGAGAATAAATTGAATTCATATGGAAATGAAAGAATCGATTTGAATAGGAATAAATATAAACTAAAGTGGGAGATGAAAATAAATATAAGAAACATATAAAATGCTTATACTAACTTAAGAAGGGAATGGTGAATTCTTGATTGGGAATTGATACTACAAATATAATCTAAGTTAATATTTGAATGAATAAATACCGACAGTTTGTAAGAAAGTTGATATGATGTTTTAGGAATATTGTGATTGAATATTAGTGCTAAGCAGGATATGCAGGTAATATAAAGGGAAAAGAGAATTGATTTTGATTTTAGAAGATAAATTTGAAATGCTCGACAAAAAGGTATGTATTTAACTTTGGTATGAAATTTGATTGGGATTTGGATCGAGCCACTTGGCCTTTTGTTTTCTTTTTGGATTTGGAAGGCCGTAGGGCCATTCTGTAGTTGTACCGAGCTAGCCGCGCAAAGGAGACGCTGGCGAAATTTTTCGTAAATTTAAAGAGTTAGAAAATTTTTGAGAAAATTTTGATGGTTCAAAATTTGTTTTAATTTTAAAACTTGAATGTTTGGGCAAATAGGATTGTTCACAAACTATGAAGGTTTTGGAAAAGTTTGGAAAGTTAATAAGAATAATAATGGTCTTTTGAAAAAATAGTTGGTTGGATGTCGAATTGCTTGGTTTTGAGGATAAGTAAACGGGTATTGGACCATTCTTCCTAACTAGTAATTCGGGGACGAAATTCTTTTGAAGGGGAAGGAATGTGACGACCCGGAATTTTCGAGTATTTAAAATCGGAATATTTAATTGATTTTAAATATTCAATAGAGTAATTTTAAATTGAATTTCGAATATCACAATTTATTTGATAATTAAATTATTAAATTAAATAATTTGAGGTTGAGTAAAATGTTGAATGTGGAACTTTAAGCCTGTTAAAAATAATTTGAAGGCTTGTAAAATTTATATTGATAGTACTGAAGATAGTAGAAGTGTTAAAATTGAATTTGGAAGTACTTTGTTCAGTTTTAAAAATAAATCGTTTAAAACGATATTTAAAAATAGCCGTCCGAGGCGCAGTCTCGGATTTCGACGAAACCACTTCCTTGGGTCCGTAATATTGAATTATTATCGGATTCCAATGTTTATGGCATTTGGAGTTGTCGTGTGAGCGTATGACATATAAACGCGCTGAAAATTTAATTGATAATACAGTGAAATTTAATTTAATTTGTCAAGCTTCTTGTTTATGCCATCTCCTTTACTTATCAAGTCACCTCCTTTCCTTCTTATCAGCTAAGCCTAATTCATTTCCCCAATTCGGGAAAAAATATTATATAAAATAAAATATTCATATAAAAAAAATCAAACTGATAGTCAAATCTTCCTGTATACGCCTCCTTTCTCTATTATTTACAAGCCGAACCTTCTAAAAATATCACACCCTTCTTCTTTTCATGGATTCAAACTATTATCAGAAAAAAATGGCCGCTTGCCCTTTCACTCTAATCGAATCAAATATTCTATAAAAAAAAAGGTGAGTTTCGTTGTACCGAGGTAGCTACTCGTCGTACGTGCGCGAGGCTCTGGGATTGAGGGTCGGCGACGCGATTTTGGGTGGAGCTTTGGAGGCGAGGCTAATGTGTCAAGTTATTGGTCGCGCGATCGGCAGTGGGGTACTCGCGATTTTGGGGCCGCGAATCTTGTGGCTTCGGCATCGCGGTGAGAGCCGACGCTGGGAAAGGGGTTGATGGGTTGGTCTGGGAACGAGAAGGGGCGACGGAGTTGGCCATGTCGAGGATTTCGTTCCTTTGAGCGTGAGTTGCGAGTAAATCGCTGTAGGAGGGAAAGAGCTTCGCAGGAGTCGTGATGCTTTCGGGTCAACAGTTCGTGCGGCAGCGACGACAAAGAGAGGCTCGAGCTCGAGTAGGGCAGCGGCTGATTGGATGGAAGCGGCGAACAGCAAGGTATCAAGTGATGGTGGCTTGACCGAGTCGCGTGTTCCTATGAAGGTGAGGTATTCAATTTTAATTCTCAAAGAAATTCGATTCAATAAACAATGTAGTATGAATGTTTATAGGAATATATAGCTATATACTAACTTTTAGCTTACTGTTAATTTTAACAATTGCTAAATAGTGATTATGGTATATATATAAGCCGTTATAAAATTCATGTTTGGTCAGAAAAGAAAATATATATACCTCTTTTCATTACGAGTTAGCTTTAAAAATAGTGGAGGTGTATCGTTTAATAGACCAAAATTTTAGTTACTAGGAGATTATTTAAGGAAGAATTAGTTCAAATTTAAATCATTTGCCAATTAAAGTTATTTTATTGAAATTAATTATTAAGTTAATTCAAATATAAATTAAGTGTATAATGTTTATACAAGGTTCAAAATCATGGAACAGGCTGGAATGGAAATGAATGGGAATGGACTGCAAATTAAAATAAAGGTGAGTTAATCTCATTCGGTTAATTTAAAATTCAAATTTTAAATGATTAAACTTAAATAATTGTTTGAATGGTTGAAATTGATTGATGTGCTATAGTGTGGTATATTCTGAGATTGGCGTATCATATTGTGCTAACATCTGTGGATGCAGGAAAAACATGTTGGGGGGATCCAACTGGACCCCTTAACATTTATTATTTAATATTCTTTAATGTGATTACCTGATATTCTATGATGAATATATTGGAATATTGAATGTTGTGGTTTGATTGGATATATTTGGGCATAACGAATTACCAAAAATATATAAAATTGTGTTTCGGAAAGAAAATAAAGGAAGTAAATTGTAAACGAGATAATTAGAGAAAATTGAATAAATTTATAATGAATTGGGAAAGAAATAGAAGTATGTGAAATACTAATAAATAACTTCGAGTATGAAAAGAAAGGGGTTTGAATAAACAGTAATTAATGAATTGTAAAATTATGTGATCTTAAATTAAAGGAATAAAGAATTATTTTAAAACTTAAAGTTTTAAATTTATCTAAAGAAATAAGAAGTAAATTGAGAAATCTAAACTGGTATTTCAATTAAAAGTATTTTAAATCAAAATTAAGGAATAAATCTGAAATTAAAGGATTTTAGAATAAATGAAGTAAATTGGAAATTAATTTGGAAATTGATTTAAATTGGATATTTGGAAGAATAAATTCAAGGTGGGAATTTATTAAAAATAAATAGTGATTTATTTTTAAAGGTTGTGAAGAGAAGTATATTTCTCTGGATAGCCAAGTACATGTTTTTAAAAAGTAAATTTTTAAATATAAATTAAATGTTTTAAAGTTGTTTTTAAAGGAAGCAAGTTTTGTAAAATTTATTATTTCTAATATTTAAAGTCTAAAGTAAGTATTTTCTTTTAATCTATTTTAGTAGTAACTATTAAGAAGTAACTTAGTATTTTGTTTTTAAAAGAAGAAATCTAGTTTTATATTTTATTAAGTAACCTTATTTTCAAATATTCATATAGTATGTATTTTTAACAAATTATTAAAGGAATTTTAATTGGAATGTTTAAAGTATATTTTTAAAAGTAAAGTGTTTTAAATTAATATAGAAAAAATCTAGTTTTGTGTTTGATGATTCCAGTGGAAATAGAAATACTTGTAATTTATTCTGAGAAAGGCAGATAGTTTTGAAAACTGTTTTCAAAGGAATATGGAAAGTGAAAATATATCTTGGGAAGATATTTTTGAGATGAATAAATAATGTGGAAAATTATTTATTGTGTGATGGATGTTTGTGAATGTTAATTAATAGCTAAATCACCGACTATAAATATTGGACAAATGCGTTGATCGTTTTGAAGAGACTGGGATCGAGATTAATTTCTCGAAAACCACTTTGATCCGGTTTGTACGCTTTCGTGAAAACGATATTGGATGCGAAGATGGAGCAGTGAAGTGCAAGTGCTAGTCGCTACTAATCCTGAGGATATTTCCAAAATGGATGTAGTAGGAGTAGTGCCTTTCGGTTCCGTTCGAACCCGAGACGGACTTGTATGGATGAATGCTTGCGAAACATCGTCAGGTGGACGATGGGCATTCTAAGGGATATATTCTTAGAAAGGTGACGCTTAGCCTCAAGCCTCATCAAATGGGAATGACTTAAAATCAGGGGTTATGCAGCAAGGCTAGGTTGGTAGCATCCAAGCAGGGTGAGGTCATTCCAGTCTCGATGTCCCTTTTTATTTCGACTTAGTGGGCGGTTGCTGATCCCAACCGCGGGGTGATCACACTTGGGATTATCCAGTAAGGGGTAGTCCCGGCCTTGTGTTGCAGGGGAGCGGGCGTACTCCTCGGTACGGTGATCGAGGCCCCGTACTGTGACAGGTGGTACCCCAGTGCCTAGTCATTAGTTGGAAATCCATTCTCCCTACGAGCCTTGTACGAGTTTTGTTTGTATTACCCACTCTGTGGCTAGTAGCTGGAATTTAATAGATGTAACAATTTCGGCTATTTTATAAGTATTTGTATATAGACCCTATTATAATATCAGAGGATTTCTATAAAAAAGGTGTTTTAGCTATCATAAGGTAAAAACCCGAGATGTTTATTTGTGGCGTGGTCTTACGAGATGCTTTTGTTTTCAAAGGATTTTCGAAACTTTAATAATCAACTGGGTGTGATTTTCTCACGCTGGTATTCCAGACTGACTCGGGTATTATTTAACTGTAATGCTCGGGTCAGACCGAGTATTATAGGATATAGGATATGATGCTGTGGAGCTCAGGAGATGGGCTGGATGACGATACGTATATCCGTACTTGTTATATATATATTCCGCTGTGTTGAGTTGCTGTGTATCCATTTGCATGTTGTTGTTGTTGAACTGTGATTGATGTACTCTGATGATTTAATATATAAACAGTTAAATTTGTTTTGTGTAAAGATCATTGAAATATATATATATATATATATATATTATTTTATTTCACTGCGATGGTAAGATTCTGTTGTTGTTTTCTGTTTTCTCTTCTTCTACCTCCTCTTCTTTAACCCAAATGGTTCGTATTTCTGTACAACTTGAGTTGATTGTTGTAGAATAGTGTTAACTCAAGGGGTACAGATTTGCAAGCTGTTACAGAAATCTACAAAGTCTTCCATACAAAGATTCACAGGGTACCATCTAGATACTCGCTCGATAACTAAATAAGAATTCCATTAAATACAGATGGTCTCTCAACATCCATCAAAATCCAAAGCACAAGCCCTCTCAAATCTCTAGAATTTGGTTCAGCCTTTCCATTGATCTGGGAATGATAAGATGTTCCAAACTCAATCTCAAACCCAAAGATGATCACAAAGCCATCCAAAACTAGCCGGAGAAGATAAGATCACGATTGCTAACAATGCTGACTGGAATACCAAGCAATCGGATAACTTTTAAGAAAAACTCAGCCAAAGATGCTACGGAACGGGTTGCCTTAACCAGAATAAAATGGACTTCTTGGTTAACCTGTCTACAATCACCCATATCCCTTTATTTCCCTCTTTGGTCCTTGGAAAACCGTCGATGAAATCCAAAGAAATCATTCCTATTTCCACTTCGGAACTTCCAAAGGCTGCAACAATCCGACGGAGTTCTGCTGATCACCAACATTTGCCGATCGCTCGCACATCCATAGACGAAAGCAGCTACGTCCTTCTTCACACTCGGCCACCAGAAGACTCTCTTTATATCCATGTATCTTTGAAAACCCTGGGTCGGACACTCAACCTGGAGCGATGACTCTCTGCCAAAACTTCTTGCTTCAAATCCTAGAAATTTGAAACACAAATCCTTCCGATGATCTCGAATGACCCGCAGATCCATACCCCTTGGAGTCGACACTATTCTCCATCAATAAACTCAAGATGAACGGAAATACGAACCATTAGGGTTAAGAAGAAGAGGTAGAA
Source organism: Allium cepa (assembly GCA_030765085.1). NCBI lineage: Eukaryota > Viridiplantae > Streptophyta > Magnoliopsida > Asparagales > Amaryllidaceae > Allium > Allium cepa. Next base: position 903,723,169 of record CM060932.1, read on the forward strand.
GGAGAAAATAGAAAACAACATCAGATCTAACCATCGCAGTGGAATAAAATATAATAGATATAAATGATCTTTACACAAAAAAAAATACATTTGTTTATATATTACATCATCAAAGTATAGCATCAGAGTTCAATACAAATAACAACACAACTCAGGACGGTTATAATATCTCGTCCTTCCAAAAACCGAATACAGAGCGGAATATTTTATACAAGTATGGAAGTACATATCGCCATCCAGCTCAACGGCATCCTTTCCTGTAATCTATAATACTCGGTCAAACTCGAGCATTATAGTTAAATAACACCCGAGTCAGTGTGGAGTACCAGCGTGAAAAAACCACACTCAAATTGATTATTAAAATTTCAAAATCCTTTGAAAACAAAAGCATCTCGTAAGACCACGCCACAAATAAACATGTCGGGTTTTTACCTTACGATAGCTAAAACACTTTTTATTAAAATCCTTTGATATTATAACAGGGTCTATTTACAAATACTTATTAAAATAGTCGAAATTGTTACATTAATTAAATTCCTGCATACTAGGCACAATCGTGGGTAATACAAACAAAACTGTAAAAGGCACGAAGTGAGAATGGATTTCCAATTAATGACTAGGCAATGGGGTACCACATGTCACAGTACGTGGCCTAAATCACCGTACCGAGGATCCACCCTAAATCCCCTACAACACAAGGCTAGAACTACCTCTTACTGGATAATCTCGAGTAAGATCACCCTACGGTTGGGATCAGCAACCGCGCCACTAAGCCCCAAAAAAGGGACATCTAGACAGGGATGACCTCACCCTAATGGGTGCTACCCACTTAGCCTTGCTGCATATCTCCTGATTTTCAGTCATTCCCGGTTGATGAGGCTCGAGGCTAAGCGTTAGCTTTTAGAACGTTTTACTTAGAATGCCCATCGTCCACCTGACGATGTCTCGAAAGCATTCATCCATACAAGTCTGTCCCGGGTTAGAACGGAACCGAAGGCACTACTCCTACTACATCCATTTTGGAATCATCCTCAGAATTAGTAGCGACTAGCCCTTGCACTTCACTGCTCCATCTTCGAACTCGTTTTTCCACGAAAACGTACAAACCGGATCGAAGTGGTTTTCAAGAAATTTATCCCGATCCCGGTCTCTTCGAAACGATCAGCACATTGCCCATTATTGATAATCGGTTATTTAACTATTAAGTAACATTCACAAACATCCATCAAAAATAAATAATTTCTCCTGAATTATTTATTAACCTCAAAATATCTTCGCAAGATATATTTCCATTTTCAACCTTTTTGAAAACAGTTTTCAAACCACACTTTTCTTATGAAACAAATTTCCAAATATTTATTTCCACTGAAAACACCAAGCACAAAAACTTTAGATTTTCAATATAATTTAAAACACTTTATTATAAAATATCCTTTAAAACATTTAAATTAAAAATTACTTTAATACTTATTCAAAATATATACTTTAAAATAAAACAACTTTGTACAATATAAAACCGAATTTATAACTTTTAAAACATAATACCAAGCCACCTTTAAATAATTACTGCTATAATAGATTAAAGAAAATACTTACTTTAGAATTTAAACATTTAGAAATAATAAGTTTTCTAAACATACTTTTTAAACAACTTAAAACTCTTTACTTATACTTAAAATTTGTTTGAAACGTACTTGGCTATTCAGGGAAATATGCTTCCCTTCCACATCTTTTAAAAATAAATCACTACTTATTTTTAAACAAATTTACCCATTCCTTTAATAAATTCCCACCGTGAATTTATTCTTCCAAATATCCACTGATATATTACTTCACTTTTATAAACCCAGTTTATAAATTTCATAGTCGCATTCTCCTTTAAATTTCTAATTTCAAACCTTAAATCAATTTCAAAATGGATTTCCAATTTACTCCATTTTGAAATAAATTCCTTTACTTACTCGTTTATTCCAAAACCCATTGACTTCATATTTTTATTCCTTAATTATGATCTAAAATCTTTAAACTGGAAACACCAATTTCAGATTTCCCCAAATTCCTTCTTTATTCTTTTAAATAAATTCAAACCTTGAATTTTAATATAAATTATTTATTTCTTGATATAACATCGCTTAAGTTTAAAATTCATTCTTTCTATGTTTATTCAAAATCCCTTTTTCATACCCGGAATTTATTTGGATTTTAAAAAAAATCACTTTTATTCCTTTCCAATTCATTCTTATTTTTATTCAAATTCTCTATAATTATGTCACTTAAAAATTTACTCTTAAATTTCTTTCAAAAATCCAATTCTATATATATTTTGATGACTCAGTGTACCGAAATATTCAATCAAACAATGGTATCCAATATTACAATTATCAATATAATTCAACACAGCATATCAAATAATCATAACACGGAATTATTAGAACAAATATAAATATTTTGAGGAATCAAGTTGGATCTCTCCAACCTGTTTCCCTGCATCCACAGATATTAGCACAATATAAAACACTAATTCCACTTCGAGGTGGAATATCGCGGTATATGGGTTTTAAATATAATATCATCCGCTATTATGCGACGCATAGGGTTTCATCCGCTATATAATGCGGGAAATCAATCACTCCAATATATACTATATATTACTACATATATAGTATAGCACATCAAATCAATCCAATCATTCAACCAATTATTTAAATTTAACCATTTAAATTTAAATAGCAATTTAGAATAGTGAGATTAACTCACCTTTGCTTTTTATTTGCAATCCATTTCAATATTGCCTTGGATTTGTTGATGTTTGACCTTGAATAAACAATTTATATAATTTATTAATATTCGAAATAATCGAACAATTAAAGTCCCGTTTATAAATTTAACTAACCAATGAATTTATTTTAAACTAAAAATCTTATTTTAAACTGATTTCCCTTTAATAAAAATATTTTTAGCAACTAAAATAATTGAATAAGTTTATTAAATAAATCTATCTCCATAAAACATTATTTCAAAGTTAAGCTAGTAAGTGAAAATATGCATATATATTCTCTTTTCATTTTTGAACTACATATATATGTAAATAACCTATATACATTCTAAAATTTTAATTTTTATAAATTCCATAACCTTTTAAAATTCCTATATTTTTTTCTTTTCAAAAACATCTCTACTAAATTAAATTAAAAACAAATTGTTTTAAATCTAATTGTCTAATTATTATTATATATATATTTAAACTATATGTATATATATTTCCAGTAAATAACCAAATGAATATTTTATCTACTGTAATTATTTTCTTTTCTATTTTCTGTTTACCAACAAATATATATATGCACAATCGAATAAAAAAAATCAAAACACTGCCTTACAGCCTTGTGACCCTGAGAATTTGACGTGACCTCCCCTCCAGATCCACCACGTTGTCGCTAGCCTAGGTCCAACCCACATGAATCGCTGCACCACGCCGTGCTTCGCCCCAAGTCGAACCAAAGCCTGAACGCAGCTCGACGAAGACGAGCTCCAAAACAAATTGAACAACCCGGCGACCTTACAAATGAACATCACCATCTCGCGAACTCGAACGGACCCCCACCTCCATATGAGCCTCTCGATCGATATGAAATCGAATTCGATTTCGTCTGGAGAAGATTATTTGGTTTTGAAATGGAATCTAAAAGGAACAAGCATCCATTTATATTCAATGGTCGATTTAGAATAATATAGAGAACGAGGAAGGAAGGGAAAACAACGGTTTTTTTTATGTCGATTGCATTCTATTTTCTCTACCTTGATTTGAAATAAGGGAAAGGCTCGGCTGGATATAAGAAGAGGGAAAGCGCGCTCTAAAATGTTGCGTGATGGAAGAAAGGACACGATGTTTTTCAGCCGTTGCTGCCACATTATCAGTCTACAGTACCTTGAAAAAAAAGTAAAAGCTGAAATGAAAAAGATTTGATGTGAGTAAATTTCGGCTGAGGATAACTAGGATAAAATATATTTTAAATTTAAATTCAAATTATCCTGACAAACACAACTTAAAATTTCAAACCCCTATCGAGGCATGCCTCTAGGCGTTTATATTGTTATATATTGCAAACGCAATGGAAAATGTTTCGAGTCCTAATTCGATCGTATAGAGAAGATAACTTTTTGAACCCGGTTATAATATTAAATTTCGATATGAATTTTCAGTACGTTTACTTATCATACGGCCAAACAATCACTCCAAACACTGCGAAAATTGAAATCCTATAATAATAATACAATATTACGTATCCAATGGAACTGGTTTCGTCGAAATCCGAGACTGTGCCTCAGAAGGCTATTTTTGAACATCAATTTAGACGATGTATTTTTAAAATTGAACAAACTACTATTAAATTCAATTTTTGCCCATCTATTACTTTCAATATTATCAATATAAATGTTATAAGCCTTTGAAATATTTTTGGCAAGCTTATATCTCTATTTTACCCAATTACCAATTATATAATTTAGAAGTCGAATTTTCCAATAAACCATTATATCTTAAATCCTGAATTTATTTTATAAACGAAAATCATACTTTCCATATTCAAAATCAATTCATAATCCAAATCAAACATTTAAATCCATTTAAATGTCTCAAATTAACCGTTCAAAAAATCCGGGTCAATACATTCCTCCCTCCTAAAAGAATTTCGTCCCCGCAATTACTAAGGCAGAAGAATGTCCCAAACCCCCAACTTACTAAAACACACTTAGTTAAAATCCCATATTCACTTTCCTAATCCTTTAGTTCCAACTAAATAATTAGTTTCAATTTCCATTTCCAAAATCCCTTATTTCGATTCCAATTTGAAATCCTTTTGTTTCTAATGAAAATTTTTCCAAAAATTTTCGAACTCCCAAAATTTTCGAAATTTTTTGACAGAGTCTCTTTTGTACGGTGGAGCTTTTGCAATTTGACAAGAGATATAAATATATATATACATCAACCCACATGGTCGAAAAAACAAAAACAGTTCATATTTCCTATTGTTCTTGCGTAGGCGTACCTTTATTTAGCATTTTTAAGCAAGCGACTTATTATTTTAGCAATTAGCGCATCCAAAACCAGCCAAACGGCTTTTCGGTACCTGTGCTTACTCAATTCAAACATGTAAGTACTAAATATACGAAATTTATTAACATTTCACTTACTTTCAATAGCTAAACACATGCATTTCATAAGCAACATGCACCAAACACTTTCCATGAGCAATTTATATGATTTCAAAACTAATTCAATTGCTTTCAACCAATTCATGTGCCATTCCATTCAATTTTAATGGTTTACACTTCAATTTCTTACATTCAATTTATTTTTAATCCAAACAAGCTCATATTCAACTCAGTTGATTTCAGAATCAATTTATTGCACTTCTATCAATCCATATAATTTTATTTAATCTCGTTTTTGTCAAACGACAATTTATTTCTACGCAATTCGACTATGTTCATATGAATAAATAATTACTTAAGCTTATAATCATTCTAGATCGATTCTAACTCAATTTATATTTAATTCTTTATATTTAACTCTTTCCATTTCAATTCATTCACAGCCATTTTATTTAGCTTGACACATTCCATGCTTGTATGCTACTAACCATTTCCAAATTAATTCAACCCAAGCTTTTATTTAATGGACTTCCATTTTCACTCGAAGTCGAGCTTCTAATTATTTTTAACTTAAGTTAATTTACTTCAATTTAGTCCAACTTCAAACTTAAGTTCACTTCTATTTAATTTGATTCTCATCTAATCAAATTCCATTTAATTCAGTTAGTTCATCCATTTTAATTTTAATTCACCTTCTCAATTTATCAAAATAATATCCAAGCACATACTTAACTCATTTATACTCAAATTGGATTTTATTTGTAACTCAAATCATTTCTATTATAATCCAATTCCATTTTATTTTTACAACATCTCCACTTATTTTAATTCATTATCAATCCAAGTCGAATTCTATTTATAATTCGAGTTTATTTCCAAACTTCATTATTAACTTACAATCCATTTTATTTAACCGAGTTAAATTTTATTAACATACTCTATCAAATAATTTATTTAGCTAATTAGCTTACTTCCAACTTTTAAATCAATATTCGATTTTATTACAAAAATCACTTCATTAAATTTTCCTGCGTTCAATTTTTTTTTCATAATTCCAATTTGGATTTTCATTCATTTTCCTAAAATTCCAACACTTTTTATTTCGGCTTATTTATTCCCTTTTTATATTTTTATAAGCTACTCACTTATTAATATTCATACTTCTCCATCCATTTATAGTCAATCACATTTTCACTTTACTTTTAACTAGGGAATGTATTTTTATTTCAATGCTTTTCAATTCTTTTATAAGCTTCCAAAGCTTATTTATCCCAATTCAATACTTACTTAGTTTACGCTTATTATTCAAGTAAGAATTTTATTCCATTCAATATTATCTATAACCCAACTGAATTTATTTCAATTCAATTTTATTTAACTTAACTTCGGTTAAATCTAGCATCATACCATTCTCTTTACTCCACTCAATCCACTTGAATTTAAATTAAGTAAGAACTTACTTGCACTTAATATCATCTACATCTCAATTTATTTCATTTCAATTCAATTTCAACTTAATTCAAATACAATTGGGTTTTATTTTCAGTTTAATTCAATTTATTTCAATCCATTTAATTTTATCTCCCAATCCAAATTTAATTTCTATTTGCCCATTCCAATCACATTCAAGATTTACTAATTATTTCTTTCAATCATCCATTAAATTTTCCGCAATTTAATTTCTCCAAATTAAATTTACTTAACTTTTTCACTTTAAATTTTAATTCCAACATTCAAAGTTCGTATTTTCCTTCCTTATTTAAAAATCATCTCAACTTTACAAGTTTATAACTTACCTCATCGGGATTTTCAATTCAAATAAGGATTCAGGATTTTAAACACCCGGCTTTTGGTTCAAATCATTTTACAACCATCATTATCCCAAAATCACATTTCTCAAATTTTTAAACCAATCCTTTTTTTATCCCTAGCGAATTTCCTTTGAAATTTCAAAAACAAACTAGTTCTTCTAAACAAACCAATTTGGCAGTAGTCCGTCACTTAGAAACTCGAAAATGAACATCGATGATGTTGCAGTCATCACCGAAGTTATTTTCCAACGACTGAAGTGAGCTCAATGCTATATCCCTTCCCAAAATTTATTTGAAATAATTTCCTTTCAGAAATACTTCTAAAACAACAATGCTATTATTTGTCTTCAAAACGCTTCGAAAAACACTTCCAAAATCTCCGGGGTTTTAAATTTTCAGATTTTGACTTAAATCAAAATTTAACTATAATTCATTTGTATAATTTATGGTCATACAAATTCCCTTTTGATTATTCAAGTCATTCCAACTTTTATAATCTTATTTGTTTAAAATATTATCATCCAAACATCCGAGTTATATAACAATTTAAGGAAATATTTTTTTATATCAAAATATTTTTTTTGGTAAAATTATTTCATTCACCCACCTTTAAAACAACACTGTGTCACTTTATCGTGTCAGGTGTTTATAAACTCTTCTCGAATAGCTGCCAACTTACTCGGTCAGAATTCATATTCCACTCACCAATAAGTCAACACCATATTAAAACAATTTATATTCACTAACAAATACGCGCTCATATCTATTAATACGCTCAAACTCATTGTAGAGTACTACGGACTCTATTTCCAATGAGTAATCCCCACCAGAGCCAAGGTTCTCGCTTAATCTTCAGCTCTGATACCAAATGTAATGGCCCATAGATCCGTACCCCTTGGAGTCGACACTATTCTCCATCAATCAACTCAAGATGAACGGAAATACGAACCATTAGGGTTAAAGAAGAAGAGGTAGAAGGAGAAAATAAAAAACAACATCAGAATCTAACCATCGCAGCGGAATAAAATATAATAGATATAAATGATCTTTACACAAAAACAAATACATCTGTTTATACATTACATTATCAGAGTACAGCATCAGAGTTCAATACAAACAACAACACAACTCAAGACGGTTATAATATCTCATCCTCCCAAAAATCGAATACACAGCAGAATATTTCATACAGGTACGGAAGTACGTATCGCCATCCAGCTCCACAGCATCCTTTCCTGTAAGTTATAATACTCAGTCTGACCCGAGCATTATAGTTAAATAACATCCGAGTCAATCTGGAATACCAGTGTGAGAAAACCACACTCAAATTGATTATTAAAATTTCAAAATCCTTTGAAAACAAAAGCATCTCGTAAGACCATGCCACAAATAAACATGTCGGGTTTTTACCTTACGATAGCTAAAGCACTTTTTATTAAAATCCTCTGATATTATAATAGGGTCTATTTACAAATACTTATTAAAATAGCTGAAATTGTTACATTAATTAAATTCCATCATATTAGACACAATCGTGGGTAATGCAAACAAAACCGTAAAAGGCACGTTGGGAGAATGGATTTCCAACTAATGACTAGGCATTGGGGTACCATCTGTCACAGTACGTGTCCTAGATCACCATACCGAGGATCCACCCTAAATCCCCTACAACACAAGGCCAAAACTACCCCTTACTGGATAATCCTGAGTAACATCACCCCATGGTTGGGATCAGCAACCTCACCACTAAGCCGAAAAAAGGAACACCTAGACAGGGATGACCTCACCCTAATGGGTGCTACCCACTTAGCCTTGCTGCATACCCCCTGATTTTCAGTCATTCCCGGTTGATGAGGCTCGAGGTTAAGCGTTGCCTTTTAGAACGTTTCACTTAGAATGCCCATCGTCCACCTGACGATGTTCCGAAAGCATTCATCCATACAAGTCCGTCCTTGGTTCGAACGGAACTGAAGGCACCACTCCTACTACATCCATTTTGGAATCATCCTCAGGATTAGTAGTGACTAGCTCTTGCATCTCACTACTCCATCTCTGACTCCGAACTCGTTTTTCCACGAAAACGTACAAACCGGATCGAAGTGGTTTTCGAGAAATTTATCCCGATCCCGGTCTCTTCGAAACGATCAGCCATTGTCCAATATTGATAGTCCGTTATATAACTATCAATTAACATTCACAAACATCCATCAAAAAAAAATAATTTCTCCTGAATTATTTATTAACCTCAAAATATCTTCGCAAGATATGCTTCCATTTTCAACCTTTTTGAAAACAGTTTCCAAACCACACTTTTCTCATAAAATAAATTTTCAAATATTTATTTCCACTGAAAACACCAAGCACAAAAACTTTAGATTTTTAAAATAATTTAAAACACTTTATTATAAAATATCCTTTAAAACATTTAAATTAAATATTACTTTAATACTTGTTCAAAATATATACTTTTAAAATAAAACCACTTTGTATAATATAAAACTGAATTTCCAACTTTTAAAACATAATACCAAGCCACCTTTAAATAAATACTGCTATAATAGATTAAAGAAAATACTTACTTTAGAATTTAAACATTTAGAAATAATAAGTTGTCTAAACATACTTTTTAAACAACTTAAAACTCTTTCCTTATACTTAATATTTGTTTGAAACGAACTTGGCTATTCAGGGAAATACGCTTCCCTTCCACATCTTTTAAACATAAATCACTATTTATTTTTAAATAAATTTACCCATTCTCTTAATAAATTCCCACCGTGAATTTATTCTTCCAAATATCCACTGATATATTACTTCACTTTTATAAACCCAGTTTATAAATTTCATAGTGACATTCTCCTTTAAATTTCCAATTTCAAACCTTAAATCAATTTCCAAATTGATTTCCAATTTACTCCATTTTGAAATAAATTCCTTTACTTACTCATTTATTTCAAAACCCATTGACTTCATATTTTTATTCCTTAATTATGATTCAAAATCTTTTAACTGGAAACACCAATTTCAGATTTCCTCAAATTCCTTCTTTATTCTTTTAAATAAATTCAAACCTTGAATTTTAAAATAAATTATTTATTTTTTGATATAACATCACTTAAGTTTAAAATTCATTATTTCTCTATTTATTCAAAATCCCTTTTTCATACCCGGAATTTATTTGGATTTAAAAATAAATCACTTTTATTCCTTTCCAACTCATTCTTATTTTTATTCATATTCTCTGTAATTATTTCACTTAAAAATTTACTCTTATATTTCTTTCAAAAATCCAATTCTATATATATTTTGATGACTCGGTGTACTGAAATATTCAATCAAACCATGGTATCCAATATTCCACTTATCAATATAATTCATCACAGCATATCAAATAACCATAACACAGAATTATTAGAACAAATCTAAATATTTTGAGGAATCCAGTTGGATCCCTCCAACCTATTTCCCTACATCCACATTGTTAGCACAATATAAAATACCAATTCCACATCGAGGTGGAATATCGCGGTATATGGGTTTTAAATATAATATCATCCGCTATTATGCGACGTATAGGGTCTCATCCGCTATATAATGCGGGAAATCAATCACTCCAATATATACTATATATTACTATATATAATATAGCACATCAAATCAATTCAATCATTCATGTAACGATCCCGGTTTAAAGACGAATTTAAATTTGTAATTAAATTAAATTTTTGGGTTAAATTGTGGATCTATTTGAATTTTTCAAATTTAATAAGATATATATACTTATTTGTTTTAAAAATTTTATTTGAAACTCAAAATAAATATATTCAATTGAATTGGATTATAAATAAAAATTTTGATTTGGAAGTTCAAAATGAATTGGATTTATAAAAAAGTTTACTTTGGAAAAAAATAATACGTATGATTATTTGTTAAATGTATAAATTGTGTTTTAATGCATTTTCTTTATGAAGTTATAAAAAAGTATAAAATAAAATTTATCTTATCAATATTAAATATAAGTATAATGTAAAATATATGTTATAAATTAAATGTTTGAAAATCAAATTATAAATAGAAATAAAAGTTAAGAAATTATGTTAATAACTCATATGGATGCCTAAGATTATTTTAGTAAAAATAAAATATAAATATTTAACTAAACATATGAAGTACATGAATATTTGTATGTGAGTTGTAAGCAATGTAAGAAGATAAAGGCAAGCAAAGAAAAATATACTCAAATATAAAATAAGTAAACATATATATGAAAGTATTGCAAAACAAAATTCAATTTAAATAACACTTCAGCTCAACACAATCAAGTTGAAATCAAAAGCAAACAACAAATGCAAAGATCAGTTTTAAATCAAAGCTTGCAGAAGTAAATTAAGTGCAAAGCAAAATAAATATCTATGTACAAAAAAAATCATTAGCTGTAAACATAGAAGGAAACATATTTACTTACTCCATATCTTCTCAGCCGAAACAACATCACTTCAGCCTCCAAAGAAAAATATCTTTGGTCAAAAATATAGGCAAAGAAAAAAAATCTCTGATCCTTGATTGTACAAAAGAAAATCACCCTGTACAAATATATCCCCTCTACACTTATTTTATATATCACCTTCCTCGTTTTATTTCATTCAGCAAACACATAGCAAAACCAGAGAAAAAAAAAAGAAAGAAAAGAAGCATCGTCATTTTGTTTAAACTCAAAACATCATTCAAGAAAACAAAATAGGGTTAAGGAAAAAACAGATCAACTACAGGTGTTCAAAACAGCAAAGGCAACTCTCTGTTCAAAAATATTTTCAAGTGAGTAACATCACCTTTTTAAAACTTAAGTCTCTGAATTTGTTGCTTATGAATATCTAGAAATGTGTATATATATATATAGTGAAATCTCTGTGTGTGTGTGTGTGTGTGTGTGTGTGTGTGTATTCCAGTTGAACTGTGCATGTTTGAGTCTGGTTGATTCTTCTCTGTTTCCAAATTTACAGAGTGAAAATAAATAAAAAATTAAAATTTTCTTAACCAGTCTCTGATAGGCCTTGAGTTGCAAACAAAAGTTGTTTGTTTAAACACAATTTAGTTTTTAAAATTTAAATTATATGAATTAAGCCTGAAATTCTCTAGAAAATAGAAAACAACAGTGAAAACTTTAAATTGGGTTAGAATCAAGTATTTTAATTTGTTGTTTTAATTTTATGATTAAAATCTACTCTGGAAAATGTGATTTTTAAGATGGAAATTCAAATTTTTAGATCGATATCCTATGAGAAATTCTGGGTTAACCAAAATTTGTTTTTTTAGTGGATTCGGGTGGCCGGAGGGATTATGGTGGTCATGGTTATTGTCAAGGCTTGTTTGTTGACCGACGAGGTTAGAAAAAATGGTGATGGTGGTGATAGATCATCATGGCGTCGGAATTGGGGTGAACTAGGGTTTAAGATCATGGTTGGAAATGAGGTCGTCGCGAAGTCTCGGCGCGATCGGAGTGGATCGAACATTGACCATTGGGAGCGTGGTTGTCTGGCAAGGATGGGACGGGGTTTGCGCGAGCTCTGGTGATCGGAGGTGTGGTTGCGAGGCGTTTTCCCTGGTGATGTCAGGTTCCAGTTTCGAGCTGAATGCTCATTTTCGTTTTCGGGTTGTATGCTTTCGTTTTGATGGCTTGAATCGATTCTTGAATCGATTTACGACTCGTTAGAGTCGATGAGATTTGCCGGAGTGATGGATAACGGTCGTGCACTGCACGGCGATGACCGCGTGTCTAGTCAATGGGTTAGTGAGGGATGCAGGGATGTTCTCGAGTGGGGGTTTGTTTGTCTTGAAGTAGTGCTCGAGTTTGTGAAGGAGTACAACTGCAGTTTTCAAAAAAAAATTAACTAAATTTTAAACTAAGTTTTAAGCCAAGTTAAACAAAAATAGAAGGAGGAGGAAACTCGAGTAATTCAAGCATTTTTCTCGAAGGCTTCCAGTTTTGGCTCGAAGCAAATATGGTAGGGCTCGGGTAAATGTTTTTGTACAGATTTTAAAACAAACCTGTTCCTGTTTTTTGAATTTAAAACTAAATTTAAAATTTCAAAGCAAAGTTTAAAATAAGTTTTTAAATCAAAGTTTAATAATGAATTCAAGTCAGTTTGAATCTTGGTTTGGAAATAAATAAAGTTTTATATTAAAATTGTTTTAATAAAGGTGTTTAGGTAAGTAAGTGAAATAAAAAGGAATTTTAATTTAAAATGTATTTTGAATTGTAAAAAAGAATTTAAACAAAGTCAAATCAAATTTGAAATCTGGATCATAAATCTAAATTTGAATTCTAGATTTTGAAATTAAATGAAGTTATATAACTGTAAATGTTTAAAAAGGTTTAAATGTAAAAGTATTCTTTTAATATGTGAATTTAAAAAGGATTTTGATTTAAACTCTTCAAATTTCTTTTATAATGAAATTATTACTTAAATATGGAAATTTAAGAATTTTTAAAATTAGTTTTTAACTTTATATAAGATAAATTGGTATTCATTTTAAAACTTGAAACTAAAATGAAATTTAAGCAGTAAATTTGAAATAAATGTTTCCAAACAAATTTGTGAGTGATGAATGAAATCATTAATAAGAATAAGTTTCTTTAAAATTAGTGAAAATTATTGATTTATAATTCATAAATTGTTATGTTAATTACAATGGTTAATTTATGTTTGGATTAATTAAATTAGTAATTATAATTTTTAAAGTTATTAATTAAGGTTTAAGTTAATTAATTAAGGAATATTTCATTTGTAATTAAGAATCCTAGATTAGAGTGGATAATTAATGATTAGAAATTAATTAATTTGTAATTAAGAACTAATTAAGTTACAATTAACACTTAATTAATTAAATGATTAGGATTAATTAATGAGTTATTAATGGTTAATCAATTTTAATTAATGATGATTAATGTAAATAATTTCTTTAGTAAAGTAATTAAAGAATTGTTATTAGTTAATGAAGGTCATTAACTAAGATTATTCAAAAAAAATAATTAATGTGATTAATTTTAACAATTAATTAGATTAATTAATTAAAGATAATCGTCTATGAAATTGTGTGAGTGTAGTTACTTTATGAAAGTAATTAAGAAGTTAATTGCTCATTGTAATTAATTGAGTTTAATTTGATTAATTTAAGTTAATTGTTAAATATTGTGTACTGGATTGATATTTCTGATATGTGATTGTGATTCTATGTAATGTGAATTGCTTTGTGTTGAACTGAGATTTGTGATTTGTCTCTATGTGTATGCGAAAACCCTTTTTGACGTAAAACGGCATTTAAATTTCGATGCGACAGGGAGTCGGATTCCCGTTGGTTATCCGAAACCCACATCGAATCGTAATGGTAAATCTTTGTGATTGATAAATTTACTTTATATGTGGATGAACGATAAGTGTTATAGATTATACCGCTTATCAATATCGATGTGCTTAAATATATGATATGATGATTAATGATGTTGCACTATTGTGTGAAACCCCTGGACTACATCATATACACACAAATATGGATTGCACGAGGAAATCGACTAAGTAACAGATTTTTAACAATTTTCAAGATTGAATTCTTGAATCCAAAATAGTTTTGGAATTGGAAAAGGTTTGAAAGTTATGAAGTAAATCTTTAATTTAAGATTGGATAGTTAATTCAATTTGAAATGGAATTGTCTTGAAAGGTCGTAAATAAATCTTTGTGAAAATGGGTGAACCTTGTGAAATAAACCTTTTATTTAAAAGATTTAAAATGGTGATTTGTTTAAACCATTTGAAAGAAAAGTCTTGAATATTAAGTTGTGACTTAATTGAAATCCCATATCCATATGTTTTTAAATATTGCGCCATTATTCGGTTTAGCCGGGAGAGGACCTTGTGTCATATAACCCATTATGAATAATGATACGTCGATATGGATAGCATTTGAAGACTGGTGGTGAAGACCGGGTATTTTCGAGAATGAAAGGATAATATGTCGATTGTCTCTGCACTAAGTCACGCCGGTATAGAGATTCCCTAAGTGATGGGAAGTCCGATCAGGATTGTGAATAATCGGATTTGCAAGGGATTCTTCGGAAGGGCCTTCGGTTCTGTTCGAACCCAGAACAGACTTGGATGGTTATATGTCTGACACTACACCTTGAGATATAAAGCCGATTTCTTTCAAATACATATCCATTGGTGGCGGAGAATTTATTCTCTTAGCTTAACACCCTTCTCTGAGAGGTACGAGCTCAGAAGTTATGTAGTTGAAGGTTATCAGTGATATACTCCCAATCTGGTAGTGTGTCATGCTAAGTGCTGATGTGTGTTGATGATCATTTGTTGATTATTTGTGATCAAAGCATGGCTTTTGTATAAAGAGTAGCTTTGTGGACGAGACTACATCAGGACCTCACACCCAGGAAATGGTCGAAACAGGAATGATGCGGCAAGGTTATAAGGGCCGCACTCTTTAGGGTGTGTCATTCCCTTCTGGTAAAGGGTGGTATCATGGTATGGATCCCAGATATTTACCTATGTGGTGGCTTCAATCTCATTTACTGTGTGGTTGTTGCTTTGTGGCTTAGAGGCGCCTCGGATAATGGTCCCAAAGGACCGGGGGATGGCATGCTCGAGTAGTAGTTACCTAGTGACAGAGGTAACCCGACCTTGTGTTGGCAGAGATCCGGTTAGGTTCTCTAGACGTCCCGCCAGAGGCGTACCCATGGACAGTGGGAAGTTCCTTAGCCTGACCATTTGTTGGAAAATCCAAACAAAACAATATGTGCCCTGTACGGTTTTAGTTGTATAACCTGCCATGGAATGTGGCGGTAACCTGCTATTGAACATGGTAGCTATAGTAGCCATAAGTGCGAAATGTCTATGCTGGCTAAGATTAATATTATATTTTTGAAATGTTTTCTGCACTATGCACTAGTAATAATATTGAAAAGAATTTTATCGTATCAAGCATGTTTGACTATCATAAGGAGAAATCTCCTCCAATTATGCGTTTGCATTGTGTGTGTGGCAGGGGGCCTTATGGTAGTTTCATTTTCCTAAAAAGCATTGCGGATTTATTTTAAATTCTCTTGTTGTCTGTTTTAAAAGATAAACTGTTTTTATTTACTCATACCAGTCCCATGACTTACCTGGAGTTTATTGTTCCTTTTCTAAACTATGAGTGCCCACAATTTTTCCACACGGGCAGTCTAGAGTAGGATTTTTCAGATAGTCAGGTTTAGTAGATTATTTGGAGTTAGTCCAGTCTTTGGATCACGACTGCACTTGCTCATCTTTGTGAAACATGTTGGGGGGTTCGAAATAGCTTTGGATTGGAGCATTGGATTTGGGATGCATTCTATTGAGGATATTCCTTCCGCTTTGCCTTGTATCTCTGATGGTATTGATATCTATTGTATCATTCTGTTGTATCATATTATATCAGATATTGTATCTGTCATTGTATCAATGTTATATATATATTGATATTCTTTTTCTTCCGTTGTGTTATACTTGATGTGTTATAAGCTCCGACGAACCAGATTCGACGTATGGATCTGTGGCATTTGAATATGAGTGTCGTATTCGGTGCTGATTTTCGGAGGTCGAGTCAGGGCCGCTATAATTCAACAATTATTTAAATTTAAATAGCAATCCAGAAGAGTGAGATTAACTCACCTTTGCTTTTTATTTACAACCCATTTCAATATTGCCTTGGATTTCTTGATGTTTGACGCTGAATAAACAATTTATATGATTTATTAATATTCGAAATAATCGAACAATTAAATTCCTATTTATAAATTTAACTAACCAATGAATTTATTTCAAACTAAAATCTTATTTTAAACCGATTTCCCTTTAATAAAAATATTTTTAGCAACTAAAATAATTGAATAAGTTTATTAAACAAATCTATCTCCATAAAACATTATTTTAAAGTTAAGCTAGTAAGTGAAAATATGCATATATATATATATATATATATATTCTCTTTTCATTTTTGAACTACACACACACACACACACATATATATATATATATATGAAAATAACCTATATACATTCTAAAAATCTAACTTTTATAAATTTCATAACCTTTTAAAATTCCTATATTTTTTCTTTTCAAAATCATATCTACTAAATTAAATTAAAAACAGACTGTTTTAAATCTAATTGTCTAATTATTATTTTATATATATATATTTAAACTGTATTTATATGTATATATTTCCAGCAAATAACCAAATAAATATTTTCCCTACTATAATTATTTTCTTTTCTATTTTCTGTTTACCTACAAATATATATATGTGCACAATCGAATAGAAATAAAAATCAAAACACTGCCTTACAGCCTTGCGACCCCGAGAATTAGACGTGACCTCCCCTCTAGATCCACCACGTTGCCGCTAGCCTAGGTCCATCCCCCATGAATTGCTGCACCATGTCGTGCTTCGCCCCAAGTCGAACCAAAGCCTGAACGCAGCTCGACGAAGACGATCTCCAGAACAAATCGAACAACTCAACGACCTTACAAATGAACATCACTGTAAAAGGTATGTTTTGAACGGTCTTAAATCGAATGTAGTAAATTCATGTTTCATTCATAGCTGCAGTATTATCAATCAAGTTTATGGCTGTTCGAAGCAGAATCAGCATTCGTGAAGTTCCGTAGTCTCTCCGGACTATTAATGGCTACTCTGAACCCTTACTAAGTCCATTCTAGACTTAGTGATTGAATAGAAAGATCCTATTGCACTCTGGCGTTGCCTTCTATCCCTTGCACTCTGGTCCTGGTTAGGACGTATAGCGATGTCATGGTCGTTCTGGACCGATCATAGCCTCTCAGGGCTCTTGCTGGATCCCATCCAGTCACTCTCCGGTGAAGGGGAGACAGCGCTTAAGTGAGTTGATCCTGCCGCTCTCCGGCGAAGCGACTCACTTCTTGCACTCCGGTTCAGCGTATCTAAACATTAAGCGATGTCTTGGTCGTTCGAGACCGATCATAGCCTCTCCGGGCTCTTGCTGGATCCCATCCTGTCACTCTCCGGTGAAGGGGAAACAACGCTTAAGTGAGTTGATCCTGTCGCTCTCCGGCGAAGCGACTCACTTCTTGCACTTCGGACTTTGCCTCTCCGTGTAGGGTCATAAAGCGATTATTTTCATATTGGTATTAATGTTCATCCTCTGACTCTCCGGTCAAAAGGCTTATTGCAAGAAGTTCTAATTTATTTATTAAAATTCGAGTTCTAGATGTTCAATCTCAAACATCAGAAAAAGCTAAACACTGCCTCTCCGGGCATATCGGTCTATCTCCATCTCAAAGCGTGCCTAGGGATCTCTCTGGTTCCCGTGCATGTGTAAGTGGAGTAACCGTTTATTTTGAAAACAAATCTAAATAGAATTATTCGACCGAAGTTCAAATCCTGCACTTGGCCCTTGCCATCTTTAATCAGTGGATGACGAGTCGTGATCCCGATCCAGGATCGTTCCTGTTAGGTGGAAGCGGTAGTTGTTCAGGCCTTACCGCCGCAGTCTGTTCTCTGACAAATTGTGGCAATCTACCACCCATGGCATGTTCTTCCACCTCATCCTTTAGGTGGCGGCATTCATCTGTGGTGTGCCCATCCAGCTCATGGAATAGGCAATATTTTCCAGTCCTGCGCTCCCGCTCAATGGGATCCCTTATAGGTGGCTTTCGATAGGGGAGTTGCCCCCGAGTTTCAGTGTAAATTCTTTCTAGGCCAGCATTCAGATCTGTGTACTGCCTAAATCTTGGTTCTCGGAATTTCTTCCGTTTACCAGGACCATCATGTCTATCATCCTGTTTTCTTTTTCCCTTATCCGCTCCTGACTGTTCTCTGGAGGTTCCTTCGCTCTGCGCAACATTTGTTTCCAGCCTCTCGGCTCGTGATTCTTCTAATCGGAGGAACTTTTCAGCTTTATGAAAGAACTCTCCAAGATCTTGTGGTGGATCTTTAGTCAGAGAATCTTTAAATTTGGTGCCTTCCGCGACTCCTGCCACTGTTGCCATCAAAATCATCGATGGATCCGGGCGATCTACAGAAGTCACTGTTACATTGAATCTTAGTAGGAAATCTTTTATGGACTCTCCGGCCATTTGCTTGATCGAAGCTAAAGTCATCACGCTCTTGGGTCGCGTCACATGGACCCGGAACTGTCTCATGAAGCAGTCTACAAGCTCGCTCCATGTTCTGATTGATCCCGTCTCTAGTTTCCTGAACCAAAGTGCAGCCAAATCCGACAAATATAGTGGGAAGCATCGTGCCATCACTTCCTCGGATGCCCCCAGCACTTCCATGTGCCTAATATATTTGGTAATATGCATGGTCGGGTTTGATCTCCCGTCATAAGGTTCTAGCGTTGGTAGTTTGAATTTTGGAGGGTTCCTTGCGTTTCGGATGTTCGGAGTGAACGGACTCCGACTAACTTCTTCCAGCCCTCCACTAGGTAGTCCTCCTCTCATGATTCGTCGCATTAGGCCAATCATTCTCTCGTCTCCATCTAGGGGTTGCCCCCTTGTCAAGTTCCTATCCTGTCCCCCGAGCCTCGAAGGGAATTCAGGTACATATTCTTCTGGTGGCTCGTTAGCATATGTATTGACTCCAGCTTGTTGAGCTCCGTCTACCGGTCTTCCAGCATCGGACCCTGAGGGTCTGCCCCCAGGTCCTTGTTGATCACCTTCAACTCCTATATTCTGGTCCTGAACCTGACCTTCATTAGCTTCTGTAATCCTGATTTCTTGTCCCGCACTTGCAGTTGTTGTAGTTGGTCCAAGGTTCTGCATATTCACCGCCCTCATTTGTTCGAGGAAATTCTACAGCATCTCCTGTTGGGTCTTCATCATGCTTTCGCGTATTGAATTAGCCATAGCCTCCATCTCGTCTCTAGTGATGTAGATGGAAGCTTGTCCTTCTCCTGCTCCTGAGGACGCTTCTTGGCTTCCTCCCTATTGGCTCCGATCAACTCTTTGTCTCGTTTGTCGAGTCATTGTTTCTGAATTGGAATTCTTTAAACTTTCGAATCTGAACTCTGAATATGATGTAGCGGGTGCTAGTTCCTCTCAGTGAAAGCACCAAAGAAAGTGTTTGCGTCAAAATTGGTCACAAACCCCCAAGTATTGTGAAAGCACCAGTGTTGGAATATAAATCAACAATATCCAAACTCAAATCACAGATTTAAGCAAGCAACACGCAGTAAAATAGAAATTATGAACGAGAACACACAATTTATAGTGGTTCGGCTATCTCCTGCCTACGTCCACTTCAAAGGTTTTAACTTTTATTGATGTTCTTCACTGATTACTCTTGATTACAACGGATTACAGTTGATGATAGCCTTGAAATCTGAATACAACAATGATAATGAAGTATGTAATTCGACCTGGCAGAGTCTGAACGTTCAATGGTGGAAGCTCCGAAAAGTCCCCCGTTCTGAAGGCTTCAGGGTACTATTTATAGGCGTAGGAGGCCCAGATCTCGCTCAAACTTCGGGAGACTTCTTCTGGCACGTGAGTGGGCCCACGTGACCGACCCCACAAAGTTTCGACTCGATCTGACATCGATTCTAAGTGATTTCGAACACATCAAGAAATGGTCCAATCGAGCTGAAACTTGGCAGGAACAATCTTTATCTTGTATGGAAACTACTGTGAAAATTTCGTGGCATTTGGATCAGTGGTTTAGGAGATACGATCGGTTCGAATGGAAGTTTTTCGGTTGGCTGTGTTGTTCGAATCAATCGCTTCGAACCCCTGAGCTCGAATCCATGGATTCACGTGGTTCAGTGGTGACGTGGCGCACATCCTTCGAGTCGATCCGGTCTTCTCTCCGGGTTGAATGCTTCGACTCCATATACTTCGGCGCATTCGAACCGATGAAAGACACGTCATCATGGTTGGTTGGCCCAGTGGGTTCGAATGAAGCTTCACAGGTGGGTGCGAACAGGGCCTATGTGATTGGTTCGAACAGGGCCTCTGTGATGGGTTCGAAACTTTGGTTTTCCCCTCCAAATTGAATCGATCATAACTTGAGCATATGAACTCGGATTGACTTGAAATTTGAGATGTGACTTCTACAGTCTTTCTCGCCGTGTCCCATCAATTGTGGCTCAATCTGGACCCGGACAAAATTCATCGATATCCATGGTTATCCTGCAATGCATGGATGATATTCAAGAATAATAATCATTGATTTTTTGTAAATTCTGAGTATCTCAACTTTGCCAAAAGTTGGGATAACAATCACCATCTCGCAAACTCGAACGGACCCCCACCTCCATGCGAGCCTCTCGATCAATACGAAATCAAATTCGATTTCGTCTGGAGAAGATGATTTGGTTTCAAAATGGAATCTAAAAGGAGAAAGCATCCATTTATATTCAACAGACGATTTCGAATAATATAGAGAACAGGGAAAGAAGGGAAAACAACGAATTTTTTTATGTCGATCGCATTCTATTTTCTCTGCCTTGATTTGAAATAAGGAAAAGGCTCGGCTGGATATAAGAAGAGGGAAAGCGTGCTCTGAAATGTAGCATGGTGGAAGAAAGGACACGATGTTTTAAAAAAGGGGAACGGGCGTGCCACATTATCAGGCTACAGTACCTTGAAAAAAAGTAAAAGATGAAATGAAAAAGATTTGATGTGAATAAATTTCGGCTGAGGATGACTAGGCTAAAAATATATTTTAAATTTAAATTCAAATTATCCTGACAAATGCAACTTAAAATTTCAAACCCCTATTGAGGCGTGCGCTAGGCGTTTATAATGTTATACCCCTATTCCGAACGCAATGGAAAAGGTTTCGAGTCCTAATTCGATCATATGGAGAAGATAGCTTTTTGAACCCAGTTATAATATTAAATTTCGATATGAATTTTCAGCGCATTTACTTATCGTACAGGCAAACAATCACTCCAAACACTGTGAAAATTGAAATCGGATAATAATACAATATTATGGATCCAATGGAACTGGTTTCATCGAAATCTGAGACTGTGCCTCGGAAGGCTATTTTTGAACATCAATTTAAACGATATATTTTTAAAATTGAACAAACTACTGTTAAATTCAATTTTGCCCCATCTATTACTTTTAGTATTATCAATATAAATTTTATAAGCCTTTGAAATGTTTTTGACAAGCTTATAACTCCAGATTTTATATTTTACCCAATTACTAATTATATAATTCAAAAGTCGAATTTTCCAATAAATCATTATATCTTAGATCCTGAATTTACTTTATAAACATAAACCATGCTTCCATATTCAAAATCAATTCATAATCCAAATCAAATATTTAAATCCATTTAAATATATCAAATTAACCATTCAAAAAATCCAGGTCGTTACAGATCCTCAATGTTCCCTGGCCATTAATCTCAAAACTGGAACAATGTCCATCCTTGACTCAGTTCATCTATAACAGGCACACACAAACGTCCGAGTAGACTTCAAACTTGTTCTTGCCATCAGAAATAACTAAAACAGGCACACTAGTCAGTCTTGCCTTCAAATTCAAGAAAGCCTCTTCATACTTGGGGTCCATTTAAACTTCATGTAGAACTCTGCCAAACCAGAAAATTGTGGTTGCCTCTACTCCTGAATAATAGCTATCTAGGCTGGATCTACAGAAATACCATCACCAAAAAAATGCTTCCTCAAAGTCTCTAACACTAACTCCAAATGCCGCTTGCGCTTCTCTTCAGACTTGGAGTAGATAAGAAAAAAATATTGATGAACACAAGATCAACTTATACCATACTTTTCGAAAAACTCAGTTCATCAAACCCACACAGAATCTCAAAAGACTCATCCGACTAGGCCACAAAGGCAACAGTTGAACCCCACTGGGAAAAACTAGGCTGAACAACTGGCACTGCTCCCGGAACCGAAGACGATCCCAAACTCTATCTTTAGATGAGCACAAACCTTCACTTCCTTGGAAAAATCTGAGAAATCACTGACCACTTCGATGGACTCTACCCCTTCTGGAGATGCCTCAACTCCATGTAGAAGATGACTCAAAAGAACAACGGCATCATCGCAAGTCATTTTTGTGATTCTTCCCAATTCAGTTTCCAAAAATACAATCCTTGCTTCACCATCAAAACAGCCCAATACTAATCCAACCAATCCAAATCCAAAATAAAATCAATCCCTTTGAAATCCAATAAAAAGGGTCTTCAGAAAAACTATGGGGGAGATAGTAAAATCTTAAGCCTCTACAGATCTTATCTATCTCGGTTGTCCCACTTATAGGGTTAAATACAAAGATAGGACGGTCATCCAAACAAAGAGAGGTGAAACTCCTCTAGAACTCATGTTGGAAATCCGAACAGATACCCAACAAATTTATATAGGTATATAGTTATATAAAAACTACAAATACGCGCCCTTAAGATAGACACCACTCCAGAGCCTAGGTATTATCTCAACTTATGCTCTGATACCAAGTGAAATGACCCGCCTTTCATTCCACAGAAAGACGCATCATTATTAAGAAAGAAAGAGGTAGAAATAGAATAGATAGAAGAAAGAACTCAACAATATCAGAATCTCACAGCGGAATGGAACAAAATATAATATGTAACATAACTATTACATAGTCAATTACATCAGAGTTACGCGGATACAACAACACAAAATAGACAGTTATAAAAGTCTGTCTATTATACAACTCTAATACAACACATACATCATCACAGAGATATAACACGGCGGAAACACTATATATCTACTAACGCTAAAGCCACCTGCTCCATCTCTCCTCCAGAATTCGTCAAAGCAGACCTGAATCCCTTGGCTAACTATAAAAATTTGAGTACCCAAGAGTTTAAGAAAAACAGAATAAACTCCGGGTCAGACATGGGTCTGGTGTGAGTAAATGGGTTAAAGTTGCTTAATTTTGAAAACCTTTGAAAACAAAGATATCACGTAAGACTTCCCACACATAAACATAGGTAAGTTCTTACCTTATGCTAACCAAAACATTTGATAGGAAATCTGGTGATATTATAGTAGGGTCTAGGCTTTTCAAGTAAATAGAAAATAGTCGAAATTGTTACATTCATTAAATTCCAGCTACTAGCTATAAAATGGGTAATACAATCAAAACCGTAAGGGCTCGTAGGAAGAATGGGTTTCCATCAATGGCAGGGCTACTGGGGTACCGCCCGTCACAGTACGTGGCTTAGATCACAGTATCGAGGATTACTCCCAATCCCATGCAACATAAGACCGGAACCATCCCTTACTGGACAGTCCCGAATAAGACAACCACGGCGGTTCTAGCTAGCAACCACCCATACAGCCAAATAAAAAGGGACTCTAGATAGGGGAAGATCTTATCCTACTTGGGTGCTACCCACTTAGCCTTGCTGCACATCCCTTATTTTATCCATTCTCGGTTGATGAGGCTTGAGGCAACGATTACCTTTATCGAACACATCTATCTTAGAATGCTCATCGTCCACCTGACGATGTGCTGAAAGCATTTAATCCATACAAGTTCATTCCGAGTTCGAACGAAACCGAAGGCATCATCTCATTACACTCGTTTTGGAATCACCCTCAGAGTTAACGACAATAACCCTTGCACTCTGAAAACTCCATCTCGAACCCGAAAGCACTATCTCCATTATACTCGCATTGGAATCATCCTTAGAGTTTTACGACAGACAGTTCTTACACTTCAAGTCTTCAACTTGATCTTCACTTGAATTCACGACCTAATGTTTAACTTGAATCGATGTTGTTTTCAGATAATCAAATTTGATACTCGATTCCAGTCTCATCGAAATCCAAACATATCTTAAAGGTCAAGTTGTTTAAAAGTTTAAACAATTCAATTTAATTCAATGCTTGAATTCACACAGCATTGACACAGATAAATATCACACATTTATCATTGATATAACCAATATCATAACACAGAATGTCACAGTATATTATCCATTAGATATCATCTAATACATACCATCCAATAGATATCATTCAATTCAGACATTCACCAAACAATCGTCCATAAGCAAGCATTATCAATTCATATCATAATTAACTAATTACTTAAATTAAATTAATTCCTTAAGAATTAATCACTTAATCCTGCTCAAACAATTATTAATTAATTATTAACTTTTAATTAATTAATCACTCCTTGATTATCTTATCAATCAATTAATTAATCTCCAATCACAGATTAATTACCCTTTTAACTATCAATTAATAAACCTTATTAATTAATCTCTTTCAATACAAAGTAATCAATCCTTAATTACTTTTATAATCAATTAATTATCCTTTAATTAACTAACTAACTATCCATCAACTATCGATTAATAACCTTAATTATTAATTAATATCTCTTAATACAAATTAATTAATCCATAATTACTATTAAAATTAATTAATTAGTCATTAATCAACTAGTTAATTATCTCTTAATTATTAATTAATAAAACTAATTATTAATTAATAACTTAATTACATATTAATTACTCCTTAATCACCAGTTGATTAATCCTTAATTAACAGTTAACTAATCCTTAATTATCATTTGATTAATCCTTAAATACATTGATTAATCAATTAATTACCACTTAACAACTCCTTAATTAATCCTTAATTATAGATTAATTGCCCTTTAACTATTAATTAATAGAACTTAATTATTAATTAATAAAACTTAATCACAAATTAAGAGCTTCTTAATTATTAATTAAATAACCTTTAATTACTTAATTAATTAACCATTAATCACTTAATTAATCGATCCTACTCACTTGATTTATTAAGTCTTAATTACACTTAATTACTTGATTTATTAAGCTCTGATCATTAATCAATAATAATCATTATCTAATTAATGATTTTCATTACAAATTAATTAACCCTTAAATTAATTAACCTTTAATCCTTAATCATTTATTAATTAAGTAAATTAATTACCCTTAATTAATTTATTAATTAATCCTTTATAATTAATTAAACTAATTAATTATACATAAGTTCCTTTAATTATTTTCATTAATATCAAGACATTAAACCTCAATTAAGATAAAACATTATCTTCTTAATGCCTTTATTACATTAACATAATTACACTTATTTATCTTAAAAATTACCTTTACTTAATTAAACCGTTAATTTAGTTTAATATAAATAATCATTTATCTTAATAAATTAAAGTCATCAAAAAATAACTTTAAAATAACTTAAAACATTTATCAATTAATAGTTTTTAAAAGCAATTTTCAATTTGAATTTAAAAACCTTATCTTTTTATATAAATTTTCAAAATTTCGTTCATAACTCAATTTTAAATATCATTTTAAATTTTCTTAACAAAGTTTAAATTTATCAAACTTCAAAACTTCTTAATCAAAATGTTTAAGAAAATATTTATTAAACATCAAGTAATTTATATAAAAGTTTTAAACTAATTTAAATTTTTAAATCTCAAAAACCCAAGTTTTAAAACTTTTAAACTTTTTAAAACTGTTCAACATTTTCTGCTTCAGGTCGAACCCGAAGCTTACTCGGGTCAAACCCGAGTTTCCCCTTTCTTTCCATTTTTTTCTAAAAAAAAAACTTTAGATTAAATTATTAAGTTTAAAACCTTCAGGTGAATCACCCTCACTACTTCGAGTTTACACTCTAGCTACTTACCCCATAACCCGACCTTGACTTCGATCACACCATAATCCAAAAACACTTACACCCCAAACAACTCCGTGCACATGCACCATTGCCGGAGCCACCTCCGACCCTCGTCGTACCCTCCGGCACATCATTCAACATCAGAGCAACACATATCGATCATCAAACTATACTCACAAGCCCCGGAAAAGATCGAGCAACACAGAAGGACTGGCGCCCAAAATAGCCTCCAGCAAATCGCTTCGTCCACACAGCTCCGACCACCAAAAGTCAATCGACTCTGGCCATCCCTTGCTGACCCAATACGCAACCATTATCCCGAGTTTCACGGCATTCGATCAATTAGAGGAGAAGCAGTGACCCAAAACTCAACCTAATCAAAAACTAGGGTTAAAACTCATTCTCGTCCACCACCGGCGCTACGGCCTATGACCGCCACTTCCCTCACTTTTTTCGAACATCCCGATCATCAATCTAGCTCTAAACGAAAACTCGACCACTCGAATACCTCCGACCATTAGAAAATGCTCAAGAACCATTTTCCAGATATTACCAAAATGCATACTCAACATTCCATTAAAAACTCTAATTTCTCCTTTAAAATTCTTAATTTTCAAATTCAGTTCAGATTATATACTCGAATCTCTTAATTGTTGAAATCAATTTTTGACAATTTTTGAATTTATAATGTAAAACCCATATCCTGGTTGATATTATCCTCAATTCTTGCTTTATACATATTTTTAAAATTTAATTCTTGTTATTTTAAACATACTTTGTTTAAACACCACAACATAAAACTAATCAGAGAAGGACCTAATTGATTCTGAATTATATTACACCCTGTTGTTCAAAAATAGAATGAAAACTGACATGCACACATTAACACATACATATATATATGCAGAAATACCATAAACAAGCATCATTTAACTTAGAAGTTTCATAAGAAACTATCATTTACTTACTTAAATTTTTTAATTAAATGTTTACTCACCTTAAAGATGCAGAGAGCTTGAACTGTATTGATAATTTGCAAACTGCAATGAAAACTTTGAAAATTTGAATAATTTGCTGTTGTTAATTCCTGAAATCTTTGTCTTGCTTGAAACTGGAATGCTTTTAAGACTTTGAAATTTTTTTGTTTTCAGATTGCATTATGAAGCTAAAAGTTTGGTTGACAGGCTTTGAGAAAAAGTTACAGGGTTGAGATGAAAATTGGTAACAAGCTTTGATTTCAGGCTTGTAGTATTTGAAAGTGTTCCATGTTGTATTTGAACTTGAAACTTTTGATTTACAGGCTTTGGAAAGTGCTAACAGGGCTTTTTGAACTTCAGATTTGAGTAAAAATGCTTTTACAAGTTGAAGTTTTAAAAAAATGCTACAGACTTGATAAAAGAGGTTACAAGGTTCATTATTTTTGTTTGAGGAATG
This sequence comes from Allium cepa, assembly GCA_030765085.1. Taxonomy (NCBI): domain Eukaryota; kingdom Viridiplantae; phylum Streptophyta; class Magnoliopsida; order Asparagales; family Amaryllidaceae; genus Allium; species Allium cepa. The sequence continues at coordinate 903,751,273 of CM060932.1, forward strand.
AACTTCAAGTTGAAGATAAACATTACAGGCTTTGAAAATGTTTCAAAGGAGATAATTTCAGGTTTTGATTTCAGTTTGGACTTGAATATTGTTTGTGGATTTTCCGGTTTGCATTTGTCTTAAGGAAAGTTTACAGGGTTTTGAAGAAATGATTTTCAAGTTGTGGCCATCAGTTTCTTACTTGAATTGAAAGAAAAAGAAAAAGGATGAAGAAGGCAAATGAAAGTTTTTTATATATATTTTAATTTATGGTTTATTAATATTTTTAAAGAAAAGAAAAACAAAGAAGGACACTTGTTTAATTTTGACACATTTGTCACAAACTATAGTTAAATTCATAACACATGTTAATCAATAAGTTTTATAAATTAACACACGTCATGACTTATTTTTTTATATTATTTATAAATAAGTTTAAAAGCTTTATTATTAATTTACCTAATAAATAAGTGCTTTATTAATTTATAAATTCTTTTTCTTATTTTATAAAAATAAAAATTTTAAAAGAAAATAAGATAATAACCAATTGGATTCTAAATAAAATCACATAAAATTATTTAATCTATTTTAAATGCTAATTGAAATGCTTTCGTATTTATTTGCTATTAAATAAATATTTTCCAAATTTATATAAATAAAATTCTTTTGTTTTAAATTATTATAAAACAAAACTTATTTTAAAATAAAAATCTTATTCGTATATTCTTTTATATCTAAAATAATTTCAAGACATATATATATATATATATATATATATATTTAAATTTCAATTTAAATTCAAATTTTAAATCAAATTCAATTTAAACTTCAATTTAAAATCAAATCAAATATATCTATATTAGATTAAATAGACACATTATTGAATTTAGAAATATTAAATTCTAATTTTAAAGTAAATTTTAAATAAATATATATTAAATAACACTTATGAAATTTGAAAATAATAAGTATATTTTAAAATCTAATTTATAAAATAACACAATTTAAATAATTATTCTATTTAAAATCCATTTATCTCTAAATTTAATAACATCACATTAATTTTATTTTGGTTATTTATATTTGAAAATAACAATTTTATCCATTTTAAATAATTTAATTAAGAGATTATCACATTTTAAATTCCTTGAAATTCCGGGATATCGCATCTAGCCTCGAAAGGTGAGCAATCACTTATGATTAACGTCCTTACGCTTAGTAAATTCATTTCATATAAAGTGACGTTATAAATATGTGGCTAGATTGGAATTGTTGGTTATTTGACTATTGAATATGACATGTTGATATTTTAAATTGTTCGCTTATGATAATTGACACCATAACATGCGGACTGACCGGTATGTTTAAATTGTTATTGATCATATATACTAGTAATTGATATGTTATGCTGTTATTTTATTTGTTCTCACGCTGCAAGTTCCCTGTTAGTTAGAATTTTCCTATGGGTTGAAATGATACATACCCAAACTATCTTGTAAATTAGGAGAAAATTGCTGTGGATTAAATGATGGACCCAAGCGATTTTACTGAACTGAATTTTGCGATTACAGGGTTGAAATAATATACACCCATAAATATAAAATTTAAATTGCGAGTTGAAATGATAAATATCTGTATCACTTAACCAAAGGATAGAAAATTATATACAGACACCGTTGGTCTGTTTTTCTAAAAATTGATTTCCAAAGTTTTGAAAGGAAATATTTAGGTTTTAATAAATATTTATTTTAAATATAATATAAAGAATTTATTTTATATGTGTGAAAATTTTAGATTTCTAAAATTATATGTTATGGAAATTTTAAAATTATAAGTTAAATTTTAAAAGGTAAATTATAAAATTTTACTTATAAACTTATTATTTTTAAATATATAAAATAAGATTTAAAATTGGTTTAATAATAATAAGGTTTAATTTAGTATTATCTAATATAATAAAATTTATTAAGAATTTAATTTAACTATTAATATATATAATATGTTAAAATATTTATTTATAATTTATATTAATATTTTAAATTAGATTTTTATTAATTTTAATAAATTAGGGTTGGAAGGATAAATTAAATTGATTTGTTATTTAATTTGTTAGGAATTGAATTTAAATAAGAATTAATTTGGACTTATTGATTTTGAAAATTTAAAGATATGAAATTTATAACTTGATTTTGATTAAAGGTGAAGTGAATATTTTCAAATTTAACTAAATATGTATAAAATAATTAGTTGAATATTTAGAGTTAAATATAATTGAAGTTAGATATTTAATTATTGATTTTTTGTTAATTTGAAATTTTATTTGAATGTTATTAAAAATGATTAAGCGAATATTTCAAATTTAAAATAAAAATTAAAGTTGAAATTTTGAAATAAAATGAAATTTATCAATTTGAGTTATTGTAAATATTCGAATAATTAGGCTTTGTTGAATTTGAAGTGGTTTAACTGTGTAGTCCAAACCTGGATTTGAAATCGATTAAAAATGGTTTGATTGAAAATTTGAACTTATCTTGATTTAAATCGAATTTTTGGAACCAAGGTTGATTTGAATTGACTTGTGAAATTAGAAGAAACAATTTCATGTCGAAACTATTTTTGGTATAAACTCTTTTTAATATAATAACTACTTTTTAATTTATAACTATTTAAATATATAAACTATTTTCAATATTTAAACTGTTTAAGTTGGAACTGTTATGATATAGATTTAGTGAATTTAAATGTGAATATCTTGATATAGTGGTTTAAACTATTTGGTGTTGTAAATTTCAAAGTGAATTATAATTTAAATTAATTATAAATTAAAGTGAAATCATTTAAAGTGAATAACGATTTTAAAAATGATATGATATTAAAAGTAAAATTATTTTGAAAGTGATATGACTTTGAAATGTATATGCTATTTCGATATGAATTACGAAATTTTTGAAATGCAATTGACCATGGTGTGAAATAAGACTTTGGTTGTTAAAGAGGCCGGGATCGGATATTGTCTTACTCTCTGCCAATACCGAAAACCACTTTAACAATTGTGTACTGGTGGAGATTCCAGAATAAAGTAGGATGGTTTGGCAACGATTCTGTTTGAGGTATTAATGCAGCCTTGACTCTCATGAGTCAGCTTGATGTGGCTAAAACAGGAGCCATGTCGGGCCAAGTTAGGTCACACCTCCGATCTGGCACATTCCTTTGATATCATCCTACTACTTTGTGATTTTATTGGGTGCATCTTTGATTTTTGGAGTGTGTCTTGAGGTGGGCAGTAATAGCTACTATGTGTTACCACCGGTCTAGATCCATAAAATGGTAGTATCCTACACTGGGCATTTCCTCGCGTGCCTTGTCACATGCCTTATCGCACCTTCTATGAGTTTGGTTTGTACCGTACCTATGGAGTGCCCTTCAGTTTATGGAGGAATTACGATACGAAATAGACTATGAAAATATATAAAAATGTGTTAAGGGGGATATGGGTAACGCCTTAATGCTATTTTAATATTTTACTTTACTATAGACATTATCTATGTAGCGTGTTGTACTATGTATGTAGATAGTTTAACGAACCCTTAAAGGATGGAATCCCAACATCCTTTAAGTTATATTGCATTTCATTTGGACATTTTGCTTGAGTTGATTTACTTGTATGAGAATGTTAATTCTGACTCGAGTGTTTTGTGTTTTCTTTATGCTCGGGTCAGACTAAGTGTCACGGCATTTAAGACTCACCTTTGAAGCTTGTGGCTTTTCTTGGAGATCCATCTTATCTAATCAGCTTTTCAGTTATTTCAGATTTTTATGTTCAGACTTGTCATTTGCTTTGTAATTGAGACTTCTATGTATTTGAGATTCTGTTGTATTTTATTTTAGACTCTGATGTTTTGTAGTAGCTTCATGAACTACTATTTATCTATTCCGCTGTTTATTGTTATATTACTCTGTATCTATGATTCTGTAATTGATTTATTTACTGTATATGCTAAGTTTTTCCAAATATAAATTAACAATTTATAATTTTGAGTAATTCAAGTCTGACATGAGTGGATGATTGTCGATTTGAATAGTTCGAAATTACTAGGTCGTTACAACTGTAGGCATTATTAATAAAAGAATTTTTATATACGCACACCTAACTCAAATAAACTGAGGCCAGATATACCGATCGTGCACCAACTTTCGGGCTTATGTGAAAAGGTACAGAGCAAGGTGAGTGTACACACTTGCCTGTGATTACATTACTCTATGTGTTAATAAATATATATATACACATATGTATATGTATATATATATATATATATTTTCTTCCTCTTGTTTGTTATTTTAAAAAAAATTGTTTTTTTAAGAGAGATCTTTGAAAATTCAACTTAGCTCCATTTAACTTAGAAGATAAAAAAAAGTTATATCCTTTTCTTTAGATCCACCACTTTTTTAAGCAAAGATTTTCACACAGGATATACTTCATAATTATCACCATGAATCTTCCTATGTAGTAGTTAAACCATAGTTACTTGTAATCAAACTTTATTTTTATTTTTGTTGAGACAAATAATTTTTCAAAAACTTCAATTAAATAACCAAAACCATATATTCATCTTATAGTGTTTCTCCAATAATAAACCAAAATGCTAAAAAAATTATTTTTGGGATTTTTTTTTTGTTTTTTTGTCGTTAAAATTTTTGAGTTTTGGAAGGAAAATAAAAAAATAAACCATGAAAAATAAAAAAATGAAGATGACACCCCCCCCACCCCACCCCCACACACACACTAGATTTTGAGCGTGTCCTCAAAGTCAAACCAAGTAAAAGGAGAAAAAAAATAACCTATATTTACATGAAATTCAAATGATTATGGTTTACACGAGATCGGAAAATATACTATTAAAGTGTAAATGAAACAGTCTTTTAAAGACCAATTCATTTGTCTCGTTAAGTATGAGCGACGTAGCTTAAGCACAGAAAACCAAACCATAAAAGAATTCGAAGTTGAATGCTGACTTGGAAAAACGAATGTCGTTTTATGAAAAATCATAAGAGTTGTTTTATTTTCGATGATTTTTGAGGTAGATAAAACAGTTGGTTGAAGTTCAAGTTTATTTTCAAATTCAAATTCATCATTGACAAATTCTTCAAAATTATTGATTTTAAATTCAGAATGGTGATTTAAATCTACCCCTTCAGAATTGAACAACTCATTTTCAGAAATCCAAAGAAAATGTGTTCACTAAATTCGTCTTTCTTTGTTGAATTATTCACAACTTCATTGCATATATCTAGTTCAAAATCCAAAGTTATTGCACTCAATTTTTCAAAATCAAAAAAAGGAAGAACGAAATTTAAATTTGGTTCCACACTTTCAAAAGAATTGAAATCCAACTCAATTATTGCATTGTCAACAACTTCAATAAAATTTTCATTTTCAATTAAAAAGTTGTTATTTGAAAATCATCAATTTTGGTCAAAGGTGGATTATTATTTGACTCGTCAATCGTTGGGTTTGATTTTGTTGCTCGCTTGTTTCATATATGTTTCAAATAACAAATTCGTTTGATCTTTGTGAATTTCATCTATTCGCACAACAAAATCCAATTTATGATTATTAATTTGAGAATTATCAATTTGAAATTGTTGAGAGTAAAAAATTTCACCATCATTGAAACAATTCCCACTGCCAAAATCAATTAAATAGTTGTTTCCGTTTTCTTTTCGATTTTGAAATTCATTTTGAAGTTCGAAATTGAATTGGCATGGGTTATACTCAAAATCATTTGAATTTTGAGGTGAATTCAAATTTTGATTATTTTGAAAACTTTGACTTGAATCATTGCACAAAGATGAATTATACAAATCATTTATCCTTTAATTTTTTTGTTTAGAGAGTTCAAGTAAAGACGAAATCATTTCAATGCTATTTTCAAGAGTTGAGGGTTGGTCATCATTTTGAAAACTTTATGGTGCAAAATCCAAATTGTTTACACAATAATTGTTATTAATATATCCATAAGAATTTGATGTGAAATTATATGGATTATATTGATTTTCACAACTATTGTAAGATTCTGGAGAATAAGAAAATTCCAACATTTTCAAAATGTATTTTTTTCTTTATAAAGGAAAAATATTTACTAAAAGGAATTTATTTTTCAAAGGGAAATTTGTTTTGTTTTTTTTGGATTTTTCAAGTTTTTCTTGTTTTTGAAAAGATTATTACTTTTTGGATTTTTTTTTCTAAAAAAAACCAACTTAATTTTTTTTGGATTTTTGATTTCAATTTAATTTTTCTAAAGGAAATGATTTAAAAACTAAGTTAAGAAATATATACAAAAATTTTTATTTTGTTGGATTTTGAAATTTTTTTTATATATGCATGAACTAATGCAAGGGTTTAACTACAAATTTTCTATCCTTGTAGCTCCTAACCCAAAATTGTATAATCATGGTTTTTCTTAATCCAACAAGATAGTTCTCAGCCAAGTAAAAGAAAGGATTTATCGGTGCACCACGAATCACTGTAGCAATGCAGCCAAATGTTTAAGTACCTTCGGAGAAACAACTACTATAATATTTACGAATCACTATAATATTTATAAATGGTTATTGCTCTACCGTAGCCTTGACACAAGAAATTAAATTACCAAAAAAGAAAAACTTGTCAATATACAATTAAGCCCTAGGCGAGCTCGCAACACCCTTAAGTATGATGTTTAACCGTTATTGTTAGTCAAGTTCTAAGATAAAATAAAAAAGTGAACTTAAACGTGTATTAAGAATGTAACTACGAACGATATTTGTTTTTGTTTTTGAATTTTGTTTAAAATGCAAGAAACCAACAATGCAAAGTAAATAAAAACAATAGATAAGGGCATGATACCAGAGCGTGCAGAATTATTAGCAATTTATTTTAAAAGCAATAAACAAATTTATGTAAGAAAGCAAGCAATTTATTCTTGAACAAGCAAAGCGAAGCAAGCAGTTCTTTTTATCTGCTTGAGCAACCAAAAATAAAAATAAGATATATATATATATATATATATATATATGTCCAAAATAAAACACAATTTTTTTTCTTTTAATTGGGATGGAATTAACAAGATTAAAACAAAATAATTTAAACAAAAGAAAACAAATAAAAAAAGGAATTGAACTCGGGCTTACAATATAACCCGGCCCAAACCAAATCAAAAGTACTCAAGCTAATTTTTTCTTCTTCTTTCTAAACAAAGAGAAAGTATGCATAGGATCGAAAATCCCACACTCTTTAAAATCCCAAACTCAAAAATCAACGATCGCAGATGGAAATATTAGAATCGAAAATTGGTTGCGATTGAGTTGAGGCAGTGGATTCGAGGTTGCGTGTGTTCGGGTTCAAGGCAATTGGGTTTGAAGTGTTTGATTAGAATGGTGGCAGGTGAGCTGATGGTGTAGGATTGACAGTGTTGTTGTAGCTTTGATGTGTCGTAGCAGGTTGAAATATGGGTGAATGAAACTGTTGTTGTAGGTTGAAATGTTGAGTGGTATGGAGAAGTTAATGGCAGGGATTGATGGGAATTTCATATATTTGCACACGGAAGTAAGGATTAGCAGTAGAGTTTTATGATGTGTATGTGGGAGTTCAGGCAATAGTGGTTGTAAGGAGAAGGTTTTGTAGGCAAGTAGTGTTTGTGAATTGTTTGTGGATGGTTTATTTGTACGGCAATATGTGCACAAGTTGTTGATGAAGTAAGGAGTGTGTTGTAGTGGATGGCAAGTTGATGAGTGGTAAGATGAATATGGTTATGTGGTGAGGTTTAGGTGAATTAAATTGGGTTCAGTGATGCTGTGAGTAAAGCAGCAATGTGCGTTGATAGGGATGGTAGGCAGAGAATGTCAGGGGTTGATTTGGAAGAAGTTTATGATGCAGCAATGTGTTGGGGTTGGGTATTTGATGGAGCAATTTTATGGTGGTAGTTGACAAGAATATGGCAGTGAAGTATGGTTGCTGTTAATGGTCAAGTGGAAGTTTTGATGAGGGCAGCAGTGGTATGTGTGTGGTGGTTGTGCTATAGTTGGTGAATGCAGAAGTTAGTTTCAGGGGGGTTGTATGGTTGAGTGGTTGTGGGTGTATAAAGGTGATAAGTTACAGGCAGGTAATGTCGTGGAAGTTTGGAGATGGGCTGTTGAGTGCAGTAATGTCCGGTTAGATGTGTACAGTTGGTTGCATGAAGAGACATATGCCTAATTCAAAAAACTGAGGCCATATATATTACCCATGCACAGCCTTTTGGGCTTACGTGAGGGGAATATAGAGTATGGCGAGTGAAACACAAGTCTGTTCACCTATCGATGTTAGGCATTATTAATAAAAGAATTTTTATATACATACATCTAACTCACATAAACTGAGGCCAGATATACTGATCATGCACTGCCTTTGGGCTTACGTGAGAATGATACGGAGCATGGCGAGTGTACACATTTGCGTGTAAACACATGACTCTAGTGTTAATAAAAAATATTTATACAATATACAAATACATATATTTTTTCCTTTTGTTTGTTTTTTTATATTATTTTGAAGAGAATGTTTTGCAAAATTATCTTAGCACCATTTAACTTAGATGATAAAAAATGTTATATCCTTTTCTCTAAATCCACCACTATTTTAAATAAAGATTTTCAATTAGGATATACTTCATAATTATCACCATGAATCTTCCTATATACTAGTTGAACCATAGTTACTTGTAATCAAACTTTATTTTTATTTTTGTTGAGATAAATAATTTTTCAAAAATTTCAATTGAATAAACCAAACCATATATTTATCTTCTAATGTTTCTCCAAAATAAATCAAAATGCTAAAAAAATTGTTTTTTGGGATTTTTTTGTTTTACAATTTTTGAGTTTTGGAAGGAAATAAAAAATAAACCTTGAAAAATAAAATTGAAGATGATACTCCCCTCACACTTGATTTTGACTCTGTCCCCCACAGTCAACCCAAGTGAAAGGAGAAAAATAAAATAAAAATAAAAATATGACTTATATCTACATGAAAATGATACGATTATTGTTTACACGACATTGAAAAATATATGGTTAAAGAGTAAATGAAATGGTCTTTAAAGACCAATTCATTTGTCTCGTTTAGTATGAGAGACGTAGCTTAAGTACAGAAAACCAAACCATAAAAGATTTCAAAGTTGAATATGGATTTGAAAAAACGAATGTCGTTTCATGAAAAATCATATGAGTTGTTTTATTTCGATGATTTTTGTGGTAGATAAAACAACTGGTTGAACTTCAAGTTTATTTTCAAATTTAAATTCAAGCTCATCATTGACAAATTCTTCAAATTATTGATTTTAAATTCGGAATGGTGATTTACATCTACCCCATCAGAATTGAACAACTCATTTCGAAAAGTCAAAGAAAACATGACACTAAATTCATCTTCCTCTGTTGAATTATTCACAACTTCATTGAATATATCTAGATCAAAATCCAAAGTTGTTATACTCAATTTTTAAAAATGGAAAAAAGAAATATCAAAATTTAAATTTGGTTCCACACTGTCAAAAGAATTGATATCCAACTCAATTACCACATTTTCAACAACTTCATTAAGATTGTCATTTTTAATTTCAAAACTTATTATTTGAAAGTCGTCAATTTTGGTCAAAGATGGATTATTATTTGACTCGTCAATCATTGGGTTTTGATTTTGTTGCTCACGTTGTTTCATATGTGTTTCAAACAATAAATCCGTGTGATCTTGTGAATTTCGTCCATTTGCTTAACAAAATCCAGTTTATAATTACTAATTTGAGATTCTCAATTTGAAATTGTTGAAAGTAAAAAATTTCACCATCATTGAAAAATTCACATTGCCAAATCATTTAAATGGTGCCAAAAACTTGTTTAACGGCCAAATTTCTGTCGGCTTAGAAAAATAGCCAAAAAATTTAACTAAAAATTAATGCAAGCGCGGGACATACAATTTTAGTACGTGGTGAGTATGGGTCGATTCGCAGGGAATTCTTCCAATTTTAAAATTTCTATTCAATCAAATTAAACCAAGGATTGAAAGTGTTGTTAAATGCAAAAAATTGTAAAAACTAACTACTACAAAAGTGAATGAAAACTATGAGATAAAAAGACAATTTAGAGTAAATCCACTCTCATGTCACAGAAATCAACACAGCATGAAATTATGATCTCTTTATTTTGGTGGTTAATGAATTTAATTGATGTTTTTATCATAAATATGGAATATTTGTGTTATTAGTTAGCCCAATATAAACCATCAAACTATAACACACCGACTAAACCACTTTTTAACTCTCATGAAAATAACAGTGAAATTAAAATTAAAATCTATTTTAAGCATGGTTTATTTACTATTGAATTAGTAACATAAGCCGTCAATTTTTTATTCTAAATCCAATTCAATTACCAAAATCAATTAATTAGATGATAATCTAAATTGTGTTTATTTGAGTAAGAATAGCATATATGTGATTAACATCATAGACTATCAAATTCATTAATAAACTTATATCAACATGCAACTTTCTATTAAACCCAAAAGGAGAACATAACATAACAAAATGTTGAATCTACATGATAAGAGAGCTTCATTACCCCTAAATTGAAGGGGATTAGCCTCTCATATTTGTTATCACTTCAACAAATATGGATTGCAACTAAAACAAAAACAAGAAGAAAATGCAAGCTAATTAAAAAGAGAGCTAATTAAAATGAAATAAAAGCTAATCTACTTGCATAAGAAATAAAACTAAGCTACTTACATAAGAGGAAAGAGAACATGTAAATAGAAAAGAGCATGAATTAAAATTTGCATATAAGAAAATTACATGAAAGAATGTGGCTAAGTGGCCATGAAAAAGAAAATAAAAATAAAAATTGTTTATTTTTGGGCCTAAAACTAAACAAACCAAAGAGTAGGCTAAGAGAGCATTACGTTAAACATAAGGGATATTTATACATGTTTGAAACCATAATCCATATTTTTGAGGACTACCCAAATTGTCCTTAAGTAAATGTGGCCACCAAGTTATTCTTAGTCTCTAATTAATCCATCATCAAGTATGCATGTAACTTTAACCTGCACTAACTTGTGCATTAGCTTCTAATTGTAGATTAAGGTAAGGAGTAGGTGTCCTCCATGATGCATGAGTTGAATTATTTCCATCTTCATTCCTTTGTTTCCATCCTTGTGCATGCATGAATATATGAATCATCTTGTAATTTCCATCCAATTTTCCTACAAATAAAAATAAAATGTGCAAATAAATATTCTCAAATCAATATATGCACAAAAACGACTATTTTGCTCTTATATGAAGATGAATAAACGATGGTTTGAAAATAATTTAAATTTTGGTTTAAACATGCTAAAACACCCTATATGCTCATTTATTTAATTAAACTGGATTAAATATGAAAGAAAAAATATGCACATTTACATGCACATCAGCGCTTGCACTTATGCACCACCGCCAACTACTACACTAGAAGCTCCTCCTTGGATATTTTGAATTGTGTTCATCATCTGTGTGAATATAGCCTACATATCGGGATTAATAGCTATCATATTTCATGCTCCTCCTTCTACTTGTATATTGAGTTTCTTGTTAGGTTTCTTATATGTGACTCATTCTGATTAGTCTCTCATAGAGATAACAACACAAGTGTTAAATTCGTCTTACTATATATACTATATAGTTCAAAATCAATATTAACAAGTACGCTCTCTCATAGATCGTTTGATCCATTCTGAGGCATATCACTTACCTCATCTCAAATGGATCTACTAGTAGAAACTTAATTATGCGCTCAATGTACGCTTTGATATCAAACGAACAATCTCCCTCCACCTTCAGTACCCAAAATCATCAATACAATATAGTAGGAATACATCCTACTAGTAGGGTTGTAATAGCACCAGAGTTGGAAGGAGGATCGCCCATGTGAAACAAAAAAAAGCAATCAATAACCTATTATATATCTCATAAAGTATAAATTGAATATAATATATAATATGTGTACAAAGTAGGCGAGGTAGTAGCGGAATCACATGACCCTAACTAATCATTATCAAAGTGCGTCATGGTTCACAAGATTATATATCACAGATCGTATATGGTTCTATGCATCATAAGAACATCAAGATTGCATAAAATGAAAAATATCTCTAATGTATACGATAGTGCTTATGATCCCATAGCACTGCACAGTGGAAAAATTAGTAACACCATGTAATAGTATATGAGAAAAGTGTAAGCCTCTTGCTCGTCCATTGTATAGCTTCATGCACTATCATCATACCCGACTCCTAAACCATACATTTGTGTGTACCCGAGAGTTAAAGGAAACACATATACAAAAACCTTGGGTCATATAATAGTCCGTTATGAGTGCTTTATAAGCCAAAAATAGTATATATAAACTCAATATATCATACATGACAATACGACATGGAAATTAATACCTCACTTGCTCCTACATCCAATAAGTTAGCATATATAAATATCATATGATAAACTATCATCAATATAGGTTTATTACTCTATCTCGGTACATACTAAGGTGTCTAGGTATTAGACTCATAATACCTAACATCACATAAATAACCAAACAATAAATCAAGCATCTCTCATATGAAAAATGCCCTTAAATATATAATGACCAAAATGGCCACCGTTGAAAGGTCAGTGACTATTGATGTCGCAGTTCCATCAATTCTTGAACTTCAACCCACTCAAATAGTTCGAAACTAGAACTACTCAAATGGTCTAGCGATACAGATCTACCTAGACGATCCTTGATGCATGTCCCCACATACTCCTTCCTTATGAGCATACATCAATCCTTTAGTCATTAACGATCGCTAGGAACACATACTGATAGCAGGACCTCCTTGATCTACTCCACAAGTCTTCATCATATAGAACTTTCCTTCTTGGATGATCCTTATATGCTCTAGCTAGCCATTCCTTATAGCCACCATCAATTGGTAGCGATCCAAGATGGATTGATATAGGTTCATGACTTAACCAAATTTTGGTCTCTAGTTAATCTCCTCTTCATGTATCACTCCATGTACCAAAATTGACAACTAATATGATTTGGTATCGATCCATCATTGATCGGTACTAATCCACATATTTAGCCAAATTCTCTTCTTGTTTTCTAGCGATTGAACCTCTTCATCTCTAGATCCGTATGCAAGCTTTCTTATGTCAAACTATATGGTTTGGTAACAATCCATATTGATCAGTATAGATCCATGTACGCAGAGAATCTAAGTTCTTCAGCTCTAACTCCATTAGTCGGTCCATCTTTCGGCTTGCTACTTTAATCTGTGTGCACCCTTCTTTTGCACGATTAGCTTCAAACTCTCTAAAGTTGATCCGCCAAAGTGCTATATGATCCAAAGTCCTCTCTTTGTGTAATCATCAAATGCTCAATCATATTGGTCTTCCCCATACACATAGAGTTCATCATCAATAGATTCATCATCCCAAATCACTCAAAATGCGTGTTTTCATCCATTGAAACATACATGCAATCAAAACATACAGCAAACAACATCAAATCAAAGATTACAAGCCATTCAAGCATTTTCATGTATACCTTACCTACACATAAATGTCCATATCATCCCAACATATGTTAGTAGTCATTTAAGTCCATTAAAACATATTTTAAATCATATTTTTATGTCAGGTTAAAAATCAAACTATAGGTTTATATGTTGGAAAGTGGATCCAAAGTATTTTAAACATATATTACAACTTATGAGTAAGTGTTTACAAACCACCCACCAAATGATGATAAAACCACAAAATAAACCGCAAATGAGTGAAAGTTTAAATGGATAGAAAAGCAAACAAATTTCCACTTCTCAAAATGTTAATTAATTGATCTCCAATTATGTTTCTAAGCTTTTGTTTGTGGATCCAATGTTTTCTCCCATAACAATAATCTTTTAGAGTGATTTTTGATGAAAGAATGTTAATGGAGGTTCAATGATGTTTTAGATCTGAATAGAATGAAAACTTAAAATCTGTCCTATCAAGTTGAAAAGTTAAAACAATTATAACTCTCAAATAAAATGGGCCAAATTACGATTATGACCACTTCGTGGAATTAGAATATATAAATTCTTTCATATGAAACAAGAATTAAACCAAAATTTTGTTTCTATCAAAAGTTATGGTCGCTATAAGATTTCTGTCTCGAAAATGTACACATTTTATTTTAGACAAAGTTTTACTTAGACAACTTTGATCAGATGTCCCATCAAAAGTTATATTTAATTTTAAGTTCATCTGATTACGTAAATCAGGTTTTACTTAGGCAACTCCATGTAAAAGTGCTAGTTGTTGCAATTTAAGTATAAAAATCTAAATGTGCACCGTTAAATAAATTACATTGTGAATCAGAGGTTTCTTACCAATTTATTATATAAATTTTTATGGTATGCTAAGTAATTTTTAATTATAAACGAACTAATTCCCAAGCCTAGTTGGTGTGAGTTGGTGTGAGTGTTTTGTAACATATAGCTAAACTCGAGGATAAATTCCTGCTTAAATTAATAGGTCAAAGCACTGATTCCAGTTCCAATTATACCATGCTAGACACGCACTAAGACGTCAAATGTAATTTGCCGCTATACATTAACACATCAAACATAAACAATCATTGATTGTTGACGAAGCTTGAACAATAGGTATTTGTTTGTTCAATTAAGCAAAGCGTCCAATAATTGAAGGTTGAAGGAGCATAAAAGAAATGTTTGTTCAATCAAGTAAAAGCCTCTAAAAGCAAAAGGAACGATTGATACATAAAATGGATAGTCACCCCCATTGACATAGACATTGTTACATTTGTCGTTTCTAACTTTTAGGAACCAATAGAAAAGTGGAAATTAAAGAAGAAAGAATATTATAAAAAAAAAATATAAGAATCATTTCATTTGTTGGTCACTCGACCAACCAAAAATTATGATAAGTTGCGTCACCATCCGATGGAAGACATGATAACGTGGTATTGTAATTTATTTGGACTTTAGTTATCTAACTTTAACGTTAAGGAGGAGACATATGGGGTCATATTTCATCTAGAACACCTTTAGTATTATACAAAATATATAGCGCGTAAAGGACTAGCTGTAAGCGTATGGAATACGAGGAATGGTACATGTATGAACTACTGGGCTAGTGGACAAAATTAAAGGTAGAAGTGGAGGATGTGGCTTTCAGAATAAATCTGGGATGATAAAAACATTGGTCGGCTTTATTCTTATTCTTTGCAAACTAGATTTTCATGGATAAGAGCGTGTACAATATAAGAAGGTGGGCTGGATTTGGGACAATTAACATTCCCCAAATGGGCTTTGCTGGACTCAACTTATATCGAAATTAAATGTGTGTATTTTTTAAACATATTTGTTCTTTAACAATTGCTTACAAGCAGTACTATTGCCAAATAAAAATACAAAATCGGTTATGAATTCAGAATTGTTCAGGATTGAATATTTTGGAGGTTTTGGCAACATCATTGACACCGGATTCTTTTGATATGACTAATTAACGTTAGTTTTAAGAGATGTTTCTACATGCTTGGATCAAACTATGACAAACTGAAGTGCTTTCCTTCGAGTAAAATAAAAGATGGTTAAGTTATGATTACTGTGGTTATACCAAAAAACTGTTATTAATAAGAAAATATAAAACAAAAGGATTGGTTATATTGTTATGATAATGCGCATCGATAGCAACGACCAGACCAATTATGACTGTTTTGAAAGCAGCAAGATTTATTCAGTTGGTGTTACAGAATAAAGAGAATGGAGGCATTTAGAGAGAGAACAATTCTATTGAATGAGAGAGATATATCTTTACAATACAATCAAGCTCCATATTTATAGACTACTTATGCAGTGCAGATTACAATAATGCCCTTTCATATTTAGCATATTCATCCCTATTATTAATGTATATTACAACACTCCCCCTTGAATATGCGTATGTAAAGATGATAAGAGTAATTGCCTCATTAAAAACCTTGTTATGAAAAATCCAGTGGAAAAAAAATCATAAACAAGGAAAAGAGTACAATATGATTTCATCTTTAAGTAACATATATTTTATAATGTTACTATGAGGGTTGATTCTTCTGGATCAAGATAATGCCTCATTAAAACCTTACTAATAAAAACCCAATGGGAAAAAATACTAATGAAGGAAAAAGAGTACATTATAGCGTATTTCATACGCTCCCCCTGCATTATAACGCATTATTCAATTAGTTTGTTGCTGCAGCCGACGCATACCAATTTTGTACATCATCTTCTGAAATGTTGATTTTGGAAGCGCCTTTGTGAATAAGTCCGCTGGATTTTCTTGGGATCGGATTTGTTTCACTTCTATCTTATTATCCTTTTGTAGCTCATGTGTGAAGAAAAATTTAGGAGAAATGTGTTTCGTCCTATCACCCTTAATGTAACCCGCTTGAATTTGAGCTACACAAGCTGCATTGTCTTCATAAATAATGGTTGACCTTTCCGTTACTGATGGAAGTTGGTAGCTTTTTCGAATATGCTCAATCAGTGATCTTAGCATTCTTTACTTGCTTCATGTAGTGCTAGTATTTCAGAGTGATTGGATGATGTTGCTACCAATGTTTGTTTTGTAGATCGCCATGAAATTGCTGCATTGCTGTTATTAAATACATATCCAGTTTGTGATCTTGCTTTATGTGGGTCAGAAAGATAACCTGCATCAGCATAGCCAACTAGATTTGGATTAATGCCTGTGTTAGAGTAAAATAAACCCAAATTTGTCGTTCCACGAAGATATCTCATGATATATTTTATACCATTCCAGTGTCTTTTTGTTGGTTCTGAATTGTATCTTGCTAGAAGATTTACTGAAAATGCAATATCTGGTCTTGTGCATTGGGCCAAATATAATAATGCACCAATGGCACTAAGATATGGCACTTCCGGGCCAAGCACATTCTCATCTTCTTCTTTTTGGCGGTAAGGGTCCTTTTTAATATCTAAAGATCTAACAACCATTGGCGTACTAAGTGGATATGCTTTATCCATTTGAAAACGCTTTAGAATTTTCTCAATGTAGTTTGATTGATGGATTAATATGCCATTAGTACTATGCTCAATCTGTAGACCGAGACAGTGCTTAGTTTTGCCAAGATCTTTAATTTCAAATTCCTTCTTTAAGTAATTTATTGTTTCATCAATCTCTTCTGGAGTTCCAATCAAATTTATGTCATCAACATAAACTGCTAAGATAGCAAATCCCTTTACCGATTTCTTTATAAAGACACATGGACAAATGAGATTGTTTTCGTATCCTTCTTTTACCAAATATTTACTAAGACGGTTATACCACATTCTTCCAGATTGTTTCAATCCATATAGTGATCGTCTTAGTTTTAATGAGTACATGGACTTTGATTTTGCTTCAGGCAATTTATATCCATCTGGAATTTTCATGTAAATGTTGGTATCTAATTCACCATAAAGATAAGCTGTCACAACATCCGTTAATCTTATATCGAGTTTTTCAGAAACTACAAGACTTATCAAATATCGGAATGTTATGACATCCATGACAGGGGAGTAAGTTTCCTTAAAGTCAAAACCCGGTCTCTGCAGGAAACCTTGTGCGACAAGTCGTGCCTTGTACCTCACGACTTCATTTTTATCATTTCGTTTTCTAACGAATACCCATTTATAACCTACTGGTTTAACATTTTCTGGTGTTTTTTCTATTGGTCCAAATACACCATGTTTTTGAAGTGAACGTAGTTCCACTTGGATAGCATCTTTCCATTTTGGCCAATCGTGTCTTTTTCGACATTCATTTATACTATTTGGTTCATTATCATCATTCTCATTATTCTCATTATGGTCATGACCTTCAATTATTTCAGTAGCTACTGCGAATGAGAATACATCATCAATTATTATTTTACTTCGATCCCATATTTCTCCGTAGTTCGTATAAAATATTGAGATCTCATTATTATTAGGTACCATTTTATCGTTGGAATCTTCTTTTATCTCTTCTGGGATAATGTTTCCTTCCGCGCTTCTAGAAGAATTGGGATTTTCATTTGAGTGATCTTTTTGATCATTTATAACCTCTTCAGGAGGTTCCTTAATTGATGATTTTTCATTAGACTTTCTTTTTCTAGGCGCCAAGTCTTTTGAACCAATTGGCCTTCCACGTTTTTGTCTTGCTTTAGATTCATTTGCTGCTATATTTATTTTTGATCCTTCAGGGACATCAATTTTTGCTGGTGCATTTGCTGCTGGAATGTGAGATTTAGTTATTTTTGCGGTGTCACTAAATGCATCCGGCAGTTGATTTGCAATATTTTGAATATGCAAAATTCTTTGTACCTCATATTGGCATTGTTTAGTACGTAGATCCAAATAAGACATAGATGAATTATTCCATGATATTTCACGCCGTTCTACTGGAACGGTCTTTTCTCCCCCTAACGGCGGGAAGATTGTCTCATCAAATTTACAGTCTGAAAATCTTGCAGTGAAGACATCACCTGTAAGAGGTTCAATGTAACGAATTATCGATGGGGAATCAAATCCCACATAAATTCCCAACCGTCGTTGAGGACCCATTTTAGTACGAAGTGGTGGATTAATAGGTATATGCACAGCACAACCAAATTTTCGTAAATGTGAAATATTTGGTTGAAATCCAGTTAAGAGCTGTGATGGTGAAAGCTGATGATAAGCTGTTGGTCTAATTTTAACCAATTTCGATGCATGCAAAATTGCATGCCCCCAAGCTGAAACAGGTAGTTTTGATTGCATAAGCAATGGTCTTGCAATAAGTTGCAAGCGCTTAATTAATGATTCTGCTAGACCATTTTGAGTATGAACATGAGCTACTGGATGTTCAATTTCAATCCCCAATGATAGACAATAATCATCAAATACTTGAGAAGTAAATTCTCCAGCATTATCTAGTCGAATCGATTTAATTTGATGATCAGGGAAGTGTGCTCTCAATTTTATTATTTGAGCAAGTAGCTTGGCAAATGCCAAATTTCTTGTAGAAAGTAAACAGACATGTGACCAACGAGTTGATGCATCAATCAATACCATAAAATATTTGAATGGTCCACATTCAGGGTGGATTGGGCCACATATATCACCTTGAATTCTTTGTAAAAATGTTGGAGATTCAGAGGTGATTTTACTATATGAAGGTCGAGTGATTAATTTTCCTTGTGCACATGGGGCACATAAGTAATCGCTTGGTAAATTCAATTGGTTTGATAAATCATGTCCGTTTGAGTTTTTGGCAATTTTACGCATCATAGTTGATCCAGGATGACCCAAGCGATCATGCCAAAGAATCAATGTCTTTGTATTTGTGAGCTTCTGGCTCATATTTATAGAGTGAGATTCAACTATGCCAATTTTTGTAAAATATAAACCAGTTGAAATTGTACCAAATTTTTCTAGGATAAGCTTCTGGCTTTCAATTCTAGAAATAATACAAAGATATTTTTTGTTGTTTTCATTTATAGTTTCAATATGGTATCCATTCATTCTTATATCTTTGAAACTCAGCAAATTTCTTTTAGAGTTGCTTGAGTATAATGCATTCTGAATAAAGATATGCGTACCATTTGGTAATATTATATGGGCTCTTCCGGACCCGTCAATTATATTAGCAGATCCAGCTATAGTGGAGACTTTAGCTGAGAAATTTTTAGATAGTTCAGAGAAAAACTTCTGGTTTTTCAAAATTGTATGAGTAGTTGCACTATCTAGTAAGCATATATCATCACCCAAATGGCGTTCCATACCTTAAGAATTAAAGACAATGATTAGTCAATCATTAAAAATTTGTATGCATAAATAAATGTAATGTAAACAAACAAAGTAATATGATTAAAATAGGCTATTGATTAAAAACAACATCCACATTACACATTACTAGTACTGCAAAGGGAAATACAATTAAATGAACACAAACTTCAAACTGATTTATTGATGCAAGCTAATGAAATAAAACGAAAGTCACAAACTTCAAGACATTTCTAATTGATCAACTCGGTCATATCATTGATCATTGCACTTAGATTTTCATCATTAATGAAATTTCCATTGTCATCTTCGAAGAAATCATCTAACTTCAGGTTAGTGTTTTCAGGTAACTTTTCGGCATTATTTGCCTCAATATTCTTCGAGCGATGATATTCTTCAACTGTTTTCTTTGATGACCTACATGTACGTGACCAGTGACCAGATCGTCCACATCTATAACAAACTTCCTCATAATGCCTTTTATTTTCTGAAGCTGAATCATTGTTCTTTATAGGCTCAATTTTCTTTTGTTGCTTTTTAAAGTTGGTGGTTTTGTTACCTTTAAAACCACCATAACCACCTCTGCTAGAGTTATATCCACGTCCACGACCATATCCTCTACCTCGACCTCGACCCCTACCTCTTCCAGAGTGGGCAAAATTAGCATTAACTTCAGGTAATGCAGTTGAACCAGTTGGTCTTGAGGAATGGTTTTTTATAAGCAATTCATTATTTTGTTCAGCAATTAGTAAGCATTTTATGAGTTCAGAATATTTTGTAAAATGACGCTCTCGATATTGCTGCTGCAGGAGTATATTCAAGGCATGAAATGTTGAGAAAGTCTTTTCAAGCATTTGTGCGTCATCCACCTTTTCTCCACATAATTTCAATTTAGAAGTGATTCTAAACATTGCAGAATTATATTCTCTTACGGACTTAAAGTCCTGAAACCTCAGATTCAACCACTCTTGCCTAGTGTTTGGAAGTATGACCGTTTTCTGGTGGTCATAACGCTCCTTCAGGGAGTTCCATAAGTGGAGAGGGTCTTTTTCAGTCAAATATTCTGTTTTTAGATCGTCATGGATATGACGTCTTAAAAATATTAGAGCCTTTGCTTTGTCCTGCTGGGACATAGTATTGCCATTTTTAATGGCATTTTCTAAGCATTGAGATTGCAAATGAATCTCAGCATCCAGTATCCATGATAAGTAGTTGTCTCCAGATATATCCAAAGCTTTAAATTCAAGCTTGGCGATGTTTGTCATTTTGTGAACTGTTCATAAAATAAATTGCATAAGGTGAATATATTCGCCACAACAGCATTCACTATTTGTTTGTTTCCAGCTAAAAAGAAGAAAGAAAAAAAATGGAAAGTCTTCAATAATGGTATCAAACAACTATACCAAAAAAATAAATTGAATCAACAAAACCAAACATTTGGATTTTGCAACTTTCATGTATTTATCAAATAAGAAAGGAAAGTCAGCCTTTGCGTATATTCCATTCCAAACTTTTGAATTTTATTTGGCAATAGATCCGCAAAGGGAATAATAATAATAATAATATTGAATTTAGAAGCCAAAGAATAAAAATAAGAGTGATACAAGAAAAGACATGAAAAATATAGAAGCGAACCCCAAACTAGCATGTGCTGACTTGATAGCTTTATCAAAAAAAAATATGATATTGACAATTACCTTTTTGGAGAGAGGAAAAGTAACGAGTTTATAAAGAAATGCAAGAACAATTCCTTTACCTGCTGTTGTAAAGGAAATAAGAAATAGAATGTATGTGGATATATTCTAAAAGACTCGTCTGCACTAATATATATAATAGGATTTTGAATATAAATAGCCTTAGAATTGGAATGGTCAGAAGAGAAACGGTCAGAGTAATTAATATTTAATTACTTGCTGAGAAGTTGGAAAGTTTGAAGGTGAATAGGTTGAGGTCAATAATTAATTCGCATTTCTTCGTGCTGATAACGTGTTACAGAATAAAGAGAATGGAGGCAATTAGGGAGAGAACAATTCTATTGAATGAGAGAGATATATCTTTACAATACAATCAAGCTCCATATTTATAGACTACTTATGCAGTGCAGATTACAATAATGCCCTTTCATATTTAGCATATTCATCCCTATTATTAATGTATATTACAACAGTTGGTTGATAGTTTAGACTAAAATATTAAATATCACGAGTTCTATTTCCAAGAGCGACACTCGTTGGCATTAATGAAGCACGTTCAAAAATATTTAGGGCTGTTCGCGTAATGGTTAGCGTTATCATTTTGCAATTACCATTACCATACTGTTTTTCCAGCTAAGCTAAAATTGTTAGCCATTAACCATCTGCTGCTATATTGGAGGTTGATACACTGATAAACTGTACAGTAGTAATGGAAAATTATCGTTGTTTAAAAAAATTCAAAAACTCGATAAATTTTTATAATATAACAATATTCCGTCATAAAATTCATCACGTTTAATAAATAAAAAACATCGATAGTAATAAAAAAGAAATGTATTTAACATCGTTTAAAGGAAATTCCTATATTCAATTTAATTATTTGCCTACTTCTAAATGCACGTAATATAATATATTACATGAAATAAGGGTAATAATGAGCTAGGGTTTGCAATGCCGCCTAGGATTTCCTAGTTCCGGACAGTTTTCCTCAAAACTACTCTAATTCTGTCAAATTCTCAATTATCTATCTAGATAATATTAAAACATTCTACTTACATGAAGGGGGATGGATGGTAGAGGGTAACTCAAAGAAAAGGGAATAAGCAGGTGAGAGCTAGTGAAGCAAAGAGCAATTACAGAGAAGTCTACCCCGACAGGCCACAAATCTAGGAAGGTCACAGTTGGAGCTAGAGCAACATGCGTGTCCTATAACATCGCGGTCAAGGGAATTCATCGGTATCAAATGGAGTTAGGTGCAATAAAGTAACATATGTCAAATCAGAAAATGTATACAAATGGAGGAGAGTAGTTCTATCCTTAGGAAACTTAGTTACAGCGACCCAGAAATTCGAACATTTCATCTTCAAATATCGAAACCTTTTGAAATATAATTAAATGTTATAAATAGGATTTTATAACCTTATTAAACATCATTTAATTAATGAATAATGATAAAAAAATTGTTTTTGAAAATTATCTACAAAAATATATTCTTCGAAGAAAAATCGATAATGTGACCGAAAATCAGTTTATCGATAAACAGCTTTTCGATTGGTATAAGTTGTTCGAACTCTGGTGCACTTGTCTAATGATCAAATGAACATATTAGCAACTAATTAACACTTCTCTTCATAAAGAAATAGATAGAAGCTTCCAAGTGAATAATGGATATTTTAAATGTCAAGGGTATAGGAGTATTTTTCTAAAGGAAGCAATGTAAAGGGAAGTGATGGAGTATGTAACGATCTCGTTTTTAAGCAAAATTTAATTCAGAAATTTATATAATTTTCAGGATTAATTTGTGAATTGATTTGAATTTTTCCAAAATAAATGAGATAAGTGTTGTTTATATGAATATAAATAGATTGGAAATAGAACTTTGATTTTGAAATTCAAAAATAAATATCTTAAAAATAAATTGGATTTAAAAACTCTGTATTATAAAATTAATAAAAAAAATTGTTTTCTAATTGTAATATATATATATATATACGTATATATTGTGATTTGGAAGTTATATTTTGAATTCAATATAATAAATTTTCAAAAGATATTTTAAGTTAAATTCTATATTTTAAAAACTTATATAATATATATATATATATGTGTGTGTGTGTGTGTGTGTGTGTGTTTGTTTATTTATTAGTGAATAATTAATTTTAATCATATTCATTAATAGTTATAAAAACATAAATAAAAGGAAATGTATTTATTAAAACTGAAAAACATAATATAAACTATAAGTATAAAAATTTATTTATTCAAAAGTAGATAGTTTGAAAAAAGAATTGAATAAAAGGATTATATACTTTCTTTTAAAAATTATATACGAATAAATATAGTTTATATATATATATATAACATATGTTAATATAATAAAAAGAAATGTATTAAAAACTAAATTGAAAATGTAATATAAAAATTATATAAAAGCACATTTAAACATGTGTAACATAAATACATGCATTTATAACAAATGTAAGTTAAAGACAACATCAATAACAAGTGTTAGCTATTGTAATACATGCACAAATACAAGTGTCATTAATACTTTTTATTTTTAAATTAATAAATAATATGAAAAACAAGTTATATATACACTATTTCCCCTTCTGTTCCCATTTTCTTTCATTCTTTCAAAAACAAACAACAAAATAAAAACCAGAAAAATTAAAACTGAAGTAAACAACTCTATCTAAATCAAACAACAAATCTTAAACCTGAAGCATGATCAAAAGCAAAGCAAAGATTTCAAGCTTCTTTTCAACTGAGTTATAGATCATCTCAAATACAAAGAAGTATATATCATTTCAAACTTAAAGCAAATTCCAGGATCAACTCAACAGGGATCAAGCTAAGATTTAATTCAATAATCAAACAAGTTACAATCATCTCAAATCTGATGCAATCAAACAAATTCAACTCAGTCAGAAGCAATAGATCAATTCAAAGTAGATAATCTCAAACAACAATCAAAACAAATTCAAGTTCAATTCAGTAAAATCAAAATCTGGTAGCAGATCAACAACCAAAGTTTAGATCAAATTCATTTTCCATTTTTCAGTTCAAAAGCTTGTTCATTTTGAAACCAACACACAACTGCCTACAACCTGATACTTCTACTATGCTTGAGCCTTTGCTTGTGTATCACCGCACTATGTGTAAATCCCTTGAATCTTAACTAGCACCTGATTACCTTGTATATACAATCGTTGTTTGCCATGTTGCTATGTCAGTGAGCATTGCTCAAGTCTGGTTTTGCATTATTGTTTTTCTGGTCTATCGCAGTCCTTGTGAGGTACGTTTGTGGTTTAGTTGGTCACTGCGTCTTCATTATGCTTGACATGTCCTGCGTCCATACTGATCGTACAAGACACTACCTCCTTGATGTATGTGTACCTGTTCATTTGCATTGTGTGTTTCTCTTGTTGCTTCTTACTTGAACCCGGTTGCTATTGTCTTGTATTATAACGTTTGGGTCCATGTTTAAATACATGTTTGAGTGTTGCTATGTTTCTTGTACATGTGCATGAGTAGTCATGTTGCTTGACCAGAGTGCATATGTTTGGTTGCACTTATGATCACCATGCTCTGGTCTACCTGAGTGCTTGTAGGCTGTAGTCATTCATGAATGTTATTTGTGCACCAATACATGTGTATACATGTATTTACATATATGTGTACATGTATATTTGTGAACCAAGCATATTTAAAATTATTGAGTACTTGTCCGTAAGATCAAATCGAGAATGGTATCGAGAAGAATTGGTTAGGCTCAAGTTTTGTTTCGGGTCGTACCAACGAAGGTTTAAGTATACAACAGTTTTAAAAATAAAAATAATAAAATAAAAAGAGAAAAAGAAGAAAGGGTAACTCGGGGTTTTACTCGGGAAAAATGTGAAATGGCTTGGATAGGAACCCGAAGTGGTCTCGGGTTCATGTTATAACAATTTTGAAATTTAAATAAAACAAGTTTTTCATCAAATCAAGTTTAAACACTTTCTTGATTTATTCTTTTAAAAATA
The DNA here is from genome assembly GCA_030765085.1 of Allium cepa. NCBI lineage: Eukaryota > Viridiplantae > Streptophyta > Magnoliopsida > Asparagales > Amaryllidaceae > Allium > Allium cepa. Next base: position 903,776,862 of record CM060932.1, read on the forward strand.
ATAAATGTTTTATTTTGGTTTTGGAATTAGTTAAAGGTTTAAAATAAATTATTTTAAATTTATTAAGTTTAAGGTATTTTATTATATACCTATTATTTTAAATTTATTCTTAAGTTTATTTAAAATAAATTTAAATGGTATAATTAGTTAATTTAAAGGATGATGTGTTTTTAATTAACTTAAGGGTTTATATTTTAATTAATTAAGGACTTGACTAATTAAAAGGATCATTAACTTGTTAATTAAGCTGGATTTAGAGTAAGAATTGATTTAATTTATTTGGGTGATTAAATTAAATTAGTTATAAATTAAGTAATTAATTAAGATAAATGGTAATGTTTTTTATTATTAATTAACTTAAAGGTTTTTAAGTTAAATTATATGTTACTGATAATTTATTTCAAAGGTTTATTTTAATGAGGTTTAAATGATGTAATTAATCAAGATAAAGGGTTATCTTTTAATTAATTTAGGTGTAATGAAAGGATCATTAATTAGTTAAGGAGTAATTAATATAGTTAATTAAAGAATAATGAATTAATTGAGGGCTAATTAATTAATGGAAATAATTAAAGATTAGTTAATTAATAAAAGTAATTAAGGGGTAATTACTTAATTTAGGATAATTAATTAATTAAAAGTTAATTAATTAATGTTAGTAATTAAGGGAAATTTTCTTAATGAAGTAATTAAGGGAAAATTAATTCCTTAAAGAATAATTACTTAATGTAATTGATTTAAGAATGATTAATTAATGTGAGTAATTAGTTAAAGGATGATTACTTAATGTAAGTAATTACTTAATGAAATTAATTAGTGATTAATTAATGTAAGTAATTAAGGGTAATTATTTAATGATTATAGGTTAATTAATCAAGTGATTATAGGATATTTACTTAATTAAAGGGTTAATTTGTTAATGTAATTAATTGAAGGTTAGTTAATTAATGTGATTAATTAAGGTTAATTAATTTAAAGATAATTAATTAAGGGTTAATTAATTAATTAATTAATTTAAGGTTAATTGATTTATATGGTAAATTAAGGGGTAATTAATTAATATAAGTAATTAAGGATAATTAAGGATGATTAATTTTATTCATTAGTTAAAATAATCGTAAATGATATGTGATTAATTATGTTAATTAAGCAGGATTTAAAAGTAATTAAAGTAATTAATTTAATTTATCTGGAGATTAAATTGAATTAATTAGGAATTGATCAATTAATTAATATTGCTTATGGATGATTGGATTATATTGAATGCCTTGGATTGTTTGATATCTCTGGTATGTGATGTTCTGTGATATGAATTGCTTTGGATTGAGCTGTGATTATTGTAAGCTATTTATCCGTGATTGATTGCTGTGTGAATGTGAACTTCTTAATTGAATTAAAATTGTATACTTAAACAACTTGGCCTTTGAAAATGGCATTCGAATTTCGATGCGGCCGGGGGTCAGATTCTAATTGGTTATCCGAAAACCACATCGAATCTCAAAGGTGAATCTTTTGAAAGATTAAAAAATGGAATTTTTTTATGAATGTATCCACTTGTTTTTAAAATAAGCGCTCATTGTTCGGTTAAGCCGGGAGAGGACATTAAGTCATAAAACCCATTCCGAATAAATGATATGATGAAATGGAATTGCATTTGAAGACGGTGGTGAAGACCGGGTATTTTCGAAAATGAAAGGATTACCTTTTGAATGTCTCTGCACCGAATAGCCTCGGTATAGAGATTACCCTATGTGATGGGGAGTCCGGACGTGATTAGAGAATATCTGGATTTGCAAGGACTTTTTCCTTGATTGGACGAAATGCCATCGGTTCAATTCAGACCCAGGATGGACTTGTATGGATGTATGTCTGACGTTACACTTTGAGATGTAGAGCTAGTTCCTATCAAATACATTTCTGTTTGGCAGCATAGAATTTATTCTCTTAGCTCAACACCCTTCTCTGAGACGTACGAGCTCAGAGGTTATGTAGTTGATATTTACTAGTGATATATTCCCAATTTGGTAATGTGGCATGCTAAGTGCCGATCATTGGTTGATTGAAGCATGGCTTTTGTGAAAAGCGTAGCTTTGTGGGACGAGACTTCATCGAACCTCCCACCCCGAAAATGGTCGAAACAGGAAGGATGCAGCAAGGTTACGGGGGTCGCGCCCCTTAGGGTATGTGCATTTCCTTCTGAATAAAAAGTGGTATGGAGCACGGATATTTAACTTATGTGGTTGTTGGAATTTGTTGTTGACACCTCGGTAAAGGTCGGTAACGACCGGGGGATGGCATACTCGTGACAATTAGTTACCTAGTTACAGAGGTAATCTGGCCTTGTGTTGGCAGAGATCCAGTTAGGTTCTCGGGACGTCCCTCCAGAGGCGTACCCATTCGGAAAGGAAGTTCCTTAGCCTTGACCATTTGTTGGAAATCCAATCACCCAATACGAGCCTTGTATGGTTTTAGTTGTAGAACCTGCCATTTAACATGGTAGTTATAGTAGGCATACTATAATGGTACGTATGCTGGATAAGATTAATATTATACTTTCGAAATATTTTCACACTACGCACTAATAATAATATCAAAAGGATTTTCTCGTATCAAGTTTGCTTGACTATCATAAGGAGAAATCTCCCCCAAGTGTGCGATTGCATTGTGTGTGTGCTGGGAGGCCTTATGGTAGTTTCATTTTTCAAAAGGCATAGCGAATTTCTTTTATTTCTTTGTTGTTTCTTTTTTATACAAACAACTGTTTTTGTTTGCTCAAACATGTCCCATGACTGACCTGGAGTTTATTGTTCCCTTTCTAAACTCTGGGTGCCCATAATTTTTCATACGGACAGCCTAGAGTCGGGTTATCAGCTAGTTCAGATAGTAGATGTAGATTTGGCAGTTTTTGAAGTTTGGGGATTTGGGGATCGCATTGGCTATATTGCAGCATGATAGTTGGTTTTGAGCTTTTGGTTTGGAGCTTTGGCAATGGAGATGCAGTCCATTGGATTATATCTCTCTCTTTCTTGGAAGCTCTATTGAAGATATATTTCTGCTGTGGTTGCTCTTGTTCCCAGTTCTATCATTTCTTCCCGTTGTTGTATCTATTTTGGCTTTGATATTGTTGTTCAGTTTATTATCAGATATTGTATTCATGTTGTATCCATTTGTATATCAATAAAAATCATTCTTCTTTGTTTCCGTTGTGTTGTTTTCACCTAATGTGTTATAAGCTCCGGCGAACCGGACTCCAACGTTTGAATCTACGGCATTCGAATACGGTTTATGTATGATGTCAATTTTTGAGCGTCGGAAACCGGGTCGTCATGGAGTATGTGGGGAGCTTGCTCCTCAAAAATGTCATATAAAGGAGAAGCAAAGGAGAAGTCCTATAAATAAGGAAGCAATGGCCAAGGATTTTATTGATGCTGGTGTTCTTCCCTTGCCCAATTCTAGTAACCTGGCTATAAGATCAATGTGGAAATTTCTTCAAGCAAAGCAATATCCAGTAATCTCTTATGAGCATGTTGTTTGGACTGAGAAAGAAAAAATCTCATACTATCAGTATGGTTTGAAAGTCTATGTGGATCGTGTGTGTGTATATATATAGTATATGACAAGTACGTGTACGATGGTATGGATCACACAGAATAATAATGCAGGTAAAATTATAAGTAATCACACTAGAATTTTTATACTCCTTCAGACCTCCCGTCCTACGTTCAGTCCCGAAGCTCCCCTTTGGAAATTCACTAACAAATTGCCCTCGCTTTGCCCGAAGGAATATGCTTGTATATAAGAGTATTTCTTTGACAAGTGCGTATTCTAGGTAACACTGATTTTGACTACAAGTACAGTTTCTTCCTATAATCTCCTTGAGTAGTGTAAACGTGTATGTGCTTGAGAATATAGAAGAGTTTTGATCAAAATGAATATAATTTTGGTTGTATACTTTGAAAGCAAGAAGGCACAAGCAAGAAGTTAGATGTAGAGATAAAGTGAATAATTTAGATGATTTAATCTCAATCTTATTCTACGTATATATAGTTGTAAAGGGTTGCGATAAGTCATTGCTTCCATTTCTTTTCTGCTCTAGAGTTTTGTTCAAATATGAAAAGTTTTGGAGAAGAAACATAGAAGCACCCTTTCAAATTTGATAGTTATTCCCTTTTAAAAAAAATCTCGACTCCAGTTTCAGACTTCTGGTAAGGAAGGTCAGACTTCTGACTTGGTATATTTTAAAAAATCCAGAAACAAAGTTAGACGTCTGGAGTTTGGCACCCAGACGTTTGACTTTGGCATTTTTCTATGTTTTTTAAGTTTTGCGCATTTGTGTGTGTATATACTTAACGAAATTTTACATAACTATTCTACGACCATATATATTCATACTAATAACTTAATACTCGTGCTTTGCCTCGTGTCTTTAGGATTGTCTTCTTGCTTGTAGTTATATATATATATATATATATATATATATATATATAATTGTATAGTTGTTGTCATCGAAAATATAGAATGGAGGTTCTAACATTCTCCTCCCTTTTGATGATGACAACTATACAATGTAAAAAAATGAGTTTACTCCCTATGTTTAAGCATTGATGATCTCCCCCCGCTTTTATGAACTCCCCTGCATATATGAAGCTTATATACAATTTTCTCCCTCATTGGCACTAATAAAAAGAATAAGAGATTACATATGATTCAAGATATCAGAACCAACGAAATAATAATCCAGGAATAGCCCTTAAAACAAAAAACACAACAATAGTTCACAGATCAGTAGCCCACAAAACAATAACACAATAGTAGTTCATAGAACAGTAGCCCATGCAAGAAAACCCACAAAATAATTACACAACAAAAGTTCTAAACATTAGGTAGAAAACAAAACTAAGAAAGGTTACCGCCATGATCATCTCCACCTTGATGTGGCTCATCATGCATAGATGTTCCAGCTTCATGTGATGGAAGCGAAGATTGAGATGGTGGTGGTGTTGGAGAATGAGATGAGGATGATCCGGAAGAAAACCGCCCATGAACTTTCCTTATAATTTTTCCCAAAGTTGATACAATCTTCTCAAGAGTTAGTTCCATTTTTGTCATTTGGGTAGAAAAAAAGCGTTCAAGGCGGCTTACTTTCTTGTTTAAAACTATTTGATTGCGAGAAAGTAGTTGTTTACAGAGACAAATCCCAAAATGACTCATTTGGATTAGGTTCAGTACGTGCTTCCAAGATGTCGGAATGAGAATGATACTCTAGAGGTTGTTGAGAAGTTGATTGTTGTTGTGGAGGTGTTGGCATTGGTTGCTTGTTTTCTTGCAATAATTTCCGTTGTTCAAAAGATATGAAATTTGGTGGCTCATCGAGTAAATGCATAAGTTTGAAGAACTTTGTCCCACTATTCTTAGTGAATAATTCTTCGAAGCCGGATAAATATGAGGGCAATCCTTGAGCTTTGAGAATACGCATTATATATGCAGGATATAGAATTGCAGGTCGACTTCGATTCCAAACTTTTTTGATTTCATCGAAAATGAACCAAGCCTAATTTATTTGTATACCACCAAAGATAGCGTACATGTCTTTATGCTCGGTTTCATAGATTTGTTTATGACTTTCAAGCCTCCGAATGATAGTATTGATGAGCGTTCTATTTAGCAGTCTTGACTGGGGTCGTAGATATTTGTAAGACCATTATGGCATTTGATCTTCCCAGAGTTGATGAGTGACTTCATCCCGCTATTTGAATCTATTGTCTGATAATTCATCAAGAGTACATCCAAAATAAAAACAGTTTAAGAACCGTCCAATCATACCATACCCGGAGTTAGTTTAACGATATTACCATATACACTAGACCAAGGCCAACCATCATCATTTTTTGGAATCTATACTTCACTACTACACAAATTTGCAAAAAATAGATAGATTGCAAGTTGATCTATGGGTGCGTCGTTTACGGAAGAAGCGATTAGACTTGCAATCCTGGCTTTTTCGCATAAGTCAAGCATTTGAGATAGTGGATACTGAACTATGGAGTAGAAAGGACCAAGATGGAAATTTTTACCTTTTGGTCAAATCTCTTTGTAGAATTTTAGCTATTGTAAAGCCATTATTTTATGTGATTGTTGTTGACTAGTTGATGCTGTGAAGAAGATTGTTGATCTTATTTCCGATTCATGGAGACTATTATCTATCCTTTGGGAGCCATTTTTCTTTTTTATTTTTTTTTAATTAAGGGAGGGAGTAAAATCTATTTTAGGGTTTTTAGAAATTGGAAAAAAAATGAAAGAGTTAGTTTGTAGAGGAAGAGAATGGAATTTGTTTTCGTTCAGAACTGTAAGCCGAGTCTTTAATCGGACGTTTGGATAGAAGGGTCAGACATCTGGTTCTTTGAGTCTATGATAACCCGAGAGGAAAATCAGATGTCTGGCTCTATATCTCAGACGTCTGGTTTTGACAGAATAGTGATAGTTTTTTTATTTTAGTTAGAGACTTCTGATTGTTATTTTTATTATTATATTTTTTTCATTTGTATTAAGAACAAGATATATATTATAATCTTGAATGGTTTTAAATTTATTGTAACAAGAGTGTGTGTGTGTATGAAATGTAGTTTTTGACAGAAGAACACTTTTTCTCCCACAAATTTGGTTCTACCTTTGTATCTTCTTTTAATGGTCGTAGCGAAGACCAAGAAGGAGATACTAGACTTAATTGGGCTTCAGATGTTCCTTCACTCCATAGTTTCCCTAGAGTTATTCGATGAGCATGTGGAGGAGTTTCTATCGCACGAAGAGATCGCACATGAACACAGTCCTTTATAAGAGAATGTCCACGTATCGCAAGGATGCATTTTTTCTAAAAAGTTTAGAGCTCCTTGATTTCGTTGTGTATAGTACATTTTTTTTGAACATCCATTATTTCATTTTGATAAGTCAATTTTGTCATGAAGAGAAGCATTTTCAAGATTAATACAATATTTGGCCTTTTTTCCTTTCGAAGAATAACCGGTATGGTACAAAGTAATAGGAGTAGGAACAACGTTTATGGAAGGAGACGATTTTGGTGTTGTTTTGGTGGGAGATGTATACGTACTAACAGTAGAAGTTGAGGAGAAATCAATGGCTGAGTAAGTCGAATCGTGGTCAGGTGACATTATATAGAAAAAATTAGATGTTTTAGAGAGTGAAATATTATATGCTTACAAAAATTTATCTGTGAGATATATAATAATTTTTACACACGCACACGCACACGCACACGCATATATATATATATATATATATATATATATATATATATATATGTCTGTTTTTCAATTTCTAATTAAGGAAAAAAGTTGTTTTGTTAGTTAACTAAATTTATGGTTAAAACTTTTATTTTTGTTAAAACAATTTGTAGTGTTCAGAAGGTTTTCAAAATGAATGGTAAAGAAAGTTTTTGTTTGTTAGCTTTTCTGAGTAACCATTTAGGAGGATAATAAAGAATGTATATTTTATTTTTTTAATTCATTGTATGAACAAATTTCTAAGTTTCGTCTAAGTTTTACAAATGAATGTTCATTTAATGGTTTGGTGAATATATCGGATTATCGATGTTAATAAATTCAAGGGAGATAATTCCTTTTTCTACATCATCTTTGAGAAAATGGTGTCGATGTCGATATGTTTAGTTCGAGAATGGTAACTGGATTTTTAGATAAATTTATAGCACTAGTATTGTTGTAGTATATCGAAGATTTTTCAATTATTTTACCAAAATCTCTAAGTGTTTGTTGCATATAGATTACTTGAGCACAAGCTAAGGCGGCAGAGATATGTTCTTCTTCACATGTTGAGAGTGAAACACAATTTTTCTTTTTGCTAAACCACGACACCAGAGATTGACCGATAAAATGGCAAGTACCACTTGTGCCTTTTCTGTCTGTTTTACAACCTCCGAAGTCTGCATCACTATATGATACAAGTTCGAAAGTCGTACCTTTAAGATAGAATAAGGCATAATTTTTGGTGTTGGTTAAGTAATGCAAAATTCATTTGATTGCTCGATGATGTGATTCGTTAGGTTGAGCTTGAAAATGAGCGCACAAACAGACACTCATCATTTTATCAAGTTGACTAGCTGTTAAGTATAATAAGGAGCCAATCACACTACGATATGATTTTTGATTATAGTCTTTTCCATTTTCGTCTTTCTCTAAATATAAAGTTATGCTCACAGGACTTGGTTTACTGTAAATGTTCCCCATTCCGAAATATTTAAGTAAATCTTTACAATATTTTTCTTGATTTATAAAAATGCCATTGTCCAATTATTTTATTTGCAATCTAAGGAAAAAAAATTAATTCACTCATGTGTGACATTCCAAACTCATTTTTCATTAATTCAGAAAATTCATTACATAAACTTTCATTAGTTGATCCAAATATGATGTCTTTAACACATATTTGTACAACTAATATATCATTATTTTTATGTTTTATAAATAGTGTAGTGTATTTTTCCTATTTGAAATCCAAAATTTTGTAGATAAGTTTTCAGTCGATCGTATCAACCACATGGTGCTTGTTTTAAACAGTATAAAGCCTTTTCAAGTTTAAGGACATGATCTGGATATTTTTCGTGAATGAATAACGGGGTTTGTCCTACATAAACTTTTTCTTTGATAAAACCATTTAAGAAAGCACTTTTAACATTCATTTGAAAAAATTTAAAGTTATGATGACATGCAAAAGCAAGTAGAGTGCGAATTACTTCAAGACGAGCTACGGGAGCAAACGTCTCTTCGTAATCAATTCCCTCTTCTTGGTTATAACCTTGAGCTACTAATCTTGCTTTGTTATGAATAATATTTCCATTTTCATCTGCTTTGTTTTTGAAAACCCATTTTGTTCCTATTACAAATTGATCTTATGGTGTAGGAACGAGTTCCCATACATTATTATGTTCAAATTTATTTATTTCTTCTTGCATCACTAAGATCCAAGAATCATCTTTAGAAGCTTCTTTATAATTTTTAGGTTCTGTATTTGAGATAAAAGCAACGTGACTCATTTGATTTAATTGATTTCTGGCGACTCGAGAATTTAAGTCTCCAATTATATTATCCAAAGGATGATTTTTCAATATACATATGGGTGATTTTAAAACATTTTCATTACTATCGGAGGATGAATCATTCACTTTACTTGTATTATCAGTTTGATTTTTAGTTATAATGTCATGTTCATCTTCTTTAATAGTTTGTTGGAGATTTCCATCAAAAGACACATGTAGCTTTCTTTTATAATATTTTTTCGTTTATTATAAATTCCATAAGCTTTACTGTGTTCTGAATTGAAAGTGACTACTATGTGGCTAGTTATCACTTAGGATCGTGTAATATGGAATGTATTATAATGTAAATGCGGAAACTGATAATAATAGTAAAGTAAAAAAGAATAAGCACACTAGGAGTTTTTATACTGGTTCGAACTTTCCATTCTACGTCTAGTCCCAGACTTCCCTCTGGAATTTCTCCCAATAACCCCTCACTTAACCCGAAGGAATAGGTATACAACACCTGAGCAACCGATCAGGATTTTTCCGCCTCTAACAACCGAAAGAGGACTTTACCCGCTGAACAACTGAACAAGACTTCAACAGTTTCAATAAAATTGCTTTGACACTTTGTGTTCTTGATAACATTGATTTGTCTTTGATAGTACAACCTTCCTATAATCTTTTCCTCAAGTATATATGTGTCTGTAAAGATTTAGAAAGGAGAATATTGCTTTGAATCGAAGAATACGTTAATTGATTCAGAGATTCAAGCAATATATGTAAGTTGTGATTGCTTTTCAGAATGCAGAGATAGTAGAGAGTATGATCATAAAATAAAAGGAAATTCGGTGATTTGTGAAGTGAATCTTATGTGTTTATATAGTAGATAAACGGCTGCAACCATTCACGAAGAGTTTCGATCAAAGGAAGCATCCATACCTCTTCAATTTAGATTGTATCTCTTGGCAAATGAAAGTGTCCGTTTAGAAAAATAGTTGTTGAAAGAATTCAATCGACTGACCCAAAACAACCAGTCAACTGAATATTCAAAGTTGGTGCAAAATAGAGAGTTTCTATGAACTTGGGCAGATTCAGTCGACTGGCCATTTTTCGTCAGTCGACTGACCTGACAGTCAGTGCACGGTTCTCATATATATTAAAAATTTAAAGCTTAAAACAATTTTTTTTTGAGTGAAATTACCCGAGGATAGATTTTAACAATTCTAAGACTAAAAACTTCGAAAAATAAACATATTATACTTGGTTTTGTAGCCTTGTCTCCTTTGTAGTTTTAACAGCATATTTCTTTCTCTTTTTGTCGCTTGCCCATATAGTCTCATTTATCGATTTGTTTAAGCTCTTTGTCATGAATCAAAAATTATGATTCAACATTCTCCCCCTTTTTGATTGATGACAACCTATTACATATGATACTATATTTTGAGAAGTATATAATAGGAGTTATATATATCTCCCCCTGAATATATGGCGACATATTTAATCCCTACAAGAAATAGTTAGTCATACAAATTTCTCCCTCTTTGTCATCGATAAAAAGGAAATAATAACAATTTTCATCATTGAACTAACTAAAAATTGTAATCACAAAAGAAATATAAATTTGAAATTGTTACTAATACAAACTCATAAAATAGAATGTTTGGAAAAAATACATAACTTACTACTACCAAGAGATAATAACATCAATCAGAGTCAGACTCTACCTCCTCTTCTTGTTCCACTTGCATTGGGCTTTTACCTCTGGAGGAACTTCCCACAAACTGTCTGCCACCCCCATTGCCGCTTGTGTCAGAACTTGTTTGTTCTTCTGATGTTGACCAAGTAAAGCGAGAAGCTAGGCGTTTGCCTGGATCATGATGAGAAGTCTCCTAGTGGTGGAAGAGGAACAAGATATCGCATCCCATAAAATCCCGAAGAAACTCTTGATTTTGTCAAATTTTTTGTCAATTTTCTTATCGATTTTTGATACGAGAGCCCAAAATGACTTGATTTCTTATAATTAAATCAATAGAATCCCGAGTGCTTTGGGATGGAGTTGGTGTTCGGATGTCATCTCTTGATTGTTGTTGTGGAGTAGAAGTTTGTTGACGAGGTCGAGATTACCATTCTTGAAAAGTCATGATAGTAAGAGGTCTTGGTGGCAATTTCATAAGACTTATTGTGCGGCTATTTAGTGATTTGGGAACAGAAGTATTGGATTCCAGAATCGAAAACTGGAGGTTCATAAGTAGTCGCATAATATATTCTCCATAATAAATAATATTCATACGACCTTGGTTAAATGATAAGAATTCCTCTAGAATAAGTTTCGGCCAATTTATTTTAACTTCTCCCCAAATAACATATAATGCCTTAAAGTTGTTTGGATAGACAAATTCATAAGAGCCAGTACGGGGAAGAACCATGTGCATTAAAGCTCGATGCATAATTCTAGCCGTAGGTCGTAATGCGATCGACTTAAGTTCGGTCATGTCATCTTCTAAGAACCAATGATTTATTTCGTCTCGCTCGCCTATGGGTACATTTAATTCTTGTCAATCAATACCATTTGTTGAAGTATGAAGAATATGACCAATTTTATGTAAAGAAAGAAATACTTGTCGATCACAGACTAAGCTCCAAACGCAATTATCACGATTACGTGGATTTTGATGGCCTAAATTCAAATTAGCATAGAAATGTTTTACCAAGGTGTGATTTATCTTGATATTATTCTGATTGTGATCTAGGAGTGACTATAGATGGCTTTTCCTTGCTAACTCTTGAATCCTATATTGAGGGAAATCGGGAAACACAACAAAAGAACCTTCAAAAATTCGTGCTTCTTTCATTTTATTACACCTTTGAACCGTTGTAGCATCATAGAGCCATTGAGCAATTTGAGAATCAATTGGCTTAGAGGAGGAAGAGGAGGCTTGTCTAGATCTCTTGGGTTGACGTGCAGCCATTTGAATTAGCAATGTAGTGAAGAAATTTTGGAAAAATTTGGGAGCTAGGGTTTTAGAATTCTGAAGTGAGAAGGTAGATGTGAAAATTGAAAGAGGAAAAAGAGGGTTGGAGTGTTAAAAAGGTAGGTGAAAAGGTGAAAAGTAGGCTCAGTTTTCAATTCAGTTGACTGGACGAATATGGTCAGTCGACTGAACTAGTCACCAGAAACTTTCTGATTCAGATTCAGTCGACTGGCAATATTGTTTCAGTCGACTGAATATGGAAAGAATGCTTTCTGTTTGATGATTCGGGCAACTGATTTTTCTTTCAGTTGACTGAATATGGTCTGAAAGCAGACTATATTAAGATTCAGTCGACTAGTCGAATGTTTCAGTCGACTGAATATGTCTTTGCAGCATTTTCAGTATTTTTGCATACAAACAAATAATATATTCCATATATTAAAAATATGCATACAAAGTAGGATTAAACATAAATAGTTAAAAAAATAGACAAAAAATAATTATTTGGAAGAAGGAGTTGATGGAGACTTGGATTTGGTCGGTTTATCCTTCGTCTTCTCTATGCATGGTTGCAGTGGTGACCAACGGTTTCCATGCTTCCATGAATTCGGAGAGATAGGTGCAGCTTGTGGCGACCCATCCCATGGATTCCAAGAGGACGATGGTGTAGGTTGATGAATCGCAGATGAAGATGAACCACAGAATTTCCATCCGATCTGCTCCAGAAAACTCAGACGTCTTGAATTCATTTTCTATTCATAGTACATCTCGCGTTGAAGCGCTATAGATTCCATCTGGTAATGCAAATCATCAATTTTTTGCTTGGTTTGAGGAGAACCAAAGAATAGGAAACGTCTTGCATTCTTTTTCTTGGGAGTATAACCCGTGTGATAATTTGACGTCTAGTAGGTTCATAAGTAGGTGTAGGTGTAGGTAGGGTTAACGATCCAGATGATGGAGTTGAAAAATCGATAGTAGAATAAGCTGAACCATTTGATGGATCTTGTGAAGACATTTTCTTTTGAAGAAGGTAAGAAATTTATGTAGAAGATAATAATTTGTTTAAGACAAAGTTTTTGATGTTGAATAAAAAAAGCCTGATATATATATATAGGAAATATGCTGTTAGAAATTGATGGATTTACGTACAAACTGAAAAAAATCGAGGATGAAAAATAAACAAGAATTTGTGGCTGAAATTTTTTCATAAAAAGTTAAAAAAATATACGTAAAAAAATTGTTTAAGAAGTAGATATGAAAAATAGAATGGTTAAGTGGTAGAGACATAGGCTTATCAAACTCGAGGTGTAGAGTTCGAGTACCCACAAAAATTTATATAAAAAAATAAAATTTATAAAGAAATTATACCTAATTCTCTTCTTAATCTTATAAAAAAAATTCATTGAGTGGTTTAGTGAAAAAATCAGCTAACTGATTTTTAGATTTTACAAATTGTAAATTTATTATATCCTTTTCAATATTATCACGAAGAAAATGATGACGAATGTCAATATGTTTAGTTCGTGAGTGATTGACAAGATTTTTAGATAAATTTATTGCACTAGTGTTATCACAATATATTATAGATTTATTTAATTTTATATCAAAATCATGTTTTTTGCATTTAGATTACTTGAGCACATGCTAAAGCTGTAGATATATACTCTGCTTCACATGTCGATAGTGAAACACAATTTTTTTTCTTACTAAACCATGATGCTAAGGATCGTCCAATGAAATGACAAGTTCCACTTGTACTTTTTCTATTTGTCCACTTCCTCCAAAATCAGCATCATTATAAGATGCTAATTCAAAAGGACATTCTTTTGGGTAAAATAATCCTAGATCTTTGGTTTTGTTAAGATAACGAATTATACATTTAACTGCTCGCATATGTGATTCTTTAGGTTTACTTGAAATCGAGCACATAAACAAACGCTCATCATAATGTCAGATCGACTAGAAGTTAAGTAAAGTGGTGATCCAATCATACTACGATATAGTTTTTGGTCAACACTCTTACCATCTTCATCCTTTTTGAGATGTATAGTTGTACTCATAGGGGTTAGTTTGGCAGACGTGTTTTCCATACCGTACCGTTTAATTAAATTATTATAATAATTTTCTTGATTAATAAAATTCCATTTTGCAATTGTTTGATTTGCAATCCGAGAAAATATGATAGTTCATACATATGTGACATTTTAAATTCATTTGTCATGATAGTCGAAAATTCCTAACATAATTTTTCATTTGTTGAACCAAAAATAATATCATCAACATATATTCGAATAATTAAAATATCTTGTTTAGTTTTCTTAATAAATAATGTCTGATCAACTTTTCCAATCTCAAAACCAGATTCTAGTAGTTAGCTTTTAAGTCAGTCATACCAAGCACGAGGTGCCTGTTTTAAACCATATAAAGCTTTTTTAAATTTATAAACATGATCTGGAAATTTTTCATGAGTAAAAAGAGGAGGTTGTTCAACATAAACATTTTCTTTTATAAAACCATTTAGAAAAGCACTTTTAACGTCCATTTGATAGAACTTAAAATTATGAAAACATGCAAAAGCCAATAGAATACGTATAGCTTCTAGTCTTGCAACTGGAGCAAACGTTTCTTCATAGTCTATTCCCTCTTCTTGATTGAAACCTTGTGCTACTAATCTAACTTTATTTCTAGTAATATTTCTTGTTCATCAGCTTTGTTTTTGAAAACCCATTTTATACCAATGACTAATTGTCACTTGGTCTAGGAACTAATTCCCAAACTTCATTTCTTTCAAATTGATTTAGCTCTTCTTGCATAGCTATAATAGTCATAAGTTGAGGCTTCCTTAATATTTTTAGGTTTTATATTAGAGAGAAAAGCTATATGGCCCATTTGATTTAATGGATGGCTTGTTCTTACATTTGAATTTACTTCTCCAATTATATTTTGAACAGGGTGATCTCTAAGCATTCTTGGCGAAGATCTTATTATATTATCATTATTAATAGTATTTTCATTTTCTAAAGTAACATCAGAATTATTATTTTGAAGAATAATATCATCATCTTCTAAGTTATTTGTCAGAATTTTATTTGTATTATTTTTCAAATTTGTAATTTTAGAAGAAGTTTTGACATTTTCATCAAATGAAACATGAAGAGTTTCTTCGATTACTTTAGTTCTTGTATTAAAAACTTGATAAGCTTTGCTTCTTTCCGAATATCCTATGAATATCCCTTCATCGGATTTTGGATCAAATTTGCCAAGATGATTTTTAGTGTTAAGTATAAAAAAATTAAACCTAAAACTTTGAATTATGATATATTTGGTTTTCTACCATTTAAGAGTTCATATGGAGTATGTTTTGTTAATGATCGAATAGAAACACGATTCAAAATGTAGCAAGCAGTTGCAACAGCTTCTGCCCAGAAATGCTTAGGTAAAGTGCTTCCATTTAATAAAGTTCGTGCACATTCTTGTAATGTTCTGTTTTTCCTTTCTACAACTCCATTTTGTTGTGGTGTTCTAGGAAAGGAGAAATTGTGATTAATTCCTTTCTTGTTACAAAATTGTTCGAAAGCTTCATTTTCAAATTCACCTCCATGATCACTTCTAAAAAATTTTAATTATAAAATTCTTTTTATTTTGAATTCTCTTTACAAAAATTTTAAAATTTTAAACGTATCACTTTTATGTTTCATAAAAATAGTCCATGTATATCTTGAAAAATCATCTACAATGACAAACACATACTATTGTGATTAATAGATTGAACTTGAGTAGGTCCGAAAAGGTCCATATGTAATAGTTCAAGTGGTTGTATTGTAGATATGATTTTCTTAGATTTAAAAGAAGATGTTGTTAATTTTCCTAACTGACATGCATCACAGATATTATCAATTTTGAATTTCATATCAGGTAGTCCTTTAACAATTTTATTTCTAGCTATTTTATTAATAGTATTAATATTTATATGACAAAATGTTTTGTGCCATAGCCAAGAATCATTCTCTGTGGATACTAAACACATATTTGTGTTATAATTTATATTCATATTTAAAATATAAATATTTCTATCTCTTATACCTTCAAAAATTAAATTTGATTTTTATCAGAAATATTACATTTATGATCTGTAAAAGATATATTAAAACCTTTATCACATAATTGACTTATACTTAATAAATTATGTTTTAAATTTTTAACTAATAAGACATCAGTAATGAGAGGTGAGTTAGAGATACTATTATTGCTCACATTGCCTTTGTCGATGACATAACCTTTTGAATTATCTCCAAAAGTGACTGATCCTCCATTTGAGTAGACTATGTTTGTTAACATGTTTTTATCACCAGTCATGTGTTTTGAGCAACCATTGTCTAGAATCCATTTTCCTCTCTTTTTAAGTGGTACCCGCAAAAAATAAAGATCAATACGGTACCCACTTTTCTTTTTAGGGTCCTAAGAGTTAGGTCTTAGGAAACTAAACCCAAGAAGGTTCAGAATTCCCTTTATAAATATAATTCTTATTTTTATGAACAGTTTCTATAAATGTTTTGATATGTTTATTCCTAATCAAGTTATTATTTATTTTAGGAATCCATATTTTAATAGTTTGAAAATCTTTAGAAATTTTTTTCTTTAAATCTTTACTAATTTTTTTTTTATTTTTAAACTTTCCAGATTTTTTAGGATTTTCAATTTTCTTAAATCCTAATCCCATTTTATTTGAAGTAGACTGAGAATTTTTTTATTATTTTAGAAAGATTTTCTCATCCTTTATTAAAATTGGAAATATTTTTTATTAATATCTTCTAGCTTGGTTTTAAGACTAGATTTTTCTAACTCTAATACTTTAGTGTTAGATTGTAAATCATTAATTTCAACAGATAAATCATCATTTTTATTCTTCTCAATTTCTAATTCCTGAATTATCATAGAAAGTTGAGAAGCTAAATTAGAATTAGATTCTTGAGATTTTTCAAGTTCTTATTCGAGAATTTTCTTTTCATCTCTAGGCATACTAATTTCTAATTCAGATCTATTCAGTTTTCCTTGTAATTCCTTATTTTGCTTTTTAGTTTGTTTTACAAAATCTACTAGTTCTGAATTAAGTTCAAGTAAATCTTCAAAACTAAGTTCACTTACGTCATCATTTGTAGCCATGAAGCATGCATTTGCTCGCTCTGTGTCACTATCACTGTCGCTTTCTAATGATGAAGAATTTGAATCATCCCATGTTACAGAAAATGCTTTCTTCTTGAATTTGTTTTTCTGTTTCTCTGGACAATCTTTCTTCATATGACCCTTCTTATGACATTCATAACATTCCATAACAGAAGATGATGGTTTATTGTTATTGTTGTTACTAGAGTTATTTTCGTAACTCTTGATCTTGTTATTCTTTTTGAATTTCAAAAACTTTTTGAAATTTTTAGCAATAAATGCCATATCTTCTTCATCTGAGTCAGAGTCATCTTGTTCTACTTGAAATGCTAGATTTTTCTTATCTTGTGCTTGAACTTTCTTTGCCTGCAAATTCACTTCATATGACATTTGATTTCCTATTAACTCTTCTGGTTTCATGGTCGAAAGATCATTTGTTTCTTCAATAGCTAGGACCTTTCTTTCCCATTCATCTGTTAAAGAATTTAGGATTTTTGATACTATATCAAAATCAGAGAATTTTTCTCCTAGTGCCAATAGTGAATGATATATATCTTGAAATCTGGAGTACATGTTATTTATATTTTCATTTGATTTCATTTTGAAATTTTGAAACTGATTTTTCAACATAGAAATTTTGGTTTGTTTAACTTTGTTAGTTCCTTCATGTGTTACTTTTAAAGTTCTCCATATCTTGTAAGCATTCGTACACATACTGACTCTGTTAAACTCATTTCTATCTAATGCACAAAATAACATATTCATTTCTTTAGCATTTGTAGTAGCATCAGTTTTCTACGCAACAATCCAAATTGAAAAATCTTCTGTTGGAGTAGTATATTCGTTTTGAGTAATGTTCCAAGTTTCAAAACCATTAGATTTCATATATATTCTCATTCTAGTTGACCAGTAATTATAATTCATGCCATTGAATGGTGGAGGTCATGCAATAGATTGACCTTCAATAAAACTAGTGATAGTGCTTGTGTTGTTGTTATTTTCCATATTAGCAAGAAAATATTATCAAATAACTGTGTTATGGTTATAGTTAGTCTTGCTTTGATACCAAATAAAAGTGACTATTATGTGGCTAGTTATCACTTAGGATCGTGTAATATGGAATGTGTTATAATGTAAATGTGGAAACAGATAATAATAAAGTAAAAAAGGAATAAGCACACCAGGAGTTTTTATACTGGTTTGAACTTCCCGTTCTACGTTAAGTCGCAGACTTCCCTCCGGAATTTTTCGCAATAACCCCTCACTTAACCCGGAGGAATAGGTATACAACACCTGAGAAACCGATCAGGATTTTTCTGGCTTTAACAACCGAAAGAGGACTTTACCCGCCTGAACAACTGAACAGGACTTCAACAGTTTCATAAAATTGCTTTGACACTTTGTGTTCTTGATAACACTGATTTGTCTTTGATAGTACAACCTTCCTAAAATCTTTTCCTCAAGTATATATATGTGTGTGTAAAGATTTAGAAAGGAGAATATTGCTTTGAATAGACGAATACGTTAATTGATTAAAAGATTCAAGCAATATATGTAAGTTGTGATTGCTTTTCAGAATGCTGAATTAGTAGAGAGTATGATCAGAAAATAAAAAGAAATTCGGTGATTTGTGAAGTGAATTTTATGTGTTTATATAGTAGATAAACAGCTACAACCATTCACGAAGAGTTCTGATCAAAGGAAGCATCCATACCTCTTCAATTTAGATCGTATCTCTTGGCAAATGGAAGTGTCCGTTCAGAAAAATAGCTGTTGAAAGAATTCAGTCGACTGACCCAAAACGACTAGTCAACTGAATGTTCAAAGTTGGTGCAAAACAGAGAGTTTCTGTGCAACTAGGCAGATTTAGTCGATTGGCCATTTTTGGTCAGTCGACTGACCTGACAGCCAGTGCACAGTTCTCATATATATTAAAAATTTAAAGCTTAAAACAACTTTGTTTTGAGTGAAACTATTTGAGGATAGATTTTTACAATTCTAAGACTAAAAACTTTGACAAATAAACATACTATAGTTGATTTTGTAGCCTTGTATCCTTTGTAGTTTTAACAACATATTTCTTTCTCCTTTTGTCGCTTGCCCATATAGTCTCATTTACCGATTTGTTTAAGCTCTTTGTCATGGATCAAAACTTATGATTCAACATGAATAACCAATGAAGATTCCTCCGTCGAATTTAGGATCAAATTTTCCAAGATTATATTATATTTAAAATAAAACATTTTGACCCAAAAGTTCTAAAATACGAAACTTTTGTTTCTTTTCATACAACATTTCATAACATGTATTCTTAGTCATTGGTCGAAGTGTGACACAATTCAATACATAGTAGGCAGTGGTAATAGCTTCAGCCCAAAATTGTTTAGGTAGTGCACACTCTTGTAAAGTTCTGTTCTTATGTTCAACTACACCATTTTATTGTGGTTTTCGTGGAAACGAAAAATTATGACTAATTTCCTTTTTGTTACAAAAATCAGTGAATAATTCATTTTCGAATTCTCCTCCATGATCACTGCGTATATTTTTAATTTTTAAATCCACTAAGTTAGTAATTCGTTTTGCAAAGATTTTAAAAATTCCAAATGTGCCACTTTTATGTTTTAAAAATAATGTCCAAGTATATCTTGAAAAATCATCTACAATGACGAATACATATTTGTTGTGATTTATTGACCGTACTTGGGTTGGTCCAAATAAATCTAAATGAAGCAATTCTATTGGCTGTTTAGCGGATATATTACTTTTAGATTTGAAAGAAATTTTCTTTAACATGCCCATTTGACATGCGTTAAATAAATTTTTAATTTTATAGTTAATTTTAGGAAGATCTGTAACTAGATCATGTTTTGCTAGTTTGTTAACATATTTAAAATTTATATGACAAAAACATTTATGCCAAATCGAAGGATCATCATGATTTGCGGCTAGACATAAATTTGAATTGTTTTTAATGTTCATACTTAGGATATATATATATATATATATTATGATTTCTAAATCCTCCAAAGAGTAAATTTTTACTTTGATCGAGAATTTTACATTTATCATTTCAAATTTTATTTCAAACCCTTTATCACACAACTGACTTATATTAAAAAGATTATGTTTTAGCTTTCTACTAATAAAACATTAGAAATAATAGGAGAGTTAGAGATATCGATATTGATAACTTCTCTAATGCCAATGACGAATCCTTTTGAATTATCGCCAAAAGTTACAGTGCCACCATCAATGTACTTTATATTTGACAACATGTGAGCATTTCCTGTCATGTGCATGGAGCATCCACTATCTAATATCCATTTCTCTTTATTTTTGTATTTGGGTATTTGCAAAAGTAAGAAAGTTTAAATTGGTACCCTTTTTATTTTTGGTTCCTATGTATAGTAAATGAGGGTAACCATACCCATTATGGCTGGTTCCTTTTGAAATATAATTATTATTATGAACTACTTCTTTTATATAAAAAAATATATTTATATTTAATTAAGTAATTATTTGTTTTAGGAACCCATTTTTTAATCATTTTTGAATTCGAGATCAATTTCTCATTTTTGGGAGAAGGTTTTTGACCTTAGTATAAATTTTGCTATATTTTTTAGTTTTGTCTTATCCTTAAATCCTAGCCCATTTCGATTTTCGAATGGCTTGGAAATTTAATTAAATTCTCCAAGTCTTGCTTTCCTTTGTTAAATTATGTAACATTATTAGTGGTTTTATCTAACTTGTTTGAGATTTCAGTGATTTACTTGATTTAGTAAATTAATTTTCTCTTTTTCAAGTTTTTCTTTAGCGTTTTTCAAATTTTCTAGTTCTTGTAAAACAAAACTATTTTTAGCTAACACCTCTTTATTATCTTTTTGTACAACATCTAATTCTTCTTCTAAAAAAGTCTTTTTATCTTTTCAAAACCCCTAATTCTATTCTATTTAATTTTCCTAAGTATTCTTTATTTAATTTTTTTATTCTCTGTACTTATCATCTAATTCGATGCTAATTTCCATTAATTCATCATAGGATAGTTCAGAAAGTATCTCATTGGTGTTAGCCATGAAACATACATTTGCTTGCTCCATATCACTTTCACTGTCACTGTTAGATGAAGAGGAAGAGTCAGAGTCATCCCATGTGACTTGGAATGCCTTTCCCTTTTTCTTAAGTTTCCCAAATTTATTTTTCTTTTTCTCGTTGTTGAGTTTTAGGCAATCCTTCTTCATGTGTTTGAACTGATACATTCAAAGCACTTGATCGAAGTTTGATTTGATGAGTTTGATTTTCCGCCATTTTGGAATCTCGTCATTTTCTTAAGTTTCTTAAATTTTTTGTAGTTTTTGGAAATGAATAAAATTTCATCTTCATCCAATTCAGAATCTTCGTTGCTTGCTTGAAATTCTATGTTCTTCTTTTCATGGTTTTGTTCCTTTCTGGCCTGCAAGTTAGCTTCATACGACATTAAGTTTCCAATTAACTCTTCAACTATGAGTTCAGAAAGATCATTAGCATCTTCGATACCTAAAACTTTTCTTTCCCACTCAATTGTTAAAGAGTTGAGAATTCGAGATACTAAATCAAAATTAGTAAATTTGGCTCCTAGTGCCAAAATGTCATGTTGTATGGTTTGAAATCTGGAATACATGCCAACAATTGACTCATTTTGTTTCATTTTGAAAGACGAGAATTGATTTTGTAAAATTGATATTTTTGTTTGCTTGACCTTAGTTGTACCTTCATGTGTAACTTGTAAAGTATGCCATATATCATAAGCAGTGGTACATAACACATGAAAATTCATTTTTATCAAGGGAGCAAAAAAGTACATTCATAGCTTTAGCATTATTAGAAGCAGCGGTTTTTTATGCATCTGTCCATATGCAAATATTTGTATCAGGTGCTACATACTTAATTTTAGTTGCTGGCCATATTTCTAAAACATTTTCTTCCATAAAAATTCTCATATGTATTGACCAATATGCATAATTAGATCCAGTGAATAGAGGAGGACCTGCAGTTGACAGATCTTCATGAAAAGTACTTGCCATATTAACAGGTTTCAAATACGTGTTACTGTGATTTGAACTAACCTCGCTCTGATACCAATTGAAAGTCTATGTGGATCGTGTGTGTGTGTGTGTATAGTATATGACAAGTACGTGTATGATAGTATGGATGACGCAGAATAATAATGCAGGTAAAATTAAAAGTAATCACACCAGAATTTTTATACTGGTTCAGACCTTCCATTCTACGTCCAGTCCCGAAGCTCCTCTTTGGAAATTCACTAACCAATTGCCTCTCGCTTCGCCGGAGGAATAGGCTTTTATACAAGAGTATTTCTTTGACAAGTGCGTGTTCTAAGTAATAATGATTTTGACTACAAGTATAGTTTCGTCCTATAATCTCCTTGAGTAATGCAAACATGTATGTGCTTGAGAATATATAAGAGTTTTGATCAAAATGAATAAAATTTTGGTTGTATACTTTGAAAGGAAGAAAGGTAAAAGAAAGAAGTTAGATGATTTAATCTCAATCTTCTTTTATATATTTATAGTTGTAAAAGGCTGCGATAAATTATTGCTTCGATAAATCATTGCTTCCATTTCTTTTCTGCTCTAGAGTTGCTTCCGTTTAGATATAAAAAGTTTTCAAGAAGAGACATAGAAGCATCCTTTCAAATCTGATAGTTATTCCCTTTTAAAAAAAATCCCAAGTCCAGTTTTAGAAGTCTGGTAAGGAAGGTCTGACATCTGACGTGGTATATTTTGAAAAATCCAGAAACAAACTCAGACATCTGATGTTCTGCACCCAGACGTCTGACTCTGGCATTTTTCTATGTTTTTTAAGTTTTGTGCATTTATGTGTGTATATACTTAAGTATATTTTACATAAATATTCTACGACCATATATATACGTACTAATAAATTAATACTCGTACTTTGCCTCATGTCTTCAGAATTGTCTTCTTGCTTGTAGTGAATTATCCTTGCATAATGATATTTAAAATATATATATGATTGTATAGTTGTTGTCATCGAAACTATAAAATGGATGTTCTAACATGGTTTTAAAAGCTATATTTGGATTTGATTCCTTACCTGTTTTAGATGGTCTAGGAGAATATGGATCAATCGCTCTTCTCCAAAAGAAAACTTACTGCTATGGTAAGTGTTAAGGGATGCAATTCTAACAAAATCAAAGCTGAATTTCATATAGATGAATGCAAACCCAGTTTATGTATTCTGTAATGTTGAAAATGGAAATTTTTAGCACCTATTTTTAATTACACTGTGAAACTCCAAATTTGGAGTTGCTTGATGAATAAGATGGGTAAATATACATGGTGAGAGATAGCCCATGAATAGAACTTAATTTACAAAGCAACAAAATGGAGAAGCATGAAATCTTATATGTTATAACTTAGTTTGAAGAAATTTGTTAAAATAATATGAGAGGAAGGAAAGAACAGGATTTTCTGTTGCAAATCAAAAGATGATGGTGCTTTGTGACATGATATTAAACAGGGGATTGCAATTGGCATGAAAGATTCGTTATGGCATGTTGATGCTCCTCTAGTCACTTACTGGATCTAGTTATAGTTATATTCTCACTTGTGTTTTTTTTTTCTTGTTTGGTCTATATGTATGCTTGTTTTCTTTTGTGCGTTTTTGGTTTGTTTTATCTTCCTCTTAGGCTCATAGCTTTATGGACCATTTATGTATTTTATTATGTTACAATAAAATCTTGTAGGGGACAAGTCAATCTCGCTAACTTTGCTAAAAAAAATTATATGTGTGTGTATATATATATTATTGTAGAAAATACTAAAATAATATATATGTACATAATATACTAAAAAAATTAAACTAATATATATATATATATATTAATAAGTACATTTATAGTACCAAAATGTATACAATATATATGTATATATACTAAAAAGAAATTTTTATTATTTTTAAATAGTTTCAGATCGTGTGTACAGCGTAATAAAATTTTATAACACTAAAATATATAAAAATTACTTTATTAGTCGAAAATCAATAAAATATTAATAAAAATATTTTTTCAGCATTTTATTCAAATTTTAGATTTCCAAAAAATCTAATTTGATATTTTGAGGTTTGAAAACTATTTTCATAATTTTTCTCGGTTAAAATTTAGTTTTTGTTAATTAATTATTTTCCGGCCATATATTGAAATAGTTTTTAAAAATAGAAAAAATTATTTTAGGTTCTTATTTTATCTAAAAGCTTATTACATGATAAAATAATTTTATAAAATTTAAAAGTTAATTTTGAAATGCATTTTATTTTCTATGACTTATTTAGATAGTATACTGAAATAAATAATATAATATAATAGTAAATAATTATCAAAAATATTTTATAACTGTCGAAAATTATAATTACTGTAATATACATGTATAAAATATTTACGTTCAATTATTAACATGAAATGACGTTATAATTAAATACAAAGCATATATGTAAAATTAAATAATATATTTATATGTATATATTAATTAATAAAATAATTAAAATTAAAATTTCGGTTTTGCATATCTGATCCATATGTAAAATAATTTTTTTTAAATGATTACATACATATAACCAATCAGTATGTGACAACAAAAATACATACAAGAATCATCACCTAACTAACAATATAATGATAACATACATGAATGATAAATATTATCCAGAATTTTTGAGCTAAATAATACAGTAAATCATACCAAAAACTAATGCCTTGAAGCAAACCTTGTAAGATGAACTCTCTCTCCTTTGAAATTTTTTTTATTCGACAGACTGCTAATGATTGAACCATAGACCTTTGGCAATCAAATAGCACTCATCTTTTGAATTGATTTGAGTTTGACTTGCTTGAACTCCTAGAAGATGAAGTTTTTCAATAATGGATGGGATTAATGGAAACCAAAAAGAGTTTTTTCAATTAGGATTAAAGGTGTTTAAAAAATTGATGGAAGAGAGAAAATAATGGAACATATCTTATATTAATTCTCTCTAAACCTAAGTCATCCAATTCTAACATCTCTAACATGATTGAGTTGCCCCATATTACAGCTGAAAATACCAACCCATCATCATGGGCTAATATCCCATTTAAGCCAAAAGAAATATCACTTAATTAAATCAAATTTAATTGCTTAACGATATTATATATCGATTAATATATTAATAACAATTATA
This sequence comes from Allium cepa, assembly GCA_030765085.1. Lineage (NCBI taxonomy): Eukaryota > Viridiplantae > Streptophyta > Magnoliopsida > Asparagales > Amaryllidaceae > Allium > Allium cepa. The sequence goes on from CM060932.1 coordinate 903,802,281, forward strand.
AATATATTCAATAATATTTATTCTTCAAATCATGTTCAAAACTTTATGATTAATATTTTATAAATACAAATTAATTTTATTAATTTATAGTAGTTATAAACTAATTCAATCGTTTGGTCAAAAGAGAATTCATCATTTCGGTTGTGTGACTCGTCAGATGTAAATTTCGTCAGCGATTAATATCGAACTATTTGAATATTAAATTTCACATAGGTAGTGTGACATTTTGGTCAAATTTATCGCTTACTTAGTTTCGGTAAAATCCAATTTTACATTGTTAAGCCATACACGGTTGTGATTTTTATTTACACCAATTCTCTTCATCAAAACTATATTACTTTGGACTTATAGAATTTAGTAATGGTTAAAATTATAAAATCGTTTATATTCAACTCTATAGTCCAAACACAAAGTCCTTGGTTCAATAATAACAATTAATATTAATGAAATGCTTTAGCCAGAGACTTTGACTTTGAGTTGACCATAATACTAACCCCGTAGCTGAGAAGAAGAATCCTCTCTTGAATAGTGTTTTACTTCTAATACTTTCACTCGACCCAACTGTAGTCACTTGATGGACGTCATGCTATGATTTGACCATAATCAAAGCGGAGCTTTCATATTGAAGATCCATATTATTCTCAAGTCAAGAGAGATATGCAAATCAATCACGTCGATATTTTCTATTTGACCTTAGTTATATTAACCAATAGAAAACTGTCGAGTTGGTCGTTCCAAAGTTTGAACTATCCGTACGTAACCCTTAAGTGCCCCAGATGTAATGAGTAATATACTATCCAACATTTGAAGAGCATTACGTATTCTAGTCATAATGGATACATCAATATCCAGTCTCGATGCATCTTGACAAGGAACATTTAAAATGGTACATTTGTTTTTATTGTGATAAATTACTCACAATTACAACACTTTGTAACTACTATCATAGAACAAACCATTTATGGATTTTCTATTAAATATACTTTTAGTTAAATTAATTAATTAGTATAACACATTTCAAGTATATAACAGAAAGAAAAAAAAACCTTTTATTTCGATCAAAATTGGTTATCGAGTTAGATATATGTAATAAATTACATAATTGTCTCTAGAGCATACTCCTAGCTCTATCAATTATATCACCATAAATGCACATAGCTTTGTATTTGTAATATGTTAATCGCTTTAATTCGCTCAATAAAAACCATCTCTAGGTAGAATACCAAAAGGTTGAACATTTAATAATGTTTTTTTCCATAATAAAATGTAGATCAATATGTAAATACCTATGACATATATATAGGATGATTAGAACTTTTATTTTAAATATATAATTTGAAAGAAGATATTATATCTGAACATATATGAGTCATAAGTACATAGGGTGATAAATTACTTGCATTAATATTGTTAAAGACAATTGGAGAGAATATAGGAATATTTTATTACCGCATAATGATGTTATCCACTTGATAACCAACCACTCGTAGCCACATTGCTTAAAGCTAAGTAATTGTATAATAGAAAAACTATTGCAATAAAGGAAAGCCTAGAAACTAAAATATCCTTGATTTATTTAGTAACATATAAAAAATATGTTTTAACACCCCCTCATACTCATGATGCAGCGGCCATAAACATAAAAATTTGCTAACTAAAAATCAAAAAACAAGAAACTAAATGTGACTTGGTAAACAAGTCAGCAATCTACATAGAAGAAGAAATGAAAGATAGAGTAATAACGCCTTTCTCAAGATGATGACGTGTGATGTGACAATCAATCTTAATATGTTTGGTCTACACATGAAAAACCAAGTTGCGAGAAATATGAACAAAACTCTTATTGTCACAATACATAGATGTGGGATTAAAAAGGGCACCTCCATATCTGCAAGTAACCTACGCAGCTAAACTATCCCTTTGTAGTAGATGTCGCAACACAATACTCTTCTTTAGTTAAAGAATGAGAAAGAATATCCTACTTCTTACTCTTCCAAGATATAACAGAATCACCAAGAAAAATACAAAATTCAGCAATCAACTTGCAATCTATGAGATCGCTACCATAATCAGCGTCAGAGTAGACACACAATTCTAAGGATAAGGTGGATGAAAATAGTAGGCCATGGAAAATAATACCTTGAAGATATCTTAAAATATGTGGATGGTTGCCTAGTTAACCATAGTAGAGGAACCTACAAATTAACTAACAACTTGAACAACATATGATATATCCAGACAACCGATGGTAAGATAAACTGAGCTTCCAACAACGGTACGATATTAACTTCAACAGGAGTGTAGACGGACTTATTATCAGCAAGTCTAGCTTTCTCAAGAATATTTGTAATATATTTTGACTGGAAAGAAGATAACTTTTTGATAAGTATGCCATCTCGATTCCTAAGAAATATTTTAGAGAACCCAAATCTTTCATGTTAATTTTTTTAGCCAACTCCTTTTTAAGGAAGAAATGTCATGCATATGATCTTTTGTAATAATCATCTCATCAACATAAACGATGGTATGATACATCCTTCTTTAATGCTTTAACAAAAAAGGCATTATCATAAGAGGTAAAGACGAAACAAAAAGATTTAATCATAAAAGAAATTTCACAAACCAAGTATGAGGTGTTTGCTTAAGTTCGTACAATGCTTTCTTAAGCTTGGAAACATATCTAGATTCATGTGGAACACCTAGAGGAGGTTCCATACAAACTTCTTATGAAGATCGTCATTCAAAAATGCTTTTTTAACATCAAGTGTTGAAATGGACCATTTTCGAATGGAAGCTGCAGTAATGAAAATACGAATAGTATTCATTTTTGTAACCAGAGCAAACGTCTCCTCATAATCGATTCCCTACCATTGAAAGTAATCTTTTGCAACCAATCTAGCTTTATATCTTTCAGTTGATCCATCAAATTTGGTTTTAGTTTTATATATCCAATGATAACCAACAATGTTCTTACCATATGATAAAAGAATCAAATCCTAAGTACTTATCCTTTGTAACACAGGAAGTTCTTCATCCAAAGCCTCTCACCAACAAGGATTAAGAACTACATCTTTATAAGAAGTTAGCTTAGAAATTTTATGATGTCGTTTAAGAACAAAGAAAAAATAAAGAGTAACATGATTAAGAAAAATCAAGTAATTTTGTAGACTTATGAATGTGTGTGGAATAATGAAAAGGTGGATCTACAGGCTCAATTAGAGATTAAAGGGCCTTAGAGAGTAAGGATGCAACTTCAAGTGTTCCAGTTGTTCCATTTTTTGTAGGGCTATTAGTATTATTGTTGTTTCCATAAAAGGGATAATATGAATTAGATCAGATCTAGTTAAACTATTAGTGTTTGACGGAATATTGTAAAATTGTATATGTTCAATAAAAATAACATTTCGAAACAAATATAATTTTTGGGTAGTTGGATCAAAACAACTATAATCTTTTTTTCCCTCGCCATAGCCAAGAAAGAACACAAATATGGATGTAGAAGATAATTTGTTATGTTTTACATAAGGAAGAAGGACAAAACAAGTACACCCAAACACTTTAAAAATAGAATAATCAAGTGCATGTCCATACAAATTGACAAATTTTGAAATATTAAAATGTGAGAAGAAGGAATAATGTTAATTAGTCTAACATCCGTGAGAACAGCTTCACTCCAAAATTCTCAAGGAAGAAGCAGTAACATAGATCAAGCAGTTTCAAGAATATATTATGTTTTCTTTGTGCAACTCCATTTTGTTAAGGAGTATCAGTATATGAGGTTTGTTGAAAAGTTCTATCCAAATAAAGTAATTCACAAAATTTCTTAGAGGAGTGTTCTCACCTAAATCACATGTAGAATATTTTATAACAAAAGAATGTTATATCTTGACAAGTGCTCTAAAGTTTTTGTATATTTCAGAAAGTCAAAACAGTGTTTCATTAAATAGACCAATAATGGCGTGTATAGTCATCAATAAAAGACACATAATATTGAGACTCTCCTTTAGTGGAAACTAGAGATGGTCCAAACATATCTGAACGAATCAAATTAAATGGAGTAGAAGAAACAGAGATGTTACTGTTAAAGGATAAAGTGGAAAACTTTGTTAATTTATGTCCACTATAATAAAAAAATATCATGAGTACACAAAATTCATAAGGCATCCGTGGATGCAAAAAATTTCAAACAAGACGAAACATGACCCAAATGAGGATGTCATACATAAAAAGTAGAGAATGAAGGATACAAACCAAAAGAAGATAAATCAATACTAGTAGCAGGACTAACTGGAATTTTTAATTCATTCAAAACATATAGTCCCTCTTCCTTATAACATAACCTGTCCTACTTAGTTTTTGAGATTGTAGATCCTGCATAAAACAAGATCTAGAAGAAAATGTTATCATATTACTAAAATCGCATCGCTGACCAATGGATACAAGGTTTAATGTGAGATTGGAATATGATAGACATTGCAAAGAGATAGGTTAGGAGTAACAATAGAACCAACTCCAGTAAAAGGCAGATGAATGCTATCTGTAGTCATAGTAGGAATGAAGGATGATGAAGACAAAGTAGAAGAAGATGAAGAGTCTCAAGACATATGGTGGAAAGCACTAGAATCAAAGACCCATAAAGATGACTTAGCCGAGGAGTTATATGTATTTGACCAAAAATGAAGAGGCTGAAATAACCCGTGGATGCAAAGAATGAAAATTTTAAAAAGATTTATAAATGATAAAATGAATAGTTGCACTTATGGAACTGTGAGACAATTGGAACTCCTTTCCAAATATTAAATTATGACATATTTAAATATATTTTTCTACAAAAATTGTTCTAATAACAAACCTTTTTATTTCAACCGTTGCGGATAAAACAACATTCTCGATTGAATTCTTTGATTCCATGAGCGTAGTCAGTGAAAGAAATAAATATTTATCAATACCCGGTTCACATTTAACAGCTTGTTTAGGTTTGAATTCGGCAGCCCAAAATTCCATTATTATTTTTTCTTTTTTTCTTTCTTCTTTCTTTTTTCTTTTTTTTTTCAAAAATATTGTAGTATAATAATAATAATACCTATATAATGATTGTTCTCTCCCTTTTATTCTCAACCCAAATCTGAATAACTTAGATTAGCAAACACAACTTGAAAACAAAGATGGACTTTGGAAATCATGGAAGCAGGCATCGAGCAGTAAATGTGAAGGCAGTTTGTGAACTTCCGTTTTGATGAGTCGCTTGAGATGGATTTAAATTAATTATTCAAGTCAGCTTGTAGATTATGTATTTGGTTGGACTTCTTTGGTATATATATCAAATTTGGTTGCAGCAGGTTGTTGATATCGGATCTGAGTGGAGGTAGAACGAAAGTGGAGGTTTGATAATGCAAGTTGGAAGCGGTAGAGTTGTGATGTTTTAGGATTAGGCAAGATGATGTCTAGGTTGTGATGTTTGTGGAGCTTGGTGATGGTGAAAGCAAACAAGAAGAAGAGAGAAAAAAAGAAAAAAAAATTATAATAGAAAGGATGCGATTAACACCTCATGTAACGATCCGTAATTTTTAATGGTTTTAATAACGGAATATAACTGAATTTTTGAGAAATTTTAATGGAACTAAAAATTTGATATTTGTAATACGTCTATATAAACATAGTAAATGGTAAAATTTCATCAGAAAATATGAAAGTTTATTTTATTTCGTAATTTTATTTAAATTTAAATCAGTTAAAACTTGATGATAATAAAATGTTTTTAGAACTTGAATATTTTTATATAATAAATTAGTTTATCATTTTCTGAGTGAGATGTCATATTTCGTTTCGTCAAATTTGGACTGATATTGCTCCGTTTATCCTAATTCTGGGGTTTTAGCAGCATTTTCGGCACCGGATATCGACTTTTGATAGGATGATCGTACCACTGATGTCTATATAGCATTTTGATTATCTCATCGTGCTAATTCTGTGGTACATCCATGTGTGTATTTCTGACTCCGGTATGCGACGCAATCTATGAGGCGCCTGCTGTACCGGTTTCACATTCGAGACTATTGGTTTCTTTTTTCCTTTCATTATCTGCCGTGAGAAAACCAATATCCTGTAGCTATTATTATTTTTGAATTCAAGTCATGGCTTTTGATTTTTCCTTCTATTTTCTCTGGCTTTTAACATTCCTGGCTGTTCGAATTATTACCCTGGTTCGTTCCTTTTCTTGCTCCTTCCCCTCTCTTTTCATTCTGTTCAGATATTTTAGCTTGCTTTGAGGCAAAACATATTTCTTCTGTGCCTTCTCCTTTCTCACCTCACCACAAACTCACCTTCCACTTTCCATCACCCATAAGTCACACCCCATCTCCATCTTCCCACCATCCAACACTCAACAGTCGTGCCCATCCTATACCTGCAAACATCAACCCAACTAAAGCCACCGCCCCATTGCTTTCAACACTCCTACCCTCCATACTGGCCGTAACTAACACAACCACGCCCCTACCCATCCCTCTCTCACCAACCACCCATGCGCAGCCGACCCTATGCAAACCCAGCCACCATCTTTTCCAACCTCCAGGCAGCCTCAACCCGGCCTCCACCCTCCATCCACTACAAGAAAAAGGCAGAATACCGACAGCCAAGACCGACGGCTTCCGACGGCCATTTTCCGACGGCTTTCGACGGGCCGTCGGCGGCCGTCGGAAGCCGTCGGAAATTTGCGATTATACCTGCCAGCCGAGCCCTTTCTTCCTCCTCCATTCCATACGAAAATAAATCAAAAAACCCCCCAAATTCAACCCCCAAGCTTCCAATCCCTAATTTCTAGCTTCCGGATCTTCCAAGGCTCTCTAATCAAGCTTCATTACTCTTAATCTCAGGTATAATCTCTTATTTTTATGAAAAATTCAGTTTTTACCCTAATTATAGATTTGCATAAATTGATAAATTAGGGCGAATTAATGATTGCAATTGTTTCCACTAGCGTAATAACGGTTTATAGCATCACATGGTATACCGATTTCATCTTTTATCGTGAAATTGTGATAAACACGTATAATTTGTGCTTGTTCATGTATATGTATTTTGTTGTGTATGCCTTGATTCGACGATTGTATACGTTATTTGGAATAAGATAAAATGATTGAATGAACTAGGAGTATTATATTGTGCACGTATTTACTTATGACACAAAAAAATGCATTACTCTAAATTATAATTGTGTGTATTGAAAAATGACAAAATGTTAAACCAGCCCTAAGTTGATGCGTAATACGTCGAATAAATGTGTGAAATTAATATATAAATGTGAACAGTGAGTAAAACTGTATTTTTGAGTAAAATGCGCGCATGTTAACCGACAAATGTCCCTTAGAGAGTTCTTGGCCCCGTCTGACGAGTGTTGTACATGATCGTTGTATAAATAGTCGTTTTTTTCGAAAAACGACCATTTATATTCATCTGGTACAATGTTTGTCGGATTTGTCCCTGTATTGGACAAGTTATGAACACAGTAAGAATTTACATTTTGTATACTACTTCGTCTCAAACGGTTCATAAAATTTCACCCTAACTTTTCTTTTTTGTTTCTTGCGTACACGCATTTGTGTACAATGCAGGGAACAAAAGGGAAATGCTGCCGAAATTTTATTGAATCGTTTGAGACGAAGTAATATACGAAATGTAAATGCTTACTGTGTTTGTAATGGGAAGTAGGATGTCTGACCAATGAAAAAAAATTGTATATATTTTTAATCGTTACGTACGTTAAAAAATGAAATGTGCCCTATTTGAAAATATTTTTAAATTTGTGAAGTTGTTCTTTAAATTCAAAATATTATACGAACATGAAAATAATCTTTTTCGAATATGTATTCTTCAAAATAAATATTAAATTTTGAACTTCTCATTTTGTCAAATAGGAAAAATGATTGATTATTTTGTTGATCGAAGGAGATGGATGTACCAAAGAAAAGGACTGAGGGGCTCAATAAAAGAAGATTTTTATAATGGTATAAACGTGTTTGTTGAATTCGCCTTAAGTAATAACGGAAACGATCCAGAAATTCGTTGTCCGTGTAGTAGGTGTAGACATTTGAAGTTTTTGTTACCAGATATTGTGAAAGTTCATTTGTGCCAACACGGTTTCACACCCGAATATTATGTTTGGGATCGGCATGGAGAAGTTGTAGCAAATACTTCTGTAGAGTCTGAAAGTGTCGTTAACGAAATAGTTTCAACGACCCGTATAGAAAATATGGTCGAAGATGCAGCACGATCAATGTTTCCTATGGTTGAAGTTGACGACGACGATGTAAATGTTGAAGAACCAAATATTGAAGCTAAGAAAATTTATGATTTACTAGATGCAGCTAAGAAACCTATTTGGGATGGTTGTAAAAGCGGCACGCAGCTGTCAGTAATCGCAGAATACATTGCGATGAAGTCAAAATACAACATCACTGAAGCTGGGTTTACGGCTGTTGTACAAGCTGCAAAAAGACATATGCCGCCCGATAATCTAATGTGTGAAAATCACTACGAAGTTAAAAAACTTATGTCGGCTTTCGGTTTACCGTATCAGAAAATAGATACATGTTTAAAAGGATGCACGTTGTTTTGGAAAGAAGACGCAAACCTTAGAAATTGTAAAGTTTGTAACCAGGAGAGATACAAACCAAGAAAAAAGAAGGGTAAGGAAGTTCCGTACAAGCGTATGCACTACTTACCCATAACTCCAAAACTTCAAAGATTATATGCATCTTCTGTAACTGCGTCTAATATGAGGTGGCATAGCGTGAGAACGGAGGAAGAGAGTACGTTGACACATCCGGCCGATGGAGAAGCATGGAAGCATTTCGATAAAACGTATCCAAATTTTGCAGCGGAGAGTCGAAATGTTAGATTAGGATTATGTACGGACGGTTTTTCTCCATTTTCTCAATTTGGTTCTAAATATTCATCCTGGCCCATTATCGTCACACCGTATAATTTACCTCCATGGATGTGCATGAAAACGCAATATATGTTTCTTATTGTTGTCGTTCCTGGCCCCGACGATCCGACACAAGGAATCGATGTATATTTACAACCGTTGATTGAGGAGTTAAAAATACTGTGGAACGAAGGAGTAGAAACATACGATGTGTCAAAGAAGAAAAATTTTCGTATGTTTGCTTCTTTGTTGTGGACTATAAGTGATTTTCCTGCCTATGCAATGCTTTCGGGATGGAGTACTGCCGGTCGTCTAGCATGTCCATATTGCATGGATGAAGCACGAGCGTTTTCTTTACCTCATGGTAAGAAAATTTCATGGTTTGACTATCATCGATATTTTCTCCATGTAAATCATCCCTTCAGAGGAGACAAGAAAAACTTTTTAGCTAATAGAGTAGAAAACGGACAACCACCGACGATATGGTCAAGCGAAGACATATATGAACTTGTTAAGGACTATCCAAAGATATATGAAACGGGGGAGCAAACAGAAATTGAAGGCAAATCAGTTGTTCATAACTGGTGCAAACAAACTATTTTTTGGGAGTTGCCGTATTGGAAACATCTTCTGCTTCGCCATAACATAGATGTGATGCACAATGAGAAAAATGTATTTGATAATGTGTTTAACACAATTTTGAATGTGAAAGGGAAGACGAAGGATGATTTGAAATCAAGACGTGATATAGAAGAATTATGCAAACGTCCCGAGCTTCATATGAAACCAAATGACAGTAAAAAACCAAAAGCTTGTTACGAATTAGATAATAATCAAGTTAAAGCTGTGTTAAAATGGGTGGAAGGGTTAAGATTTCCTGATGGGATATCATCAAATCTTCGTAGATGTGTTGACTTTAAAAATGGTAGATTGAGCGGAATGAAAAGTCACGACTGTCACATAATGATGGAAAATTTATTTCCCGTTATGTTTAAAGAACTACTGCCGTTAAAAGTTTGGAAGGTAGTAACGGAGCTTAGTATGTTTTACAAAGAGCTTTGTTCGACTACTTTAAAAGTGCAACGTTTACGTAAACTTGAAGTGGACATTCCTATATTGCTTTGCAAATTAGAGAAAATATTTCCGCCAGGTTTTTTTAATGTGATGGAACATTTACCTGTTCATCTTCCATCTGAAGCACGACTTCGAGGTCCTGTCCAATACGGATGGATGTATCCATTTGAGAGGTATGTAATATGTTATAACGTAATTTAATTGCATTTGAAAGATGAAGTTAATATAAATTAATGTTGCATAGATATTTGAATCATCTGAAGAAAAAAGTGAGACAAAAAGCACGAGTTGAAGGTTCGATATGTAAATCTTACATCGAAGAAGAAGCTTCGTTCTTTTTCTCTCACTATTTCAGTGACCATGTGAATATTTCATTTCAAAGTGTTCCTCGTAATGATGAAGGCGACGAACAAGAGTCCTCTCAAGCAATGTTATCTATTTTTAGACAACATGGTCGGCCTTCTGGAAAATGTGTGGAAATATGGCTAGACGATAGAGATCTTCGTGTAGCACACACTTATATTCTTCTAAATTGTGCCGAGGTTGCACCGTTTGTTAGGTATTCTGAAATAATAATTTTTGTTTTATTCTTTTCTGTAATGCATGCGCGTGTATAACCTAATGTAATAATTTGTTTATATAAACAGTGTTTATGAACGGGAACATCCGAACGGAGATCTCAGTAAAGAATTTTCCCGTTGGTTTTCAAATTACGTTTATGAGCCGAAAAATTGTGTTGTTGACGAAGGGTTGAAACATCTTGCAATGGGACCAAAAAGAGTGGTCAAGACATATCCAATATATTTCGTCAATGGATACAAATTTAACACCAAAGAATACGGTGCAGAAAAATTAACAAATAATACTGGTGTATTTGTTAAAGGTAGTGACGATCCAGAAAACCATTTAAATGATTTTTATGGCGTTCTAACACAAATTTTGCAACTGACATATTTCTCAAGACCCGCGGAGGAGGTGTTTCTATTTAGATGCAATTGGTTTAGCAATGTTCCAGGTTCTGGAATTAATGTGCATAAGGATTATAATCTTATCGAAATAAAGCATACATCGCACTATCACAAGTATGATCCTTTTGTACTAGCCAAACAAGCATTGCAAGTTTATTACGCTCCTTATCCGTCTCTAAAAAGAGATAAAGCAGATTGGTCTGCAGTTTTTAAAACAAAGGCCAGATTCACATTCGATGGGAAGAATATTCCGGACGAACAAGCTTATCAGGCAGATCTTGAGCAAAATAACGAAATAATAATTACAGACGATCATACAGATTTTGGTCCTTTGATCGATGAATCAAATGTTTTGGTAGAAGCGTTTGACAGTGCAGAGGAAAATATCGTCGAAAACGAGACCGAATCTGAATCAGAAGACGATGATGACTGATATAAATTTGAATCTGTTTTTTTGCAATTGATGTAACTATGTTGAATTCTTGATGTATTATGAAATTGATGTGACTATGAAACTAAATCCGTTTACTATTGTTTTATGTTATTTCAATTTGTCATTTATTTAGCAATTTTTATTAAAAATGCAATGAACTCTGCTTATCGTAGGAAGAGTACACCCATTATGAATCAGGTATAACAAACTTACATTTCTATTTACATTTCAGTCATTATAATTAAGCAATTTATACCGTTGATGTCATGTTCATATGAAATATATTTCATTATCATGTTTTTATTCTCTTATATAACGATGTGTAAACGTCACAGGTTTATCATTATGTCACATAGAGGGAGGAGCTCTTCCCGTTCTTCAGGAGGCGATGGCAGTGGCCCATCGCAAGCGCCACACCGTCCAGTTGTTACGTTAGTCCCCAAAGCAGATGGGTAAAAATTAAATCTTATTCATCATCTTATTTTTTCTATACTATACGTACGTACTTATCTGTATCGTACTTAAAAACAGGGGGTTCGAGCTACTACCCACTAAGGTAGTGTTGGACGTCTCCAGAGCAGCATATCGTAGTAGGATGAGTGCGTGCTGGCCGAAGTGGGATACCATCCCTCCGCACATCATAAAGTGCATATGGCAGGATGTCCTAGTATGTGTAATTTTTATGTTTTCCATTTTTAATTCATTTTTGTCGTTTTTCTACCGTTTATCGTTTAAAGTGTAATCTTTTTTTAACACAGGCTGAGATAGACATCCAGACAGATGATATGCAGCTGGCACGAGCATACTGGATGAGGAAGATGCGAAAGAACTACAGAGACACGATATCTGAGGTTAAGAAATCCGGGAAGAGACCACGGTGGATGGGGGAGAGCGTGTGGCAAGCTTGGTTGAGCTACTGGGAGACGGACGAGGCGAAGGCAAGTATACTAATTTTTTTTGAATTATTAATTTAACGTGATTGGAAAATAATGTATCAAATTTTGAATGTACAGGCAGAGTCAGATAGAAACTCTGCAAATAGAAATAAGAATCCCGTTACTCATCGCGGAGGATCGAAGTCGTTTCAGCAGTATCGGCAGGAGTTGGTAAATTTAATTACTGAATAATAAATGTAAATAGTTTATGCTATATGATTTTAAATGTATAATAATTGTATGTAACAATCAACTTAAGGAAGCCGAGGCACATGGTCCTGTCAGCTATATGGACGTGTTCACCCGTACGCATGCTGTCGAGCATGTTAATCCAGACGGGACTGTTTCGTACACATGGCAGGATGATAAATCCAGTAAAAGCCATGTAAGCATATTTCATTTTATTCAGTATTAGTAATTGTTTTAGTTGTCAAATTATTATGAAATAAGATATGATATTATTAATTTGTCAATGCAGGAGATGTTTATGGAGCAGCGACAGAAACTCCTTTCTGATACGGGTCGAGAGCAGCTGACGACCGATGAAGAGGACGTTATTTTTGAGTCCGTTATGAGTCCACCAGAGCATGGTCGACGATACGGATTTGGCAATTTAGCGGTAAATAATTTAATTTTTCTTAAAATACTTAAAATATGATATTCTTACCTTTTCAAAACAATAAACTTTGATTTTATTTATTTTTCAATTATTGCAGTCCAGTAGTCAGAGTAGGAGGCGGCGGAGTAGACCTCAGAGCGAGCTAGCAAGTATAGAAGAATTGCAGACTAGAGTTCAGCAGTTGGAGGAGCAGAACCGCCAACAGATCATGCAGACGGCACAGTTATTTGAGTACATGCAGCAGTTTGGTGGCCGCTTCCCTTCATCGGCTGGCTCTGGATCTGGGGCAGATTGATTCATTGCTTTCTGATTCGTTCGTGCAGGTATGTTTAGTTTTAGTTTACAATGATTTGGTAGATGGAACAATTAATTGTTGATATGTATAATTATGTATAATACATTTGGTTCTGTAGCTGTATCAGGATATGCATGATTAGAACAGTTATTGTTAGTATTATTGTTAATGTTGGAATGTTATGTATATTTTGTATTTTATTTTTATTCCAATTTTGTTTATTTCTGTGTCTATTGAATATTTTGGAGTATTGGTTTGCATGTTTGGTTGGATTATTGTTTATTGGATTGTGCAGTATTGATATTGTAGTGTTTGGAAGAGAAATGTGGTTGGAAGGCTCTATTTGCAGCAGATTTTAAAAAAAAAACAGCAGATTTCCGACGGCTTCCGACGGCTCCCGACGGCTTATAGGTCGAAATTTTCATCGGTTACCAACGGCTCCCGGCGGCCTGATTTCTGGCGATTTCCGACGGCTTCCGACGGGCGACGGAAGCCGTCGGAAACCGCCGAAAGCCGTCGAAAGCCGTCGGTAATCTATACGGCAGCACCCGTCGGTAGCCGTCGGAAACACTGCTCCCCGACGTCGTCATTTCCGACGGCTTTTTCCGACGGCCGCCGACGGCTTCCGACGGCCGCCGACGGTTTTCAGCCGTCGGAAATCCCCCTTCCCCTTGTAGTGATCACCCTGGTCGCAAGCTCCTCTCAGTCACCCTTCCACCTTCTTTTGGCCGAAAACACATCAAAAACCTCCTTCTATCTCTGCTTACGATAGCTCCACAGTTTCGCCACCCAAAAGCCTTCCATTCGTACTAAGCATCCATGCGATCCTTCATTATATAAGAAATATATGTTATATATATATATATATGTTTATAGTGTATATTATCTTGTAAAAGAGGGATTATATGTGTTTTACAGTTTATATATGTGTGTGTGCGTGCAGTAATATGTTTATTAGGAAAATAGTCGCATATATGAGTAGCATACACGTGTATTTTATTGTGTATATATCTAATATAGTAGAGTCTGCATATATGAGCCTGCATATATTTATTCTATATACTCAGGTCTGCATATATTTTTCTTGTTTATATGGTGTAGTTTATGTATGGCCTACGTCTTCTTTTAGTTAAATGCATATATATAAATTTATGTAATAATATATTAATTTATATACGTATATAATAATATATAAAGTTGGATGCACATATATATTTTTATTCTACATATAAAGTTGTTCTCAATGTATAAGTTATATTATTGGTCTGTTAGGTTATATAAGTTTTATATATATATATATATATATATATATATATATATATATATATATCTGTCGTTTAAAATTTATACAAATATTTGTTTGGTTTGCTGCGAGAAATAGTATTATATATAGATTTCAAATTGTAAGTCTGTATAGATTTTATAACATCTGTTGAACTATATATGTAGCGTATAAACTATGGAATCTGGTTGTTAGTAAATATATATACATAATATATAAGTCTATATATATAAATTGTTGAAGTTTTCAATTTTACTTTGGGTGATATAGTGTATATGTGTATGTATATGTATATGTATATAAGTATATATAGGTTTGGTTTCAAATATGTATTAAGATTTTTTTTTTTGCGTTTAAACTTATATTGATTTTTAAAATATTATAAAGATTTTATTTTGTCTTATTTTAACATGTGTTAATATTAGACTTTAAATTTTATATATATTTGTTCTCATTGATTCCTATTATCAACTCTATTCATCGAATTCACGTTCAATCTTGCGTTGCTTTGGAATTTATGCTTGGATTCGTAACTCATCTCATTGTCGAATCTATCTAGCCTCGAAAGGTGAGCAAACACTCACAACTAATATTCTTATATTTATTAGATTTGATTTCATTTGAAACGGCAATTGAAATATGCTGCTAGATTTAACTATTGATTATATAATTGCTATATATATGATATGCTTTATCTGTAATTGTTTACCTGTGAGATATGATACCATATCCTGTTGTTTATAGTTTATTTATCACTGATGATATATGCCTGATATTGATATGTTATATTTTTATCATAACTGTTTTCACTTTGCAAGTTCCCTGTTAGTTTAGAATTCCCTATGGATTGAAATGATACATACCCGAACAATCTTGTAGAGTAGGAGACAATCGTTATGGGTTGAAATGATAAACCTAAGCGATTTTCATTGACTTTGACTTTAGGATTGCGGGTTGAAATGTTATACACTCGTAAATATTTAAATTGCAGATTGAAATGATAAATATCTATATCACTTGACCATAGGATAGAAAATTTATACGGACATCGTTGGTCTATGTTTTAAAATGATTTCCAAAGTTTTGAAAGGAAATATATAGTTTGGATAATTATTGATTTTTAAAATATAATATATATGTTATTCTTATATATGTCTAAATATTAGATTTTTAAATTTTAAGTTATGGAAATTTTAATCTATAAGTTAGCTTTGAAAATATAATTTTAAGATTTTTCTTAAAATTATACTATTTTGAAATATATAAAAAAGATTTAATACAAATTAATTTAATAATAAGATTTAATTTAATAAAAATATATTTAAGTAATTATTTAAATGCATATTAATATTTTAAAATATAGATTTTTATAACTTTAACGATAAAGGTTGGGAAGATAAATTAATGTTGACTCGGAATTTAAATTAGGTAAAAATTGAATTTAAATGAGAATTCATTTGAACTTATTGATTTTGAGATTTTGGGAAAATTATGATTTATAACGTGATTTGATAAAAATTGTTAAATGAATGTTCTCAACTTTAAATAAAATTAAGATTTGATATTTAATATTGATTTAAATTTATAAATTAGGATTCAAACAAATTATTATTAAAATGATTTAGTGAATATATAAACTTGAATCTTTGAACTTAAATTTGAAATGGTTAAACTGGAATTGATTTAGATTGAATTTTGGAATTTAAAATGATTTGAATCGATTTATGAAATTAGAGGAAACTAATTTTATTATATAAAGTATTTTAATATATATAAACAATTTTAATATATGAATTATTTTAATATATAAAATATTTTAATATATAAACTATTTTAATTTATAACTATTTATTTTATATACTATTTTCAATATTTCAACTGTTTAAGTCAAAAGTGTTATGGTTTCTAAAGCGTTATGATTTCAGAAAGTGCTATGATTTCGAAAGTATTATAAATTTGAAAGTGTTACGATTCTAGAAATCAATATTTTTAAAATGAATAATGATATCGAATTTATGTGGTTTTGAATTGAATATGATATTTTTGATATAAAGTATGAATTATTTGAAAGGAAATGACCAAGGTGTAAAATAAGCGTTTGGTTGTTAAAGAAACCGGGATCGGATATTGTCATACTCTCTGTTAATACCGAAAACCACTTTAACAACTGTGCACGTGGTGGAGATTTCAGAATGAAGTAGGACGGGTTAGTGGCGATTCTGTATGGTAATTACGTAGCCCTGACTTCCATGAGTCAGCTTGATGCGGCTAAAACGGGAGCCTGAGCCAAGTGAGGTTATTACTCCGATCGGCCACATTCTTTCGGTACCATTATATTGCTTTTGTGATTTGATTTAGGTGCACCTTTGATTTGGGAGTTTTCACAAGGTGGACGGTAGTAGCTGCTATGCGTTATCACCAGTCTGGATCTGCAAACTGTATATATCTACCCTGGCATTGCCTCGGGTGCCTTGTCGCATGCCCTATCTTGCCTTCTACGAGTTTGTTTTGTACCGTACCTATGTGATTTCCTCTGGGTAAACCTCCAATTTACAGAGGAGCGTACGACATTGTATAGACAACGGAAATATATAAAATGTGTTAAGGGGGATATAGATAACGCCTTAACACTATTTCAATACTTTTACTTTACTATAAACATATTATAATAGCGTATATTACTACATAGTAGATAGTTCTACGGATCCTACGAGGATGGAAATCCCAACTATCCTTTAAGTTACTTGTATTTCAGTTGGCATTTCACTTGAGTTGAATTTACAAATGTAAGAATGTTAATCCTGACTCGAGTGTTTTGTGTTTTGCTTTATGCTCGGGTCAGAGTGAGTGTCACAGCATTTGAGGCTCACCTTTGGAGTTGGAGCTTTACTTGGAGATCCATCTGATCTATTCAGGTTTCAGCTATCGGTGGTTTTTGTTCAGGTTTATCATCTATTTACATTTGAGACTACATTGTATTGGAGATATTCTGTTGTATTTTATTCCAAACTCTATTGTTTATATAGTAGCTTCATGAACTACTATTTATCTTTTCTGCTGCTTATTATTATATTACTATGTGTCTATGATTCTATGATTTATTCATTTACTGTATATGCTGAGTTTTGCCAAATATAAATTAACTATCTATTGTTTTGAGCAATTCAAGTCCGACGTTGTGGATGTGAATGGTTCAAAATGCCAAGTCGTTACACCTCAAATTAGAACGCTGCTCTTATACCTTATTGAAGGTAATTGGAGAATTAATTTATTGAAAATAAAAATACTTTATTACTACTTGATGATGTTATACAATTTATAGCCATATTTCTTAGAGTCTCGGTAATTGTACAATTGGAAATCT
This sequence comes from Allium cepa, assembly GCA_030765085.1. Lineage (NCBI taxonomy): Eukaryota > Viridiplantae > Streptophyta > Magnoliopsida > Asparagales > Amaryllidaceae > Allium > Allium cepa. The sequence goes on from CM060932.1 coordinate 903,820,180, forward strand.
ATTACAATAAGGAAAGCCTAGATAATGAAATATCCCTAATTTATTTCTTAACATATAACAAATATCTCTTGATAAATATGAGCTATAAGTATGTGACGGTATAGAAAGATAGTAAGCTATCATATGTAAATATGTGATTTTTGACAAAATACATGTGTAGTGGAAATTTTGATTTGCTTTGTGTATTTGTACGAACTATTATGAGCATTAGAAGTGTGATATTTGAATTATGCATGATTTTGCGATTAATTTATGCTTGTAAATTTATTACATTTAATGTTATGTTTAATGTTTGAAAAGGTAAGTAATTTGAAGAGTAAGTAATAATAAATTAGTTTAGGAATTGAATTATGAGACTTTATGTATTGACTTATGGAGTTGGATTCACCATCATCGCTATGAATTTTTTTAATATAAAGGATATGCAACCCTGGGTTGCACAACCATACTAATATATATATATATATATATATATATATATATATATATATATATATATATATATATATGTATGTATGTATGTATATGTGTGTGTGTGTATATATATATATATATATTCAGCTAACAAGCCTAAACGGTAGCCAAAATAAAGTTAGTACATATGTGTACTAAAGTATCACCATAGATCCTAACATTATAATACCCTTAAGTACCCAACAACATACTAGTGCTAGAAGATATATACGTACATAACCATAATATTAGCTAACAAGATAAGCTGCAAAAGAACATTATCACAGTCATTAGAGCAAGGAAGAATTTAGAGCAGGTCGTTACTCTCCTCATACTCAACATGAGCAGCACCATCGACATGAACTGAAGGGGCAGACTGCTTCACATGTCCTACTTTTGTAAGATACATAATAGAGTTTGCCACCGAAATGTAATACTATGATATAGACTTGAAATATCTATTATTTCTATCAATCCAAACCGCCCAGCAGAAAGTTAAAGCCAGACTAGCCTCCATAATGGAAGGGTGCGAAGTTCAGAACTAAATAGGGCCAGAATCAGGGAAATAAGAAATAATGTGGAAACTTGCCATGCAAAGACCCTAAATTTTTAATGAAAACTGTAATGGAAAAACAATGAGGTGAGGAATCCATGAAGCTTCCACAGAGGAAGAATGGGCATGCAAAATCTAGGTGTTCAAATGCTAGATTTGCAGTAGTGTTAAGTTTATTAAGTAAAACGAGCCACATGTGTCGTGAATGATCCTTCCATATATTAGAAAAGTTAAAACACTTATAGAAGACATAAAGAGATTTCATCGAGAAATGCTTACCCTCGTTCAACTCCCAACTATAGTTGTCGTCATCCTGCTTTAAGGATACTAAGGAAAAGGTGCTAAGAACTTTACGAAGGTCTCTTGGGTTATCTCCAAAATTACGTTATTGAAATTCAAGAAGCAATAACCCTTCAAGAATACCTAGTTGACGAAAATGTCCTTGGGAGATGCAAGGTTGTAGAGGTTGGGGGTACAGAGATGAAAGGGCAACACTTGACAAGTAGGGATCTATCAAGAAGGTAGTGCGCTTATCATTACCAACCACGATCATCGAGCAAATTAGGATCTCTCTATAGCAGCTGATTATGCCCTTCTAGAAGGAGGAGGTAGATTAGGAAGGATAGCTGCCGATGTCAGAAAATGTGAAATGGCCTAGGTAATAACATTGGCATATCTAGATTGTCCAAGGTCTAGAGTGGCCAGACAACAATTTCTATCCCTATTTCTTTAATAAAGGCTCATTGAATTGGAGCAGGTTAAACACTCCCAGCCCACCATCGTTTTTAGATCTGCAGACATGGTCCCAGGCAAGCGATAATTTGAGGAAGAAACAGTTTTAGGAGCCTTCCAAAGGAACACCCTTTGAATAATATCAATTCTACTAATCACCCAATTAGATGCTTTGAAGAAAGATAACTAGAAGGTAGGAAGGAAGGAAAGGACAGACTTAACAAGGACCAGACAACCTACCCTAGAAAATGAGGTCCCCTTCCAGTCAGCAAGCATTCTTTGAATTTTTTCAATCATAATTGACAGGTCTTCTCTATAAAGCTTTGAAGGTCAAATAACTAGGCCGAGGTAGGTACAGGGAAAGCTTGTAAGGGAGCAATTGAGACTACAAGCGACAGAAGGTCCAAGATCAAGATTTGGGTCAACAATAACATTGAATTTTTTTAGCGATAAAATGATGTGTTTGCCCAAATGTTGAAAAGGTTCAAATAGTAGTATATTGATATGTTTATAAAAAAACTTTGAATTTGTTCATGTTATGATAGGAACTTAATGATGAAAAGGGACAGCGGATTAACAATCTTAAGGCTAATTTAACACTAAATGGGGATGAATAGTGTTTAATAAATTCTAAGACTTAAATGGACTAATTTCAAATTATGACACAAAATAATGCAGAACTTAATCACAGAATAATCACAGAATCAAATACAGATGCAGAAAGTAAATAAAAACAGTAAAAGAAAAGAACACAACATATTTTATACTGGTTCGGAGTTACAATACATCCAGTCCTGTAGCAAGGCAAACCTCCTCATACAGATTTTTATTATACCAATGTTGAGATTACAATCCTCAATTTCTAAAGGCCTTGAGGTACCCTTATATCTCATGAGTCCAGGGTAAACTCTCTTGATTTACAGGACTAAAGATCACCCAATTGATTTCCAGGCACAAACACACCTTATAGAGAGACTCGATAAACTTTTGATTACAAATTGATCCTATAACTCTGAATTGCACTTTGATCTTCGAGAGAGGGTAGAGAATCAGACAAGAATGAGGTTCTAATTTGATTCACTTGAGAATTCGGTAGAATTTCGGCACGATCTTGAAAATATGAAAATTTTGGAATATGTATTTGTGGAGAAGAAGAAGTGAAGAAAATAAGAAATTTAGTTAGTTAAAAAATTCGCTTGTGAAGGCTATTTATAAAGCACCAACGGTCATAACTATTCGTGAAGAGATTCAAACGAATAGACACTTTTTTTGAAAATTAAAACTTTTGAATTCAACGGTCACCATGTCGACATGGATATCCTATGATGTGGACATCCCTATGTTAAAACCAATGTAAAATTTGATTTGTAAATGGTATCAAAAGGAAAACATGATAAAATGATTCTGGAGTAAAAACGAAGTTTAAAACAAGAGTTTATTTAAAAATAAAAACAAAGAATATTTTAAGGCTAAATCGTCATTTTGAAAATCATATGAAAAGATAATTTTTAAGGCTAAAACATTTCGGAAAGCAGTTTTAAAAATCATTTTGAAAAACCATTTTGAAGTAGTTTTGCAAGCTTCTTCCTACAGAATATCTCATCACATCAGGACTCAGGAACTTGTATAAAACTAGGATGTTCGTGGATTTGTAAGCCATTTGTCGTAGGTTTGTAAGCTAATTGTCGTGGGTTTGTAAGCTACTAAGAAGGTGGAAATGGGTTCCATCCCAAATGAAATTCGGAATGAAGATTTTCATGCTATTATGAAGTTTTAACAACAACTAGACACACATCTTGAAATCTTGACATTGATACTCTAGACTCTTCAATCTTGAGTCTTGAGTCTTTATACTGATCAGTCTTCAGTAATCAATACCTGCTGTGACGCCACACCTCTATGCTCACAATAACAAAGGTTATTATAAGGAATAACGTCTGCTATGCGAACAATAAGGCTTGTTAGAAGCGACAATCCATAAGTTATGCCTTAGACGAGTATTGATTACATCGATAGGAGTTGTGTAACCCAAAGATATATATATATATATATATATATATTCAATCCAAATCTAAACGAAACTACGGTAGCTTAAGAAAAATTCAGAACAACTCATAATAACAACGACACTGATAGTATAATCACATCAGAACAGAAATATTAGATATATAGCGGAAGACAAGTCTGGAATACATGCTACAAAAATCGATAGTTCACATAAACCAAATGTACATTTACATGTCATAAACATACATGAGACGAGAGTCAATGCACCAAAAAGAAACACCTTGAAGCCTAGACGAAAGATGGAGTGAAATCCTAAAAGCTGAAGCAGCAACTGAATCAGAGATAGCGGCTATCCTGAAATAACTCAGTTTGACCCGAATATTATTTAAAAGAAAATAATAAATGGATCAGTCTAATTTAAACTTTAGAAATAAGTGTATGATAAACCACACTTAAGCAATTAATCATAATCTCGAATGATACTATACAACATAGATAATCAACATAGTTCAAATAAAGAATTCTCAATTTAAACTCCATCAAAATCAATAATCTCGAATGAGACTATTCAACATAAATAATCACCATAGTTTAAATGAAAAAATCTCAATTTAACTCCATCAAAATCAGCTTTTAAATTCCCAATTGAATTCAAAACGGCAGTACACAAATTTATAATCTCATATGACACTATACACAAAATTATAATCTCGGATGAGACAATACACAAAGTTATAGTCTCGGGTGAGACTATACAACATAGTAATAAACATAGTTTAAAGGAAGAAATCCCATTAAACATCATCAAAATCAACTTTCAAATTCATAATTGAATTCAAAGCAGCAGTATGCAAAAATCTAGAAATCAATTAAGATAACTAGACAAATCAGCAGTCACAAAATCTAAAAATCAAAATAAGATAACTAGAAAATCAACATAAAAGATGGATCGATCCCAACAGATGGCGAGTTTTAGCTACGCCGGACGTGCATCTCATATGGCCTAAGCCAACCAAGTACTATAATTTTTGGCGCCCAACAAATGACCCGAAGGTCCAACAAATGACCCGAAGGTCTAGTGCTGGTATTGACCCGAAGGTCCAACATATGACTCGAAGGTCCAACAAATGACCCGAAGGTCTAGTACTGGTATTGACCCAAAGGTCCAGCAGAGTGGCTCGAAAGCCCACAAAATTAAATCATCAAAATTATCAAACAGCAGATATTTCAATTAACGAGTCCGGAATTAACCGAAATAGTAAAAGTATGGTTCCATACTCCGCACTTTTGCTAAATCGTTTAAATCTCTTCATCGTTTCCTTGAAAGTGCAAAATTGTGTATTTTATATAAATAACATTTTATATTCTCAAACGGACAAGTCCAGAATTAAGCGAATCAGTAAAAGTAAGGGTTCATAGTCCTCAATTTTGCTGAAGCGTTTAAATCGCTTCCTCATTCTTTTGAAAGCGCAAACTGTAAAAAAAATTTGGAAACAATTTTATTTTAAAACGATTTTTAAAAAACGTGATTAAAACAGCAACAACTATAGCAATTTCGACGAGGAAATTGCGTTTCACAAAACACCGTAAAAACGGATATCAAATCAGCGTTGCGGAATAACCGCTTGAAAATTCACCTTAAAATTGACGGTTACTGAAGTCAAAACAACAGAAATTTTTATTCGTCAAAAATATCATCAAAACAACACGCTTCAAAAATATACTACCGGCGTAAAAATTTCCGTTATAAAAATAACGGCGTAAAATACGTTTTAAAACTTAACACCGGTTCAGCGCGAATTAAATAGTGGACTGCACCACTATAAATTCAAAAATATTGCATTGCTCAATATACCCGTGCACTACAATATACATGCGCGAATTAAAACTGAGCATGCACAAAATGAAATTGACAAAATAATAAAAGTGACCGGGATGAATACATGTACAAAATATAATTTTGTATGCAAGTTAAATAATGGTTTTGGACAACATTTTATTTGGTGATGCACGTTAGTGCATTTTGCACGCAAATTGAATAATGATTTTAAAGTACATGGCATTGGATGTACAAACCAATGCAACAAAAGAAGGGATACTATTCATATAAAGAAGATTTTCAGTTAACTCCAAAATAATGTGTTCCATTGCATATTGCGCATGACCAACTCTAAGGCGACTGATCTATAAAAGATGAGAGGAAATAGGCAACAGGCGTACGAAATGGCTACGGCGTGAACAAAATAAAGTGCAGCTGGCAATGGAGATGCATGGCTTATTCTTTATATTATAACCTACTCTACATCAAAAGGTACTTAAGTTTAATAATTTTGCATGCTACTAGTTTATAGAACAAAGGCAAGTTGTACTTACTCAAATGAATGTTAGTCTAAAAAATGCCAGGCTATATATTTCAAAAGCATAAATGTGTCAGTTTATTATCATATACATGTGCCTAGATTTTAAATGGTCAGGCCATAACATATAAAAGCAAAACATGGACAGAAGGAGAAGTGAAGTAGCAAACAACACGGAAGTACTCGATAACCATGAAGCAATAACCTGGCTACACAAATCTAAAAGAAACTAAATCCAAAGTATACAAAGCGCAGGGGTTTTATGGCTAATGAAGAGCAATGAGGAGGGAAGGAGTGATCTGAAGCTCATGCTCCAGACTCAAACCGGTCCACCGGCCATAAGACATCGGTTGACTGATGGGGAATGCTGAAGAATGGTGCTTCAGCCATACTATTCCCAACGATGACTTTGTTCATTTCCGACTAAAGCTTAGATGATTGCCACTCTAAAAGTTACGTCTATAAACTACTAGTTCTGAAGTCAGGTAATGCAAACCTATGCCACACCAATTATAATTATTCTAAACATGTTACAATAAAATATTGATAGACAAAGGCAACAGGTTTGCAAAGTATTGAAGAACAGAGATCACAAATTTATCACTTTAATTTACAATCATGCAAACCCAATTTAATCAACTATATAAGCATGTAGAGACCTAGAGAAAGATTTTGTGGGAATTAACTCAATTTAGTTCGGTTCAAAAATTAACTAGCAACCAAGAATCCAAGAAGTAGCAAGAATTTTGAGTTGCCATTAACCTGTTTGCCGCGCTACTGGAAGAAGAAATGGAAAAACGAAAGAGGCAAATGCTACTAAAGAATGAACAAAAGAAAGGAGGCAGCTTACTTTTCTTCTCTTTCATTTTGTATAAGTCAAAGAAAAATGAGTGTGCTGGCTTTCATTTTGTATAAATGCAATTAATGTAAACGTGCTCATGTGAATAAAAAGGACGCAGCTATACTAAATGACGATGGAAAAGTATGCACTTGCTTTAGATAATAAGTGATGACAACAAGACAAAATTGTGTTCATACTTGCCTTTGAAAAGAATGTAATAGCACAAGGTAATGTTTCAATTTTTGTTTTATAAAATGGACCATTCATTCTCACGCGCAAAGGAAAATTGCAACTGACTTAGAAATGGATTTTCATCATCATTTTTTTTGAATTTTTATTTTTAAAATTTCTAATTAAAATATTTATTACGACGGTAATTCAAAAATCACGGTCGTCACACCTGCATATATATATATATATATATGTATGTATGTATATCCTACATATACATATCTATCTAGACAACAGTGTTAGTTTATATTTTATAATAAGATAAGTTAAAGAGGTTGTTTTCATCAAAACCAACATCTCAGTTCCTAACAATCTCCCCCTTTCTGATGATGACAACCTGTATTTATAAAATATACTTATCATACCATAACTCCTATCATAACTCCCTCTTACTTCATAACTCCCCCTTACTCCAAGCCAACTACTATTTTATAACTTCTCCTCCTTTGTCAGCAACAAAAAGTTCTAACTAATAAATTCTCTGAACTTGATGTAAGATAGTCAACCATAATAAAATAGAGTAATTCATATATAATTGTAATAAGTGCTGAGTGTGATCATAAGTATGAAATGTGATCATAAGTGTAATCCAAAACATAAATCAGTCATCAGCCAATCATAATTACAGTAATTATTCAATCCAAACATATATATGAACCATACTAAATAAGTTAAGTCAATCAAGTTTAAAACACGCCAATCAAATTAAACAAATAACATATAGAATGACTAGACATTCCTTCGTACTTCCACCCATCCATCAGATAGGGTCAGCTTTCATGACATTCCATTCTTCTTTATCTTTGTCAAGAGTGACTGGTGGATTTCCTTCAAGATTGTCCTTGTTAAGGGCTGAGATCTTCCAACGAAGGGCGTCGAAATGTCTCTCTTACTCCTTGATCATCTGTATTTGACTCAATTCTAAGTGACGCTGATTGCGAAGTATGAATATAAGAATGTTCTTGAAGGAAGTGAGAGTTTCTTCAACATTATCGCTTAGATTCTTAATTGGAGAAGCCATAATTCAAGAAATAGGAAATATTATGAAAGGAAGTGATTTGAGATGAAGTTTGACAATTTATTCTGGAAGAAACAGACATAAATAGGAGTAGAAAGTCGTTTGAAATGAATAGACAAAAGTTAGTTATATGAAAGTAAAATTTGAAAGGGTAACTATTTTCTGTCCGTTTTATGTCGACATGGTGGGATGGTGTATGTCGACATGCCTCTACCTAAAGTGACATTTTGCTTTGTTTTGAATATTATGAACAAGTTTATTAAACTAAAATTTGTATAATATAAAAACAAGAAATTACAGAGACAAGTGAAGTTGAATAATAGGAAATGAAAGATTCCATTAATAATTCTAGTCAAATTACATAAGATAATATAATATTAACTAAAATAAAGGAAATACAAAGATAGAACTTAAGATAACACGAACTAAAACTAGTTAGATGAAGATGAAGAAGATGCTAGTCCAAGCTTTATACTAATTTTCTCGAAGAGCTTGTCGATTTTAGTGGAAATCTTACCCATTTTCTTACTCATTGATCTTTTAAGTGTCTTTTGATTTTCCATTATAGTTCTTTGATTATTGAGAATGGTCTTGTTGGATGGATTAGTGAGATTAGTAGGATATTCAATACTCTCTAAAGAAGTTTCTTGATCTTCCTCTTCCTCCTCTTCAATTTCCATTCCTTCCTCTTCTTCTTCTTCTTCCTCCATTTTTTCCATCTCTTTGTGAGCAAGTCTTTTTTCCTTTTCCGTAAGCGTTTCATACGGTTGAAACACTAACGAAATTTGCATAAGGGAAATGTTTCCATGATTGAACACTTTTCTAGTTATATATTCTTCCCTTTAAAATCAACTCCAAAGTAATTAAAAATCCGAGTGAGATAATTTCCATGATATAATGTGTTTTCACCCATAGTAAAATTCTTGGGCCTTAGCTCATCCAAAATAACTTATGCCCAATTAATATCATAATTTTCAAAAATTGCAAAAAGAGCTTTGCAAACCTTCAAAGTCGGGTTGTTTTTGTTTCTCGATCTTGGTATAAGAGTGTGTTGGATAAGAAGATTAACAATTCCTGCTTTTGGACAAAAATAACGATTTTTGAATTCAAAATTGTCATCCCTTTCAAAGATGTGATGAAATGTCTCTCGATCATTTTCATTGATTTGAAATTTCGAGAGATTCATTCCGGTATACTTGCATCCCAAAATATTTTCCAAAATTTCACAATCCAAAACAATTTGTGTTCCTTTAACGCTACTCCAAATTTTTCCTTCTTCCCCATCATAAAAACCACGATTCAAATTCGCATAAAACATCTTAAAAAGATTTGGATAACATACAAAATCATTTTATTTGTTATCTACTAAACTAAGAATAGAACATTGTTAAGATTTTCAATTACATAAGAAGGAAAATCTTCAAAAATAGCAAATTTTCCCGTATGAATTTTACCAAAGTTTACATAGTTGATGTAAGCTTTGATAGCTTTCGAGTCATTAAAAAGAAAGTTTTTGATATATTTTGGAAGCCTAATGATGTTAGGAGTGCTTGAAGAGGTTATTGAATAAGTTTGAGAGGACTAGAAGATAATGAAGATAAATTTGAAATTTGAAATTTGAAATAAAAGTGAAAAGTGATGATAAAGAGAGTGAGATAAATAGAGATTCTATAGACATGTTCTCTGGTTAAGAGGCATCTTTCCAGAGCATTGAATTTAGTGAAAAGGTGGAGGGAAATTCAAAAGTTTAAGCTCAAATTTTGAAATCAAATTCTGAGGGGCATGTTGACATAGGGTATCCGGGTATATCGACATGTGGCTATTGAATCAAAGGACAAGTTTCCATTCCTAATTTCTAATAAATGTATATTTTTATATATATTATATCCTATATTCTAATTATATAATTCCTATAATGACATTAAATATAATAATACTTAAATATTAATAATTTGATATTTAAAATATTATTAAAATAATATTATTTTTGAATTTAAAATTCAAATTTCAAGGGATAAATTTGAATTTAAAATTCAAGGAACTTCAAAAGAATTAAGCAAACAAACAAGCATCCATTCAAACAAAAAAATTAAAAATAATGTATATGCGTATCTATTTTTAGATTCATACTCTCATCGTCATCTGATTCATGAATCGCAGTGAAACACAGAATTGAATTATCCGTCTTATTTTCATCGCCACTAGATGATGAGTCTGAGTCATCAAGAGTTGATGTGTATGCTTTCTTTCTTTTTCTTGACGATTCATTGTATAAAGGGAACAACTGTTTATCTGGATATGGACAATCTTTTCTATGATGCCTGACCTTATTGCAATTATAGCATCTATCATTATTGATGTTCTCCGTATTATTTTTGAAATTCCTTTGATCATTTCTTTTGTAATTATTCATTTTTCTATATTTTAGGAATTTTCGGAAGTTTCTTGTCATGAAGGCAAACTCCACATCGCTTTCTGGTTCCGAATCTTCAGTTGTTGCATTGAATGCTAATGATTTCTTTTCTGTAGCCTTGTTTTCTCTTCTCCCTTGCAGTTGAACTTCATAAGACATTATATTCTCAATCAATTTTTCTATTTTCATTAGACTGATATTATTTGCTTCTTCGATTGCAAGTGTCTTTTGATCCCATTCTAGAGTGAGTGAATTTAGAATTTTTTTGACTTGACCTTTCTCCGGAAAGCTTTTTCCCAGCGCAATTAATGAATGAACGATATCTTGAAATCGACAATACGTGTCAGAAATGGACTCATTTGCATGCATTTTAAACAATTGAAACTGATTGGTTAATATGGAAACTTTAGTCCATTTAACTTTGCTTGTTCCTTCATGAGTAACTTGCAAAGTTTTTCAGATTTCAAATGCAGACTTACAAACAGACACTCTATTAAACTCATTCCTATCTAATGAACAAAATAATATATTCATGGCCTTTGAGTTATTTTATGCAACACCCTTTTGCTAAGCAGTCCACTGGGAAAAATTGGTAGTTGGTTCAATATACTCAGTTTGTGTGATATTCCAAGTGTCTAATCCTACAGATTGTAAATAAATTTTCATTCTACAAGCCCAATATGCATAACTACTGTCATTGAAAAATGGTGGTCTGATAGTACACTGACCTTCTACAAATGAACTAGTGTTAGGGATAACAGAACTAGTTCCAGAGTTGACATTACTAGTGTTGGTAGCCATTAAAACAATTTTTAAGTTTCAGATTATGAGAACTATGAAAACCGGTGCTTCGATACCAATTGAAAAGGGACAGAGGATTAAGGATCTTAAGGCTAATTTAACACTAGAGGGGGGTGAATAGTATGTAATGGATTCTAAGACTTATATGGATTAATTTAAAATTATGATACAAACAAATGCAGAACTTAATCACAGAACAATCACAGAATCAAACACAAATGCAGAAAGTAAATAAAAAGCAGTATAAGGAAAGAACACACCGGATTTTATACTGGTTCGGAGTTACCCAACATCCAGTCTTGTACCAAGGCAAACCACCTCATATAGATTATTATTATGCCAATGTCAAGATTACAATCCTCACTTTCTAAAGGACTTGAGGTACCCTACTGGCTCACGAGTCTGGGGCAAACTCTTTTGATTTACGGGACTCAAGATCACCCAATTGATTTCCAGGCACAATCACACCTTATAGAGAGGCTCGATAAATTTTTGATTACAAATTGATCCTATAACTCTGAATAGCACTTTGGTCTTTGAGAGAAGATAGAGAATCAAACAAGAATGAGATTCTAATTTGATTTACTTGAGAATTTCGGCACAATCTTAAAAATATATAAAATTTAGAATATGGATTTGTGGAGAAGAAGAAGTGAAGAAAATAAGAAATTTAGTTAGTTAAAAAATTTGTTTATGAAGGCTTTGCACCCACAGGCATAACCATTCGTAAAGAGATTTAAACAAATAGACACTTCTTTTGAAAATTAAAACTTTTGAATTCAAGGCCACCATGTCGACATGGGGTATCCTATGATGTCGACATCCCCATGTTAAAAACATGTAAAATTTGTTTTACAAATGGTATAGAAAGGAAAATAAGATAAAATGATTCTAGAGTAAAAACGAAGTTTAAAACAAGAGATTATTTAAAAAAATCAAAGAATATTTTAAGGCTAAAACATCTTTTTGAAAATCATTTGAAAAAATAATATTTAAGGCTAAAACATTTTGAAAAGCATTTTTGAAAATCATTTTGAATTAGTTTTGCAAGCTTCTTCCTGCAGAATATCTCATCACATCAGGACTCGAGAACTTGTACAAAACCAGGATGTTCATGGGTTTGTAAGCCACTTGTCGTAGGTTTGTAAGCTACTTGTCACGGGTTTGTAAGCCACTAAGAAGGTAGAAATGAGTTCTATCCCAAATGAAATTTGAAATGAAGATTTCCGTGCTATTATGAAGTTTTAACAAAAACTAGACACATATCTTAAAATCTTGATCTTGATACTCTATAGTCTTCAGTCTTGAGTCTTGAGTCCTTATACTGATCAGCCTTCAGTAACCAATACCTATATATATATATATATCCTGCATATACGTATCTATCTAGATAATAGTGTCAGTATATATTTTATAATAAGATAAGTTAAAAAGGTTGTTGTCGTCAAAACCAACATCTCAGTTCCTAACAAATGAATATTCATGTGATAAATCTTTGAAAATATACATGCATAATAGATGTGATTATCGTTAGCCCCTCAATGAACTTATAAAGATTAGTTCATAAAAAATATCGAAAATGCATGATTTGGAAGGAATTATGTTTTTTATAGTTCATGAATTGAAGCATATACATAACAAGAAAATTTTATGTATTTTTATTGAATATGAGATACTGATTTTTATTTTGAATACATACACGAAAATAAAAATATATTTATCAAATAAACACTTTGGAAACTTTTTTGAAAAATGATTGTCTTATAAATAATTAAAGAAATATTTATGTATTGTATGTATGAATTCGATACTTTTGTAAATATATATGGGAAATATTCATCTGAATCTTGTTGAATTTTTTATGTGATGGAGTATATATTGGATTAAAAAATTACTTGATTTGGTATGGATCGTATTAATCTAAAATGAATATTTATGAATCATAGTGAATAATAAATAAATAAATAATTTGGCAAGGCCAGCCGGTTTTATAGTGGACCGTCCACTTTTTATTATGAACGTAATAAAAATTTGAAGTACAGGAAAAAGGTAAAAGCACCTTAACTACTATGAAAAAGAAAGAATACAACACAGGAGTGTGATAGACTTATCACAACTACAAAATGAATATCGAAAACAACTACTCCTCCGTAGAGGTAGCATCACCATCATCCTCTAAAACCTGGGAAGACACCAAAGGGGCATTCCCTAACAGACCAGCATAGGGGCGGAAATGGGAAGCAAGACAAGGATCATAAGCCACAGAATCAGAAGAGTACAAAAAAGAACGATCCCATGATGAATCAGCAAGCAAGACAGAATTCGATCTCGCAAAATAACCGTCCAAAACAAGAGATAATGAGTCACCAGACGGTCGATAATAAAGGCATCTAAGATCAAGATGATCATCAGATACAAATCTAAAAAAAGAATCATCTAAGGGGTTAAATCTCATGTCAAAAATGTGATCAACCCAACACCTCTCAGCATCATCCCAAAAAATAGAGGGACAGGGCAGACCAGGAACAGGAGCAGCAACAGGAATTGCAGAAACATCACCAGCGACCAATGGCAAACAAGGCGGAACAGGAACCTGAACATGAGCCACTGAAACATCAGAAGGCGCCACAGAAGATGGAGGGGAAGCAGGCTGAGCAATACAGGGAGCCGGATCCGGGACTGATAAAGGAGCCGCAAGAGGAGGAGCAACCCGAGAAGAAACCTTAGGAACCCATTTCCTATGCGGAGGCCGAGGAAGAGAGATCTTAGGAGCAGCCGCGGAAACTACAGAATGCGAGCAGGCGATAGCCAGGTGGCCAAAGGAGCGACAGGAGGAACAAATATCTGGAACCTAACCATATCGAACACAGACTTCCACCACGTGTCCAACAGCTAGCTGAACAGGTATAGTGGAAGGGAGGGGCTTAGCAGGGGAAATCTCAATCAGAGCCTTAGCAAACATTAATTTTTCTCGCGCAACCGTATTAGAGTCAAAACATTTCAATTTACCTACATTACAAGCAAGCCAATTCAAACCTAGTAAAGGTTGAAGAGCAGAGTGGATATGGGAGAAGTAAACCCAAACAGGTAAGGAGAGGACTTGCTCACGATCACAATCAAATGTCGGAGTCCAAGGAGTAATAATAAAAGGTTGTCCACCAAAAAATGAAGGCTCGGCCTCAAGGACATGACAGTGATCGTCCGGGGAGGAGAACAGAAGGAAATACATAGGGTCAACCAGCCTAATACGAAGGTCTCCACGCAGCCTCCAAGCTCTACGACAAACCGAAACCGCATCATGAAGGCGATGGGAAGGGTCAAGAAAGAATCCAATCAAGTAATCAGACCAAAAATCCAATCCGGCTTGCATAATATCAAGAGGAGGGATCATCGCTCCATTTTCCTCAACAATTTCAAATTCAATCGGGTCATAAATGCCCGCATTACGTGGCAGTGAAGAAAAAAGGAAGGACCAAGATTTCGTACAAGTCATGGGAGGAGCATCAGGACCTAAAGGATTCACATCGAAGGGCTTTACAGCAGCGGCAGCTTGGAAATAATCAACTGAACTCGATTCAATGAGAATGGGAGCACAACTTTCACAGGCATTACGACAAACACCATGAGGGCAACGTGCAAAATCGTAGAACCAGAAGTACCAACGTGTATCACACAGTCAGACATACCACACCCCACTCCGGCACCACAAGAAACTTCAATTCCAGCTACACTCGGCTGCAAATCACCAATATCAGAATGTGAAACGTTACCAGGCAAGGGGGTCGAAGACACGGAACAAGGGTTAGGGAAAACTTTAGCAGCGAGCAAAGAAGGATGAGCGGGAAGAGTAGGAAAATCATCGGCAGATAGCACGGGAGGCACAGGACACGACTTCGCAGGAGGTACGACTTTAAACTTTCCAGATCTCATGGAAGAAGGCGAAGCGGACAGCGGATTTGGGAGGAGGGGAGGGGGAAAGGAAGCAGGCATGAAGATGGCGCGGAGGAGGAAGATGGAAGCGATCGAAGGCTAAAAGGAAGAACGGACGGAGCAAATACACTGATAATCGGCAGACGCCATTTTTCTAAATAAATATGATAATTTTAGTAGTCCATAAAGTAGTTTAAAATGAGATACTTATAGGTTTACATGTGTGTGATCTTCAAATGAAAGCATATAATTATGTCAGTATTTGTGTTAGTATAAGAAAAGGAAAACACTTATTCAAAAAATATTCATCTGGTATACTAATATGAGTTAGTGAGTATGAGGCTTATAAATATGGAGAAAATATTTTATTTGAAATATATTAGTGAAAGTGAATTTACATTATTTAAAAATATCTTTAATATTAGTTCTAGTATCTTTGGTGTCACGTTTTATAGTGTTAGCGAGAACTACCAAAATTTTCCTTTACAAATATTAAAAAATATTAGTATCTATTTAAAAAGGGTATAATAATTAAATTTCTTTTATAAATTCAAAATATCCCCCTATAAATATTACTAGAACTTTATATCACTTAAAATAGGATCCAACATATAAACTTACTTTACAAATTAGTTCTTTATTAACTGATATTTTGAAAATTCAAACTATCAAAAAAAAATAGATGTTGCAACTTAGAATAAAAAATTACTAACTACGCATGATTTCAACGTAAAAGCATGGATAAATATTTGCGCAAATCGTTTTCTCTAAAATGTGTCGAACATATATAATTTGTAAAAAAATAATTCACAAAGGAAGCATGTGCCAATATTACATGTGAAGCACGTGTTGTAACACTTGCTAATAAAAAGTATCTTGAATTCATGTACATAAAAGCAAATTTATATGTTGCGGATTAATTTGTATGATATGGATATTTGAATGTTTCACTGTATGGACGTAATAAGTACATTTTCTATATGTGTACATACATTGATCATAAGATCATATGTTAGGCGTATATCATATTGTATCATTGCATGGTTCAAATATTTTGTATGCGTGATAAAAAGTTATGTAATATCTATTCATGACAGAAAAATGAATTGAGTTGAATTGAGTATTATGTAGATATATGCTCGTTGTTTTTACATATATGTTAAGAGGATATATTTGTTTTTATAATCATACATATTGTACATGAATAATAAAATATGTCAAAGTTATGTGAATGTAAGTGATTGTACAAAGATGAGTATAGTTATTTTAATATATTTGGTTGTATGTTGGGAAAAATATTTGCTTGGTTCTTAAATAACGAGCTTGATTTCTCAGAAAATGCTAGATAAGACTTATTAGGAACTATGATAGAGTTCTTTTCAAGGTTGAAATTTCTACAAATGTGGGGGTGTTAGACAAAATTGTCTTTTGGCCTTTTTTCCAAAAACGTAAAGAAGAAATACCAACCAACATTTTTCCTAAGAACTTTGAATGTTTTCCTTTGTTTATGATTGTAATAGTATCATATAGTTTAGGTCTTTATATTGAACTTATGTTAATTTTTGGTACAAACTTGAATTGGTGAAATAGATCAAAAAATTTAAATTAAGATGAACGACTTAGGGGAAAAAGATGTGACATTAGCCACAAAAATGGGAAAAAATAAAAATGATTTTCCTATGGATCTTTTTTTGGCTAACATACGCTAGATGAACTCGACGGACTGGTAAACTTCTAAGGGAATTAAGTCATGTTTTATCCGCTTCAACTCATTGCACCTATAATTTCCGTATACTATTTTTTGTGAGAAGTATGTGCAAAGCAAGGCTCGAACCTAGGTTTGTTACCAGACCTGGGCACCCCTTATCATAGCACCAGCCTTGTGGACTCCAACAAATCAGTTTGATAATATTAAAAAGAAAAACTTGAAATGACTGGATTATTTTGATATGATGCATCTGCTATCTTTCCATGATCACAACATATACCTTAAAAAGAATAAAGGACTTGGTAAGTATGTTAAAATTGAAGGTAACATTATGCTTCTCTTGAATTATTAAACATATCATTATGTATGATGTGTGCAGAATGAACAATGGAATTTCTATAAGAGTGTATAATGGAATGAGAAAACCATCTATTTCTACGGAAATTGAGACATTCTTGATTGATTTTTCCATTTGATATGATGATATGCCTAGTTTCTTTTATATAATCCATAACAAATTTTTGGTGGTGCTTTTGAGATGCACTTCATGGATATTGCTAATTAATATGACTTTGAAGTTTTTTCTTTGTTTCTACATAATCTATAACCAATATATGATGGTGTTTTTAAGATGTGCTTTATGGATTCTTATTTTTGATATGAGTTTTAGCTTCTTTGTTTTTTTAAATAACCCATACTAGTTTTTGATGGTGCTTTTGAGACGTACTTGATGGATTTCACTATTTGATATGAGTTTGAGCTTCTTTTCTTTTACATATCCCATAACTAGTTTTTTGGTATCGCTTTTAAGACGCACTTGATGGACGTATGCTTTATCTTAGTTTGATCTTATTTTCTCTTTTCAAATCGATAACCAGCATTAGGGGCATTTTGAGATGCATTTAATGGATTTCATTGCTTTATTTAAGTTTTTGCCTTATTACTCGTATATAATTCATATGCAATACTGGTGGTGCTTTTGAGACACACTTAATTAGTTACTTTTATTTATTTTTGAGCTTCATCTTATTGCCCTTAATGAGTCAATAGCAATAAATGGTGGTGCTAGAGTAGAGCACTTTATGGACTCACATACTAGGATGTGAAGGCGAGTCGCCTTCTACGAGAGATATGAGTTTTTTTAGAGTGCTCATGAGTTTCCAAAGTGGATACATGAATATTAAAATAGTATATTTATTATGGATTTTGTAGAAAATGAAAGTCTAATACGTGTTGTGAGATCTCAACCAAAATCTTTATAGTTCAAGAAGAAATTCACTATTTGGATTAAGTTGTAAACTCACTTTTCATGTACCAATTCAATCGAAAGACGGTGGTACTTACGTATACATTTTCCCTCTATCCAGGATGTCCTTGTTCAGTTTGCTTGTAGTTATGGGGGAATTGTCGAATAACTACCGTTAACTCACTTTTTAGCAAAATAGATTTCAACTGAACTTAGAAGATTCGAACAAGGACAAAACAACTTGAAAACATAAAGGTACATTTAAAAGGACAAGAGAATTGAGCTCGGAAATTTGGTTGAAAAATTGTCTAAGTCCTTAATTCGCCCCCTAATTAAGGCCTTAGATCAACCCTCCAAATTAAGGCCTTAGATCAACCCCCAAATTAAGACATTGGATCAACCCCATATTAAGGTCTTAGGTTAGAACTATCGGAATCTTGATATGTACACTTCAAAAAACAAGAAAGGACTTAGAAAAGGTTTGGAGTATTTCGGCCCCACCAATTAAATTCATCACCGAATCAAGAATCTTACTCATCCCGAATTAAGGAGAACATCAAGATGGAATCAGAATGACATGAAATTTGGCAAGAGCACTTAGAAAAGGAAAAAGAAGGAATTGGGAAAGTTTCACCATGATTGGGCTAGGCACCAAAATTCATCCTCGAATTAAGGACCTTAATTGGTACATAATATAAGTGCTAAACCCTGGCATATTCACACTTGGCACAAATGATCCCCTAGTCCTCCTATGCATATTTGTGAAGTTTCGTAGATTTCCAGAGAGCCTATCATCAAGAATAAAAACGCGATGGTCCAAATGACAAGATAATCTAAGTCATGGAAGAAAGATGATCAAAACTCATTAATGATCTACCAAATTACATGGAGGATATCTAGATGAAGCAAGGAACTCGAGCCAAAAGGACTTGGCCATCAGATAACTAAGGATTAGGTTCGTTACCGAATTAAGGACCTTAATTTTGTACCTAATTTAGCTCTTACTTGGGAAGTCGCGATATTTCTTGTGTTGTTTTAGACTGGTTTCTGGACTTCATTGCTATTGGGGCTCTGACTC
The DNA here is from genome assembly GCA_030765085.1 of Allium cepa. Taxonomy (NCBI): domain Eukaryota; kingdom Viridiplantae; phylum Streptophyta; class Magnoliopsida; order Asparagales; family Amaryllidaceae; genus Allium; species Allium cepa. The sequence continues at coordinate 903,839,548 of CM060932.1, forward strand.
TATGCTGCTAAATTCCTTTATGAATACCAACCTACCTACTAGCAGAAAAGGATCTTTATTTTGTTGAATCTCTATTAACACTCTTGGACTTGGAGCTTCATCGATGCCTTCTTTAGTTCTTATCTCTTCCATACTTATTCAGATTCATTGTAACTTAGATTTAGGGAAAAACTAGTTGTAATCTAAAGATATAATAACTAGGAGCCAATAATAAAAAGAATAAAGTGGATGTAGGTCGGAGATTACATTGAACCATTATAAAAACTCTGTGTCTCATTTACTGCTTTTTGTTATTCTACTTTTACTTTTATATAAACTAGTGCTTTCCTATCTGATTTTGGATATTGATCCATTTTTGGGTTAACATTTTGGTGATTTCGTTGAGAATTGAACTAGATCTAAAGTTTTGAAGCTTGAATTTGAGATTTAAAGAAGATAAAAGAGGCATAATACTAGATTTATAACTGGAGCTAGTCAACCAGAACCTGGGGAAAGCTAGGAGGTGTCCTCAAATTCTCATCAATCCATTTACTTGACTAAGGAAGAGATAGAGAGAATGATGAAGGAGATGCAAGATGGGATAATGACTAGACAACAGGAACTGCTAGATGGATTTTTCCAAGGGATTGGACAATAGCGAATAGCCAGTGCAGTTGGAATTCAGAACAAAAGACCATAAACTAATGTAGGAGCTTCTAGAGATAAACCAAAGCAAATTGAAACAATGCCCCACGACTTCATGGTACGATAGTTTTGGATCTAGGATGAGTTTTACTGCCTGGAACAGATGATGCTGGAGCCAAAGAGGTAAATCGGAATGTGAATGCATGACAGCATGAGCTAAAACTGGAAGCCTGCTATTGGAACAGTAGGCAGAATGAAATTATGGATTTGAAACATCCATTAGATGACAACTCCATGATAGGTAGATTGGGTTCAAGTCCGATTCCTTTATCCTGACGTTAAATAAATGATGCCATATAACCTCATGCCGCCTACATATGTATGGGATCATGAACGGTCCCTAGACACGCTTTGAGTCGAATGCTTGAGATGACTATTTAGGACAATAATAACCCCAGATCACTTAGAGGTGCACAAAATCTTGATTGGTCCCTAATCACGCTCTAAGTTGGATATTTGGGGTTCTTAGGATAATAACAACCTCAGACTGCTTACATGTGTATGAGACCTAGACTGGACTCTAGGCATGCTCTGGGTTGAATGCCTCGGACGAACACTTAGGATTTCAGCTTATTTGACTTTTGATAAATCCACGAGAATGTGATGACTGATATTTACCTCTTTATGTCTCGTCAGAAGAGACGAGACTGGAGTTCAAGGTGGAAGTCCACTTGCCAAAGAGCAAGCGGATGGGCTTTTATGGATTTGGATCACCTTAGAGCATATGTCCGGAAAGACGAGGCCGGAGTGCATGGTGCAAATCCCATTACTAGAGAGCAAGTGGATGGGCTTGTACGGATTTGGATGACCTTAAAGCTACCATCCGAAGAGATGGGGTCGAAGTGCAAGGAGTGAGCCACGTCACCGGAGAGTGAAAAGGATGGACTTCTTTGGTCACTATAAAGTTATCATGTAGATAGTCACTTCATCGGAGTGCAAGAAGTCACTTCATCGGAGAGTCACTGGATGGGCTTACTATTGTTGGATCCCTCATCGAAGAGCGAGTGCCCTTACCAGAGAGTAAAAGAATTGGTTCGACAAGGACCTGCAGAAGTCAAGGGTAGGTCCCCTCACCATAGGGTGAGTGGACGGGCCTACTTGGTCGTTGGGTCCCTCTTACCAAAGAACATGTGCCCTTGTCTGAGAGTAAGTGGGTTGGACTAAGCATGTGACCACCAAAAACTGAACCCTAGAATGGATGATGAGTCCGAAGAGATCAATGCTAAGGATGAAAACATATTTGATTTTGCTACAAGGATTTGAATGCCTTGTAATTAGAATAAAATAGACAAATCCCGAATGAACACGAGACGATTGTAGATATGTGTGTAATAACTCCGAATGAAATCGAAATGGTTGTGATGTGTAGACTATACTTAGGCAGAGCTAGAGTCTTAGGCTGTAACTACTTTGGAATGACCTTTGATTTGCAAAAAAATCCGAAGGAATTAGACGATTCATCAAAATTGAAGTAACCGAAGAGCTCAACTATCGAAGACTGACTACTAAAACTTATTCTGGAGCAAAGCACATCTTACATCTGAAAGACATACTTTGGCGGCAAGTGTTAATCCGTTTTTAGCAAAGCAGATTTCAAATAGACTTAGAAGATTCAAATAAGGACAAAACAACTTTAAAACTTGAAGGCACACTTAGAAAAGCTAGATAATTGAGCTCAGAAAATTTGGTTGAAGAATTGGCTAAGTCCTTAATTCACCCTCGAATTAAGGCCTCTGATCAACCCCATGGATTAAGGCCTTAGATCAAACCCCCCGAATTAAAGCCTTAGATCGACCTCAAGTTAAGGTTTTAGGTCAGAACGTCTTGAAACTGACATGTATACTTAGAAAAATATAAGGAAGGACCTAGAAAAGGTTTGGAGTGTTTTGGCCCCACTAATTAAATTCATTACCGAATTAAGGACCTTAATTCATTCTGAATTAAGGAGAACATCGAGATGGAACCAGAATGACTTGAAAATTGGCAAGAGCACTTAGAAAAGGCAAAAGAAGGACTTGGGAAAGTTTCACCATGGTTGGACCAAGCATCTAAATTCATACTCGAATTAATCGGTATCGAATATAGGTGCTTACTGGCATATTCACACTTGGCACAAGTGATCCCCTAGTAGTCCTATGCATATTCGTGAAGTTCCTAGATTTCCAAAGAGCCTATCATTAAGAATGAACACGTGATGGTCCAAAGTCATGGAAAAACGATGATCAAAACTCATCAACAATCTACCAAATTACATGAAGAACATCTAGATAAAGTAAGGAACTCGACCCAAAAAGGATTTGGTCATCAGATGGCCAAGGATTAGATTCGGTACCGAATTAAGGACCTTAATTGGGTACCGAATTTAGCTCTTAACTCAGGGAATCGCGATATTTCTTGTGTTGTCTTGGACTGTTTTTCAAACTTCATTGCTACCGGACCTCTATCTCTTTGCTCCCTAATTCCTCTATAAATACCAACCAACTTGCTACCAGAAAAGGATCTTTACTCTGTTAAATCTCCATAAACACTCTTGGCCTTTGGAACTTCATCAACACCTTCTACACTTCTTATCTTTTCCAAGCCTATTCAAATTCATTGTTAACTTAGATCTAGCGAAAAACTAGTTGTAATCCAGAGAGATAACAACTAGCCACCAATAATAAAAAGATTAAAGTGGACGTAGATCGAATATCGCGTTGAACCACTATAAAAACTCAGTGTCTCTTTTACTGCTTTCTGTTATTCTGATTTTAATTTTATATAAACTGGTGTTTTCAGCTTATTTCTAGGTGTTGATACATTTTTTTGGGTTAACAACTACAATAAAACTTAGTCTTTTAATTTGCTCGACATTTTACATTTTGCATCAATGGATGATCGTTATTATTTGTTCACTATTTATCTCAAAGACCAACTCATTTGGTTGGATGAGAGAAAAGGAAATAAAGTTCTTTTATCCTCTATCTTTAATTTTTCTCTCTTATTGAGAAAAACACATATACATTAATAAATCTATCTTCTTCGTCTCTTTCTCTTTTAAACTTAATTCAATTACAAAATTATCCTCCAAATATAACTCATGCATAAAGGTTTCTACAATTCTCCAATTCTTTAAACCTTTAGCGCACAAGTTTGAGGGATGGTTGTGAACCTTGAAGAGCGGATAACATGATCGATTGCATCATTATCGTGCTGAATTTCGCCTTTAAAGCAATGCCTTGTTCATGACACGACAATATCTTATCAACTGCTCTTTATTATTGACACGCCAAATTTCAAATTCTTTTAGTTAATAATTCATTCATGAGGACGAAGCTTTGAAGAAAAGATTAGAATACTACGGTTAGTAGTGAATGAGAAGAAAATCGATGATTTTGTGCAGATTTCAACTGAATCTGAGAAGAAAAGAGAGAGATAACTACAACATAACGTAGGGTATATATGTAGAGAGTTCGGAATAACAGTTAGAGTTTGAAATGTGGTTGTCAATGGTCATTGGAAGCCAAGCGTGTTTTTATGCACGTACATTTTTGTTTGCATTTTCTAAACAGGAAACGCAACTTAAAGCATATTAAGTGCCTTAGGGCTGCACAAAGTATGGGTTGGGTTGGGTTTGACCAAATACTTCACCCAACCCGTATAGGTATGGATTAAAGATAGTTCAACACGTATCCGACCTTATTTTGAGGTTGGATATGGGTCGGTTTGAAGTATGGGTTGGGTTGCATTAATCTAATGCAAAAATGAGAATATAAAGGAAAATTAAAATATAATATTAAAATATTCAGCTTAAAATATCAAATTTTAGCTAGCATAAATTAAATATAACTGATTCACTACAACACATATTTATTAGAATTTCATTATAAAATACACCATATAAAATTAATTCACTACATATTAGAGTAAGAATTTCATTTCAAAATACATTTAAATGCTTTTTAAAATCTCTTAGTCAATCCTATTTATTTTGGACGGACATCAAATATGTCTTTTTAGTATATTTACTTGAGAATACATAAATTTTATTCTAGATTTTGACTGTCCTGATTTTACATGGACTGGTATTAAAGTTTTTTATATAGGGTTGAATTGGGTTAAAATAGGATTTGGTTGATTAAAATATTTCACCCGACCCATATATAGTATGGGTATCAAATTGTAACCCATATCCAACCCGAAATAAGAATGGTTGGGTCGGGTTGATGAGTTGGATCGGGTTGAATATGGTTGTGTGCACCCCTAAAGTGCCTTAATCAAACTGTTCAATGAGTTCTTTTCCACTACTTTAATACTAAGGTCTTAGCCGGACTCTGTTGGAGATCACCATAAATGGTGGCAAGGGACCCAGGAGGGTGGCGGTGATGGGGGGAGGAGCGCTGCAGGTGGAACAGTGGAAAATGGTGCGATGGTGATGGTGAAGTGCGGACGTTGAGGATCACCTGAATTGATGAGAAAATAATGTGGGCTTGGTAGTTTAAAAAATAAAAATAAATATAACTTTATCTTTTGAACAAAGTTCAATTAAGTGGGGATATCCAGTTTTATTTTATGGACATAATCATTCTTAAAAACAACAATCGAACGGTTAATATGAATTGGTTTAATGAACTTCTATACTATCAGTTAAAGATCAGTTCATTGAATCATGATTTAAATTCCTTTATCCACAAACTCACAAACGGTAAAATTACAACTATGTTTCTGGTATCTTGCATAAAAGATAAAATTTGAAAATATACGAAGGGAAGGAAAGGAAAGGAAAAGAAATTTACGTCAAGAACCGTCTTTGTACCATGATAAGTTCCTCCTCGTTTTTTGACCTCATGTTTCTCATCTCCATAACAATGCAATCTGCATGTTTGTTCAATTGACTCAAAAGAACCACTTTTATGGCGCTTGCATCTCTTCCGCCATTTCTCTCTCTTCGCTCTTATTTCTCTTTTAAACTTTCTTCGCATTTCAACTCAGACAACTCTTTGTTCTTTACTCAAAATGCCATCCCTCCTTTATCCATCTATCCATTCTGCAAACAAAATGTAATATGCAACTGTAGTAAACAAGAAAGTAGGGATGCGGAAAAGTTTAAATCAGGTTTGCTGAATGAAGAATTACTGAGACGGATTTCAAGTGTTAAGGAAGCAGATGAAGCAATGGATATAATAATGGAGGCTAAAGAAGGACAAGGAGGCGGAGAAGTAAAAAATGAGGACTGTCGGGCAATTATCGCAGCTGCAATTGATAGAGGAAATGTGGACTTGGCACTGTCGGTCTTTCATGCTATGCGTTCAAGTTTTGGGAAAGGTGTAATTTTTCTCTATTGTTTTTTTGTAGGTTTAAGTTAGGAAAACATGTTTGTTTGGATGGATTGGAAATTTTAAATTGGAAATTTGAACAGGATTGAATGAAAATATATCATCCATCAAGAGATGGAGTTGGGCTAGACCTGATGCAAGTACGTATGCATTACTTGTTCATGGATTGGCAGCATCTTTACGAGTTTCAGATGCAATAAGAATTATCACATATATTTCTGGAGCTGGTGTTTCTTTTGGGGAGGAGGTGACTTCTTGTTTCATTATTGTTTATGTATACTAGTACGTGCCCGTGCTTCGCACACAGACTGCTTGTGTTATTGCATACGTTGATATTTTGTATGAGCGTCGAAAAGAAATGACATTTGGAATTTCAAAAAGACACCGAGTAAATTAGTTCAACGATTTTCTTTATTAGTAGCAGAGATGATTCAATAAAATGCCATGGCTAGAAAGATTAAGTGTGACAGGTTCCCCTTTCCCTGTAATGTGCATGAAGATTTTTGCATCAAAATAATCAGTTTCTAGTGATGTGCTCCCCACGTCAAAAAGTTCTTGTCAAATCATTTGGTACATACCGTAACTTTGGAGAGACAAATTCCTCAGTCCCTCCAAAACTGATGTTCTCTGTCGCTGTGAAATCCAACCATTTATTTTGAGAGCGAACTCCACTACTTAATTTATTTTTATACAAACAATGGATGATGGTGATTTGTTGGGCATATGGAAATACACAACTTTAGAACAGAGGAGTTGAACCCAACTTTGGACTACTTGTATCAAAATAATTTTCTATAGTGAGGTAGCGGCTAAAAACTCACAACAATTACTCTATGAAGCATGTTATGGAAAGAGAAAATCTTTATAGACCTCAAAAGATGTTAGGGAGAATTGGCATCACTGCAAAAGAGAAACTAATGTGTTTTCACCAGATGGTTGTTTCAAATCTCAAACACAGTTTCTTGTGACTTATTTACTTGAAGAATTTTCCAATGCTGTGTAGTAGAATGCCATATGCATAGGGTTTTGACTTTTGCCTCCTTAGGGTATAAAAAAATGTAGCATGTGTAAATGATTTGTTATTTTGAAGAATATGATATACATGTCAAATATTTGTTTCGCAGGTGCGTTTTGGTGTGATTGTGCCTTGTCCAACTTGCACAATTGCTATAGCTGTCGCACAACCTCAACATGGCACTCAAGTAAGGTTATAGTTATACTATTTTTCTTTCAATGTATATGATAGAAATGTAAATTCATGCAAGTACACATACTCTGATAATTCTTAGAGTACGACTTACACACTGGGAATACTGAGTTGGATTCTTTTTGTTGAACATTAACTTTCTTCAAAGAAAATTTTAATTCATCCAAAAATGTTTATGTTCTCTGGATAATGGATGCATGCAGAATTCATCAAATCTGCATCGACATTTAAGTAACAACATTTCCTAATACAGTAATACTAGAAAATATTGATAGATACACAAAATTCTTGACCCTTCTAGTATTTTGTGTTCGTAGTTGTCTAATAGCACTACTATTTTATTTATTTATTTGAGCAAAAGAACTATTAGAAAAACAGTATTGTCTTAGTTATTTTATTAATAATGTTGTTATTTGTAGGTGGCTTCTTGCTCAAAGTGCCGCTACCAGTACCAGCTTATATCTGGAGATATAGTTAGCATTCAGTCAGAAGTAATTAGGTTAGCTATGATCCAATTATTTTGAATTCTTTCCTTAAATTTTAAGGTTAATAACGTTTTCTTTACCTGTATATTATAAATCTTGTCGGCAGAAATATATTTTCCGCACGCAAGTATTCAAATTTGATAACAGAAAAAATGAAACAATTAAAATAAATACTTAAGAGAAAGATAACAAGTACAAGCAATAACCACTAGTCAACTGATGAGACTGACACCAAGTGATGAGGTCGAGATATTTGGCTGCATGGTTTAGAGTTCCGCATTCAAGTACCAAAGGCATATTGTTAACTAATTTATATAAGAAATAAGTACAAGATTATATCATTAAGTTAATACACAACTTGCACACTTGTAGACCATACTTTCTACTGAAATCATTCTTCCTCTAGAGCTACACACATTCTTGAAAGCACTCACGAGTCACTTTGCTCCCATCCACTATGACTTATGTGTTTTTTTTATTGAGTTTTTTGCTTTCTCTGTAATCAAAATATGCTAGTATTTTCTTCTATCATAGACTAAATGGAACAATGTAGACACTATTATTTATGCTAATATTAGGAGCTTTTATTTAATACATCACATCTCTTATTTGATAAATCATATGTTACATTTTTATGAAATAATTTCCCTTTTTTCTCTTAACCGTGTTTCTTGAATCTTGTCTAATTTAAGGAAAATAATATTCATAATTCAACATGTGCCCATTAAAGTCTATCTCAACCTAAGACAATGCTAATTATAATCATAAGCAAACCAACAGCTTTACTTTTACCAGCTATATATCTCAAATCAGTTGTATATTAGGCTAGTTCCTCTTGGTCCATACTAGGTTTAACTGCTTAAAGCATAGTTTCAAAGATCAAACCACGAGTCGAACCGTGTTCAACGGTTAGACCGTGACAACCGCGTTGATCCTTATTTTTAATTTTTCTAATTTAAATGTAAAATTATTTCAACTAAGGTAAAAGTTTAACAAATTATAATTAAAATATTGACTTTTAGAGACAATTATTTCGAACATTTGAAAATAAATAATAATTACAAGAGAGAATTAGGCTCAAAAAAAAACCTAAGACCAATTTTAGTTTGAAGGACATAAGTTTCAAAAATTTTAATCTAAAAGTAAAAGATTATGGGAGTACTGCTAACCCTAATTAGCATAACATGAGATATGCGGGTGCGAATGCGGGTGCAACCCTGTTCTTTAAACCCAACCTTTTCTTTCATTTTGTAACAGCTTGGGCCGAAGCTTGTTTAGCCCATAAGCTTGTATTTAAATACATTCAGTTGTACAACCAGTTGAGTAAATTCATCATTTCATTAAAATCATTTTTTCTGTCTACAAACAACTCAGTTATATCAAAACATAACTGCAATCTGTATTTCAACTTGGTATCAGAGCCGTCATCGCCTAACGGCAAATCATCTGGCTTATTGGATTTGAATTATCATCAGATACAATATCATCATCTGATAATCAGTATACTCATCAGAAATTTTTCATCAACTGAGTATTGATCAGTGCCATACCTGAAGATCAAAGATCTTGGTTGTAACTGATCAGATAAAAGCAAACCAGAAAGAAGTGCATCAGAAAATTCACCATCAGAGTCAAGAAAACCATCAAGAAATCATCAAGAAATCATAAGAAAGCTGTTGCCTGGCCAAGAACTCATCAGTCAATCATCACTTAGGTTCTGCCTGTAGCCAACTTGTATCATTCACTGTCTTGGTTTTCCCAGACTCCGTAAGTATTTCCAATTCATTTGTTGATCATATATCATTTAAGATATCATGGCAGGAGATAATGACAGCTCTGCCACATCAAGCACTTCCTCTAACTCTCGTCAGAATGTCACTGAAAGTCTCATAAGGACTGTGATAAGTCTTCAGAATCAGCTAATCACCGCACATCTTGAAGAAGATAACTATCTTCTATGGATAGTTCAAGTGGAGACAACCATTAGAGGCTATGGTCTTGAAGAGTTTCTTTTTAGCACCGTTACTGTTCTACCCAGATTCATAACTGACCAAGAAAACAAAACTATCAGTAATGATGAATTCATAAAACATCAGAGACAAGACAGTTTAATTTGTTCTTGGTTACTATCATCTATAAGCATAAAGCTACTGCCACAGGTAATAGGAAGCAAGACAACAAATGAGATCTGGTCAACCATAGAGAGAATCTTTAATTTTCAATCTGCTGCCAAGATCATGCATCATAAAAGACAATTACACCGTATCAAAACAGATAATCTAACCATGGGGGAGTATCTGACAAGAATAAAAATATTATGTGACATACTTGAAGCTGTTGGTCACAAAATTCACACCTCTGAGCAAGTATTAATTATATTAAGTGGCTTAAGTGAAGAATATGAAGCTGTAGTGGCTATCATATCATCATAAAGATTGACACCTTTAATTGAGGATGTGCACTCAATTCTTCTTGCTCATGAAGGAAGAATTGAGTACAAGAAATCCAATGAAATAGATATGTCAGCCAATTATGCCTCAAATTCCAAAAACAAAAGCCAGTATAACAACAAATCAGATCAGAATCAACAAAGAAACGATTAGTTCACAAGAGGAAGAGGCAGAGGAAGATGGAGCGACAACAATAAACCAAAGTGTCAGATTTGTGAAAAAATAGGTCACACTGCTGCTAAATACTTCTTCAAATTAAACTTAAACTATGTACCAGGACAGAATGCAAGAAATCATAGGAATGGCAAAGCAAGTGCAAATTTAGCACAACCTCAACAAGATCAAAGTGGGCAGTCAGATTTTTGTAGAAATCAGATTACTAAAGCTGAACACATTCAAGATGAAGCATGGTATCCAGATTCTGGAGCAACCAATCATTTAACGAGCAATCTTGACAACTTTAATCTTGGAAACAAAGAGTATAAAGGTAAATAATCAATTACCATAGGGGATGGTAAGTGTATTAGAATAACTCATACTGGTAAGACTTAAAGGTGCCAGTCAGTTATTCTTGAATAATCTATTAAGAGTTCCAAAGATAAAAAAGAATCTTATCAGTGTCTCTCAGTTTGCAAGAGATAATAACGTTTACTTTGAATTCTTTCCTAAGTACTCTATAGTAAAAGATATTTTGACTAATGAAACTCTTTTGCAGGGTGATGCTGATAAAGGCCTTTACAGATTTAATTTTGTTAACTCCATCAGTACTGTAAAACAGTAGAATAGTTGTAATTTGACTGAGGTGAATCAAACAGAAGAGAATAGGAGTAATTTTGATCTGTGGCACTACACATTGGGGCACCCAAATGCAACTGTTGTTAAACAAGTTCTCAGTGAAAACAAAGTTCCTTTTGAAAATATTTTTGATCCATATATTTGTACTTATTGTCAAATGGGCAAAAGTCATAAATTAGCCTTTAATGATTCTACTACTATGTACTCTAATCCACTTGAATTAGTTGCTGCAGATATTTGGGGTCCTACTCCAGTATGTTCTGACTATGGTTATAAATATTACTTATCTTTTATTGATGCTCACTCTAAATATACTTGGATTTATTTACTGAAAGCTAAGTCTGAAACATGCAATGTAGTGTTGCACTTTATAACCTTAGTTGAAAAACAAATAGGTCATCATGTCAAAATTATGCAAACTGATGGGGGCTCTGAATTCAAGCCACTGATTAAATTTTTTAATAACAAGGGGATAATACATAAGACCACATGTCCTTATACTTCTGAACAAAATGGCTTGATAGAAAGGAAGTATAGACATATAGTGGAACTAGGACTTACACTTTTAGCACAGGCATACCACTAAAATTTTGGCCAGACTCTTTTAATACAGCTGTATACTTAATCAATAGATTGCCAACAAAAGTGCTAAAAGGCGAAAGTCCCATAGAAAAACTATTTGGCACTAAACCTGATTATCATGCATTAAAGCCATTTGGATGTCTACGCTTTCCTAACTTAAGGCAGTACAACGCCAATCAATCAGATTTTAGATCTAAACCATGTACATTCTTGGATTATCCCAACAACCAGAAAGGGTACAAGTGTTTGGACAGTAAGGGAAAATTGTCCATTAGCAGACATATAGTCTTCAATGAACATGTATTCCTTTTTGGCAGCTTAGATATGAAGACATCTAAAAAAGTATACAATCCAAAGGTATCTATACCTTATTTACCTTTATATTCCAAAATCTGGGAAAAGGAGACTGAGAGGACTGCAAGTACTAGCGATTCACAACCTGCTATGCCAGATGAACCAAGTCATGAACCAGTAGATGGATCCAGCTATCCCAATCAGTCTCCCACTTGCACAAATTATCAGGAGCAAAAAAATAGTCAGTCTACAGACATTCAACTGAATCAAAACAGAAGCAATGACAATGAGGCACACACTGAGAATTTACAGGCTAGGTCAGGCCATCCAATGATCACAAGATCTAAGAGTGGCATATTCAAACCAAAAATTTACACTGCTGTCAGAACAACAGAAGAACTAGAAAATTTTGAACAAGCCATAAAGGACAACAATTGAAAACAGCAATGGATGAACAGTACAATGCCCTTATCAAAAATAAAACCAGGGACTTAGTCATTCTTCCAAACAACAAAAACGTTGTTGGCTGCAAGTGGACATACAAATTAAAGAAAAATGCAGATGGGACAATCAGCAGATATAAGGCCAGACTTGTGGTTAAAGGATATACACAGCAATATGGATTTGACTTCAATGAAACTTTTTCTCATGTGGTTAAACTAACTACTATTGGAGTAATTTTCACCGTTGCCTTACATAAACAGTGGAAAATTAGACAGTTGGATGTTAATAATGCATTTCTAAATGGCACACTGCAAGAGAAAATCTTTATGGAACAGCCACAAGGTTACAATCAGAGACAAAATCATGTGTGCAAATTAAACAAGGCAATATATGGTCTGAAGCAGACACCAAGGGTTTGGTTTGAGAAACTAAAGACCACACTTGTTGGATTGGGTTATTAGGTCAACAAAATCTGACAACTCTTTGTTCATTAAAATCAACAAAGAATCTATTATATATATTCTAATTTATGTTGATGACTTATTAATTACAGGGTATGATGAAACAACAATCAGTGAGCTTGTTCAGTATCTAGACAAACAATTTTCTGTCAAAGATCTTGGAAATCCAAATTACTTCTTAGGCATTGAAGTCATCAGAAAGTCAAAGTCAGAAACCATTTTAAGTCAGAGAAAGTATATCAATGAAATACTGTATAAATCAAACATGGCAGAAGCCAAGTCTCAGCCAACACCCATGGTTTGCAATCATCAACTCTCAAAACACAAGGGAGAGCTAATACTTAACATCAAGCAATACAGAAGTGTTGTGGGAGCATTGCAATATGCAACCATAACAAGACATGATATATCATTCAGTGTTAACAAGTTGTCTCAATTCATGCAGGAACCTCTTAATGAGCACTGGAAGGCTATAAAGAGGACACTAAGATATCTGAAGGGAACAACAACCTATGGTCTATCTCTAAAGGCATGCAAAAGACTCAATGTGACAGGATTTTCTGACGCTGACTAGGCAACAGACCATGATGACAGGAAATCAATTTCTGGCTATTGCATGTATATTGGAGACAATCCGGTCTCATGGTGTTCAAAAAAGCAGTCAACCATATCTAGATTCAGCATGGAAGCTGAATATTGAAGCGTGACTGGTGCAATAACAGAAATCATGTGGATTAAATGTTTACTTGGTGAATTAAAGATCAAATCCGATATCAAACCAGTGCTATGGTGTGATAACCAAAGCACAGTTTACATGTCTACTAATCCAGTACTACACGTGAGAACAAAGCACATAGAGATAGACATCTACTTTGTTTGTGAACAGATTCTCAAGGGTCACTTACTCATAAATCACATACCTGAAACTTACCAGAGAGCCGACTTACTTACCAAAGCTCCGACTTACAAAAACTTCATAAGATTCAGAGAGGATTTAAAAGTGAAAGACACCACCAGACATGATTCAGATATAGACCATACCTCTGTCGAATCAGTCACAAACATCAAAGCCTCAACTCAAGGATTGTGTAGAGAAAGAAGCTCTGCCAAATTAGTCTCAAAGGTCAGAGATCCAGATTGATTGCTTCAGCGCTCAGGTTCTCAAACCAGAATCGATCGAGAAAGGAGGCTGCTTTCGCTCAGTTATATTACTCTCATTTTTCTCTCAAAATTTTCATGTCGAAGAAAAGAGCGACATGCCCTAGATTCTGGTTTGAGGGGGAGTAAAAGATTATGAGAGAACGGCCAACCCTAAGTAGCATAACATAGAGATATGCAGGTGTGAATGCGGATGCAACCCTGTTCTTTAAACCCGAACCTTTTCTTTCATTTTGTAACAGTTTGGGCCGAAGCTTGTTTAGCCCATAAGCTTGTATTTAAATACATTCAGCTGTACAACCATTTGAGTAAATTCATCATTTCAATAAAATCATTTTTTATGTCTACAAACAACTCAGATATATCAAAACATAACTGCAATCTGTATTTCAACTCTGATGGACAGCATAATGATATATTTATATAGCATTACATACGTATATATAATTTTGGTTTGGTTTCGTTCCGTTACTGCACTGTTTTGATTTGCTGTGTTACTCTAGCTACACTGGATTATGCTGTACGGTGGTGTTTTGTACCTAGTGATGTAACGTAGTATTTTGCACTCACTCCTATACTAAAGTGTTATGAACCTTCATTGCATTTACATGCTGCTTAGACTTCTTGCTAAATGTATTCAAAATCCATTTCAAGCTATGCTATGCTGCTTTGTCATCTTGCCGAGTCTACCTCTTTTTCTACACTTCCCACTACATGTTGCTTCAGATATGCTTTAGTACACGTTTCCTTTACTAAGCTACCACATGTTCTTCCACGTTATTCTGTGTTGTGCCTACAATATTTTCTTTGTACTTTGAATCGTGCCTTCTTACTACAAACCATATATGTCACCGCATGGTTAATCCACGAGAAATGGTTTCTAGCCGCATCTGCTCTTTCCAATCAGCAGTTGCCTTGACTGATCTCTTTAATTATTAGCATTACTATTGTTTTATCTTTTTTATATTCACATAATGACACACGCACATGAGGGTTCAATGGCACCTCGGACGGTGCAGCACTTATGTTGCTCCTTGATTTCCACCATACAACCCGAATTAAATAATAATGATTTCTCTCTTTTCCCGAATTGTATGGTGGAAATCAAGGGGCAACAGGGGCGCTGAACTGTTTGAGGTGTCATCGAATCCTTCTCATACACACACAGATACATACACACACTTGTATTTAATTATGCATTGTTAAGGAGTTTTTGAAATTTTAAAACTTTGTGTAATACAATATATGTGTAACGCTATATGAATATAGTATTATATATGTATAATGTTATATGAATATTGCTGGTGCGAGATTCTAATACGAGACCACTCAAATCGAAACCCAACAAGCACAGCGGAAGACGGAATCGTGGTAAGAAGTGTAAAAACAACCAATCAATAACTCAATTCCAACCTCAATCAATCCAAAAGCAATCACAATCTCAAACAAGCAATATAGAAATCAAAGCAATAACGAAAAATAAATCACACAACGATTTATAGTGGTTCCACTAACGTTGTATTAGTGTGCATCCACTTTAAGAGAGAGCTTTTATTAATATTGATGAGAAGAGTACAAGAGATTGAATACAATGATCAAATTATAATTAGAATTGAATTTGTGGAGAAGAGAATTGAAGAAAATTAGGTTTTGATAAACCCTAATTTGGTAGAGGCTAATCTCTTGCGGTTGCTTGCACGCATACAGATTTAAGACCTGAGGCTAGCTTATATAGAAGAATAGAAACCCTAGTAAATATTCCAAAATTGCCCCTGCAGATATCACAAATTTTCACCCAAGTCCGTGTGAGAGAAAACA
This sequence comes from Allium cepa, assembly GCA_030765085.1. Classification (NCBI taxonomy): domain Eukaryota; kingdom Viridiplantae; phylum Streptophyta; class Magnoliopsida; order Asparagales; family Amaryllidaceae; genus Allium; species Allium cepa. Next base: position 903,855,241 of record CM060932.1, read on the forward strand.
GACGAAAGTCGTTTTAGACGTCTGACCAGAAGGTCAGACGTCTGGCGTAACCCACTGGAGCGCCTTTGCTCCAGTTCAGACGTCTGACCCATTTGGTTAGACGTCTGACAAAGTGCTCTGGAAGCACTTTTGTCCCAAATCAGACGTCTGAAAAATGGGTCAGACGTTTGAAAATGGGTTCTGTCCCAACTTCGCATTCTTCACCTTTTCTCTTATAACTTCCACCTCCGAACTCCGATTTGCGAACCGTTTCCTCCGTTACGAAGCTACTTCCGACCTCTACAAATCCCCATATAGTGTCGTCAAAATTCAACACTCCACCTAGACACTATATCTATCTTCAATTTCAATGGCACTATACCATCAACGACAACCAATAGTGAAAGTATACATGCAATATTAAGGATCATGTAATATAATATATAAATGCGGAAACTAATAATAGCAGCAAAATAAAAATTAAAGTAAGCACACCAAGAATTTTTATACTAGTTCGAACTTTCTATTCTACGTCCAGTCCCAGAATATCCTCTGGATTTAGACTAAACCCCTCACTTAACCCGGAGGAATAGGTATACCACATCTGAGCAGCCGAACATGAATTTTTTCGCCTCAACAGCCGAAGAGGACTTCAACTTAATACAAATACTTTGTTGACGAATGTGTTTTGAATAACACGGATTGTCTTTTGATAGTACAATTTCCTATAATCAAATCCTCAAGAGTATGTAGTGTATGTGAAGATTTAGAAGGAAGATAATATCGTAGAATCGAAATATATTAATTAATTCAGAGATTCTAGAGATATTGAATGAGAATGAATTTTTTTATTTGCAGAAATAAATAGAGAATAGATTTCAGAAATATAAAGTAGAATCGATGATGGTAGAAGTGATTTGAACATGTTTATATAGTTATAGAATAGCTATAATCTTTCATGAAGAGTTTCAATCAAAAGTTGAGTCTGTATCTCTTGGATTGAGGGACATTCCTTTTCATGAACAATCGCAACTCTTCAGAAAACTAGCCGTCATGTTCAGGTCGGTCGACCGAGAAAACTGGCCGGTCAGCTGAGGTTTAAAACCGTATACAAAACAATGTATATTTGTGCACTTGACACAGAGTCGGTCGACCGAGGTTTCTGGGTCGGTCAGCCGACCTGTTGTCAATTGCACAGTACACACTAATTTATGTATAACTTAATATAAATCAATTTGTGTATGTGTGTGACTACTCGAGGAATGATTTTAACAATATTCTAAGACTCAATACATTAAAATATTCATACTAATCTCTGGATTGTAGTCTTGTCTCCTTTGTAGTGCATAATATACACTTATTCTTTTTTTGTCGCTTTCGTGTAGTATTCTCGTCGTATGATCTCTGAAGCTTGTGTCATGAATCAAAACTCATGAATCAACATTCTTCCCCTTTTTGATTGATGACAATACTTATGTGACGAAGTAGTATATATTGTAATTCTCCCCCTGAATACATGACGACTTTTCTGACTTTTCTGCAAAAATTTGTTAGCTTTCATATATTTCTCCCCCTTTGTCATCCACAAAAAGGAATACTTATTAGATGTATAAAAAATATGGAACATGTAACACAACATAAGAAAACATCGAGTTTTAAATAGTACGTACTCAAAACAAATAGGAATATTAATGATGTTTACTTAGTACACAACATCTAAAAACAGAATACTAGAAATTATGAGATAGCAAGTTGTAAAACAATATGATCACTCCTCATCATCATCGGAATCCCAAAATTCTGGACGGATATTTTCTTCCGGAGGGGCATGTTCCTTACCACGTCTTTGAGCGTTAGAAGTGTGAGTTCCTGATGTACCGGAACTTGTATTCTCCGAAGTGGAAAAAGAGAAGTTTGGCGCTGGCCTTTTTCCGGAAGCAACATAAGAGGCACCGGCTTCGGAAGTACATGATAAGGCATCCCATAAATTCACGCAGAAGCCCTTAATTTTCTTGAAACGACCATCAATTTTTCGTAGCCGGGCATTCAAGGCTAGTTGATTTTGAGCCAAAATATCAATAGCCGCCTCTGTACTAATTCCGGGAGTTAGTCTTTGAATTGAATGTTGGCGTGTTGGATGTTCCGTAACATGAGTTGATGGTTGAGGTGTAGAAAAGCTACGGCGTAGTTGTTCTCGAAGGGTAGTAGTCCATTGGTTAAATGGTATAAATCTAGGAGGTGCATCGGGAAACTTCATTAGTTTTATGGTCCTTGAATCAAAAGAACGAACTTTGGAGGTTTCGAATTCCGGAGCATGTGGGACGAGGCTATTGATCAATTTCATTATGTATATTCTCCATAATAAATATGAAGCATCTTGCCTTGATTAAATGAGAGAAATCCATCCATGAGTAATTGTGTCCAACTGACTTGTGTATTCGAACATATAGCATATAAAGCTTTAAAATTTTCAGGATATACTAAGTGGTAGGAGCCGCCTCTTAGTATAATGGATTTCATCATGAAACGATGAAAAAGTCTAGCTCTAGGTCTAAGTGATGATGTTTGTCTAAAATTCGTAGCATCATCTTCGAAAAATAAATGGCTTATGTGGTCACGACTTGATATATTACAATCTACGTCGTGTAATGAGATTCCATCCGGTCTAGCATCTAAAATGTGGTTAATTCGATCAATGGAAAGGAAAATTGAGATGCCACATACCGATGTCCAAACACAATTTTCAGTGTTTCTAGGAGGGTTGGCAAGATTTAGGTTAGCAAGAAAAAATTTGACCATAATGTGGTTAGTTTTCAAATTATTTTTTCTATGGTCTAGAAAAGTATCGAGCCCATTTTTAGTTGCGGCATTTTCAATATGGTAGGAAACGAAATCATGATAACTTACAAATGATTCTTCAAAGATTTTGGAATCTTGAAGTTGTATCCATCTTTGAAGTGCTACGTCATTGACAAGCCATGAGGCAATTTGAGTATCTACGCGAGTTGATGAAGATGAGCCACCGGTAGTCTTTGATTTCTTCTTTGGAGCCATTGTTTTTGAAGAAAAGATAAAAATTTGAGAAAACTTTAATGGGGACTAGGGTAAAAACTGAAATTGGAAAAGCAAGAGTGAAGAGGTAAGTTGAAAAGGTGAAAGGATGTGTTACTAATATGAGGTAAAAAGAAAAAGCAAACAGCTGTCTACACATTCGGTCGGCCGAAATTACTAGGTCGGCTGACCGACTTGGTTAACTGAGAGTAGCTGAAACTTTCGGGATGGTTTCGGCTGACCGACTCAGGTTCTTCGGTCGGCCGACGCTGTTAGAAATGCACATTTTTTGCTGTTATAAAAAAATGATGGAAATTTAAATTTTATTATCGTTGCATTATATTTATACATATTATTGAAAACAACATATATATATATATATATAAGTTTTTTCCACCGTTCGTTAAAATCTACGTTCCCATGAGTTTGGTGACGGAACATCGTCTATAGGTGACCATCTTGGAGCTATTGGAGTTTGAACAGGATTTGAAGAGGATGAGGCTCTATAAGAAGGTTCAGCAACATCATCTTTTTTTGATGAACAAACTTTCATGGCAATTTTTTCTGGAAAACTTAAACGTTTTGCCGTGACTTTTTGTTCATAGTAGAGTTCCTGTTGCAAAATCATTTGTTGTTGTTGGTAGTGATGTATTTCATCAATTTTTTGTTTGGTGGATGGAGATATTACCATTGTATTCTTCCCTTTTTTCTTTTCAGGTGTATAGCCTGTATGGGATTCATCTCATGGTTTCCACCCGTGTTGGGGGTCTTTATCCGGAGAAGAGAAATCAAGGATACGTTGCGTCATGGGAAAGGTAGGACAGGGGCCATTTTCAGGAATTTGGTCGAAAACATCATCGTCCGGAGATGAGTATGATAGATGGGAGTTTTCAGAATTATAGGGGTCATTGTTTGAAGACATTTTTCAGGTTTTTTTTAAAATTTTCTTAGTATATGTTTTGAAAGATAAGCATAGTATATATAAACATCTGTTTGCTGAAAAAACTAGTGGATATGAACTAATTTTAAATATAATCATAGAAGTTTAACAATAAAACCGTTTGTAAATGTATGATTTATAAGTTTAGAACTACAAATAGTTATTTCTGAAAAACAAAACAAATAAAACAAATTTTAAGGGAAACTAAGACAAGAAACACCCATAGCTCAAGTGGCTATAACACAACATTTATTAAACAAGTTAGAGATCATGAGTTCGAGTTTTGCTTTAGTTAGAAATAAAACAATTTTTGTTTTATTGCTAGTATTATCACAATAAATTATAGATTTTTCAAGATAACAATTAAAATCTTGTAGTGTTTGTTGTATGTATACGACTTGTGCACATGCCAAAGCAGCAGATATATATTCTGTTTCACACGTTGATAAAGAAACACAGTTTTGTTTCTTACTAAACCAAGAGACTAAGGAACGTCCAATGAAATGACACGTTCCACTCGTACTTTTCGATCCGTCCGACTTCCTCCAAAATCAGCATCGCTGTAGGAGACTAATTCAAAAGGACATTCTTTCGGATAGAATAGTCGATATCTTTGGTTTTAGTTAGATAACGAATAATACGTTTAACTGCTCGCATATGTGATTCTTTGCGATTTGCTTGAAATCGAGCATATAAACAAACACTCATCATAATATCGGGTTGACTCGCTGTTAAATATAATAACGATCCAATCATACTACGATATAGTTTTTGATCAACACTTTTGCCTTCTTTGTCTCTGTCGAGATGAATCGTTGTGCTCATCGGAGTTGGTTTGGCAGAAGTGTTTTCCAGACCAAATCGTTTAATTAAATTATAACAATATTTTTCTTGATTAATAAAAATTCCATTTTCAATTTGTTTAATTTGTAATCCAAGAAAATATGACAATTCTCCTATATGAGACATTTCAAATTCATTTGTCATTATAGTTGAAAAATCCTGACATAGTTTTTCATTTGTCGAACCAAAAATGATATCATCAACATATATTTGAATTGTTAAAATATCTTTATTAGTTTTCTTAATAAAAAGTGTTTGATCCACTTTACCAATTTCAAAACCAGATTCTAATAAATAGCTTTTAAGACGATCATACCAAGCACGAGGTGCTTGCTTTAGACCATATAAAGCTTTTTTTTAGTTTATAAACATGATCCGGAAATTTTTCATGATTAAAAAGTGGTGGTTGTTCAATAAAAACATTTTCTTTTATATAACCATTTAAAAAAGCACTTTTAACATCCATTTGATAAAGTTTAAAATTATGAAAACATGCTAAAGCTAATAAGATTCGTATTGCTTCAAGTCGGGCGACTGGAGCAAACGTTTCTTCATAGTCTATTCTCTCTTCTTGATTATATCTTTGTGCAACTAATCTAGCTTTATTCCTAGTTATATTTCCTAGTTCATCTGTTTTATTTTTAAAGACCCATTTAGTACCGATAATTGATTGATCACGTGGTCTAGGAAGACCTTCCCAAACTTCGTTTTGTTCAAATTGATTTAGTTCTTCTTGCATAGCAAGAATCCAGTAGTCATCAGTTGAGACTTCTTTTATATTCTTAGGTTCTATGTTAGAGAGAAAAACTACATGACCAACTTGATTTAATTGATGTTTGGTTTTAACGTTCGTATTTACTTCTCCAATTATATTTTGCACAGGATGATGTCGTAAAATTTTAGGTGGAGATTTTATTATATTAGTAGTAATATTCTCATTTTCAGTAATATCATGATCATTATTGAAAATTTCTTCAGTATTACTATTTTCATTCTGAGTAGCTTCATCATCAGAATCGATAGTAATATTTAGCTTTATATATTTAAAATTTTCGTCAAATAAAACGTGTAAACTTTCTTCAATAATTTGAGTTCGTTTATTAAAAATTCGATAAGCTTTACTTCGTTTCGAATATCCAACGAATATTCCTTCATCGGATTTTGGATCGAATTTGCCTAGTTGATCTTTAGTATTTAAAATAAAACATTTAGAGCCAAAAACTTTAAGATATGAAATATTTGGTTTTCTTCCATTTAGAAGTTCATATGGAGTATTCTTAGTTAACGGTCGAATGGAAACACGATTCAATGCATAACAAGCAGTAGCTACAGCTTCTGTCCAAAAATGTTTTGATAAATTGGTTCCATTTAATAAAGTTCTTGCACATTCTTATAATGTTCTATTTTTTCTTTCTACAACGCCATTTTGTTGTGGTGTTCTAAGAAATGAAAAATTATGGTTAATACCTTTCTTGTTACAAAATTGTTCAAAAACTTCATTTTCAAATTCTCCTTCATGATCACTTCTGATATTTTTAACTTTCAAACTTTTAATATTTTGTATTCTTTTAACAAACAATTTAAAATTATCAAAAGTATCACTTTTATTTTTTAAAAAGAAAGTCCAAGTGTATCTAGAGAAATCATCTACAATAACAAACACATATCTATTATGATTAATAGACTGAACTTGTGTTGGACCAAAAAGATCCATGCGTAAAAGTTCAAGTGGTTGTTCCGTAGAAATTACCCTTTTTGATTTAAAAGAAGATTTTGTTAATTTTCCTAATTTACATGCATCACAAAATAGATTTGTTTTGAATTTTATGTCAGGTAATCCTTTAACTAATTTATTTTTAGCTAATTTGTTGATGGTTTTAAAATTTATGTGACAAAATCTTTTGTGCCAAAGACAAGAATCATTTTCCTTAGCTATTAAACATAAATTTGAATCATTTTTAACGTTCATATTTAAAATATAAATGTTTTTATCTCTTATTCCTTCAAAAATAGTGTTATGATTTTTATCGAAAATATTACATTTATTTTCTAAAAAAGTTATATTAAAACCTTTATCACATAACTGACTAATACTCAATAAATTATGTTTTAAATTTTTGACTAATAAAACATCAGTAATGAGAGGTAAATTAGTGGTACCGTTGCTGCTGACACCGCCTTTACCGATGATATAACCTTTAGAGTTATCTCCAAAAGTGACTGATCCTCCATTTGAGTAGATAATATTTGACAACATTTCTTTGTTTCCAGTCATATGTTTAGAGCAACTGCTGTCTAAAATCCATTTTCCTCTCCTTTTATGTGGTACCTGCAAAAAATTTTTATAAAAAGTTGGTACCAGTTTCTTTTTAGGGTTTTAAGAGTTAGATTTTAGGAAGCCAAACCATGCGGGTTCAGAATTCCCTTTATAAACATAGTTTTTGTTATTATGAACAGTTTCCATGAACATTTTGATATGTTTATTTCTTATTAAAACATTATTTGATTTTGGAATCCATATCTTAATGGTTTTAGTGTTTGACCAAACTGTTTTCTTAATATCCTTTATAATATTATTACTAATTCTACTTTTAGCAAACTTATTTTGTTTCTTAAATCCTAGTCCAGATTTGTTGTTAGTGGATTGAGAATTTTCTAGTATTTTAAAAAGATTCTCTCTTCCTTTGTTGAAATTGGAGATATTGTTAGAGATGTCATCAAATTTTATTTTTAGACTAGATTTTTCTAAATCTAAATCTTTAATTTTAGAATTTAAACCATTATTTTCAAAAAATAAAACATCATTTTTACTTTTCTGAATTTCTAGTTCTTCAGTTATTGAAGAAATTTGAGAAGATAAGTTAGAATTTGATTGTTGGCGAAATTTCAAGTTCTTCTTCTAATATTTTCTTTTCATCTTTCAGCATATCTACTTCTAAGACTGTCCTATCTAATTTTCTTTGTAAATCTTTATTTTTCTTTTTAAGTTGCTTTGCTAAGTCTACTAATTCAGAATTAATTTCAATTAAATCTTCAAATCTAAGATCACTTACATCGTCTGACGAAGCCATGAAGCATACATTTGCTTGCTCATTTTCATTGTCACTTTCATTTTTTGATGAGGATGATGAGTCAGTGTCGTCCCAAGTGACTGAAAAAGCTCTTCGTTTGGTTCTGTCCTTCTTAAAATTGCTCTTTTTACGTTCTGGACAATCCTTCTTTATGTGACCTTTCTTGTGACATTCATAACATTCCATTGCTGAAGATGATGGTTTGTTACTGTTGGTATTGTTGTTGGAATTATTTTTGTTTCCCCTGAATTTAATTCTTTTGAATTTCAGAAACTTTTTGAAATTTTTAGCAATCATTGCCATATCTTCATTTTCTGAGTCGGTACTATCTTTTTCTGCTTGAAGTGCCACATTCTTCTTTTCTTGTGCTATATTTCTCTTTGCCTGCAAATTTACTTCGTAGGACGTTAAATTACTTATCAATTCTTCTGGTTTTAATGTTGACAAATCACTTGCTTCTTCAATGGCTAGGACTTTTCTTTCCCATTCGTCAGTTAAAGAATTTAAGATTTTTGTGACAACATCAAAATCAGTAAATGTTTGTTCTAATGATAGTAGAGCATGATGAATATCCTGAAATCTAGAGTACATATCATTTATAGATTCGTTTGGCCTTATTTTGAAATTTTCAAATTGATTTTTCAACATAGAATTTTTGCTTAATTTAACTTTGTTCGTTCCCTCATGTGTTATCTTAAGTGTTCTCCATATTTCATAACTAGAAGTGCACATGCTAACTCTATTGAATTCATTTTTATCTAATGCACAAAATAGAATATTCATAGCCTTTGCATTTGATGTAGCATCTAGTTTTTGTGTGTTACTTCAAGTTAAGTATTCTCCAGTAGGAGTTGTGTACTCTTTTTGTATAACATTCCAAATATCAAAACCACTAGATCGCATATAGATTCTCATTCTATTTGACCAATAATTATAATTTAAACCATTAAAAAGTGGAGGTTGTGAAGTTGATTGACCCTCTGTGAAACTAGTATTAGTGTTAGTGCTAACATTGTTAGTTTGTGTCGTTGCCATATTACTAGAAATAAATATCAAATAACTTTGTGACGGTTATAGGAAACCTCGCTTTGATACCAAATGAAAGTATACGTGCAGTACTAAGGATCGTTTAATATAATATATAAATGCAGAAACTGACAATAGCAGTACAATAAAAAATTAAAGTAAGCACACCAAGAATTTTTATAATGGTTCGAACTTTCCGTTCTACGTCCAGTCCTAGAACATCCTCTGGATTTAGACTAAACCCCTCACTTAACCCGGAGGAATAGGTATACCACACCTGAGCAGCCGAACAGGAATTTTTCCGCCTCAACAGCCGAAGAGGACTTCAACTTAATACAAATACTTTGTTGACGAGTGTGTTCTGAATAACACGGATTGTCTTTTGATAGTACAATTTCCTATAATCAAACCCTCAAGAGTATGTAGTGTATGTGAAGATTTAGAAGGAAGATAATCTCGTAGAATCGAAATATATAAATTAATTCAGAGATTCTAGAGATATTAAATGAGAATGAATGCTTTTATTTGCAGAAATAAATAGAGAACAGATTTCAGAAATATAAACCAGAATCGATGATGGTAGAAGTGATTTGAACATGTTTATATAGTTGTAGAATAGTTATAATATTTCATGAAGAGTTTCAATCAAAAGTTGTGTTCGTATCTCTTGGATTGAGGGACATTCCTCTTTCATGAACAATCGCAACTCTTCAGAAAACTAGCCGTCATGTTCAGGTCGGTCGACCGAGAAAACTGGCCGGTCAGCTGAGGTTTAAAACCGTATACAAAATAATGTATATCTGTGCACTTGACACAGAGTCGGTCGACCGAGGTTTCTGGTTGGTCAGCCGACCTGTTGTCAATTGCACAGTACACACTAATTTATGTATAACTTAATATAAATCAATTTGTGTATGTGTGTGACTACTTGAGAAATGATTTTAACAATATTCTAAGACTCAATACATTAAAATATTCATACTAATCTCTGGATTGTAGTCTTGTCTCCTTTGTAGTGCATAATATACACTTATTCTCTTTTTGTCACTTTCGTATAGTATTCTCGTCGTATGATCTCTGAAGCTTGTGTCATGAATCAAAACTCATGAATCAACAGATAGCACCAACTATTACTTCTTCTACCTTCAACCAAACATGAATGATTTCCCAATGAGTTCCGGCAAAGCCACCGCCCATTGCACTCCACCAACGAGCTCAGGCAAAGCCCCCGCCTGCTAATGAAATGTTGAAAACATCCAAATCCTAAGCTATCTCATCCAAGACTAGCACTTACCAAGAAGATAGAACCTCAATCTCACACCGATACTCTTTCTCATCTACCACCAAGCTCCTCCCTTAACCGTGCCATCCCGTGGCACCTAGCACTTCTCCAAGCGAATCAAGTTCGAGCAATGCTCGAACTTTTCAACCGGCAATGCCTTAGTGAACATATCCACTGTGTTATCCTTTATGTGCACTTTCCGAAGATATACTTGCTTATCTTCATCCATGACTACTAGAAATGACTCTTTCACCTCAATATGCTTAGTCCGTGAGCTAAACGTCAAATTCTCTGCCAAGTGAATAACACTCTGGCTATCACATCGAACATTAATACTATCATGCCCGAATCCCAAGTCACACAATAATCGCTTCAAATAGAGTGCCTCCATTGCCGCCTCCACTGCGGCTATCAACTCTGCCTCCGTAGTGGATAAAGCAACTACGGTCTGCAATGTAGATCTCCAACTTATGGTTGTACCCTCAAGTGTGAAGGCGTATCCGAAATTTGATTTTCTTCGATCTCTATCACCGGCGTAGCCCGAATCACAATAACCAGCCAACTTGCAATCCATCGCCTTACTACCATAAAAAACAAGACCATAAGATGATGTGCATCTGAGATATCTCAATATAAGCTTCACAGCTTCTCAATGCGATTTTCACGGATTAGCCATGTATCGACTAACCATCCCGACGGCATTTGCAATATCGGGCCTTGTACACACCATATCATACATTAGACTTCCAACCGCACTAGTATATGACACATTTGCCATATAAGTCATGTCTTCCTCCAAGATATGTGATCTTTTACTCGAAAGCTTCGTATGCAAATGTAAAGGTGTATTTGACGCCTTTGCATTCTCCATGCTAAACCAGCAAAGCACTTTCTCAATATACTCCTTTTGTGTTAGTTTCAACTCAAAATGCTTTCGATCTCTTGCAATTTCCATGCCCAGTATCCTTCTTGCTTCTCCAAGATCCTTCATTTTGAACTCCGATTTCAAACTCAGTTTTAGATTGTTGATTTCATTCTTATCCTTATAAGCAATGAGCATGTCGTCCACATACAAGAGTAAATACACCCAACAATCATTTTTCAACTTCTTGAAATAAGCACAAGCATCTTTGATGCTTCTCTCAAAACCATTTTCAAGCATGAAATGATCAAACCTCTTGTACCATTGTCTAGGTGATTGTTTTAAACCATATAGCGATTTCTTCAACTTGCAAACCAAATTTGACTTACCATCCACAACAAAACCTTCCGGTTGCTCCATGTAGATGTCTTCATCCAAGTTCCCATGCAAGAAGGCGGTCTTCACATCAAGTTGCTCCAACCCCAAGTCGTGAATAGCAACAACAGCAAGTAATATCCGGATAGAAGTATGGCGCACAACCGGTGCGAATATCTCATCATACTCCTTTCCCTTCCTTTGTGCAAACCCCTTAGCCACTAGCCTAGCTTTGTATCTTACATCGTCCTTCACCTTGTATATCCATCTGCACCCAATAGCACGATTTTCTTTTGAAAGTGGAACCAAATCCCAAGTATGATTCTTCAACAATGATTGCATATCTTCCTCCATGGCATAAATCCATTTCGAGCTATCACTCGACTTCACGACATCGTCAAGGTCCCTCGGCTCATATTGGACTACATGAAGAGCATGGTCCAAATTATCATAAAAGCTAAGATAGTTCCAATCACCATATCTTTCGGGTGGTCTTATAGTACGACGACCAACCCTGAGTAGCAATACCATCACCCAAACTCTCTTCGGCTCCACCTTGAACCGAATCTTCTTTAGAATCATGTACATTACTAACACTACTAGAAGCACCCTGCAGACTATGTGATGTAACATCAACCGCTACTTCCTCACAAGCATCTCCTACTACTATACTCTCTCTATTCCTTGGACGAAATGTGTAAATAATTTTCTTCTCCTTTGATTCATCATGAACCAAATCCGAAACATCCGATGAGCTCACTTTCTCCTTGAACGTCGCCGACTCATCAAAAGTAACATGACGAGAATTCACTACTTTCTTCATTTCCTGATTCCAAATCCGATAGCATTTTACACCGTTCGTATAGCCCAAGCAAAATCCCCTTGAAAGCTCTTGGTTCAAGCTTATCATTTCCCGCATCATGCACATAAACCGGACTGCCACACACGAATATAACTCAAGTCAATGCTCTTTCCCTTCCACACTTCCTCCGAAATTTTGTTACCAATAGCTGAGCACAGAATTCGATTAATAATGTGCACTGCGGTTGACAAAGCTTCAGCCCAAAATCCCTTCGCCAAACCCGATGTCAATCTCAAGCATCGAACTTTCTCAAGTAGAGTATTATTCATTCTCTCCGCAACACCATTTGATTGCGGATCTCCAGGTGTAGTAAAATGCCTCCGAATACCATGATGCTTGCAATACTCTAGAAATTCTCCGAAAACATACTCTCCCCCATTGTCAGACGTTAGAACCTTCAAAGACTTACCACTCTCATTCTCAACAAAAGCTTTCCACGCTTTGAACTTTGCAAATGCCTCCGACTTGGCCTTCATTACATACACCCAAACTTTCCGAGAAAAGTCATCTATAAAAGAAATATAATAGCGAGCTCCACCTAAAGAAGTTACAGGTGTCGGTCCCCAAACATCTGTGTGAATACTCAAGAACCCTTCTTGAATCATGATTTCCCTCACTGAATGAAACTTTAGTTTGCTTCCCCATGACGCATTCTTCGTAAAACTCTAACTTATCCATCGATCATCTCTCTCTTCCGAAGAACATCTAAACTCCTCCCCGAGACATGGCCCAATCTCAAATGCCACAGTCTAGTCGCATCCAAGCCACGAGAACTATCAACTCCTATACAAGTTTCACCTTCTACAGTCACTACTTGAAGCAAATAAATACCATGAGTCTTTGCACCCTTCATCACCACAAGCGCACCCTTCGAAATCCGCAAGCTATCACTCTCAATAGTGATATTACAACCTAAAGAATCCAGCTTCCCCAAAAAGATAAGAGACTTCCTAAGTCCCGAAACATAGCGCACATTAGTGAGAGTACGAATCACTCCGTCAAACATCCGAATTTGCACGGAACCAATGCCTTTCGACTTGCAAATAGCACCATTTTCCATAACAATTGAATTTCCTTCTTTGTAGATGTAAGAAGAAAAATAATTTCTATTTGGCGTCATATGATAAGACGCCCCAGAATCGAGCACCCAATCGCTACTTGAAATATCTGATGCTACCGCCGACAAAACATCTACTTCTTCCTCACCAACTGTGCTCTCCACCGCTACTGATGAAGATGTTACTTCCTTTTTTGCTTTCTCCTTGTCCGGACACTCATTCTTCCAATGACCGTGATTCCTACAAATATAGCATTTGCCTTTTTTTCCTTCGACTTTCCTCTCCAACCGGGGTTCCTAGATTTAGAATGCCTCCGGTTCTCCTTCTTCACATACCTCTCCTTCTCCACAAATAAACCATGACCATTACTAGCACCACTCCTTCCATCACCTAACTCTTTCATTTGATCCCGCTCGTTAAGAAGACCCGTCTTGACATCATCAAGAGTCAATGTATCCCGACTATAGATCAAACTATTTGAGAAACCTGTATAGCGATCTGGTAATGAACACAACAATATCATTGCCTTTTGCTCTTCCTCAATCTTCAAATCTACTGTCTTCATCTTCATTAGCAAATCATCAAAAATGTTTAAGTGCGCCTTTAACGAAGTACCTTCCTTCATCTTGTAGGTGAAGAACGTTCGCAACAAGATCAAACGATTTATCAGTGACTTCTTCATATATAATTCCTCCAACTTGTCCCAAATACCCTTAGCGGTTGTCTCACCACTAATTTCAGAGATAACATTCTCTCCAATAGTAAGTTGAAGTGTAGTGAATGCCCACTCTTCCATCTCTTCTGTCTCAACATCTGAGATGTCCGCTGGCAACAAATGTGTGTCAAACACTACCCGATGCACCCGATTCCTCCTTAGAACCGCTTTCATCTTCCATTGCCCTTTTTCAAAATCATTATCGCCATTCCACTTGTCTATTACCAATTGTGATCCTGAAGCTGCGTACGATCCACGTACATAAGGAGCTACACCACTTTGATTACCCAGTGAGGAACTACTAGAGTTACTACTTAATTCAGACATTTCTACAACCACCTACCAACACCAATGCTCTGATACTAAATGTTGGTGTGGGATTCCAACACGAGGCCACTCAAATCGAAACCCCATAAGCACGGCGGAAGACGGAATCGTGGTAAGAAGTGTAAAAACAACCAATCAACAACTCAATTCCAATCTCAATCAATCCAAAAGCAATCATAATCCCAAACAAGCAATATAGAAATCAAAGCAATAACGAAAAATAAATCACACAGCGATTTATAGTGGTTCCACTAATGTTGTGTTAGTGTACATCCACTTTAAGAGAGGGCTTTTATTAATATTGATGAGAAGAGTACAAGAGATTGAATACAATGATCAAATTCTAATTAGAATTGAATTTGTGGAGAAGAGAATTGAAGAAAATTAGGTTTTGATAAACCCTAATTTAGTGGAGGCTAATCTCTTGCGGTTGCTTGCACGCATACAAATCTGAGACCTGAGGCTAGCTTATATAGGAGAATAGAAACCCTAGACAACATTTCAAAATTGCCCCTGCAGATATCACAAATTTTCACCCAATTCCGTGTGAGAGAAAACAGACGAAAGCCGTTTCAGATATCTGACCAGAAGGTCAGACGTCTGGCGTAACCCACTCGAGCGCCTTTGCTCCAGTTCAGACGTCTGACCCATTTGGTCAGACGTCTGACAGAGTGCTTTGGAAGCACTCTTGTCCCAAATCAGATATCTAAAAAATGGGTCAGACATCTGAAAATGTGTTCTGTCTCAACTTCGCATTTTTCACCTTTCTCTTATAACTTTCACCTCCGAACTCCGATTTGCGAACCGTTTCCTCCATTACGAAGCTACTTCCGACCTCTACAGATCCCTATATAGTGTCGCCAAAATTCAATAAATATATTATTTTATTGTCCTTCAAACTAAATTTTGAAACTTATGTTTTTCACATTGAAATTGATCTCAGCTTTTTCCCGCTGACTGATCTCCTCGTATCACAAAAAATTTATACCAATTTTTTAGTGCATAAGTGTAATTTTCCTAACTTTTTAAGTTAAAAAGATTCAGTTCAACAAATATTAATAAAATATACACTATTCCAAAATTGATAAGTTAATTCAACTATTTGGTGGCTAAGATTATGAAATTATTTGTTAAATAAATTAGTGAAAAACATGAATAACGAAGCGATGGTTCATTTTCTCAAATTTGAAGAACCACGTGGTTTAAAAATGCTGTTCTATAGGTTTTTTCAGGGTTTTGAGGTTGGACCGTTAGTTCATGGATGCAATGTTATTCTATTTTTATAACCATAGCGCTTCACGGTTGAAATTTAACCGTGATCGAACTGTGGTTGGGTCAGGTCTTTAAAGACACTTGGTTTAATGTGAACAATCATTAGGGATATATGTGTGTGTGTGTGTGTGTGTGTGTGTGTGTGTGTGTGTGTGTGTGTGTGTGTGTGCAGGTGACAAGTAATGAAACTCCCAGGAGTTCTGCCAATCTTTGTTTCACGTATATTTAGAACCTGAAATTTAAAAGTAAAAATCAATAAGAGGTGGTGGAAATTCTTATAAAGCACCCATAAGCTCATTAAGTGTAAGGGCCATATGATATTAATAAAAAGCACTCTGTGCACATCTCTGCTTATTCTACCTGGTCTCTGAAAGGAACGCCAAACCAACATCTTTTAAAGTAAATCGCTCCTTAAAAATTTTAAGGAATAAGCTTTCTCTATCAGACGGAATAATCCAACACGTTTATATCCCATGCAACAACACATTGATAACTTCTTCTATTGAAAAGAAATATACTGTTTATGGAGTCTAATTGGACTAGCGATGTTAGATGTCTAGGGAACCTTAAAACATATGCCACATCTTTCAAAGTGCAAACAACTCCATAGATATTTTGATCTATGCTGTTTTTTTAATAACCTCTTACATTTTTATTTTTTCATCACTTCAAACAATGAATTTGTTGACCTTTAGAAACATATCTACCTTTTGTTTTCTAAAGCATATGCGATGAAAACAACCGCTATAAATTATCCAGTCATTTTGAGAAATAATGTTACCTTTTGAAGATTGTGAATATTGTCTATCAACAAGCAATTCGGCTTTACGTAGAATTATTTGCTCCTCCTTTATTTTCGGATTTAGAAGTGTTATATTCACTAAAACTTTTTGGTAGCATATGTAAAATTATTTGCTCCTTTAATAGCTGAGTTGATTCCAAATATTTCCATCTTTACAGTACGATGTACAATGATTATAACGATATTCTCATATGAATCGGGAAGCATAGTAAGAAGTAATATGGTTTTAGTGCAGGTATGGCAACAAATTATTTCAGTGGAATAAAACTGAACCATAACTTTTTCTTTGTATCCTTGTACAGTATCAAAAATAATTATAAAAATTTAAGAAAACAGAGAGAGTTTTATACAGAGCAAATGATGTTGATTCATATAAATTTGACTTTTTTCTAAGGATGTACTACTGCCGAACGCAGCATGGATAACTCAGCATGGGAAAAAGCCTCGAGATTCTTACAAATCACAAAAGGGAGCACACCTGCTGCACTTCACTCTATTCTGGTACATGCTTTCTAAAACAATGCAATAATCAATTGTTTACGAAGCATGAACCTTAAGTTAATCATATCTGTAAGCTTAATATTTAGAATTAGTTTATAAAATGTTTGATTTCTGATGAAGTAGTTCTTTCTCCTGTATGGTTTCGATATATATCTCATAATGGTTTATGTGTGCGTGACTAGTATGCCTGTTTACTTTTTTGTTGTTGGTATAGTTACTCCCATATTTTGTGCATTGGTAAGGGCTATTTTCTGTTTTCAGTAGCGACTTTTAATTTATTTTGCTGCTGCTCAGTGCTCTTAAATATAATATTACAGGTCAGTAGAAATTTAGAAATCAAGTAAAACTAGCAATGAGCTGTTATTTAAGTAACATTCAAAGAGATACACGATCTTTCAGTACAACGTTTAACGTATAGTGAATGAGAAATGATAATTTATTTTCTTGAGTCTATACGTTATCTTTACGCGATATTATAATGATAATCCCATAGTTATTTCTTGAACCATTGATTATACCAAATCAGTCATCTATAAGATATCCGAAAAGCAGGGAAAAAACTTGGTGACATTATTAGTGCTTCTCCTCAAGTAATTAAATTGTGATTCCGTGATAAGTCTAAACTCTGAAAGTTCCCTTAGCAAAAATTCTGTCCTTTAAATCACTCGGTTTCGTTTACACATTTTACATTTTGATACAGCTCCGTACTCCAACTGGAACAGCTTCAACCCATAAATTTGCAACCAAAACATCAGACCTCCCTGCCCAAGAAGGAGAAAGAGTGACAATATCACTGGCGGCCCAAGCAAACATGTACCGTGAGATAGGACCCTTAAAACTCAGTTCAAGAACTCCTGACATGGCTTCTGGTCAACCCATGAGTATCACAAACCATGCAAATGGACAAGTGTCTCAACTGCTTCAAGCACCCATGGAAGACGAAGGGTTCTCCTTGTTTAACCCTTCCATGCTTATACCTGCTCTCACATTATTGGCTGCAGCTGATGCTGCTTCCGGAATTGTTGATCCTGGTCTTCCTAGACTTATATCGGTGGCTGCTGTTGCTTCAGTTACTTTTGGAACTGCCTTGAATGCTTTGGTTCTTCCAGAAGTGAGAAAGGTTTGGACAATTTATTATATTTTCCTTATACAGCCTCTTTACAGCTAAGATAAGAAGTACTTACACTTCTATCAAACTAGCTTTTGTGTTTACAATAGTAAAAAGGACTAATTTATTAGACAAAGCATTTGCTTACAGCAAAGTTTGACTTTTTTGACACAAAAGTTGTAGCCTCATCGAAACCTATCAAAGAACCCTTCATGGGAAACTCGACACGGGGAAAAAGAGTGCGACGTATATTGTGTAACACAGAGAGGGAAAATGTCTTTCTTCGATGGCTCCTAAAAATTGTACAAAAAGTGACGTGCACAAAAGTAATGCAAAAGAATACAGAAAGTACATACACACGAGTATCAAAGTTTGTTTAAAACTTTAATACACACATAGACGAGGAGTAGTGTAATGCTCTAGGAGAACCTGCAAGGCATATGCTAGAAACTATTTATGTGTGCTTATCTTAGTGGAAAAAACCTGAAGTTTTTAAAAGTCATCTATTATTGCACATCCGAACTGGCTCATTTTTGTTTGTAAAAATTAAAAACTAAAAATACTTATAAGTCTACCCAAAGTGGCTTTGAGTTAGTGCAATGCCCTTTCAGGCATTATATTTTTCTGTATGATTTCAGCTTCCACAGCGGAGAGTAGATGCAGTTGCAATAAAGCAACAGCTTCTGTCACAATATGATCTTCTGCAAACTCGTATACAAGAACTAAGACAAGCTTCTGAAAAAGAGGTCTCTCTACTATGCAAAATTATTACTATGTTATAGAAGATAAATTCAGCGTCTAGTATTCTACTAACTAGCACTTTTATATGTGATAGACACGTAAATGTTATAGAATTTTGTTTACTCAATAATTTAAAGGTTTGGATGTTGGCTCGAATGTGCCAATTAGAGAAAAAAATCTTAGCCGTGGGAGAACCATCGTATCGGTAATGTACATTTAACTTCTCCATGGTAGTTTACAATCTACAAAGAAGGATTGTATAGCATCTGAAGCCTCAATGTGTAAAGACGTCATAATTTTTTTGTAGTGCAAGAAGAGGTCGTGTCATAAAGGTGCGTGAAAGCTTGGAAAATTCCCTCTTTGCTAGAATTGAACTTATAGAAAGCTATGCAAAAGTAAGATTTATGAGAAAATATATAAAAAGAGCAACCTCCTTCAAATCATGTGTTGTGTTTGAATGTTTTTTAAGTACATTTTATGTTTACTTTCTCTTAGATATCTTCGATGATTGAAATTGAAGTGGAGATGGACTCTGACGTTCTTGCTGCAGAAGCAGTTAGTAATGCGGTAAAAATTTATATAACACATTTGTGGAAATGATTACAGGAATTAAATGGGTTTCGGTGATAGTTAGTAATACATCTTTAATTTGCATATGTGTGTGTGTGTGTGTGTGTATATATATATATACATATATATATATACATATACATATACACATACACATATATACATATACATATATATACATATATATATTATTGTTATAGGAAAGCATAGCTGAGCAAATACAGCAGATGATGGAAATAGAAAATCTTGAAGAGGTAAGTCTAATTTGAGTTCTAATCTTGGAGGAAAAAGAAAAAAAACAATAAAAAACACGTTTTTTTGTTTTTGTTTTGTTGTGTGTATGTTTTCTGACAAAATGCTGTAAATTAAATAGAGATGGCGTATACAAGCAGAGGCGAACGATGAAGTTGAAAGGCTACTTAGTTCACAATCAACTTCTGCTGAACATATAGCTGGTACTTGCTACTAGACTTGTTTATACAAGTTGTGTTAGATACTTATTGCTGGAGTTGGAAGAAATTTAAGTCATGATTCTTGTTTAAAAAACCTACTTGAGTTGTAACTAAACTTGAGAAAATTTTCATACCAGTGGAAATAGACATGGCTAGAAATTACCGCCAATGGACTAAAATTGTTGTTAATCCTAGAGGTACCCGTTTTAGGATTTAAACAATGTTTTAAAGCTCCTTTAATGTTAATATATAACTTTTTCATCCTAAATGGGTTAAGTCCCCAATTTGTGTTATAAGTAACTACTACAATCACTGTCCTTTGTACACATTTTCATCATCATTATGGTTAATGATAGTTTGATGTTAATTTATGGAAAAAAAAATTACACTTGCAGGAGTGGATTGATTATGTTTGAAAAGAGGCCAGTTAAAATGCAGCATTGGGAAGATGTATTGACGTGAAAGTGCACGTATACGGATTTACTCAGCTTTAGGGGAAAAGAAGGATATTACAGCTTCGCATCTAAGAGTAACTTGCCCACATAGTTTATTAATTAATTTAGTAAACCCGTGTATTATTTGCATCTAAGCATATGGGAAAAAAAAAGTGATATTTTGAAAAGAATAAAGCTACGGTGATTATATAAAAAGTTTGTCAAATTACGAGATGGAGAAAAAATATATCTGCTTCTGAAATTAAAGAGGCGTCCCTAAGTTTTACTCTGATTTTGTCATTTTACCCTAAATTATTTAAAGTAGCGTAATTATTTGGAAAATATGGGGTCTGTACTTGTATTTTATTTGAAATTTTAAGAAGATTCTAGCGTGAGAAAATATGCCTATCATTACGTTAAAAACTACAAATATTTGAAGAAAAAGTGTAAATGTTTGAATTGAAAAATGCAAATTTCTATGTGTAATAACTAGAGAATGTTTCGTGAAACTTCTTTTTGAAATGGAACGAAAGCGAAGTAAGTACGAAAATCAGTGTACTTCTCTAATTTCCACTAAAAAAGATAAATTTTAAAGTAGTATGTATATTGAAAAAAAAAAGCACTATGCAAACCAACCCCTTCAAATAACCTGAGAAACAAAAGATATTTTAATGAGCAGCGGTTAGAAGTGTTTGCTGATTGGTTCCTACATTACAAGGTATGTTTTTAACGAGTGTATTATTATGACATCAAGAAAATCTCTTGTACTATTGACATCCAAAAAGTTCTCTTCTGTCTTCCATAACCGTTAGCCACAAAGTCTGGTTATATGCTTATTCTTACCGTGTATTATTTTGTTTTATCACATAGACAAAATACTCAATTTTATTGTTAGGTTGTTTATTACCATAAGCCGGTAAAAAACCGTTAATGAACGTAGAGCAAAATCAAAAGCTATGAACATATGACAGGGAATGACCGCCACAAAGCAAACATACACGAGTGTTTTGGACTTAATGAAGAAGTAGAATGTATTTATCAAAAATTTAATGGTAGTCAAAAAACACTTTTAAAAGCGTCAGTAGCAGCCCACTTCAGTAATTACACATTGTATGAGCTCACAGAGTATTAAATAAACGTAGTAATCATTCTTCTAATACAGGCCGCAAACGTATAGAGAATGCTTATATCAACTTAAACATCATGACTGTTACTTGAAAGAGGACGGGAAAATAATAATTAATATGATATAAAAGAAAATTCTATACAGTACAAAACAACAGCCGTTTTTGATGAACATTGGTGTAAAATGCAATCTTTTCATTGTTCTTGGGAACGGTTGGTCAGATTCCCATGATAGCGTCAAAATATAGCACATAAAACACAGGCTTTGTATAAAAAGGTATAAAAACTCAAGTCCTAGAGAAAGAATCTTCCTCGTGAGTATGACTTGATAAATTATTCTGGCTCTCGAGGGGCATGTATTGAGACATAATAGCTCTGATTTCTGAATCCATGTAAGACTGCAACCACATGATTAAAATTGATATTAAATAAAGTCACATATATAGTAATATAAAGAACAGCAGCATATGCAAAATATATGATATGCAGACAGCTTACCCTTAATCTATACTTGTAAACAATATATGCCCCAGTACCAGCAATGGCCAAGGCAATTACAATAGCCCAAACAGCAGCAGATGTTGCCTTTGCCTCAATTGCTCTTTTACCTGCAATGACCATTCAAATAAATAAAATATAATTTATTTTTATTTAGAAAAAATACGGACGAAAAATAATGATTGATATATGATTAACAGCAAATAAAACTTACTTATGCAACTGTCATGTTCCTTGAAGTATAACCGATCCCCGCTGCACTTGCAATGGTAATCTCCCCATGTGTTTTTGCAATTACATTCTGGGCATTGACAAGCTGTCTTTTCCTTGCATTCATCGATATCTGATTCGCATGTAAAAGCAATGATCTTAATATGATATAATTACTAGCAAATACATATATGTTAGTACAAAAAAACCTTTTTCAAATCCCAGAACCATCAAATTTGTAGGTCTAAGATGGTATATGCAATAAATAATATGAATATTCATACATGCACGATTTTGATACCTTCACAACTTTTTATACCATCACCTCTGAGCCCAGGAGGACATTTGCATTTATCCTTTCCAACTTCCTGCACACAGCGTAAGTTATGTCCATCGTGACATTTACAGGTAAACCAATAAATTATGCACAAAACCTGATAATTTTTTACCTACTTTAAAACTAACCTGACATGCAGAATAGTTACGTCCATCGTGACTACCATGCCAACATCCACCATTATTAATTTTACACCTTCCAGGACCATTTGCTGAAGAAGAAAAAAAAATTAAAATAATAAGCGCACAAACAGGGAAGCAACAGCTCCAGAAGGCAGAACAAATACAGTTAAAAAAGGTTAGATAAGTTATTCTAATTTAATTTAAATGTATCAAACAAAATAAACAATGCTCTGTTGAGAAAGATTCTGGGTATTTGCTAAAATATAACAGTGCATCTTTGAGTTCATATTTCCCTACTTCAATAAGCATAGCCTTTTGCATCGTAATTACCACACCATTTGCCAAATTCGTTCAGATGTATGTGACTGTAAGCTAACATCATTTATAACTTAAAGTCAACGCTTGGACGACTATTAAATGACAAAATAGATTTACACGTTTCACTAAAACCAAAAACATTAATAAGAGATTACCTTCACAACTATTGTAGCCATCTCCCTTAAATTGCACACCATTAAACAATGGACATTCACAAACTCTACCCCGAAAAGTGTCCTGCAACATAGTAAAATCCATTAACCCGAGATAGGGAAAACAAACTTCACATATTACCTAAAAAATTCAAGAGTCTCCTATCTGATACCTTGCAAGCAGTAATGTTGGCAGATTTATCTTGCCAGCATCCACCATTATCATGCAGACATTCATTAGTTTGTATATCTGTATCATGTTTATCATTTGCTTAAATACATTCATAAAACAAAATCATGATAAAGGATTGTATTCATTTATAACAGCTCACCATTACTTAAACAAGGAGCTGGTTCAGTAGTTTCCTTAAAGCCAGAACAGATTGCTTTTAAGACGGCTTTTTTCTCCAATCTCCCTGCGTCAAATATATTAATATGGAATGGCTAATGGTGAATTGATGACAAAAAAATTGTCATGGAAACGAACCTCGATATTGGTGATCGTTTACAACGAGAGTAGGTAATATGGTGACATCACTTCTGGAGCCTTTCCCTATCTATATGTAAAATATAATGATTTTAAAAATTCAACATATAATAATTCTAACTAAGCAGTTAATCAGAATAAGAATGTAACCTGAGCTTCCTGCTCCTGTTTCAAGACAGGGTTTACAGTATCTGCATCTGGATTTCCCATGCATTCTTCAATTTTTTTAGCATCAAGGTCTGCCGAAGGAAAATAATAATAATAATAATAATAATAATAAATGGAAAGATGTTGATAATCTGTTTTTATAGTGACTCAAGCTATATACCTACCTAAGGATTTGATCACAGTATCAGCACACACTTTATTATATTTCTTCTCTTTCATAGGACACCTTATCGAAAAATCAGTTACATAATCCCACCAAACCCAAGGTCTTTTATTTTCATTTGCAACTTTAAAAACACACAGCTGTCTCAAATTTTCTAGGACTACATCTTTTCCTTCATATCCAGTACTAAAATCTTGTTCTGGGTCAGGTGCACAATATCTCCCATGATTTATACATTGAGATTTGCACTGTTTGCTGACAACAAATGATTCAGGACAGTACCAAGTTATATAGTGAGGTGTGAACTGACTATAACCGCCTTTTTCGAGTATTTGGGCCACACCTTTAAATTCTCTTACAAACTCCAGTAGCATGTCACATTTTGCACCACACTCGTCATTGCTGTTAGTCCATAGTTCATACTCTACTCGTTCATCAGGATGGGGCACAGATTCTCTCCAGTCAAGATTAATGTTGACCATTTCGCCACCACTGATTGCCTCTTTCAATTGTTGACCAAACTTTTTATCAATAAGTGCGGAAGGAATAGTTATGTTTTGAATGTATTTTTCTGCTGCCCCGTCATCTTTAGGTAGATCCATGGTTAATAAAGCTTCGTTGGTGTTATCTACAATTAAAACTGCCGAAGCCCCAGCGTTCTGTGCGTTCCATACTTTCTTAGTGAAAATACAACCTGAAATGAACATACAATTCAAAATATATAGAATAAGCACAACGCAAATATATATTTACCCAACCCTCTGTTGTGATTGAAAATTGCTAATGCAATAGCGTCTTAGTGTAATATATCTCTACTATAGATAATTGAATTTGAAACACAAATTTTTTGAACCTGCTCGTGGCATCTCCATCCCTCTTTGTGGCTCTCCCTCACCATCCTTAACCCTAATTCTAGCTCTAACATTTAAGTGCACCAAAGGGAAAAAAAACATCTGCCATTAAGCTTAATGGTTTGAGATTGGAATCCATACAAGCATAACAAGGTAACAATGGAATTTCGTTTATGATCACAACTAAAACATTGAATACTTACACCATGCATCTTCTTTTAGAAATGTCAAAATTATTCATAGATGAATCTACCTCCACCCACCCGCGTTGTTGCTAGACTAAAGTGAAAAGAAAGACATCTAAATTATTTTTTGTTACAAGCTATGAAGAATAGTTCAGAATAAAGAAATTAATAGGAGTAAAACTGAAAGAAACAGAAGTTGAAATGAGCAAAAATATGAGTAGAGAAGGAGATGAACGATGAAGGTTTTGAGAAGGCTCGAGCTTTAATTTCATGGAGGACGACGTGATCTGATGTTTTCTATTTAAAAATGTAGATCAACATATATCTGTATCTTAGCATTAATTAAACTACAAACCTAACTAAAATGCAAACATTTGTGCTCGCAAATAGTCTTAGACGTTACAGAAGGTTAACAAGCCAAAATGTTTTAAAAAGATATAAATTAATTAAACATTTAAGTTGGATTTTACATTCAAAATTGTGCAACGCTTCTTTTCCCGACATCACATGAATAAATGTGCATGTTGAATATCCTGGATAAAAATATATGAAAATATACATCCACATTGCATATGTCAGTGTATACGATAACCCTAACAATTCATCAAGAATATCACCAATGAAAATTGTTTTGAAGTAAACAACACCATGCAGACGCAGGCTGCAATGCTAGTCATATAACATGATTGCCCCAATGTGTCTAAAGTGGAATAAAAACTTAAATTATAGGCATAAGCTAACATGAGAGAGAAAATAAACAAAAGCTAGTGAATAGAACTATACTTCAGAATATGGAAAGTTTCAAAATTGCAATGATTTACATACTTGTTTACGTTCTACATAAAATGAAATATATGTTCTGCAAATATTTACCAGCAGAGAAATGCAAACACATAGCTAAAACAAACACGTCTTGCTGAAATCAAACCAGAAGCTCTAAAAACTAATGTTTTTATATTATCCAGTATCACATTAGCCATTTTACAGATTTTCCTCTACCCATACAATAAAATAAATCTCATGGGACTGACATTTGTGATCACAGATGCATTTTCTTATACTAAATCTTGATTCTAGGCTCATGCAACAGCTTCCCTACATTTAGACTTTTCATATAACAGAAGCAAACATTTAGCAATAGCATATTTTTCACTGAAGTAAGTTGCATATACATACTACATTAGCTTATGAAGGCTGGTCGACTAGGCATTGCACATATATAACTTACATTGCATGGATGGTATGGGATTATAACTGTTACCACTGCTCTGGAACAATCTCTAGAGTAGCAATTGATTGAAATCCAAATCAAAAAATAACAGTAAATCAATAGCCTGGAAGAAATATATTTAAGGAAAAATATTACCTCCGCGATCAACAAGTACAAAATTAGGCATCGCCCCAGCTTTGGC
This sequence comes from Allium cepa, assembly GCA_030765085.1. NCBI lineage: Eukaryota > Viridiplantae > Streptophyta > Magnoliopsida > Asparagales > Amaryllidaceae > Allium > Allium cepa. Next base: position 903,881,540 of record CM060932.1, read on the forward strand.
TTTGAATGCAACGTCATTGCTAAACTTCTCGCAGCCATTCGAATTCTTCTTCGGATAAATTACGGTTCCCGCCAAGCTGCCGCCGTACTGAGGTATTCCAAAGTTGGCGATGGCGCTATCGTGATTTCCTCTCAATCTGATAGGCGACGTCACCATCAGGCTGTTCTTTTCTACTACGAATCGTGATGAAATTGTTGGAAATAGAAGAAACAGAAGAGAAAATGTCAGGGCTGTCCGATTAAATTTTGCCATTTTCAAAATTAAACGATTAATGGCTTCTTTTTTTAGTTTGGGGGGAAAGGTAGAGAGTTGGGGTTTTTAGTGTTTGTGAAACAGTCGATGAATTCTCAATTGTCTGCGGGAAATGATACTGGTAGCTTCTGTTCAAAGCCATGTGTTTCACTTTCCTGATTTTCGCCTTCCATTATTTTTGGAATTACTGTTCCTAATGGCATATCTATGGCAATAACTGTTAGTAATTTCCACGTTATTTCCTCTCCCGACGGTAAAGCAGCTGGAGTATTAGCGTATATATAGCCTGCTAAGGGTTTTGGAGTATTGTGATTACGAAAGGTTCATGGAGTAATGTTTTATAAACCATTGCTACAAACAGTCGGTATTTATTGGAGGGTTTAGCAAACATATTTTAAAAAGTTTTATACTAAAGTAACATATGATATATGTTTTTATGTTTACTATCTAGTTTAGTTGATTTTTCAATATAACAGTAGGGGTATAATTGGAAAAAAAATTCATAATATCTCAAAACACACCAATTTGATGGTTTGAAAATTAACATCAAAATCATATTACATTGGTTTTCACTGGGTTTACAATTTATAACAGTCGGTGTGTAAAAAAACATACAAGCATGGATTATGACAAAACCTGAAATACAGTGCTATTCAAAATCAATTAAAACCGGAGGAAAAAAAACTCTTAAACATAGGGTCTTTGAAAATCGATTAATACAAATTGTAATTTAAAAATGTTTAAGTTTCTAAATAACATTCATTTCACCATTTAAGTTATAATATATATATATATATATATATATATATATATATATATATATATATATATATATATATATATAGAGAGAGAGCATAATAGGATCCTGCTACATCAAAAAATGACACAACACGCCAATCAAATAAAAACGAGATGAAATCAATAGATAATGAAACTAGAAAGTGGAGAAACGAGATTTTGTACTGGTTCGGCCTCAATTTGGCTGCCTACGTCCACTATTAACTTTATTTTAATCTATTTGCACAAGTACAATCGAATTACAAAGTTCTCGGATCTAAAAATCCATTGAAATTCGAGTTCAATATCAGTTTGTGGCAAAAAACGAGATAGAGATCCAAAAATCCCTTTTTTCATTTCTAAGAAAGTGTACGAAATCCTCATTTCATGCTGGTAGCTCGTGGAAGAATAGGTAAGAAGTCAGATTCAAATTTTCAAGCATGAAGAACGCGTAAAACTCAGTGTTCGTAACAAGTCGGTACCGACATGATTAGATCAATACCGAAATGTTTTTTCAACTTGCATTTTTTACTCTTCTTCGAATTTGTTCAAGTCACCAAGCTATCGGTTTTTGTTGAAAAAATCTCCCTCCCCCCTCCAAAACATGTCGGTATCTACACGATTTGTATTACTTGAATTTTTGTCTTTTCTTTTAAGTACAAAGCAACTTCATCTACAGTTCCAAAGTGGACGCCCTTCTTCAAACAACTCGGTACTGACATGATCAATCATGTTAGCAGCGACAAGATTTGTCCTATGCAAATCTTTATCAAACTTTTTATGCTTCATCATTCCACGCGCCTCCTTAGTTCCTTGATTCATTTCTTGATCGTCTTAAAGTCTAGATTCACTGAGATGCCGCTTGGTTTGAATGTTGGATGTTGTTTGTCCTCAAAGTATGCCTTCGTAACAACAAAGCATGTTTTAGATCAAGACTGGTCATATTCCCGTTCTTCAAACTGTTACCTTAAAGTGTTGCATCCACTCTGAGTATATTATCCCTTCATACAGTCGTCGAATCACATTTTTTTCTATAGATTTAAAAGCGGAGGTTTTTCCCCTCTGAAATCTTCCATCGCTTCTGAGATTCTTTGGAGACTACTCCATTTCTTGGCAGGTAGATTCCATTTTTTTCTTTTTCTTTTTTCTTTTTCCCTTTTTCTTAAACATGGGGTTCAAGACATGTCGATCCGACATAATCATGTTGGTACTAACATGATTTTCCTTTAGAGCATAAATGAAACACTTAGAGAAATTTCTAAGTCTCACTTCCATTTACACAACCCATCTATTTCTTTGCTAATTTCCAATCGCATCTACCTCGACTAACTCGACAACGCTGCTTCATCTTGATCGTCGCTGCAATAACTCCAACATCATCGTCATTTGAACCATCCCAGTAAGTCCTCACTAACTATTCTTGCAAGAATTCCACCCAATCTTGATCGACTTAATCATTCTAAATCCCGATTTTAGGGGTGTCTTCGCCTCTATTTTGGTGTCACTGTCATGGCTCTTCCGTCGTCGACACTTACTTCATTGACGTTGCGCCATCACCGTCAATCTATGCCTTAACCCGAAATCATTCCTTTTTCTTCACTGCCACCATTCTACTTCAACGGCCTAGGCCACTTCGGGTCCAGCAAGCTTATGCTTGGGGTCCAAAGAGGTTCAACTCCAAGCCATTCTCATCAAGGAATGGGATGGTGAATGAGAGAGGAAATATTGTAATGTCAGGGTTCGTTTTTGGATATGGGTCGATGATTTACATCTCAATGAGGCGATTCCCAAGAAATCGTCACATTGAACACTCCATCGTCCAATGGACACAAGCGCTGATAATTCGAATCAAGCGACGTACTCCTATGATACTACAAAGAAAGCTTTGTGTTGCACCGTACAACGGTTCTGTTATGCTAGCACGAGCGAGCTATCTACATGGAGTGTTTGAGTAAACTATGCCATGGACACAGGCTATACACCACATAGATTGACACATTGCACTATACAGATCAATGTACAGAATCTGATTGTCCAACACATGTCGGCATTCGTTGGGCTCTATACATCAGCTACATGGGTTTTAATTAAAGTAAAGCATCGAGATAAATCACACCTGACTACATTTGTTATCAAGTTTTTCAGTATAAAAGGCCGACCTTAGACGATCTCCTCGTCTTTAAACTAGCACTAGTCCTTCCATGCCTCTGGAAGCAGGTTCATATCTACCCTGATATCTACACCATCACTATAAAGCATTCAATTAGTCGGCAACTCCAACTCCATGCCACTATGGTAGTCCAACCTCATGGTCCTACCATTTCGAAGGACAATATGACTCGTCCTTAAGATCTTGGACAACCCACCGTACGCCACAGTCTCTGGACTCACTGCCAAATAACCAAGGTCCGTCTGCTTAAAACACGAGATCCTTGAAGATGCAGTCCTTCTTCTTGAATCCCATTGAAGGGTTCACCTTCCTCTGTCTGGCTACACCACATGTACATGTGTGTCTCTGGAGTCATGTCCCCTTCAAAGGGTTTCTTAAGTTTGTTCTTTAGTCTCTAGGGCTAGCTTCAGTACATCCAAATGGTTGTGTCCTCTTAAACTTTATTTACATTATATTCAGGATGCATTTGGGTCTATCGCTTACCTTTGAAGAGCTTTCTTACTTGCATGACTTTAAAAGGAGGAGAGCGACCCCTTTGCTACTAATATTCGAAGCTTTCACCCGCTGCAAGGTTATTGAAGGGCTTTACAGCAAGAGAAGCCGCTTTAAGGGCAAATACTTTGTCGTTCAATGTCCTAAAAGCTTGAACGCTACTGGCACCTAATATATTCATCATACTTGGGTTCTTTTCACCCAAACAACTAACATTCTTTCCATATCTTGACAAATACTCCTGAACGAGTCCCAACCCCCACTCTGGTGAATATTATGAAATTCTTAAAGAAAATCAATCTAGATCTAAGGAAAACAACTCCTAGCTCCTTACGTACACTCGCATGTATCAATATCACTTTTTCTATAATGCCATGTGTATTCAACCTTTCCAGTTCCAACTAGAGTGACTCGAGCCGCTCACGGACCCTTTTCCCTAGACGCCAATTGTGATAATGATGAACAAAGGAGTAAAGGAGGCCAAGCAGCCAAAGTAAATCTTGTAGAGGAGTAAGGAGGCAAAGGAGATGAGAATTTAGAAGGAGCAACAATTCGAGGAGACAAAATAAATAAGGGAGAATATGAAGAAGAGGAAGAGGATGAGTGAAATGAAAATAAGGAAGATTTTGTTAGTGGAAATGAACCATTCAGGGAGGTCTTAAAGATGCCCTGGTCATATCACCTCCCAAGCTAAAATGACTAACCATCGAGTTCTCCCAACATACAGTTAAGCCACACCTAGTCCTTATCGGAGAATCAAGCTCTCCAACATACATGACTAACAACATCTTTGGCTCTATGTGTGATCTCAGAAGTCTCTCTAACTTCCCTTCTAGAGAATTGAAGGTAACGATCAGCCTTTTCGATCCTCAAAAATCGACAATAATACATCCACGGTATTCACGTGTCGAGCATCCAAGGTGTCGGAAAAGCAGATTGTTAGGTTGAAAGAAAAGAAAGATAGAACAGAATCTCACATCGTGACAAGTAATATATAATATACGCATGATCTTCACAAAAGAATACTATAATATACATACATCAATCAGAGTAACTAACCTATCATCAAACTGAACAGTTATAATAGCATATCCTCACAAATGCTAATGATTACAATATAAGAAATGCAACGGAAAATAAAATATGTGAATATCTCTTGGAGGCATCCAGCTCATCTCATGAAGCTCCAAAGCATCCATAACTAAATCTAAAATATACTCGGGTTGACCCAAGCATTATAAGAAAATAACGTCCGGATTTGTCTGGTAAACCAACATGAGAAACACAAATCATATGGATTTTTATATTGATAAAACCCATTTAAAAATAAAGGTATCTCGTAAGACCATGCCGTATATAAAAACAGACATGTTTTTACCTTACGATAACCAAATCGATTTATTAGAAAATCCAGCTATATTATAATAATGTCTAGGGTTTAAAATAAATATATAACATAGTTAAAATGCTTGCATATCACATTCCAACATATTTAGTATACAACTAAGTCTGTGAGACACATATTGAAAAATGGATTCCATCAATGACAATGCTTCTGGACTACCGCCTGTCATAGCATACCTTTAGATAAAAGGTACCGAGGTTACAAACCTTGCAAACCCTACATGGCAAGACTGGTCCACCCCTTTCTTGATAGTGCCGAATATAATTGTCACCCAATTGCCAACTGAACAAATCATTTTTGTGCGCCCAACATACATAATCCATCAATAAATATCAATCTAGATACAAGTGATAAGTATACCTTAATGTTAGTGAACCACATAGCTTTGCGGAATGTCCCATGTTTTAGACATTACCGGGTGTGAGGCTTAAGACTACGTTTTTACCCTTTTTAAGAAAATCATCATTGGAATGCTAACACTTCCTTTCAAGCAATAATGCAATGCCGACATTCATCCATACAAGTTGTTCAGGATATGAAAAAACTGAAGGCACTATTTCTACAATATCCATTTTGGAATCATCCTTAGTATTAGTAGTAAGTAGCCCTTATACTTTAAAGAAATTCGTCTTCGATACCATTATCTTTAAGATGTCTCCAATTTGAACGTTTATGCCGATTCGAAGTGGTTTTCAAATAACATATCTGATATTGGCCTCTTCGAACTGATAGTAGATAGACTCAAAACTAGCCAAGATTTGATAGTCGGTTATTTATTTATCTAATAAGTAAACAATCCAATGAGATTTAACTTCATATGGGAACCAAGCATGGTTAAGCACATAAGTAAACACTAAGCCTCGTTAATTAATCATTTCAATGATTAAATTCTCTTTTCAAATATTTATATTAAAATACCTTTTTCAAAAGATATATTCACAACCCTCTCTACCCTTTTCAATGCTTGAAAAATATGCATACACTTATCTCGTCGGTATAAGTATATTCAGAAACCATTTTACCTTCAATATTGGAAAAACATTTTATATAATTATCTCAATGGTGTATATATATTTACAAAACATTATACTTTTAATACTTAGAAAATGTAACCATATACTTATCTCAATGGTATAATATACTTCACAAAATGTTAAGAAAGATTTAACTTCCAAAACCATGCTTATTTGTGTTAAAGCAAATGTCATTTAGAAACGTCAACAACAATACCCAAAACACTTTTGTGTAAGTAATAGAGCCATATAGAAATTAGACCAAATATACTAACCACCGCTTTCCAGTTTCAAACTTGTATTATCCATCGATTAACAATGAAGTCGAACAAGTCGGAAAACTAACAATGCCTTGACATACATCCCTAATTCTCACAGACAGGAATGAGTTTCTATACTTAAAAGTTTCTATACGTTAGAATTTGGTGTTAAGTACGATAAAAATTCAAAACGATCATTTGTGAAAATCAAATCTCGTTTTTCTTTTATAAAATTCCTTTTTATAAATCTCTTTTATATTTACAAATTATTTTGTAAATCTTCTTTCTATTTATAAAACTCTTTTATAAATTTCCTTTTATATTTATAGAACTCTTTTTCATAAATCTCCTTTTTTATTTATAAAACTCTTCTATAAATCTCATATACTTACTATAAATTTTCAGTTTCGAGATAGGACAAATGTTTTCCATAAAACGACCATTTTGTATATCACTATAATTTCACAAATGTGATTTATTATTCCTATTCATCAAAATGATGTCATTTTACCTTTTATAAAATATCATTTTTAAAACCATTCTTTTATTTATAAAATACCATTTACAAATTTATCTTCCTATAAAACATTTTATATAAAGCATTTCATAAATATTTATTTCAAAATATTTATATCTTCTTTTAAAATAGAATCACTTTATTATAAAAGTAAACTCCTTTTTCTTTAAAATAAACATCCATTATTACAATAACTTTCTGTAAAATAAGTATTTTCCAAAATACTTTTAAAACATTTCCAAAGAAGTTGGAACAAAATAGGTAAGTTAAAAAAAATTCTAAATAAAATATCATAGAAAATTCCAAAACCCCATTTAAAACCATCCTCCGAATTAAAACCATTTTCAAATCAAATTAGCAAATAATAGTATTTCCAAATACTATAATGAGGCCTAGGGGTACCATAGTACTTAACAAGTGCTTCTATAGAACTATAACTAAAAGAGTTCAACTTTTCAACATATCAAAGTCATATTCAGTATGGTTAAACTAACAATCTTTGACATTCAACAATTGATACAACAAGTATAAAAATGAAATTAAAATCATAATGATGGGGAATCCGGATCCCTCTAGAAATTCACTGTATTTCATTTTAAATGTCATTCGCTTTTCAAAATGGAAATTGAACGAAACTAACCAATAAATCACTCAAGCACAAAACAATAATTTATATCTACCACATATCACATAATGTTCATCTAAAGGTAGTTAGCTCACTAAAATTTTGGCTAACACTTAAGCGTTTCAACTTGATCTAAAATCAAGGCATTCGATTTTAGCTTAAAATCCTACTTGCTCCAAATTTGATGAAATTAATTCCAGTCCGTAGATAACACTCCAATGAGTGCAACGCAAAAAATAGCGTCTCGATTAGACCTCGTATGGAGAAGATATTGATTTTATAAGTTCTTGAATTAATTGAAACAATTAGTTAACTTAATCATTCACTTAAACAAATCACCCACCCTTAATCCTTCTTTCTAAACAAAGGTTATGCAATGTGCACACCCCAATATGCACAAACCCATATGTCGATCCCCCTCTCTTCCTTTCTCCCTCACGCTTTACGAAATGATGAACCATTGCTTCCGATGAGCTCCACCTCGCACCCTCTTCACGATGCACCCCATGACAAAAAGCTCGGCACTCCACAGAAAAATGCGACCCAACCTCCTCGACTGCCTATAGGAAAATGTTGCCTTCCCCAAAACTTAACTACATTCCAGCCACCGATGTTCCTTCGCATGACAAACTTAAATCCATACTCGGCCATGCTTATCTCCTCTTCAATCGTTGATAATCCAAACCCTAGCCCACAACCAAATAGTCGACTGTCCCTAATCGATGCCACCTCGCAAAACTCATATAGATTTGAAGCTTCCTCCACCATGATTCCAATAGATCCAATTTCGTGTTTTTTCGATGCTTTTAACTCCCAATTTTAGTTTTTTATGATGACCATTTTTTGTTTACGGTAAAAGAGGGAGAATTAACAATAAAGTGGGAAAGTGGAAAATAAAGAATAGTTTATTCTGGGGATTTCTTTATTCTATAATTTCTGGCACTTCGCTACACAGTATTTTGTTCGCGTATGAATCGCGAAGAATAGAAATAAAAATACGATCGCGCACAACAATGCGACCCAACCATAAAACAATAGTAAAATACATCGGTTATCTTATTCTATGAAATTTCAAAAAGGCCAAACGTTTTTCCAAAAATACATCAAATGATAATTTAATATTTTTCAAAACAAAAATTATGGAAAAATCCCATAAATTATTTAAAAATATGTCATCAAAAATCCAATCGTCCTGTTAGTAGTTGATAGTCTTATTATTTATTACATTTGAATCAAAATTGAATATTTAAATAAATCAAAAAATCCCATTCAATTAAAAATTATGGATCGTTATATTGAACTTCGATGACATCATCAACTCCAGTCCCCACGACTTCGGCTTTCCTTCGAGCGATATACCCCAGCCCATAGAGGATGAAGAAACCCTTGGACATGGCTTGTGCGCTACTTAGGGCACGCCAACACTTCACAATTCTAGGATCATAAGCACGATCAATCTTCACTTGTTCTCATTCTAGTAACTTGATTTTGAAATAATAATTTACTTATTTTCAAGTATAATATGGAAATATATTTGATTCGAAAGACATCACGAAGGCGCTGGTTAATATTGCTTCCAAATTCGAGGAAGTTCTATTCCCATCGCGGTTCTTACTACGAATCTTAGAGTGAAAGTTAAGGAGGAAGGATAAGGAATAATGCACAGCTGAAGAAAGATAACGACGCCATGATAAACAAATAGAACCACGTGACTGCTCCTGGCACAACTATAACTCCCACCATCAACAACACACACCTTCTTAGTTTTCTCAACTATGCCAATCTTTCCATCTTTAATTTCCACCATCTCGTTGAACTCCTGCCGTTGTCATGACCTAGCGGTCTAAGACTCCAGTCATAGCTCCCCTCGAATCAAAATCTACCTGCCCTTCTCCTTTCCAAAAATTACATGGAGATGGTAAGGAAACATGTATAAGTCATACTACTCTTCCTCCCTTTCAAAGGCTAATCTCTTGCATATTTCACTCCCTTAAAAGCCAATCTCTTGCCTCTATCACAAAGATGCAAGTGGCTCTTTCTATTTTCTGGCTTGAGGGGGTGAAGTTCGATGGTGATGTCAAACACCTTCCATGAAGCTATGTGAATGAGGGCATCAACATGTATTAGGAGGCATCAACATGCATCAGGAGGTTGCAAAGCAGATATTTCAATGGAATAAATTAGCAATATCTTCTCGGATGTCAATCGAGCAAATTAATTATTCATTTGAAGCTTCGACATCGAGGGAGCTGACCACAATCTATGAAGACCATAAGAAGGAAAAAGAAGAGAAGGCTAAATATGCAAAAGATGCGCAGTAGAGATTGACCAAGGTAGTTATCGCCTAAAGGGCTGAGAGTTTGGTTCTTCATGACCGGTTAAAAAAGGCGCATGTTTATAGTGGCAATCATGAAAAAGAGATCAAAGGACTAGATCTCAGAGGGTTGGGCTTGAAATCCAGATTAGCAAACTTAAAGCAACCCTGAAGGCCAAAAAGAAAATGAGGGACCAAGCTCAGAGAATGGTGCAACCTTCAATGGGTGAGCTTTTCAATTTATAATTGAAGCATGCCGATGTAGACATATAGATCGTAGATCTAAAGGCCAAGGCGACCTAGGTCAAGGAGGACAATGCATCCATTCTTGTTCAGTCCTTTGCAAATGTTATCAAAATGAAGAATTTTAAGTGGACGGGAAGTGACTATCCTCTCATGTATACCATAGCTTGGGAGGAAATTCTTAAAAGGGCCAAAGAGTCTAGCGATGAAGTCAAGGAAGAGAAGCTAAAGAGCGAGCTTCTTGATAAAGACGATCTGATAGCCTTTGAGGAGGGAATGATAATCAAAGCAGTAGAGGTCGGGGTTAAGGAATAGGTGCCGGTCAAGATTCTTATCACTCCTAGCTCCACAGAACATGTGGAAGACATCATTCTTACCCCAAAAGAGGCTCAAGTAGAAATCATCACGTATGAAGCGACCACACTTAAGGTTTCCATCATCGATGCACTTGTATCTCCATTTCCTAACATTACCAATTCTAAGGGCCATAATCTAGACAACCCTACCTTCATTCCACTGGCAGTTCCCCCTACTTTGCCTAAACCTTCAAATGCTCTAGAGGAAGGGGAAATCATCAACTCTCCCTTAAAAGAAGTTTCACCTGCTCAAGGTATATCTTTCATATCTCTGGTTTTCAAGAAAATTCAGTTCTCTCCTGGAGACATCATAACCTATATTATTCTCTTGGACTTTATCAGTACCTATCTCTAAGTACCTAGACAAACATGGAAGTCCGATTGTATACCATTGACCACATAGCATAAAGTAAGACTTTAAGAATACGATTCCATTGATTTAAAAAATCAAATTTGTTTATGAACGAAAGTTGGCAATAAATCCCTTATTACATTAAATCCCAATGAACATGACATCTTATTTGCAAAAAAGGAAATCAAGTGAAATAACATCGTAGGTGTTCGCTTTTCTATAACATAAAAATACATAGCAGAGTGTCAAGTTAACATATGAAGACGCCAACTAAACACTTATAGCAACATAATTAGCATATATAAATATCTAAGCCTTCAACATCGTCTTTGATCTTCGGCCCACACTCAAAATAACCTGTCTATCCCACAAACTCAGCCTACTCAAATAAGTACTTGTGAGTTTATGAGGAAATAGTGATAAAAACACAGGTTATACTTAAAGGCTGATGTGAATAATACTTACATAAAAATGCAACGTGAATACATGGCGAGACCGCTTCATATAACACGAAACGGGTTCCCCCACCCCAACTACCTACAAACAGCATACATAATACTACACACAACAAAGGTTATATTTACTTACCCTAGAAACTTCCCAAGCTATACTAAATACAGTTACTATTGCATCTCTGCATAGTTCCCTCCCAGCCTAACATCGACTAAAAGTGAAAGTCTAATGCTGCCTGAAATCCTCCCCTAGCAACATCTCTTAAATTCTTCCTTTGTTTTACTCATACTACACTGACCCCAGTCCCCGCAATATTACTTTATTTGTTGATTGAAAGTTAGACTGCATGGAATCCCTCCCACATAGTACTGTTATGTTTAGGTTTGGGCAGTTATGTTACCGCACATGCAACCTACATTCTTATAAACTTATTTTGTTCAAATCTTCTATGGAACAACCACTTGTAGATTCTTCCTTTTCTCATCTTTTATGTTATTTAATTAGACTTGGGACAACTATGAATCGGCCACTCGCAGAATCGGCCACTCGAAGTCACCTATATAATATTTGTACATTTATTTCTGACCTTCTATGAATCAGCCACATATAGTCTAATTTAATTATTTCATTCCGGACTACAAAGAATTAGTTGCATGTAGTCCCTTACTGCAAAGAATCAACCTCATATAGTATTGTTATATTTTAATTTGAGATCGCACAGAATTAGCCCCTCGAAAACCTCTGGAAGTTGAATGTCTTTCCTCACCTGGAGTTACTGTAGCTGTGCATTCGAGCAAGCGTCCTTACTCGAGATCAGTAGCCTTCCATTCCTTACTTCCACTCATAATACTTCGACGCAGAAAACCCTTCCTCGATGTATGTGCGCAATACCCTCTTTACTTATGGAGCATGTTTTATCCCAAATTACAGCTCAGTATGGTGGTGCAATTTGTCTTATTGTCTTCACTTGATTATGGTGTTATTTTCCTTCTGCAAATTTGCTGTGCAGAACTACTTTTCCAAGAAAGTTCCTAGATTTCTTTGGCAAATCACTACTTGACTACCCAACGCAGTTTTATTTGACACGATTCTCCTTTGAGATGTTTGGCCACCGCCTCCTTAGCTCAGCACCTGACAATATCTGACTCCTATGACAAAGCACGTTACCACCTTTACATGTGTTGCCATTAGATATGTTACCTTATTGTTTTCTAACATTTACAAAGTCCTTTTGTTTATCTTTTCGGCTATTTTTATGGAACTTATCCTATTACATTATTATTTTAATATATATATATATATATATATATATATATATATATCATTTCCATCAACTCTTAGTGTGGATCCCCTTTCCATCAATGTAGTTCTTCACTAGTTCTAGATTATTTTACATGGAGAAAATATTATGAAATTCTAGAAAATTTGCGAATAATTCTTTTTTACCTACCTGTCTCTTATTTGATTTGCAGGTTATATTCCTTGTATATTTTCTAAATGTTTAATTAGAAAATTCGAAACAATTTTATTCCTAAGCTATGAGCTTCTCAAACTACTACCTCATCTTTAGAACAATGGTTAGAACATCATATCAGTTTTCACTTTGACATATCTATATGAATACAAAAATTACACGATCCAAATCGACCAAAATGAAACTGAATAAAAGGTTTAAGTATTGCTCACCTAAATCTTTATGAAATCTTGTTTATATCTTCTACTGCTTCCCTTAGCTTGTATTTGTTTTGTTTTCTCTTTAATCCGTTTCTCTAAGCCACCACCATTATCATAACTTTTGAGCTTTTTATTTTAATTTTTAATAAATTGGAATGAATTAATGGAAAAGAATCATATTTATTATCCCACGACTATTTGAGCTTTAGCCAGCATACTTCTTTTCATCAATTCATTATCCCCCTTTCTAATTTCATATTTAGTCCTCATGGATCTATAATAAATTAAGTAAATTAATCATAAATTATGGGTTGTTACAGTCTTTCCCCCTCAAAGGAATTCTGCCCCCAAAATTCAATTAAGGCTCCGTAATGATTTGCCAACCATCTCATGCTTACCCTAAACACAATCATGAATTCCCAATCCAGAATTAAAATGTACTAGTGCTTTCTAGTAATGCAATAAACAACCATAATATTCATATATATACACATACATGGTTCATAATTAGTGTAATACAATACATGGTTCATATGCCAGTCTGAAACAAATCATTCTAGGTAGGTCCTCCTAACCTTGTCCTTTGTTTCCCATGTGCGGCCCTCCCGATTTTCCCTCCATTAAACATAGACTAGCTTCACCACCTTATTCCGAAGCCATTTCTCATCTTGGTCCACCATCCGAACTAATCTTCGCATATCGATCATATTTGGCTCCATAACCAGATCCTCTACTGCTTTCTAATCAAGTAATACGATTGGATATTTAAGGCATTTCCATAGACGTAATATGTGAAACACATTATGAATCCCTACAAAGGTACTAAGTAGTTCCACCTTGTATGCTACCTTTCTAATTCTTCCTATGATTGGAAATAACCCTACATATCTAGGTGCTAGCTTTCCAGCCTATCCAAAGCATATCATGCCTCTCAATGGAGAAACCTTCACGAATACCTAATCGACAACTACGAACTCCAGTTCCCTTCTCCTACGATTGGCATAACTTTTTTGCTTCGACCGTGCTGCTTTCTTCCTAGCTCGGATCAGATTTATCTTCCTAGTAACTTCTTTCACTATTTCTGGACCCAATATGATCTTATCTCCTGTCTTTGACCACCATGCATGTGACTTACGTGGTCTTCTATACAATGCTTCAAATGGAGCCATCCCGATATTGCTTTGGCAGCTATTGTTATATGAAAACTCTACCAAATGTAAATGATCTTCCCAAGGTCTACCAAAGTATAAGATGAAAGCTCTAAGCAAACCTTCTAGGACCTTGTTGACTCTTTCAGTCGCCCATCTGTTTGAGAATGGTACGTAGTACTTATCCGCAGATCTGACCCTATAGCACTTTGCAAGCTAGGCCAAAACTCACTAGTGAATAATGGATTACAGTCATTATTAAATATTGCTAGGCACCCCATGCAATCTCCCTACCGCCCTTATATATATATCTTTGCTAACTTCAATACAATTCTTGTGGCCTATACTGGAATGAAATGAGCATATTATTTAAACAATCCTTTATGACCCATATGATCTCATTCCCTATCCTCGATCTTAGCACATCTATGAAATCCATAGTTATTGAATCTCATTTCCAAACTAGAACGTCCAAAGGCTGCATGAGCCCACTTAGCTTCTGATGATCTGCCTTCACTTGCTGGCATGTAAGACATTTTCACATATACTCTCTCACATCTTTCTTCATCCCTTCCCGAAAGTAACTCCTCTTCATATCTTGGTACATCTTCGTACCTCCAGGGTGTATGGTAAACTTTGAATGATGACATTCATCCAAAACTTCATTCCACTGTCCTTCTGAACTCAAAACATACAACCTTCGATTCTTCCACGGTCTGCCTTCTCTTTTAGCATTGAATCCCTTTAGATCGATTGCCTTAGCTCCCGAGTCCAATTTCCTCAATATGTCTATATAGAAATTGTCTCGTTTCTATAGATCGACTATTCTTTCTACTAGCATAGGCCTGACTTCTTAGCATTCTGCATGCACCGTTTGAACCTGCACTAGACCAAAACTGCATATTACACGCATACAATGTTTCCAAAATGGCCCATTCCTTTATCATATCTAATACACAACTTTTTTTTTTTGGTTCAAGGCATCAACTATTTTGTTATCTTTTCCTGGGTTATACTCTATGCCAAAATCATACGATGCTAGAAACTCTAACAACCTCTGCTGCTTTATGTTCAACTCCTTCTGAGAGAACAAATATCTCAATGATCTATGGTCAATATACAACTCAAACCTCTCCCCTAAGTGAGAATGTCTCAAAATCTTCAATGCAAAGACAACTGCTGCCAACTCCAAATCACGAGTAGGATATAAAATTTTATGGAGTCGCAACTGCCTAGATGAAGAAGCAATCACCTTCTATATCAATACTACAACCGATCCTACTCTTGAAGCATCATTATACATAGTCATACCATTATTCCCTTGAGGTTTCACTAACACAGGCGTGTCTGTCAATTGATGTTTCAATTCATGGAATTCCTTCTCACCCTCCTATGCTAAGACAAATTTCTTACTCCTTCCAATAAGCCTTGTCATTGGCATTGCTGTACAAGAGAAGTCCTTGATGAATCTCCGGTAGTAGCCAGCTAATCCTAAGAAACTTCACACCTCAGTAATAGTTTTAGACCTCTTCCACCCATTCATTGCATCAACTTTTGAAGGATCCACGACTAACCCTTCTTCCAAAATGACATGACCTAGGAATTTCACTTCCCTTCTCCAAAAATGAAACTTGGAGAACTTCGCCTTTATCTTGTGCTCCCTCAATATCTCTATCATGTGCCTTTAGTTTGTGCTCCTCCTTATCCTTAGAGTACACTAAGATGTCATCAATGAATAGCAACATGAACTTATCTAGATGATCTTGGAAAACTCTATTCATTAAATTAATAAAGAATGTTGGCACATTCATCGGTCTAAATGACATCACTAGCCACTCAAAAGGCCTATACCTTGACCTAAATGCAGTCAAAAGAAAAGTGTTCTTCGTGGCCTTCAGTTAGTGGAACCTCGAAGCTAAATCTAGATGTGAAAATACCTTAGCTCCATTCAATTGACAAAAAGGGTCATTAATTCTCAACAAAGGATATATATTCTTTACAGTCCACTTGTTCAACTTTCGATGGTCTATACATAGTTTTAACGTCCCATAAGACTTCTTCACAAATACTGTCGTTGCTTCCCATAGTGAGCTACTTGATCGAACAAAGCTCTTACCCTCTAACTCATCCAACTACTTCCTTGACTCTTCCATCTCTTCCAGAGGCATTCTGCTGAAAGGTTGACTAAACATTTTAGTTCCTGATAACAAATCTATATGAAACTCTACTGTGCTCGAGGGTAGCTACCTCAAAATTGGTTCAAATACATCTTAGAACTCCTTCACTACTAGTAATGCTCCTAGCTCTTTTTCTATTTCTGAAACCAAAGCAAACAAAACGCTTCTGCACTAAGCCCTACACTCCTTAGGACCACGCACATTCAACATATGCGGTCTGGATGGTTAAGAGTAATAATTCTCTCATCATAATATATAATTGCATAGTACCTTTCCATCCCATCCATCCCTAAAATAAATCCAAAACATACGAAGTCCAATATGTAGGGATCACAAGAGAACTTGCACTCGCCCAACTCAATATCTAGGTCATTGCATCTCAATTTGAGAGTAGCATATCCGCATATCGGATTAGCTACACATATGGAGGTGACTAAATAGGTAACTCCTAACCATATATATCAACTAAATCTCTTACTATAAATTAATGTGCAGCACCGGTATCATATAGTACCCTAACTGAAATACCAGAAATTAGAGTCATACCTTCCAAGACCTTCCCCTTGCCTCTTTCTTTGGTAGATGGTCCTTTTAAAGCATAAACCCGTGTCTTAATCTCTGGGCAATACTTCTTTAAGTACCCCCATTTTATCACACTTGAATGATTTAGCTCTCCCAAGATTCTTCGATGCTGGCCACTTCGTAGCATAGTGTCCCTTCCATCTGAAGTTGAAATAGATGACTTCCGCAGAAGCTTCTTCGCTCTTCCCTTTCTACACTCCCTTCTTGCCTTTGGTATTGGGAACAAACTTCTTCTTCATCTCAATTCTGGACTTTTCCTCTACTCTCCACTATTCCTGATACATCCTAGCATACATCTTGGCCGTGTCAACCCTGAATTCAAAAGGAGATGCCAAGTGAGCCATCACCTTATGATCCAATCCTTGTTTCAAGCCCATGATGAACTTTTAATTCTTCTTCATTGGAGTGCTGATAATCTCCCTACCATGCTTGACCAAAGAATTAAACTTCTAAACATATCCTTTAAAGGTTAGGTCTTCTTGCTTCAAGTCTAAGAATTCTTTCAGTAACACGCTCTATGGCGACCCGAATATAAACCAAGCCTCAAATCTTTCTCTGAACTACATAATCTCTTCCTTGGGTGTTTCAGCAATAACTATCTCCCACCAATCCAGTGCATCTTTGTCCAGCTATCTCGATGCCAACCTTCTCTTTGTGCATTGTTCAACCCTAGGTCTTCAAATACCCATTCGCACTTTACAAGCCAGTTCAGTTATTCAACCATGGTCTCTCTCCCTGAAAACACTATCCCTCATAAACTCTTATAGTCTTTACATATCTTTGGGAAATCCTCTTTTACAACATTGGGCTCTGGTTCAACCGCTCTTGACACATTCTACCTCATCATCTGAGCCATGAAATCTCTAAATAAGGCATTCACATCCACACCCGTCGCATTTACTAGTTCCACAACTTCCACCCCTACTGTCCTTAGGACTTCTCCCCCGCCTCCTTCATTGGTCTGCGCACTTTTCGCGTCTCTCCATGCACTTTCCCCTCCTATCCTATTCCTCAAATCCATCTTTCGTTTCTTGTTAAGAAAGTATTATTAAAAATAAAAAGAAAGAGTGAAATAATAGTAAAATGATAGATATCTTTTCTTATATATCCATACATCAACTTAAAATACGTTACATATACATATAACAATGCATCCCATCCCTAAGGTGTTCTTCTTATTCTAAGTTCTCACTCCAAATTCTAACTCTATTTTACTTAGATTACCCTAACCCTAAGCTCTGATACCAACTATAACATCCCCCACTAGGAGACCCAAAAAATATATGCCAATGATATTGCAATCATCACTAGAATCATTTATAAGCGACCAAGAGTGAATTCCGTATATTTAAAATAGTTTAAGTAGACAGAATGGTGAAATGTTTCATTTTATCAAATTTGTCATAATATTTATTACATACACTTTCAATGTTAACCTCAAGTCATACCCACTCAGGGGTTAAAATATAACATAAAAATACATAGCAAAGTATAAGATCAACATATAAAGATGCCACCCAAACACTTATAATAACGAAATTAGCATACGTAAATATCTAGGCCTTCAGCTCCATCTTCGTCTTCGTCTCGCGCTCAAAATAAGTTTTCTAACCCACAAACTCAACCTACTCAAATGAGTACCCATGAGTTTACACTGAACCCAATCCCTAGCAACGTCTTTTAAATTATTCCTTTCTTTGACTCATACTGCACTGAACCCAATCCTCGTTTTATTATTTTATTTATTGATTGAATGTTATACTGCATGTAATCACTCTTGTATAGTACATGTTACGTTCAGCTCTAGACTACTATGTTACCCCACCAACAGCCTACATTCATATAAACTTATTTAGTTCAAATCTGCTATGGAACAGCAACCCGCAGATTCTCCCTTTTCTCATCTTTTATACTATTTGATTAGACCTGGAACCACTACGAATCAGCCACTTGTAGTCCCATATCTAATATTTATACATTTATTTCTGACTTGCTATAAATCAGCCACTCGTAGGTCTCATCTAATCATTTAATTCTGGACTATAAAGAATTAGTCGCATGTAGTCCCTTACTGCATAGAATCAACCCCTATAGTATTGTTATGTTTTAATTTGAGGTTGCATAGAATCAGCCCCCGCAAACCTCTAGTGGTTGAATGCCACTCCAGATTTGGCGTTTCTTCATGTGTGCATTTGGGCAAGCAACCTTACTTGATGGCATAGCCCTTTCGCTCATATTTACACCCTTCTCGATCTATGTGTGCAATACCCTCTTTACTCATGAAACAAGTTTCCTCCCAAATTGTCGCATAGGACGACGATGCAATTTGTCTTATTCTCTTCACCTGATTGCGATGCTATCTTTCTTCTGCAAGTTTGCTGAGCAAAACTACTTCCTTAAAAGTCCCCAGATTCCTTTGGTAAATCACTACCATATGCTCTATATAATTTATTTTGTGCAGTTGTCCTTTGAGATGTTTGGCCACCGCCTCCTTAGCTCAGTACTTGACAATATCTGACTCATTTGACAAAGCATGCTATCGCCTTTACACGTATCGCCATTAAATAAGCTACCTTATTATTTTTTAACATATGTAGAGTCCTTTTGTTTATCTTTTCAGCTATTTTTGCAGATCTTGTCCCCTTACATTACTATTTTAATATATATATATATATATATATTATTTCCATCAACTCTCAGCATAGGTTCACCTTCCATCAACGTAGTTCTTCATTAATTCTAGCTTATTTTATTGGAGAAAGTCTTATAATCTTCTAGAAAATTCATGAATAATTCTTCCCTACCTTGTCTCTCATTTGAATTGCAGGTTATTTTCCTTAGGTGTTTACTTCAGAAATTCATAGAAATTTTATTCCTAAGCTATGAGCTTCTCAAATATATCCTATCTTTAGAACAATGGCTAGAACATTATATCTAGTTTTCACTTTGACATTAGTCTACATGAATACAAAATTTACACGATCAAAATCAACCAAATTGAAATTGAATAAAAGGTTAAGTATTACTAACCTAATCTTTAAGAAATCTTGTTTATATCTTCTACTCTTTTCCTTAGCTTGTATTTGCATTATTTTCTCTTTATTCCCATTTTTCTAAGCCACCACCATTAATGTAACTTTTGAGCTTTTTATTTTTACTTTTAGTAGAATGAAATGAATGAATGGAAAAGAGCATGTTATTATTCCATATTATTTAGGCTTTGATCCACATACTCCTTTCCATTAGTTCATCATACCCCTTTTTAATTTCATATTTATCCCATCTTGGTCCTTTAATCAATTAACTAAATTAATTGTAAATTATGTGTTGTTGCACATTCCATGCCTTCCAACTTATGATTTCATTAATGATTGATAGCTTGAAAGTTCCATCTCCAAGTTTCGATGTAATCACAGAGGGACTTTACTATTTCAGGCCAAGTGCCTCCATATCAGGAAAGACCCATTTCAAATGTGGTCGTTTATCTTAAAGGTATGTTTCTAAACTTGACATTTAATTGCTTTGCTGCCCTTATCTGGTTAGCAACTACCATCAAATCAGCCTCTTCTTGTTTTTTTCACCAAGTCGAGGGATTCAAGGTAGAGTTCGTTGGTCATCTTGGAATCATGTGCAATCTTCTATGAGAAGGGACTTTGGCTCCAATTGGTGTCATGGCCTAAGCTCCATTGGCCAAAGCAAATGGGGTATGACCAATCGCGGACTTACATGTTATCTGCTAAGTCTGCAATGCCACTGGCAACTCATCCACCTAGTTGCCTTTGGCTCTCTTCGATCTTTTCTTAATAATGGACTTGATGATCTTGTAAATAGCCTCCATATGCCTATTTTATTGTGAGTGCACTATTGCGGAGAAGCTCTTCTCAATTCATTACCGAGCACATAATTCCTTAAATTCAACACTCTTGAATTCAACTTCATTATCAGTGATTACCTTCTATAGAACTCTAAACCTACACAAAATGTTCTTCATCATAAAGTTACTTACTTTCTTCAAAGTGATCGTTGTAAGTGGTTCCTATTCATCCCACGTGGCGAAGTAGTCTATAGCCACTATCACATAATTCACTCCACGTCTCGACATTGGTAGTACACCATGTGGGTTATGGTGTAACATACTTTATGGCTATTTTAACACTAGATATAAGGTGTATAGTATTTTATAAATTTTATGAATCTTTTTGAATTTGTTCCAGGTTTTAAATAAAATCGCATATTATCAACACAGATCTATACTAATCAAGCAGTCATAGATGTAATCACAGATAAATATAAAACTATAATAAAACGCAAAGTTAGATAGATGACACCAAGAATTTTATATTAGTTTGGATTAACTAATCCTATACCCAATCCCATATAATATTGTACAGCTTTCTTTTCAATCGCCTACTTTAACAAAATAACAAGCAAACCAGAATATAGTCTTGATTTTAGGGCTATGAGATACACTCTCTTGTCTCATTAGTCTAGGGCAAACTCTCGTGATTTACATGGAAACAAGATCACCCAGTTTATTTAGATAGACTACTAAGCATACTTACTTGATTTGAAAGGGAAATAAGCACACACAAACAAACAAGAGTAGAATTATTGGTTTTCAAATATAAATAGTTATACTTAGGATATAAGATATCCTATAGCCCTTCTGGTAACGGTTTGATCTTTGAGTTTGTAGAGAGAATGCATCCAAAATAGTAGATAGTTTGTAGAGAATCAAACTAGTAGAGTATAAATTGACTCTATTAGATTTTGAAGAATATAGAAAGTAGTATTCAAGAAATATTTCAAGAGTGTAAGGAGTAAGAAGAAAGTAAGAAAAAGTAGTTGAAAAATTCATTTGCATTCCTCTTTATATGGTGAATGAACAGAAGTATCCATTCGTGAAGAGGTGCATTCAAAAGACACTTCTTTGGAAAATTAAAAATACAACCAACGGTTATTATGTCGATATATCTAAGAAGGGTATGTCGAAATACCCTTGTTAATTTTAAAAAATGATTTTTTAAATTGTTTTCAAACTTCTATATCTTAATAAAAAAATTAATTTTTTTTAATGCTTTGAACACATAAAAACTTTTATAAAATATTTGTAAAAATATATTTAAATTTAAAATAATTTATTTTGATTAAAATACGAAAGATCAAATTCTTTTGATAAAGGTTATAATCTGCTATCAAGGACATTAACAATTTGTTCTAATGACTCATACTAAACACTAGAGCTCTTCATGTCTTTTATCTCTAAACTCATGAGTCTTGATCATCTTTTCTAAATCTTTATTATTGGTCTTTATACCGATCAGTCTTCAATTTTAATCATTATGTACCTGTGTAATATTTTGCAATATATACTATACAACGTGGCAAAACATTAGTATCTATATTGATATGATTGTTGTCATCAAAATTAATATATGCGGTGTTAACAATCTCCCCCTTTTTGATGATGACAACCATGTAAATTTTCCTATATAAAAAATATAATAGAACTCCCCCAGAGTTAAATAGCTTCCCCTTAATATATGCATGGGTTATATTTTATATTTTTCTCCTTATTTGTCATCAACAAAATTAAGTGAAAAACGATACTCCCCCAAAACGTGATATACTTATGAACTATGGAGTCAAAAGAAATATTTAAATACTAAATCATGGAGATATTTGAATAAGGCAAAACAAGTTTTATTAATAAATCAAACTATTATACAATTCAAACAATCCTCTAACAAACAAATTCAAACCAAACAATCCAAATCAAACCAAATCAAATATTATATACAAAGTTATATTTATCCAAGCTAAACAATATTATTTACAAACTAATCAAATTTAAATATATAAGCTATATACTTACAAAATATAAACGAAATAAAAAACTAGATTTTCATTGGAACTTTAGTCCATCCTTCGGATCCAAAGATTGTATTTGTTTTGATGACATCTCAATCTTCTTGTTCCATGTTTCCCTTGGAGTTTAAGCATTTCGGGTTGTTGTTTTGATCATCTTTGATAAGAGAGGAAATTAACTGTCGAAGATCATCACAGTGTTTCTCTTATTCCTTTACGATTTGCATTTGGCTTAATTCCTAATGCCTCTGATTTCGAAGAATGAAAGAGAGAGCATCTTTGAAGGATTTAAGTGTTTCTTCTAAGATTTCACAATATTTTTGATATAGAGAACTCAATTCTATGAAAGGAAATGTTTAGAATGGAAGGAGATGAAAGACGAATCAATGTATGAGTTTTTCTGGAGAAAATGATTTAAACGGAGATGATAAGTCAGATTAAATAACAAGTTTAAAAGTAGTTACAAAATTTTAAGATAAAATTTTCAAAAAAAAGGCCAGTATATCTACATATTTATGTAGGGTACATCGACATATATGCCTTAATTTGCAAATTTATGTTTTTGTTATAATATTTATTTCTACTTAATACTTTTTATTTTAATGATTGGCAGAGACTAAGATAACACAGTTGAACAGAAAGATGTAAATTTCATCAATCATAATAGAGAGATAAGTGAATTCAAAGAAAATATATGAAATAAAACTAGACAAACATAGAACAAAGGAATACAAAGGCAGATAAAGATTTAAAAAGATGATAATGACGAATGAGAGTTTCCACCAAGCTTCCTAATGATCTTCCCAAAGTATTTGTCCACTTTGTTGGAGAGAGAAGTGAACATTTTACTATAGGAGCGTTTAAGCTTCTCCTGGTTATTGGGAAGATTTTCTTGGTTCTTAAGAATCTTTTTATCAAAATAGCGAGAGGGTTTGTCAATGCTTTTTGGGTAAGTGTCCATTTCCTCCTCTTTCACTTCTTGTTCTTCCTCCTTTTTAATTTCCATAATGTTGCCTTCTTCTTCCTATTGAATCTCTTACTCTTCTTGCCAATACTTCTTCCTTTTCAAAAAGAATTTCATAGGGTTCGAATTCAAGGGGGATATGCATAAGAGAGAGGTTTCTTTTGTCAAAAACTTTGTGAGGCAAAATGTTTTCTCCTCTTTGATCAATACCAAAATAATTGAAAATTCTAATAAGATACACACATGGTAAAGTGTGTTCTCATGCTTATAAATTTTTTTTTGAACAAAGTCATCAAGAATCACTTGAGCCCAACTTTTATCATATTTTCCAAAAATAGCAAAAGGAGCTTTGAAACTTTTTAAGTTAGGTTTTCGTAATTTTCCGTCCTTAATGTAACACTTTATTGTAAAATGGGACTCATTAGTCCTGCTTTAGGCCTATGATTCTAGCCTTTAAAACTATTAGACAGACTTTTCGTTTGACTACCACCTTAAAGCTTTCGGAATCTTGTTCCAAAAGGATGTGGATTGGCTAAATGAAAACCAATACTACATAGATATTAAGCGTCGAAAGGAAAAAGTGACATGGGATTTATTGTGGTTTGGGACCGAGATCCATACGTATGCTTCGAAGACTCTGCCTTGAGCTTTATCCGTCAATTTAGTGCACAAATACATCTATTTCAAAGTTCACCGTTAAAGATCTTCTGATTAAAGCTTTCTAAATGAAGTAAGGAATATGGAATGATTGTAGAGTGTCTAAAAATCTCCAAACAGCACCTTTTCAGTAGCATGTGGTCCTCTATTTATAGCAAATTTAAGGTTCTCCTATTAGTGCCGAGGCTTTCACTTGGATTGATGACCCGGCTTGCTATAGATAGCTTAGATTCAAACACTTGTCATTATCTTGTCGAAAGTACTTTGATGCGGATTGCTGGTGGGACACTTTTATATATAGTTTCTATGATTCCTTTCATTTGTCGACCGTTGATCTCGTCTGGGCTATCTAAGCCGTTGATTGTTGATACTTGCTAAAATGTTTTTGGATACCGAGCCCCATGTTTAAGCTCTCCGTGGAAACCAAATAATGGGTTTTAGAATTACAAGCCAAGGATCTTTCTTCTCGAATATTCGTAATTTTCACGGGTATAACTTAACTTTCCCCCCAATGTTCACCTTATGCGGTTCGTATGAGGTCGACTTTGAAAAGAAAGGTGTCATATTAGGCGTAGTACTTCGCTTTCTTTTTCCGTTCTCGTTATAAAGTTGATCCTGAACCTTTGTGCGAAGTAGTTTTCTTAAGAACCCTCTAGAGTATCGCTTTACCAAGACAGCCTGTGAAGATCTAACCCCATTTCGGAAGCAATTTGAAATCCAACCTCATCTTGAGGGTTTCAGAAATAATTTGAAATATAACCTCATCTAGAGGGTTTAGAAAATAATTTGAAATCTAACCTTATCTAGAGAGCTTCGAAAATAATTTGGAATCTAACCTCATCTAGAACATTCATAAAATAATTTGAAATCTAACCTCATCTAGAGGGTTTCAAAAATAATTTAAAATCTAACCTCACCAAGAGGGTTTAGAAAATAATTTAAAATTTAACTTCATCTAAAGAGTTTTGAAAATAATTCGAAATCTAACCTCATCTAGTGGGTTTAGAAAATAATTTGAAGTCTAAACTCATCTAGAGAGTTTCAAAAATAATTTAAAATCTAACCTCATCTAGAGGGTTTATAAAATAATTTGAAGTTTAACCTCATCTAGAGGGTTTTGGAAATAATTCAAAATCTAACTCCATCCAAAGGGTTTAGAAAATAATTTAAAATCTAACCTCAAATGGAGGGTTTTGAAAATAAATTAAAATATAACCTCTTCTGGAGGGTTTAGAAAATAATTTGAAATATAACCTCTTCTGGAGGGTTTTGAAAATAATTTGAAATCTAACCTCATTTGGAGGGTTTAGAAAATAATTTGAAATCTATGCTCATCCAGTGGGTTTAGAAAATAACTTGAAATCTAACTTCGTCTAGAATATTCAGAAAATAATTTGAAATTTAACTTCATCTATAGGGTTTCAGAAACAATTTGAAATCTAACGACATCTAGAGGGTTTCAAAAATAATTTGAAATCTAACCACATCTGGAGGGCTTCAGAAGTAATTTGAAACCTCATCTAATGGGTTTTAGAAATAATTTGAAATAGGTGCCTAGAGGCGAAAATACTCTGATACTATGCTACAGTCATCTAGACTTGTTCTTACATAAGTATTAGTTTTTCAAACGATTAGTGGTGGTATAATACCTATATTTTGCACGTTACTAATTTGACTCACTATACAACACCATGTATGGTACTTTTTACCATGGCTCACTTGCATGACATAATTCGGCCATGTCTCACTCTTTGCATAACACTTTGACTGTGGCTCACTTGGTGCGTTCGGTGCGATCGACTTCCTATGACTCACTCTTTGCATGACACGATCGACCGCTCACTATTATTGGAGATCTACCCAACACATGGTTTTTCTCGACCATGACTCACTATATTGGGAATCTACCTAACTTTCTAATCATTTTAAGAATCTATCTAATTTTATAATCTCTTTAGGAATCTATCCAACTTTTATATCTTTAGGAATCTACTTAACTTTTTAATATTCCTAGGAATCTACCCAATGCATAGTACTACTTGACTATGGCTCACTATGATATGAATTGTGACGCCCCACCTCTATACCCACGCTAGCCAAGAACACTCCGGAGTAGTGCTGTCAACTAGCACGGAGAATAAGGCTGTTGAGGAGCGACCATCCATGTAATTGCTTATCACACGGTGGCTATAAATAATCTTCGAAAACAAACATAGAAATAATCATATCACAAATCAGTCACAGATATCCATATCACAAAGGCGGAAGAAGATATGAATATATAACTAACACATTAAAGTGTACATCAGAGTAGTGGTCAGTAAGATCCACGATAATACAAAAGAATAGCAACACGTGCTATACAAAAGAATACAACTATGAGTCTATATCTCAAGTGTATACAACAAAAACTGCTAATCTAAACAGTTAGCCAAAAGTCAGAGTG
This sequence comes from Allium cepa, assembly GCA_030765085.1. NCBI lineage: Eukaryota > Viridiplantae > Streptophyta > Magnoliopsida > Asparagales > Amaryllidaceae > Allium > Allium cepa. The sequence goes on from CM060932.1 coordinate 903,908,285, forward strand.
ATGAATCCCTGGGAAGAAGTCAAGCAGAAGCACCTGTAACATCTCGGTCTGACCCGAGTATTATTTAAGAAAATAATAAACGGGTCAGTCTAGCTATAAATATCAGATGACATGATATAACATAAAAGATATGGCATAAACATAAACATCCATAATGATATACCACTATAAGTATGTAAATAATGATCAACAGAAGATCAATCAATAAGAGATAATCAATATCACAAGAATCTTCTCAAAGATTCGGAAAGGGCATCATACCCCAAACTTGTACTCATAACAATTCAATGACATAAATTCTAGAAATCAATGCAAGAAGTCCAGAAATCATAGAAAAGAGAAAGAGGCCTATCACATGACGGTCCGAAGACCAAGGGGAGCTACCCCAACATGTGTGAATGGAATCACACAGATTAAGGTCCAGACTAACCAAAAAGCAAAAAGGATGTGTGAGTGGAATCACACAAGTGGTGTCTAGTCTAACCTCGCAACAAGAGACATCGCACAGTTGCTAGTCTAAATCATCAGAATGATCGTCATGATCAACGAGAAGTGTCAATTACACTAAGCTAGTAAATATAGAAGTTTAGCTTCATGTCCCATAACCACTTGCTTAACTTAAATATTTATGAACAAACTGTAAATCTTCACTAATAAAATTGTCACAAGAGGTTCAATCGAACAAGTCCAAGAATTAACCGACGAAGTGAACGCAAGCGTTTCATACCACTTGTTTTACTAAGTCGTTTAATTAGATTTCTCATCCGAGTGAGGTAAAGGTTTGTATATACTAATAGATTGGAAAACGGTTTAAGAAAAGAGCTTAGTTATTAAAAATAGAGTTGAAATTGTTTGTTAAAAGAGTTTTGATATTTACTACTAGTATTGAAACCTTTATATTATAAAGTGACAAAACACAGAAGCAATTGTAGAAACAATTAGTCACAAAGATCGCATACGGAGATGTGAATAAAATCCAAGGAAATCAGCTCAATGTTTTTCAGATAAGATCCCCAACGGAGGGGGGGTCCGGGGGGGTGGCAACCCCCCAAGGTGGGGGTGCGGGGGCAACGCCACCGCTTACGGGGTTCGACCTGCCCGGTCAGGTCGTGGGGGTCCAGGGGGAAGCCCCCCCGGCGGGGTGTGGGGCAGCGCCCCGACAAAACGGTACGACCTAAGTGAAGGCAAGAGGCCTACAACCTAGAGCAAAATGAGGTCTAACGACCTAAGGGTTCACGCGACCTAACACAATGGCTGAGCGACCTAACTAAGTGCGCGACCTGGTGGGTAAGGAGGTCGAGCGACCTAAAGTTCTTTGCAACCTAACGAGGTAGAGGGGACACGCGACCTAAAGGTACGCGACCTAAGAAAGCACGCGACCTATCGGCAATAAGGATCGAGCGACCTAACGGCAACATGGGTCGAGCGACCTAACTTTGCCGCGACCTATAAATATCACGACCTAAGGCCACAACGACCTAAGAAATAAAGGGGAGCGACCCAAAAGAGGAAGGGTTTAACGACCTAAGCAGTGAAGAGGCCAAGCGACCTAGCGTGGTCAACGACCTAAAAGGGTTCGCGTCCTAAGAAAGTGCGCGACCTAAAGCACACACGACTTACGACCTAAGGAAAGCAGGCGACCTAACCCTCACACAAGGCCTAACGACTTAAGAGTTAAACGACCTACGACCTACGCCACCAACTCACGAGCGACCTAAAGCACACGCGACTTACGACCTAAGGAAAGCAGGCGACCTAACTCCACACACAAGGCCTAACGACCTAAGAGTTAAACGACCTACGACCTACGCCACCAACTCACGAGCGACCTAAGTACTAGGTCGTGAACGACCTAACTCCAAACACACGAAAAGTGGTCAGAACGATCTAGGAGCTATCTCGTACGCGACCTACGACCTAAGACCCACACGACCTAACTCCGAACGACCTAAAAATGGCCAGAACGACCTAAATGCAGAAATTTCACCAAAACGCCAAAAATCGGAGTTTTTCGCCAATCCAATCCAAACCAAAAGCAAATATTCATGCTAAAGTGATAGGGAATCATTCCCAACAACCCAAGATAGTTATAGACAAGAATGTGAGTTAAAAATCTCACCTTTGCACCAAATATCAATGAAAATGAAGTTTTAAGCAAGCAAGAATCAATCCTTCTTCTATCTAAGCACAAGAAGCTTGAATCCAATGTCTTCTTCTTGAATTTGGAGTAGAAAGATGGATTGCAATTGAATTTGAGTTTTGGAATTTTAATTTCCCATTCCCTCCACCATTAATGCCAAAGCTTGATTAGTTAGGAAATTTATGAAGAGTGAGGAGAAGAGGGTTGGAACTTGGGCTTAATAGGCTAAACTAACCCAAAGTCCAAAGCGGGAAAAGTTAGTGAAATTTCACTAACTCCAAACCTATCGATGTTTATACTTAAAAAAGTTGTAAACGGCATTTCGAACTCAATGGAAGTGGTCTCGAGTCCTAATTTGACCGTTTGCAAAAAGTAGCTTTTCGGATCAAAATCCGATTAACGAGTTAATATTTAAATACAATATTTAAATACAAACTCGATAAATATGCGGGTTGTTACAGACTCCCCTCCTTAAAGAAATTGCGTCCTCGCAATATATATAAGATGGAAATAAAAAGTAACAACCATAAAAGCATATTAACACAAGAGGAATTTTGAAATAAGAAGTTCACCTCAAGGAGCAGGAGTAAGCAAGTCCGGATTTGTAAGCTCGATGAATTCTCTGGATTCCCAAGAACAATCCTTAGGATTTGAGGACCATTGAACCTTCACAAGCGGAACATCTTTATTTCGAAGTCGTTTAACCTCAGAAGCTATAATTCGAATAGGATGCTGCTCATAAGTTAAATTCGGCGAAACTTCAATTTCTTCCACAACAGCAGGCTCAAGAATAGAATCGGAATCCCGAAGGCATTTCCGTAATTGAGAAACGTGAAATACATCATGCATAGCAGAAAACTGAGCCGGCAATGCAAGGCGATAAGCCATGGAACCAATACGTTCAGTGATAGGAAATGGCCCAATATATCGAGGCGCTAACTTCCCCGATCGACTGAAACGTACAACACCCTTCATAGGTGAAACACGAATAAAAACAGGATCCCCAACAGAAAATTCTAATTTCCTTCTTCGATTATCGGCATAGGATTTTTTTCTACTCTGGGCTTCTTTCATCCTATGTCGAATAAGTTCAATCTTTTCCGTGGAATCACGAATAAAGTCTGGACCTAAAACCAGCTTCTCACCGGCCTCAAGCCAACAAGAAGGAGATCGGCATGGCCTTCCGTAGAGTGCCTCGAAAGGTGCCATACCAATACTAGATTGGAAGCTATTATTATAGGAAAATTCAACAAGTGAAATATGATCTTCCCAACTTCCACCAAAATCAAGCACACAAGCACGAAGAAGATCTTCAAGAGTTTGATTCACACGCTCGGTTTGTCCATCGGACTAGGGGTGATAAGCGGTGCTAAAATTAAGCTTCGTTCCTAAAGCTTTTTGAAGACTCTTCCAAAATCCACTAGTATACAATGGATCACGATCGCTAACAATAGAAGTAGGAACTCCATGCAATTTTACAATTTCCTTGACAAATAGTTTGGCCAAAAGAGGAACGGTTCGGTTAGACCGAACCGGAATAAAATGGGCGGATTTAGTAAGTCTATCAACAATCACCCATAAGCTATCATGACCCGAACGAGAACGGGGAAGGCCATCTATAAAGTCCATGGAAATTTGATCCCACTTCCAAATTGGAATTTCTAAAGGTTGCAATAACCCACCAGGCCTTTGATGTTCGGCCTTGACAAGTTGGCAAGTCATGCAACACTTAACAAAGTTAGCAATATCAGATTTCATTCCCTCCCAATAATAAAGTCGCTTCATATCAGCGTACATTTTACTACTACCGGGATGAATGGTGAATTTAGAACGATGGGAATCTTCTAAAATATCTTTACGAAGATCTCCAATATTTGGTACGATAAGTCTACCAAATTTTCGAATGCCGCCACGAGAATCAATATCATAGTCTTTCAAACCTTCAATATCAATTTTATCCTTAACATTTTTGCCAAGAAGAGCCAATTCAGAATCTAGCCCTTGAGCTTCAAGAATGCGGTCTAAAAGAGAAGGATGAGCCTCAAGGCTACATAAAACAAGCGATGAGCATAAATCGGATACGCGCTCTCGAATCTCACAAGTGGATAAGATCTCGAGATCGTTCCATTCGGATATCATCATAGAAACAACTGCTTGTTGCTTACGGTTAAGAGCATCGGCGACACGATTACCCTTACCGGGGGTATAAAGAATATCAAGATCATAAGGTGCAAGGAACTCGAGCCAACGCTGTTGACGTAAATTAAGTTCTTTTTGAGAAAATAAATATTTCAAAGACTTATGATCCATGTAAAGAATAAATTTCTCTCCCAATAGATAATGACGCCACATTCGAAGGGCGAAAACAATAGCCGCGAGCTCTAGATCATGTGTGGCATATCTAGTCTCGGCCGGCTTCAATTGCCTAGAAGCATAAGCAACAACACGTTCTTTTTGCATAAGAACGGCACCCAAACCAACGTGACTAGCATCGGTATAAACAACAAAATCTTGATTCCCCTCGGTAATAACAAGAATAGGAGCATCGGAAAGGAGTTCTTTCAATTTCTGTAAAGAGGCTTCACATTTGTCCGACCAAATGTATTTAACTCCCTTCTTAGTCAAGCCAGTAAGAGGCACGGCAATCTTAGAAAAGTCTTTAATAAAACGACGGTAATAGCCCGCCAATCCGAGAAAACTACGAATCTCTGTCACACTCTCCGGTCTCTTCCAATCTTGAATCGCTTCGATCTTTGAAGGATCCACGGATATCCCGGATTTGGAAATAATATGACCGAGAAACTTCACACGAGATTGTTAAAAGTGGCATTTAGAAAATTTCGCCTTTAATTGATTACTCCTAAGTGTTTCCAATACAATCCGAAGATGTTTCTCATGTTCCTCCTCGGTTTTTGAATACACAAGAATATCATCAATGAATATGAGAACAAACCGATCGAGGAAATCTTTGAAAACTCGATTCATGAGGTCAACGAAATAAGCTGGAGCATTCGTTAACCCAAATGGCATAACAAGCCATTCATAAGATCCATATCGAGTATGGAATGATGTCAAAGGAATGCTATCCTCAGCGATACGAAGCTGATGGAAACCGGTAGCCAAGTCCAATTGTGAAAAGACCTTAGCACCACTAAGCTGATCGAATAGATCATCAATCCAAGGTAAAGGATATTTATTTTTAATAGTAAGATCGTTAAGCTTGCGATAATCAACGCAGAGCCTCAGAGTACCATTAGATATCTTTACGAAAATAGCCGAAGCTCCCCAAGGCGAGGAACTAGAGCGAATAAATTGCCTCGTCTCCAACTCAGATAATTGTTTACGCATCTCCTCATTTTCCTTATTGGACATGCGATAAGGAGGACGAGTAATAGGTTGAGCTCCAGAAACAAGATTAATTCTGAACTCAATTGCTCGTTTAGGTGGTAAACCTAAAACGGGCTCGAATACGTCGGAAAATTCACGAACAACATGAATACGAGAAATAATATCATCTTCATCATCATCATCGTTATCACGAGGATTTAAAGAATATAAAGATGCCACCAAACAGGATTCTGAATCTTTAAGATTAACAGAAATCTGACTAACAGATAGTGGATGTCGGAGATGAATAGTCCGCTCAGGACATAGGATATGGGCTTGATAACGGTTAAGCCAATCCATTCCCAAAATTATTCCAAAGCCTAAGTAACGCATGACATGCAAATCGGTTAGGAAAGAAAAATCGCAAAAAATAATCTCCACATCTTTACAAAGCAAACTAAGAGTTGCGGATCCACCAACAAGATTCGCAATTTTTAAAGAAGTCATCAATGCAGTAACACTTAAGAAAAAGTGTCTACCAGTTCCTTTGATATAAAAGAATGGGATGCACCCATATCAAAGAGAACTCTAATAGGTTGATCATGAAATAAAATAATACCATCAAGAATGGAATGAGAAATACCTTGGCCACGAGATGTGTTGCCAGGGGCTTGAGCCACATTCAACTTTCCTTCCTTCTTGCCTTTACGCTTGAGGTATTGATGTATGTAATGATACGGGCTCTTACAATAGCGACGAGATTTGGGCTTAGAGCACTTATTCGCATAATGATCCCCAGACCCATAGTTGAAGCAACTCGCACCACTAGGAGAAGGAGACTTTGCCGCAGGGGTTGCTTGCTTACCCTTTTTGTTGGGATAAGGACCCTTGAATTTGTTTGGCCTCTTCTTGTTGTTGAAGTTTGGTTTAGCGCCTTCCACTTCAACATCACTCTCTCTATCAGCCTCTTCAAGATGAAGAGCGATATCGACGAGTTGATCAAATGCGACTTCTAGTTTCAGGAGCAGTGGCTTCTTAAGACTCTTATTTAAGCCATAAACGAACCTCTGGTTCTTCTTCAATGGGGTGTTGATGTATTCAACCCCATATTTGGAAAGCGACTCGAAGGCTGCGACGTAATCAGTCACAGAGGATTGACCTTGAACAAGGTCTATAAAACGTCGAGCCAAGGTTACTTTCCCAGCTTCTGGTACAAACTTTAACTCGAAGCGTCCCTGAAATTGCTCCCAGGTGAGATCCGCTTCATTAATTTCTGAAATAAGGAGTTCGTACCAGTCCAATTCTCTCTCTTGGAGCATGCTGGAAGCCACCTGAACGCGGTGGAGATCGATAAGGTTCATGCGAGAAAAGATTCGATCGCATGATTTTAACCAAGCCTGGACCTCGATGATATTTTCCGAACCTTTGAAGGGCTTCCCACCCAAGTTGGTGTAATCGCTGCACAAGCGTGCAAATCCCGACTTTGGGTGAGTAGGTTCCGGGTTAGCTCCAGCTGATTGAGCATTAGTTACTAAATCAAGAAGCTGTTGAGCAGTCATAAAAACTCCATCCGGAGGAGCAGCACCAGATGATCCAGTTCTGGGACGGCCTGGTCTAGACATTCTCTTCCTTTAAGAAAGAAAGAAGAGAAGGAAGAAGGTTATTTACCAATGAACATCAAGCAATCTTGATAGATAAAACAAGGAATCATAAAGGAAATAGGATGAATCGGTATGACTCCTAAGATAGACCTAGGACGATGATCCTTGTTAAGTTATTCTACATTCTTCCGAAGTTTGGCTCTGATACCAAGCTGTGACGCCCCACCTCTATACCCACGCTAGCCAAGAACACTCCGGAGTAGTGCTGTCAACTAGCACGGAGAATAAGGCTGTTGAGGAGCGACCATCCATGTAATTGCTTATCACACGGTGGCTATAAATAATCTTCGAAAACAAACATAGAAATAATCATATCACAAATCAGTCACAGATATCCATATCACAAAGGCGGAAGAAGATATGAATATATAACTAACACATGAAAGTGTACATCAGAGTAGTGGTCAGTAAGATCCACGATAATACAAAAGAATAGCAACACGTGCTATACAAAAGAATACAACTATGAGTCTATATCTCAAGTGTATACAACAAAAACTGCTAATCTAAACAGTTAGCCAAAAGTCAGAGTGATGAATCCCTGGGAAGAAGTCAAGCAGAAGCACCTGTAACATCTCGGTCTGACCCGAGTATTATTTAAGAAAATAATAAACGGGTCAGTCTAGCTATAAATATCAGATGACATGATATAACATAAAAGATATGGCATAAACATAAACATCCATAATGATATACCACTATAAGTATGTAAATAATGATCAACAGAAGATCAATCAATAAGAGATAATCAATATCACAAGAATCTTCTCAAAGATTCGGAAAGGGCATCATACCCCAAACTTGTACTCATAACAATTCAATGACATAAATTCTAGAAATCAATGCAAGAAGTCCAGAAATCATAGAAAAGAGAAAGAGGCCTATCACATGACGGTCCGAAGACCAAGGGGAGCTACCCCAACATGTGTGAATGGAATCACACAGATTAAGGTCCAGACTAACCAAAAAGCAAAAAGGTATGTGTGAGTGGAATCACACAAGTGGTGTCTAGTCTAACCTCGCAACAAGAGACATCGCACAGTTGCTAGTCTAAATCATCAGAATGATTGTCATGATCAACGAGAAGTGTCAATTACACTAAGCTAGTAAATATAGAAGTTTAGCTTCATGTCCCATAACCACTTGCTTAACTTAAATATTTACGAACAAACTGTAAATCTTCACTAATAAAATTGTCACAAGAGGTTCAATCGAACAAGTCCAAGAATTAACCGACGAAGTGAACGCAAGCGTTTCATACCACTTGTTTTACTAAGTCGTTTAATTAGATTTCTCATCCGAGTGAGGTAAAGGTTTGTATATACTAATAGATTGGAAAACGGTTTAAGAAAAGAGCTTAGTTATTAAAAATAGAGTTGAAATTGTTTGTTAAAAGAGTTTTGATATTTACTACTAGTATTGAAACCTTTATATTATAAAGTGACAAAACACAGAAGCAATTGTAGAAACAATTAGTCACAAAGATCGCATACGGAGATGTGAATAAAATCCAAGGAAATCAGCTCAATGTTTTTCAGATAAGATCCCCAACGGAGGGGGGGTCCAGGGGGGGTGGCAACCCCCCAAGGTGGGGGTGCGGGGGCAACGCCACCGCTTATGGGGTTCGACCTGCCCGGTCAGGTCGTGGGGGTCCAGGGGGCAGCCCCCCCGGCGGGGTGCGGGGCAGCGCCCCGACAAAACGGTACGACCTAAGTGAAGGCAAGAGGCCTACAACCTAAAGCAAAATGAGGTCTAACGACCTAAGGGTTCACGCGACCTAACACAATGGCTGAGCGACCTAACTAAGTGCGCGACCTGGTGGGTAAGGAGGTCGAGCGACCTAAAGTTCTTTGCGACCTAACGAGGTAGAGGGGACACGTGACCTAAAGGTACGCGACCTAAGAAAGCACGCGACCTATCGGCAATAAGGATCAAGCGACCTAACAGCAACATGGGTCGAGCGACCTAACTTTGCCGCGACCTATAAATATCACGACCTAAGGCCACAACGACCTAAGAAATAAAGGGGAGCGACCCAAAAGAGGAAGGGTTTAACGACCTAAGCAGTGAAGAGGCCAAGCGACCTAGCGTGGTCAACGACCTAAAAGGGTTCGCGTCCTAAGAAAGTGCACGACCTAAAGCACACGCGACTTACGACCTAAGGAAAGCAGGCGACCTAACTCCTCACACAAGGCCTAACGACCTAAGAGTTAAACGACCTACGACCTACGCCACCAACTCACGAGCGACCTAAAGCACACGCGACTTACGACCTAAGGAAAGCAGGCGACCTAACTCCACACACAAGGCCTAACGACCTAAGAGTTAAACGACCTACGACCTACGCCACCAACTCACGAGCGACCTAAGTACTAGGTCGTGAACGACCTAACTCCGAACACACGAAAAGTGGTCAGAACGATCTAGGAGCTATCTCGTACGCGACCTACGACCTAAGACCCACACGACCTAACTCCGAACGACCTAAAAATGGCCAGAACGACCTAAATGCAGAAATTTCGCCAAAACGCCAAAAATCGGAGTTTTTCGCCAATCCAATCCAAACCAAAAGCAAATATTCATGCTAAAGTGATAGGGAATCATTCCCAACAACCCAAGATAGTTATAGACAAGAATGTGAGTTAAAAATCTCACCTTTGCACCAAATATCAATGAAAATGAAGTTTTAAGCAAGCAAGAATCAATCCTTCTTCTATCTAAGCACAAGGAGCTTGAATCCAATGTCTTCTTCTTGAATTTGGAGTAGAAAGATGGATTGCAATTGAATTTGAGTTTTGGAATTTTAATTTCCCATTCCCTCCACCATTAATGCCAAAGCTTGATTAGTTAGGAAATTTATGAAGAGTGAGGAGAAGAGGGTTGGAACTTGGGCTTAATAGGCTAAACTAACCCAAAGTCCAAAGCGGGAAAAGTTAGTGAAATTTCACTAACTCCAAACCTATCGATGTTTATACTTAAAAAAGTTGTAAACGGCATTTCGAACTCAATGGAAGTGGTCTCGAGTCCTAATTTGACCGTTTGCAAAAAGTAGCTTTTCGGACCAAAATCCGATTAACGAGTTAATATTTAAATAAAATATTTAAATACAAACTCGATAAATATGCGGGTTGTTACATGAATCTACCCAATACCCTGATTTACTTGGGAATCTACTCAATACATAGTACTACTTGACTATGGCTCACTATTATGGGAATCTACCCACTATTCTAATTTACTTGGGAATCTACCTAATGCATAGTACTAATTGACTATGGCTCACTATTATGGAAATCCATCCATTATTCTGATTTACCTGGGAACCTACCCAATGCATGGTAACACTTGGTCATGGCTCATTATATATTATGGGAATCTACCTATTATCTAATTTACTTGGGAATTTACCCAATGCAGAGTACTACTTGATTATGGCTCATTATTATGGGAATCTACCCACTATTTTGATTTACTTGGGAATCTACCCAATGCATGGTATAACTTGACCATGGCTCACTATTATGGGAATCTACCCACTATTTTGATTTACATAGGAATCTACCTAATGTATAGTACTACTTGACTATGGCTCATTATTATGGGAATATACCCATTATTCTAATTTACTTATTCTGATTTACTTGGGAATCTACTCGATGCATAGTACTTCTTGACTATGGCTCACTGTTATGAGAATCTATCCATTATGCTAATTTACTTAGGAATCTACCCAATGCATTGTACTACTTGGCCATGGCTCACTATTATAGAAATCTATTCACTATTCTAGTTTACTTGGGAATATACCCAATGCAGAGTACTACTTGACTATGGTACACTACTATGGGTTGGGAATCTACTCAATGCATGGTACAACTTGACCATGGCTCACTATTATGGGAATCTACCCACTATCCTAATTTACTTAGGAATCTACCTAATGTATAGTACTACTTGACTATGGCTCACTATTATGGGAATCTACCCACTATTCTGATTTATTCGGGAATCCACCCAATGCATAATTCTACTTGACTATGGCTCACTATTATGGGAATCTACCCACTTTTCTAATCTTCAATACTTTGCCCAATGACAAAACTAAATAATTGCCGTGAGGCAAAATTATTTACTTGGTGAAACTAAGTAATTACTGTATGAAGAAATCATTACTTGTTGAAACTAAATAATTGCTATGAGGCGAAATCAATTACTTGGTGAAACTAAGTAATTGCCATGAGGTGAAATCATTTAATTATGGAAACTAAGTAATTACTGCAAGGCGAAATCTGGGTGAAACTAAGTAATTATCGTGAGGCGACATCATTTACTTGTTGAGACTAAGTAATTGCCGTGAGGCAAACCATTTACTTGCCAAAACTAAGTAATTGCCGTGAGGCAAAATAATTTACTTGGCGAAACTAAGTAATTTCCATGAGACAAAATCATTTATTTGCTGAAACTAAGTAAGTGCTATAAGGCGAAATCATTTATTTGCTGAAACTAAATAATTGCCATGAGATGAACTAAGTAATTAACATGTGGTGAAATCATTTACTTCGTGAAACTAAGTAACTGCCGTGAGGAAAAATCATTCACTTGCTAAAACTAAGTAATTGCCATGTGGAAAAATCATTTACTTGTTAAAACTAAGTAATTGCCGTAGGGCGAAATAATTTACTTAGCGAAACTAAGTAATTGCTGTGAGGTGAAATCATTTACTCGCTGAAACTAAGTATTTCCATGAGGCGAAATCATTTACTTGCTCGGAGGCAAAAACATTTGCATGATGCTACTTGACCAAAGTAGTATCATGACTAAAACATTTTGATGTGCTTTTGAAAGTTGCATGATATTACTTGATCGTGACAATAATCGCGACTAAAACATTTTGATGCACTTTTTGGAAGTTTCATGATATTGTGATTATAGCAATAATCATGACTAAAAAAATTTGATGCACTTTTCGCAAGTTGCATGATATTACTTGATCATGGCAATAATCATGACTAGAACATATTGACGCACTTTTTGGAAATTGTCTGATATTGCTGATCACAGCAATAATCATGACTAAAATATTTTGATACACTTTTGAAATGCTTGAGACTTAAGAAGACTGAAATCTCATATGGTATATCTAGTTACAGTTAAGAGATTGGTCACTATCTCAAGTTTTTGATAAAACTTTTATTCAGGTAGCAACCATGTACCATGATAATGTTTTAGATGCTCAGCATTCCAAGTCGGAGGTATTATATTACCATTTGGCCTCTTTAATCTACATGTTCCTGAAGGGACGATGTCATGAATTATCAAGGGTCCTTCCCAATTTGGACTAAGAGGTCCATCTGTCTTATCCTTTCTTTTAGGCTTTATCTTTTAGAGGACGAGGTCTCTTTTCTCAAAAAATATAGTTCAAACTCTTTGGTTGTAATATCGGGCTATCTTTCAAATATACTTTGCTGTTCTTAAAGTGGCTTAGTCCCGTGGCTCGAGTAACAAATCTAATGACTCCTCTCATTGCTCTATATTCTATTGTGTATTATAATAATACCTTCGATGAGAGGCAATTTCTAACTCAACTGGGAGAATGGCTTAAGAACCATAAAATAGAGCGAAAGGATCATATCCCGTCGAGGTCTTGGAGCTTGTCCTATAAGCTAATAGAATGAAAGGCAATTCATCTGCCTAGTTGCCTTTAGCTTTGTCTAATCTTTTCTTCAAATAGGATTTGATAGTTTTGTTGGTTGTTCCCACTACCCCATTTGCTTGTGGATGATTACTGAAGAAATACTCTTGATGATACCATGATCTCGATAATACTCTACAAACTCTCGGTTCTCAAACTGATTGTCAGTATCCATAATGATCTTATGTGGAAGACTGAATCTAGATACAATATTCCTTATCATAAACTTTATTACTTGATGGGAGGTTATGATAGTTAAGGGTTCTGCCTTAACCCATTTTGTAAAGTAATCAATTGCCACTATAGCATATCTTGCTTCTTCTTTAGTAGTTAGAACGGGACCAATAAGATTGATGTCCCGGATATCAAATGGCCATAGACACATCATTAGGTTGAGCTCGCTAGGAGGAGCTCTCATCACTTTTGCATAAAATTGGCACTTATCACATTTTCATGCATAGTCTAAAGCATCTTAGTTTGGTGTCAGCCAGTATAAACCTTTCTTGAGTATTTTCTTTGCTATCTTCTGGGCTCCACAGCAGTCTCCACCAATCCCATCACGGACTTCTCTCAGTAATTGTTGACCTTTTGAGATTGCTACATACCGAGAGTGCAAATTTGAGAATCCTATCCTATAGAGCATTCCATCTATAATACTAAACCTGGGAGCATTTATTTAATCTATCTAGCTTCGGAAGCATCCCAAGATAGCATATCTTCAATTAGATATTGAATATATAGTGACATCCAATTTTCTTCAATTATTACCGGTGTTGTAGATTCACTTCGGGAATCTTGAGCCCATGTTATAACTAACACTTTCTTCGGTACCTCTATGATAGGCTTCTCTAAGATTTTGATTTGGATGAAGTTAAACTCTCTCACGTCTCTTGAGCTTGCATATTTTGCTAAGGCATCGGCCCTAGCACTTCGGTCCTTGGGAATTCTTTCTACATGATAACTTTTGAAGGCATCAAATAGCTGCTTTACCTATTTAGCATAGAGAGTTAACCTCTAGTCTCGGGCCTGGCAGTGACCAAGAATTTGTTTGACTGCTATCTAGGAATCACTATTTATTTGAATCTCTGAAATATTGATGGAAATAGCCATTCTTAATCCGAAGATCAAGGATTCATACTCGGCGGCATTATTGGTTGCTAAGAAGGCGAATTTGATTGCACAATAAATTCCACTGTTGCCCGAGGTAACTATGATATTGCCGGCGCCTGCCCCTTGTTCATTTGAAGCCCTATCAACATAAAGTTGCCAAGAGAGCTATTTACTCTCACTTCTCTTCTTTTTGGCTCCAGCCCCAAAACTAGTGCATTCAACAATGAAGTCAGCTAGTGCTTGACCCTTGATTGCCATCCTAGGCTCATAATTGTTGGCGGTAAAAATGGCCACTAACACCTAAATAATGTGAAAGCACTAATAAGCCAATATTCTAACCAAACAGAGTGTTGTAGAGAAATAAATATGAAGAAAATAAGTTTAAAAAACAGTAAGAAAGTACATAGAGACGTAGGCTTACAATGGTTTGGCGTACTCCAGCCTACGTCCACTTAAAAAGTTTTCCCTTTTATTTATTTATGCTGCTAATTACAGTTATATTATGTGCAATCTAAGAATAAAAATGGCAGAATATAGCCTAGGTAGAAGAAGAAGAGAGATAGAACGAAGATCCATTTCCTTGAGCCAATGATCCGGTATTTATAGGAGAAGGCATGAAAATGTCCAATTGAAAATCCGTATGCAGAAGACCGAAGCCAAGACGGACGGATCAAGAAAAAATGAGCCCCATTTGGGCCATTGGGAGCCATCGGTATCGATCCCTATGTGGGGATAGACATCGATCGTTCTTGTTCTCGAACATGGGGCCAATGATCCCCATGGTGGGCCCCTTCTTCTATTGCTTCGTATTTCCGTAGTCGTTTACTTGATTCCCTTGATACTTGTTGGGTTATTAAGCGATCATCATTGAATTGAAGTGCTAATCTGAGTGATCCATAACAATAATAATCCGATCAAATCTGTTCCTAACCATACCGATCTGCTCTGATCCCGTACCTAAGGGAAGTGCAAATCCATACTTAGACATTTAGTGGATGCTACTCGCTTGAACCCACTTGACTATCATCCATAGCCTTGCTTATATTTGATGTCCAAACCTAATAATCATCTCTCTGGACTTCCTGCCTCGATGATTACGAATCCATTTTGCTACTCGATGGTATTATGACCTTGCTAAAAAGAGGGATAATAATAAGTTATCTCATGCTAGCTGAGTTCCATTGCCCATTTATTTAAACTCGCCATAGTTTCGGGTTTACTAAAACTTTCCAAAGTGTATGAGCTGTAAGGACTTTAATAGGATGGGCCTGGAAATATAGTCGAAGTTTCCTTGCTGTAAAAACCAAGCTATAGGCAAGTTTTTCAATAACTGGGTGGCGCTTCTCGACTGGACCTAGCCTTCTGATATACCGGTCTTTGGATTCGATCATCACCTCTTACTAAGGTTAAACCCGTGGCTTGGTCCGAGGCGGCCAAGTAATGGAAAATTGATTTCTCCATCTATCGGCTTTGATAATGTTGGTAGAGAACTTAAGTGATTTTGCAATCCTTCGAATTCCTTTTGGCGTTCGTCTGCTCATTTGAAAGTAACATGCTACTTTAGAAGGTTGAAGAAGGGAACACACTTGTCGGTTGACCAACTTACAAACCTATTCAAAGCAGTGATCTTTCCATTTAAACCTATTAACTTCTTTACATTAGTCAGTGCCCTCATATTTGTTATAGCCACTATCTGATCCGGTTTTATTTCAATCCTCTAGCACTTACTATGAAACCTAGGAATTTTTTGGATTGTATTCTGAAGGTGCATTTCTAAGGGTTTAGTGTCATTTGGTACTTCCAAAGGACCTGGAGAGTTTCGAGTATATTTGAAAATGGTTCTCAGACTGTTTAGATTTAACCTACATGTCGTCAACACATACCTTCATATTTCGACCTATCTGCTTGGTGAACGTTTGGTTAACTAACCTTTGATATGTTGCCATTGCATTCTTGATACTGAAGGGAATTATCTTGTAGCAAAATAATCCCACATTGGTAACGAAACCCGTATGCTCCTCGTCAGGCTTGAAGATCGTGATTTGATTATATCTGGAATAAGCATCCATAAATGAAAGCAACTAATGCCCACTAATAGGATCAACTAACTAGTCGATTCTCGGTAGGGGAAAGCATTCCTTTAGGCAAGCTTTGTTAAATCAGTCAAGTTAATGCAACTTCTTTTCTTCCCATTTGTTTTCTTAACTAATACCGGTCAACGATCCACTTCGGGTAATATACGTTTCATATTAAATTATTTTTAGTAAACTTTCGACCTCTTTTCGAAGAGACACATATAAATTCTTGTCTAACGTTCTTCTCTTTTGCCTTACAGCAGCAAATTTCGGATCTATATTCAAGCAATGGAAAATTACTGAGGGGTCGATTCTCGCCATGTCATCATGAGTCCATGCGAATACATCTTGGTTATGCTTATAGAATGAACTTAGATCTTCTCAGATAGATTTATGGAAAAAGTCTCTACGTGACTCTCTTAGACTTGTGATTTTCATCGAGGCACACTTATTCCAGGATCTCGGCTACTGAAGCTCAATTTCTTGTCTTGGATCGAAATCAAGCTCAAATTCTTCTTCTCTTGGAATTTCCTGTATGGCTTGAACAACCTTTCTCTTCCTCTTAGTAGGTTTACTATTATGCCCTAATAATTTCATTAACAAAGCTTCCATTGCATGATTCCCACCAAGTCTTAGAGTTTCAGCTTTAGCATTTTGAGTTTGCGGCCTGCTTTGTCGCCTTCCTTCAAAGTTTGACCTTTCGAAACTTAGAGTCAATGGCCTCTCGAAAGATCTCATTCCTGTCATCTTTGTAGTCTTGGCTTTCTTAGCCGCTTCCATGAATCCATCTTCTAAGGCCTCATCAGTCAGTGGTGATTTTCAAGGTTTCAGTTGAAAGTCAGAGGGTTCTTCTCTTCCCTAAGCATAGTCGAAACTTTTTCTCTAATTCAGCAAAATTGTTCTTAACTTCTATCTGATAGCTATCTAACTTTGTGCTACATCAGAAAGTTTCGACATCATTTGTCAAAACTCACTTTCAGTAAGGCTGAAGCAACAGTTTCCTCATTAACAGTTTGATTTATTTGGTCCTCTCTATTCCCTCCATTCATATGCAATTCTTCGACTACTTCATCCTGGGCAGGGGAACGGTGTGTCTTTTAAGTGGATAACTTTGACTTCATGCTTGATTGAAAGGTTTGAATTTGCTAGATTAGAAGAGGATGGAGGTTCAGACCCTCTTTCAAGCTCCAACAATGTTAGATAGATTTTTCATTTGACTAACACCCCAAAGCTTTCAGAATCTTATTCTAAAGGGATGTAGATAAGCAGAATGAATACCGAAACTGTGTAGAAAAAAAGCACCAATAGGTAAAAGAGACATGAGATTTATAGTAGTTCAGGACCGAGATCCCTACGTCCACTTTGAAGATTCTACCTTGGGTTTTGTTCATCAATTTAGTGTACACATAAATTTGTTACAAAGTCCTCCATTAATTATCTTTTGATTAAAGCTTTCTAAGTGGGGTAAGGAATATGCAATGATTGTAGAGTGTCAGAAAATCTCCAACCAGCATCTTTTCAGTAGCATATGGTCCTCTATTTACAGAAAATTTAAGGTTTCTCTATTGATGCAGGGGCTTTCATTTGGATTGATGACCTGGCTTACTTTAGGCAACTTAGATTCAAACACTTGTCATCATCTTGTTGAAAGTACCTTGACACAGATTGCTAACATAATGTTTATATATAGCTGCTTTGATTCCTTTCATTTAACTTGACCATTAATCTCGGTCCGGGGCTTTTTAAGCCATTAGTTCTTGACACTTGCTGAAATGTCTTTGGTAATTGCTGCTCTCAGCTAAGCCAGTTGTCCTAGTTGATCATTGGTATCGACCTTAGCTGATGCTTTTACTCATGCTCTCAGAATACATGCACTTGGTGGAAATTAAACACTGGATTTTAGAATTACAAGCCAAGGAGCTTCCTTCTCGAATATTCATAATTTGTGCTTGGTATATATTATAGTGTAATAAAAACCATGCTCTTCATCGTTAGAAAATAAATCATGTATAACTTCTCTATTAAAATAATCAATTTCAAAAGTGGAAAGGTCATTTCCATTACTTTTACAACTAATAATTTTTCAAAATTTTTGCAATTTAAACAATAGTATTATCTTTAACACCACTACAAATTTGACATTATTCTCCTTGAAATTTTTTTCCATTCAAATTTTCATAAAACATTTTAACTAAATCGGGATAGCAATCAAAATCATTTTGAGATAAATTAGTTAAAACAAAATTATCATTTTCAAAAGCAAGATCTTATAGAGCATAAGAAGAAAATTCATTGAAATTTGCAAACCTTCCTGAAAATACTTTTCCATTTGTAGCATGCTCAACATAAGTTTCAATGAAGTCTTGATTATCATGAAGTTGACTTTTGGTCTTTTTGATAAGCCTAATGGCTTTGAATGAGGAGGGTTGGCTTGAGTAAGACATTGTTGTATAGTTTTGAAGATAAGAGATTGAAGAATGTTTTTAAATTTTGAAATAAAGTGTGAGTGAACGATGGGATAGAAGTGAGATGATTTCATAGAGAGTGAATTGACATTTTTTGCTTTAAAAGATTCCATTTTGTTTCTTGAAATTAATGCAAAAGAGATGAAAATGAAAATTATTATTATTAGATAAAATTATTATTATTATTATTATTATTATATTCTAAATTTATTCCTAAATTTAATAATTTCAAATAAATGAAAATAAAAAATAAATATAAAAAGTTCCATTTTTGTTGTTGTCCTTTGTTCTAATCTGATTAATCTTTTATTGCTGTGAAATACTATTGACATTTTCTGTATCTAGTTCATTGTCACTTGATGCAGTACCAGAATCATCTAAAGTTACAGTGTAAGCACTTTTTCTCTTTTTAGATGAATCGGTGATAAACGTGATCTTTGATTTCTTTGGATAGTCCCTTTGCAAATGACTAGGTTCATCACAATTATAACATCTAATTACGGTTTTGTTTCTAGAATTTTTTTCTCAGGTCTACGAAATTTATTTATCTTTTTATGTCTCCAAAATTTTCTGAAATTTCTAGTTATAAGAGCAATCTCTTTATCAGTATCGCTCTCATCTTAATCTTGATCGTCAGTTATTGCATTGAAGGCAGTTTATTTCTTTTCTAATGGTTTGCTTTCCCTCCTTCCCTGTAACTGTATTTTATAGGACAATAGATTATCAATTAACTGTTCAATGTTTAAAGTACTAATGTCATTAGTCTCTTCTATTGCTAATGTCTTTTGATTCCATTCTGAAGAGAGTGAACCAAGAACTTTTCTGACTTGGTCCTCTTCAGAGAAATTTTTAGCTAATGATACTAAAGAATGAACTATATCCTGGAATCTAGAATACATATCGGAAATAGAATCATTTTGTTTCATTTTAAACAATTGAAACTGATTAGTTAGCATGGAATTTTTTTATCTATTTCACTTTACTAGTGCCCTCAAATGTAGTTTGGAGTGTTCTCCAGATTTCATATGTAGGCTTACAAATAGAAATTCGATAAAATTCATTTTTATCTAATAAACAAAATAAAATATTCATGGCCCTAGAATTATTAAGTGATTGTGTATTTTAGTTTGGTGCCCATGTTGAGTATTCAGTTTGATAGTGCAACGACCCAGGATTTTGCCACTTTGAACTAGGCTATTTAAATATATTTTATATAGTAAATAAATGGATTTCTATTTACAAATAAACCTATTTTAATCGTTTAACAATGAAGGTAAAATAGTTTTAATTTTTTTTACCAATATAGATAGTTCATAGAAAAAGAGAAAATGTGACAGAGAAGCGTTTTTCGAAAATTCGACTTTTCGATACCTGAAAGTCATTGGGAAGTGATAAGTTATGTAGTAATAAAGCACCCACTTTTATTAATATGCACACTTGGTGCAACATGAACACACTTTTATAAGATAAGATTAGTGATAATAAAGCTCACTTAAAAGTATATTAGCTTATGTATATATTTATTTAATCACGAAGTGATAAGTTATGTTTAAATAAAAGTGTGTGTATATATACATACACACATATGTTTGTGCATGTGTATATATATATGTGTGTGTGTGTGTGTGTGTGTGTGTGTGTGTGTATAGAAATCACCTTGTCATAACTCATGTCATTATCTCACCCAGCATAAAGTACACATTTGAATGACCTACAAGTGAGAAGCATGGTACACATGGAGCTAAGGGTGTGGGAAGGATGTCATGACATGATATACTTTGTATATTTATATATAAGGGTATTTTAGTAACCGCTTTACATTTTCATGCTTATATATACACCTTCCCATTCTCAAATTTCATTTTACAATTCCATTCTTCATTTTCTTCACTTTTCCTTCTTGAGCTCTTCCTTACTTCCATGGCCACCAAAATATAATTCCTAAGAGAAAAGATTGAGAAAGTAGTGTAAAAACATAAGTAAATACCTCCCATTCACTTCCAAACCTCTTCCCTTCACAAAACAACCACACACACTCCCAATACCTTCTAGCTAGGTCGTAGCAAAGTTTGGTTCGATTTAAAGCATGTTTGGTGAGTAAAGTTCATATTTTTAAAACTCAAATTACTAACTTTTTACAGCTGTAAAATTTATGAGTGAAAATGTTGCTTGATTATGTAGTAATTTTATATGTTGTTTATGCATGCAAATATGTTGATTGCTTATGCTGAAGTTTAAGTAGGCGATAAAGATTATACCTTGAATATTGGAAAATTTATTTAGTATTTGTGAAGTAATATTCTTGCCTCTAATTGTGCTATAAGGTTATGATGAATTATTGTGATTGAATGTTTTATTTGTTGTATGGGTGTTCATGACACGAAGCTAGCGATTCGCTAACAAAAAGTGACTTAGAAATCCTTCTTTTTGTTGAAAAAGTTTTTTTTTGTTTCAAAGAAAAATATTTTCAAGATTAAATCTTTGATTTTGGTTTCAGAAGTTTATTTTCATGTTTTATAGAAGATAAGAGTTCAAAGTTAAAGGTTTAAAACTTAGGAATCCAAATTTCAAAGGTTAAATTTTAGGTCCGTATAACGATAATCGTTATATGCGCAATTCGTGAAAAACGCATTAATTTTCTAAATCTTAAATGTTTGCACTTAAAAACTTTATAGGAAATGTTTTCTAACCTTAATTAATATATTTAAATGTAATTATTAAATTTTTAACTTATTATTTATTTATGTGTTCAAGTAATTAAGAAGGTAATTAGAACTTAATCACTAATTAACTAGGTTGTTTATACTTAAGTGTTAATTAATTACGTTAATTGTAATTAGTAAAGTAACTAAAGTTGATTATTATTTAATATTTACTAAGGATTAATTAATTATTAATTAATGATTATTTTAAGATTATCAATAATTAATTGTTATTTAAAAGGGTTTAATACTAATTAATTACTTTTAAAGGATAACCAAGTTTTGATTAGGGTTTAATTAAGTTTATTTACTATTTAAGAAAGTTTTAGATTTGATTTTTAAATTAAATAATAAGGGTTTAATGTTTTAAATATTTTCTTGATTTTAAAATATCAGTTTATTTAAACTGTTTTCGCTTTTCAATTTTTTTCTAAATCAAAGGATTTTTGAATCGCTTATCCTTAAGTAACCTTGGACAAATATCGAATTCAAGTAACATGGTTAAACATTTGTGGGAAGAAAGTCATCTTATAGCTAGCACTAAAAGCCGATGAGTAGGTTGACCGTCTACTTGTGAGATCTGGAGTTCATCTCCAGGTGAGGGGAAAGATAGGGTCGAAATGTCAAAAACGTGATAGGTATGGGAGAGTTAATTTCCATAAACGTTTTCACATTTAATTAAGTATATGGTTTTCCATATATGTCAACTTATATAATCTCCCTTAATAGCGGATTTGTCCACTATTGATTAATTGACCTATTTTAACTTAAGAAGTATAGTATGTAAGTTTGAGCTTCCCTATGAGGACTCAAACACATGTGCATATTTTCAAAAGAACAAGAGTTGAGTTAACCGAAACTATCGTTTACTTTGAAGATACCGGTTTTGGGTAATATGTTTATTCCAAACCACTCCAAACTAATAACATTCATATTGGATCATTATGAAGTATGCTATGGAGTTGCACTATCCTTCTTGAGGGTGATTCAAATATGGAAAATAGTAAGCTGTGAATGTTTGTTCGATCCCTAAACAACTTGCATGGACGGATGCTAGTATTGCACTGATTGCTTAGAGGCAATATTAGCATTCCAAGATGGGTTGCTAGGAGGAAGTGGTAAGAGCGTAGCCTCTCAAAGCCTTAACCAAAAAAAATGAATAAAGCAGGGACGTGCCGCATTGCTATGTGGGTCACACCCATAAGGGTATGATCATTCCAAATCTACAGAATTATTCATGTATTCTTCGAGACCCCACTATACGATTCTTGATCGCAAGCAAGGGGTGATCATATTCAGTACTACCCGAGAAGGAGGTTGTGCCGGTTCTAAGTAGCAAAGGTGCAACGTTGTTGTAGCCTTTAGTACATTTTATTTAGAGGTGTACAAATTTGGCTGGTAGGCCCTTACCCTTTAATAGTTGGAATCCATTTTCCCTACGAGCTTTACGGAATTAGTTGTGTACAATTTTTGAAATGTGAGATGCAAGTATTTCAGCTATATTCTATATTCATTTTAAACTAAAACAACATGATAATATCTAAAGTTTTGATATAGAAAGGGTTTGGTTATTGTAATAAAACCCGTCCGTGTTTGTGTGCGGCGTGGGCTTACGAGATACCTTCATTTAAATTTTTTATAATTTTAAACTATATGCTTTACTCATACCAGACCCATGTCTGACCCGGAATTTATTTTCTTTCTCTTAAACTCCAGGTTCCCTATTTTTTCGAAGGCCGAGTAGTCAGGTTTTTCACAGGGCACCTTGGAGAATTTTAGAGCGGTATGAAGTTGAAGATTATAGTCTATCTAGTAGTAATATATGTATTTCCACTGTATTATGTATTAGTAGTAGTGATATGGACATATAGCTATAACTGTCCCTAGATGGAGTAGTACCTGTTGTAACTTGATGTAATATATTGGAGTAACTTCATGTACTATTCAGTGATGTTGTAACATGACTCTCATATAGTGGTAAAATTTGTGGTTTATTTGTCTTGTCTATTATTTTCTATACCTCGTGACCTATCTTTCGAATATTTAAATGGTTGGCACATGAATACCGAGAATATATTAAGCATCATCTTTAGGTGTAAGAAGGGAAAATGGTCACATTCTATGTAATACTCCAAATATCTAAATCATTAAGCTGTAAATAAATCTTCATCGTATATGATCAATAAGTGTAATTAGTACCATTAAATAGTGGGGGGTTTGGCAGTTGATTGTCCTTCTACAAAAGTATTAAAAAGTGTACTGACGGTATTGCTTACCATTTTTACTTCTCAAAATTCAAATTACAAATCTTTTAAAAATCTAATGCTTTGATACCCAATGCGGGTTATGGTGTAACGGAGCTTAAGGCAATTTTAACATTAGAGGGGGAAGGTGAATAGTGTATTATAACTATTATGAATCTTTTTAATTTTTTTCTCAAGTTTTAACAGATTATCAACACAGAGCTATATCAGTGAAGCAATTACATATGAAATCATAATATAAAAGCAATAACAAAAAGCAAAGTAATAGAGATGACACTATGAACTTTATACTAGTTTGGATTAATCGGTCCTACAGCTAGTCTCGTATAATACTATCCAATTTTCTTTTCAATTGCCTACTTTAAACATGTAGCAAGCAAACTAGAACACAGTCTTGATTTCAAGGCTACGAGATACGCCCTTTTATCTCACGAGTCCAAGACAAACTCTCTTGATTTACTATGCAACAAGATCACCCATTAGATTTAGATAAACCGCTATGCACACCCACTTGATTTGAACGGGCAATAAGCACACCCAAACAAATAAGAGTAAAGTTAATGATTTTCAAATACAAACAGTTGTACTTGAGAGTAAAGTTAATGATATATATTCCAGATACCGCAAATGACGACGAGCTAACTTTTTGTGTAATCTTAGTGGATGATGCTGTTGGCATTTGTGCGAATCGCTGACACCTGTCACATCTTCTAGAATAATCAGCTACATCCAGTTGATTATCGGCCAGAAATATTGGTAGCATAGAACCTTCTTTGTTAACGACTACCCTCCAGTTTTATCACCATAATTTTCTTTATGCATATTCACCAGGACCTTTCTCGCTTTATCTTTTGTGATACGCCTTAACAAGGGCACTGAGAATCCTCTTCTATATAACACTCCTCTTGCATAATAAACCAAGTTACTTTACAAAGGAGTTTATGTCGTATGTTTTTTTTTCATTCAAGAGAACCCTTTTCAGCAAATATTCATTACTATAAGTCTTTCTTTAACCCCCAAGATCCAATCAACATCCATCTCTTCAATGCTTGGAGCTATTAGAGTTTCTACAGGCATGATTCCCAAAAGCTGTGTATCCCTAGAACTTGTCAGTTTAGATAGTGAATTTATGTCCACATTCTCTTATTTAGGGATATGTGTTATAGTGTAATGCTTGACATCACTCAGTAGCACCGGTACCTTTGCCGGTAGGGACAAGTCCTGCACACTTAGTCTGAAATTCCTTCTTTATCTGGCAGAACACAACCGAAAGTAACTGAATATATGCAATGCCTTTACTTCCAGTTTTTTCGCTACCTTGAGTCCTGCAATCAAGGCTTTGTAGATAGCTCATTGTTTTTCATTTATATCTCTCTCTCTCATCAAGGCATGACATATCCTCCATCCTTTTGGGGTCATGAGAACTACTCCTATCCCAGAATCATACTAGTTAGAGGCTTCGCCTACATACAACTTCCATTGAGAAAGCCGAGCCCATTCCTTTTCCAATTTTTCTTGTACAGTGAATTGAGCAATGAAATCTATCAATACATGTCTTCAAATCGCCTCCTAGAATGATATAGTTTATCATGTTGGTTAACTCGTAATTCCTTTTGATCAACCTTCTCAAAGTCTCGGATCGATGTAGCACTTGTCTTAGTGGCTGATCAGATAACACCTTTATCAAATGAGCATGTAAGTATGGCCTCAACTTCTTCACATCAATCAACAAACAACACACCAGTATCTCCATCTTTAGGTAATTCTTTTCCACTTTAGTAAACTGTTTGATGATATAGCACACTAGCATTTGAATTCTGCTCTCTTCACATACCAAACTGCACTTAGTGCTTGAGCAGACACTACTAAATAGATAAACACATCTTCTCCTTCCAATGGCTTTGGCAACACTAGCGGGATTTTTATATAGCCCAACAAATTTTGGAAACCATCTTGACATTCCTTCATCCACATGAACATTCCTTTCTCCTTCTTGAGGGCATCAAAGAACATTATACATTTGTTTGTCGCTTTCGAAATGAATTAACTTGGTGCGATAACCTTCCCATTCAAGCTTGGAATCTTTCTTCTCGTCTTTAGGGTAGTAACCTCTCTTAACACTTTAATCTATTCTGGGTTAGATTCTATGGCCATCGAGTTCATGATGAAACCCAAAAACTTGCCCAATGGAACATCGAAAGAACACTTCATTGGATTTAGCTTCATTCCATACATACAAATTACATCGGATATCTCTAAGAGATCACCCATGTAATCCACCAATTGCTATGACTTCACTAGCTTATCATCCACATAGATCTCTATAGTTCGATTGATTCTATCTTTAGACATTTTGTCCACCCAATGCTGGTAAGTAGCTCCAACATTCTTCAGATCGAACGACATGACTTAGTAATAATACAGTCCTAAATTTGTGATGATACTATTATGCTTCTAATCTGGGACATGCATGCTATCTGATTGTAGCTGGAGTATGCATTCATAAAGGATAGTGGTTCATGTCCGACTGTTCCAAGCACAAGTTGGTCGATCCTAGGCAAGTGGAAGTAGTCCTTTGGCATGCCTGATTCAAGTTGGAGTAATCAATGCATATCCGCCATTTTCCATTTACGACCAACATATGATTTGATACCCACTCCAAGGATAATGCGTCACACATGAAGCTTTTTACGTTCAGCTTATCCACTTCTTCTTTCAATGCATCGGATCGCTACGACTCCATAGCGTGCCTCTTTTATTTCACTAGAAAGTATATTGGGACTACACTCAATGTGTGGCATACTTTGTCCGGTGAAATTCCACAAATATCGAAATGCATCTAGCCAAATATGTCCGTGTTTGCCCGAAGAAACCATACCAACTTCTTCATCATTTTAGGCTGAGCTGAGACCCGATCATGAGAACCTTCGTAGAATCATCATCATCAATCATATGTTAATCAACAGCTTCTATGAGGCAATCCTCACTTCCTCCAACTCTTTTTGTGGGTCCTTAGGCTTAATAAATTAGCTATTGGACTCAAGCTAGGACTATATTTATTATGCTTCCAAATATTTGATGTAGAGAAGGTTCTTCGCATCCTTCCCCTTCTCTCGTTGATTTGCTTCTCTGAGCCCTGCGATACAGAATTCTCGACTAGTGCACTGATCACCTTATATTTTTTCTACTTTATTCTCGATGGGAAATTTCATCATCAAGCACCATGGAGCTAGCATAATTCTGAAACTAACAAGGTTCAATCACCCTAGAAAAGCGTTGTAGGTGGACAATCCATCTACTACAACAAACATCTATAACCGCACTACCTTGTGATCTCTTTCTCCTGATTGACTGGCTGTTCCACGCTCTCAACACATTCTCCGGCCTCTCCGATTAATCCCAGAATAATACAAGTCTTTAGAATCAAATTTTTGAACAAAATATTAACAGATCTCCCATAATCATTATGGACTCAATGCACTAGTGTCGGCCCGATCACGGTCATAATCACCATTGGGTCAAGCATCGGTGCTTCAACCCTACCTATGTCTCTATTTCAAAACACAACATCATCGTCTATTAAATATATTTGCTTTTCTACAATGCCCTCCTCTATGGCGTGACACACTTATCAAGGCATGTGCCTCAACGAGTTTCATAACACTCCATTTCGTTCCAGCTCTTTTCAATATGATGTGGACCTCTAGAGGTAGTACTTATCATGATTCCTCTAGTTGACTGTCTTGATCCCTCTACAATGGATCCAGCCTGATTCCTTTGGGAAGTCTGCCTTTGGGTCAATTATTGTTTTGCACTCCACCTTCCAGGTTCCTCACATACTGCTGCAATTTCTTTTTCGAATCAAATGT
This sequence comes from Allium cepa, assembly GCA_030765085.1. Classification (NCBI taxonomy): domain Eukaryota; kingdom Viridiplantae; phylum Streptophyta; class Magnoliopsida; order Asparagales; family Amaryllidaceae; genus Allium; species Allium cepa. The sequence goes on from CM060932.1 coordinate 903,935,590, forward strand.
TTAACAAAATCTCTTAAATAATAATATTTCTTCAATATCCTCCCTTGTCGGTGGTCTTTTATAATGCTCAATACCTTGCGCTGCAAGTTATATATTCTTAGCCGCATCAGTCGATGGAGTATAATCTCTTGTTCTAGTGTACTAGTATGCTTCTTGATGTCCTTCTTCTTACCGCTAATGCCTTGATTCTTCCTCTGACTTATCGTTATTCCTGACATTCACCACAACGTTTTCAGCATTATCACCACTCTAATTGACAACAACATTAGTCTATATCACACTACTTGGCCCCTCCAATCATTAACAGCCAAATCTACCTCTTTCAATTGTAGGAATTAAGAAGCCTTATGTCAGAACTCTTCCATAGTATATTTTTGCTAATCTATCCTTAGGTGAACCTTATTTATTATTACCATCAATACAATCTCTTCTTTGTAGTTATTTACGTCTATGATAGTAGCATTGAATATCTTCAAAAAGTTCATCGAAGTCTCTCCAGAAAGCTTATGCACATTCGATAAAGACATCATATCTTTTAGCTGAATAGTGTGGACCTGGTACTACTCCATAAACCTCTTATCCTGTAGATCAAATAAAGACATAGAACTTGATGTGAGCGAGTGAACCCCATCTTTGATACTCCATCAAGGAATATAGGCAAGCACCCACAATACATCATTCGTCATACGAGCACCATCCATATGCCATTTTAACTTCAATAGATGTTGTCTTAGATTAGTTATTCCACCGCAGGTTGACATAGTCAGCATCATGAACTTCTTCAGATACTTCCCTTCAGGGATATTTTTGGTGAATGGGGTTCGACTCGATAATAAACCACACTCCTCATCCCTTCTATGCCGTCTCTCACTCAATAACATTTTAACCATATCAATGACATATTCCTCACCATTTTGGGCAGCAGGACGGTGATCATTAGGAACATCTCATGTGTTTTACTCTAAAAACGTGTAGTTAGTTGCATGATGTCTAGGTTCCACTATCTCTGTAGGAACCATTCATCCCTACCCACTTTATTAATGTCTTATTGGAGTACATTTTCTCTTAACTAGTTCTATGGTATTCGTCTGAACACCACCCATTTGAATACCACCAGTTTGACCACCAGTAGCTTGTCCCTTACTGACATCAACATCCTACAAATCTTCTTGACTATTAGACAAATTCAATGCTTTGGAAAACATCTCAATATCGACATGATTAGTCCTCTAGGTACCAACTCATTTTGTTGTCCTCTGATTTGCTCCATCTTTCACAACACTCTTTTGTGTTTTCTCACTGACTCTCTGTGTTGGTTTTTTGTTGACAAGCTTTCTTTGCTGGAATTAGAAGATGATGATTCCCTTTTACTTTTTCTTTGCTTTTGTTATTCAATCCTTTGTTGGGTTGGGCCAAGCAGTCAACTTCCCCCTATATACTTCTCATAAGTTCCATTGAGACCATTGTAGTTCTAGCATCTTTACATTCATATCCAGCATTATCCTCTCCAATGTAGCTCTTGTCACAATTTCAGTTGGCTGAGATGAAGATCCTGGTAGAGCAATCAAAGGTTGAGTATTTCCATTTTCAGCATAGTGATCTCTTTCAACATCACCTTCAGTAATTACACCAGATCTGGCAACCCTAAGAGCCATTTCTTCTAAATCTTACCTTTAGACCTCTCAAGTCCAAAGCGAAAGCACAAATATAGACCAGAGATTCTTATCTATACTATTATATTATTCATAAGTTGCAATTCAAGAGTGCACAAGCCCTCTGCATATTTTGTGAAACCAACCGTCGCTTTTTTCCCTCGTGCCCTGATCCCAAAAAATTTACCTCCTTTTTCTTTTCTGCTCCCTCTCTAAAATTTCTCCTACCGTTCCACCTTTCTAAATTTGATTACGTAGTTCTTCTTAGTTAGCTTAAACTTCAAAGAGGCATATAATGTCCTCAGTAGGTCCAAATGTTGATTCTTCCCACACTCAACCGATCCCAAATCAATTCCTTTCCAAAACCCAAATCTAAAAAACCTTTAATTCAATCATCGACCTCCCTTCCCTCTTAGCCGGACATGCCTACCTCCAACCGTCAATCACCATTTCGATTTCAACCCCTTTAGCAATTTCCAACCCAAACGTTGCGCTATGTACATTCTCTCAGATCAATGCAAGCCTGCGATTTTTGAAGATGTTCTATCGAGTTGATCTTCTATGGTACCATACCTTCAACAATTTCAATTTATGTTTCCATTTATAAAGGATGATTAGGGAAATTTTTTTGTTGTTAGACAGGGTATGTACGGATATTTTAGTGGTTATTCAATAAGATGCTTTTAGTTTTAACTAAGTTCTTTATATGTGATGTGAATGGAAATGATAAACTTACTCATTTTGAGTCAACGTTTTATTTGATTAACTTACTGATTTAGGTAAGATTGATAATTACATTTTCTTTTTTCATTATTAAATGAAAATCATAGAACTTACTAATATCGAAATGATATTGCTTATTGTTTTACCATATGCTCAACATATTTACATGTCATTTTTATTTCTTCTTTTCTGATTTGATATTATAAATTTATAGTAATGATAGGCGCTAGATTTTTGATTTTACATGTAGGAAAAATAATTATATTTTTATATCCTAACAAAAAAATTAAACATGGACACTTTTGTATATATGGAATGGTTGAAGTATATAATATATTGGATTACTAGCACATTTGAACAATTTCAAATTTTGAGAAATCTATAGTTATATTGAAACCTATATATGGATGTCTTATTTCTGGTATATGTGTGTTTGTATTCTTCCCAGTATTTTATTGTATCATATGATATTAACCTGCTGTTTTAATTTTCATTTATATGGTTCATTATTTTAAATTTGAATCATACAACAGATGTAGGTGCTGTCATAAAGTCATATTTTGTGTTCACCTTAATTCAAGGAATAATTTTGCTTTTCGCCTTATATTTATATCTCAAGCTACCATTTCTTCTCTTTTGTCAAGCAATAAATTGAACTTGAGGCCATTTGTATCCTCATTTGTCACTTAATATGAATTAATATACTGTATAAAATGATATTTTTACATTCTTGAAATCAATACTTACCCCAGCTTTCGCTCAATAGTTAAGGTAAACCCTTCATTCACTAATTCTCACTCCTTTCTTTATTACCTTCTCATAATTATTTAATATTTAAACTAAATTTTTTGTTATTTGACCTTGTACCCAAAATTACCCATTTTTTTCATTACTATGCATCTTTTATTATGTTATATATGATAAGATAAGAAGTTCAACTCTCGTTGGCTTTAACCGCGTTCTAAATTATTAATTCTCATAATCTGTAACGCATCTTTTATAATAAAGTTTGTCTGTCCCTTCCAGATTTTATTGAACATTTGAGTTAACATCATATGCATTTGTAAAATATGTATCAACATCATATGGGGACACTTTTTACTCCCCTCCCCATTAGAAACTAAACCCATATGTTTCCCTTTGAATCTTCACCCGTTTGTAACTTAAAGCATAATTATGATTTTTTAATGCAAATTATCCATTTAAAATGCCAAAAACAAATCGAGCAAAAAGTCTCCATTTTCCTAATTTAAATCCTTGTAGATAAAACAAATCAAACAAATTGATCTGTTTACTCACTCCTTGAAAATCAAACAGATTGATCTACTTAAAATGGGGGATTTTAACTCCAATGGCTTCTTTGTGCAGGGTAATAAGTTTAAAGGGTAGCAATTCTAAAACATTAGCTTTAAGGACAAATTACAGGAAAAAGATAAATGAATTTATCATTTTCAATTTTACTAAAATAACGTAAATGAATTTGTCCCATTCCAATATAATTTAAAAAGATAAATGAATTTATCATTTTTCTGCAAATTGTCCTTAAAACTATTTATTTATAATTATTGTCCTTAAAACTTATTACTATGGAATAAGAAATCCTTCAACCTAATTTCCACTTTAAAATAACATAAGCACTTCATGTTCCTAATTTAAATCCATTCCATTTATTCTGTTTGCTATTATATCTCTATATTCTAGAAATTTGTTATCTAATTAATCCGTCTATCTAATTAATTATATTATCACATATGGAATTCAGTCCTAACCGCATGTCTTATCTACTCTAATTCACTATAGTACCTAACCATATATCTTATCTATTCTAATTCACTATACTACCTAGCCATATATCTTATCTCCTCTAATTCACTATTGAACAATATCATGTACTCCCCTTAATTCAAGAAATAATTTTTCTCCTTCTTTGATTATGTTTATATCTCAATCTATTTTATGTGACTCTATGTGTTATTTTGATATTTTACAAAATATTCAAAGGCAACACACATTCATGGTTATCATCAAAGTCTTAACAATATTATATCATAATGATGTAATTATCCATGATTTTTACAGTTTTTTAAGTTATGTTTCAAATTTTTTACAGTTCAAAAATGGTTATCAACGTAGTTATTCACGATTTCTATAGTAATATCTGATACAATTACATGGATCAAATAAAAACATTAGTTTCTTTAAATTTTGAGTGACTTGAATATAAAGAAATAAATTAAAATTAAATTTATGAGAGAAATATGCAACGACCCATTTTTTCAATCGTTTGAATTTAGAATATTTAATTGAATTTAAATATTGAAAAAAGAGTACTATAAGTTAAATCAATTAAATAATTGAATATCGAATTTATTATGAATAAAAATGAATTACAAAGTTAACATAAATTCTAATTTAAGTTAGAATTAAGTTAGAGAAGTTTTAAAATTTAATCAAAAGCGATTTGCTAGAAATTGAAAATTATTTTACTTAATTAACGTGTAAAAATAGTCATTTTTAACACCATCTTAGATTTCAATGAAAGCATTTTCATTGGATCTTAATAGAGAGTTATTGTAGGATTTCAATTTTCGTGTCAATGGGACTTACGGTTTAGTCGTGCGAAGCTGAAACACCTAGAAATTTATTTTAGTAAATTTAATTAAAATAATTTGATTTGAAAACCTATCTTTCAAATACGATGGGATTGGCTCTTGATATATATTCCATTTTGTTCAGAATAGGGGTAAAACATTATAAATGCTTGGCGGCATGCTTCGTTTGGAATTCAAAAAACATTCGGGTGAATAGTGATTTATATTGCCTATAAATAGTTAACCAAATTCACCAAAACTCTAACGCTTATTGCCATAGCCACCACTTATTGACGGCCATAAATGTTCGATCCTTCTCCCTCGATTTTCCGTCTATCCATAAGCAATTAAGCTAAACGTCCAACTACGTGTAGAGCATGACAAGAGCTACAAGGTCAACGGCTATGATCAAATATGGAGCAGAGAATCGGCATGGATCTTGACGCAAAGGCACGACGTTTATGCGTGTTTTACAAGGCAGAGGTGGGGACCAGCTTCATATGGTCATGGTCGAAGGTGGAGGGGGGTCGCAGCTTTCGAGTGATGGCGTTGGATCGTCGCCTAGGCGAACATGGAGGCCGCGACGTCAAGATGGTTTGAGTGTGCTCATTAGGTTCTGGTAGTGGCATTTTAACGTAAAGGGGAAGATAATTAGCGAGGTTTATTAATAGTTAATGATTGTAATTAATTTATTATTAATTTTATAAAATCATGTAACTTATAAAATTGATAACCTTTTCATATAAGGTCTCTTTCGCACGAAACGAATTATGTTGGGTTCGTATCTGAAAATACTATGCTATGGAGTTGGTTTGGATGGATTTGGAGCTGTTGAAAATTTTGATTAAAATTAAACGCTCATTTGATTTTAGTCGAAATAAATTGCTATCACGAGGGTTGCAACAAAAGTGAGTAAAACTCACTCTTTCTGAACCATTTATATTTTATATGAGTGGGAATAAATTTATTATATGATGTTTGATGATTGTTTATACCATATTGTTAGTAGTTGGATATATTCCCGCCGATCGAAGCATATGATACTCTATACATTCCCATGTATGAGCGTTTGACCCTTTGTACGCACGTCTGCCTCGAAGCAAACATTGTACATATTTTCTCATATGCATATTTGTTGCAGGCGATAGGTTGGAGGCACTCAATAGGATTCCTCACTAGGGTTTATGTTTATTTACACATATTATATATGTTGTATTATGTGATATTTGATGTGATGGATGCCATGAATTGCTATTATTGATGTGCATCCTCTTATTTAGTACGTTTGCAGCATTGAGCCATATTTTTGGAAACATTAAAATATTAAAATGATGATTTTAATTTATAAAGGGATTTTAAAGTGATTTTGAAAATATATGTTTTACAAATTTTTGAATCGTTAAAGAAATGAAATTATTTTAAATAAAAAAGCTATAATTTTTATGTTATAAAAATTACGGCTTTGTGAAATATACTTAAATATGCTTTTTGAAATATGAAGTTAACTTTTTGGTAAAATAAGTTAAATGACAATTTTGAATTTATTATAGATGGTTTCTATATGTAGGATTTGTGAAATAATTAGAAAGTGGTTTGATTTATAAAACGATTAATAAATATCAGTCCCAACGACTACTTATGTGCTAGATTTTGTTTGTTGCTTTGATAGTTAAATAATCGACCATCAAATTTAGCCATTTTAGTTGATGATGTAGAAAATTATTAGTCGTACACTTAGTACGTAACTGGCTATGTAGACTTGATTATCGTTTGTATTGAGAATGTTGATTCGTGTAGTGTGGAGTGATTACTCCAATCTATCGAGCTTCTTTCTTGGTCGAAGGATAGCAAGCTGAAAGTTGGAAACGTGATAAGTCTATGAGAATTGGTTTCTGTATGAGGCTGAGAAATGCTTTTGTGTTATTGATGCAAAAAGACCAGTATCAGATTTATCTAAAAACCACTTTGGACCAACATATATGCGATGATTATGCAGGTTGGTCGATGATATTGAGATTTAGGATTTCATAGTGAAGGACTGCTTGTTGATCGTTTTGGGTTAAAATCCCAATAAACATATAGTAGCAGTAGTCTCTTCGTTTTGAAATACCATTGCAAGGGATTTTGCTACTAATATTATAGGATGTAGTAGGAGAGTACCTTTAGTTTGTCCAATTCCTCGACAACTTGTATGGATGAGTGTCGGACATTGCATTTCTAAGATTACATACATTGGTTTTTACAGACGTACATCGTGTGGTGGCGGAGAAGGCAACTTCTCTTAACTTAACACCATCCTTGAGACGTACGAGCTTAAGGGTTATATTTTTATGGAAGGCAATTAGTAGTCAACGGAAATGATAATGTGGCATTCAAAGATGATGATGATGTGATATGTGAAAGGTAATTGATACCTCTTTTGGCCTCACTCCGCGAAAAATGGCCGAAAAGCAGCAAGGCTAAAGGAGGTGTCATCACTCTTCTAGATATATCTTTACACGCTATGACGTTGTGTATCTGATTATTGTTGATGTATGTTTGTGGCCATGGATTATAGGTCAGTAATAACCAGAGTGATGACATATTCGATACTATCCATAGAAGGGTAGGCTGGTTTTGTGTTGGTTTAGGCATTTTGTATCTAGACCCTAGGTACATCCTTCTAGAGGTGTACCGAGTTTCGAAAAGGTAATCTGTAACGACCTGGTATTTTCAACCGTTCGCATCCACACATGTCGAACTTGAATAGCTCAAACTATCAGATTGTTAATTTTTATTTGGCAAAAATCAACATATAACATAAATAAATTAATCACAGAATCACAGACACAGAGTAATATAAAATAAGCAGCGGAATAGATGAATTGTAGCTCATGAAGCTACTATATAAACAACAGAGTTTGAAATAAAATACAACAGAATATTTCAAATACAGCGAAGTCTCAAATACAAACTGATGACATCTCTGAACAAATCAACCAGAAAAGTTGAAAGCCGAATATACGTAGATTTGTTAAAACCGTGTGTACCTATGCAGTACAGCCTACTGATATAAACCATAACTCCTATAAACTTGTATTAGTACTTTGTTCAAACAGGAGCAACTATAGAGCTTGGAAGAATATATATATATATATATATAAGTACATAACTTATATATATATATATATACACTAACACTCTTTATATACAAATATAAATAGAGCAAGAACATGTGCATGGGGATACACGGCATGGGAGGCTGAGGTTTGGCATTGGCCATGGGTTGGTGGTGTACGGTTGCAGTTGAGGGGAATGGCGATTAGCCAAAGCGGAGGAGGATGGGGCAAGGCCAGAGAGGCGGAGGACAGGGATTTGATCTGCGGTGTGTGGTGTACGGTTGTAATGACCCGTAAATTTTCAATAACTAAATTTGTTAATTTAATAAGATTTTGGTAAATAAATTTGAAAGAAATAAAAACTTTGTAATTTAATAATGAAATGAATGCTAAAATTAAATGTAATAATGGTATTTAGAACTAATTATTAACAATTGAAATGAAACTCCAACATACTTGGCTATAAACTAAATATAAGAAAACAAATGTAAACATTGAATTAATTAATGAATTTAAAATATAATAAATGGTAATTGAATAAAATCAATGTTCTGTAAGTAATTATAATATTCGTTTGAAAGTAAAAAAACTTAAATGTAATTAAAAGTTATGGTAACAATTGTTATAAGTTACCTGTTTATTTAGTCTACTAAATTTAAATAGGAAATCAATTAGAACCAAATGAACTTTAATGTTATATTAATGAGAATTAATGCAGTAACTAAAAGTTTGAATGTAATAAAATAAATAGTAATGTAAATTTATTTATAAAGTAATAATTGATGTAATAAAAGAATGGAACAAAGATAAAATAGCTAATTGGATTTAGAATCTTAATTTTTGTGTGTAATTGACAAAATCACAAATTTGAAATATAGTCATTAATACAAATAAAAGATGAGAATGGGAATATATTAATGTAATGAATAATGAAACAAGTGTTAACTGTGTTATAGAGTAATAATAAACCTAATAAAAAGATTGGAATTGAATCAAATCAATTTATTTGAAATTAATTGTAATTAATTGGAATTCAATCTATAATAAATGGATTTAGTGTAAGTAAATGAAATTGAATAATATGTTAATTTAAGTTGAGATGAAATGGGAAATATTAATGCAATAAATATAAACCAATGTTAATTATACCACAAGATAAAATTGATTGAATAATAAATGGAAAGCAAATTAAATCGAACTATTGGAAATTTAATTTATAATTACTAATTATATTGAAATTGAAATTTAAAACTTTGGAATTGGTGAAATATGCAACATTAAATTTATACAGAAAATTGTTATAAAGAGTTAAATTACTAAGTAAATCCAAAGTTATAGAAATGGAAAAATTAGTAAATTTGAATTAAAAAGGGACTTAATTAATTTATTATTAATTTATTTAATTAGCTGAAATATAGCCATTTTGGCCACTGACTCAGATTTCGATGAAACCAGTTTCATTGGATCCGTAACGGTGAATTATTGTAGGATTTCAAGTTTCGTAGTGATCGGACTTGTTGTTTGGTCGTACGGGCTCGAAACGCCTAGAAAGCAATTAAATTGAAATCAATTGAAATCAATTTGAAAATAAGCTGAATTTAATATAACTTCTTCATATGATGGAATTAGGACTTGAAACCTATCCTATTGATTTTAAAATATTCAAAAATATCTATTTTGATATATAGAATTACCCTTCTTGTTCTAGAAGCAAAATAGGCTTTTCGGGTCATTTATCGTTCGATGCGTATATCAATCTGGTTCATCCATTCTAATTTCATCTTTGGCTATAAATAGCTCGTTATAAACCCTAGCTTCTCGTTATTTTCATTTGTATATACGTACAATTCCTTCTCAACTCCTCTTTCCAATGGCTGTAAAACCTAGTTCCCAATTGCAGTTCCAAATCAAAACCAAATTCTAAAAAAAAAATTAAAACTCCACAAACTATATCGAACTATATATCGATTTGAAGCTCTCGACGAGTGCATCTTAGATTTGAAATTCGTTTTCCTATTTGAATCATCAGTTTCCCAGAAATTGATGATTAATTCTCGGCCGTTCATCACGCGACGATTAACTTTGACAGATTGTCGAATCGACATTACAGTATTGTAGAGGGGACCAAGGGGAGCGCAGCAGAATTTTTGTTCATCGAATCAACGGTTGGATTTGCGTGAAAAATTTGATTAGGGTTTTGATGGAGGCGACGGCCGACGATTGTGTTCGTCGTTCGGCGCTTGGAGGATGGTCGTGAGGTACGACGCGGTGGCCTGTGGTAAGGCACGGTGGCATCTCGAACGGCGACGAGCGGTCAGACGGTGGCTGCGATGTTGCCTGTGTTCTTTTGCTGATGGGTTCGGGTTCATTCCTATAGGAGAGAAGGAGGCGCTGTCGTGGCAGCTTCGGATTGTTGGTCCCTACTTATTTTTTTATTTATTTAAATTTCAATGCAAATCTTCTAACGACAATAACTTTTGCATAGAGGTTCGTTTTACGCAGGGTTTGTTCCTGTAGGATCATATCGAAATTACGGATAATATGATGCTGATTTGGACGAATTCAGAGACTGTTTGAATTTTGGGCTTAAATTGAATTTAAATTCAATATAAATTCAAAGGTGAATGTTTTAACTCATTCACAACTTCTAAAATTTCTTATGTTTGTTAAATTAATTATTAATGTGATTAGAAAATTATTTATGACTGCTTGATATATTAAATTGCTATTCCTGTTAAATTGTATCCTTTCGAATTTAACTATTATTTAATTTATTATTGAAATTAAATTGCCACTTGAATACTTGTTATTGTTAATTAGTAATTGCTGATGTTTATTCGGCTGCTTTGGATGATAATTATGATGGATGTTTGATTGTAATATTGGATGGTTGGATGTTATGTTAATTTATTTATATATTGTTATCACTCTGCAAGTTCCTTTAATTATTATTAATTGAAAATTGCTATGGGTTGAATTGATAGACTCGATCGATTTATGAATTTTTTTATATTTATTCGGGATTGTTGTTAGAAATGATACATAACCGTAAAATTTTAAATTGCAAATTGAAATGATAAATATCCTTATCACTTGACCCTAGGGTAGAGAATTATATACGGACACCAGATTGGTTAAATTAAATGATTTTAAAATCCTTATTTTTTGAATGTAATTAAATGGTATTTTGAAGTAAAATTCGATTTACATAAATTGAAGTATTATTGGGAAATTAAGTTTGTGCTGAAATGTGAATTGGTTTAGAAGAATTGTTTTAATGAATTAAGTTGAAAGTTAAAGTTAAATCTTCAAGTACAAAGAAATTCTGTAGGAATTAAGCTACTGAATTGGTTTGAAATACAACTTTGCAATATTTGAAATTAGGTTTCATTGGGAAATTGAAATGGTTTGATTTTTGTTGAAATGAAATAAATAGTTTTAAATTGATATAAATTCTAAATTCATGTTTTCAAATATAAACCGTTTTAAATTATATTATTTTAAGATTCTAAATTTTAAGATTTTCAGATTTATAAACTATTTTAACATATATTAAAACAATTTAACCTATTTCAAAACCATTTAATTCATTTTAAATCTAATTAAACCATTTAAACTTATATTAAATCTAATTAATCTATTTTAAAGCTATTTAATCTATTTTAATTATATTTAATCTATTTTAAATCTATTTAATTATTTTAATTCTATATTAACTATTCTAGAGTATTTTGCTATTGAAAATTTATTTAAAATATTTATAACTATTTTAACTATTTAAACTATTTTCTAAATTTTTAGACTAAGAAAAGGGAAGTGTTTATATTCAAAATTCTTTGGTCTAAAAGAAAATATAATGAAATGTCGAAATGACCTAAGTTGGGATTTAAATGTATAATAAATTGAAAATGATGATTTTGAAGTAAGGATTTAACCTGTTTTGGAAATATTGGAAGAAATTATGAATTTTGAAAGTGAATATGGATTTTAAAGTGAATATGATTTGAAAGTATTATGGTTTTGAGAATATGATATTTTGATATCAATTATGAAATGATTTGGAAATGTAAAAGAACCATCCGGTATGTAATAAGCAATTGGTTGTTAAAGAGACCGGGATCAGATATTGTCATACCCTCTTCCAATACCGAAAACCACTTTAGCAACTGTGTACATGGTGGAGATTCCAGAAATGAGGTTTAGTGAACGATTTCTATAAGGTATGACGTGACCCTTACTCCCTTGAGTCAGTTTAGATGTGACTAAAACAGGAGCAATGCTGTAACAACCCCTATTTTGTACCATTCAAATCGACAATAATCCACACATATCAGACTTAAATGATGCAAAATAACAGATTGTAAATAAATTTGGAGCAACTAAAATCAATCACATAGAATCGCAGACATAGAAATATCAGAACAACTCACAGCGGAATATAAAATACCATAGTAGTTCATAAAGGTACTATAACAAAGTCTCAAAACAAACACATAATATCAGTATGACGCCCCACCTCTATACCCACGCTAGCCAAGAACACTCCGGAGTAGTGCTGTCAACTAGCACGGAGAATGAGGCTGTTGAGGAGCGACCATCCATGTAATTGCTTATCACACGGTGGCTATAAATAATCTTCGGAAACAAACATAGAAATAATCATATCACAAATCAGTCACAGACATCCATATCACAAAGGCGGAAGAAGATATGAATATATAACTAACACATGAAAGTGTACATCAGAGTAGTGGTCAGTAAGTCCCACGATAATACAAAAGAATAGCAACACGTGCTATACAAAAGAATACAACTACGAGTCTATATCTCAAGTGTATACAACAAAAACTGCTAATCTAAACAGTTAGCCAAAAGTCAGAGTGATGAATCCCTGGGAAGAAGTCAAGCAGAAGCACCTGTAACATCTCGGTCTGACCCGAGTATTATTTAAGAAAATAATAAACGGGTCAGTCTAGCTATAAATATCAGATGACATGATATAACATAAAAGATATGGCATAAACATAAACATCCATAATGACATACCACTATAAGTATGTAAATAATGATCAACAGAAGATCAATCAATAAGAGATAATCAATATCACAAGAATCTTCTCAAAGATTCGAAAAGGGCATCATACCCCAAACTTGTACTCATAACAAGTCAATGACATAAATTCTAGAAATCAATGCAAGAAGTCCAGAAATCATATAAAAGAGAAAGAGGCCTATCACATGACGGTCCGAAGACCAAGGGGAGCTACCCCACATGTGTGAATGGAATCACACAGATTAAGGTCCAGACTAACCAAAAAGCAAAAAGGTATGTGTGAGTGGAATCACACAAGTGGTGTCTAGTCTAACCTCGCAACAAGAGACATCGCACAGTTGCTAGTCTAAATCATCAGAATGATCGTCATGATCAACGAGAAGTGTCAATTACACTAAGCTAGTAAATATAGAAGTTTAGCTTCATGTCCCATAACCACTTGCTTAACTTAAATATTTACGAACAAACTGTAAATCTTCACTAATAAAATTGTCACAAGAGGTTCAATCGAACAAGTCCAAGAATTAACCGACGAAGTGAACGCAAGCATTTCATACCACTTGTTTTACTAAGTCGTTTAATTAGATTTCTCATCCGAGTGAGGTAAAGGTTTGTATATACTAATAGATTGGAAAACGGTTTAAGAAAAGAGCTTTGTTATTAAAAATAGAGTTGAAATTGTTTGTTAAAAGAGTTTTGATATTTACTACTAGTATTGAAACCTTTATATTATAAAGTGACAAAACACAGAAGCAATTGTAGAAACAATCAGTCACAAAAATCGCATACGGAGATGTGAATAAAATCCAAGGAAATCAGCTCAATGTTTTTCAGATAAGATCCCCTACGGAGGGGGGGTCCAGGGGGGGTGGCAACCCCCCAAGGTGGGGGTGCGGGGGCAACGCCACCGCTTACGGGGTTCGACCTAACGGCTAAGGGGTCAAGCGACTTAGTGGTTGCGACCTAGAGGTGTTCGCGGCCTAACGATGACTCACGACCCAACATGGCCGACTTAACAGAGGTCGCGACCTAACAGGATAACTCGTGACCGACTTAAGAGTTGCGTGGCTGAAGGGTTCCACGACTTAAGGGTTGCACGACTTAAGAGTTGCACGACTTAAGAGTTGCACGACTTAAGAGTTGCACGACTTAAGGGTTGCACGACTTAAGGGTTACACGGCTTAAGGGTTGCACGACTTAAGAGTTGCACGACTTAAGAGTTGCACGACTTAAGAGTTGCACGACTTAAGGTTTAGGCCAGGAGCGACCTAACGAGATAAGGTCCAACGACCTATCGGGATAACTCGTAAACGACCTATGGATGAACGACTTAACTCCGAACGACCTAAAAATGGCCAGAACGACCTAAGTTTAACTCGTGAACGACTCACGACCTAGGGACGAACGACTTAACTCCGAACGACCTAAAAATGGCCAGAACGACCTAAGTTTAACTCGTGAACGACTCACGACCCATGGACGAACGACTTAACTCCGAACGACCTAAAAATGGCCAGAACGACCTAAGTGCAGAAAATTCACCAAAACGCTAAAAATTGGAGTTTTTCGCCAATCCAATCCAAACCAAGTGCAAATGTGCATGCAAAAGTGATAGGGAATCATTCCCAACAGTCCAATATAGTTATAGACTAGATTTGTGAGATAAAAATCTCACCTTTGCACCAAATATCAATGAAAATGAAGTTTTAAGCAAGCAAGAATCAATCCTTCTTCTATCTAAGCACAAGAAGCTTGAATCCAATGTCTTCTTCTTGAATTTGGAGTAGAAAGATGGATTGCAATTGAATTTGAGTTTTGGAATTTTAATTTCCCATTCCCTCCACCATTAATGCCAAAGCTTGATTAGTTAGGAAATTTATGAAGAGTGAGGAGAAGAGGGTTGGAACTTGGGCTTAATAGGCTAAACTAACCCAAAGTCCAAAGCGGGAAAAGTTAGTGAAATTTCACTAACTCCAAACCTATCGATGTTTATACTTAAAAAAGTTGTAAACGACATTTCGAACTCAATGGAAGTGGTCTCGAGTCCTAATTTGACCGTTTGCAAAAAGTAGCTTTTCGGACCAAAATCCGATTAACGAGTTAATATTTAAATAAAATATTTAAATACAAACTCGATAAATATGCGGGTTGTTACAATCAGCCTGAAAACAACATAATAGAAATGCAAAATACATAGAAGTCCACTAATACAAGCTGAAATAGAACAACTGAAAGAGATAAATAACTAGATAGGTAGAATCACCAGCTAGCTCCAGAAAGAGAAATCCAAAGCTGTGAATACTCAGGCTGACCCGAGCGTAAAGCAAAACACAAAACACTCGAGTCAGGACATATATACTTATATAATGTAAACCAACTCAAGTGAACTGTAAGAAAGTGCAAGTAACTTAAAGGATGATTGGGACCGCCCATCCTCTAAGGATTCGTTAAACTATTTACCATGTAGTAATATTTCGCTATTATAATAATGTCTATAGTAAAATAAACTTACTTTAAAATAGCATTAAGGAGTGACCCAATATTCCCCATAACACGTAATAGTCCCAGTAGTCCATCCAGCATCAGCATATCTCCAGATCGGGTGTAATATCCCGGAATTTCCAGGAGTTTAAAATGTTGATAATCTCTTACTAAAATTATTTGAAATTGATAAAATTGTTATTTTCAAAGATAATTAACTAGGTAATATTTTAATTATGGTTATAAATTGGTATATTGTTTTCAAAATTTATAAGTATGTTTAAAATGCATTTATATCTGTGTATTTAAATTTGTGTATTTTAAATTGATTTTAAAATAGAATATATTATTTGTAAATAATAATAAGCTTATTTAAAAATAGATGTTTATATTTATTTAAATTTATTTTAGATTTGATTTTTAAATTTGACTTTGAATTGAAATATGAATTTGAATTTAAAGGATAAACATACATCTTAAAATAGAATAATAATATGGTTTGGTTTTAAATTATATAGATAATGTTTTAATTAAAATAAGATTTGTTTATTTTGTTTTATTTCTTTTCATAAAAATTTATCTGCAGAAATTTGGAATTTTTTTATTTAATAAAAATAAATGCAAGGTTTTTGAAATAGAATTTTTAAGATGAGTTTGAAATATTGTATATAACTTTATTTAAATTATAATTGATTTTTATTTTATGTTCTTTTTAAAGATTGTACTTATATAAATTAGCATACATTTATAAATGTAAAAATGTATTTGTTTATTAGAAATTTAATTAGAAAAGCATTTATAAATTATTAAAACATATTAGTTAATTAGGAAATTAATTTAAAAACCTTTAAAATCTTTTATAAATAATATAGAAATAAAAAGGACAAGTGTTAAGTTTTAAACTCACTTGATAACATGTGTTAGCATATTAATTAAGTATAAGACAAGTGTCCATTTTCTTTTTAATTTTCTTTTTAATTTATTAAATCTGAAAACTTACCAATATAATCACCATCTTCCACCATTTTCTTTTTCTTTAAACATTTTGTTCATTCTTAAGAGAAACTTGAACTATCAATGCAACATTTACTCATTCCAAAATCAGAAATTCTTCAAAACAATCCTCAAATTTAAATCTAAAACTTTCCTCAAGTTCAAATCTAAAACCTGAATCACATTCTCTGTTCAAACCAAATCTGCATTTGAATGTCTGCAGCTTGTTCTCAAAAACAAAAATCAATTCCCCAATTTCAAAGCAAATGCTCAAGTCATTAAACCTGAAATCTCCTCAAACCCTTTTCTACAATCAAAATATGAAATTTTGTTTACCTGAAGCAATTCAGTTAAAACAAAAACCTGAAGTATTTTGTGTGCAAATCAAACTACAAGCCTGCAGTTGTCTTCAAAAAACAAAATCAATTTCAAAAACCTGATACAAATTTCAACCCAGTTTTGCATATCCTTGTCTGCCTCAAATCTTTCAAGTGCATGCAAAGCTCCAGTTTTAAAAAAGGCTTCAAACTCAAGTGTTTCCATGTTTTTCAAAAAGCAACCTGAAGCAATGTAACAAGAAAAGGGGTTCATCTTCATATTCAAGCATTTCTGCAAGTTCAAGTTCCAACTGTTTGCAAGTTTCCAGTTCTATATCAAACCTCTGCACTTCATAAATAAGGTGAGTAAACACTAACTTTTAAATCCTAAGTGATATCAGAATTGTTGCTTGTTAAACTTTCTCCAATAATTAATGCATGTGTGTTTATATACGAATGTAGTATGAATGTATTCTTTGGGTGCATGTCAGGTTAAATTCAGGTCTTCTCTGTTTCCATATCACAGAGTTTCAAATTAGTTCAAATTTTCAAATTTCTCATCTTCTGATAACTGAAGTAACTTAGTTGCAAAACAATAAATGTTTGCTTAGTCATAATTTAAAACATAAAAATGAATTTGAGCTAACAGTTGAAATTTATCTAAATAAAAAAAAGAGACAGTGGAAGTCTTTATATCTTGAAAAAAATAATAATTTAAACTTTGAAATTTGCTGTTCCAGAACTATAATTTGAATTCATTTAGGAAGTTAGGATTTTTAGAACTAGAATCTCAATTTTTAAAATTGAATTGAGTGAGAAAATGGGGTTTTTTTGGAATTTGAGTTCATGTCAAATTCTGATGATCACCAGGGTTGGGGTGGTCAGGATTTTTGTTGGAGGTGGAGGAGGTAATGGAGGGTCGGGAAAAAATCGAAGGTCAAGTTTCTGATGGTCATGGCTACGGCGGCGTGATAATTTAGGTTTTTAAACCTATTTTAGTCGAGATGGAATAATGGGTTCACTACTTATCCTCTGTTGGACCGAGTGTCATGAGACTTGGGGAAAAGGTTGTACCTTGGGGCGGCAAGGTGTGGACGAGGTAGTTCAACCTCCGGTGGTCAGAGGGGTTTGGGCGAGGCTATTTCTGGTAGTGGCTTGATTTCCAATTTTCAACTGTAGGGTTCGATTTGGTATCATGGCGTATGAGGATGTTTTGATGTCCGTGATGGGTTGCTGGAGCGACCATGGATGTGTGGGAGGTTCGGTGGATGATTGGAAGATCACCGAGGATGGTGCAGGTTGCACGGTGACATGTCATATCAGTTTGGTTTTGGAGAGGGGTAGTTGACTTGGGGGAAACTCGCGTGATTTTTGGTTTTGCTTCGAGTTCTTTCTGGGGTTTTTAGCATGCTCTATTTAACTGTTGAGTTTAACAGTTTGAAATGAAAAGATGGAGTACCTGTTTTAGTTCAAGTTCACACGGGTTAAACCCAGAGAAAAAAAATGTTTAACCAGTTTTAAAAATAAAATAAAGTAAGTTTTAAAACTTTAAATAATTAAGCTAAAGTTATTTCTAGGAACTTATTTCTTTAAATTGATTTGTTTTTTTTAAATGAATTTGTATGGATGAATTTAATTGTTTTAAGTTAAAATCTTAAGGTTATTTTCAAAACTTATTTTGAAACAAAAGGGAAATTATAAGGAAATATTTTATTTAAATTAATTAGTGAGTAAAGATGTATTAATTAACAATTAAAGTTTAAGGTAATTTATTAACTTGAAATTAGGATTGTTAATTAAATTAAAGAAAGTAATTAATGATTTCTTCATAATTTAATTTAATTTATGAATTAAGTTAAATAAAGAATTCAAGATTTATTTAAGATAATGTTTTATCTTAAATAAAAATTAAGCATTAATAATTTGTAATTAGTTAGTTAATTAAGGAATTTTAAGTTAGTTAATTCATTTAATTATTATTTTAAAGGGGGTTAATTAAGTAATTAATTAAGTATAATTATTTAATTAACTATTAATTAAGATGATGATCTAATTAATGACAAATGATTAATTAAATTGTAATTACTTAATTAATTGAGTAATTAAGAGTTAATTAAAATAGTAATTAATTAATACTTAATAAAGGTTTTATTAAGTTTAATTGGGTCTTAATTAATAATTAAAGGATTATTTAAAATATAATGCTAGTTAATTAATAATTAATTAACTATTTTTATGTAAGGTTAATTAATTGTAATTAAGAATTAATAAATTTTAATTATGGATTACTTAATTTGTAATTAGGATTGTTAATTAAATAATTAAGTTTATTAATTAATGATTAAAAGTTGATTAATTAGTTAATTAATTTTAATTAATTAATTATAAAGGTAATTAGTGATTAATTACTTTGTATTAAAGGATTGATTAATAATTAAGGATTATTAATTAATCGTTGAAGATAATTAATCTGTTAATTGAAGATTAATTTGGTTAATGAGTAATTGAGGGATGAATTACTCAATTATAATTAATGAGATAAGTATGATCAAGTAAGTTAATTAATTTGTAAATTAATTAAATATAGTCACTTGATAAATGATTAAGTATGTTTACTTAATAAGTTTTGGTAAGGCTAATTACTTAAGGTAAGTAATTGATGAATTACAGGAGTAATTGATATAAGGTAAATTACCGATTTGGAAGTAATTTTAAGATAGATAATTACTTGTTAAAGTAATTAAGAGTTTATTACTTGGTGTAATAAATCAAAGAATTTATTAAAGTAATTAAAAATAATTGAAAAAAATAATTAAGAATAATTAATTACTATTTATATTTAATTAAGATGATTAATTAAGAAATAATGTAATTAATTTTAGTTAATTAATTTATAGAAGCAATTAATTAAGGTTCATTAATTGATATGATTAATGAGAATAATTAAGGATTAATTATTTGATTAAGAGTTAATTAATCGAGGTTGATTAATTAGAATGATGATTAATTAATTGGTTTAATTAATGAATAACTAAGCAAGATTTATTTTGATAAAGGTAATTAATTTAATTAATTTAAAATTTATTAAGAGATGAAGTAATTAATTTAATTCACTTTAAATTAATTAGAGACTAGAGATAGTTAATTTAATTCATTTTAAATTAATTATACTGTGGTATGAGTAAATCGTTGCTTATGTATGAATGGAAGACATTGAGTGTCTTGAATGCTTTGTGATCTCAGTAATGAGATAAGTATGGTTGTGTGATATGAATGCTTGGTTGCATTGTGATGATAACATAGGTTATCTATTGCGATGGTGATATATGGATTATCTATTATGATATTGATAATGTGGATTACCTGTTATTTATAATGTTGATTATCAATTATTGATCTATGAGTTATCTATCTGTGTGTATATGGATACTGTATTGAATTGTTTTAAAACTTTAAAACAACTTGGACTTAAAAGACACGCTTTGGATTTCGATGAGACCGGGATCGGGTTTCCATATTTGGATATCCGAAAATCACATCGATTCCAAATAACGTTAGGTCGTGAGTCAAAGTGGAGTTTTGTGAAGACTCGAGGTGTAAGGACTATACGTCAGTATAACTCTGTGGGTGATTCCATAATGAGTTTGACGGAATTAGTTCTTATAGGTTCGAGATGGTGATTCAGAGTGCAATGGCTATTGTCGTTAACTCTGAGGGTGATTCCAAAACGAATGTAACGAGATAATGCCTTCGGTTTCGTTCGAACCCGGAACGAACTTGTATGGATTGAATGCTTTTAGAACATCGTCAGGTGGACGATGAGCATTCTAAGTGATGTGTTTACTAAAGGTAATCGTAACCTCAAGCCCCATCAACCGGGAATGGCTAAAACAGGGGAGGTGCAGCAAAGCTTCGTGGGTAGCCCCCACTGGAGAGTAAGATTTACCCCTATCTAGAGGTCCCTTTTATTTCGGCTGTGTGGACGGTTGAATAGCTACAACAGTCGGGGTTGTCTTATTTGGAACTGTTCAGTAAGGAACGGGTCTGGCTTTGTGTTGCAGGGGAGCGGGCATACTCCTCGGTACGGTGATCTAGGCCACGTACTGTGTCGGGCGGTACCCCAGTAGCCCTGCCATTGTATGGAATCCAAAATCCAATAAGTGCCGTACGTATTAGTTGTGCCCAACTATGTTGGAATGTGAGATGTAAGCATTCCATCTATCTCTGTATTTTACTTGAAAACCCTAGACACTATTATAATATCATTGAATTTCCTATCAAATGTTTTGGTTAGCGTAAGGCAAAAACTTTTCCATGTTTATGTGTGGGAAGTCTTACGTGATACCTTTTCTTTCAAAAGGTTTTTAAAGTTAAACAACTTTAACCGTTTACTCACACCAGACCCATGTCTGACCCGGAGTTTATTCTGTTTTTCTTAAACTCTTGGGTACTCAAATTTTTACGAGTAGCCAAGGGATTCAGGTTAGGATTTTAGGTTGGCTTGACGAATTCTGGAGGAGCAAATGGAGCAGGAGGCTTCTGCGTATAGCTATAGAGTATTCCGCTGTGCGTTCTCTGAGTTGTTGTCTTTGAGTTGTATCGAGTTGTATAACTAGACAGGTGTTTATAACTGTCTAGTATGAGTTGATTATGCTTTGTATCTCTGATGTATATGATACTATGTAAAGTATTATGTGATTAATATAATTTATCCGTTCCGCTGTTTAGATTCTGATCTTGTTTTCTTTCTTCTTCTCTATCTTTTCTCTTTTCTATCCCTTTCTTTCTTAAAGATGATGCGATTTTATGTGGTAAGAAAGTCGGGTCGTCTCATTGGGAGATTATCCTAAATACTCCATGGGCTACGGGAGAAAAATAAACTCGTAGTAAACCTCGCTATGGTAGGTGACAAGGCACATGAGGCAATGCCAGGGTAGATATACCAATTACGCTTCCAGGCTGGTGGTAACGCATAGCAGCCACTACCGCCCACCTCGAGCCACACTCCCAAAATCAAAGGAGTGCACCCAATCAATCACAAAAGTAATAGAATGGTATCGAAGAAGTATGTCCGATCGGAGGACCTACCACACTTGGCCCGTTGACCGCTCCTATTTTAGCCACCTTAAGCCATCTCACGGGAGTCGGGTCCACGTTCATACCATAATAGGATCATCACCATCATCATACTTCGTTGTGGAATCTCCACCACGTACACAGTTGTTAAAGTGGTTTTCGGTATCGACAGAGAGTATGTCCATATCCGATCCCAGTCACTTTAACAACCAATCGTTATTATAACCCGTGGTTATAATTTTAAAATGGTATTTATACTTTGAAAATCAAATATCATTTCAAATCTGTTTCAAAATATCAACATATTATATCTTTTAAAACATCATTCATTTTTATTTAATTTAAATACCATGGCAACCCACGTTTCAAAATGGTTATAAATTTCAAATCAACTACTCAATTTAACCATTTAAAAATGAAGTCATTATATTCAAAATCAAATATTTAATTTCCAAAATTTTAGCCTTTTCTGAATTCATTTATTCACTTATATTCATTAAAACAATGAAAATTCAACTTACACAACACTTAGAAAATGCTACGGAAAGTTATGCTTGGAAACAATTCACTTCAGCAAAAGACAGCATTTAAAATGCTGTAATAGGTTTTAATTTAGTTTCTACTAACTACAGTAATTAGAAATGCTGTAATAGCCCTTAATTCATTTTAGTTATAGTTTATTTGTATCAACTCAGCACTTAGAAATGCTGTAATATCTATTACTTAAGAAATGATAGCATTTCAAAAATGCTGTTAATTAAATTCCAAATGTCAATAAAATTTCATAAACAATTAAACTTTAATTTAAACCATTTTTAACTTATCAAAATCATATTTTCTCACTTTAAAATGATCATTTAAATACCTTTTAATTTATGATTTTATAAAGTGAAATTTCACAATTAAAATCATATTTTAATAATTCACTTATTAAATCAATATACCATTTTCATAACATTTTCATTTACTTTATTCTTTAAATTTAGTTTACCATTTTATAAATAAATTTTAATTTCCATTTTTCTTAGCTTAACTTTTATTTTTAAAACACATTTCACATTTCCAAGTTAAGTTATAATTCAAATTACATTTACATATTCATTTATTTAACTATTTTTAATTCACAGAAAAATACCACTTTATAAAATCATTTTAAATTCAAATTTAAATCAAATTATCATATTTTATATTTAATTGAAACTCCATTTATAACAAAATTTATAAATTCCAAAATTAACCTATATTTCAAATTTTACTTTACCATTTATTTATTTCACTAATAATTTGTAGAAAATCACTAATACTTTATAAAAATCATTTTTTTATTAAATTTAAATCAAAATATCATAATATTTATATTTGAAAAATACATTAAAAATTTCTAGAAAGATATTAACTACGGGTCGGTATATAATTTTCTAAACTAAGTCAAGTGATACGAATAATATATCATTTCAATCCGTAATTTACAAAGAAAACTCGGGTTCTATTATTTCAAACCCGCAATCCTAAGTAAAATGAAATAAATAAAAATGGCTCAGGCCTATCATTTCAGCCCATAACGATTTTTCCCTATTCTAAAGTCCGTTCGGGTATGTATCATTTCAACCCATAGTGATTCTAATCTACAAGGAACTTGCAGTGTGATAATCAGATATAAATGAACAGTATAACATAATATAACAGTAACAGAAGATATGATAGGTGTATAAACAGGGTGAACATCATATGATCATATCACAGGCAGTTGTAACATGATAATATAATCTACAGATTCAAATGGTGTCAATTTACTAATTATATAAGTACAGTTGTCATGTGTGAATTACTCACCTCTACAAGCTAGAGATAACAAATTCAGACACACAACAAAGATCCGAAAAGCATGAAAGCACAACTACAGATTCAAGTGAGGGGAGAGCCAAAATGGTTATCTTGTACAAAGAAACAAAACAAGATATTGTACATAAATTTCAACACAAAATATACCATTAAACAATTTAGAATTTGCACACAATAAAGAACCAAACAACACGACCTTGCTTTCGCCCATCATATGCTCCGCCTAGGGATTAAAATGCACGACCATGGCTATGAGTATGGATCGGGTATGGGTCCGTAGGGTCGGCCTAGTGAGGAAGTGAAGGTGCTTATGTTTTATGACTTGAACAAACACAAATTAAGGTACAAAGTGGAGTTTTGTCACAATCACAAGGTTCGACCATGGCCATAAGTGGCACGACCATGCTTGGGGGAGTTCAAGCGATAGTGCAACAGTGGCCTAGGGTCATGTAGAGGTTGGAGAAGGTGGTGCTGGTGGTGGCCGAGAGGGGTATGTGGAGTGGTAATGCATGTTGAGTTTGGCTATGCTAGTTTCAAGTGATGATGCAATTATTTTGTGGGGTTTTCAACCAAGGTTGGCTACGGCCTGTCATGTCAGTGGAGTTGGATGATGGTTCCAGCCGAGCAAGGTGGTGGTAAAGGTGATGGTGAAGGAGGAGCTATAGGCCGAGCTATATAGGTGAAAGCATGACAAGAAACTAAATAAAACAAAGAAGAAAAGAGTAAGAAAAATATGAAAAACCATTACCAATTTTCTTCAGAAATTAATGCCGAATATTTTAGAGATGAGAAGACTTTTTTTGCATGAGAAATGAAAAAGAAAATACGGCTGAAGAAAGAAAATAGTCGGTACAAATTCAATGCAAGTGGCACTTGAAATGAAAAGGCAAAAGCATATCAAAAGTCTATGGTATACGAAAGGTTAAAGACTCTTTATATTTCCCATTTTCTTTATTCATTTTAAACATATGAAAAGCAATTAAATAAAATAAAAAAAACAAAATATAGTATGAAAGAAAATAAATAAATTAATTTTAGAAAAATATAAATTAATTAAGAAAATAGCATAATAATTGAAACTAGGTTTTAAAAATTGTAAATAAATACAATAAGCTTTGGAAAAATTATAACATCACTTTATAAATATTTTAAAAATGAAATCTTGAAATATAAATAAATTTAAAATATTTTCAAAATGAAATAAAGTCCAATTTAAAAATATTCAAAAATCTAGGGTTGTTACACTCTTCCCCACTCAAATCTTTCCGTCCTCGAAAAGAACGGACAAGGAAAATAAAGAAAGCAAGATAGAAAAGCAAAATAATACCTGAAACGAACAATTCGGGATTCGAAGCACGAATGCTTTCCTCCGTCTCCCAGGTACAACCTCGGTCATCAGTACTCCACTATACTTTGACCAGACTAATAAATTTCCTTCTGAGCTGCTACGTACCTCTGTCGACAATACGAAGTGGCTTCCTCTCGACAGTCAGATTAGGCTCAATATCAAAACTATCAAGAGCAGAAGGCTGGACAATAAGAGATGGATCATGAAGATATCGGTGAAGATGCGAGACGTGGAATACATCATGCACTCCAGAAAGCTTCTCGGGGAAATCCAGACGATAAGCTAAAGAACTAACTCTTTCCACAATGCGAAAAGGACCAATGAACCTAGAAGAAAGCTTCCCTATATGACCAAAGTGAATGACATTCCTTAAGGGAGATACCTTAAGGAATACCTGATCACCAACAGCAAACCCCAAACTCCGCCTACGCCTATCAACATACTTCTTCTGCCTATCCTGAGCAGCTCTCAACCTCCTCTTAATCTCCTTAACTATCTCAGAAGCCTCCAAAATCGCATCAGGACCAAGAATCAACTGATTACCGAATACAATCCAGCAAGATGAGGATCTACAAGGTCGTCCGTATATAGCAGCAAATGGAGACATTTTGATACTGGCCTGAATGCAAAGATGGAATGAGATAGATAAAGAGATTAAAATAGGCTTAAAACGGAAGATTATATTATACCTAATAGCTATTATTGTAGGTGAATTCGACAAGATGGAGATGATCTTCCTAAGATCCTCCAAAATAAAGCACACAAGCATGAAGAAGATCCTCGAGAATCTGATTCACTCTTTCCGTTCGACCTTCGGTCTATAAATGGTAAGTAGTGCTCAAATTCAGATGAATACCCACAGATTCCTGAAAAGCTTTCCATAACTGACTGGTAAAGATAGGATCACGATCACAAACAATGCTGAGAGGAACCCCATGGAGACGAACGATCTCTCTCATGTAGATCTCACACAAGCTAGAAGCAAAACGAGTAAACTTGACCAGAATGAAATGAGCAGACTTGGTCAGTCTATCCACAATAACCCAGATACTCACATTACCCCTCTGAGTCCTTGGTAAACCATCGATGAAGTCCATGGAAACATGCTCCCACTTACAATTGGGAATCTCAAGGGGTTGCAACAAGCCAGGGGTCTTCTGGTGATCGGCCTTGACTTGCTGACAAGTCGCACACCGACTAACAAAGATAGAGATATCTTGCTTCACCTCCCTTCACCAATAAAGCCTCTTCATATCTTGATACATCTTCGACACACCAGGATGAATAGAAAGTCTGGATCGATGATTCTCCTGAAGCAACTCCTGCCTCAATCCATCAACATTCGGGACACAAATCCTGTCATTAATCCTCAAAATCCCTCTATCATCGATCTGAGCTCCACTGCCAGTACTACTACCACCACCAGCCCTACTACGAACACTCTCCTTCATCAATCTAAGCATCTCATCCTCATCCTACTTAGCCATGATACGATCCAAAAGAGGAGAAGAAGAGACAACAAGCTGACACCACAAAGCCTTCTTCCGACTCAAAGCATCAGCCAGACCATTAGCTTTACCGGGAGTATAGCTAATATCGAGGTCGTAAGAAGCCAGAAACTCAACCAGCGAACTTTCCTCTAATTCAAATCCTTCTGGGAGAAAATATATCTCAGAGACCGATGATCGGTGAAAAGCTCAAACTTGGTTCGTAGAAGATGATGCCTCCAAAGATTCGAAGCAAAGACAACAGCAAGCAACTCTAAATCATGAGCAGCATAATTTTCCTCGTGGGTTTTCAACTGACAGCTGGCATAGGCAATGACCTTACCATCCTGCATGAGAACAACACCCAAACCCTCACGACTAGCATCAGTATATACCATCAATCCCTCACTTCCATTCGGAACAGTAAGAACTGGTGCGGAAGTTAGCTTGCTCTTTAACTCATTGAATGCAACTTCACATTTCTTATCCTAGATGAACCTAACATTCTTACGAGTCAAAGCAGTGAGAGGTGCAGCAATCCGACCAAAATTCTCATTGAATCTCTGGTAATAACCGGCAAGGCCCAGAAAGCTACGAATATCAGATGGAGTCTTTGGAGTTTCCCTATCTTGTAACAGAATTGGGAGACAATAAGGACAACCGAAAAGATAGAATTATAAAATGATAAAAGAAAAGAGTGGAAATAAAGCTTACATTGATCGCAGCGATCTTGACTGGATCAACAGAAACTCCATTACCAAAAATAATATGCCCAAGAAATCGAACTTCATCCTTCCAAAAATGGCATTTAGAAAACTTAGTCTTCAGCTGATGATTTCTGAGAGTCTCCAGAATAGATTTCAAATGCGACTCATGCTCTTCCTTGGTCTTAGAGAAGACAAGGATATCATCAACAAAGACTAGAAAAAAATTATTAAGCACATCATGAAAAAACACGACTCATCAAATCAACAAAGAAAGAAGGAGCATTAGTCAAACCAAAAGGCATGACTAACCATTCATAGAACCCATTCTCAGTGCGAAAAGCAGTCTTGGGAATGCTATCCTCAGCAACCCTGAGCTGATGAAAACCTGTGGCAAGATCGAGCTGAGAGAAAACAGTGGAACCATAAAGATGATCAAACATATCATTGATATGAGGCATTGGATATCTGTTTTCATAGTGAGCTTGTTCAGCTCCCTATAATCAACACACATCCTCAAAGAACCATCAGACTTGGTGACGAAAACCACTACTGCTCCCCATTCAGAAAAGCTAGGCCTAATTAAAACTTTTGGAAGCTAAGTCCTTAATTTGTTTCCTTAACTCAACCTTCTCGCGGGGTGTCATTCTTCTAGGAGGAAGAACAACAGGTCAAGCACCAAGAATAAGATCAATCCGAAAATCAATTTCCCTCTTAGAAGGTAAAGAAGTGACTTCAGTAAATACATCGGGATAGAGTCTGACTATAGGAGTCGAATCAAGATCACCAAGAGAAGAATCCAGAGAATAAATAAAACTGCAAGCAAAATCCTGAGGCATGCGACACTGAATAATTAAAGAATCACCTTATCTCCAACAAGAGTGACAATTCTGGATTTGCAATAGATACGGGTATCATGATTCCTTAACCAATCTTGACCAAGCAATAAATCAAAAGCATCGAAACCCAGAACATAGAAATCACCAAAAAAATGATAACCAGAATGGAAGAGTTTCACTCCTCTACAAATCCTATTAAGGTTCGCGGGACCCCCAATAGGATTAGAAACACATAAAGGAACAGAAGCATACCCAGGAGAAAGGAGATGCTCAAACTTATCACACAAATCAACAGAAATAACTGTGGGAAGCTCCAGTATCAAATAAAACACAAACTGGATGATGAAATAAAGTAAATGTGCCCTGAAGAGTACCTTGGTCATCACTAGAAGCAGGTAGAGGAACTGGAGAAGATGCAGATGAGATAGCAAATACACCAGAAGGCTTTCCCTTCTACGGGTGGGGCAATCCTTCCTAAAATGACCAGGCTGGAGACAGGTATGGTAGAGATCATGCCTAGCCAACTGAGCAGATGGAGGAACAACATCACCAGCTAAAGTAGGACAGTTATTCGCATAGTGTCCCTTCTGATCACATCTGAAGCATGTGATGGAAGAAAGATCAACGTGTTGCCTCTGAGAAGGAGCAGATGATGAAGATCCCAAACCCGGATGCTTATGCCAATTCTTCTTCTGTTGGTGGAAATTAGACTTTCTCTTCCTAGAATTGGTATAGGAAGACTGAGATGAAGTAGCACCAGCAGGACCCTAAGAAGTAGGGTTCTCATAACGGATAGCCATATCCATAAGCTGGGTGAAAGTGCCATGAACATGAGAAATCAGACGACTATAGTACTCAGTATGAGCACTAACAATGAACTTCTCATTCTTCTTGAGAGGAGTGTCTATCAGGCTAGGACCGAACTAGGAAAGTTCATTGAACTTCCTCTCATCTCAGAAAAAGACATGGTACTCTGCTTGAGATCAATGACCTCACGATAAAGATGAGATTTCCCGGCTTCGGGCATCCATTTTGCCAAAAAAGCCTCTATGGAAAGAGATATAGAATAAATTTAAGATAGATTCAAAAGAAAAGGAAAAATAGGAACAAAATTCAAGATAACACAAAGGATACCTAAACTTCTCCCAAGTAATATCAGCCTCGACGGTGTTAGCCGTAACGGACTCCCACCAATCTAGGGCACTCTTGCGGCTGCCAAGCTACTAACTGGCGCTTCTAGGCATCAGTAATCTCAAGACCAGTAAATATCCTCTCTAGACTCCGCAACCACTGCTGGGCTTTAATGATACTCTCTGAACCAGAAAACTTGGTGCCACCAAGTTAAGTGAATTCCTTACAGAGAACAGTAAATCTAACAGGAGCAACAGGTTGAGGAGCTGGGGCAATACCACGACCCCTACCTCTGGCATTTCCTCGATTCATCCTGAAAAATCAAGAATGAATTTAGGACAAGGTATAGAGAAGCCAAAGATAAATTAAGATAAGACAAAATAAATTCACTTGGATGAATATTTTAATGAATGGAAATACTAACAAGGTAGATACGAAAGGAAATTTAGAAAATTGCTTTTAAAACAATAAATTTTTTATATCAAAATAATATTTGAAAATCCTTTAAAAATCATTTTAAAAATCATTTTATACTTTGAAAATACGTTCTCTCAGAAAGATATGATTCTGAAAATGATTTCACTCATTCTAGGGTATTTCTACCCTATCTCTAATGAGTTTTTGCTCCGCAGGCTATAGTTTGCCTAAAAACCAAAGCTCAGATACCAAATGTAACAACCCCTATTTTGTACCATTCAAATCTACAATAATCCATACATGTCAGAATTGAATGATGCAAAATAACAGATTATAAATAAATTTGAAGCAAATAAAATCAATCATACAGAATCACAGACACAGATATATCAAAGTAACTCGCAGCGGAATATAAAATACCATTGTAATTCATGAAGCTACTATAACAAAGTCTCAAAACAAGTACATAATATCAGTCTGAAAACAACATAATAGAAATCCCAAATACATAGAAGTCCACTAATACAAGCTGAAATAGAACCACTGAAATATATAAATAACCGGATAGATAACTAGATAGGTATAATCTCCAGCTAACTCCAGAAAAAAAAATCCAAAGCTGTGAATACTCAGGCCGACCAAGCTTAAAGAAAAACACAAAACACTCGAGTCAGGACATATATACTTATATAATGTAAACCAACTCAAGTGAACTGTAAGAAAATACAAGTAACTTAAAGGATGTTTGGGACTGCCCATCCCCTAAGGATCTGTTAAACTATTTACTATGTAGTAATATTTCGCTATTATAATAATGTCTACAGTAAAATAAACTTACTTTAAAATAGCATTAAGGAGTGATCCAATATTCCCCTTAACACGTAATAGTCCCAGTAGTCCATCCAGTATCAGCATATCTCCAGATCGGGAGACTACCCTAAATACTCTATGGGCTACGGGAGAAAAACAAACTCGTAGTAAAGCTCGCTATGGTAGGTGACAAGGCACACGAGGAAATGCCAGGGTAGATATACCATTTACACTTTTGGGCTGGTGGTAACGCATAGCAGCCACTACCGCCCACCTTGAGCCGCACTCCCAAAATCAAATGGGTGCACCCAATCAATCACAAAAGTAATAGAATGGTATCGAAGAACTATGTCTGATCGGAGGAGCTACCTCACTTGGCCCATCGATCGCTCCTGTTTTAGCCACCTTAAGCCAACTCATGGGAGTCGGGTCCACGCTCATACCATAATAGGATCGTCGCCACCATCCTACTTCGTTCTGCAATCTCCACCGTGTACACAGTTGTGAAGTGGCTTTAGGTATCGACAAAGGGTTTGTCCATATCCGATCCCGGTCTCTTTAACAACCAATCGTTATTATAACCCGTGTTTATAATTTTAAAATGGTATTAATACTTTGAAAATCAAATATCATTTCAAATCCATTTCAAAATATCAACATATTATATCTTTTAAAAACCTCATTCATTTTTATTTAATTTAAATACCATGGCAACCCACATTTCAAAATGCTTATAAAATCAACTACTCAATTTAACCATTTAAAAATGAAGTCATTATATTCAAAATAAAATATTTAATTTCCAAAATTTTAGCCTTTTCTGGATTAATTTATTCACTTAAATACATTAAAAAGTGAACTTTCACAGCACTTAGAAAATGCCACAGAAAGTTATGCTTGGAAACAATTCACTTCAGCAAAAGACGGCATTTAAAATGCTGTAATAGCTTTTAATTTAGTTTCTACGACTACATCACTTAGAAATGCAGTAATAGCCCTTAGTTCATTTTAGTTATAGTTCATTTGTATCAACTACAGCACTTATAATGCTGTAATATCCTTTACATAAGAAATGATAGCATTTCAAAAATGCTGTTAATTAAATTCCAAATTTCAATAAAATTTCATAAACAATTAAACTTTAATTTTACCATTTTTAACTTATAAAAATGATATTTTCTCACTTTAAAATGATCAATTAAATACCTTTAATTTATTATTTTATAAAGTGAAATTTCACAATTAAAATCATATTTTAATAATTCACTTATTAAAATCAATATACAATTTTCATAACATTTTCATTTACTTTATTCTTTAAATTTAGTTTACCATTTTTACAAAAAAAAATTAGTTTCCATTTTATTTTCTTAACTTAACTTTTATTTTTAAAACACATTTCACATTTTCAAGTTAAGTTATAATTCAAATTACATTTAACATTCATTTATTTAACTATTTTTAATTCAAAGAAAAATAAATAACACTTTATAAAATCATTTTAAATTCAAATTTAAATCAAATTATCATATTTTATATTTAATTTAAACTCCAAAATTAACTTATGTTTCAAATTTTACTTTAGCATTTATTTATTTCACTTAATAATTTGTAGAAAATCACTAATACTTTATAAAAATCATTTTTTATTAAATTTAAATCAAAATCTCAAAATATTTACATATAAAAAAATACTTTAAAAATTTCTAGAAAGATATATATTAACCACGGGTCTGTATATAATTTTCTAACCTAATTCAAGTGATATGGAAATTATATCATTTCAATCCATAATTTACAAAGAAAACCCTAGTTCTATCATTTTAAACCTGCAGTCCCATGTAAAATGAAATAAATAAAAATCGCTCAGGCCTATCATTTCAGCCCATAACAATTTTTCCCTATTCTAAAGTCCGTTCGGGTATGTATCATTTCAACCTATAATGATTCTAATCTACAAGGAACTTGCAGTGTGATAATCAGATATAAATGAACAGTATAACATAATATAGCAGTAACAGATGATATGATAGGTGTATAAACAGGGTGAACATCATATGATCATATCACAGGCAGTTATAACATGATAATATAATCTACAGATTCAAATGGTGTCAATTTACTAATTATATAAGTACAGTTGTCATGTGTGAATTACTCACCTCTACAAGCTGGAGATAACAAATTCAGACACACAACAAAGATCCGAAAAGCACGAAAGCACGACTACAGATTCAAGTGAAGGGAGAGCCAAAATGATTATCTTGTACAAAGCAACAAAACAAGATATTGTACATAAATTTCAACACTAAATATATCGTTAAACAATTTAGAAATATGCACACAATAAAGAACCAAACAACACAACCTTGCTTTCACCCATCATATGCTCAGCCTAGGGATTAAAATGCATGGCCATGGCTATGAGTATGGATCGGGTATGGGTCCGTAGGGTCGGCCTAGTGAGGAAGTGAAGGTGCTTATGGTTTATGACATGAACAAACACGAATGTAGGCACAAAGTGGAGTTTTTTCACAATCACAAGGTTCAGCCATGGCCATAAGTGGCATGGCCATGCTTGGTGGAGGTCAAGTGATGGTGCAACAGTGTCCTAGGGTCATGTAGAGGCTGGAGAAGGTGGTGCTAGTGGTGGCCGAGAGGGGTATGTGGAGTGGTGATGCATGTTGAGTTCGGCTATGCTAGTTTCAAGTGATGATTCAATTTTTTTGTGGGGTTTTCAACCAAGGATGGCTACGGCCCGTCATTTCAGTGGAGTTGGATGATGGTTGCAGCCAAGCAAGGTAGTGGTGAAGGTTATGGTGAAGGAGGAGCTATAGGCCGAGCAATATAGGTGAAAGCATGACAAGAAACTAAATAAAACAATGAAGAAAAGAGTAAGAAAAATATGCAAAATCATTACCAATTTTCTTCAGAAATTGATGCCGAATATTTTAGGGATGTGAAGAATTTTTTTTGCATGAGAAATGAAAAAGAAGATACGGCTGAAGAAAGAAAATAGTCGGCACAAATTTAATGCAAGTGGCACTTGAAATGAAAAGGCAAAAGCATATCAAAAGTCTATGGTATATGAAAGGTTAAAGACTCTTTATATTTCCCATTTTCTTTATTCATTTTAAACACATGAAAATGCAAGTAAATAAAATAAAAACAAAACAAAATAAAGGATGAAAGAAAATAAATAAATAAATTTTAGAAAAATATAAATTAATTAAGAAAATAGTATAATAATTCAAACTAGGTTTTAAAAACTGTAAATAAAAACAATAAGCTTTGGAAAAATTATAACATCACTTTAAAAATATTTTAAAAATGAAATCTTGAAATATAAATAAATTTAAAATATTTTCAAAATGAAATAAAGTCAAATCTAAAAATTTTCAAAAATCTAGGGTTGTTACACATGCCAGACCAAGTGAGGTCATTCCTCCGATCGGGCACATTTTTTCGATCCTATATTCTTATTTTGTGATTTGTTTGGTGGACGTCCCTCAGTTTTTGATTTGGGAATGTATTCCGAGGTGGGCGGTAGTAGCTGCTATGCGTTACCACTAATTCGGATATGCAAATGGTACATCTACCCTGGCATTTCCTCATGTATCATGTTCACATGCCCTAGTGCGCCTTCTACGAGTTTGTTTTGTACCATACCTGTGTGATGTCCTCTGGGTAAACCTTCAGTTTACGGAGGAGCGTACGGTGTTGTATAGACTATGAGAATATATAAAAATGTGTTAAGCGGGATATAGGTAATGCCTTAACGCTATTTTAATACCTTTACTTTACTGTAGACATATTATAATAGCATATTGTACTACATAGTAGATAGTTTGACGGATCCTTAGGAAATGTGAATCCCGAACATCTCTTAAGTTACTACACTCACGTTAGACACTGGATAGGAGATGTCAAACCCCGTAAACATCTCTGACGCCGTCACACACATATTTACCGTTGATGTAACTTACATAAGATCTTTTATTTCTGACACCAGTTTTTGTCTTTTCAATTCGCTCAGGTCAGCCTGAGCATTTTTGTATTTGGAGACTTATTCCGGAGGAAGAAGACGAAGATGTGTACTACTACTTTTTACTATATTATGCCACTGCATCATATTATTCCGCTGCATATTTATTTATTTATTCTCTGGTATGTGTAAATCTGATCTGTGTTGTATAAGTATAATCAAATGTTTTGTAAAACAGCTTCATGAACTGTTTATTTGATTATTATATTTTGTCATTCTGCTGCAAGATTCTATTTTTTTGTTTTTCCTTTATCTTCTTTTTCTTATTTACCCCATAACAATCCACCCTTTTGTATGGTTTGAGTTGGCACGTGTGTCTGCTTAAAAGTACAAAAAGGCGGAATGTTACAACGGTCGAATGTGGTTGGTGCTACATAGGGTAGAGGGCGGTTGCATGGGCCGATGATTGAGGACGTCGATCGAGGTCGGGAGGAAGCATGGTGGCAGTGCGACTGGGTTGTCGAGGCCGGAGGGATGTAAGATGCGAGGCTAGGTTTTATCGATAGAGAAAACAAACATATGCAAGCTAGTTATAATGTGTATATATCCTCCTTGCTCTAGGCAATACACGTATGCACCATTCTTTGTTCGTTTCTTTTTCTTTTCTTTTTATTTTCTTCATCTCTATGAAACAGAAATGAGAAACAAAAGAGAGGAGAGGAAGCGACAATGGAACCGAGCAGCATGCAGAAGAATAAATAAAAAGGAAAAGAAATGGCAATGGTCACATAAGCTAGAATTAGGTAAATAATTTAAAACAATCAATATGTTTGGGCTGCACGTTTCAAAATTTGAGAAGCAAGGAAAGCTAACGGTCACAATTTATGATACCGATACGGCGCACCGTTTTATCATTTCCGTTGCCCATCAGACCTCAAAATACAAAAAAATATGCTGCAGAGATCATCATGATGAGATGAACAAAATGGTACACAGATATCAGTGATGTGACTATCCTATCAAAAGTTGATATTCGCTGCCAAACTATTGCAAATTCGCTGGAAATAAGATAAACGAAGGTAGAGAAGCCCAAATTTGAAGAAATGAAATATGACCTCTCACTCGGAAGATGATTTACAAATTTACTGTATAAAAATATGCAGGTTTCGAAAATATTTTATTATCATCAAATATTAACTGATTTGAATTTAAATAAAATTACACAATAAAATAAACTTCCATATTTTCAGATGAAAATCTACAATTTACTACTTTTAAATAAACGTATTCCACATATCAAATTTTATTTTCAAATTCAACTATTTAAAATTTCATAAAAATTCAGTTTAATTATGTTTTTAAAACCATTAAAAAATTTGGGTTGTTACACTCTCCCCCACTCAAAACTTTTCGTCCCCGAAAAGGAAGGAGGTAGGAGAATAGAGACAATTCAAAACCATATACACTACATTTATTTTAAATTGGTTTATATTAATTTAGTTGATTCCAATTCATTTATATATAACGACATAAAAAAATAATTTGTAAAATTATATATATATATAAATTTACAAGCAAATATATTATGTTTACATTTGATTGGTTTCATTTCCATATATTTTTATTAAATTGATTTTTTCCCATTTATTAACATTTATTACAAAAATTTTCACAACAAAATTTTTGTTTTATTTTATTCATTTATTAAATCTATTTAATCAACCATAGTTAATTCCACCTTAACCTTTAACTTAACTATTCAAAACAAACTAATATTCAACAATTTGGTTTAATCCATTTTATTAAATCAGTAACTATTTATTATATTCATATTTTATTGATTTAATTTAATGTATTTCAATCAATAGACTTGATTTTAATTTATTAGCATTTGTTATAAAATTTCCTTTTCAAAAAAAAAATTTATTTGATTTAACTCATTTATTTACCCATTTATTAAATCCATTTGACCCTAGTTAAGCTGATTTCCCTTAAAAATTCAATTTCACTATTCTTAAGTTCACATTTATTTGCTTAACTAGAGTACTCCTTTATTTATTTAATTTATTCCACTAGACATATTTTACAACATATATTTAAGTGTACAAACGTTTATTATAACCATTTATTATTCAACAAATTAATTCTCCTTTTATTATTCACTTTATTGTACAATTTATTATTAGTAAATTCCCTTAACAAAATATCATTTTTTTCTTTTCCCATTGTTTATATCACAGTGTATACTATCCAATTACTTTCCAATTACATTAAAACTTTTCTAGATAAGTTATATTAATGTCTCTGAAGGCTATGAAATTCTCATACAAATTTCTTTTATTTACAACATTGATATTAAGCCAGATTTTAGTTTGAACAATTTATTACTTTAGTTTTCTTCTTGTACAACCCTATTATATCCTAACGTTTTAACTTTTTGTATATTTTAGACAACTTATATATTAGAATGCAAAATTTAGTATTATACAAATAAGTTTTTTTTCTTTCAAATTTAACTATTCCAAGTTGGTTAAATTTCATTTATCATTTTATATATTCCTATTATTTAAACTTTTCAATTTATTTCAATAATTGAAACCATTTCCTAACATAAAACTTAATATTCAAATTCTTGGTTTCACTTCAAACTATTTGAAATAATTATATACATGCATATCACATAAATCAAATCATATTAAAGTATTTCAAATCAAATCCATTTTCCAAAACAAAAGTGTAGCAAAACTACTAACACGTCTCTTCACTTCGAAACTCGAAAACGAATGTCAATGATGCTTCAGTCATCAACGAAGTTATTTTCCAGCTACAATAGAGGAGAGTACAGATTTTAAAATTTAAAATTATTCTTTTGAAACAGTTTCCATTCGAAAATACTTTCAAATAATATATTCCAAAACTTTAAATACCAAATTTTGTTTTTTGAAAATACAAAAATTTCAAATTTCAAATTCTAAATTAAAATCCGTTTCAATTCTCGATCAGTTTATAAACCATGCTTATAATTTCATTTATTTATATTATATTGCAATGGTAAATGGTTTACAAACAATAAATGATAATCAAATATTATCATTTCTAGTACCAACCAATTCATTTAGCTATTAATTTTAGAAAATTATACTTTTATAGATATATAATATAATCATACAAAATTATTTCATTCACAAATTTTAAAAACAATGTGGTGTCAGTTTTCTCTGTTCAAATGTTTTGGAATTCCCATCGATAGCATTAGCCAGATGAATAGATCGAAACCCAAGAATTCGAAATTAGGAACCCAAACAACATAATATAAAACGTTTTATATTAATTACAAATACATCCCTCATATGATTATTCAAGAATAAATTTCAATGCAAGGATAGAGATTTAAATACAAATGGAACTCTAGTCAAAAGAATTCTAACTTAAAGATAAGCTCGAAACGAAGATAAGATGATTAAATAGCAAAAGGGAAAAGACGGATAGACTTATATATATCGCGGGCGACCTTAACTGGGTCAATCGTAACTTCAAAAATAAGATTGATGCGGAATTATAAGGAAAACGATATCCTATCACAAGAGATAGAATTTGGGCATAGCAAGAGATAGCAGCATCTGGAACGAGGATACAGAAATCTTCGGTGAATCAATTGCTCGTTGTAAAGGAGTTTCACATTTACATATTATACAGTGGAGTTATAGGATGCTCCAAAATCAAGAAATACAAATAGGGAGAGGCAAGAATGAATTTCGAAACGAGTTGGGGAGTTCCAAAATCCAAAGGACACTAGAATCAACGAGGAAGAGATTCAAGCTCGAACGAAGGCGATTCTGTAATTAAATCTACTCTATATGCTAAGTTTTTCCTAAAACTAGAGCTTTGATACCAACTGTAACGACCTGGTAATTTCAACCATCATCATCCACACATATTGAACTTGAATAGCTCAAAATATCATATTGTTAATTTTTATTTGGCAAAACTCAGCATATACAATAAATAAATTAATCACAGAATCACAGACATAGAGTAATATAAAATAAACAGCGGAATAAATGAATAGTAGTTCGTGAAGCTACTATATAAACAACAAATTTTGAAATAAAATACAACAGAATATCTCAAATACTCTCGAATACAAACTGATGACATCTCTGAACAAATCAACCAGAAAAGTTGAAAGCCGAATATACGCAGATTTGTTAAAACCGTGTGTACCTATGCAGTATAGCCTACTGATATAAACCATAACTCCTATAAACTTGTATTCGTATTATGTTCAAACAGGAACAATAAAAGAGCTTGGAAGAATATATATATATATATACACACACATAACTTACCTATATATATACAAACTCTCTTTATATACAGATATAAATACACCAAGAACTAGTGCATTGGGATACACGACAAGGGAGGCCGAGGTTTTGCATTGGCCGTGGGTTGGTGGTGTACGGTTGCAATTGAGGGGGATGGCGACTAGCCAGAGCGGAGAAGGGTGGGGCAAGGCCAGGGAGGTGGAGGACAGGGCTTGATCTGCGGTGTACAGGTGTACGGTCGAATGTGGTTGGTGCTATATAGGGAAGAGGGTGGCTGCATGGGTCGATGATTGAGGACGTCGATCGAGGTCAGGTGGAAGCTTGGTGGCGGTGCGAGTGAGTTGCCGGGGCCGAAGGGATGTGAGATGCAAGCCTAGGTTTGATCAGCAGAGAAAACAAACATATTCAAGCTAGTGATAACGTGTATATATCCTCCTTGCTCTAGGAAATACATGCATGCACCATTCTTTATTCGTTTTTTTCCTCTTTTTTTTCTTTTCTTCCTCACTATGAAACAAAAATGAGAAACAAAAGAGAGGAGAGGAAGTGGCAGTGGAACCAAATAGCAAGCAAAAGAATAAATAAAAAGGGAAAGAAATGGAAACGGTCACACAGGCTAGAATCAGGTAAATAATTTAAAGCAATTAATATGTTTGGGCTGCACGTTTTAAAATTTGAAAAGCAAGGAAAGCCAATGGTCACAATTTATGGTACCGATACGACGCACCATTTTATCATTTCCGTCGCTTACCGGACCTCAAAATATAGAGATAATATACTACGAAGATCAGTATGACGAGATGAACAGAATGTACATAGATACCAGTGATGTGACTATCCTATCAAACGTATTCCATATATCAAATTTTATTTTCAAATTAAACTATTTAAAATTTCATGAAAATTCAGTTTAATTACGTTATTAAAACCATAAAATTTCCAAATTGTTACATAATTCCTTCACCTAGTAATTTGTATGGAAATCCCAAATCTGATACGTGTCTGCTATTTTCTATTGTAGAGAGCCTTGTATTACAAGGTGCATGCTGGAATTTAGTAATGTAACAATTTCAGCTATTTTAATATTATTTGTATAATGAACACTATTATAATATAAGTGAATTTGATATGAAATGTTCTAGTTATCGTAGGGTAAAAAATTTGTCTGCATTTATTTGCAACGCGATCTTACGACGTACCTTTCGTTTTGATAAAAGAAAAGTTTTGGTAATCTTAAAAATTCAGTTGAGGTGTGTTTTTCTCATGCTGATTTAGCAGGCTGGTCCTAGTGTTCTTCCATTTCAATGCTCGTGTTAGATCGAGTATATTTACAAGTTCAGATTTGGTGCTTTTGGAACTTCAGTAGGCGAGCGGGAGGTCTTCATATCGTATACATGTATCTGCTCATTATTCCGCTACATTGCATCGTTGTTGCTGTAAATTATCAGCATTTATGAGGACTGGTAATTATAACTATCCAAGCTGATGATTATTTATTGTGTACTCTGATATTGATTTATGTACACTATAGTTTCTCTTTTTAAAATTATTGATCTATATTATATGTTATTCCACTACGTTGTGAGATTATGTATTGTTTTGGTTCTGCTTCTCTCTTCTTCTTCTCTTCTCACCCTCTCTTATCTTTCTCTTGATCATCTACAATCGGTGCACTCTGGGTTGGACATACATGGTTTGATGTCAGATTCAGAGGGTGCCGAGTATGAGTCATCACAGCGTGGTATCAAAGCTTAGGTTTAGTATACTCATAAGCCTTGATGTGTACTTATTATAGATATGGTTAGTAATACCATAGAATGAGTTGAGTATGTGTGTGTGTGTGTGTATATGAGCACATATTTGTTAGTGATATAGAAATGTTTCGTATTATGTTGATTGATATGTTGGGTGTTTTATAAATTCTGGTCGGTATGTGGGACGCCACTGTATTGATAGGGATTTCTAAACTCTTAGTCAAGGTAAACCGACATAATTTTGTTTTGAATGGGTAATTGAAATAATTTTACCTCGATTATATTTTATATATAATTTTATATATTGATTGTTGTTGTTAATCAATGGTAAATTTAATTATTATCATTTGTTATTAGTTATGTTTAATAAAAAGTTATTTTTATTATAAATCTAAATAAGATAAATAAATTCGAAATGATTCTTATATAAGTAAAGTGAATAGAAGAAATTATATAAGTAAAAATTTATAAATGCGATTTATAAATAAATGGATTTTAAAAGAATTTAAAGCCCTAAATTCACTATAGTTGCTGGAAAATAATAAGGATGATGATGGTCGCATCAATATCATTTTCGAGTTTCTCTGTAATGGATATGCTACCTTAGTAAATTGAAAATTTAAGTTTTGTTGTGATAACCAAATTTGAATTTAAAATCCAAGTTTGAAATTGCTAAATATAAGTGAAATGAGTTTTGGACTTATAATATGAAATACAAATTTAACTTTAGTAAAGTTAAATAAATTTTAGTTAGCATAATAAGATATATGGTTTGGAGTTTAATTAAGAAAAGTTAAATAAATTGGATGGAATTTGAAATGAATTAGATAGATGTTTGAAATGAATCTAATAAAAATGAATATATACTTAAGTGGTAAAATGATTATATAACCATGAAATGAAATTATAGTATGTGAATAAACTTAAGTAAACATTCATGTAATCTTTACTAAAATAAGTGGTATAACTTATAAATTGTGAAATAGTAAGCTAAAACAAAATCGTCAATTTGTTAAAGGTGAAAGTTAAGAAATGAAATCTGAAATGTGATTTATAAGTTGAAATTTAAGTTAAGAAGAATAAAATGAATTTTGAAAAGGAATCTAACTTAAGTAATATTGAATGAAGTTGGAATTGATATCAAAATTAACGAATTAAGTGAATTAATGGAATGAATGTGAACTTGAGTTATAAAATGAAATTCAACTTTTCTGTAAATGGATTAGCAATTGGATTAATGTAATAAAATGAATTGAACTAATGAAATAAATTAGTTAATGGAATATGATTTTGAATGTTGTATGAAAAATTGAATATAACGTAAGTTGTGAATTTATAACAAAAATAAGAAGTGTTGTATAAAATTGTCAAATTGATTATGAACTGAAGTTAAGAATTTCATGTGTTGGTTGTTAAGTGATAATAACATTCAAGAAAATACACTAACAAAGGAATATACTAAGAAAAAATGAATGTAAGTGAATTGCATGTAAATCATAAGTGAATGTATATGAATATGATTACAATTGAATGTAAGTCCATTATGTTTAATTAGAATGAAAATGAATGTGAATAGAATGATTGTTAACCAATTGAATAATAAATGAAATGAATATTAATAAATGCATGTTAACAAATTGTAAGCTATAGAATTGGATATAAATTTGTATAATGTAAACTAATTGAATATTAGTAAACAAATTGAAGTGATGAATGCAATTGAATGCAAATCAATTAAAGCATACTAAGAAATAGAAGTGAATTAAATTTGACGAGAATAGAATGAACACAAAATGAGAATGAACGTAATAAAATGATTGTTAGTTAACTTGAATGGTGGATGTTAGTTGGATGTTAGTCATTTGAGGGTTGCTTATGATTGCATGTGTTTCATTTGCACATGATTAATGTATTCACTATGTTGTACATTGATACTATTTGCTATATACACGTTTCTTATTTTTTGTTGAGTGTTTAGTAGGTGGGGATGGCATTGCATCGTATTTGGAGCTCGCTTTCACGCTATATTAGTCGTATATGCTCGATAATAATATATAAGGTACATATCTCGAATTACATATCATATTTTTTATACTTTTTTCCTTTGGGATGCCTCATCCTTGAAGATGAGATGTATATTTATGATAAATTTATATATATAGTTATTTTTTTGGATCGAACCGCGCAAATGATACGCCGGCGAAATTTTCTAAAATTTAAGGCATTAGCAATTTTTTGGAAAAAAAGGGAAAAAATTTGATAACGAAAAGTTTAATTTTGAGTTATAGCTTGAAATAAAATCAGTTGGTTTTGGAAATGATATTAGTTGATAAATAAAATTCTAAGAATGAATTTAGAAACTTAGAGAATGTGATAATGAAGTTGCAAGTAATAAATGTTAGAAAAGTTAAAAGACTTAAGAGACTTGGTAATCCAACTTAACTAAATTGGTTTTGAAAGTTAATTGAGTTAAAGCATCTTTCTTACTTAGTAATTTCGGGGAATTCTTTTATGAGGAAAAGAATGTAACGATCCAATTTTTCAGTAGTCCGAATTTAGAATATTTAATTGAATTTAAATATTGGAAAAAATAATATTATAAGTTAAATCGATTAAATATTTGGATATTGAATTATTATGGATAAAAACGGATTATAAAGTTAATATAAATTTTATTTTAAATTAGAATTAAGTTAGAGAAGTTTTAAAATTTAATTCAAAGCGATTTGGTAGAAATTGGAAATTTTAATATTTATTAACGTGTAAAACTAGTAATTTTTGACACTGTCTCAGATTTCGATGAAACTAGTTTCATTAGATCCGTAATAGTGAGTTATTATAAGATTTCAAATTTTGTGTCAATCAGACTTACGGTTTGGTCGTGTGAAGCTGAAACAGCTAGAAATTTATTTAAGTAAATAAATTTAATTAAAGTAATTACATTCATAAACCAATCTTCCAAATATGATGGAATTGACTCCCGATATATATTCCATTGTGTTTGGAATAACAGTAAAACATTATAAATGTCAGGCGGCACGCTTTGTTTGGAGTTCGAAAAATATTCAGGTTAATATTGATTTATATTGCCTATGAATAGTTGAACAAATTCACTAAAACCCTAACCCTTATTGCAACAGTCGCCACTTATATTTCGATGGCCAGAAATGTTCGATCCTTCTCCCTCGATTTTATGTCTATCCATACGCAATCAAGCAAAACTTCCAACAACAATATTGTAGAGCACGACAAGATCTTCATGATCAACGGCTATGATTGAATTTGGAGTAGAGGATCGACATGAATCTCAATGCAAAGGCCCGGCGTTCGTGTGCGTTTTACAAGGCAGAGGTGGGGCCGAGCTTCATTTGGTCATAGTTAAAGGTGGAGAGGGGTTGCAGCTTTCGAGTGATGGCGTTGGATCGTCGCCTAAGCGAACGTGGACACCGCGGCGTCGAGATGGTTCAAGCGTGCATATTGGGTTCTAGTAGCGGCGATTTAAAGTGAAGGGGAAGATAATTAACAAGGCTAACTAGAAGTTAATGATTGTAAATAATTTATTAATTAGTTTATAAAATCGTGTAACTTATAAAATTGATAACTATTTCATGACAGGTTTGTTTCGCACGAAACAGATTGCGTTGGGTTCATATCTGAGAATACTATGCCATGGAGCTCGTTTCTGTCCCATTTATATTTTTATAAATTGCTATCACAACGACTGCAACCAAAGTGAGTGAAATTCACTCTTTCTGACCCATTTATATTTTATACGAGTGGGAATAAACTTATTATATGATGTTTGATGATTTTTATACCATATTATTAGTTGTCGGATACATTCCTACAGAGTGGAGCAGATGGGACCCTACATGTTCCCGTGTATGAGCGGATGACCCTTTGTACGCGCGTTTGGCTCGAAGCAGACATTGTATTTCTCATATGCATATTTGTTGCAGGTGATAGGTTGGAGAGATCCAATAGGAGTCCTCACTATGGTTGATGTTTATTTACACATATCATTTTATATGTTGTATTATGTGATATTTGATGTGACGGATGTCATGATTTCTATCACTGGTATGAATCCCCTTATTTAGTACTTTTGCAGCGTTGAGCCATATTTTTGGAAATTTAAAATATTAAAACAATGATTTCAATTTTAAAAGGAATTTCAAAGTGATTTTGAAAATATATATGTTTTAATAATTTTTGAATTATTAAAGAAATGAATTTATTTTAAATAAAAATAAAGTTATAAGTTTTATGTTATAAAAATTATGTCTTTGTGAAACATACTTAAATATGATTTTTGAAATATGAAGTTAACTTTTTTGTAAAATAAATTAAATGAA
The DNA here is from genome assembly GCA_030765085.1 of Allium cepa. Taxonomy (NCBI): domain Eukaryota; kingdom Viridiplantae; phylum Streptophyta; class Magnoliopsida; order Asparagales; family Amaryllidaceae; genus Allium; species Allium cepa. The sequence goes on from CM060932.1 coordinate 903,980,574, forward strand.
AATTTTGAATTTATTATGAATGGTTTATATATAAAAGATTTATAATATTGATATTTTATAAATAAAAGTAATGAAATTATAAACGAGTTTTATAAGTGTTAAAATAAAAGTTATAAAAGGAGTGTTATTTATAAATAGATTTAATAAATAAATTTCATAAAGGTGTTTTATAAATAAAAGGAATTGTAATCAAATTTGTATATGGGTTTGTAAATTAAATTTATAAATGAAATTATAATGAATAATGAGATTACAAAAGAATGAATTTGTTAATAAAAAGATTTATAAGTAAATAAAGTTATAATAGGATTTTAACGTATAAATGAGATAAGTGGAAAATTGGTTAATAACGGAATTTTATAAATGGGATTTTTTATAAAATAGAAATGTGAATTATAAGCACTGTTTTATAAATGTGAAATTAGTTTAATTTGATGAGATAAATATGGATTTTTATAAAAGGAAATGTATTTATGCTTTGAAGGAGAAAAATTCTTTAAAAGAATGTTTTGGAAAGTAATATTATAAAATAGAGTTTAAATGGTTTGAAAAGAAAATGATTTGTAAATTTACTTATTAATAAAATAAGCATATGAAAATGTTTCCAAATATCCAACAGTGGAATGGTTTTGAATTTTATCTTTTTAAAGATACTTTGAAGTGAATAGTTAGAAAGTGATTTGATTTATAAAAGATTAACAAAAATTAGGCCCAGTGACTACTTATATTCTAGATTTTGTTTGTTGCTTTGATAATTAAATAACCTACTATCAAATTTGACCATTTTAGTTTCTCAACTCGATGTAGAAACTAATTAATCGTACACTTAGTACGTAACTGGCTATGAAGGCTTGATTATTGTTTGTGTTGACAATATTGATTCGTGTAGTGTCGAGTGTTACTCCAATCTATCGAGTTTCCTTCTTGGCCGAAGGATAGTAAGTTGAATGTTGGAAATGTGATAGGTCTACGAGACTTGGTTTCTGTATGAGGTTGAGAAATGCCTTTGCGTAGTTAGTGAGAAAAGACTGGGATTTGAAAACCACTTCAGACCAATATATATGCGACGATTATGCAGGTTGGTCGATGATATCAAGATTTAGGATTTCATAGTGAAGGACTGCTTGTTGATCGTTTGGGGTTAAAATCCCGATGCATATATAGTAGCAGTAGTCTCTTCATTATGAAATATCCATTGCAAGGGCTGTCGCTACTAATTTGATAGGATGTGGTAGGAGAGTACCTTTGGTTTGTCCTGTTCTTGACAACTTGTATGGACAAGTGTCTGACATTTCATTTCTAAGATTACGTACATTCGTTTTTACAAACATTGTAACAACCGTGATTTTATTACCATCGAAATAAAAATTTAAAATGGAAATTTTAATTTAAGATTTGAAAAATTGCAATGCAAACCAGTTTATATTCGGCTGAACTTTCAAGGGGCAGCCATTTGAAATGAATGTCATATAAGCCTTCATGTGTAAAAGAAATGGGTCATTTTAAAAGTAGCAAACACTTTGCAGCCACTAAGATTTTTATATAACAAATGTTGTGTGCCAGTTTTATAAAGCATTTTTTGAACGCATTGGCTTTCACGTGAGTATTGGTCAATATTAAAGCCAATATAAACAAGTGCTGTCACCACACATTTTTTAAGCAATAACATTTGCTGTTACCAATTATATAAAACAAAAGTTTGAAACCTTGCTTTTGTGACATCATCAATGCTAGTGGTGTCCTTCTCTACAGAGCACGTTTTCCTTTAATTCATTTGTACAAAACTCTTTTCAGCACTCTTCATTTTTGACTTGTTCATAATATTGAAAGAAAGAAAAGAAGAAGACTGCAACATTCATCTTGGTAGTTAACTGATTTTTTTGGAAGCATAAAATTTGGTGAGTATAAACTAACATTTCTAGTTTAATCTTCACTGTATTATGTGCGCGCATGATTTATTACACACAACCTTAGCTACGTGTACACATAAAAAATGTCATGCCTGTGCATGCATATTGGTGTAAGTTAAGGCCTTCTTTGATGTCATTTTATATTTTTTTTGTTTTGTGTTTTCAAACATGGGTAAGACGAAAGCAAGACCACCATTTAATTCTTGCACACATATAGTATTGCTTGCCAGATCACTTTAATTTTGCAGTTCCGTTTATGCGTACATCAGGAAGTTGTTTCCATTTCATTTCTACATTTCAATTTAAGTGTATATGTGAAAACCCAGTCCAAGTTAATATTGTTACGTGCGTACGTATAGAGTGTAGGCAAATTTCTCTTTCATAAAAGCATGGTTTGTATAGAATCCTAGTGACAGGCCATTCATTATGTATGAAAACCATTTATGCGTGTCATGTATGCATGAAAACTTGGCCAGGTCACTTTGTTTTTTTTTTTTTAAATTTGTCTTGCGTGCATTTGTGAAGCATGATATCACTTTGGACAAGAATTATAAAATTTTGTCTGTAATCATTTTATAAGTGCAAAGTGAATAAACCCAGGTTGCTTCATAAATACGTGCATATCTTTTGTTCGTGCATCAATTGTTTTTACTGCATTTTGCACACTTTGACGTGTCAGCTTGTAGGAGGGTAGACATTTTATCTTGTATAAAAGTAGTGTTGCCAAGTCTTTGCATGTTTGTTCCAAGTCACAGTAATTTGCGTTTTAATCATGCGTGCAATAATATATGGTCAATATTTTGTCAAGTTTGTTGTGTAGTTGTAACATTGAAAACATAGTCAAGTTCCAGGTCTTCTTTCTTTTTATTTTTGAATCATGTGTGCTATATAACGTGCCCAAAAACTTCATTTTTGATCAAATTTGTAGCACACGAAAATATATGGTCTAGACATCATTTTAATACTTGTCGATTGTAATGAGCATGCATTCATTTGCATACGAGCAGAGTAATCTAGTCCAGACCATTTTATTATTTACTTCGTGCGTGCTTATATAGCTTGCCGGGCAAAATTTGTAGCATATACAAGTTTCTAGTCATTTATGTTTTTCCTCAGGCCCTTATTCAATTGTAGCGTGCGTGTGAAATTTGGTGCGTGCATTTGTAGTGTGCACGTGTATATTACTTGCATGCAAAATTATATTGTGTACGTGTATTCATCCCTGTCACTTTTATTATTTTGTCAGTCTTGTGCATACTCAGTTTTAATTCACGCTGGTATATTGTAGTGCATGGGTATATTGAGGCAGTGCAATATTTTTGAATTTATAGTGGTGCAGTCCACTATTTAATTTACGTTGAACCAGTGTTTGGTTTAAAAACATATTTTTTTACCGTTATTTTTATAACGGATTTTTACGCCGGTATTATATTTTTTGAAGCGTGTTGTTTTGATGACATTTTTGACGAATAAAAATTACTGTTGTTTTGACTTCGGTATTTTCAAGTGAATTTTCAAGCGGTTATCCCGCAACATTGATTCGGTATCCGTTTTTACGGTGTTTTGTGAAGCGCAATTTCCTCGTCAAAATTGCTATTTGTTGCTGTTTTAATCACATGTTTTAAAAATCGTTTTAAAATAAAATTGTTTCCAAAAATTTTACAGTTTGCGCTTTCAAAAGAATGAGGAAGCGATTTAAACGCTTTAGCAAAATTAAGGACTATGAACCCTTACTTTTACTGATTCGCTTAATTCCGGACTGGTCTGTTTGAGAACGTAATTTTATTCATATAAAATACACAATTTTGCACTTTCAAGGAAATGATGAAAAGATTTAAATGATTTAGCGAAAGTATGGAATATGGAACCACGCTTTTGCTAATTCGGTTAATTCCGGACTCGTTAATTGAAATATTTATTATGGATTTGTTGTTTGATGATTTTGTTGGGCTTTCGAGCCACTATGTTGGACCTTTGGGTCATATGATGGACCTTCGGGTCAATTATCAGTACTAGACCTTCGGGACATATGTTGGACCTTCGGGTCATTTGTTGGGTGCCAAAAATTATGACGACAGTACTTGGTAGGCTTCGGCCATATGTTGATGCACGTGCGACGTAGCTTAGACTCGCCATATGATGGGATCGATCCACTTTTATGTTGATTTTTCTAGTTATCTCATTTGGATTCTAGATTTTGGTGTATTGCTGTTTTGAATTCATTATGAATTTGGAAGTTGATTTTGATGATGTTTAATGGGATTTCTTCCATTAAACTATGTTGATCATTATGCTGTATAGTCTCATTCGAGATTATAATTTTGTGTATAGTCTCATTCGAGATTATAATTTTATGTATTGCTATTTTGAATTCAATTGTGAATTTGAGAGTTGACTTTTAGGGGGTTTAATGAGATTTCTCCATTTAAACAATGTTGATTATGTTGCTATTTCGAATTCAATTATGAATTTGGGAATTAAATTTGATGGAGTTTATTGAGATTTCTTCATTTAAACTATGTTGATTATTTATGTCGTATAATCTCATTCGAGATTATAATTATTTGCTTAAGTGTTGTTTATCATACACTTGATTCTGAGTTTAAATTAGACTGATCCATTTATTATTTTCTTTAAATAATACTCGGGTCAGACCGAGTTATTTCAGGATAATCGCTACCTCTGATTCTGTTGCCGCTTCAGCTTTTGGGATTTCATGCCTTCTTTTGTCTAGACTTCGAGGTGTTACTTTTGGTGTATTTACTCTCATCTCATGTATGTTGATGTATATGTACATGTACATTTGGTTCAAGTGAATTATCAATTATTGTAGCATGTATCCAGACTTATCTTCCGCTATATATTTGATATTTTTGTTCTGATGTGATTATACTTATCAGTGTTGTTGTTATTATGAGATGTTCTAGATTTTTCATTAGCCCCCATAGTTTCGTTTTAGATTTGGATTGAATATATATCTTTGGGAGTAATTTACACAACTCCTATCGATGTAATCAGTACTTGTCTAAGGCATAACTTATAGATAGTCACTTCTAACAAGCCTTATTCTTCGCAATAGCAGACGTTATTCCTTATAATAACCTTTGTTATTGTGAGCATAGAGGTAGGGCGTCACAGCTTGGTATCAGAGCTGAGATTCAGAACAAATTATAATAAACACAGAACAGAAGCAGAATGGAACATGTGTTATAACTATTCGAGGGTTTTATTCGTGCCTTTCTAATATATTCCTTCGTTGTTCTTAAATCTTCTATCCACTCTAACATATTGGAGTATGTCTAGGGATAAATCTCATATCTCCGTAGTATTCCATATGTTAGATTCTTTATCAATCTTGCTTGTAGTTTCCTTGAGTTAAAACAGGGAAAGTCCTCTATTTCTGATTGTCTTACTGCTCCTAAGGGTTTCAAATCTGGGAAGCTTAATGTTGCTAAAGCTTCGGGTGATTCTTCTAAGCCCAAAGGTATCACTCCTTCTGTTTTGAAAGGTTTTATTTTATTTCATGGTCGTTCTATTAGAGTTCTTTTCGATACGGGTGCATCGCATTCCTTCGTGTCGAAGGAGCTTGTTGGTGTTATTCCTTTGGATGTTATTACTCTTTGCGACCCCTTGAGGATTGTGAATCCTATTGGTGGATCCGCTACTCTCGGTTTGTTATGTGTTGATGTTGAGATTGTTCTATGTGGTTTTACCTTTCATGCGAATCTACATGTTATGGATCATCTTGGTTTTGATATGATTTTGGGAATGGATTGGCTCATCCATTATGAAGTTCAAATCCTATGTCCCGAAAGAACTCTATATCTCAAGCATCCTGATGTTATCGAGCAGTTATCTATTATATTTCGAAGCATAGACCATAATTCGAATGCTTTCATTTCTTCCTTCGAATCGGGGAATGTCTTGGCTAATATTCTAGTTGTTTGTGATTTTCTGATGTCTGCGAGCCTATTCCATGTTTGTTGCTGAAGAGGGCAATTGAGTTCCGTATTGATCTTATCGCTGGTGCTCATCCTGTCAGTCGTCCTTCCACGAGAATGTCTGCTAAGGAAAATGAGGAACTCAAGCAACAATTATCGGAATTGGAAGCCAAGCATTTCATTCGTTCTAGCTCATCTCCTTAGGGCGCCTCAGTTGTCTTTGTTAAGAAGCCATATGGTACTCTTAGGCTTTGCATTGATTATCGCAAGCTTAACGAGTTCACTAACAAAAAAATAGGTATCCATTACCTAGGATCGACGACATGTTCGATCAGTTAAGTGGCGCTAAGCTTTTCTCCCAACTCGATCTTGCACCGGTTTTCATCAGTTACGAGTTGCGAAAGATAGCATTCCACTTACCACATTCCACTTACCACATTCTACACTCGTTAGGATTCTTATGAATGACTTATTATGTCATTCAGTTTGCCCAGCTTATTTCATCCATTTTATGAATCAAGTATTCTACGAATATCTCGATGACTCCATTTGTGTATTTATTGATTTTGGATGAAAATAGAAATATAAAATTTTGCAAATCTTTTTCTTAAGATTTATGTACAAATATAATTGAATTTGTGTTTATCATATAGAAGATGATTTTGTGATTGTATTGACCATGGAGTGCTTTAAGAATTCTAGTCGATGCGCTTGATCAACGTTATCGATAGGAATCTCCTAAATTCTTTGATGAGACAATTTGACACAATAATTTGACCTATAAAAAGTAAATTTTTCTAGAAAATGATTTCATAAAGATAATTGTAATTTTGGAAGTTTTAGCTTTTCAGGAAAGAAGATTATTTGAAAGAACTCTTTTCCGATACTCTTATCCTTGTGATTCCCGAAGGGAACCAAGACTTCATTATTTGTACCAATACTAGCCGTACTGGTTTCGGTGCTGTTCTCATGCAAAAAGATAAAGTAGTTTCCTATGTTTCTAGACAACTAAAGCCTAACGTGATTCGTTATGCTATCCATGATTTGGAGTTAGCCGCGATAGTCTTTGCACTAAAGATTTGGCGACATTATTTATTGGGTGAGCATTTTGTTCTCTTCACTAATCACTAATCTTTGAAATATCTATTTACTCAGAAGGAACTTAATATGATGCAACAGCGTTGACTCGAATTTCTTGCTTCATATGATTTCGATATTCAGTATACCCCTGGTAAGGGTAACCCATTTGCTGTCGCGCTTAGTCGCAAGCAGCAAGTTATTGTTTCCATGATGCTAGTAGAGTGTAATATGTTGGAAGCTTTATTTCTTTGTGATATTAAAGACCGTCCTTCAGTTTCTGATTCTCCCGTGCTTTTATTTAGCATGGAAGCTCATCCTAGTTTGTTGGATCGTGTTGCCGATGCCCAGAAACAGATCCACATCTTTCTTATCTTATTCAGAGTTGTAAATCGGAATCCCGAAGTGATGATCTAAAGGATTTCGAAATTGATATTCATGGTTGTACTCGAAAGAAGGGAAGGTTGATCATGCCTAATGTTCTAATCTTAGAAATGACATTCTTGAGGACTGTCATCGTTCTAAGTATACTATCCATCCGGATGGTAGCAAGATGTATGCTGATATGAAACGCTTATACTTTTGAGAGGGTATGAAGCGCGATGTTGCAAGTTATGTGACTCGTTGCATGACTTGTCAACTTATTAAAGCTGAACACCATCGTCCTAATGGTATTTTGCAGCCTCTTGAGATTCCATTATGGAAACGGGATAAAATTTCTATGGACTTCATTAATGGTCTACCTCGTTCGAGGTCGGGCCATATTAGTGTTTGGGTGATTGTTGGCCGATTGACCAAATCCGCCCATTTTATTCCTATCTAGTCCAATCAGACCGCTTCTTGATTTTGGTGCTAGTTGGGAAGACCACTTATCACTTGTTGAGTTCTCTTATAATAACAATTTCCAATCCAGTATCGGTATGGCTCCTTTCGAAGCTTTTTACGGAAGGCCATGTCGATCACCATCTTATTGGTTGGAATCGGAGGAAAAGTTAGTTCTCGGCCCCGATTATATTCGTGAATCCTCTGAGAAGATTGATATTATCAGATAGAGAATGAAAGAGGCTCAGAATAGGCAAAAATCTTATGTCGATCATCATAGGAAGTCTTTGGAATTTTCTGTTGGCGATCGCGTATTCATTCGTGTTTCTCCGATGAAGGGTGTGGTGAGTTTTAGTAGCTCCGGGAAATTGGTTCCTCGATATGTTAGACCATTTCCTATTACGGAACACATTGGCCCATTTGCTTATCGTGTATTGCTACCTATTCAGTTTTCGGGAATTCATGGCATATTTCATGTATCCTAGCTTCGTCGATGTCTTCGAGATTAGGATTCTATCATTGATTCTCATGTGTTGCAAGATCTTGATATCTCACCCGACTTGTCTATTGTGCAAAATCCTATTCGTGTGCTAGCTTCGGAGGTTAAACGCCTATGGAATTGAGAAGTCCCGCTTGTGAAAATTCAGTGGTCCGCAAACTCGAAAGATTGCACTTGGGAAACTAAAGAATTCATCGAGCGTTCTTATCTCGGTTTTCTCTCCTCTTCGGATGGGGTGAGAATTCTTCATCTATCTTTTCTTTTTTAATCTTTGTTGTGATGAATTATCTGTGTTATAAAAAACTTCTAGTATGAAAATTGTGGGGACACAATTTTTATAAGGGGAGTTTGTAACCACCGTGATTTTTATTACGTCGAAATAAAAATTTGAAATGGAAATTTTAATTTAAGATTTGAAAAATTGCAATGCAAACCATTTTATAGTCTGTTGAACTTTCAAGGGGCAGCCATTTGAAATGAATGTCATATAAGCCTTCATGTGTAAAAGAAATGGGTCATTTTAAAAGTAGCAAACACTTTGCAGCCACTAAGATTTTTATATAACAAATGTTGTGTGCCAGTTTTATAAAGCATTTTTTGAATGCATTGGCTTTCACGTGAGTATTGGTCAATATTAAAGCCAATATAAACAAGTGCTGTCACCACACATTTTTTAAGCAATAACATTTGCTGTCACCAATTATATAAAACAAAAGTTTGAAACCTTACTTTTGTGACATCATCAATGCTAGTGGTGTCCTTCTTTGTAGAGCATGTTTTCCTTTAATGCATTTGTACAAAACTCTTTTCAGCACTCTTCATTTTTGACCTGTTCATAATATTGAAAGAAAGAAAAGAAGAAAACCGCAACATCCATCTTGTTCCATTTTTATTCAGTAGCTCAGTGAAAGATTAATGGTGGTTCCATAATTTTATTCCCTTTTGGATCTTGGTAGTTAACTGCTTTTTTTGGAAGCAAAAACTTTGGTGAGTATAAACACACATTTCTAGTTTAATCTTCACTGTGTTATTTGCGCGCATGATTTATTACACACAAGCGTAGCTACGTGTACACATAAAAAAAATGTCATGCCTGCGCATGCATATTGGTGTAATTTAAGGCCTTCTTTGATGTCATTTTATATCTTTTTAGTTTTGTGTTTTCAAATATGCGTAAGACGAAAGCAAGACCACCATTTACTTCTTGCACACATATAGTATTGCTTGCCAGATCACTTTAATTTTGCAATTCCGTTTATGCGTACATCAGGAAGTTGTTTCCATTTCATTTCTGCATTTCAATTTAAGTGTATATGTGAAAACCCAGTCCAAGTTAATATTGTTATGTGCGTACGTATAGAGTGTAGGCAAATTTCTGTTTCATAAAAGCATGGTTTGTATAGAATCCTAGTGACAGGTCATTCATTATGTGTGAAAACCATTTATGTGTGTCATGTATGCATGAAAACTTGGCCAGGTCACTTTGTTTTTTTTAATTTGTCTTGCGTGCATTTGTGAAGCACGAATTCACTTTGGAGAAGAATTATAAAATTTTGTTTGTAATCATTTTATAAGTGCAAAGTGAATAAACCCAGGTTGCTTTATAAATACGTGCATATCTTTTGTTCGTGCATCAATTATTTTTACTTCATTTTGCACACTTTGACGTGTCAGCTTGTAGGAGGGTAGACATTGTATCTTGTATAATAGTTGTGTTGCCAAGTCTTTGCATGTTTGTTCCAAGTCACGGTAATTTGCGTTTTAATCGTGCGTGCAATAATATATGGTCAATATTTTGTCAAGTTTGTTGTGTAGTTATAGCGTTGAAAACATTGTCAAGTTCCAGGTCTTGTTTCTTTTTATTTTTGAATCGTGCATGCTATATAATATGGCCAAAACTTCATTTTTGATCAAATTTGTAGCACACGAAAATATATGGTCTAGACATCATTTTAATACTTGTCAATGGTAGTGAGCATGCATTCATTTGCATACGAGCAGAGTAATCTAGTCCAGACCATTTTATTATTTACTTCGTGCACTGCTTATATAGCTTGCTAGGCAAAATTTGTAGCATATACAAGTTTCTAGTATTTATGTTTTTCCTCAGGCCCTTCATTCAATTGTAGCGTGCGTGTGAAATTTGATGCGTGCATTTGTAGCATGCACGTGTATATTACTTGCATGCAAAATTATATTGTGTGCGTGTATTCATCCCTGTCCCTTTTATTATTTTGTCAATTTCATCTTGTGCATACTCAGTTTTAATTCACGCTGGTATATTGTAGTGCACGGGTATACTAAGGCAGTGCAACATTTTTGAATTTATAGTGGTGCAGTCCACTATTTAATTTACGTTGAAGCAGTGTTTGGTTTTAAAACGTATTTTGTTACTGTTATTTTTATAACGGATTTTTACGCCGGTATTATATTTTCTGAAGCGTGTTGTTTTGATGGCATTTTTGACGAATAAAAATTACTGTTGTTTTTTACTTCAGTAACCGTCAATTTTAAAGTGAATTTTCAATTGGTTATCCCGCATTGCTGATTTGGTATCCGTTTTTGCGGTGTTTTGTGAAGCGCAATTTCCTCGTCGAAATTGCTATAGTTGTTGCTGTTTTAATCACGTGTTTTAAAAATCATTTTAAAATAAAATTGTTTACAAAATTTTACAGTTTGCACTTTCAAAAGAATGAGGAAGCGATTTAAACACTTCTGCAAAATTAAGGACTATGAACCCTTACTTTTACTAATTCGCTTAATTCCGGACTTGTCCATTTGAGAACGTAAATTTTATTCATATAAAATACACAATTTTGCACTTTCAGGGAAACGATGAAGAGATTTAAACAATTTAGAAGAAGTGCGGAATATGGAACCACACTTTTACTAATTCTGTTAATTCCGGACTCGTTAATTGAAATACTTGTTGTGAATTTGTTGTATGATGATTTTGATGATTTTTTTGGCTTTCGCCAGTATGTTGGAACTTCGGGTCATATGATGGACCTTCGGGTCAATTACCAGCACTAGACCTTCGGGTCATATGTTGGACCTTCTGGCCATTTGTTGGGCGTCAAAAATTATAAAGATAGTACTTGGTAGGCTTCGGCCATATGTTGATGCACGTGCGGCGTAGCTTAGACTCGCCATATGATGGGATCGATCCACTTTTATGTTGATTTTTCGAGTTATCTTATTTTGATTTCTAGATTTTGGTGTATTGCTGTTTTGAATTCAATTATGAATTTGGAAGTTGAATTTGATGATGTTTAATAGGATTTCTTCCATTAAACTATGTTGATTATTATGCCGTATGGTCTCGTTCGAGATTATAATTTTGTGTATAGTCTCATTCGAGATTATAATTTTGTGTATTGCTATTTTAAATTCAATTGTGAACTTGAGAGTTGATTTTTAGGGGGTTTAATGAGATTTCTCCATTTAAACAATGTTGATTATTTATGTTGCTATTTCGAATTCAATTATGAATTTAGGAATTAAATTTGATGGAGTTTATTGACATTTCTTCATTTAAAATATGTTGATTATTTATGTCGAATAATCTCATGCGAGATTATAATTATTTGCTTAAGTGTTGTTTATCATACACTTGATTCCGAGTTTAAATTATATTGATCTGTTTATTATTTTCTTTTAAATAATACTCGGGCCAGACCGAGTTATTTCAGGATAATCGCTACCTCTGATTCTATTGCCGCTTCAGCTTTTAGGATTTCACGTCATCTTTTGTCTAGACTTTGAGGTGTTACTTTCGGTGTATTGACTCTCATATCATGTATGTTGATGAATATGTATATGTACATTTGGTTCAAGTGAACTATCAATTGTTGTAGCATGTATCCAGACTTATCTTCCGCTATATATCTGATATTTCTGTTCTGATGTGATTATACTTATCAGTGTTGTTGTTATTATGAGATGTTCTGGATTTTTCATTAACCACCGTAGTTTCGTTTTAGATTTGGATTGAATATATATCTTTGGGAGTAAGTTACACAACCCCTATCGATGTAATCAATACTCGTCTAAGGCATAACTTACGGATGGTCGCTTCTAACAAGCCTTATTATTCGCAATAGAAGACGTTATTCCTTATAATAACCTTTGTTATTGTGAGCATAGAGGTGGGGCGTTACAAACGTACATCGTGTGGTGGCGGAGATGGCAACTTCTCTTAGCTTAACACCCTTCTTGAGATGTACGAGCCTAAGGGTTATATTTTTGTGGAAGGAAATTAGTAGTCAAGGGAAATTGCAATGTGACATTCAAAGATGATGATGATGTGATATGTGAAAGGTAATCGATACCTCCTTTGGCCTCACTCCCTAGAAAATGACCGAAACAGGGATAGAAGCAGCAAGGCTAAAGGAGATGTCATCACTCTTTTGGATATATCTTTACACGCTATGAAGTCGTATATTTAATATAGTTGATGTATGCTTATGGCCACAGATTATAGGTTAGTAACGATCAGAGTGAAGACATATTCGGTACTATCCAGGAAGGGGTAGGCCGGTCTTATGTTGGTTTAGGCGTCCAATATCTGGACCCTAAGTACATCCCTTTAGATGTGTACCAAGTTTAGGAAAGGTAGTCCCTTCTCCTATTCATTTGTATGGAAATCCAAAATCCAATACGTTCCTGCCATTTTCTATTGTAGAAAGCCATGTATTACAAGGTGTATGTTGGAATTAAAAATGCCACAATTTCAGATATTTTAATATTATTTGTATAATAGACACTATTATAATATAAGAGAATTTTGTATGAAATGGTTTTGTTATTATAAGGTAAAAACTTTGTCAGTATTTATTTGCGATGTAGTCTTACGAGATACCTTTTGTTTTGATAAAAGCAAATTTTTGGTAATCATAAAACTTAAAAATTCAGTTGTGGTGTTTTTTGCTCATGCTGGTTTACCAAATTGATCTGGACGTTCTTCCCTTTCAATGCTCATATCAGATATTTACAGGTTCAAACTTGATGCTTTTGGAGCTTCAGCAGTTGAGCTAGAGATCTTCATATCGTATACACGTATCTATTTAATTTTCTGTTGCATTGCATTGTTATTGTTGTAAATTATCAGCATTTGGGAACAGGTTATTATAACTGTCCAAGCTGATGATTATTTATTGCGTACTATGATATTGATTTATGTATATTACAGTTTCTCTTTTTAATGATTATTGATCCATATTATATGTTATTCCACTGCGATGTGAATTTCTGTGTTTTTTTGGTTCTGCTTCTCTCTTCTTCTTCTTCTTCTTCTTCTTCTCTTCTCTTCTTCTTTCTTCTCACTTTCTTCTCGCCCTCTCTTTTCTTTCTCATGATCATCTGTAATCGATGCGCTCTAGGTCGAACATGCGTGGTTTGGTGTCGGATTCAAAGGGTGCCGAGTGCAAATCGTCATAAATTAATTACATACTAAGTAAGTTTATTGCTAATTATGTGATCAATTATGTATTTATTTGTTTCCTTTTATCATAAACATTTCTGGTCCATAATAACTTTTAGAAGCTTCTATTGATAAAATCTGTTATAAATAAAGTTAAGCTATTTCCTCTTTTCACATTTTATATCAAATTTTGTTTCCATTTTTTTTTCATTGTTCTAACGGTAAAATTGGGTTCCTCCATTTATTTTTCATAAATCTATTGGTTTGCTAATACATAAATACTAAAAAATCATAGGTTTTTTGTATAATCAAATTAAGGTAAAGCCGATCATTATTCCATTCTAATACGTTAGTATGCAAAGAAAACAAGTTGGCAGAAAAAAATCATTTATGCAGCAAAAGATTATTTAAATAATGAATTTCATACTGTATTTTAAATGAAGTATTAATGTATATAAAATATTTACATACTACCTTTGGCGTACAATATTAAAATTTGTTAAATTTTAAATACGTTTTATGGAAACATTTTTATTTTTAATTGTTTTACATTGTCTAATTCGGTAGAATTTTTTTGGTAAATTTTAATATTTTCCTTCTTTAATCAATCTAGGCTTTACTATTTTTTGTTTTATTCTTTAATATACCATGTAATGTTTATAGGAAACACAATGTTATTGTAATGATCCATAATTTTCGATAATTAAATTTTGGTAATTTAATACGGAAAGAAAACAAAAATCTGTAATTTAATAATGAAATCACTAAAATAAATGTAACAATGTTAATTTGATTAGAAATTGTAAATATATATTTGGAAATAATGTTAGTTCTATTTACAATAATATGATAAGTGGAAACAAAAAGAATGGGAATCAAGATTTATTAATTTAAATTTAATAAGTGGATTAGTTGGGATTAAATGAAAATTTATATTTAAATATTACATAAATAGGGATTAAGATGAAATTGGGAAATATTAATGTACCATGTTATAAACCAATGTTAATTATATCCTTATTGTAATAAAAGACTTGAATAACAAGGTTTAAAATTTAATAAATGGATTTTGGAAATTTTAAATTATAATTTCTGAATTTAATGAAATTGAAATTTAACACTGAAATTGATGAATGAATCAATGTTAAATTGACATCTAAATTTGTTCAAATCATTGTAAATGATTAAGAAATCAAAAATGATAAAAATTGTCAATTATAGAATTGAAATTTAAAATTTGATTTATTTATTTATTTAATTAATGTAAAAATAGCCAATTTGGCCATTGACTCGGATTTTGACAAAACGAGTTTCATCGAATCCGTAACGGTGAACTATTGTAGGATTTCAAGTTTCGTAATGATCGGACTTGTCGTTTGATCGAACGGGATCGAAACGCCTAGAAATCAATTTAATTGAAATCATTTGAAATCAATTTGAAATAAATTGATTTTATCATAACTTCTTCATACGATGGAATTTGGGCTTAAAACCTGTTCCGTTGCATTTAAAATATTTTAAAACATCTATTTTGATATATGGATTGACCAATTTCGTTTCAGAGTCAGAACGGGCTTTTTGGGCCATTTATCGTTCAACTTTCGATCCAAATCAATCCGTTCGTTCTAATTTCATCTTTGCATATATATATGTATGTATATATATATATATATATATATATATATATATATATATATATATATATATATACATACATACATACATATACCTCGTTATAAACCCTAGCCTATTTCTTATGTTTATTTTTCTATATGTACAATTCTAATTGCTCCTCTTTCTCAACGGCAGACAAATTCTAAATTTCACCGTCAATTGCAAATCAAAAATTTCTACTTTGAAATTCAAACTCCTCAATACACATCAAACTATATATGGATTTGAAGCTCTCGACGAGCGTAAGCCAAATTCGTAATTTGTTTTCCGATTTGAAGCTAGGTTTTCCCAGAAATTCATGATCTATTTTCGGCCATCCATTGCGTTGAAGTCAACTTTGCCTGATCGACGAATCAAAGTTACTGGGTCGAAGAGATTATCGAGCGGAGTGCATCGGCATAGGTAGCTTGTCGATTCAACGGTCGGATTGGAGGCAAAAATTCGACTAGGGTTTAAAATGTGTGGCGGCGCGCAGCGTTTTGGGTGGCCGGAGGTGAATTCGGTGGTATCGGTTGGTGCGGCTCGACGTGGGCAAGCCGATGGTGTCGGTGGCTTGGCGAATGGTGGCCGATGGTTGGTGTATGCGGTGGTCAATGTTTGGCTGCGTGCATCTGTAGCTGGGTGGAGCCTCGTCGAAGCCGCGTGATGTTGTGCGTGATAGGGTAATGACGTGTTAATTTCTATTTATTATTTTATTTGTTTTGTAATTTAAAATTGTTCATCTTCTAACGTGTATATCTTTTACATACAAGGTCTGATTTACGCGCAGCTTTCTCCGTTGTGATTGTATTGAAATTTGGGGCATTTTAGCCTTGTTTGGACGAATTCTAAGACTGTTCAAATTTTGGGTTTAAATCGAATTTAAATTCAATAGGTGAGTGTTTTAACCCACTCAAAACTTTTAAAATTTCTTTTGTTTGTTAAATTGATTTATGATGTGATTAGAAATTTATTTATGACTGTTTGGCATATTTAATCATCATCTCAGTTAAATTAAATTTATTGAATTAAATTGTTATTTAATTTATTCTTGCATATTAACTGCCAGTTAAATAGTTATTTAATTATTATTGTATATAAACTGCCAGTAAATACCTCTTTTTTATTATCCGTTATACATTGATGTTATTGATTTAATTGGAAGGTGTTTGTGATAAATGTTTGATGATTGACATTGGGTGAATGGATGTTGTATTTTATATTGTTATAAACTTCAAGTTGTTATGGATTTTTATTTCATTCGGGATTGCTGTTTGAAATGATATATAACCGTATTTATATTTTAAATTACGGATCGAAATGATAATATCTGTATCACTTGACCATAGGATAGAAAATTTTATACGGACACCGTGGTCTATATATAAAAATATTTTGAAATGTTTTCTATGGTTTGTAAAGAAATATATGGTTTCGGATAAATATTGATATTAGATATTTTATAAATGTTATTTTATCCTTGATATTAAGCTATGTATAATTTGTTTAATACACTATAAGCTTAATAATAGGTTTGATTTTATTGAAGATAATACTGTTAAGCAATTAAATTATATTTTAATATAGAGTTTATAATGATATAAATAAAATGATGGTTGGTAGGTAAATTGGAAATTAATTTGAAATTGAATTTATTTAAAAATTAAACACAAATAAGTTGATGTGAAATTTATTAAATTGGAAATTCTAGAGGGTGTGATTTTTTAACTTGATTTTGTCTAAGGTTATATAAATGAATATATCAAGTTTGAATAAAGCGAGGGAAATATTTTGTTATTTGAAATCGGAGTTTATTTGAATGATGTTGGAATTGTTAAGTAAATATTTCAAAACTAAATAGTTGTAAACTGAATTTGATATATATAGAGTAGACAGATTTAGTTTTGAAGTGTTAAATATTGAAAGCTTTGAAATCTACTGAAATGGTTTATTTGGAAGTGCTATGATTTTGGAAAAGGATATATTTGAAGTAAAAATGATATTATATTGATTTGTATTTTTATAAAAATGATATCATATTGATTTGGTTTTTGAAATGGAAATGATATCGTATTTATAAGGTTTTGAAATGGATATTATATTCTTTTTTTGAAGTATAAACTATTTTTAAATGACCATGATGTTATAATAACGATTGGTTGGCAAAGAGACAGGGATAGGATATGGGCATGCTCTCTGTCGATACCGAAAACCACTTTGACAACCGTGTACGCGGTAGAGATTCTAGAATAAAGTAGGATGCTGGCGACGTTCTATTAACGTATATACGTGGACCCGACTTCCATGAGTTGGCATAAGGTGGCTAAACAGAAGCGATTCCGGTCCAATGAGGTAGCTCCTCTTATCGGACACACTCCTTAGATAACATTCCATTTTATTCTGACTTTGAGATTGATTCGGTGGCCACTTTTGACTTTTTGATTTTAGGGGTGTGGCTCGAGGTAGGCGGTAGCTGCGCGCTATGCGTCACCACCAGTCTGGATAGTAATTGGTATATCTATCCTGGCATTGCCTTGTGTGACGTGTCACCTACCCTAGCGCGCCTTGTATGAGTTTGATTTGTGTCGTACCTATGGAGTATCCTCTGGTAGCCTCCCGATCAGGAGGTATTACGGTACTGTATAAACTATTGGCACTATTACGTGCTAAGGGCTATATGGGTAACCCCTTAACGCTATTTAAAAGTAAGTTTATTTTATTATAGACATTATTATAATAGCAAAATATTACTACATAGTAAATAGTTCCACAGATCCGTAGGAGACGTGAATCTCGAGCATCTCTTACGTTACTGCACGCACGTTCGACACTAGATAGGAGATGTCAAATCCCGTAAACATATCTGACGCCGTTCCACTCATATTATTTACTGTTGATTTAACTTACATAAGATCTTTTAGTTCTGACTCGAGTGTTTTTTTTTCAATTCGCTCGGCTCGATCAGTCTGAGCATTTCAGGATTCGAAGACTTTATTTCTGGAGGACGAAGACGAAGATTGTATTACTATTATTTATTATATTATTCCACTACATTCATACCGTTCCGCTGCATTATTTATTATTCTCTGGTATGTGTAACTCTGATATGTATTATACAAGTATAATCAAATGTTTTGTAAAATAGCTTCATGAACTGTTATTTGATTATTATATTTTGTCATTCCACTGTGAGATTTTGTTTTGTTTTTTTTCTTTCTCTGCTTTTTCTTATTTATCCCATAACAGTCCACCCTTCTGTATGATTTAAGTCTGACATGTCTGGTTTATCGTCGATTTAAAGAGTATAAAAAGGTGGGATGTTATAGTTATCATCAAATTCTTGATGATCTTAAGCAAGAATGATGTAATTATTTCTGATTTTTACAAAGTTTATTTTATCTTATGTTTTTTTGAATTATTCAGAAATTAATAAATAATTACAAATTGGAGATATAGTTTTTCAAAATGGCTATAAGTGAACTATTAGCATACTAAATATTGTTGGCACACAAAAGATAATTTGAATTAACTACTTTTAATTTTGATGAACTTGACTTCAAAGTACTTTGAGAATGAAATTTTTATTCATATTAAAGAAAGAAAAATTACATATTATTAGTACTAATAAATTATTTAATTAATATAATGTCAATTGATAATTTTTATTTATTTATGTTTATCATTAATATTTTAGATGAAAACTTTTTTGAGTGAACACGTAACATGAAGTATTCTATAAATAAATAATTATAGATTAGATATAAAGTTATTCATTATAATTATAAGTTTATTTTTTTAGCAAGGATGCTATATATTATTAGTATGCAATAAATTAAATGGAATTAATTACATCAGATTTTGATCAATTGTATTCATAATAATTTGGTAATTATATTGTATTTCAATTTAATGAGAAACTTAATTACATGTTAAATCTCTTTTGACTCTACTCAATTATAGAATTAATACGTAATTAATCAAATCTTTTGTTTTATTTCCTTTTGTCATTAATTAGCAACATTCCAAACACAAAACTTAATAAGGAAACATATACCGAAAAGTGTTTTTGGGAACTTAACAAATGTTTCCTAAATTAGAGAAATATATTATTAAAGAAAAATAGTGACATAGGAGCACATTGCCTTTTTTAAATATAATTTACTTTCCTTCAATAAGATTAGCATAAAATTAAATTTTTTACGTTAAATATAGTTCTAAATAATATTCTTCAATAAACCTACTGACCTAATATTATGTATCCAATAGCTTATGCTTTAAGGGTAGTACGATATTTTTGACATATTTCCTTTGTTTGAGGGAATCGTAAAATATTTTAAAAAGCAATTATAATTTTTGTGTTACTAGCATAATTTTTTTATTGGGTTACAAGTATTATATTTTGCCGATGTTTGATGTACAAGAAATAATGTTACAAGTATTTATAATTACAATTTTTTTTGATTGCTTGCTTTGTTGACTATATTTTCTTATGCATTCGATCTAATAACTATTTTCAATGCAATGTCATCTAAAGTGTTTTTATGTGTTTTTTGTAGGTATTCCTATGATGATAATTATATTGCTTTGAATCATACTGAATTTTATATAAATTTTTTAATCTATTATATGGTGGTATGATTATTTGAAGTAAATCGTAGAACTATTTAGTTATTCCAAAAAATAGAGCATGATGTCCTCAACTGGTAGCTTATTTGGTCATGCCATTAGAGTTAATTCAAATGTGCAAGGATTTACTAATGAGAACATCAAATCAATTTCTTAATTGCAGAAAGTGGAGGAAGTCTCCAATGCACTCACTCATGAGTTTTTGAAACCTTCCAATTTACCTCAAACTTCAAAAATAATATAGTACACAATGTTTATTATTATTTTATATTTCTCACGTTATAATATATTATATCAATTAAGATTATTACCTTTGAAGCCATTAAATATTTTAAATTTCGGTTAATATTATTTAGTGTCAATTGGTATCCTAATGAAAATGGTGGATTAAATTTTTATTTATACCAATTTTGAAATGTTGTTTCACACTTAGCACAATTTCCTTATTCTATATGTGGCACGTTGTTATCATGTCGATTGTATACATATTTAATTATATTTTTATGTAAAACACACCCATATTTAACAAATGCATCGTTTATATCAATAGGCATGATTAGTTCTATAAAAGAGTTCTATAAATCCATTATTCTTTGAATAATTGTTATACTATGTGTTCTTAGAACCACTTAGGCAGATTTATTGATAAATATTTGCCATTGGTTTGAAGAAATTAAACTAATATAAATCAGTTCAACCCATAAATATGCTCTTTCATCTTTATCTGACTAAAATCAAAAAAAAAATACCACTAAACAAATTATAAGGTGAACCCCATGGGTGTAGCATGGGTACGCACTAGTTTCTCACTAAAACACAAAAATGTCGAGCCAACAAGTTAATACAACACCTAAATCAAATATAAATGAGATGAACTTGGCATAAAATGAAAATAGAAAGTAGAGAGATGAGATTTTTGAGTGGTTCGACATTAATTTAATTACCTATGCTATTTTCTTTAACCTAATGTATTTGCACATATATAATCAAATTACAAAGTTATCAGATCAAGAAATCTATTGAAATTTGAGTTTAGTGGCACTTCATGGCAAAAAACAAGATAGAGATCCAAAATTCCATTCATTATTGCTAAAGAAAGTGTATTTATAGTCAAAATCCTCCTTCCAAGTCAGTAGCTCAAGGAAGAAAAGGAAGAAAGTCAGATCCTTGCTGTTAGGCGTGAAGAATGAGTAAAACTAGGCATCTGTAACAAATTAGTACCGACATGATATGTCAGTGGCGACATGTTTTTTTCAACTATAATCTTCGACTCTTCTTCATATTTTTTCAAGTGTCCAAGCTCCCAATCTTTATTGATAAAATTGCCTCTTCAAATCATGCAAGTACCGACATGATTTATCTTACTTAAATCTTTATCTTTTGCTTCAAAGTATAAGGTAACTTCATCTATAGCTCCAAAGTGTGCCCCATCTTCAAACAACTCGATACCAACATGATAGTTATATTGGTACACATGTTGGTATCGACGAGATTTGTTTTGTGCATATCCTTGCCAAAATTCTTGAGCTATATCTCTTCATCATTCCAGACACCTCTTAAAATCCCCGATCCTTTTCTTTGTCATCTTAAAGTTTAGATCCACCAAAATGTCGCTTGATTTAAATGTTGGATAACAGGTTTGCTTCTTATTCTTAGATTTGATATGTAGAACCTTCCTAAAAACTTGTTTTAAATTACACCATATTTTTTATTTCAGTAAAAAGGAATTTTTTGAAAATTAAATTTGAGTATTAATCGCATGTTTCTGTGATCAAAATAAACTTTTTGAATTTTTTAAAAAGCTGCAAATATTTAAAGTACGAAAACTACAAATAGTGGAAGATTTCTTTGCAAATATTTGAACATTTTTACGCAAATATCCTAAAATTTAAAATAATGTTTTTTAATAGTATGTTTTAAGGAGGAATGGCATGTATTTTGGAAATTAATGAGGGTGTTTTACAAATCTTCCCTACAGTTTATGCTAAAATTATAGATTTAAATTGATTTTTTTTATTTTTCTATAAAGTAAGGTTAAAAGAAATTAATATTTGAATATAAACATAGATAATACAATTCGATACAACAAAAACCACCCACAACAATTAAAACTTACTAATTCAGATTGCAATAAGAAAATACATAAATAATTAAATATATAAACACAATGTTATAACACATCTACATACTCAAATTTCTCTCTTCTTCTTGGCCTCTTTGACGTTGAGGCCTTAATTTTTTGGTTTTGCTAAAACATACTCTAAATGTTCCCTAAATAGAAAAGAAATGTCTTTTATGAAATACTCTTCTTATTCCGTATCACGTACACATTTTCACTGGCCTTCTTAAATTCAGTCTTCTATCTAAGAGCTCTTGTTCGGTCTCTTATTGAACCAACTCTTCCAAGATCTTTAATTTTTTCTCTTTAAGCCTTAAATTTTCCTTTTTTTTTGAGGATGAGACCATCGAAATATCAATGAGGAGTCCAGTGAGCTTGTTACTAGCCACTACCAAGTCTAAGCTCCATTTTCCTCTCAATAAACTTCTCTTGATTTTATTCCTTTGGGATGTCCTACAACCCCACTATATGGCAACTAGGTGTTCCTAGAATACTATTGTTTCCCCTCGGTCTTTAGTGACATTAGGGAATCATTATCCTGACCTGGCAATGAATCGATTGAGATTCTTGAAGATACATTTCTGAAATTTAATTCTTTGATATACCCTTGATTAAAACTGTAATATGTGAGATTTGACTAACATGGCTTCATACTTATAACTTCAGATGCTTTATGAGCTTTGAAATCAGTATTATAAGTGTGACGATGTATTCTATCGCATTCATCTTTCAAGACTCTAAGCTACTATCTGCATTTTGGCATGTCACCTCTTTGTGTTATAATACCTTTGAATTTGGTTCACATACCATTTAAGGCATACCACAGTGACTATGTACCTTCAAATGAATGCTTGTTTGACATTTTGGCTCTTGATTGTAGTTCTCAACACTCTAATGTAGAAGAATCTCCTACTAGAATGACTTGTAGGGACTTCGAAAGCTACAATCCATGTATGGGACAACATCTTATAGTCACGCGATCTTTATGTCTTTCCGACATCATTTCTTTCATGAAACAATTCTTTTAACTTGAGGATCCTTGGGTTTTCTTTTATTGTAAACTTCGATTTTCATGCCTTTCTTTTTTCGCTAGTAACAGCCTAGATAGCCTTGTTTTAGTTTTTTGAAGGGGAAGGAACAATTTATTGTGCACTAAACATGCTTTAATTTATTGTCATTTGATACGTAAATAACCAAATTGTTGGGAAAACTTTAGTTGGTTCATTAATTGACCTTTTTGAGCCAAAAATTACGATTGTGAAATCTCATTTGGAGATAGTATTTCGACGAACTATTCTTGATTTTGATCGTACAAGTTCATTTATAGGATTTCATTATCACTTGAGTTTACCTGTGACGCCCCACCTCTATACCTACGCTAGCCAAGAACGCTACGGTGTAATGCTGTCAACTAGCACGGAGAATAAGGCTGTTGAGGAGCGACCATCCATGCAATGCTTTGTGCGAGCACCGCTATGTCGGATAGTATAACATGCAATTCATTTCGAGAGGAAATCTGACACACCGATACAAACTCAAAGCTACTACACGGTGGCTATAATAATCTTCGGAAACAAATATAGAAATAAACATAACATAAATCAGTCACAGATAATTCATATCACAAAGGCGGAAGAAGATATGAATATAAAACTAACACATGAAAGTGTACATCAGAGTAGTGGTCAAAAAGATCCACAATAATACAGAAGAATAGCAACACGTGCTATACAAAAGAATACAATTATGAGTCTATATCTCAAGTGTACACAACAAAAACTGCTAATCTATGTGGTTAGCCAAAAGTCAGAGTAATGAAGCCCTGGGAAGAAGTCAAGCAGAAGCACCTGTAACATCTCGGTCTGACCCGAGTATTATTTATAAGAAAATAATAAACGGATCAGTCTAGCTATAAATATCAGATGACATGATATAGAATAAGAGATATGGCATAAACATATGATAACCATACATGCATACTACAATAAGTATGTAATTGAAACTCAACATGAGATTAATCAATATCACAAAAATCTTCACAAAGATCCAAAAAGGGTTTCATACCCAAAACTTGTATTCACAACAAGTCAATGACACACGAATTCACCAATGCACAAAAATTGACAAATCATATCAATGAAAATCACTAAAATTGGTGAAGCATAAATTCCAGAATGCAACACACGAAATCCAGAAATCATAAAAAGGGGGGAGGCCTATCACACGAACGGGAGCATAAAAACTCACCAACATATGTATCACACGAAAGAGACGCTATCTCATGGTAGCTAGCAATTAATTTTTGGCACACGAACGGCCCGCAGACCATGGGGTGCTACCCCATATGTGTGAGTCGAAATCACACTGAAACGGGGTCTAGTCTAAATCACAGACAAAGAGACATCGCACAATTGCTAGTCTAAATCACAAAAATGATCGTCATGATCATCAAGAAGTGTCAATTACAGTAAGCTAGTAAATATATGAGCTTAGCTTCATGTCCCATAACCACTAGCTTAACTTAAATATTTACGAACAAATTGTAGATCTCCACTAGAAAATTGTCATAAGAGATACAATCGAACAAGTCCAAGAATTAACCGACGAAGTAAACGCAAGCGTTTCATACCACTTGTTTTACTAAGTCGTTTAATTAGATTTCTCATCCGAGTGAGGTAATGGTTTGTGTATACTAGTAGGTTGGAAAACGGTTTAAGAAAAGAGCTTTGTTATTGAAAATAGAGTTGAAATCGTTTTGATGAAAGAGTTTTGATATTTACTATTAGTATAGAAACCTTTATATTTTTAAAGTGACAAATCATAGAAATGATTGTAGGAACAATCAATCACTAAAATTCACATTCAAAGACGTGAATAAAATCCAAAGAAATCGATACCTAATCCATCAAAATGGAAATTCCCAAAAATCACGAAGAAAATGTCATCAAAGTCGATAATAAGTGATAATAACAAAAGGGAATCAACATGAATCGATTAAAGTTGGAATTCTCAAGCAAATAGGCAAATAGGCAAAAGACTGCATATTCAGACGTCTGAAATCAAGGATTCAGACGTTAGAATCTGGAAAATAAAATATTTTCCAAAACAGAATTCAGACGTCTGAATCGTTGATTTCAGACGTCTGAAATAGGCACTTTTTAGCCTATTTCCTTTCTGGTTCCAAATGAACCAATTCAGACGTCTGAAATATAGATTCAGATGTTTGAATACTGGGGAATAAAAATTCCCAGTATAATATTCAGACGTCTGAATACACGGTTTCAGACGTCTGAAACGGGGTTCAGGGCATTCTCTGAACCTAGGCCAAAATAGCCAAATGGATATCGGAAGCTTGATTCTAAGCTTTAAAAGAAGAACATTCCCAAGGTTAGGTTTAGGAATTTCTGAAATTGATAAGAGAATGGGTTGGAGAAGAAGAAGAGAAGGCTTACCAATGGGTTCTTCTATTAGTTTGGAGCTAGAGTTTGATTTGCAAAAGAAAACTAGGGTTTGGATTTCTATTTCCCATTCTTTTCCACCATTTTTGCTTTAGAACTGAAAAGAGGAGGAAGTGAGAGTGAATGGAGAGGGATGGTTCAGTTTGGGGTATTATTATGGCTAGTGGGCTGAACCTAAACCCAAAACCCAATAGATATAGTAGCAAAAATCAACTTACTCCAAATATATCGAAGCTTATACTCAAAAAGGTCGCAAATGGGGTTTTGAACTCAATGGCAGTGGTCTCGAGTCCTAATTCGACTGTATGCAAAAAGTAGTTTTTCAGACTAAATTCCGAGTATCGATAAAATATTTAAATAAAATATTTAAATATAAAATCGATAAATATGCAGGTTGTTACAGTCTCCCCTCCTTAAAGAAATTGCGTCCTCGCAATATTTAAGAAGAAGATATATAGTAACAACCATGAGAGCATATTCATCACAAAAGAAATCTGAAATAAAAGGTTCACCTCAAAGAGTGCGGGAAAGTAAGTCCGGATGTGTTCGCTCGATGAACTCTCTCTAGATTCCCAAGAACAATCCTTAGGATTTGAAGACCATTGAACTTTCACAAGCGGGACATCTTTATTTCGAAGGCGTTTGACATCCGAAGCAATAATTCGAATAGTACGCTGCTCATAAGTTAAGTTAGGCGAAACTTCAATCTCTTCCACAACACCGGGCTCAAGAATAGAATCAGAATCTCGAAGGCATTTCCGTAATTGAGAAACGTGAAGCACGTCATGCATGGCAGAAAACTGAGCCGGTAATGAAAGACGATAAGGCATGGAACCAGTACGTTCAGTGATAGGAAATGGCCCAATATATCGAGGCGCTAACTTTCCCGACCGACTGAAACGTACAACACCTTTCATAGGTGAAACACGAATAAAAACAAGATCTCCAACAGAAAATTCCAATTTCGTTCTCCGGTTATCGGCATAGGATTTTTTTCTACTCTGGGCTTCTTTCATCCTATGTCGAATAAGTTCAATCTTTTCTGTGGAATCACGAATAAAGCCTGGACCTAAAACCAGCCTCAAGCCAACAAGAAGGAGATCGGCATGGCCTTCCGTAGAGTGCCTCGAAAGGTGCCATACCAATACTAATTGGAAGCTATTATTATAGGAAAATTCAACAAGAGGAATATGATCTTAGCAGCTTCCACCGGAATCAAGCACACAAGTACTAAGAAGATCTTCAAGAGTTTGATCTACACGCTCAGTTTGTCCATCGGACTGGGGGTGATAAGCGGTGCTAAAATTAAGCTTCGTTCCTAAAGCTTTGTGAAGACTCTTCCAGAATCCACTAGTAAACAATGGATCACGATCACTAACAATAGAAGTAGGGACTCTATGTAATTTAACAATCTCTTTAACAAAGAGTTTGGCCAAAAGAGGAACGTTTCGGTTAGACCGAACGGGAATAAAATGGGCAGATTTAGTAAGTCTATCAACTATAACCCATAAGCTATCATGACCCGAACGAGAACGGGGAAGGCCATCTATAAAATCCATGGAAATTTGGTCCCACTTCCAAATTGGAATTTCTAAAGGTGGCAATAACCCACCGGGCCTTTGATGTACGGCCTTAACGAGTTGGCAAGTCATGCAACACTTAACGAAGTTAGCGATGTCAAGTCTCATTCCCTCCCAATAATAAAGTCGCTTCATATCTGCGTACATTTTACTGCTACCGGGATGAATGGTAAATTTAGAACGATGAGAATCTTCTAAAATGTCTTTATGAAGATTTCCAATATTTGGTACGATAAGTCTACCAGTTCTCCGAACGCCGCCACGAGAATCAATATCAAAGTCTTTCAAACCTTCAATATCAATTCTATCCTTAATATTTTGGCCAAGAAGAACCAGTTTAGGATCTAGCCTTTGAGCTTCAAGAATGCGGTCTAAAAGAGAAGGATGAGCCTTAAGGCTACATAAAACAAGAGATGAACATAAATCGGAAACACGATCTCGAATTTCGCAAGTGGATAAGATCTCGAGATCGTTCCATTCGGATATCATCATAGAAACAACTGCTTGTTGCTTACAGCTAAGAGCATCGTCGAAACGATTACCCTTACCGGGGGTATACAAAGAATATCAAGATCCTAAGATGTAAGGAACTCTAGCCTTAGCGTTAAGTTCCTTATGAGGAAATAAATATTCCAAAGATTTATGATCGGGGTAGAGAACAAATTTCTCATCCAAAATGATGAAGCCAAATTCTAAAAGTGAAATCAATAGCCGCGAGCACTAGATCAATGAGTGGCATATCTAGTCTTGATAGGCTATAATGATTTAGAAGCATAAGTGGTAAAACGTTTTCTTTTGCAACAGAACGACATCGAAACCAATACGACTAGCATCGATATAAAAGATAAAGTCTTGGTTTGCTTCAGGAATCACAAGAATAAGAGTATCGAAAAGGAATAATTTCTTTTAAATAATCTTCTTTCCTGAAAAGTTAAAACTTTCAAAAATTACAATTTACTTTATGTAATTATAATTTCATAAAAATTTGCATTTTACAAGTCAATTTATTGTGTTTGACTGTCTCATCAAAGCGTTAGGAAATTCCTATCGATAACGTTGATCAAGCGCATCGACCAGAATTCTTAAAGCACTCAACGGGAAATACAATCACAAAATCATCTTCTATATGATAAACATGTTTCTTAAAAACCTTCAAGAATATTCTTTGCTCATTTAAGAGCAAAATCAAATCGTACTTTTAAATAAATCTTAAGAAAAAGATTTACAAAATTTTAAGTTTCTATTTTCATCCAAAATCAATAAATACAAAAATGAAGTCATCGAGATATTCATAGAATACTCGATTTATAAAATGGATGAAACAAGATGGGAAAACTGAATGACATAATAAGTCATTCATAAGAATCATAACGAGTGCGGAGTGCGTAAGTGGAATGCTAATTCATGCAACTCATAGCCAAATGAAAATCGGTGGCAAGGTCGAGCTGAGAAGACCTTATCACCACACAAGGTATTGCTTAGGTGATAATCCTAAGACAAGTCCAAATAAACCGGAAAATTTCACAAACTATTTAGATGAGAGAAATAAAACTTTCCTCATCATGAGGGTTTAAAGAATAAAAATTGATGCCACCAAAAATTTGAAATCGAAATCACAAAGAAAAATAGAAATCTGCTTAACAGATTAAAAGTGTCGAAGATGATTAGTTCTCATGGAAAATAGGATATGGGCTTCGTAATAAGGCAATCCTTTCCAAAAATCGATTCCGAAGCCTAAGTAAAATTCGACCCGGACAGAAAAATCACATAAAATAGTTTCGACATCAATAGAAAGCAAATTGAATGTTGCGGATCCACCATCCGGATTCACAATTCTCAAAGAAGTCATCAAGCCCAAAATTGTTTAAAGGAAAAGAATCAACAAGTTCTTTTGATATAAAATAGTGAGATGGAACCCATATCAAAAAGAACACGAACAAGATAATCACAAAGCAAATGTCATCAAGGACTGAATGAGAAATACCTTGACCAAGAGAAGTGTTGCTAAGAGCTTGCACAATATTTAGCTTTCTCATGTCCTTGTTCAAAAGTTTAGGACATGTAGATAAAAGATGACCTGGTTCTTTGCAATAGCGACAAAAAAGTGGCTCCGGACACTCCTTTGCATAGTGGTCCTTAGAATTACAATTGTAGCATCCTCCATGATTAGGGATTGGAGTCTTTACTACCAAAGTAGTTTGCTTCACTTTCTTATTGGGATTAAGGCTCTTGAAGTTAGTATGCCTCTTCTTGGAAATCCCAATAGCACTAACACTTCCTTTACCAACCTCTTCATATCGAAGAGTGATTTCCACAAGCTGATTGAAAGGAACTTCAAGTTTCAAAGGTAGAACCATTTGGGGTTCTTACTCAAAGCATAGATAAACTCTTGATTCTGTACAAGATCCAAAAGTTGTTGGGCAGACATGAATGCGCCATCCAGAGAAGGGCTACTGGATTGACCAGCGCTAGGATTGCCCGAACCAACCATTTCTTTTCTTTAAGAAAGAAAGAAGGAGAAAAGTTATTCTCAAAATAAATATCAAGCAATCTTGATAGATAAAACAAGGAATCATAAAAGAAAATAGGATAGGACGGTACGAAGACCTGAATAAAATCCTAAAGCATGACTCCTAAGATGGACTTAGGACGATGATCCTTGTTAAATTATTCTACATTGTTCCGAAGTTTGGCTCTGATACCAAGCTGTGACACCCCACCTCTATACCCACGCTAGCCAAAAACACTACAGTGTAATGCTGTCAACTAGCACGGAGAATAAGGCTGTTGAGGAGCGACCATCCATGCAATGGCTTTGTGCGAGCACCGCTATGTTGGATAGTATAACATGCAATTCATTTCGAGAGGAAATCCGACACAACGATACAAACTTAAAGCTACTACACGGTGGCTATAATAATCTTTGGAAACAAATATAGAAATAAACATAACACAAATCAGTCATAGATAATTCATATCACAAAGGCGGAAGAAGATATGAATATAAAACTAACACATGAAAGTGTACATCAGAGTAGTGGTCAAAAAGATCCACAATAATACAGAAGAATAGCAACACGTGCTATACAAAAGAATACAACTATGAGTCTATATCTCAAGTGTATACAACAAAAACTGCTAATCTATGTGGTTAGCCAAAAGTCAGAGTAATGAAGCCCTGGGAAGAAATCAAGCAGAAGCACCTGTAACATCTTGGTCTGACCCAAGTATTATTTATAAGAAAATAATAAACGGATCAGTCTAGCTATAAATATCAGATGACATAATAGAATAAGAGATATGGCATAAACATATGATAACCATACAGGCATACTACAATAAGTATGTAATTGAAACTCAACATGAGATTAATCAATATCACAAAAATCTTCACAAAGATCCAAAAAGGGTTTCATACCCAAAACTTGTATTCACAACAAGTCAATGACACACGAATTCACCAATGCACAAAAATTGACAAATCATATCAATGAAAATCACTAAAATTGGTGAAGCATAAATTCCAGAATTCAACACACGAAATCCAAAAATCATAAAAAGGGGGGAGGCCTATCACACGAACGGGAGCATAAAAACTCACCAACATATGTATCACACGAACGAGACATTATCTCATGGTAGCTAGCCATTAATTTTTGACACACGAACGGCCCGAAGACCATGGGGTGCTACCCCATATGTGTGAGTCAAAATCACACTGAAACGGGGTCTAGTCTAAATCACAGACAAAGAGACATCGCACAATTGCTAGTCTAAATCACGAAAATAAATGTCATGATCATCAAGAAGTGTCAATTACAATAAGCTAGTAAATATATGAGCTTAGCTTCATGTCCCATAACCACTAGCTTAACTTAAATATTTACGAACAAATTGTAGATCTCCACTAGAAAATTGTCACAAGAGATTCAATCGAATAAGTCCAAGAATTAACCGACGAAGTAAACGCAAGCGTTTCATACCACTTGTTTTACTAAGTCATTTAATTAGATTTCTCATCCGAGTGAGGCAAAGGTTTGTATATACTAGTAGGTTGGAAAACGGTTTGAGAAAAGAGCTTTGTTATTGAAAATAGAGTTGAAATCGTTTTGATGAAAGAGTTTTGATATTTACCACTAGTATTGAAACCTTTATATTTTTAAAGTGACAAATCATAGAAATGATTGTAGGAACAATCAATCACTAAAATTCACATTCAAAGACGTGAATAAAATCCAAAGAAATCGATACTGAAAATTCCCAAAAATCACAAAGAAAATGTCATTAAAGTCGATAATAAGTGATAATAACAAAAGGGAATCAACACGAATCGATTAAAGTTGGAATTCTCAAGCAAATAGGCAAAAGACTACATATTCAGATGTCTGAAATCAAGGATTCAGACGTATGAATCTGGAAAATAAAATATTTTCCAAAACAGAATTCAGACGTCTGAATCGTTGATTTCAAACGTTTGAAATAGGCACTTTTTAGCTTATTTCCTTTCTGGTTCCAAATGAACCAATTCAGACGTCTAAAATATAGATTCAGACGTCTGAATACTGGGGAATAAAAATTCTCAGTATAATATTCAAACGTCTGAATACACAGTTTCAGACGTCTGAAACTAGGGTTCAGGGCATTCCTTGAACCTAGGCCAAAAATGGCCAAATGGATACCGGAAGCGATCGATCAAGCGACAACGACTAAGGATTTACGCCAAGCGACAACCCAGCCTTAACGGCTCTTCGATACGCCTCGAATATCAATGTCCAAATATCCATAAAAGGATTTTCATAGATTTTGATTTCAAAACATCTAAAAATTGAAATATACACGAAATCAATCCAAACCAAAATCAATTGCACAAGAATAAGTGTTAGGAATTCATACCTAACAATCGAAGATAATTATAGACAAAGATGTGAGATAAAAATCTCACCTTTGAACCCAAACAAATGAAGAAGAAGCTTGAAAGCAAAGGAGAATCAACCACTCTTTAAATCCAACACAAGAAGCTTGATTCTAAGCTTTAAAAGAAGAACATTCCCAAGGTTAGGTTTAGGAATTTCTGAAATTGATAAGAGAATGGGTTGGAGAAGAAGAAGAGAAGGCTTACCAATGGGTTCTTCTGTTAGTTTGGAGCTAGAGTTTGATTTGCAAAAGAAAACTAGGATTTGGATTTCTATTTCCCATTCTTTTCCACCATTTTTGCTTTAGAACTGAAAAGAGGAGGAAATGAAAGTGAATGGGGAGGGATGGTTCGGTTTGGGGTATTATTATGGCTAGTGGGCTGAACCTAAACCCAAAACCCAATAGATAAAGTAGCAAAAATCAACTTACTCCAAACATATCGAAGCTTATACTCAAAAAGGTCGCAAACGGGGTTTTGAACTCAATGGAAGTGGTCTCGAGTCCTAATTCGACCGTATGCAAAAAGTAGCTTTTCAGACTAAAATTCCGAGTATCGATAAAATATTTAAATATAAAATCGGTAAATATGCGGGTTGTTGCATTACCATTATTTGGTAAGTTTGGTTGGAAGAGGAAGTGACATCTTAAAAAGATGAAGAATATGCAGGATACATTTTTCAAAACTTCTTTGGAGTTTTATATACAACTGATAAACAAGTGTTAATAACATGTGTACCCTTCAACTCATTTCAAAAGTATTTTTTATCATATGCTCATTCATTTACTAATGTTTTCTTAAATAAGTATCAATGCAATATAAAATTATTTTTGTTCCTTTGCATTATAATTTCAATCTAACTATTTTTCATAGGGTATGTTTTTTCCATTATTAATAAAAAATTCTTGCATTGACATGTCAATGTCAATGTTTTATACAGGGTAATATCACTCAACATTACTGTCTTTAATTTTCCTTGAATCAAAATGTCAAATTCACTATTTTGTGAGGGGTTAGTAGTGCAGTTAAAGTCCTGTTAAAGCTACAAAATCCTCACTATAACGCTCTCCAACTGCTATGCTATTTCAATTTAATGCCATTAAATACTAGATTAGCTTTAAGCCTCGGCGTTTTCTGCTACACCCGCTAATCAAGGAGTTTTAGTATCCTATTTAGTAATATTAATATATAAAGGTTGATTTGAGTGGTTTTGTTTGAAATTAAATCAACAATGTTACGTTAAAATCCTAATTTTAAGGCATAAGTGCTCAATATAAGTTAGAAGTCTATTGTAGTCACCAAATCTAGTCTGCATAAATCATGATATTCTTCAGTTTTGTTATATAACATTAAAAAATATTTCTTTTACCTACACAAATGGCAGAGGATGAAAATTAATTAACATTAAGTATTTGGTTTTATGCATAATGAAGTTTATTGCACCTATGCTATTTCCGTTATATCCTACAAAACAGGCCATTTGCATCGGTTGTTTACCCCCCTTTTGCATCAGTTCAACAACCGATGCATATGCAACAAATGCAATAGGCTTAACACTTTTGCATCAGTTCTGAAACCAATGCAAAAAGGTCCTTTTTGCATCGGTTGTTACTAACAACTGATGCAAAATATCATGGTTGGTTGCTTGAACACAGCCCCCATGTTGCATCGGTTGTAATGAAAACCGATGCAACAAAGAAACTTGTTGCATCGGTTGTTGAAAACCGATGCAAAGTAATCCCTCTATTGCATCGGTTTTTTATAACAACCGATGCAAGCTAATCCCTCAGAAACCATTATTACAGTATTCAAATAGACTATATATATTATTGATAATCTTTATATATATATATATATATATTTATATATATATATATAAAGAAAAAACATACACAAAAAATTAAATTAAAAAAAAGATTATTTCATTATCATTTACAAATTCTGCTTTGGTTTACAAATTTTCACCTTCATTTACAACATTGATTTCTGTCATCTCCACTGTGCATCACTGTGCACACTTCATCAGTAACAGCATCGACCTCCAACATTTGTTGCTCCTCCACTTCCTCCATAAAAAAAACACATACACTTCGCAGCAATTACTGACATCACTTACACCCAAACTCCTCCACCACTTAACATCAAACATCCCCCAATATCCATCATCAAGCTGCTGCCCAAAGAATTGATGTAGATAAATGTAAGAGTGGCAGAACTTAAATATATTGTCACGTATACACAAGATGATCAAAAAGAACAAAGAGGTATTGGAATCTTACAGAATCCTTTTTGCCAGAGCCAAATTTACTCTGAACCTGTAAGTTAAATTTTGCTACTCATGTCAGTGTAACTTGATATTGCAAACATAAACATGACTGCCGAATCACATGTTTTTACCTTCAGTGCAAAATCAGTAACATCAAGTAACAACAGCTTTGGTGGTTGCTGTATAGTTGCGGGTGAGGAGGTGTAAAGGAGATGGTTGTTGGTCGATGGAGTTTTGCATGGTTGGTCGAGTTTTGACTGTAGGCAGAAGTGGTTGCAGGTATAGAAGTTGGTCGTGGTGGTTATTGAAGGTTGTTGGAGTTGTGGTGGCTGAAGTGTATGGCAAAGGATGTGGAGTGTTGAAGGGTGTTGTAGGTTGGATTTATGCGAAATGCAGGTTGTACGATTTGACAGAAGAGGTGTTGCGGGCGAGTTGGTAAGTGAGGTAGATGATGGTGGCATGGAGTTTGAAATGAAGGTGGAGCAGGGAATAGGAATGTTGGCAACAGAGATGCAGGTTGCACAAAACAAACAAATGTAAATAGAAAATGGGAATGTAGAAATTAACAGAAAATGGAAATGGAAATGCAATTGTAACGGTAAAAATGGAGAATCAAAAATTAGAAATGGATGTGACTTTGAATGTTACAAGTGCAAACAGTGGATGAACTGCAAATTTTTTAAATACAAATGCAATTTCAGAAGAAAACAAAAAACAGCGAGAAAGTGAAAACAGAAAACAAAGTCAAAACTAAAAAGAGAATTCGGTGTTGTGGTGGGTTGTATGGAGTGGGTTTGTTGGAGTTATAGTAGGATGGAAGAGGGAATTAATAGAGGAGCACACACTGGAATGCGCACGAGAATGCAATGCATAGAGAATGCACAAAATTAAACGAACAGTAATCTAATGCCTAAATTCAATTGAAAACTGAACTGAAAATGAACAATAATGCACAGATGACATGCAAACTTTTTTTTGATAACACAAATTCAATTTATAAGTTAGCTTCAATGCAAAAAGGATAAATTGACAATCGAGCTTAATAACTGATGTATATTACTTGAAAAGAAAGTAATGTTGAAAAGGATAAATAACTATTGGACTAAATGAAAAATTACTTGATTTTTTGCTTGTCTCATATCTTCCATATTTAGTGGTGTAAGAACGACTGCTGATGTTCCTATTTCTTCAATAGCTTCTGAATCCTCACCTTGTTCTATTTTTTCCATCCTCTCCTGTGCAAAACAGTATATGTTTGAATGTTTGGTTGACAGTAAAAAAAAAAGTAAGACTGGTCATTTATAAGATGAAGATAAGAAATTAAAGCAGTCTAAACCCCTCTGTCATGGTTAAACCACTATTGCAGCATAGTACAACAAACCTTAAGATCACTGCCACTAAAACCCCTCTATCATGGTTGCAAGTTCTTTATAGTCAAGATCTTCTTCAACCTTTTCCTTGGCCAATAATTTCTTCAATATCAACTCTCTGTTCTCTATTGACGGTAATCCGACCATAATTCTGCCAATCAAAGAACATGCAAGTGAATAACACTACAAAATTAAAATATTTGGTTTACATGGCTAGATGTATTGGGTTCAATCCATTGGACAAATATACTAGCCAGTGTACTAAGTGGATTATAAACAGACTTAAACTTCCAAGTAACAATCTTAAACTCCTCTCTAACAGTCTTAAATTACCGTATTGCCTTTAATTTCACCGGTATATAATTCAAAATGGTGGAGTAAAATCCAAGTAACAACACACTTACCTTCACAAACTGGAACAGTTGAGAAACAAAACAACTTTATACTTCCTTTTACGTTTTTGTACAATAATTATACTTACTCCAATTATGAACAACCATATATGACCGAATCCAACCAATTTCACAGAAGGCAAATCTCCAATTTTACGCATTACATTATCACAATGATAAGTGGTATTAGTAGTATACTGCGCAGCCATTCCAAGTTTATAGCCATGATAATTTGGTGATATATACTTAATCCATGGAATGAAACTGGGAACTCTTTGAGCATAGAATCCACCTAATAGCATGAATATAAGTTGCACGGTCGCCACACAGGTAATGGCATTTTTTAAGTCTGTGAAGACTGCACCAGCCGCTAATCCTATCCCTTGTGATACTAGTACATTTAGTAGAAGTACACAGAGAGTTGAGAAGAAGGCAGCAGCACTGTTTGTCAAGCCTACTGTCTAGTGAGTGACTATTAAGAACATGGTAGGAGTTAGCAGCTCCATTGGTAATTCGCCAAACATTCTCACTGCACAGTCAGTACTTCATACACATTCCAACCTGCCACCATCCCATCAGCAACACCTTATATACTGCAATTCACTTCTCACATTGCTCACTGCCATACATCATCCATTCATCTCTTCTTATTTCCCACAATTCACCAGCCTCATCATTTCCACTATCTGCCCCATAGCAACATCCACAACACAACATACTGCTGCTAAACTATCATTCCTTACTCCACTGCCTATTCACTTCTACAAACTGCACAGCCACAAATTGCCACTCCTCTGCAACTTCTTACATTCAACAGCACCCAACTATGCCCTCATTTCTACCACTGCCTTGCCCCATCGCTACTGTGCTTTCATTTCTACTGTGCTTTCATTGCTGCAGTCTATTTCAAATATCTTTTACCTAAATCTCTGTTAGTCACTCTAAAAAATTGATATAAAGATATAAATTATCATGAAGTGAATAATATTCTAAATTGTCATACCTGTTTTTATAGGGTTTTATCACAGTTGAACTTCGAATCTACACCAATCAACAACAAGGAATATGAAACTCTCCTGCAGTTGGTAACTTCCATTTACCTGAATTGTTTAACTATTCGAATTTATGATGCTAATGGTCAGTAATAATTTTTTTTAAATGCAGATTGGAAATACAGTTAAGCTGTTATTTAAAATAGTACTGGATAAAATAAATAAAAAAGTATTTGCTTACTGTACAAGATAAACTAAAAAGGCGATAGACGGGTTTAAATTGGTAATCGAAACTGTAATCCTAACCCAAGTATGACATCAAAGGCAAAAAAAAAATTTAGCCAGCTTTTATTAAACTGAGTAATAATTACCTTTGCAAAAAGAAGAAGGAATCAAGTTGCCGGACTCCTGTGAAATCAATTCCTCTGCATCAAATCCAACTGCACATGACGCAACAAATATTAGTTTTAGCAAATAGTTCAGAAATTAATTTTTAAGCGATAACTGATGAGACGCACGGATGGAACTAGCAAGTGATAACAACAATTTAAGTAGGTTTATGGTAGCAAGTAATAACTACCTTCCAATTGGCCATTTACAAAATATTCTTAGACAATTACAACTAATATAAATTTATACTATTTTATAGTAGCTGACATATGTATGTTTATGGTGAACTAGAAATTAATACAGAATAAACAACATTGTTACCTATCTTTGTAATACAGAATAATGTTATCTGAAATATTATATAAAAATATTAATACAGAATAATGTTCATCTATTATAACACAAAAAATAGTGGGTTTCCTATCTTTGTAAACAACATTGGAAGAAATATGAGAAACTTATTTATGGTGTTTTCACTTATTTTTGGGCATCACACAGTCAGTAACACAATGTAAATTAAGAGGATATGAGTAGCAAGAAGATACCCCTCCAGCATTCCCTATGTAATCATTCAGATGGGATGAGTAGTCATACTGTGAGCCTATCAGATTGCTACTGTTGTTGATGTCTAAAGATGCACCTGCCAACTATGGGCCTATCAAATTGCTACTGTTGATGCCCAAAGAAGTATTTGGCAACTGCGTATTATATTACTTAAAACAACATGCATTAAATATATACAAGGCAAGATTATCCAAAATAAAAATGCAATCTAAGATATAGGTTAGGAAAGTTTGTACCTGTATTAACCTCCTTTGACTTGCATTCCCGTATCCTACTGAAGCTAACAAATATATGGAACTTTCTGGTTTCACTAAGTTATTGTAACCATGGTTGTCAGCAAGAGTATCCATTATAGTTATGCCTTCTTCAACATTACAGGTGTTGCTCTTTGGAGACAACATTTCCAAAAATTCAGCTGCAGTTGGACAACCTGACTAACTGCCTATTCTTACACCAGCTTGCTGTTTCCACTTCTCTACTCCCCAACACAAGGCGCAGAGTGATTTCTGCATGCATATTTCCTTATGTTTTTTAGATCTTGTGTATATTATCACAAAGAAAACTAAGGACGTTTAAGCTATTTGTCTCTAGGTAAGATAGGTAAATGTTATGTACAATTGGTATGCTATATCTCGGATTGAGTTATGGTTTGACACTTTAACAAGAGATATTTTCATGAGCATGCATTGTAAAAACATATATTCAGATGGATATTTCAATCATAATCAATTAGGTATTATCAAATTAAGCATACATAGTTCTAAGTTTTAATATTTAAAAAATACACCTCTAGCTATAGTGAATGGGATGATCACACCAACAAGTCCTATTTTTCATTACTTACCTAAAATAATATTAGAAAAGGAATATACTAAAGAATAAGAAGCTGAAACAAAGTTTCAGGAAAACCAAGATACCTCTTTTGTGGTTGTAGAATCCAATATGCGGGATAACAGGAAAAAGCGATTTTCAACAACTATATCTAGAAATTAAATTAAGTATTTATAATTTTTATAATATACATCAAGAAAATAAACTAAAAAGTTTGACCAAAGATAATTCCATTAACTCAAGGATAATTGAAATCATCTCAGTAATTATGCAGTAATGAAATAAATAAATAAACACTACAGATTCGGTTTTTCCACGAAAATACAAGGTTAAAATCGGAGTAATTTGATTATATATAGTTTGAAACCATCATTGTTTGACTGTTTAAGGTTTGTTTTACTTGTGATGATTATGATACGAAGATAATAATAATGGTAGAAGCAAAGCTTCGAACTTCTGGTCTTTGTGTTAGTGTTATTTATTTGTAGAAGTCCGCTCATTGGAATGATGTATAATAGTGTTGCTGATCTAATTATGTTTGTTTCCTATCACAAATGTTTTCATACATTTAACCATTTTATGGGTTCAATTGATCAGTTGAAGACTAGAAGTTACAGCATATTCAAGATGGATGTTTTTCATGCATTCATGTTTACGATATAGGGAAAAGCAAGGTACCATATGCATAATCCTATTGCAAATGGCTGTCTTTTCATGGAGGAGAAGTCTTTCATGTATGACAACATACACAAAATTCGTTAGTAATGGATTGCCAGATACATGGACTACTATAATGTTTCACGTTAGTAATAAAATCAATGCATTTATCTTTTGTTGTAAACTATGTAAACTTATCTTTTTGTTTAAAATAAATATTAACCAAATTTTTAAAATATGTTTTGTAATTTATTGCAAAATGCATCAAGGCCAAACTAGACTATGTACCACATTGTGTCCAAGGCAAATGCATACAAGTTATGTAATGCATTAAATCACTGGCATATTGAAATAGATAGTTCAGGGGACAAGTCCAATAATGAATCGAACTCTCAGCAGAA
Source organism: Allium cepa (assembly GCA_030765085.1). NCBI lineage: Eukaryota > Viridiplantae > Streptophyta > Magnoliopsida > Asparagales > Amaryllidaceae > Allium > Allium cepa. Next base: position 904,020,456 of record CM060932.1, read on the forward strand.
TTCTAGTCAGAATGTGCTGGCATATGATATGTTGAATAAAGCAGCAACTGTTAATATTTTTAATGCATCAAATAACTCAGATGATGCACACAATCCGGTTTCAAAATATAAATTCAGCAGATCGATCTAGTTTTATACATGGCAACAATTCTGTGCATCAGGAAATGTCTAAAAATGTGCAAGTTAAAATATCCAACATAAACTCAGCGACTCAATTAATAATGCTGAGAAAAGTTTTCATATAGCCAACATTGCTGATTCACAAGATAAGCTCTCAACTCATGACCAATTCTCTCTGACTAAAGAGCAAGGCACTTATATAGACTCAACTGGAATGACTCTTATTCCAGAAGCAATTTAGCTACTGATCATTCTGACGAGCCAGTACAAGTTCCTTTTAATGAACTCATTCCTTCTGAGGCAGAACAAGAGTAAAATGGTTTATTTAAAAATATGGTTAACATTTTTTGTGAAACTGGCTGATGTAGAGGCAAATGCATCAAGGCCAAACTAGATTATGTACCGCATTGTGTCCAAGGTTAGCAACAAAACCAAGCACATCATGCAACAGATGAGGAAACACAAGGAGAAAGGTGCCCTAAAGTACAATAAAAGAAATTTCATTTAACAGACTTACAAAAATTTGATGTCCAAACAACTTAACAAGCAAACTCCATCTATTTGCCGATGCAGTTCAGATGAGCATTTGACGACGACTGGGCGACATTAAGCAATGCTGGACTCTATTTGCTGAAACTACACTGAGGAATGCACATTTGCTGAAATTGCACTTTGAAGCACTTGTATACATGCTGATATTAATGAGTTGCTGAAGCATGTATTGCTGAGGCTGAGTGGTTGTATTACTGGGTGTAGTTGGTTGACCGAGTGTCAGGGTGACTGAGAGAACTGATGTTGATTGTGATTCTACTGCATGTTGAAGTAGAGAATAGCATAGAACTGACTTTAACTTGCTTCCATTTAGGGTGAGCTACAACCAAGACTTAGACTGGTTGGGTAACAGTATTAAAGGGTAACAAAAGAATCACAAGTGCTTTATGTTTTATGTTTTCACCAATTTTCTCACTGCTTCAAAACCAAAACTTTGTGTCCTTGCTTACAAGCCAAAGCATCATTTCGAGCCCTTAATTGTATGTTTAAAAACTGAATATGGAAATAAATTACCAAATGTACATATTTAAAAAATAGATACACACCAAAACATACTTTAGACAAAAAAGTTAAAATTCTTTATCTTTTTGCTTAAAAGCCGAATGTATTCAGCTTGGTGTTCACGATCAGCTTTCAATAACACAATCAAAGTTTTGAATTTTTAATGACAATAAGATAGCAAAGAAAACCATTTTAAAACAAACAAAATCTTAGATTGTTACCTGAAATAAAATAGATGATGGCAGTTCATACTTCTGTCGTCACAAATCAAGCTCCTGCAAATCCACAAACACCACGGCCTTTTACACTTGGATACTCTTATCAACCAATATTTACGGAACCTCTGCTAACCCAATCGCCTCAAACTCGAACCACCTTGAACCCAACTTCGAACCCAAATCAAGCACCTCGACCGCCCTCATCGCTAGTACGAGTACCACCCAATACGCCACCGCCTTCTGCAAACATCGCCTCTGCAAATACCACCTCCTTTCAACCACTGCAATTTGCCCCTCTTCAAATCGCGCAACCCAAATTAAAAAGGAATACAATTCGAGTAAAGTAAAAAAAGGAAGATTTGGTACCTTGATAATGAGAAGCCGTGACCAAATCTAATCCGTGAAATCACGTTTGAAATTAACGGTGAAAATAAATTTTAGGGTTTTTTTGTTTTGAAGAAACGAATGGGAAAATAAGTACTTGGGATGGCGGGAATAACGGGTGCGTAACAAAAGTGATTTCATCTGACCTGTACAACCTAAATAATTTGAAATTGCATCGCCTTTGCTGGTGAACTGATGCAAATTAACGTAGTTGCATCGGTTGACTTTAAAACCAATGCGACTAAAACTATTTGCATCGACATATTTGCATCGGTTGTTAATGACAATAGATGCAAATTTGATTTTTTATTACCTATTGCTTTTCACGTATCAACTGCATCGGTTATTAAGACGGAACTGATGCAAAAAGTTCTATTTGCATCAGTTTTTACTTCAACCAATTCAAACGAGGCGATGCAAATGGCATGTTTTGTAGTAGTGTCACTCTGTCTCCGCTATAAATTTTGTATCTCCATCGCTATAGGACCACTAAGCACTTTAATTGCATGGACGGGGTATGGTTTTTTTCAATTTTAATTTATTGTGTTCTCCTGCAGTGAAATGTCAATATCACTGTTTTATGAAAGGTAAGGTCACTTTAATTTTTAATTTGTTTGTTTGTTTGCGAAGGGCAAGGTCATTAATTCTTGAAGGTTAAGGTTACTTTAACGTTGAATTTGTTTGTTCATTTATAGTGTATGGTCAATTCATCGTAAATTAATCTTGTTTTGATTACTAGTGAATACCCCGTAAACATTAATAAGAAATTAGCTAATTAATAATAAAGCTAAAAATGAAAATTTGTAAATGATGGTCGTGAATGTAGAGGCGACTAAGGTTTTGTGCGGCGCGAGACGGATTTTATTACTTTAAACCGACTAAAATCAGATGGCTCTAATGTTTTATAAAAACTATAAATAAGAGGATAGCCCTCTCACTTTTATTCATAAATTATTTGGAAATACAAGTGGAGCTCTATCAGTTTCTTTTATGTGATTCAGAATTTCTTAAAATTTTCAAGTAAGGGATTTTAGATATTCAATACTTAGTTTTTAATTCTAACCTTCTCTGATCCTTCAGTTTCTGAATCTAATTCATATACAATCCCATTGTTTTATATTTCATAAAGAAGAAATCTGAAGAGAGAATAGGAGCAGGAGCAATCAAACTAAGAGAAATGGGGGAACCATCTATGAGTGGAAATCTTGTTTTTTATCATTTTAGTAATTGTATAGTATAAGATGGATTTGATATATGCCTTGGGGAATTTTATTCATGAAAACACCAAACTAAAACCCCAAAATTCCTCCAAAGAAAAATGTCAATCCTTGTTGGAATCTCAATTATCTATATTAAAAGAGTTGAATTTGTAACGACCCATAATTTTTTATAATTAAAAATAGTTAATTTAATAAGATTTTGTGATTTAATGTTGGAAGAAATTAAAATTTATGATTTAATAATAAAAATATAATTGGAATGAAATGTAATAGTACTAATTCAAGGTAATTGATAACTGCTTTAGATGTAGCTCCAATTAGTTGAAATGATTAAAAAGTTATAATTGGTTATCAATTGTAAATTGATTGTAATAATGTGAGTATTAATTGATAATTGGATTAAAAGAGTAATTAATATTTTAAATGTTGTATTGATTCAATGAAATAGTAAGTAATAAATTGTAATTGAATAAAATTAGTGTGGTGTAAATAACTATAACATTTGTGTGTAGATAACAAGCATACAAACGTGATTAAATATAGAAACGGTGACAATTGTGCTTGTTACCAATTTATTTAATCAATTGCAATTAAATGTAATTTAATGTTACTTTAATATGAGTTAAGACGATAACTGTAAAAGGTGAATGCAAGAAAAAGTATGGAAATGTCAATTATATTCATAAGGCAATAATTTATTTAATAAAAGAGTGAAACCAAGATAAACAAATTAATTGGGATTTCAAATTTTAATCAATGTGAAAATCAACAAGAATTCAATATAATTGAATATTGCAACTAATATGGTAAAAGATGAAATTTGGGAATATTAGTGTAATAAGATGTAACCCAATATTAATTTTGTTCACAATCTGACAATTGATTGAATAAAAAGATTGAAATCGAGTTAAATCAATTTGTTGCAATTAAATATATACTTAATTGGATTTTTATTACAGTTGAAATTGAACACTGTAATTAGCGTAATATTTAACACTAAATTGATATGTAAATTTGTTTTAAATTATTATAAATGTCTAAGTAATCAAAAATGATGAAATCTGTTAATTATAAGATTTGAAATTAAAAAGTGATTTATCCAAATCAATAATAATTTATTTAATTAATGTGAAAGTAGCCACTTTGGCCACTGTCTCGACTTTCGACGAAACAAGTTTCATCGGATCCATAACAGTGAGTTATTATACGATTTCAAGTTTCGTAGCGATCGGACTTGTCGTTTGATCATAGAGCTCGAAATGTGTAGAAATCAATTTAATTAAATTTAATTGAAATCAATTTGAAATAAGCTGATTTTAAGAAAACATCTTTATACGATGGAATTAGGACTTGAAATCTATTCCATTGAATTTAGAGTTATCGAAAACATCTATGTTGATATATGGGATGACCTACTTTTGTTCCGGATGCGGAACGGGCTTTTCAGGTCGTATTTGTCGATTCAAATCAATTCAGGTATTATTCATTTCTTATCCGGCTTCGTTAATATATATTGTTCTGTCTAACGCTAGCAGTCTTTCTATTTCTTATTCCTATATGTACATCAGCTTCTGTCTGCTCCTTTCTTCGATGGCAGAAACAAATTTCAATTTCAAAAGCTACAATTCAATCTCCAAATCAATTTCGAAATTAAACTCTTCAAAACTATGCCATATTATATACTGTTTTGAAGCTCTCGACGAGCATAACCTAGATCTGCAATTTGTTTTCCAATCGGGTTCATTTTTTGGCTCGAAATTGAAGATGAACCTCGCCCGTTCATTTTAGGGTTCGGGATTTCGACGGTGGATCTTCGACGATATGGCGATCGAAGAGTGGCATATTGAAGAGGAGGTTGTGCTGAGTGGATCCATACAGTTCATTTAGGGAGAAATGCCATGAATTGCCTGTATTTGATGATTCTTTGACAAGAGATCACCTCAACCTGAGGACGTTTGGGCAGCGACGCGTGGTCGAGGTGGGGTGTTGTTAGGTCGGCGCGGCGAGGCTGAGTGGCCGGTGAGGCCGGATGTGGAAACAGCGACATGGTTGGACAGGCGGTAGGAGTGGTTCATGGCGGCTACAGGAGATTTTGACCACAATGTCCTATTGAAGCTTGTTAAGGTTCACGTGACAGGTGATGATGTGGCTTCTTTTTTTTTTCTTTTATTAATATGAATTTAAAATTTTTAAGCGTTCTAATCGTCATGACTTTTCCTCACGAGCTTGAATTCACGCGGGGTTTTCTCCGTTGCGATCGTATCGAAATTCCGGACTTGGAACTAGTTTGGACGAATTTCAAGACTGTTTAAATTTGGGCCTTATTTTGGATTTCAAATCGATTTGAAATTAAAGGTGAGTGTTTTAACCCACTCATAATTACTAAATTATCTTATGTTAGTTAAATTGAATTTATGATGTGATTTGAAATTAATTGTTTGATGTTTGGTATATTTAAATCGTCATTCTAGTTAAATTTGACTTTTACTGCGTTTACTCATCGTTTAATTTAACATTGAATTTAATTGTCAATTTAATATCTTTTATTGATAATCAGTTATCTATTGACGCTACTGGTTGGTTTGGATGATGATTGTGATGTATGTTTGATTTGCTGATATTCGATGTCTGGATGTTATATGTTATATTGTTATAACACTCTAAGTTCCCCATGGGTTGAAATGATACATACCCGAAAGATAATATAGAATAGGAGAAAATATTTATGGGTTGAAATGATAAACCCAAGCGATTTTCATTAAAATAAATTTGGGATTGCGGGTTGAAAAGATAAACCCAAGTGATTTTCATTAAAATAAATTTGGAATTGCAGGTTGAAATGATATATACCCGTAAATTTAAGTATTTGTGGATTGAGATGATAAATATCCGTATCAGTTGACCATAGGGTAGAGAATAATATACAGACACCGGATTAGTTAAATTTAATGATTTTAAATCTTTAAACTTTGAATCTAATTAAACGATATTTAAATAGAATTTGATTGATATAAATTGAATTGTTTTAAGCAATTATTTAAAGGATTTAAATTGAAACTTTAAAGTTGAATAAAAAGTATAAATGACATTCATCGAAATCAGGTTATTAAAATGTTGGAAACTGTAACTTTGAATATCTATTAAAATTGGAATAGTTAAATTTGATTTCAAGATTTGAAATTGGGTTTTTGAATTGAAATCTGGATATGGTCCAGATTTGTTGAAATGGAAGAAACAGTTAAATTTGATGTAAATTTGAAATTTATTAGCTCAATATGAATTGTAAATGTTCCTTTAAATTCTAATTTTTCAACTACTAAAAATAAGTTAATCAATTTTAAACCAACTTAATCAATTAAACTATTTAATTTATTTTAATCTAATTTAACCTATTTTAAACTAATTAACCTATTTACTCTATCTTAATTTATTTTAATTTATTTTAAACTATTTTAAAATATTTTTATCTATTTTAAATCATTTAAACTTTATTAAACTATATTAAACTATTTTAATTTATTTTAAACTATTTAATCTATTTTAATTCCATTTAATCCATTTTAAACTCACTTAATCTATTTTCAATCTAATTAATCCATTATAAAACTACTTAATCTATTTTAAACCATTTAAACTATTTTAAAATCTATTTAAAGTATTTTAATCTATTTTAATCTATTTTAAATTTATTTAATCTATTTTAAACCTATTTAACCTAATTTATATCTATTTTAAAATCATGTTAAACTAATTAGACTATTTATAACTATCTAAATTATTTTCTAAATTTCAAATAGTGTAAAGTGGAAATATTTATAATTAAATCCTTGATTTCAAAGCGAATAAGGTTTAAAATGTTATAACACAAGTTGGGATTTGAAATGATATTTGCTGGTGAAACGACATATTTAAGTAAATATGATTTTGGAAGTAATTATGATTTCGAAAGGGATACGGTTTGAATTGAATATGATATTTTGATATCAATTTGAAATGGTTTTGGAAATGTAAAAGAACCATCCGGTGTGTAATAAACGTTTGGTTGTTAAAGAGACCGGGATCGAATATTTTCGTACTCTCTACTAATACCGAAAACTGCTTCAACAACTGTGTATGTGGTGCAGATTCTAGAAATGAAGTAGGATGGTTGGGCAAACGAATCTATATGAGGTATTTACGTGAACCTGACTCCCATGAATCCGCTTAAGTGTGACTAAAACAGGAGCTATACCGGGCCAAACGAGGTCATTCCTCCTATCGGGCAAATTTCTTCGATACTATATTATGACTTTGTGATCAATTTGGTGGCCACCTTTGATTTGATTATGGGAGTGAGTCCGAGGTGGGTGGTGGTAGCTACTATGCGTTACCACCAGTCCGGAAGTGCAATTGGTAGAATCTTACCCTGGCATTGCCTCGTGTGCTGTGTGCACATGCCCTAGCGTGCCTTCAACGAGTTTGGTTTTACCATACCTATGGGGTGCCCTCTGATAGCCCTCCAGTTTACGGAGGAATTATGGTACTGTATAGACTATGGGAATATATAAAATGTGTTAAAGGGGATATTTGTAACGCCTTAACGCTATTTTAATGCTTTACTGTACTATAGACACTATTATAATAGCGTATTTTACTATGTATGTAGATAGTTTAACGAATCCTTAGAAGATGTAAATCACACTCACGTCAAACACTAGATTAGAGATGTCAAACCCCTATAAACATCTCTGACACCGTCACACTCATATTTCTTTACTGTTGATTTAACTTACATAAGATCTTTTAGTTCTTACTCGAGTATTTTGTCTTTTCAATTTGCTCGGGTCAGTCACAGCCTTTCAGTGTATTGAAGACTGCATTCTGGAGGATGAAGATGAACATTTATACTATTACTATTTATTAAATTCATACCACTGCATCATGTTGTTCCGCTACATTTGTTATTTCTTTATGTTGAATGTAATGTATTGTAAAAGTGTAATCAAATGTTATTTGTAAAACAGCTTCATGAACTATTTATTTGATTATTATATTTTATTATTCCGCTGTGAGATTCTATATTTGTTTTTCTTTCTTTCTTTACTTTTATAATTCATCCCATAATAATTTGTTATTTTGAATGGTTTGAGTTGGCATGTGTGCCAATTTAAACGTTCAAAAAAGGTAGGTCATTACAGTTGGTATCAGAGTTTTGGTTTAGCGATAACCTTAGCTTTATGGAGTCTAACTCACATAGAATAGGGTAGTAATCCCCTAGAATGAGTTGCTGAGTGTATATATATAAGAGAGCGTATTTGTTAGTGTTATAAAAGGTTTTTGTATTGTGTTAATTTGTTCCGTTTTGTATTTATAAATTCTGGTTGGTGCATAGGACGCTATGACATCGATAGGGATTTCGAAGCACTTAATAGGGCAGACTGACACAATATTTGTTTTGAAATATAGGTAAATGAAATAATTTTGCCTATTATATATTTTGTATATAAAATAATAGATTTTATAAATGATATAGTTGGATGTAATATGTTATTTATTAGGTAGATAAATTTTAAGAATATTGATCGAAAAACAGGAATTACAAATAAAGTAAATATGAATTAGAAGTTTAGAACTGTAGTTTCGGGATTTTTGAAATTTCTTTCAAAGGGTTTTGGAATATAATATTTTGTAGTATTTAGAATTATTTTCTAATATGAATGTTTCAAGATGATTGAAAGAAAGTTTTAAAGGAAAATTTTAAATGACATAAGTTCTGTACTTCCCTCTCAGTCGTTGGAAAATAATTTCGGTGATGAGTGCATGCATCATCGACGTTCATTTTTGAGTTTCAAAGTGGGGAGACTGTAGTAGTAGTTTTACTACACATCTATTTTGATGAATAAATAATTAATTTTTAATTTTTAAATATGATTTGATCTATAAAGGATATATATATACACATATTTATTTTCTAAGTGACTAAAATGAACCTGGAGTTTAGTTCTTAAATTTTCTAATAATTAGTAGTTTTCAATTATTGAAATGGATGAAATCTTAATTATTTTAATAATTGGAAGTTTCTAGGATGAAGAAGAATATAAGTAACTAGATGCTAAGTGATTAGTGGTATATATGAGAAATTGGAAACTTGTAGACCTAAGAATAATGAAAATTTAGAAGATGAATTATTGAATTTTGAAGACAATAATGAACAAGATGAACTTATTTAACTTTTAGTTGATTCTTAAGACATATATATAACTTACCAAAATGTTAAAAGTTGTAATGTTAATAAGAATATGTAGGGGAATATTATACAAGTAAAACTTAGAAAAATGAAAATGTTCAATGGAATTACTTCTATAAATAAGAATTCTAATGTTATAAACTAAAGTTAATAGTTTGAAATGCTACTAATTAAATGTAATAACATTGAATAATGTAAGAAAAATGATTATAAGCTTAAGTTAACATTTAAGCCAACTATAATCGGATTGAATATCAAAGGTGAATACTGTAAGTAAATAATTATAAACTTAAGTTAATGTTGAAGCCATTTATAATTAAAGTGAGTACTATATTAATTGAATGATTACAACTTTAGAAAACATTGAAATGATTTAGAAATGGATTTAATATTCAATAATCCTATATATGTGAAAGAATAAATGCGAAAAAGGAAATAAACTATTAATGGTGAATTAAACTGTAAAGAGACTTACATAATAATGGATAATCTAGAAATTGGAGTGAAATAACTCATCTAAGAAATTGGATGTGAAGTAGTGGAAAAATGATGTTGTATAAATGAATGGAAAATGAATTTTGTAAGTGATAAATGTAAAGTATTTAAACAAACGTTTGCTGAACAAATGAAAATGAATAGTAAAGAAAAAAGAAAAAAGTAATAGGAATAAAACTTAAATATTATTTGAAATCATCATTTGTTTGGCTTATGGATTGGTTGGGAAGGACACTTTTATTGTGTAAGGATGTATAAATGAGCTATTGAGTTTTATCTAAGACCGTTGAGTGTATGGTATACTTAATAGTTTATTTATCATTTTATATAATTAAAATTGTCTAAAACCGAACAAATCATTTGTTTTGGTTATTATGGATGGATGGTTGACTTATTTGACTGCGTGTGATAGTTGTATGGTTCATTTGAAAAATGATTGTTGTTATGTTGTGATTATTTTGTTGTTATTAGTTAAAACAACTTAAATATTTCTCTTTTATATAATTATTAACTCTTTTTGATTATAAGTGAAATACAGGTTATGGAAGCAATTGCTACTGCTTTTTGTTTCATAAATAAGCGTTTGTTTGCCCGACAAATAGGTACGTTTTTGGATTATGATTTCGTAGCGATATATATTGTTTTCCATGGTTTGGGATGTTTTATTTTGAAAATATATGATATATGATATATTGTTATTATTGATATTATTATTTCTTCCAAACCTCTTTGTACAAATGAGACTCTGCCCAGATTTTCTGTGAATTTTGGACTTAGAAAACTTTGTGAAATGTTTTTTCTTCAAACTTGAATATAAAGGATTTAATTGTTTATAAACTTATATAATTTATTTAAATTATTTAATTATGTAAATTAATTGTTTACAAATTTAATATTTTGAATAAGACATACTAATTTCTTAATTGCTTCTTTTCCTTTTCGAGGACAAAAAGTTTTAAGTAGGGGAGAGTGTAACGACCTATAATTTTCGATAATTAAAAATACTTAATATAATAAGATTTTGTGATTTAATGTTGAAAGAAATGAAAATTTATGATTTCATAATAAGAATATAATTGGAATGAAATGTAATAGTATTAATTCAAGGTAACTGATAACTGCTTTAAATGTAACTCCAATTAATTGAAATGATTAAAAAGTTATAATTGGTTATAGATTGTAAATTAATTGTAATAATGTGTGTATTAATTGATAATTGGATTAAAATATTAGTTGATGATTTAAATGTTGTATTGATTTAATGAAATAGTAAGTAATAAATTGTAATTGAATAAAATTAGTGTCGTGTAAATAACTATAACATTTTTGTGTAGATAACAAATATACAAACGTGATTAAATATAGAAATGGTCACAATCATATTTGTTATCAATTTACTTAATCAATTGCAATTAAATGTATTTTAATGTTACTTTAATATGAGTTAGGACGATAACTGTAAAAGGTGAATGCAAGAAAATGTACAGAAATCTCAATTATATTCATAAGGCAATGATTGATTTAATAAAAGAGTGAAACCAAGATAAACAAATTAATTGGGATTTCAAATTTTAATTAATGTGAAAATCAACAAAAATTCAATACAATTGAAATATTGCAACTAATATGGTAAAAGATGAAATTTGGGAATATTAGTATAATAAGATGTAACCCAATGTTAGTTTTATTCATAATCTGACAATTGCTTGAATAAAAAGATTGAAATAGAAGTAAATCAATTTATTGCAATTAAATATATACTTAATTGGTTTTTTATTACAGTTGAAATTAAACACTGCAATTAATGTAATATTTGGCACTGAATTGACATGTAAATTTGTTTTAAATTATTATAAAAGTCTAAGTAATCAAAAATGATAAAATCTGTTAATTATAAGATTTGAAATTAAAAAGTGATTTACCCAATTTAATAATAATTTATTTAATTAATATGAAAGTAGCCACTTTAGCCACTATCTCGAATTTCGACGAAACCAGTTTCATCGGATCCGTAATGGTGAATTATTGAAGGATTTCAAGTTTCATAGAGATCGGACTTGTCGTTTGATCGTATGAGCTCGAAACATGTACATATCAATTTAATTAAGTTTAATTAAAATCAATTTGAAATAAGCTGATTTGAAGATAACTTCTTTATACGACGGAATTAGGACTTGAAATCTATTCAGTTGAATTTAGAATTATCGAAAACATCTATGTTGATATATGGAATGACCTGCTTTCGATTCGGAAGCAAAACTGGCTTTTCCGGTCGTATTTGTCGTTTCAAATCAATTCGGGTATTATTCATTTCTTATCGGGCTTCGTTAGCATATATTGTTCTGTTCTAACCCTAGCAATCTTTCTATTTCTTATTCCTATATGTACATCAACTTCTGTCTGCTCCTTTCTTCGGTGGTAGAAACAAATTTCAATTCCAAACGCTACAATTCAATCTCCAAATCAATTTCAAAATTAAACTCTTCAAAAATATGTCATATTACATACTGTTTCCAAACTCTCGACGAGTGTAACCCAGATTTGCGATTCGTTTTCCAATCGGGTTCATCATTTAGTCAAAAATTGAAGATGAACCTCGGCAGTTCATTTTAGGGTTTGCGATTTCAACGGTGGATTTTCGATGATATGGCGATCGAGCAGTGGCATCTGGAAGAGGAGGTTGTGCTGAGTCGATCCATACGATTTGTTTGGGGGTGAAACGCCAAGATTTTCCTGAATTTTATGATTCTTTGACTGGAAATCACCTCGGCCTAAGGGCGTTTGGGCGGCGACGCGTGGTTGAGGTGGGGTGGCGTTTGGTCGAAGCGGCGAGGCGGAGTGGCCAGTGACGCCTGATCTGGAAGCAGCGACGTGGTTGGACAAGCGGCAGGCGTGGTTCGTGGCGACTACTAGAGATGTTGATCGCGATGTCCTGTTGAAGCTCGTTAGGGTTCACGTGACAAGTGACGACGTGGCTTCTTTCTATTTCTTTTATTAATATGAACTAAAAAAATTTAAGCATTCTAATCATCATAACTTTTTCACACGAGCTCAGATTCATGCGCTGGTTTCTCTGCTGCGATCGTATCTAAATTCCAGACACTTTAGAACTAGTTTGGACAAATTCTGAGACTGTTCAAATTTGGGCTTTGTTTTGGATTTTAAATCGATTTGAAATCAAAGGAGAGTGTTTTAACCCACTCACAATTACTAAATTATCTTATGCTAGTTAAATTGAATTTATGATGTGATTTGAAATTGATTGGTTAATGTTTTGGTATATTTAAATCGTCATTTTATTTAAATTTGAATTTTATTGCATTTAATTATGGTTTAATTTTATATTGAATTTAATTGTCAATTTAATATCTGTTATTGATAATCAATTATCTACTGATGTTATTGGTTGATTTGGATGATGACTGTGATGTATGTTTGATTTGTTGCTGAATGTTATATTTTATATTGTTATAACATTGCAAGTTCCCTATGGGTTGAAATGATACATATCCGAACGATCAAATAGAATAGAGGAAAATTGTTATGGGTTCAAATGAAAAACCCAAGCGATTTTCGTTGAAATAAATTTGGGATTGCGGTTTGAAATGATATATACCCGTAAACTTAAATATTTGCGGATTGAAATGATAGGTATCCATATCACTTGACCATAGCGTAGAGAATTATATACGGACACCGGATTGGTCAAATATAATGATTTTAAATCTTTAAACTTTGAATCCAATTAAACGATATTTGAAATAGTATTTTACTAATATAAGTTGAATTGTTTTAAGCAATTATTTAAAGGATGTAAATTGAAACTTTAAATTTGAATATAAAGTATAAAAGACATTCATCAAAATAGAGTTATTGATATGTTGGAAAGTTTAACTTTGAAAATCTATTAAAATTGGAATAGTTAATTTTGATATTTCAAGATTTGAAATTGGCGTTTTGAATTGAATTCTGGATATGATACAGATTAGTTGAAATGGAAGAAACAGTTAAATTTGAAATAGAATTTGATGTTAATTTCAAATTTATTAGCTCAATATAAACGGTAAATGTTCCTTCAAATTCTAATTTTTCAACAACTAAAAATAAGTTAATCTATTTTAAACCAACTTAATCAATCTAAACTATTTAATTTATTTTAATCTAATATAACCTATTTTAAACTAATTAACCTATTTACCCTATCTTAATCTGTTTTAATTTATTTTAAACTATTTTAATCTATTTTAAATCATTTAAACTTTATTAAACTATTTTAATTTATTTTAAACTATTTATGTAACGGCCTGGAAGATTTCGACCTCGCAATTCGACACTAATACGTCCATTGTGTAGAGTGCCGAGCAATCGAGTGGAACAGAATTACAATAAATTTGAATTTTATATATACAAGATATCAGAGTACAACAAATCTGGATAGTTATAATAACTTGTCATCAATTACTGTCTATACAGCCAAAATACACAGCAGAATCTGATCAATACGTCTCTACCATCCAGTTCGTCTCCTGAGCTTCAGAACGTCCTAACCTGAAAATCTGTAATACTCGGTCCGAACCGAGCATTACAATAAAGGACCACCCGAGGCAGGCTGGAACCAGCATGAGTAAACCCATCTAATATGAAATACTTAAGTTATATAGTCTCTTTGAAAACCTGAGGTAACTCGTATATCCGACAAGTTTAAAACCAAACACTTTTACTAAAAAGTTCATCGATATTGCAATAATGTCTAGGTACGGTTACTTAACTGATATAATCGGATTTGCTTAATTTATTCCATTCTAGCCTATAAACTTTAAAGTTAAAACCATAAAGATCTGTAGTGATAAATAAATCGAAGTGGTTCCGAATAATGCTGATATCCGATCCCGGTCTCTTTGAATCCAGTAATAATTTCAGGGTAAATTGTTTAAATAAACAGTTTATTATTTACGGTAACAATATTCAAGTAAGGAAATTTATTACAGATTTCTCTTCACAAATCCTAACCTCATTTTAAATCTACTATTAACTTCTTTGACTAATAAATTTAACGATCATTATCTAGTATCAACTATTCACTTATCAGGATTAAATTGCCTTGATTAAACCTATCCATCTATATTTAAATCCAAATTAATTTGAATAAATTGTGAATAATTTATTTTTAATTAATTAAAAATTTAATGTTCTATTTTGACATCCACTTTGTTAATCTATAAAATTTATAACCTTTAAGTCAAATAATAAAATTGATTTCCCCATTAAATTAATAAAATATCATTGACTTGAAATTTCGGTTTTTAAAATGACAATAACTTCTACTTAAAGAAAATATAAATTATCTTATATATGCAAATCGATTCCTTTCTTCTCTCTTTCTTTTAATTTTCTCTTTCTTTTCTTTTTACCCTTTCTTTCCTTTTTATTTTATTTATTTTCCTATTGCTCGGCCCAACCCTGCCCAACTCCCTACTTCCCTTTTTCTTCCCAATCCTCCAGTTCTTTGCTTCTTCCCTTCCCTTACACATTCGAGAATACCCAAGTGTGCACGAACACGTGCACTTGCACAAACCCGCCGACCATCGAACCACGTCGCCGACCCCTTGCGCCAACCACCTCTGACCGTCTCACCTACCCGCCACCCAAAAAACAAGATCGACCGCCTGATTTGAAAAACGACCATCTCACCCAAAACTGGAACCAATCCCCTCCCATCAAATGCCTCGTGCCACCTGCCTCCGCCACCGGAACCCACGCCGCCACCTTCGTTCGAAAGCCCCTTACTGCCGCCACCTCCGTACCCCAACCCAGCACCTTTGGTCACCCCTACCTTTCCCAAAGTCGCCGTGTTTCCACCATAGCCGAAACTCCTCCTAAACCCTAAAAATACTTGCCTATGCCAAACCAAAGTGGAAACCCAAATTCGGCTATGATCAAGCCTTCCGCCTTGCCCATGCGCATCTCCCGATGCCGTAGCCCCGCCGCCTAAGCCACCACTGGCCGAGAAAATTTTTAATTGAAAGAAAATGTACATTTTCAAAATTCTCAATCCCTAGATCATTAAAGATTACCAAATCTTCACTAAAATTCATATTATTCCATGGTGATCATGCCTATATACATGATTCTATAATTAGAGCATTTTAATTTTTGTCCAAAACTTAGCCATTTACTGTTAAATTCATATTTCCTAAAACATACCAAATAAAAATGACTCGAACTATTTTTAGTGCGATCTATAGTCGAAAATACACAAGTTTGTAGTTTGTAGCATTTGCAAACTCGATTTGGTTTGGAAGATAATGAATTTAGAAAGCAAGCATACAATATATTTACACCCTGTTAAATTTTCAGTAAATGTTTATATAAAACTTCCAGGCATCTTAATTTTAAAAACTCACTTTTTATTCTCTATACCTGATAATTTTCAACCAAACTAATTTTAAAAGTTTAGTTTATAAATTATTTACAGAGAAGGTTTAAGAAAAAGGTTTTACTCACCTTCTTTCTTCTCTTTGAAACAGAGACACTGGTTTTTGAAAACACTGTTTTGCTAATGACCTCCCTGTTGCTTGAGAGGATATGCATTAAATGCTATGTTCCCTAAGATGTTTACATATGCTATAATGTGTGCATTATACTTTACATACATATGTCTACACCCTAGTTTTGTTCAGTTTTGTCTTATATACACACACATATGTATTTATTTATACACTTAACCTTGCATCCTTGCATGCATCCATACATACATATATGCTTATATATATATGCCATCAATATGTTCATTTGTTTACACTTATTTATGTTTACATGCTTTTCCTACATATCCCTTATTTCATATGAACATATATCTATATACTATATTCGTATGTCTTAGAATTCATCATTTATGAAGCCTGTACTTTTATACATATGCACTTACATATACATTGTTTCACAAACATGTTCATTTACATATTCACTACCTTGTCATATATATATATATATATATATATATATATATATCCGTACTTATATATCTTTAATTGTCATATACATACGTATTTATGTACTTATATATATTTATATATAAACATCATAAAACTTGTACATACTTATAGATATGTATATATTTATTTATGGATAGTTTATCTTGATTTAAATGGTGGAGTTTATTATCTATTTTCTATGAGGTTTATTATATTCAGAGATTTTATAATTTAATATTTAATAGAGCTTTTAAATAAATTTATATAAATATATCCAAATATTTTAAATTACCAACAATTTATTCATTCGACTTATTAATTCAATAATAAAAATCAATTAATTACTCAATTAACAGACGTCCAAAAATTCAGGTCGTCACAATTTAATCTATTTTAATTCTATTTAATCTATTTTAAATTCAGTTAATCTATTTTAAATCTAATTAATCCTTAATAAACCTATTTAATCTATTTTAAACCATTTAAACTATTTTAAAATCTATTTAAAGTATTTTAATCTATTTTAAATTTATTCAATCTATTTTAAACCTATTTAACCCAATTATATCTATTTTAAAACTATGTTAAACAAATTAAACTATTTCTAACTATCTAAATCATTTTCTAAATTTCAGATGGCATAGAGTGGAAATGTTTTTAAATAAAGCCTTGATTTTTAAGTGAATAAGGTTTAAAATGTTGTAACATAAGCTGGGATTTGAAATGATATTTGCTAGTGAAACGAAATATTTAAGTAAATATGATTTTGGAAGTAATTATGATTTCGAAAGAGATACGATTTGAACTAAATATGATATTTTGATATCAGTATGAAATGGTTTTGGAAATGTAAAAGAACCATCCGGTGTGTAACAAACATTTGGTTGTTAAAGTGACCGGGATCAGATATTGTCATTCTCTTTACCAATACCGAAAACCACTTTAACAACTGTGTACGCAGTGGAGGTTCCAGAAATGAAGTAGAATGGTTTAGGGAACGATTCTGTATAAGGTATTTACGTGGCCCTAACTCCTATGAGTCGGCTTAGATGTGACTAAAGCACGAGCTATATCAGGCCAAGTTAGGCCATTCCTCATATCGAACACATTTCTTCGATGCTATATTATGACTTTGTGATTGATTTGGTGGCCACCCTTGATTTGATTATGGAAGTGTGTTCGAGGTGGACGGTAGTAGCTTCTATGTGTTACCAGCAGTCTAGGAGTGCAATTGGTAGAATCCTACCCTGGAATTGCCTCGAGTTCCATGTTCACATCCCCTAGCGCGCCTTCTACAAGTTTGGTTTATGCCACACCTATGTAGTGCCCTCTAATAGCCCTCTAGTTTACAAAGGAATTGCGATACTGTATAGACTGTGAGAATTTATAATGTAACGACCCGCCTTTCCATCCCCTAGAAAGACGCATCATTAAGAAGAAAGAAATGGATAGAAAAGAGAAAAGAAAGAAAAGAAAGAAACAGAGAACATCAGAATCTCACAGCGGAACGAATAAATTATAATATATCACATAAAAACATTACATAGTACCATATATATTAGAGTATACAACTAATACAACACGAACTAGACAGTTATAAACATCTGTCTAGCAATTACAATTCAAGTACATCAGAGAAAAACAGATACAATTCAAACACAGTGGAACCACTATATATATCTACACGCTGAAGCCTCCTGCTCCATATCTCCTCCAGAACTCGTCAAAGCAATCCTGAATCACTTGACTACTCATACGTAATATGAGTACCCAAGAGTTTAATAAAACGGAAAATAAACACTCGGGTCAGACATGGGTCTGGTGTGAGTAAACGGGTTTAAAAGTTGCTTAACTTTAGAAAATCCTTTGAAAAGAAAAGGTATCACGTAAGACTTCCCACACATAAATATGAAATAGTTTTTACCTTACGCTAACCAAAACATTTGATAGGAAATCCAGTGATATTATAATATGTCCAGGGTTTTCAAAATAAAATACAGAAATAGCTGGAATGCTTATATCTCACATTCCAACATAGTTGGGCACAATCAAAACCGTACAGGCACTTATTGGATTATGGATTCCATCAATGTCAAGGCTACTGGGGTACCGCCCATCACAGTACGTGGCCTAGATCACCATACCGAGGAGTACGTCCGCTCCCCTACAACAAAAAGCCGGGACCATTCCCTACTGAACAGTCCCGAACAAGACCACCCCACAGATTGGCCATCGCCAACTGCCACACAACCGAAATATAAAGGGACCTCTAGACAGGGGTCAATCTCGTCCTACTTGGGCCTGACCCACTTAGCCTTGTTGCACCTTCCCTGTTTTATCCATTCCTGATTGATGAGGCTTGAGGCTACGATTACCTTTATAGGACATATCAATCTTAGAATGCTCATCGTCCACCTGACGATGTTCTGAAAACATTCAATCCATACAAGTTCGTTCTGGGTTCGAACGAAACTGAAGGCATTATCTCGTTACACTCGTTTTGGAATCACCCTGAGAGTTAACGAAGATAACCCTTACACTCTGAATCACCATCTCGAACCTGTAAGTACTATTCCGTCAAACTCATTACGGAATCACCCTTAGAGTTATACTGACGAATAGTTCTTACACCTCTAGTCTTCACTCTTCACTTGAGATTCACGACCAAACGTTTAATTTGGATCGATGTGGTTTTCCGAATTCCAAATTTGGAAACCCGATCTCGGTCTCATCGAAATCCAAACGCCATCTTAATGTCCAAGTGAATTTAGTTTGAACAATTAATTCAGTTTATCATTATCTATTTATACACAGATAGGTATTTCACATATCACGATAATCATATTCATCATAAACAAATAACCCGTATCATAATAACAAACAGATAATCATCACAATCCAGATAATCCATATTATCATACTTTAGCACCCATATTATAAAGATACTACTCATCTCATTACTGAGATCACAACCATCCAATCAATATCATCCATAAGCAAAGATTTATTAACCATCATCTATAATTAATTTAAAATGAATTAAAATAATTACTTCTACCTCTAATTAATTTAAAATAAATTAAATTAATTATCACATCTATAAATCTTGCTTATATCCATTAATTAATTAACCCAGTTAATTAATTATTCACTAAGTATTCAACTTGATTAAACACCTTTGATTAATCATCCTCTAATTACAATTAGTAATTAGTCTTTAATTAATTTTCAAAAAATTAATTAACCTTAATCATAAGCAATTAACCTTTATTACTTCATTTATTAATTAACTATAATTAATTACAGTTATCCTTAATTAATTACATTAATTAATCACTTAATTATTAATTATTACTTAATTAGACAATCCTTAATTACATCATTAATTATATTAATTAATGATCTCTAATTTATATATAAATTAATTACTTTATTAAAACTAATTACATGTAGTAATTAATCTAAAATTTAAAATACAATTATTAATCACCCTTGATTAATATTCAATCCAATAATTAACTACCCTTAATTACTCATAACAAATTAATTATCCCATAATTAATTATCTTTATTAATTAATCCCTTGACTAATTACAATAGTAATTACCCAAATTACTTTATTATAAATCATCTTCACTATTACATTTCAGTAATTATCATTTATTACTTCTCTAAGTAATCATGCTCCATTAATTACATTAAGTAATTACTCTCATTAAATCATTAAATGATTATCTTAAATCAATTAAACTAAATTAACTAATTTAAACAAATCACATTAATTACAAAAAGTAATTAATCACTTAATTACTTTTATCAAGTAATTATACTTAACAAATCACAATTGATTATATTCAATTAATTAATCTAATTAATTATCAAAATTAATCACATCAATTAATTACTTAATCATCCTTAGATAATTATCTTATTAATTAACAATATTTTCTTTAGTTACTTACTTAAGAAAATTATCTTAGATTAATTATCATTAATCAACTCTAATTAAATTAATCTAAAGCATTAATTAAAATCAATTAATTAAGACATTCCTTAATTAAATTTTTTTATTATCTTAAATATTTCTAAGATAATTCATTCACCTTATTAATAACTTTATTAACATTCAAATGTATTTGAAACTATACATTTCTAAATTTAATTCAAATTCCATTTTAAAATTAAATATTTAAAATGTTTAACTATTTAAACATTAATCCAAATTTAAATAAATTATAAACCTTTTAAAATAAAAGTGAAAAACATTCATTACTTGTGTAAGAAAAGTTTAAATCCAGATTACTTAAATTTATTAAAGAAATCAAGTCTTTAAAATAAATTGATTATTTTACTTTTCAAATTAAAGTTAAACACATCATAACTTTAATTCGAATATTAAAGAAAGGAATCTTGCCAAGTTTAAACTTATTTGAAAAACTAACTCATTTTTGAATTCTACTTTATAACATTTTAAACTTAATCAATATTTTAAAATTTACAAAACTGTTTAAATTCAAAATTTTGAACCCATAGAAATCTTGAAATTCTATTAAAACTTGATTTTAAAATTTTAATTTAAGCCTTGCTTAAAATTTAGAATTTTCATTTTAAAAACTTTTGGATTCAAAAGTTCATTTGAATTCAAATTCAATTTAAGCTTTTAATTTAAATTCCTGCTTAAAATCCTATCTTAAATTTAAATTACATTCGTATTTAAAAAAACTGTACAATGTGAGGTTTTACAACCTGTACCCAAATAATACCCGAGGCCCCTTAGCAACTGCTTCGAGTCAATACTCTAATTATTTCGGGTCAAAAACATGAATACCCGAGAGAAGCTTTGAGTCGTCTCCCTGAACCAACCCAAACAAGTACATCAGACCTCAAATATGCACGGTGCATATGCACCGGTGCTCAGATCATCTCCAGCCACCCTAGGCAGCCTCAACACGTCGCCGATCATCCTCTCACCTGATCACGACCATCGAAACCCCATAGCAGCTCGAAATTAAAATTCGAGATAACAATCAACCTGGAACACCACAACACTCAAAATACCCAAATATGTCAACACCGCGCTACCTCTCCTCCGATCATCTGAGACACCGCGACTCCGGCCAACGCTCCAACTATGCCTCCTCTTCCTAATCCTAAAGGCTTGCATCACTCGATGCAACAGAGAACCCAAAAACCTACAAAAACCCCCAACTTCAGAAACTAGGGTTCAAACCTGAAATCGGCCACCACTGACAACACATCAGACAATACTCTCATACTCATCCATCTACTCTCCACCTCCAGGAAGCACCATAATAACCAAAGTCCCCTAAGCAATTAGAAAAACCCAAAAACTCCCAATTTGGTTCAAACTCAGTAATACTAACTTCACAATGAATTTTAAAATGTGATTTTTGTTTTTAAAAATCATAATTTCATACTTGCATTCAATTTATAAACTTGTTTTAATAATTTAAAAATGTTTGATATTCTTACTTATTGGAAACAATAACTATTATCATTTGATACAGAGATAACGGTTTTCCAAATTTTAACTTAATTATGATTTACAAACTTGAATTTATACTAAACAAACAAATTTTGTTTACCTATTAATTTCTAATAGAGATCAAATCCAGAGGTAAAGATTTTCTATTTAAAATCTTAGTTTAAACATAAACAGGTATGCAAATACCTGTCAGCAACAATCACATATGTATATTGATATATATACACAAAATCTCACCACGACAAAATCATACAAACATGATTATTTCCATCCATCCACATGCACAGATAACTCAAGCTCTTTGCATTGTGAGGTTACTCACTTAAAAGAAGATAGAGTATTTAAAAAACAACAGTTTGAGTTCAGAAAACTTGAGTTCTATAAATTTCTTAGCATTGATTTTAAAAGAAAACTATTTTTAAAATAGAAATTTACTCACCTATTAGTTGAAGAGGGAGAGAAGCAACTCAGATGCAAACTCACAATTTCCTGAAACCTGATTTGCATTTACATGCTGTAGTAGATTTTTAAAACTGCATGCTAGTTGAATCTGGTAAATCTGTTAGTTGATTTAAGCTGCATGCTGAACTTGTTGCTTAGAGTTGAAGTTGATCTCAAATTGATGTTGAAACTTGCTTTCAGATTTGCAGTTTTGAATCAAATTTGAAGAGCAAGCAGATTGTGATTTTGCAGATTTTTGATTGAATTTGGGTTGTAGATTTTGAACATGAATTGGTTTTTCAGATTTGGATTTTGAATTTTACTTATAATCTGATTTTCAGTTTTTAAATTGAAGACAAATGGTTTTTAACAGAATGAATTTGCTAAATTTCTTATCTAAAATAATAAATTCAAAAATAAATAATATTGCCACTTGTTACTTAAGTAAGACAAATGATTTACAAGTGTCTCCTCTATGATTTAAAAACTCAACACACGTACAATTTAATAAAAAAAATTCTTAGTATATAAATGTTTTTAAATCTTTCTAAATCAATTTCTAATTAATTTAACATGCCTTTAAATGTTTATTTGAATATTTTTTGAAATAATATTTTTAATGCTACTTTTCAAAAGAGAAAAATATAAAAAGGAAAGAATGTTGAATTTTATTTTATTCAAAAGTTTCAAACCAAAATATTACACTCTAATATACAAGAACTAAGTCTATTTCAAAATAATTTTTAAAAGAAAACAAAATAAACTTTTGTTAAAAGATACAATTTTAAACTGTTATATATTTATAACAAAATAAATATTTGCTTATATTTCCTTTTTAAAATATAAGATAGATTTTAAAACAAACTTTTGAAAAGTTTCCAATACTAGTTTAAATCAAATTAATCAATTCTTAATTTATTCGTATACATAGATATAAATTTGAAAATGTTCTTATTAAATTTAAATTTAAATTAAAAATCAAATTCTCTAATTACAATACACACACACATATATATATATATTATAAATAAAATATCTTTTAAATAAGCTTAGAAATAAAATTTTAACATTTAAATATTTTTAACTTTTGAAAAGAATAAAATTCCTAAATATAATTATTATTATCATCATCATTATTAATTTTGAAAAGAATATCATTTATCAAACAAAAAAGTTATTAATTTTCAAAAGAGAATTCTTATTTGAATTAGATTATTAAATCAATATTTCACATTTTAAAATAATTATTAATGAAATTATTAAATAAGTAGTGCTTAAATTTCCGGGACATCACATTCCTCCCCCCTTAAAAGAATTTCGTCCCCGAAATTTAAAAGCAAAGGTAATTTAATAATCCCATACAGATTTTAATTTTAAAATAGCAAACATATGCTATCAACCAAATACTAGCAATCATAGCAACCAAATCAAACAAACAATTCTAACTATCCAGACAAAATTGTGGATAGGATTCCCTAGAGTTTCCCAGGTACAAACACCGGGACACTTGCCCTACAGAATCTAAACTAGCCACACCACTTAGATCTAGAGCTCCTATATATCTAGATCTACAAATCTAAACAGGAAACTAGACCACAGACAAGTCCTGATCAATTTCCAAATCTTCCAGAACTACTGATTCTAAAACCAGTGATTGACCATACACGTACTCCCTCAGAGATACGTGAAAAACATAACAAATTCCAGCCATCCAAACTGGAAATTAAATCCCGTAGACCAAACACTTATCCCTTAAGAGAAAACAGAAAGATCCAATACTCTTATCCCCAAATCTCTCCTATCGATCCTGGGCTGCCTTCAACCTTCTAGATCAATCCAATCTTCGCAGATGCCTCACAGAACAAATCTGGACAAAGGAATAAACGATCTCTAGATATTACTCAACAAAAGGGTTCTCTCAATATCCATCAAAATCCACCACACAAACTCTACTATACAGATATCAGAAGACTTCAAACATACTAATCTTATTCGAAAAACAAAGCAGATGCACAAGACAACCAAGCCTCTAGATCCAAAGTGACTTTCGTGTGGAAATCCTCTGATCCAAGACAAAACTCAAATTTCCAAAGAATCGGGTGTTGCTCTATTCTGGAATAGCTGCCACTATGCTTCCACTGCACAACTCTGATTTGAGAATGCTGTTGATGAACACAAGTACCAACTTGATCAACTCACCCCGGAAACATTGTTCATCAAATTCCATAAAATCTCAGTGACCTATCTGATTCAGTTACAAACACCACAACAAAAATTCATCTAGAAAACTAGATCCGATCAATCCTGCCAGCTTAAATAGATATCTTCTCAAAGAACCTTCTACTAGGCTGAATCACCGGTAAAGCTCCAAGAACCTAGTCAAAACAGAACTCAATCTCCTGATGCGGATGCAAATCTTAATTCCTTTGAAGATATCCAGAAAAATACCAAACTACTTCGATAACTCAAACATCCACAAAAGATGCTTCAATCCAAACAAAGATTACTCGGAGAACTTCCGAACCATTGCAAGTCACTTTTGCGATTCCATTCAGTTCAGATCCCAAGAAATCGTTCTCTCTTTAACAATCAGAACAGCTAAAGCCTTCTAACCAAAAGAAACTAGAGGTCTACCTCCAACCATAAACATCACACCCAGCTGAGCTTCCAAAAGAAATGGACAAACTTCACCCTCTGCCCGGCCTACTGACAAAAGAATCACAGAGATTCCTGAACCATCGAAGAAACAGGCCACTCTATTGCTTCCGGACTCCACCTTTAGGATACAGCTAAGCCAAGAGACTATCCTGATAGCACACTCAACTCCTCTGCCAAACTGAGTCTCAAACTCAAATACAGACAGAACTCCTTCCTAAGGTTGCCAAGATACCATTGCTTGCTTCAGCACTTCCAACTGATCCAGGCTCAAGAAAATCCACTTGCACGAGTGCAACCAAGCTTACAACCAAAGGTAAACTCCGAATCTTAAAAAGATTTCCTTCAGAGATCGGTGAAATCCTTCACACCAAACTGCAAAACTACTCAAGATGCCCAATACTGCTCAAGCAGATCACTTCCAACCTCAAACACTCGAACTCCAACCATTGGTAGTTGTATTACACACACCATTACCCTATCTACCTTTATTACTTATATTAGAAAACCCAAATAGGTAACCCAATCAAATAGGTAGATATATATATATATATATATTCAAAATTACAAATACGCTCTCTCAAGATAGACACCACTCTAGAGTCTAGGTATTCGCTCAACCTAGCGCTCTGATACCACAATGTAACGGCCCGCCTTTCCATCCCCTAGAAAGACGCATCATTAAGAAGAAAGAAAGGAATAGAAAAGAGAAAAGAAAGAAAAGAAAGAAACAGACAGCATCGGAATCTCACAGCGGAACGAATAAATTATAATATATCACATAAAAACATTACATGGTACCATATATATTAGAGTATACAGCTAATACAACACGAACTAGACAGTTATAAACATCTGTCTAGCAATTACAATTCAAGTACATCAGAGAAAAACAGATACAATTCAAACACAGCGGAACCACTATATATATATCTACACGCTGAAGCCTCCTGCTCCATATCTCCTCCAGAACTCGTCAAAGCAATCCTGAATCACTTGACTACTCATACGTAATATGAGTACCCAAGAGTTTAATAAAACATAAAATAAACACTTGGATCATACATGGGTCTGGTGTGAGTAAACGGGTTTAAAAGTTGCTTAACTTTAGAAAATCCTTTGAAAAGAAAAGGTATCACGTAAGACTTCCCATACATAAATATGGAAAAGTTTTTACCTTACGCTAACCAAAAATTTTGATAGGAAATCCAGTGATATTATAATAGTTTCTAGGGTTTTCAAAATAAAATATAGAAATAGCTGGAATGCTTACATCTCACGTTCCAATATAGTTGGGCACAATCAAAACCGTATAGGCACTTATTGGATTATGGATTCCATCAATGGCAGGGCTACTGGGGTACCGCCCGTCACAGTACGTGGCCTAGATCACCATACCGAGGAGTACGCCCGCTCCCCTGCAACACAAAGCCGGGACCATTCCTTACTGAACAGTCCCGAACAAGACCACCCTGCAGATTGGCCGTCACTAACTGCCACACAACCGAAATATAAAGGGACCTCTAGACAGGGGTAAATCTCATCCTACTTGGGCATGACCCACTTAGCCTTGCTGCACCTCCCCTGTTTTAGCCATTCCCGGTTGATGAGGCTTGAGGCTAGGATTACCTTTATAGGACATATCAATTTTAGAATGCTCATCGTCCACCTGACGATGTTCTAAAAACATTCAATCCATACAAGTTCATTGCGGGTTCGAACGAAACCGAAGGCATTATCTCGTTACACTCGTTTTGGAATCACCCTCAGAGTTAACGACGATAACCCTTGCACTGTGAATCACCATCTTGAACCTGAAAGTACTATTCCATCAAACTCATCACCGAATCACCCTCAGAGTTATACTGACGAATAGTTCTTACACCTCGAGTCTTCACTCTTCACTTGAGACTCACGACCTAACGTTTGATTTGGATCGATGTGGTTTTCGGAATTCCAAATTTGGAAACCCAATCCCGGTCTCATCGAAATCCAAACACCATCTTAATGTCCAAGTGAATTTAGTTTGAACAATTAATTCAATTTATCATTATCTATTTATACACAGATAGGTATTTCACATATCACAATAGGTAATTACATTCATCATAAACAGATAACCCGTATCATAATCACAAACAGATAATCATCACAATCCAGATAATCCATATTATCATACGTTAACTAAGCACCCATATCGTATAGATACTACTCATCTCGTTATTTGGATCACAACCATCCAATTAATATCGTCCATAAGCAAAGATTTATCAACCATCATCTATAATTAATTTAAAATGAATTAAATTAATTAATTCTATCTCTAATTAATTTAAAATAAATTAAATTAATTATCACATCTATAAATCCTGCTTATATCCATTAATTAATTAACGTAGTTAATTAATTATTCACTAAGTATTCAACTTGATTAAACACCTTTGATTAATCATCCTCTAATTACAATAAGTAATTAGTCTTTAATTAATTTTCACAAAATTAATTAACCTTAATCATAAGTAATTAACCTTTAATTACATCATTTATTAATTGACTATAATTAATTACATTTATCCTTAATTAATTACATTAATTAATCACTTAATTATTACTTAATTAAACAATCCTTAATTACATCATTAATTATATTAATTAATGATCTCTAATTTATATTTAAATTAACTACTTTATTAAAATTAATTACATTTAGTAATTAATCTAAAATTTAAAATACAATTATTAATCACCCTTGATTAATATTCAGTCCAGTAATTAAATACCCTTAATTACTCATAACAAATTAATTATCCTATAATTAATTATCTTCATTAATTAATCCCTTGATTAATTACAAAAGTAATTACCCAAATTACTTCATTATAAATTGTCTTCACTATTACATTTCAGTAATTATCATTTATTACTTCTCTAAGTAATCATGCTCCATTAATTACATTAAGTAATTACTCTCATTAAATCATTAAATGATTATCTTAAATTAATTAACTAAATTAACTAATTTAAACAAATCACATTAATTACAACAAGTAATTAATCACTTAATTACTTTTATCAAGTAATTATACTTAACAAATCACAATTGATTATATTCAATTAATTAATCTAATTAATTATCAAAATTAATCACATTAATTAATTACTTAATTATCCTTAGATAATTATCTTATTTGTTAACAATATTTTCTTTAATTACTTACTTAAGAATATTATCTTAGATTAATTATCATTAATCAACTCTAATTAAATTAATCTAAAACATTAATTAAAATCAATTAATTAAGACATTCCTTAATTAAATTCTTTTATTATCTTAAATATTTCTAAGATAATTCATTCACCTTATTAATAACTTTATTAACATTCAAATGTATTTGAAACTATACGTTTCTAAATTTAATTCAAATTCCATTTTAAAATTAAATATTTAAAATGTTTAACTATTTAAACATTAATCCAAATTTAAATAAATTATAAACCTTAAAATAAAAGTGAAAACATTCATTACTTGTGTAAGAAAAGTTTAAATCCAAATTACTTAAATTTATTAAAGAAATCAAGTCTTTAAAATAAACTGATTATTTTACTTTTCAAATTAAAGTTAAACACATCATAACTTTAATTCAAATATTAAAGAAAGGAATTTTGCCAAGTTTAAACTTATTTGAAAAACTAACTCATTTTTAAATTCTACTTTATAACATTTAAACTTGATCAATATTTTAAAATTTACAAAACTGTTTAAATTCAAAAATCTGAACCCATAGAAATCTTGAAATTCTATTAAAACTTGATTTTAAAACTTTAATTTAAACCTTGCTTAAAATTTAAAATTTTCATTTTAAAAACTTTTGGATTCAAAAGTTCATTTGAATTTAAATTCAATTTAAGCATTTAATTTAAATGCCTGCTTAAAATCCTATCTTAAATTTAAATTACATTCGTATTTAAAAAAACTGTACAATGTGAGGTTTTACAACCTGTACCCAAACAATACCCGAGGCCCCTTAGCAACTGCTTCGAGTCAATACTCTAATTATTTCGGGTCAAAAACATGAATACCCGAGAGAAGCTTTGAGTCGTCTCCCTGAACCAACCCAAACAAGTACATCAGACCTCAAATATGCACGGTGCATATGCACCGGTGCTCAGATCATCTCCAGCCACCCTAGGCAGCCTCAACACGTCGCCGATCATCCTCTCACCTGATCACGACCATCGAAACCCCATAGCAGCTCGAAATTAAAATTCGAGATAACAATCAACCTGGAACACCACAACACTCAAAATACCCAAATATGTCAACACCGCGCTACCTCTCCTCCGATCATCTGAGACACCGCGACTCCGGCCAACGCTCCAACTATGCCTCCTCTTCCTAATCCTAAAGGCTTGCATCACTCGATGCAACAGAGAACCCAAAAACCTACAAAAACCCCCAACTTCAGAAACTAGGGTTCAAACCTGAAATCGGCCACCACTGTCGCCAACCACCACTGACAACACATCAGACAATACTCTCATACTCATCCATCTACTCTCCACCTCCAGGAAGCACCATAATAACCAAAGTCCCCTAAGCAATTAGAAAAACCCAAAAACTCCCAATTTGGTTCAAACTCAGTAATACTAACTTCACAGTGAATTTTAAAATGTGATTTTTGTTTTTAAAAATCATAATTTCATACTTGCATTCAATTTATAAACTTGTTTTAATAATTTAAAAATGTTTGATATTCTTACTTATTGGAAGCAATAACTATCATCATTTGATACAGAGATAACAGTTTTCCAAATTTTAACTTAATTATGATTTACAAACCTGAATTTATACTAAACAAACAAATTTTGTTTACGTATTAATTTATAACAGAGATCAAATCCAGAGGTAAAGATTTTCTATTTAAAATCTTAGTTTAAACATAAACAGGTATGCAAATACCTGTCAGCAACAATCACATATGTATATTGATATATATACACAGAATCTCACCACAACAAAATCATACAAACATGATTATTTCCATCCATCCACAGGCACAGATAACTCAAGCTCTTTGCATTGTGAGGTTACTCACTTAAAAGAGGACAGAACATCTTTTTTAAAAAAAAGTTTGAATTCAGAAAATTTGAGTTCGATAAATTTCTTAGCATTGATTTTAAAAGAAAATTGTTTTTAAAATAGAAATTTACTCACCTATTAGTTGAAGAGGCAGAGAAGCAACTAAGATGCAAACTCACAATTTCCTGAAACCTGATTTCCATTTACTTGCTGTAGTAGATTTTTAAAACTGCATGCTAGTTGAATGTGGTAAATCTGTTAGTTGATTTAAACTGCATGCTGATCTTGTTGATGGAGTTGAAGTTGATCTCAAATTAATATTGAAACTTGCTTTCAGATTTACAGTTTTGAATCAAATTTGAAGAGCAAGCAGATTGTGATTTTGCATATTTTTGATTGAATTTGGGTTGTAGATTTTGAACATGAATTGGTCTTTCAGATTTGGATTTTGAATTTTACTTATAATTTGATTTTCAGTTTTTCAATTGAAGATAAATGGTTTTTAACAAAATGAATTTGCTAAATTTCTTATCTAAAATAATAAATTTCAAAAATAAATAATATTGCCACTTGTTACTTAAGTAAGACAAATGATTTACGAGTGTCTCCTCTATGATTTAAAAACTTAACGCATTTACAATTTAATAAAAAACAAATTCTTAGTTTATAAATGTTTTTAAATCTTTCTAAATTAATTTCTAATTAATTTAACACGCTTTTAAATGTTTATTTGAATATTTTTTTAAAATAATATTTTTAATGCTACTTTTCAAAAGAGAAAAATTTAAAAAGAAAAGAATGTTGAATTTTATTTTATTCAAAAGTTTCAAACCAAAATATTACACTCTAATATATAAGAACTACGTCTATTTCAAAACAATTTTTAAAAGAAAACAAAATAAACTTTTATTTATAAAATACAATTTTAAACTATTATATTTTTATAACAAAATAAGTATTTACTTATATTTCCTTTTTAAAATATAAGATAGATTTTTAAAACAAACTTTTGAAAAGTTTCCAATACTAGTTTAAATCAAATTAATCAATTCATAGTTTATTCACATACATATATATAAATTTGAAAATGTTCTTATTAAATTTAAATTAAATCAAATTCTCTATTTAAAATGTATACACATATATACATATTATAAATAAAATATCTTTTAAATAAGCTTCGAAAGAAAATTTTAACATTTAAATATTTTTAACTTTTGAAAAGAATAAAATTCCTAAATATAATTATCATCATCATCATCATTACTAATTTTGAAAAGAATATCAGTTATCAAACAAAATAGTTATTAATTTTCAAAATAGAATTCTTGTTTGAATTAGATTATTAAATCAACATTTCACATTTTAAAATAATTATTAATGAAATTATTAAATAAGTATTGCCTAAATTTCCGGGACATCACATATAAAATGTGTTAAGGGGATATAGGTAAGGCCCTAACGCTATTCTAATACTTTACTTTACTGTAGACACTATTATAATAGTGTATTTTACTAGGCATGTAGATAGTTTAATGGATCCTTAGGAGATGTAAATCTCGAACATCTCTTAAGCTATTATACTCACGTCCGATAATAGATTGGAGACATCAAATCCATGTAAACATCTCTGACACCGCCATACTCATTATTCTTTACTATTTATTTAATTTACATAAGATCTTTTAGTTATGACTCGAGTGTTTTGTCTTTTCAGTTCGCTCAGGTCTGTCCAAGCCTTTTAGTGTATTGAAGACTGCTTTCTGGAGGATGAAGACAAAGATTTGCACTATTACTATTCATTATATTCATACCATTGCATCATGTTATTCTGCTGCATTTGTTATATTTATGTTGAATGTAACTCTGATTCTATATTGTAAAAGTGTAATAAAATGTTATTTGTAAAACAATTTCATGAAATTTGATCCCACTTCCACAATGGAATCTCAAGAGGTTGAAGAAGACCCGAAGGACGCTGATGCTCGGCTTTAAAACGCTGACAAGTTATGCAATTGCTCACATAACTCGCCACATCGCGCTTCATGCCTTTCCAATAATAAAGACGACGCATATCGACATACATCTTGCTACTACCGGGATGAATAGTATACTTAGAACGGTGACAATCATCAAGAATGTCATGCCTAAGTGCAAAGTCAGAAGGCACAAAAAGACGGTTCTTCTTACGAAGACACCCATGAGAATCAATGCTAAAATCTTGCAACGCCTCATCACAAGATCCAGACTCACAAAGCTGAATAAGATGCAACAAATCAGAATCACGCCGTTGGGCATCGGCAATACGATCCAATAAAATAGGTCGAGCTCCCAAACTAAATAATAGAATAGGAGAATCAAAAGATGAACCTCGATCATGAATTTCACAAAAAGATAGAGTCTCAAGAATATTCCATTCGGCAAGCATCATAGAAATAACATCCGAATGTCTGCGACTAAGCGCATCAGCAACACGATTACCCTTACCAGGGGTATACTGGATATCAAAGTCATAAGAGGCAAGAAACTCGAGCCAACGTTGTTGTCTCATATTGAGTTCCTTCTGAGTGAACAAATACTTCAAAGATTTATGATCGGTATAGAGAATGAAGCGCTCGCCCAATAAATAATGTCGCCAAATCTTCAAGGCAAAGACAATGGCGGCAAGCTCAAGATCATGAGTGGCATAGCGAACTTCATTCGGACGTAGTTGCCTAGAAGCATAAGCAACTACCCGATCCTTCTGCATAAGAACAACACCGAGACCACTACCACAAGCATCGGTGTAGACAACAAGATCATGATTCCCTTCGGGAACCACAAGAATAGGAGCATTAGTGAGAAGTTCTTTCAATGCCTGAAAGGAAGCTTCACACTTGTTGGACCAAATAAAACGAATGCCTTTCCGGGTAAGGCTTGTGAGAGGAAGCACAACACGGGAAAAATCCTTGATGAACCGACGGTAATAACCCGCCAATCCAAGAAAACTGCGGATCTCATGAACATTCTCAGGCCTTTCCCAATTTTGAATAGCTTCTATCTTCGATGGATCGACAGAAACGCCATCGGAAGATACCACATGGCCTAAGAACTTAACCTTATTCTCCCAAAAATGGCACTTGGAGAATTTGGCTTTAAGCTGACGACGACGGAGAGTACTCAAGACAATCCTTAAGTGATTAGCATGCTCAGCTTCAGACTTAGAATAAATAAGGATATCATCAATGAAGACAAGCACGAACTTATCGAGATATTCCCGGAATACCCGATTCATGAGATCGACAAAGAAAGCAGGAGCGTTCGTCAAACCGAACGGCATAACGAGCCACTCGAAAGAACCATAACGAGTGCGGAAAGCGGTAAGAGGTATGCTATCCTCTGCGACTCGTAATTGATGAAAACCCGTGGCAAGGTCGAGCTGAGAAAAGACCTTAGCACCACTCAATAGATCGAACATGTCATCGATCCTAGGCAATGGATACCTATTTCTAATGGTCAACTCGTTAAGCTTGCGATAGTCAATGCAAAGCCTAAGAGTTCCATCAGACTTCTTCACAAAGACGACCACGGATCCCCATGGAGAAAAACTAGATTGAATCAATTGCTTGGATTCAAGCCCTAAAAGCTGCTTCTTGAGTTCCTCATTTTCCTTTGTAGACATCCTCGTGGGAGGACGACTAACTGGCTGTGCGCCTGGAATGAGATCAATGCGGAACTCAATTGCCCGTTTGGGTGGCAAACCCGATACAGGCTCAAAAACATCAGAAAAGTCACAAGCAATAGGAATACGAGATATATCATCAACATCTCGCGAATCAAGAGAATACAAAGCCATTTCGGAATTATCCACATCCTGAAGAACAAGAGATAACTGAGTAGGCGAATTCGGATGTCGAAGATACAAAGTTCTCTCCGAACAAATAATCCTGGCATCATATCTCACTAGCCAGTCCATACCCAAAATCATATCAAATCCCAGACAAGAAATAACGTGTAGATTCGCACGAAAAGAAAAACCACATAAAACAATCTCAACATCATCACAAAGCAAACTAAGGGTCGCGGATCCCCCAATTGGATTTGCAATCCTTAAAGAAGTAATCATACAAGAAACATCCAAAGATAAATCATCTACAAGCTCTTCGATACGAAAGAATGTGAAGCTCCCATATCGAAAAGAACTCGTATACTATGATCATGAAATAAAATAAAACCTTCCAAAATAGATGGAGAGATACCTTTGGATTGAGATGAACCTCCAAAAGCATTAGCCACATTGAGCTTGCCAGATTTTGCATTAGCAGGAGCAGTAGGACAAGCTGAAACATGATGACCTTCCTTCTTGCAATAACCGCAGAAGAGAGGCTTAGGACAAGCTCGAATAATATGATCCGGAGAACCACAGTTGAAACATTTTCGAACGAAGGGTGTTTCGGAAGACTGAGGCTGAGAGCTAGGACCACCGGTCTTCTTCTTCTTAGAAGGAAAAGGCTTCTTCTAAAATGGAAACTGCTTCTTGTTGGGGTTCTTGGAAACCTCAACATCCTCACCACTATCACACTCCTTCTCGACAGCTTCGAGATGAAGTGCCGAATCAAACAATTCCTCGAAAGAAAGCTTAAGCTGGAGCAACAAGGACTTCTTAAGATATTTCTTAAGACCAGAGACAAACTTCAAATTCTTCTTGTAAGAAGTGCTAATGAATTCAAGACCATACTGAGATAAAGCCTCGAACGATGCGACATACTCAGAAACAGAAGATTTCCCTTGCTTCAACTCAAGGAAGTGACGGGTCAATAAAACTTTTTCAGATTCAGGAACGAACTTGAGTTCAAATCGTCCCCGAAACTGAGTCCAAGAAAGGGTAGACTCATCAATCTCGGCTATAAGAAGCTCGTACCAATCAAGAGCACGCTCTTGCAATAAGCTAGAAGTCACAAGAACTCGATCATGGTCAGAAAGATCCATGCGAGAAAAGATACGTTCGCACGTGCGAAGCCAAGCTTGGACTTCAAGAACGGATTCGGAACCCTTAAACGGTTTTCCTCCAAGATGAGCAAAATCACTGCACGGACGTGCAAAAGCAGACTTGCGAGGTGGAGACACTCGAGGAGGAACGGGAGGCTGAGTGCTCCTAAACAACTCCATAAACTGATCGGCAGACATATAAACGCCATCCGAATGTGAGCCACTAGATTGCCCAGCATCCGAACGTCGACCTCTGCCTCTTCCAGACATAAGCTGAAAGTCAAGATAAGGAAAAGATTATTCACAAGGTAGATATTTCAATATGGGATACTACGGAATAATCCTAGACGTATTCCCAAATACTATCTAGCCTTGATGGGATAAAGAGACACGATGATTCAAAGATTTGTATCACTTGTACACTTTGATGTACCATAATATGTGCATCTATTCTGTGTTTATCATATTTTGTTCTGAACTCAGCTCTGATACCACGCTGTGACGCCCCACTCCGAGAGCCTCGTTAACAAAGAGTATTACATAGATAATACTGTCGGCTAACGCGGACAATAGAGTATAATGGAAGCGACCATGTGTAATCTTACCTTAACTATTCACTAAATACGTCGAAAAGTAGAATCACATTAAAATTCGACCTATTCAATAAATATTTAAAGCAAAACTACAATGGCTATAGGATCTATCAGAAGTATAACAACTCAAATGTAATTCACATCACAGAACAGTCGATCATAATATACACATAAACAAATACACAACAGAGTATACAAAATAATACATGTCAAGTGGTACAGCAGACCACAATATACAGACGAGACGAAAAAAAGTATAAATATCAGAGTTACAACAGATAAGGACCACAAAAGACGCTATAACAAAATGAAGCTAGCGAATAGTCCATGCGGAAGCAAAATAGGCTAAGTCCCAAAAGCACCTAACCTGAAACATCTCGGTCTGACCCGAGTATAAAATACATGGGTCAGTCTAGATAATAAATCAGTTAGATAAACTGAACAATAATAAACCTGCTAGGTCATACGGTATAACAAATATCTCTAGAGGAGATAACACAATCATCAACAAGAGATGAATCATATAGAACAAGCCTCATATCATCGGCAACATATAGAAACAAAGGATACAAATATCCCAAAACAAGCCAAAAGGCAAATAGCAAATACCAATAAGGTATACAAGTTCCACAAGGTAATCGTTATACATCATGCGACTCAAACAGACAAACACGATGGGCGATACCAAGGGAATATAATATCAATGAAACATATGATTGCTCGAGCTCAGTACTGTACAACAAGGATCCATAATCCCGAAGGCTCCAAACCCAAGTATCACCCATGCGGCACATAAGGCCAACATCAGAGCAAAACTATATAGGGCGACAAACCCGAAGGCACACACCCGAAGGCAACATACCCAAAGGCAACAAACCCAATATCACTCATGCGGCACATAAGGCCAACATCGGAGCGATACTTTATAGGGCAACAAACTGTAGTGGTGAAGGTCAGAGACCCAGTACTGGACACCACTAACTGGCGGAATGTGTCACAACTCTCGAAAAGGAATCCGAAAAGTGTTAACCTATGTCCCATAACCACTCGTTCGCACTAAACGGTTTACTATCCGTCAGTCACTTTCACACTCAAAGCAGTACAAAGTTTACCTCATATCATCGATAAACCAAACCCGAAGGTCAAAATGATCAATTGAATAGGTCGGGGATTAATCGAAAGGATAAACGCACAGATTCATGGTCCGTGTTTTGCCCAACCATTTAATCACCCTTCCACTTCGCTCGACGTGCGAAAGTGTGTGTTTAAATAGAATTTATAAATAGGAGAAACGAGCTTTTAAATGCGATTCGAGAGATTATTTTATAAAAACCCGTGGATGAAGTCAAGAGTAAGTTATCAAAGCCAAATATGCAATAACAACCACTAAAAAGCAACTTGAATCGATAAAATCCGGAAAATCAATCAAATAGCAAAATAGGCAAAACAGGCAGAACAGAGCAGGTCGGTCGACCAGACTACAGGGCTCGGTCGGCCGGCCAGATGCAGGAAACAAAATATGGCTCGGGGCAGCAGGTCGGTCGACCGAAGCCTGCGCTCGGTCGGCCGAAGGCTGTTTTCCAGCACTTCTTGCCCTTATCAAATGAATTCCAAATCTTTTTCAAATCAAAGCAATAATACATGAATATTTGTTAGGAAATCATACCCAACATCAATGATAGCAAGAGAGGTAGATGTGAGTTAAAAACTCACCTTTTTACACAACACAAAGAAGATGAAGAAGCACAAATGCAAGGAATCAACCAACTACACTCCCCTTCAACACTACAAGCTTCAATCTAGAATCAAAGAAAGTATTTCCTAAGTTAGGGTTAGGAAATTACTGAAATTGAAGAGGAGAAGAGATGGAGAAGGTGGAGATGAACTTACCAATAGCTTCTCTATGATTTTGGAGCAAGAATTTGGATTTGCAAGTAAACTAGGGCTAGGAGTCTCTAATTCCCATTCTCTTCCACCATTATCAGTTTTTAGCTTAAGTTTAATGAAATGAATAAGTGAATGGAAGGAGAGAAGGGCTGAGTTGGTTTATAGAACAGTTTGGGTGAAACCCAAACCCAAATGCCCACTTAACAAATAGCAAAATTCGACTTACTCCAAATATATCAAAGCTTATACTCAAAAAGATCGCAAACGCCATTTTGGAACCAATGGAGGTAATTTCGAGTTCCAATTCGGCCATTTGCAGAAAGTAACATTTCGGACCAAAATCCGACTAACGACGCTATATTTAAATTAAACATTTAAATATAAAATTGTTAAATATGCGGGTTGTTACAACTCTAGAACGGTTCGCTTTGGATTCGAGTTATTAAGCGGCTATTATAGGTTCCACCTCTTCCATAAAGAAGTATTAAGTGGCTTATGAGATTCTGTCCATTGTCAGCTGAGGGTACCAAAGAGGGGTAGAGAGGGGTTTACCTTGGGTTGGGTATTAAATGATGTGGACCTTCTTAAGATATAAGTATTAAATGGTCAGAGTCTGCCTAATTTCGATTGAAAAAGAGTTAAGTTGGTTGGAAACTTTCTCTCATATTGTTAGAACATGATTGACGATAGATGCGGGGTACTAAGAAGGGCCTTTGACCTACAGTTGGAGGTGAGTTATAGAGTTGGATTGTAAAAGTGTATGTTATAGAGTTGGACAGGAAGGGCCTTAGAGCTTACATGTGATATATTCAGGAAGCATAAGGCATATTCTTATCTAAATTATACTGCCCAAATATATTATGGAAAGACTCGAGATTTTATTCACCGGACACTTTTGCTCTAACTCCCTCCTTATTGCAACACAGGTTAGAGAAGACGGTGTTGATTTAGGAGATGATGGCGGAGGAGGAGTCCCGTGGAAGTTATCTATCTATTTATGTTCTATTATATTTTAATGTACCCATTTTAGATTTGAAGATATTATGTTGAAATACTGTAATACATATATTAAGATTGTCTGTTATATTTCTTAGATTTCAATTTCTATAAAATGGGGACTATTCTAATATTATATTTTATCATTCCTGCTATGAGATTCTGATAGCATAAATAAGTAACTTTGTATATTGTTTATTGTATCAGTTTTACCAACCAATAGTCAACTTTGGAATGAGACTAAGGTTCGATGGGTCTTTATTGGATCGAAAATTAGGCCAGTTTCAAGGCGGGTGTTACAACCTGTAACTTTTATACGTACACACAATATATATGAGTGTTATGTTGTTACGAGATATACAATTTTGTAATGAAAAATGAAACTTGGACCTCAGTAGATTATTTGGTATTGAATAAAGCATACATATAAACTAGTCATCGACGCGTGGAAGAAGAGATTGATCAAGATTTTTGGGTTGCTGTTAACGATTCTTACAACACTCATCTAAATAGTATATTAATATGGAGGATTCTGAAGACAAGAAGTATGTTTGTCACGTTTAGTAGGTTATGTAGAAGATACAACAAATTATATCTAAGAAGAAAAAGGGGGATTTTTTTGAATTGCCTTGGACAACCTATGACCAACATTACTAGTTTGAATATCAAACCAGTTTTGTGGGACACAGTGCGTATGAGCTTTGATATAGCTATATGATGCAATTTAGTTAAGAACCTAAAATGTATCCTTTTTCCTAATAACCATTTATCTATGTTTTAGTTTCTATATATGTTTGTATTCTACTCATGTATGATTGCATTTACGCAAGGCAAGCTAGTTTTTGTGGTGGATCAATTTACTATTTTATCAAACACTTTAAACAGATGAGAGGTTGAAATACCTCAATAACTACAACATTACTTACGCATTACTTTTACGCCATCACAGCCATAATGACTTACGTCCCCAGAAAGAGACTCTACATTACAAACATAGCTACGAAAATCAAAGTAACATAACACTGTAACGAATAAGTAGCTAGGCTACGACATATCTCAGTACTTCGAGTAGTCAAATAGACTACCACAATCACATAAACTACCTCATATGCTTGACAATGTAACTTTTATTATGCATTAGAATATAAAATAAACACACCATCTATTGGTATGGATTTCTGTTTAAGTAGCATAACAATGGCAAAATAAAATACATAGAGGTCGCTTGTGACGACCCAGAATTTTAAACATTTGAAATTGAAATATTTAATTGATTTTAAATATTTGGGAGTTAATTTAAACTTGAATTTCAGATATAACTATGAATTTGACAATTAAATTATTGAATTTAATTTATTGAAGTGGTAAAAATTTGATTCTTCAGTTTTAAGTTAAAAAGACATATTTTTAAGGCTTAGAAAATTTATATTGATAATACTGAAGATAATGGAAGCTTCATAATTGAATTTGAAACTATTTTGTTCAGTATTGAAATCTATATTGTTTAAATCGATATTTAAAAATAGCCTTCCGAGGCACAGCCTCAGATTTCGATGAAACTAGTTCCATTGGATCCATAATATTGTATTATTATCGGATTTCTATTTTCGTAGTGTTTGGGGTAATCGTTTAGCCGTATGATAAGTAAGCGCGCTGAAATTTTATTGAAATTTAATAACTAGGTTCAAAAAGCTATCATCTCCATACGATCGAATTTGGACCTGGAAACGTTTTCATTGCGTTCGAAATAGGCGTATAATATTATAAACGCCTGGCCGCAAGCCTTGGTAGGAGTTCAAAAATTTTGAGTTGCAGTTTCTAGACGGGTTGAATTTAAATTTAAAATTTAAATATAAATAATACACACACACACATCTATATATATATCAAAGTACTGTAGCATTAGACACGTTTCTTTTATTCTCCAACACTTGGCAAAAGAATTGAAACACGCGTTGTTTTCAAAATAAAATGAAAACCGCTGAGATTTAAAAGAAAAAAACAAACAAACATTACCTTCGTTCAAAATCAATAAAATGCCGAGCCATCTCCCCTTAATTCCTCAGTCCCCTTTCACGAATTCAAATCAATGGCGAACGATATTTTAAAACACGAATGATCGCTTGTTCTTCAAACAAAAATCGTTCAACATAAAAAAAAGGAGGGGGATGGCAGCTCATGACTCAGTCACGACGTCGAAGGCGACTTGGGGAGGGGTAGCATGCGCTCGCGCGTGCAAACTTGAAATCGAGGAGCGCGGGGAATCTATAAGGGTGGAAATCGACGTCGACAGGAAGGGGGTGGTCATTTCAAAGGACAGTCACGATTTTAAGCACCGTGGATGTCGCATCTTGGTTTAGGCACGACGTAAAGTTGTCATTTGTGTTCGTGGGGTTGCGTGGTGTTCGAACGACGACAGTAGAGGAGCATGGCATCGCCTGTCACGACATGCGGTGGTGATTGAAGTCGTGGCTTATTTAGGTGATGGGTGGTTGATAAAAATCTAGGTGCTCGAATTTGGATGTGTGTGTTTGTCAGTAGAGGTGGAGAAGCTTACGTTGGGGTGGTCTGGTTGAAGTGTGGCAGCAGCAAAAGCTTGATGTCTATGCTCTCATCGAGTAGGTAAAACATTTTTACATTTTAATTTAAATATACTTAAGTTAAATTATTTGAAAATCTAGTAAGGGGAATCTATTAATGTATTTGGAAATTTGACAATTTATAAACCCTATTTAGTTTAAAATCAGTATCAAAAAGAAAAATGGGATTTTTAAATATTTGAAGAATTTATATAATTAACTTATTTATTTAACTTATTTTAGCTATCAAATAACTTATCAAAGAAAAACAAGTCTAAAATTTAAGAATTTTTTTAAAATAAATCATTTGATAAAATTAAATTATTAAGTTTTAGTAAAAAAATGAAAATTTATTATCGATCAATTCAAATATTAATAAGCCGTATAATGTTGTTTCAAGGTTTGAAAAATCATGAAACAAGCTGGAAGGGGAAATTGATAGCAAAACAAAAGCAAAGGTGAGATCTTCTCACCCAATTGGAATTTCCAGTTTAATTTTAAATAGTTAAATTTTAAATTGTTGATTGTGTGCTTGGATGATAAATTATTATCAATTATATTGGATTAGACCCTATACGCCGCATAATAGTGGATGATATTATATTAAACCCATATACAACGATATTCCATCTCGGAGTGGAATTGGTATTATATATGTATTTGGAGTGATTAATTTCCCGCATTATATAGCGGATGAGACCTTATGCGCCGCATAATAGCGGATTATATTATATAAATCCCATATACCGTGATATTCCACTTTGAAGTGGAATTGGTATTTAATTGTTATGCTAACATCTGTGGATGCAGAGAAACAGGTTGGAGGGATCCAACTGGATTCCTCAAACATTTGAATTTGCTTCATATTTTGTATGTTGATTTATTTATAATCTGTGCGTGATTATACTTGTGATTGAAATTATGAAAGGCTATAGTTTAGCCGAATATATTTTGGGTATCGTAGGATACCAGAAATAAATAAAGTTTGATTTTTGAAATTTAAATAGAAAGTTTATAGTAAAATTAATTTTTTAAAATTAGGTAAATTTAAAAGAAGGGATTTAAAAGGATAAAGATTGATTTTTGTAATCTTATTAATAAAATTCCAAAATATGGGGAAAAGGTTTGATAAATGGATTTCGAGTGAAATTGTTTAATAAACGAATAATTTATTTAAAATTTGGATTTTAAATAGTGTTAAAAAATAATAAAGGGATTTATTTTTAAAAGGTGATAAATTTGGAAATCAATTTGAAAATTGATTTGGTATTTACAAATAAATCATTGGAAAATTGATATGAAAATTTATTTGGTGTTTGAAAGAAAAATCGATTTGGTGTTTGAAATAAATGTTTGGAAAATCAATTTGGAATTTGATTTGGTGTTAAAATAAATTGGGAAATCAATTTGGGATTCAATTTGGTGTTTGAAAGTGAATATTTGGGAATCGATTTGAAAATCGTATATCAGTGAATATTTGAAAATTTAAATTCACAATGGGAATTTTATAAGGGGAAGGAAATTTTGTTTTAAAAATAAACATTGGTTTATTTTATAAAAGGTGTGGAAAAGAATTTACGGATTCTTAACGTAAATTTAAAATAAATCAAGAAAGATTTATCAATTGATTTAAATGGACCATTTTTTAAATGGAAAGTGTATTTTCCCTGGAAAGCCGAGTATGCTTTTAAAGTAGCTTTCAAATATTAATTAAAAGTTTTAAAGTTGGTTTTAAAAAGGTTGTTTGTGGAGAAATTATTTTCTTAAGTTATTTTGAAAATCATTAAAGGTAATGATTTATTTAATTGATCATAGAAGCGATTATTTGAAGATTTAATGGATATTTGATTTAGAAAATGGTTATTTAAATAGTTATACTCTATCTAATAAGTTTATTGAAAAATTATTTTGGACTTAAGTTTATATGAGATATTAGTATGATATTTTCATAACTAGTATTTAAGCAAGTGTTTTAAAATAGTTTTATTTTAAATATTTCCAAGTATGTATGTTTGGATAAGTAATTTAAAATTATTTTTAAAAGTATTTGAACTCGGCGGATTTTAAGTGGAAATGAATAAATATTTGAAAATATACTCCACGTAAGGAAAAATGATTTGATTTGTTTTTTCAAAGGATTGAAATGTGGGAAGTGATTTGAAATTTGTTTTCAAATGGTTGAAGTGTTAAAATTATATCTTGCGAAGATATTTTGAAAATAAATAATTGGGGGAAAATTATTTAAATCTTGGTGATTGTTGTGAATATTGTTTGATAGTTAAATAACCGGCTATCAATATTGGCCTTTAAATGACATTTGAATTTTGATGCGACCGGGGTCGGATTCCAAATGGTTATCCAAAACCACATCGAATCTTTGTGATGGATCTTTTTTTTAAAAGATCAAAGTGGAAATTTTTTATGATTTTTTTGTAATCTGAATGTAGCACTTAATTTTAAAATAAGCGCTCGTTATTTGGATTAGCCGGGAGAGGACTTTGTGTCATAAAATCCATTCCGAATAATGATACGACGAAATTGGATTGCATTTGAAGATGGTGTCGAAGACCGGGTATTTTCGAAAGTGAAAGGATTACATGTCTAATGTCTCTACACCGGGTTGCTCCAGTATAGAGATTTTATCACCATTTATGATGGGGATTCCTGATGTGATTTGTGAATATCCGGATTTGCAAGGGCTTCTTTGAATTACCTTCTGTTCCGTTCGATCCCGGAACAGACTTGTATGGATGTGTGTCTGACGTTACACTACGAGATGTAAAGCTGGTTTCTATCAAAAACAAATCTGTTGGTGGCGGAGAATTTATTTTCTTAGCTTAACACCCTTCTCTGAGACGTACAAGCTCAGAGGTTATGTAGTTGATGGCTACTAGTGACATATTCCCAAATTGGTAATGTGGCATACAAAGTGCTGCTGATCATTTGTTGATCGAAGCATGGCTTTGTGAAAAGTGTAGCTTTGTGGATGAAACTTTGTCGGACCTCACAACCTGGAAATGGTCGAAACAGGAAAGATGCAGCAAGGTTATTTGAGAGTAGCGCCCTCTGAGGGTATGTAATTTCCTTTTGGAATAGGGTTGTATCATGGCATGGAGCCCAGATATTTAACCAATGTGGTTGCTACAAATTTATTATACTTTGTGGTTGTTGCTTTGTGGTTGAGGATCCTAGGATAAAGGTTGCAAGCGACTAGGGGGTGGCATACTCATGTAGTAGTTACCTAGTTACAGAGGTAACCCGACCTTGTGTTGGCAGAGATCCGGTTAGGTTCTCTGGCAATCCCTCCAGAGGCGTACCCATGTGTCCCAGGA
Source organism: Allium cepa (assembly GCA_030765085.1). Classification (NCBI taxonomy): domain Eukaryota; kingdom Viridiplantae; phylum Streptophyta; class Magnoliopsida; order Asparagales; family Amaryllidaceae; genus Allium; species Allium cepa. The sequence goes on from CM060932.1 coordinate 904,065,183, forward strand.
AGTTCCTTTGCCTGACCATTTGTTGGAAATCCAATCACCAATACGCGCCTTATACGGTTTTTGTTGTAGAACCTGCCATTTAACATGGTAGCTATAGTAGGCATACTATAATGGTACGTATGCTGGCTAAGATTAATATTATACTTGCAAATGTTTTCCACTATACACTAATGATAATATTAAAACGAATTTGCGTATCTAGCATGTTTGACTATCATAAGGAGAAATCTCCCCCAAGTGTGCGATTGCATTGTGTGTGTGCCGGAAGGCCTTATGGTAGTTTCATTTTCCCAAAGCATAGAAGATTTCTTTTCCTTTCTTTGTGAAAATAATTGTTATTTTTAGATCTCACACTAGTCTCATGACTGACTTGGAGTTTATTGTTCCCTATCTAAACTCTGGGTGTCCATAATTTTCCACAAGGGCAGCCTAGAGTCAGGTTATCATTATTCTGGAGCGAAGTCAGAAAATATGCTGTGGAGATCTGGAGGCAAGCTGGATGGCGAGACGTACCATTATACTATGTATTATCCGTTGCATTGGGATTGTTGCAAGTTCAATTTAAATATGGATTAGTTGTTGTAAATGCCTAGTGTTGAATTGTGTTATTGTAAACTTTGGCGATGTATGTACAAACTGATATAGTGCTTTTTTTTAAAGGTTATTCATTTATCTATTATATTTGTTCCATTGTGAAATGTGAGATTCTGTTATTATTTCTGTTTCTTCTTCTATCTTCTTCTTCTTAAACCCTAACAGTTTGGTTTTCCGGCATTCGATTGTGCGACATTTGATACAGTGGACGTATTGATGTCGACTTTCGGGCGTCGAAAAATTGGGTCATGACATTTTAGTATCATAGCATTTGGTTAAGTGAAAACCTTGGTTCTGGTAGGGATTACTCATTTGGGATAGAGTCAGTAGTACTCTAGAATGAGTGTGAGTGTAATAATATATATGAGCACGTAGTGAATATAATTTTTTATAATGTGATGATTGGTTTGTTGAGTGGTATATGGATTCTGGTCAATATGAGTAATTAACGCTATTGATAGGGATCTCTAAATACTTGTATAGAACAATTCGACATGATATTGTTTTAAAATAGGATAGATGAAATAATTTTACCCAAATTATTTTTGTATAGAAAAGAAATAATTTTCCATAAATGATTATAGTATATAGTTGCTTTGTTATTAAGGGAATGGTAATATTAAACTATTATCATTATTCAATAGGAAATTGAAATCATAACTAAATAACTGAGAAATGAATTCATATACAAATGGAATTTGTGGATGTAAACTGCAAATGAGATTTATAATTTGAAACAGAATTCCAAAGAAATATTTGAAAGAATTTGAAAGGATTTGAACATTTTGAAATTTGGAAAATTATATCCCTTTTTAGTTTGAAAATGATTTTAAAGGGTTTTGGAAAAAAGTTTTGGAGGAATAGAAGCACTAAACTCTTTTCGATCGTTGGAAAATAACTTCGGTGATGACTGCAGCATCATTGATATTCATTTTTGAGTTTCCAAGGGAGGAATTTCTCCCCAAATATTTTGAATTGTGAATATTTACGAAATTGAGCTTAATTGAAAATAATTGATTTCAAAGGTAATTTTGAAATGTTGAGAAATTGTTTAAAACTCTGGAAGATTTATTAAAAGTGTTTATGAGTTGATAACTTACATAATTTGAATTTTAATAGAATGAATTTAACTTAAAGAATTAAGTTAAATTAAAGTGAGAATGAAAACAAAATAAGTCGGGCAAGTAAATTTATTAAATGAAATAAAAATAAGTGAGAAAACTTATAGGAGTTTAAAATTGAATTTGAATTGTGTTAAATAAGGTGAAGGATAAAATAAGTTTGGGAATGAACAAAAGAATAAAACTGGAATTGAAACTGAATATTGAAAACCAATTTGAATTGTGTGAAATAAAATGAAATTATAAATTTAGTTCGAAGTGAACTAAAGATAATAAAGGTGAAAATAAAAAAAATGGTTTGAGATAAAAAGAATTGGAATTTGTAATGAATTAGTAAATGAAACTAATTTAAAATAGTGATATGAATCGGTTGTGAATGAAAGATAGTTGATAAAATTCGATATTCAGAAGGTAAATTGAATCCAAATAAAATTGAAATTGTGAATTGAATTAATGAAATTGAAAATGCAAGATTGAATGAAAATGGATATATAAATTTAATAGTGAAGTAAAAACGGTATACGAAGTATATATTGAAAATTTTGTTAAAAAAATGTGCAAAATGATAAGCAGGATATACAGGTGTGTTAAAAGTAAAAGGAATTAAGATTTTGATTTCGAAGATAAAAATTTGAATTGCTCGAAAGAGATATGTATTTAAATTGAGTATGAAATGTGATGACTTTCTTGTCTAGCTGCTTGGCTTTTCGTTTTCTTTTAAAATCTGGGGGCCCGTTGTGGCATTTTGCAGTCATACCGAGCTAGCCGCGCAAAGGTGACGCTGCCGAATTTTTTCGAAAATTTGGGGAGTTAGAAAAATTTTGAGAACTTTTTTTTGAAAATTTAAATTTAAATTTGCATTGTTAAGAAAACAATATTGTTTGAAAACTATGGAAGGTTTTGGAAAGTTAGTCGAAGTAATAATGGATCTTTAATAAAAGATTTGTTTGGCAAGTTGATAAAACTGTTTGGTTTTGGGAAAAAGATAAACGGGTTAAGAATTATTCTTCTTAACTAGTAATTACGGGACGAAATTCATTTAAGGGGGAAAAATGTGACGACCTAGAATTTTAAACATTTGAAATTGAAATATTTAATTGATTTTTAATATTTGGGAGTCAATTTAAACTTTAATTTCAGATATAATTATGAATTTGACAATTAAATTATTGAATTTAATTTATTGAAGTGGATAAAAATTTGAATCTTCAGTTTTAAGCTAAAAAGACATATTTTCAAGGCATAGAAAATTTATATTGATAATACTGAAGATAATGGAAGGTTCATAATTGAATTTGAAACTGTTTTTTTAGTATTGAAATCTATATTGTTTAAATCGATATTTAAAAATAGCCTTCCGAGGCACAGTCTTGGATTTCGATGAAACCTGTTCCATTGGATCCGTAATATTGTATAATTATCGAGTTTCAATTTTCATAGCGTTTGGGGTAATTGTTTGGCCGTACGATAAGCAAACACGTTGAAATTTTATCGAAATTTAATTTAATAACTAGGTTCAAAAAGTTAGCTTCTCCAAACGATCGAATTTGGACCCGGAACCTTTTCCATTGCGTTTGGAATATAAACGCCTGGCAGCATGCCTCGATTGGAGTTCAAAAATTTCGAGTTGCGGTTTCTAGACGAATTAAATTTGAATTTAAAATTTAAATATATATATATATATATCAAAGTACTGTAGCATCGGACATGTTTCTTTTATTCTCCAACACTTGACAAAGGAATTGAAACACGCGTTGTTTTCAAAATAAAATCAAAACAGCTGAGATTTAAAAGAAAAAAAACAAACATATCTTCGTTCAAAATCAATATAATGCCGAGCCATCTCCCCTTAATTCCTCAGTCCCCTTTCACGAATTCAAATCAATGGCGAACGAGATTTTAAAGACATGAACGGTTGCTTGTTCTTAAATCAAAAATCGTTCAACATAAAAAAAGGAGGGGGATGGTAGCTTGCGACGCAGTCACGACGTCGAAGGCGATTTGGGGGGAGGGGGAAAGCGTGCGCTCTCACGCGCGAACTTGAACGAGGAGTGCGACGAATCTATAAGGGAGGAAATCGATGTCGACAGGAAGGGGGTGGTCGTTTCGTAGGGCCGTCATGATTTTGGGCATGGTGCCTGTCGCATCTTGGTTCAGGCACGACCTGAAGTCGTCATTTGTGTTCACGGGGTGGCGTGGCATTCGAGCGACGATAGTAGAGGAGCATGGCATCACCTGTCGCGGCGTGCGGTGGCGATTGAAGTCGTGGCTTATTTAGGTGATGGATGGTTGATAAAAATCTGGGTGCTCGAATATGGATGCGTGTGTTCGTTAGTAGAGGTGGAGAAGCTTGCGTTGGGGTGGTTTGGTCGAAGTGTGGCAGCGGCAGAAGCTTGATGTCTGCGTTCTCTCATCGAGTAGATAACACGTTTTTACATTTTAATTTAAATATACTTAAGTTAAATTATTTGAAAATCTGGTAAAGGGAATCTATTGATGTAATTGGAAATTTAACAATTTATAAACCCTATTTAATTTAAAATCGGTATGAGGAAGAAAAATGGGATTTTTAAATATATTCGAAGAATTTATATAATTAACTTATTTATTTAACTTATTTTAGTTATCAAATAATTTATATAAGGAAAACAAATCTAAAATTTAAGAATTTGTTTAAAATAAATCGTTTGATAAAATAAAATTATTAAGTTTTAGTAAAAAAAAATATGGTAATTTATTGTTGATCAATTCAAATATTAATAAGCCGTATAATGTTGTTTCAAGGATTGAAAAATTGTGAAACAAGTTGGAAGGGGAAATGGATTGCAAAACAAAAGCATAGGTGAGATCTTTGCACTCAATTGGAATTTCCAGTTTAATTTTAAATAGTTAAATTTAAAATTGTTGATTGTGTGCTTGGATGATAAATTATTATCGGTTGTATTGGATTAGACCCTATGCACCGCATAATAGTGTATGATATTATATTAAACCCATATACCGCGATATTCCACCTCGAAGTGGAATTAGTATTATATATGTATTTGGAGTGATTGATTTCCCGCATTATATAGCGGATGAGACCCTATGCGCTGCATAATAGCGGATGATATTATATAAATCCCATATACCGCAATATTCCACCTCGAAGTGGAATTGGTATTTAATTGTTATGCTAACATCTGTGGATGCAGGTAAACAGGTTGGAGGGATCCAACTAAATTCCTCAAACATTTGAATTTGTTTCATATGTTATATGTTGATTTATTTATAATCTGTGTATGATTATACTTGTGATTGAAATTATGGAAGGCTTTTATTTAGCCGAATATATTTTTGGTATCATAGGATGACGGAAATAAATAAAGTTTGATTTTTGAAATTTAAGTAGAAAGTTTATAGTAAATGAATTTTTGAAAATTGGGTAAATTTAAAGAAGGGATTTAAAAGGATAAAGATTGATTTTTGTAATCTTATTAATAAAATTCCAAAATGTGGGAAAAAGATTTAATAAATGTATTTCGAGTGATATTGTTAATAGATGAATAATTCAATTAAAATTTGGATTTTAAATAGTTAAAAAAATAAAGGGATTTATTTTTAAAAGGTAATAAATTTGGAAATCAATTTGAAAATTGATTTGGTGTTTACAAATAAATCATTGGGAAATTGATATGAAAATTTATTTGGCGTTTGAATGAAAAATCGATTTGGAGTTTGAAATAAATGTTTGGAAAATCAATTTGGAAAACGATTTGGTGTTAAAATAAATTGGGAAATCAATTTGGGATTCTATTTAGTGTTTGAAAGTGAATATTTGGAAATTGATTTGAAAATCAAGCAACGGGAATTTTATAAAGGAAAGGAAATTTTGTTTTAAAAATATACATTGTTTTATTTTATAAAAAGTGTGGAAGGGAATTTACGGATTTGGAACATCAATTTAAAATAAATCAAGAAAGATTTATCAATTGATTTAAATGGACCATTTTTAAAATGGAAAGTGTATTTTCCCTGGAAAGCCGACTATGTTTTTAAAGTAGCTTTCAAATATTAATTAAAAGTTTTAAAGTTGGTTTTAAAAAGGATGTTTGTGGAGAAATTATTTTCTTAAGTTATTTTAAAATCATTAAAGGTAAGGATTTATTTAATTGATCATAGAAGCGATTATTTAAAGATTTAATGGATATTTAATTTAGAACATGGTTATTTAAATAGTTATACTCTATCTAGTAATTTTATTTAAAAATTGTTTTGGACTTAAGTTTATATGATATATTAATATGATATTTTCATAACTAATATTTAATCAAGTGTTTTAAAATAGTTTTATTTTAAATATTTCCAAGCATGTATGTTTGGATAAGTAATTTAAATTATTTTTACAAGTATTTGAACTCGGCAGATTTTCAGTGGAAATGAATAAATATTTGAAAATATATTCTACGTAAGGAAAATTGATTTGAAATTTGTTTTCAAAGGATTTAAGCGTGGGAAGTGATTTGAAATTTGTTTTCAAATGGTTGAAGTGTTAAAATTATATGTTGCGAAGATATTTTGAAAATAATTAATTGGAGGAAAAATATTTATTGGTGATTGTTGTGAATATTGGTTGATAGTTAAATAACCGACAATCAATATTGGCCTTTAAATGGCATTTGAATTTCGATGCGATCGGGGGTCAGATTCCAAGTGGTTATCCGAAACCACATCGAATCTTTGTGATGGATCTTTTGTTTAGAAGATCAAAGTGGAAATTTGTTGTGATTTGTTTGAAATCTAAATGTAACACTTATTTTTAAAATAAGCGCTCGTTCTTCGGATTAGCCGGGAGAGGACTTTGTGTCACAAAACCCATTCCGAATAATGATACGACGAAATGGGATTGCATTTGAAGATGGCGTTGAAGACCGGGTATTTTCGAAAGCGAAAGGATTACCTGTCGAATGTCCCTGCACCGGGTTGCTCTGGTATAGAGATTTTTTCGCCCTTAATTGATGGGAATTCCGAACGTGATTTGTGAATATCCGGATTTGCAAGGGTTTCTTTGAAGTGCCTTCGGTTCCGTTCGATCCCGAAATAGACTTGTATGGATGTGTATCTGACGTTACACTTTGAGATGTAAAGCTGGTTTCTATCAAAAACATTTCTGTTGGTGGCAGAGAATTTATTCTCTTAGCTTAACACCCTTCTTTGAGACGTACGAGCTCAGAGGTTATGTAGTTGATGGCTACTAGTGATATATTCCCAAATTGGTAATGTGGTATACGAAGTGCTGCTGATCATTTGTTGATCGAAGCATGGCATTGTGAAAATTGTAGCTTTGTGGACGAGACTTCGTCGGACCTCACAACCTGAAAATGGTCGAAACAGGAAGGATGCGGCAAGGTTATTTGGGGGTAGCACCCCATGAGGGTATGTCGTTTCCTTCTGAAAAAGGGTTGTATCATGCTATGGAGCCCAGATATTTAGCCTATGTGGTTGTTGCAAATTTATTGTACTTTGTGGTTGTTGCTTTGTGGTTGAGGATCCTAGGATAAAAATCACAAACGACCGGGGGATGGCATACTCGTGTAGTAGTTACCTAGTAAAAGAGGTAACCCGGCCTTGTGTTGGTAGAGATCCGGTTAGGTTCTCGGGGCATCCCTCCAGAGGCGTACCCATGTGCCCCAGAAAGTTCCTTTGCTTGACCATTTGTTGAAAATCCAATCATAAATACGCGTCTAGTACGGTTTTAGTTGTAGAACCTTCCATTTAACAAGGTAGCTATAGTAGGCATACTATAATGGTACGTATGCTGGCTAAGATTAATATTATACTTGTAAATGTTTTCCACTATGCACTAATGATAATATTAAAAAGAATTTTGCGTATCAAGCATGTTTTACTATCATAAGGAGAAATCTCTCCCAAGTATGCGATTGCATTGTGTGTGTACCGGGAGGTCTTATGGTAGTTTCATTTTCCAAAATCATAGCGGATTTCTTTTCCTTTCTTTGTGAAAATAACTATTATTTTTAGATCTCACACCAGTCGCATGACTGACCTGGAGTTTATTGTTCTCTTTATAAACTCTGGTGCCCATAATTTTCCACACAGGCAGCCTAGAGTCAGGTTATCATTATTCCGGAGTGAAGTCTGAAAATATGTGCGGAGATCTGAAGGCAAGCTGGATGGCGAGACGTATCATTATACTATGTATTATCCGTTACTTTGGGATTGTTGCAAGTTTAGTTTGAATATGGATTATTTCTGTAAATGCCTAGTGTTGTATTGTGTTGTAAACTCTGACGGTGTATGTATAAACCGGTATAGTGCTTTTGTTTTAAAGGTTATTCATTTATCTATTATATATGTTCAATTGCGAAATATGAGATTCTGTTATTGTTTCTGTTTCTTCTCTATCTTCTTCTTCTTAAACCATAACAGTTCGGTTTTCCGGCATTCGACTGTGTGGCTTTTGATATAGTGGACGTATTGATGTCGACTTTCGGGCGTCGAAAAATTGGGTCATGACATTTGCTCCAAGGCATGTCGATGATGCTCTCCTTAAGACGTTGTTTTCCCTCACCACTCCTTCTAATAAACAAATGAGTGCTATGAGTCAAGGAAAATTCTCTCCTAAGATACAATGAAGTCAAGATGATCCATCTCTACAATCGATTGTGATAACACAATCGGAATTGATTCAAAATATCTTTTGAATTAACTGTAGTGACAAGAGTTTTAAGTTTGTGATCTGCAATATCACAAACCCAAAATATTATTGAATGAAATAAGAGAGGAGATGGGAAGGAGATTCGAAACAAAAGAAAAGTTAAATCTTAGATGCTTTTCAGGCATTTCTATATATAATTGCGAAGAGGTGTTCTTTTCATATTTGAGATGTTGTGTTTCCTTTCAAATGATGTGCCTTTGATTCAAACATTCTATCGTTTGCAACAGTCACATCCCCTACCTTTTCATCTGTTCAAATTTGAATTCTGAGCCTGTTTAATGGGTTAAAATCTAAGTCATTTTTAACTAGAATAATTATGTCCAAAATATAATTTGTATCCAAATCCAAACCAAACCCGGTCGGTCGGACGGGCGGCGTTGGTGGCATGTGCCTGTGCCGTTGTGATGCATATATAAGTTCCAAAATTTGCTATTTATAACATATGGTGTTTTTGAAACAATCTCATCCATTAGCTATGCGGGCAAAGGGTTAGAAAGGCTTTCGTTACTTTTAGCGTAACTAAACCCATAGTATTCACATATACCAATACACGACATAGATCAATCATGATGCGTAGCATGGAAATTAATCAAATAAAACACGATTAGATGTGATAAAAACATTCAAATCAACAAAGTAATAATGAATATTGAAGACTTCCCTTTCGTAACCCAATAAAGCTTTTATTTATCAACTCTCCCAATTCAATTTACAAATTAGGGTTTTCAATTATTTAGAATCAAGAAAATAAAAGAGTGGATTGACTGAGTTTGGATCCTAAAAACTAGACCCCTTGGGTCTTATTTATAGATGCAGATCGGCACCTTTCGACCTGGTGAAAGGTAGCTTTAGATTCCTTCCGACTCTTTTGACACTTGCACTCCGCTTTTGCAATGCTCTTGAATGGGCTTGAATGCTTCTGTCTTCATCAAAAGGGGCAGTTGCGCCTTTTCTTTGTGTTGCTTTATTCGAGCTTTCGAATTTGTCAATGGGTTGTTTCTAATGGTCTCAAAGGTATTAATTAGGTGATGGTCTCGACATCGTTAATAGCTTCTAATCTTTTGCTTTCGACTTGATGTGGAATCTTTACTGGATATCAATGGCTTCGATTGGTTCAAAAGGGCTGTTTCTACCATGGTGTGCTTCTGAGTGACTTAAGTGAAGGTGAAGCCTTTGGTTTCAAAAGGTTTGGCACGCATTTGTAAGGTTGTTATGCATTGTCTTCGAAAGATGCTTCTTTAACTCCTTTGGAAGGTCTTCATGCCTGCGGAAGTGCCTACTTTGAAAGCTGCTCATTGATGTGAAAGTATGCTTTCGACCCCTTCGATCCCCTCGAAATGTTTTGATTCTTTTAGTCTTTGGCTATTGCATCCCTTCAACTCCTTCGAAAGGTCTTACTACTATTTCTCTTTCTTGTTTTCCTTTGCTTTCTACTCCATAGGGTTTTGACATGGTCGAAAGGAGATTTGGTGATAACATTCCCCCTTGTAAAGGGATGCTGTTGACTTTTCAAGTCAATCATCTCAAAGCCCTTGATATTTCCCGCCTTTCCGTATTCCCATGTGAATCTGAATCGTCCATTTAAATCGAATGGACGACTCATCATCTTCGTTGACTTTTCTTATAAATCTTGTTCTTCTCCCCTCTTCTTTCATTTATTTGAAAATGAAATCATCCTCAAGAAAAATCAAAATTACCAAATTTTCAAAGAGCTTTTGTTTTTCACAATCAGAAATCTTGGTTTAAAGTAAGTTTTTGTTTTCTTATTTCATGAATCTTTCCGTTCTTTATTTTGCAATAAATATCAATTTCACTGAATTTCACAGTTTGGGTTCTTAATTTCTATTTTGATTTGCCTGAAATTTCTTGATTTCTTATTTGCTTGAAAGTATCATTCAATTCAATTTTATGGTTTGATTTGATTGATTTTTCTTGTTAATTTTCATTATGAACCCATTCGATATAGATTTTAATGTTACCGTGTTTTTGCTTTTTTCTTTTTTTAGAGAATTCAAACATTTATCTCAAATATTCACAATTTAAATAATCGATTCGTGTTTAAGTCTGTTCGTATAATGTTTTTTTGATTTTTGGATTGAAATCGTGTTTGGATAAGAAGGATTTCACAGCTTGCTTTGCCTAAAAATTTTGAATTTAATAAATTTAAAATTGGCGCTATATACCTTTCTACCCTTTTGAAGGGGATTAAGGCGGCAACTTTCATTTTGCTTTCTTAGCCTCTTTCAATGGGTTCAAAAGGTAGCATGGCGCTTCTTTTGACTAAGGTAGCATGCAATCAACTTTTCGAAAGTAACTTCGTGTGTTAGGGTATCCAGTCACCTTTCGAAGAATTGGCTATTACAATTCTCTCTTTTGAAAGCATAAGTTTTGTTGCATATGTTTCGACATCTTTAGAACATACTTTCTCCTTTTTAGTTTAAGTTAATACATGTTTTTGCAAAGGAGACTAAAGAAAAGATACTTTGTATAAGTTACACAACAAACGTATCGACTAGATGAAACCTTCTATACTCAACTCAGTCGAAACCTAGTACGTTAATTTAAATTTATTGTTGCTATGCCTTCGAACTCACTCACCACTTCTCGTTTCTTTCGAAACCTTTTATAACTACTACAGGTTTAATCTTTATCTTTTCCACTATCATTGAAATGTCCCTTAATTCAAACTCGAAAGCTTTTGACTTAGTTGGCATATAAGGTTTTGAAAACATTAACATTCTTTTTAGAAAAACAAAGGTAACAGGTTCCGACCATGTCGATGGGTCTTCACTTTTGTTTACTAAACATTGGAAGTGTATGCTTTGTTCAAATTTTATGTTGGTTTTAACTATTCCTTTCTAATAACTATGTTGCTATTGAGCTTTTACATTATCGAAGAGTGCCGGTTGAACGTATACTTCAACCCTCCCTTTTGACCCTGTTAAAAGCTCAATAGATGCTTATATATGAGCTTTTGACTTTGTTAAGAGGTGTTTGTTAAGTGTTAACTTTTATTTTCCTCTCGACTTTATCGAAAGCTCAGTAAATCTCACTTTTAATCCTTAACGTTCTTTTAAGAATATGTCGTTTCATGATTTGTTTGATGCTCAAATGATTGTGATAGTTTTATAGTAATCCTTGAAAGAATGTTAATTTCATAACAAACTGTAATTTTATCTGGAACGTTTCACAGGTCAAGAAAGTTGAATCTACTTCCAAGCATTCTCTGATATCCACTCGGGATGAAGTAGGTGACATTCTTAATGATATTTGGATTACAGGAGTGGAAGCAATCCCTTTGAAGAAAATGACACCATCAATAACCCACCTAAAGGGTTCTTAGCTTATAATGCAATCTATGTTTGGCAGGGTGGAATTCTTCATTTCCCATAGTTCTTGCTGAAGTTCTTAGTTCATCTTGGAATTGCTCCAATTTAGCTATCGCCAAATGTATATACTTATCTTTATCTTTAGAGATGATGGCAATGGAGTCTGTCCTTTCCTCCTTGAACGTTGAAGTTCTTAATCTCCTCATCCAGTTGGTAAGCTCAACAACCTTAATAATCAAATCTTCAAGGCCAATCCTCCTAGGAAATTGATCTCTGAGGGAATAAACAATTTTAGGGACTAGGAAGGTCAGTTTTTCTTTGTTAGATGCTTCAAAACATTAGCGGGACTCTCTCTACTCCTTGTAAGTTCAGATTTTATTATTTTCCTTCCATCTAGTTACTTTTCTTGCTGATCTTTGCCTTTGTTGGGTGCCCTTGATAAAGAGCTAAATGAAGAGGATAAGAGAACATTAGAGTCTCTAATCGCAGCTTTAAGCAAGGTTGGGAATAGATTAACACTGCTAAATCTAACAAATCTGCGAAAGCACTCCCTTCTGCCGGTGGGCCAAAGGATCCTTGGCCAACCTCCTTCAGTCCAACACACTCTCGAAGCAAATGGCTCCTTTCTTTGGAAGATCTATCAAACTTCTCTCTAATGTCACCCATCTATGATGATCACTCCGGTAAGTTATAAATGCTACACTTGTTATATTTTGCAATGTTGTTTTTCAAATTATTCCGCTGAATTATAATCTGTTTGAATTTTCTTCATTTTCTCCTCAAGTGGAAAACCCACCAGTGGTCCCACTCCTCCTTCTTCGACTTCTCATGCGTCGTCTTTTTCTCAGGCCATTGCCAAGTCGAAGATTGCTGCTAAAAGAAAACTAATCAAAACATGTACGGCGAAACCACCCCAAAAGAGCTTTAAGTGGTTGAAGTTCCCGATTCCCCAATACTGTAAGAGGAGGAGCTATTAATTTTGGGGAGTTTATAAATAGTCTGACCACTAATTCTGCTTATGTCTTACCTAAGGAAACTCCTACCAAAATCAATCCTTTTTCTCGAATCACTAGCTCCAGATCTCCAAGCGTAATTGAGCAGATGCAAGAGGCATTAGGGACTTCAATCTCTACACAAGTGCTAAATATTTCGGGACCATCAGCTGCCACACCTCCAGGTGATTTCGAGAAGATGGTCCATTGTATTTTAAATTCTCTATCATTTACTTCAATTCAACCGCCGTTTTCTATTTCTGATTGGAAGGCACAACCGATCCCTTTTTGAACAACAACTCCTGGTATGTGTTACATTTCTTAGCATTTTATTTCAGTTTTTCTTGAAGCTTTTAACTTATGTTGTGCTTTTTTTAGATTTCCAAAAGCTAGTTTTCCCTACACGAAAATGTGTCTAAATCCTCTATCGAAACATCTAAACTTCAAGAACAAGTTGCTGCCTTGAATAACCATGTTTCCTCCTTATCGGTGGAGAAGAGCGAGACTACAATTAAGTTGGAGTGATTGAGAGCTTCTCTCACTCGGTCAGAATCTATTATCTTAAAAGAAAGGAAGTCTCGCCAACTTTAAGCCGATGAGAACTTAGCTTTATCAATGACTCTGAAGGATTCTGAAGAGCAAAATGAATGGATGATAGCTAAACAATCCTTGCTAAAGGAAAAGATGAAAAAAATACGGCCTCCTTCAAATCGACTATCGGCACCATTTCTGATGTGAAGCAGTGAGTGTTGCATTTCCTTGATCTCTTGAAGACATCTTTATGAACTCCTTTGAAGACGCCTTAATGCTCGCCTATGCTGATAATGTTGATAAATGCCAAGATTTGAGCTTCCCTTCGCTCCACCCTACTCTTGTTGATAGGGTGATGGATAGAATCAAGAAGATGGAGCAAGGGAAAAAAGTTGCCGAGAGGAAAGAAATTGATGCCTCCAAAATTCTTTCTTTTGAAGTTCCTTCCTTTGAAGTCGAATCGGACTCCGAAGAAGATGATGACAAAGATGAGGCGATCGTAGAGGAAGGGGGAGATAATGATGACGACAATGACAATGATGATGGTGGGGATGATAATGTCAATGGCGAACAAGGATCAGGTGGCAATGGAGGTGGCCATGCTGAAGCTTCTGAAAAAGACGGGGATGATAATACTAAGTCCTCTAAAAAAGATTCATCTCCTCACTCAACGATTTTGCTTAAATTTCCTACACCTTTCGACCCTTAAGAGGAGCCTGCTTTGATTGATGTTGATGTGCCGAAAGAAAGGAGCAGGCTTCTCAAGCATCAATCCCGAAATCTCAAGTATGGGATTCTCTGTTTAAACACCTTTCACTTTGAAGATAATAATAGTATAAATCATTTATTTATGTAAGGAAGAAAATTTTCCACCCCTATAAAACTAAGTTTGAAAGAAAACAAGCGGAGATAAATAGTTTATATAGGGAGTTAGACAAACAATTGCAGGAGCATAATATTCTTTCTGACAAATACTATAGACTCAATAGAAATGCGGTAGTGTTATCTTCCTTTAAGCATCAAGAAGCTATCCCATGGCTGAAGAGAGCGTGCCTTCGTTAAGATGGTCTTTTTAAAGAAAATCATGAATTAATCATCCTCTTTTGGATGTTAATTGAGGAAATAGATATCTTAGTTAACTATCGTACAAGGCCTATTGTAGACACACGACCGTCGATTTTTCATATTTAGGTGATTTTAGCGAGGGTTTACTTAGGCATTTTCCTAAAAGGTACTTGGATGAAATCAGATTTGACCCCACATCCTAGAGCATGTTGGAACTTGCCTCATGTCAGATCAATTCCCCAAGACCTTCCTCATGAAAAACTCAAGTTTTATAAGGATAAAATTATTCTTGAATTCTTCACAAAATCAATTTTGTATGAACCAGACGAATAATTGTAACTGTGTAATAACAATGATATATGAATGTTCATTTTAACTCTTCCTTTATACTTAGCTGTATTTTGTTGCTTTATTACAAAGTAAACGTCCCTCTAGCAACTTTGTGTATGAGGATTATCTAAGTCAATATGTTAGATTAAGAAGAGACTACACTAAGAAAGCAACGATTTTCAAATCTTTAAAATTAGCGAGATATTGTTTTCTTAGAGATTTACAGAAACTTTACATGGAATACCCTCGTCTTCGCTTCGATTTTCTTGGTGAGGAAAAGGGCAAAATACTCAAAGAGATTCAGACATTCCATGCTAAACTAATATGTGGACGCGATAATCCTCCCGTCGGGGAGTGAGACTACAGTAAATATCCACCGGTTATTACTCTAAAAGGAGTCAATATTCCATTCGACTCGATAATTATGTTTTCTGCTAATTCATTAAATCAAGCTAGAAAAGAAGTTTCTCAATTTTAGATGCAAATTAAGTATCCAATTGTACTCTTTTAGTTTCATTGTCATTTATATTGTAATTTTCTATTGCCGTAATAAAGAAATTGTTCATTCTGGTTTCGACTTCATTCTTTTTCTCTTTTTTTGTTTAAATAGGGATTACAGCTATCCATAGTGCCTCACTCATTAGATCCAACATCTCGCTTCATCAGTCTTAAGGATAAGCTGTTAATTGATCTTGAAAAGAGCAGACTTCTTGAAGACACTTTGCTCGCTTGTTTTCACGGTAATACTAAGGCTTTAAGATGGCAAAAAGATTTTTATTTAGAAAACATTGTAGGAAATCTTAAGGATCAAATTTCCAGCTTAAATGCAGATGTTAATAGTAAGAATGAAGCGATTTCCACTCTGAAGCGTCAAGTTGAATCGAATCCTTCAATCGACTTCGATCACAAAATGTTAGAATTTTTTCAACAGATAATTGATTTGGAGATGAAATTGAAGGATAGTCAAGATCAGTGAGGGTCATTGGAATTTATTATGGAGATAATATCTCGAATATTAATTTACTAGTCTTCTCTACTACTTCATCTATAGCTAAAGCTACTAGGTCTACTTCCCTTGCAGCTCAGAAATTTCCTACTGCATCCTCCTCCGGGCTTAGATGAGAAGGTAGTGGGCGAGTGGTGTAGGAAAGTCAAATTCAAAATAATGAAATACTTTGATGAATAGCAGAAAGCTAAATATTCACGGTGCATAAACGAATATGCTGCTGAAATCCAAAATCTCGAACGCAAGAATTATCTCCTTTTAAAGCGCGTTGCTAAATTAGAAAGGGAAAACAAGATCCTTAGAGGCGCAATTGGGGATTTCAATCGTGCTTTTAAGACTAATATCGATGCGATTGATGATGCGGACAAGATAAGGAAGAAAGGGAGGAAACTTAAAGAAGTTATTTGTATCTCTATTTGTCACATTATAGATCCCTTGATTGCTGAGAACTTGAATAAGATACTTAAGATTTATGAAGAATTTATACTTTAAAAAATGTATATATTTGTTCTATACTATTGTAAATAATTTCATTAGTTTTGTAAATCATGTAAAGTTTGTAAATATAACCTGATTTGTGATTCTCTCCTATAATATAATCTCTGAAACATTCGTTGTGCCGCAATGTCTGTATCTGCTGAATCCTTCATTTTTCTACATTGTTCTAATTTCCATGAAAAGTACAAAGAAAACAATATTTCCAATTGTTAGCTTGAAATTGATATAAAAGTCTATCTATATCATTAGTGTAGATTAACAAATCATTATGCCAATCGTATAGTAGTATATGAATGGTAATTGTATTTCACTAAATGTCTTGAAACTCATCTTTGGTCATGTTAAGAAATAATTAAGAATTTAGCTTTAACCATATTTCTGGAATATCTAAAGACTTATTGGCAAAAAATCTTATCCTCAACAAGGGCTATAATTGTATTAGAAGATCTTCCTTTGAAGATTACCAATAAAGGAATAATAATGTTTAAGTAAACAAGAGTCCATAAATCATCATCTAAAAATTTGTAGCGGAAATCCAATGACCCATATTCTAGTATTAATGAAATTTGGAAGTTTAGAAGCTCGAAACCCAAATTCGAGTATTAGTGGTTGACATAAGAAGTCAAGAAACTTGAAACTTGGATTCAAGCAATTTGTGGATGATAACCAAAAAATAATAACGATCTTCTTTATAGAAGTCTTTAACCCAGATTCGAGCATTAATTGTGGATAATCAGGAATCCATAATAGAAATCTCAAACCCAAATTAGGGCATTAATGTGAAGTTAAGCAATAGTCTCGAAACCCAGATTGTGGTATGATAAAGACTGCAAGTTATTGATAAAGACCCAAGACCCTGATTCGAGTACTAATAGATGAGTCCAAAAATGAGAATCCCAAAATCGAGATTTGGGTATTAATAAGCGAAGTTCTTCTACTCCTTAGATTCTGACTTCTTCAACACTGTTTAGGCCTTGTATGTTGCCACAATTCGATTGGCTGCTTCTTGAGCTTGGACGTCTTTGTCCATCATTTGATATGCTACTCTCCGAGCTTAGACATCTTAGTCTGCTATAGATATACCGCTTCTCAGGCTTAGACATCTTAGTTCCTTGGAGAAATGTCGCTTTCTCAGGCTTGGACATCTTAGTCCATTGTTGTCCGATGCTCTTAGTTACCACATTCTTAGAGGCTAGAACCAAGGACTTATGCAACCTCCCTCTAGGAGACACCTTGACCTGACCAGAGGCATGACCAAGGGCTTGTCGATGCTTTAACTTGGCCATAATGTGGAGTGGATAAAGGCTTACACTCCTCCCTCTAGGAGGTGCCTTGCTCTGGCCATAGCATGGTGCAGACTGGGGCTTGTTGATGCTTTAACCTGGCCATAGCGTGGTATGGATAAAAGCTTACACTCCTCCTTCCAGGCGGTGCCTTAACCTGACCAGAGCTCGGCCAAGGGTTTGTTGACGCTTTAACCTAGCCATAGCGTGGCGCGTTTAAAGACTTACACTCCTCCCTCTAGGAGGTGCTCTGCCCTAGCCAAATCGGTGTAGATGGAGATTTTGACCGTTTAAGTTAATGTCCAAATAAAAGGAGCATTTCACTCCCAATCATGTAGATTCTCTTTAAAGAAAAGTAGCTTTTTATTGATGTCATTCAGTATTTCTTTACAAACTCATTGATTTTGTCTTGACTGTAAAAGTTGATTATCATCACTTCCAAGGCTCTGCAGTGATTAGTTTTATGACCATTCATCATGCGGTAATGGCAATAGGATCCTCCAAGATTTCTTTCATATTTTGGTTTCTTCTTTTGTGATGGCCAATAGTTGAGCTCATCTTTTGTTAGCAAGCGGACATTCTATATGGATGTTGTTAGATTGCAGTCTTTAGGAAGTCTTGACTTGAAATTTGTTTCTTGAGGATAGCTTCTAAATCTTTTGTTACTTGGCTCTGGAATTTCCTCTTTGATAACTAATTTTCTCTTTAAAACTCTTTGGGGTTCCGATACAGGTATTGTCCCACTTTTGACTTGACGCCATTTGCGTGCAAAGGAGTTGTAATATGCCATTATTCCTTCTTCAAAGATTGTGCCTTTGTCATAGTGTTGAATTATCTTTCTCATTTGATTAAATAACTTGTCACTTTTATTTGCCTTTCCTTAGGGCAAAGATAAGGGTTGGGCCAATATGAAAAGGATTTATGCTCTACTTTCCTAGATCATATGATTCTGCTCTTTTTCTCTTTTATAATCCGTATAGCTTTCAATCTTAGCATTTTCTCTTCATGTAGTTTGGAATCATGAGTTGTTCTTTGGGTGAATCTGTAATGACCCACCTGTTTAGACGGTTTAGATCGAATATAAGCCACATATATCTAACTCAAACCATTCAAAAGGGAGGATTTTCAATGGGGTATAATATGAAAATAAGAGGAAGAAGAAAAACAAAACATAGAATCTCACAGTGGAATGACAATATATGATAATCAAATAAATAGTTCATGAAACTATTTTACAATATACATTTGATTACATAATTTTTACAGCAGAATTAGAGTACAATCAACAAACCTACCAAAATAATGTAGTGGAATAGTAATAATAAATACAACCTAGAAACTCCATCTTCACTTTCAGGAATAATATCTTCAACACTATAATGCTCAGGCTGATCCAAGCATAATGAAAAGATAAAACACTCGAGTCAGAACTAAAAGATCTTATGTAAGTTGAATCAATAACACCAGTAATAAGAATGTAATAGCATCAGAGATGTTTACGGGGTTTTGCATCTCCTATCCAGTGTATAACGTGCGTGCAATAACTTAAGAGATGTTAAGGGATTTTCCATCTCCTAAGGATCTGTTAAACTATCTATATGTAGTAAGATATGCTATGTAGTAGTGTCTAATCAGTAAAGTAAATATTTTTCTTAGCGTTATGGCTTTACATTAACCCCCCTTAACACATTTTTAAGCATTGTCCTATAGTTTTCCTTTGGCACTACCAACAACATCGGTACTCAGGGAGGCGCCGTGATAAGACAACACTAAAACAAAATCGTAGTGCTCGCATATAAGGATAAAAGTATGACAAGGCACATAAGGGAATGCCAAAGCCAAGATTCTACCAGTTTACCTTTTTTGGCTAGTGATAACGCATCGTGGCTATGACTGCTCATTGATTTCACCATCCTCTAATCAAATCATGGTGCATCGATCAACTCCAAAATCAATATAATAATACGAATGGGTGATGGCCCCTAAATGTTGCGAACCCCTTGGCCAGGCATAGGCTCTTGTTTTAGTCATTTCCAATTGATACCAATGTCGAGGTCATCCATCATCGTTCTCTTTCTTCAAATCCCGCAAACATCTCTAATTCATCCTCTACATTTTGGATATCATCCACCATGTGCATAGTTGTTAAAGTGGTTCTAATATTGACAAAGAGTATGCCAATAAGAAGCTCCGGTCTCTTTAACAACCAAACGTCATTTTTCACATCTGTTGGTTCTTTTACATTTCAAAACTGATTCATATTTGATACCAAAACATCAAATTCAATTCAAAATATCCTTTTTCAAAATCACCATATTTACCCAAATATGTCATTTTCACTTGAAAGTATCATTTCAAATTCCAACTTAGGTTATAACCTCATTTAACCACACTCGCATTTGAATCAACGATTTAAATATAAACATTCCAATTTTGCATGGTTTGAAATTTTAGAAAATAGTTTGAATAGTTATAAACAATTTTAAAAAATAGTTTAAATAGTTTGATATAAAATGGTTTATATAGTAAAATAGTTTGAACAAAATCAAAGTAACGTGAATATTAATAAAAATAGATTTTAAACAGTTTATATTAAAAAAATTATTTTGAAAATAATATCAAACCATTTCTTCCTATTTTAAAAATCTGGACCAATGTCCATTTTCAAATGAACAAGCTCAATTTTCAATCTTTCAAATCAATTAACTCAATTTTTGTTTAGCTTCAAACCAACTCGATTTCAATTGCAATTCGAAATTACTCCAATTTTCAAAACATTCATTTTTAACTTCAAACTTGATTCAACAGTTCAATTCAACGATTTAAATTTCAATTCAATTCTTATTTTAAACCATTTCAATTTATATTAAGTCCAAATTCTATTTACTTATTTACATCACTTAAATCAAATTAAAATTCATTGTTAATTTAAGGTTCGAACCTTTAAAATAGTTCAATTTTCATAATTAAAGTCATATATCGATTATACCTTCACATTTCTAATTCTATTATTTAAAACAATTTCATTTCAACTTTGCAAAGCTTGAATTAGAAATAGTTCGATCAAAATTTGTTTCCTTTAAAAAAGTTTCATTCAAACAAAATCCAAATCCAAGATTTTAAAAACATTTAATTTAACCAGTCCGGTGTCCGTACATAATTTTCTACTTTATGGCCAAATGTTTAGTTATTTCAATTTTAATTATAGGAATGGATATATATCATTTCAATCCAAATAAAAGTGTCATAGGTATATATCATTTCAACTTATCTCTTAATTTGTCTGAAATAATTCAAATAACGTTTATATGCTTTCAATTAATATGCAGGGTAATAGCAGGGATATAAATAAATAAATAAACACCCAATCATCCAAAATGTCAATAAATAGACATCCATCAAAGTCAATATCCAAATCAGCCAATCAATCACAACAATTAACTTGTTATCAATATAAGGTATTTAACTAGCAATTCAATTTCAATATTAATTTAAATGGTAATTTAGTTCAATAAAATTTAATTTAAATTAAAATATCAAATTATACTACCAAACAACAATCAATAAATTCTCATCATATCGTAAATTTAATTTAACTAACATAAAAAGGTTTAGTATTGTATGAGTTGGTTCACTCACCTTTGATTTATAGCCAATTTTAAATTCAATAAAAGCCCAAAATTCCAACATTCTCGAAATTCAACCAAACTAGTTTCGTATGTTTGAAATTTTAATACGAACCCAACGGAAGAAACTGCGCATCAGTCAGAGTTCGTATGCAAAAGTTATACGAATTGGAAGGTTGAAAAGTTTAAAATTAAATTAAAATAGACAAGAGCAAAAATGCAATTTTCGTCACCTCTGCTAACCCTAACGCAACACTTGAACCCAATAATGAGATATAGCCGCCACCTCCAACCACCAACCCCCGCTGCTAGGTGCCGTCGATCATCAATCGGAGACCGCCGCCGCACTCGCCTAATCCGGGCGCACCTACTGCCACAGCGTGAGCCTCTTCGGTCGTACCTAGGGTACCACCGTCGCCACCATTATCGAGGCCAATTGCATGATGATCGAAGATGATGGATGAAGCCTGCTTTGCCTCCTCTACCTGCCAGTGCCTTCCGATTGTCGTATGGTCGAAGTTTCACCGTCGATTTGCAAACCCTAACAACGGATGGCTAAGAAAGATTGGCCAATTCTAGAAAAACGGAGCCTTCAATCGAAAAACGAATTGTGGATGCAGATTCTATTCGTCGAGAGCTTCACGATAATATATTATATGACAGGATTTGAGCAGTCTGAATTTTTGATTTGATTTGAAATTATAATTCGGTTTGAGATGTTTGCCATTATGAAGGAACATATGAGGTAGAAATTGTACGTACAAAAAATGAAAATAGAAAGCTTCTAGGGTTTGTCATAGCACACACACACACACACACACACACACACACACAAAGCTGAAATAAGAATGGATAAGAATGAATGGAACAGATCAAATGGATTGAAGCGATAATAAAGACCCGCAAAGCCTGTTTCGTCCCCGAAACGAAAATATGTCATCCCATATATCAAAATATAGGTTTTCAATATTTTTAAATTCAATGAAACTAGTTTCAAACCCTAATTCTATTGTCTACAGAAGTTAGCTTTTAAAATTTATTTATATTCATTTAAATTTCTTTAATTGATTTCTACGCGATTCGAGCTCGCACGATCAAACGATAAGTCGGATCGCTACGAAAATTGAACTTCTATAATAATTCACTATTACAGATCCGATGAAAATGGTTTTGTCGAAATCTGAGACAGTACCCAAAAGACTAATTTTACCTATTAATTAAATGAATTATTAGTTCAAAAATCAATTAATCAATTTTAAATTCAAATTTAAAAGTTATACATTTTCATCAATCCCGATTACGCAGAAATTTAAAGATTTTTTTGAAATTAATTTTTCATGTAAAATCCAATATTTAAATATTACATTAATTTCAGCGTTCAATTACAACTGTAATAAAATCTCAGTTAATTATATTTTAAATTTAAAGAAAAATCTATTATTTTGATTTATAGGTTCTTATTATCAAATCAATAAATACCTTATGAATTTATTTAACATAAGTTTCCATCTTATTTTTCTCATCACTCTTTATTTAACGTCTTTTCTAATATTAACTATAATATTTAAATACACTAAATTACATTGATTTCTAATTTAATATTCAAAACGGTTTAATTAAAGAGATAAGGAACAAACCCGTTTGTTACAACTTAGTTATTCAAACCCATTTCAGAATTAATTATTACATCTTAATAATTCAACACATTTATACATTTATTGTTTGAATACAGAGGTTGATAAATTTGCGTACAACTAATTGATTTCATACTCTATATTAAAACCGATTTCAATTAAACGACATATAATTTAACCATTAAATACAATATTGACTTTAATCCTTATTTACCTTTATTATTGCAATTGATTGAGATTACATTAAACAGTTTTTAATTACATTTAATCAACATTATTAAATTATATTCTAATAATTTTTTCCCCATTTATAAATCATAAATTTTAATTTCTCGCAATATTAAATTCTAATATCTTATTTAATTTAATATTTTTAATTATCAAAAATACGAGTCGTTATAGAATCCTATTAAATATGGCTCTGAGGATCCTTGCATAGATCTCTTGATTCTACTAGTTATGATGAATTATGGTCTGAGTAATCAATCTTGATGTAGAATTAGGTTAGAGACAGGTGGTATTGGATATTTAACAGAGTCGGAGGCTCAAGCCCTCCTTCTAGCGCCAAAAATGTTAACAAGAAAACTTGTCAACACCCTAAAGTTGTTTTTAAGACAAGGTTAGTCCCTTTTGATTTATTTTGGTTGAGAGGAAGAAGGAAAGATGTAGATAATCCTTTTAGTTCACCCTTTCAAATAGGTTCTAGTTATGACACCTTTCCTTTTGTTTGACCTTTAGAATCAATCGAAAGGCTTAAGTTCCCTTATTATGGGTCTTTCGCACTGGATAAATTAGCTTAATTACCCCTACAAAATAGTCCTTTTGAAGTAATTGCGGAAGCCTAATGGATGGCTCTTAGATTTACGGTTAAGACCTATTTTGGATGGTTTTAACCCTGTCAAAAGCTTAAGTCTTAAGTGTCTTTAGTTTGGATTGGGAATTGAAGGTAAAACTAGTTTAGGCTAAGGTTTTGATCCATTCGAAAGTAGAATTTTATCGAAAGGTGGCCTGAAGTCATTAACTGAAGTTACTTGTAAATGCAAAGGTTTCGACCAAGTTGGAAGTGGCTTTTCGATGTGGTCGACACCTGTAAAACACGATTAGATGTGATAAAAACTTTCAAATCAAAAAAGTAATAATGAATATTGAAGACTTCCCTTTCGTAA
The DNA here is from genome assembly GCA_030765085.1 of Allium cepa. Taxonomy (NCBI): domain Eukaryota; kingdom Viridiplantae; phylum Streptophyta; class Magnoliopsida; order Asparagales; family Amaryllidaceae; genus Allium; species Allium cepa. The sequence continues at coordinate 904,089,076 of CM060932.1, forward strand.
CCCAACAAATATTTTATTGATAAACTCTCCCCAATTCAATTTACAAATTGAGGTTTTCAATTTTGTAGAGTTAAGAAAATATAAGAGTCGATTGATTGAGTTCGGATCTCAAAAACCAGATCCCTTAGGTCTTATTTATAGATGTGGGTCGACACCTTTCGACCTAGTGCTTTCGACCTGGTCGAAAGGTGGCTTTAGATGCCTTTTGACTCTTTTGACACTAACTCTCCCCTTTTGCAATGCTTTTGAGTGGGCTTGCATGATCCATCTTCATCGAAAGGGCAGTTGTGCCTTCTATTCTTTATGTTACTTTATAAGAGCTTTCAACTTTGTCGAAGGTTTGTTTCCAGAAGTCTCGAACGTATTAATCAGGCGGTGGTCTTGATATCGTTAATAGCTTCCAATCTTTTGATTGCGAATTGATGTGGACCCTTTCCTGGATATAAATGGCTTCGACCGGTTTGAAAGGCTTGGTTTGGCTTTCGAAAGGGCTGTTCTGATCATGCTGTACTTTTGAGTGACTTGAGTGAAGGCGAAACCTTTGGTTTTAAAAGGTTTGGTGTGCATTTGTAAGGTTATTATGCATTATCTTTGAAAGCTGCTTCTTTAACTCCTTCATAAGGTCTTCGTGCCTACGGACGCACCTATTTCGAAAGGTGCTCATTGATGCAGAAGTATGCTTTCGATTCCTTTGACCCCTTCGAAAAAGGTTTCGATTCTTTTAGTCAATGGTTGTTGCATCCCTTCGACTCCTTCGAAAGGTCTTACTGCTGTTTCTTTTTCTTGTGATCGTTTTCTTTCTACTCAATAGGGTTTCGACATAGTCGAAAGGAGATTTGGTGATAACAAGAAAAAAGAACATGGTATATGTCTATAATAGAACTATAAAGCAATGTGTCATATGAAAATACCAAATACCCCTTAGACCAAAATATCCTTACATAAAAGTTACATTAATTGAGCAACATGCTAATGCAAGACCTTGGATGATAATCCTGTAGCAACCCATAGTTCCGTACCACTTGAGTTGACAATAATTCACTTTTGTCCAACCCAAAGTGTATGAAAGAGCGAATGACTAGGGTGAAGAAGAAGAAAAGGGTAGAAGAAAAATAGAACAACAACAATAGAATCTCACAATCGTAGCGGAACAAATTATAATATTTAATAACATATTTTAAATATAAGAACTATTCTGTTAATATACATGCCATTATTACAATATAAAACCATCAATCTGGACAGTTTACTAACTTGTCCTCATGTAGTGGAAATATAAATCAAGTACGGAGGTAAGTCTCTGGTCATCTAGCTCGCCTCCTGAGCTCCATAGCATTCTAACCTGAATCTGTAATACTCGATCTGATCTGAGCATTATAATAAAATAACAGACGAGTCAGTATGGAAAACCAGTGCGAGAAACACACTCAATTTGAATTATTAGAGCTATCAAAAATCCTTTGAAAAGCAAAGTATCTCGTAAGACCGTGTCACACATAAACACGATGGGTTTTTCCTCCACGGTGACCAAAACATTTTATAGAAAATCCAGTGATATTGTAACGACCCGCTATTTTGGACTATTCGCATCCGCACATGTCAGACTTGAATAATTCAAAATACCGAATTGTTAATTTAAATTTGGCAAAACTCAGATATACAGTAAATAAATAATCACAGAATCACAGACACAGAGTAATAATATGCAGCGGAAGCAAAAGATAGTAGTTCATGAAGCTACTACATATATAACAGAGTTAAATAAGTTACAACAGTAATATCGAATACAATAGTCAAATACAAGAATCAGAATACATCACAGGAATCAACTGAACATCTGAAAGCTGATAGATAGCTGGATCTCCAGGCAAAGCTCCAACTCCAAATGCGAATCTCAAAAGCTGAACCACTCAGTCTGACCCGAGCGTAAAGCAAAGCACAAAACACTCGAGTCAGGATTAACATTCTTATATCAATAAATCCAACTCAAGTGAAATAATAATTGAAATGCAAGTAACTCAAAGGACGTTGGAATAACCATCCTTTAAGGATCCTTTAAACTATCTACTATGTAGTAATGTACGCTAAATAGATAATGTCTATCAGTAATATAAAATATCAAAATAGTGTTAAGGCATTACCATTATCCACCTTAACACATTTTATATAAGCGTTATAGTCTATACAGCACTGTAAACTCCACCGTAAACTAGTAGGATATCAGGATTACTCCATAGGTATAACACAAAACAAATTCGTAGTGGTCGCGTATATAGGGATACAAGTATGACAAGGCACACGAGGCAATATCCAAGGTAGTGAAACTACCGTTTGCCTGATCCGGACTGGTGAAAACGCATCGCCGCAACGATTGCAACACCGCAAAACAACACTCCCAAAAGTACGAGGGTGCACCAATCAATAACAAATAATGAGTATTTTACGAAGAAGTGTGTTCGCTTGAGGTGGCTAACCCCATTTGGCCCGGCACGGCTCCTGTTTTAGTCATTTCCAATTTGACACTAGTGTCAAGGCTATCCATTATCGTTCACTTTCTTCAGTCATCACGTACATCATTCCAACCACTTTATTCTGGATCACACTCCGCGTATAGTTATTAAAGTGGTTTTCGGTTTAGACAGAGAATATGTCCATAACCGATTCCGGTTTCTTTAATAACTTTCGTAATTATTACACCGATTGGTCGTTTAATAAATTTCAAAACCAAATCAAATTCAATTTTAGTTAGAATTTGTAAATCAACATTTCATTTGTCTTCCAATATCAATTTCCAAAATTTACGCTTCAAAACTTCCAAAATACAATTTCAAAATCTTATAATTCAATTTCAACTTTTATTTAAACAATTCAAATATTAATTGAAGTTCGTATATAAGTTTCATTCCGAAATTATTCAAATTAATTTAATTTAACAATCAAATAAATTTAAGTTCATTGATCAATTTCATTCAATATTCGTTATGTTAATTTATCATTCAAAACAAATTTCTATTTAAATTCCAATTCATTAAATCAATTACTTAAGTTCAATTCCATTATATCAAGCTTACAAATTGAATTTAACTAGATTCATCAAATCAATTCTTTAAATTACAAGTCTTACGTTAGTTTCAATAAATCACATTTTATTTCTTGTTAACGAACTTCAATTTCACTTATTTCTTTACTTAGTTACAAATTAAATTTGACATATTCAAGAAGTTCAATTTCTCTTATCAAAGAATTCAATTTTTTTATTTAATTCTCAAATAGTTCAATTCTATTTAATTATTAAATAATTTCAAAACTCAATTATTAAATAATTTCAAAACTTAATTATTAAATAATTTCAAAACTAATTCAATAATTTCTTAAATTTAACAACGATCTTTCATCAATTACTTTATTAATATTTTGTTTCAATTGATTAAATATTAACATTTCCCTTTCATAAAAATTCAAATTCCAACTTCATTTCAAACCTTATTATTTATTCAAATAGAGTCTTTATTATATTATTAAATCATATCATTATGGACCAATCGGGTTTTATTTAATTCTCTATCCCAAGTCAAGTTTTATTTGGGTATTTATCATTTCAACCCGATTCCAATTCAATTCAAAAATCAAAGCATAACAAAGAGAACTTGCAGTGTGATAACTGGGATGGTGTCAAGGTAAATAAACAAACAATAACAACAATCAATAACAATCCAATAATTGATTCGATAATCCCGAAATAATCGTATTAATTTACAATGTTGTTTGTGCAAATTAATATAATTATTTCTAGAATCTACACTATCATTTCATGTAGATTAAAGATTATTACATTAATATTTATATGGTTTTTCACTTGTCATTTATTACTCGATTTCATACAACATCAATTTAAACAACAAACATTTACATGGTTTGAGGTGTATTTTATCAAATTTCTACATGTCAACTAATCAAAGATTAAAGGGGTCATATTATACAAATTTTATTTGATCAAATTCAACACATATGTCGATTCAAATTTTTAACTATCATACGTCAAATTCAATTTCATAATATTTATCACTTTATACATTACACTTTAACATCTAATATAAACAACAAACAATCAATTAATTATCAACCAAACCGGATTATCATCGCAAAATTAACAGATAATGTACCCAGGTGTCACAGGTGAACTGATACAGGAAATAACATATATATACAGTGTAAATAACTAGCAGCAGCATATTTCAATTGTCGTTTCAATCGAAATCGAATTTAATAAATAAAAGAACATTAATTGTGAGTGATTTATCACCTTTCGAGGCTAAAAACGAACGAGAATGAGATGAGTTACGTATCCCATCATGAATTTCAAAGCAAAGCTGAATTGGCACGAATTTGACGAACATGGCTGATACAGGAAATTGATAGAATTAGAAAAATCTTGATATAACTGAAAACAGATATATGTTATAACTTCCCTCTAAACAAATTTACAAACCATTCAAAACAAGGTGAATATATATATATATATATATATATATATGTATGTATATGTATATATATATATATATTTCAATAAAACATGTAAACAAGAATATGTATACTTTTGTACATCGAATATATTTTTCAATCATTAAAATAACCATACATACGAGCAGTTTAAAATCAAATGTTAATGAATAAATATGTTATGCAGACAACTAATACAACAAAACAAAATGGACGACAGATTAAACCAAATGTGTACATCAAATAAAACATGCGCTGAAAGGAATACAGGATGTAACCCATTATATAAAAATTTACATAATATATATCAATTGCTAACTCAAATTAAAATATTGATATAAATTTGTATACACTCAAACATACTATTTATGGTCAAATAGTCTAAACAGATGTGTATACAATACATACATGACTAAATATACATGTAAAGCCCACGAATATATATATATATATACTTACGTACCTTAGACTATATATATTGCATAATGACTGAAATGTAACACACACACACACACACATATATATATATATATAAGAGAAGAAAAATGACATAAATATCGTACTTAAACAATATGGATATATATATATATATATATATATATTAAAATCTAAGGTAATCCTTATATAATATAACCCAATGCATATAACTAATATGTATATTAGGATGTAAACACCTTTATATTAAAACGTATATACAGGAAACATATTTTCTACCCCTTTGTACTAAAATTTATAAATAGATCAACTTACAACTAAACAGCCTATATACTATTAACATATACCTATACAGAACAATATATACGATCGACATATATATAAAATATTATCAACACATAATGCACAGCCGATTATGTATGTAGCCTGTATATATACTTCTAAATATAAACCTTTTTAACTGTTTACATATATCTCTATCTTTGCTTATTCAACTCAGACCCAAGCATACTTGTCAATATATATACAAACAGGCGATTTACAAGTAGCTTATCTAAAATTTATGTATATAAACATATACATGTAAACCAGTCTATAAAATATGTATACAAATCCAAACAAACCTATTATACATATCTTTATTAATACTATATATAAATAAACATTTTTTTTCATAAGCAAGTGCTGCGAGTATATAGGAATAGACAAAGGTAAGTGAGCATAACTCACTTTATATTGTTTCTAGACGAACTAGGAAGAGGAACGGTGGTGGGTAGGGCAACAAGGCGGTCAGTCACACAGGAAGGTGAAGCCTAGGCTAGAGGATGGAATGATGAGGCCGAGGAACTGTTGGTGCTACAGGCGGTTCTTAGCAGAGAGTGGAGGCGAGCGGTTATTGTGAGAGTGGTGGACGGTGCAGTGATGAGAGTGCTTCAAGGCAGAGAAGATGTGGAGCTCGGTGGATCTGGAAAGGATGGCACCGGTTGATGTTGCACGCGGAGGGGATGCGCGCGAGGTTGTTGAGGGCGAGCTCGTTTGGTGGAAACGAGCTGGTGCGGTTGCATCGGGGAAGGGAGGGACGAGAAGGAAAAAGGCGGAGGGAAAGTTCAGCTGCCGCTGTGGGTCCGCCGGCGAGGATGATGAAGGCCGATGGTGGCTTATGGTCGCGGCTGCCACGTTGCTGCGAGGGGGACGAGGTCAGGTGAATGGTGGAGGCACTGGTTGTGTTGCGTGCGAAGCGGTTGCGGAGTGGAGGAGGTGCGGAGAGCTATGTGGAATCGGAGGGGGAAAGAGGTGATAGTGAACAATCTATAGCAAGAGAGAAGACATACTGGTTCAAGAAAAGAAATGATATATAAGTGTTTTTTCTTTTCCCATTGAACAGTAAGAAGCAAAAGGCTATTTAGTTTGTGCGTGAATTATATTTCAGCTATGGTAATAGGGAAAGTTTGAGCGTGAATTAAGGAAAATAATAATAGCAAAGCGGCTATTTACTTTTATGAAGAAACGTTGAATGAACAATGAATTTAAATGGTCACAAAAAACCAACGTCACAAGACCGGTACCGATACTGCAAATCGTTTCATCGTTCCCGCAGCGAACCGAACTTCAAAACACAGAGTTGAATATACCGTAGAGATCAGCACGACGAGACGATCAAAATGGTGTACAGATATTAGTGGTACGATTTAATTATAAAATTCAGAATTTCAACTAGCGGAAAATGCAGTAAAAACGCAGAAAAATAAGATCGACGGAGCCAAAGAAGTCCGAATTTTGAAAAATGAAAACTGACGTCTTGCTCAGAAGACGTTTTTCTATGTAAAAATAGTTAGGTTTCGAAAATCTTTTATTTTCATCGCTTTTTAACTGATTAAATTGAAGTAAATTTACGCACGAAATAAACTTTCATATTTTCGGACGAAAATTTACCAGTTGCTATGTTTGACTAGACGCATTTCAAATGTCAAATTTATATTTCAAAATTTTATCGTTTAAAATTTCATAAAATTTTAATTAAATACGTTATTAAAACCGGTTAAATCTGCGGGTTGTTACAGATATTATAATAGTGTCTAAGTATAAATACTTATTCAAATAGTCGAAATTGTTACATTAATAAAATTCCACCAGACTAGGCTCTATAAACAAAACTGTAACACTCGTATTGAAAAATAGATTCCGTACAATGACTGGGCCACTGGGGTACCGCCGATCATAGTACACCTTTGGAACAATGTACCGAGGACCTCGTCGGGATCCCCTGCCACACAAGGTCGACCAACCCCTAACCTGGATAGAACGAATATGTTATTACCCCAGGTATTCCCACCCATACCATCGAGCGCTCCTTCTTTCATGCACAATAATATCCATAATAAATAGGTTTTCGAGGATATGTAGAAAAGTGATGACATACCCTAATTGGGTGCGACCCACTTAGCATTGCTGCATCTCCCCGGTTTTAGTCATTCATGGTTGATGAGGCTTGAGGCTAAGTGTTACCTTCCAAGAAACATTTCTACTTAGACTGCTCATCGTCGTCCAATGACGATGTTCTGATAGCATTCGTCCATACAAGTTGTCATGGGTTTGGACAAACCGAATCACCATCTTCATCATCTTTACGATAAATATTAGTAACATTCAAACCGGATCGAAGTGGTTTTCGGAAATAAATACATTCCCAGTCTCTTCGAAACGATTAACGAAATTGGCCAATATTGATAGTCGATTATTTAGCTATCAATAAAACACTCATAAGCTGACACCAGACCTTATTATACATTTTTTCCCGAAACATCTATTTTCAAAATATCTTTATAAGATATATCGATTCCTTTCAACATTTGAGAACAATTTCAAATACTTACGAAATTGGCCAATATTGATAGTCGGTTATTTAACTATGAATAAAACATCCATAAGCAGACTCAGGCCTTATTATACAATTTTTCCCAAAATATCTATTTTCAAAATATCTTTACAAGATATATCGAGTCCTTCCAACATTTGAAAACAATTTCAAATACTTAAATCCGTAACCGGGTATTTCCAAACCAACTCAACACTTAGGAATATTTCCAAATTTCCATTTTTATACTTAGGAGAATATTATAACTCTTATTTTCCAAAATCTTTCAAATATCAACACTTAAGAGAATATTTCGTAATTTATCTCATAAGTCTTCGGAATCACTAATAAATACCCGTTTTATAAATTTCCAAACCCAGTATACTTATTTATAACCCCATTCAACAATTTATAACTTCTTTATAAATTCAGATTTCATTTTCAAAATTCACATATTTAACATTTTGAAATTTCATTCCCTCCAAATCCCTTATAAAATTCCTTCCCTCAAAATCATATCCATTTAAAAAACCCTACTTACGACTCTCGAGATAATTTATAAATATAAATTTCCAATCACTTCAAAACTTTACATATATGTATAAAATAAGTATTTAAAAAGGGTAATAATTTATTTTTAAGAACAGTTCAAGTAATGATTTATGTAAACTCATTTTTAGATAAACAAATAAATTTTGAAAGCTGATTTTAAAAGTTAGAATTTACTAAAATAATTACTTCATATTTAAAAATCTACTTACCAAAGTATTTCAACCTAACTAGTTAAAAATTTCATAGTTTTAAAATAACAAAATTTCCCTTTTTAAAAGAAAAATTAACTTCTTACAATTGAAAATATATTTTTAAAACCTCAATAACCAATTCAATTTATAAATTCCTCTCGAATCACATCATGTCACTTCCATTCAGTTCTCCTTAACCATTTTCACTTTCAAAAATAGTTCCACTATTTTTCTCACTCTATCTCCATATTCTAATATAATTTCTCCCCGTAAATTTAAATTTCCAATCTATCATCTGATATCGATTTATCTTATTTATATCATTGTTTATGAATTTTATAACTCCTTAGAGTTTCACATTTTTTAAAACCAATCTTGTTTATAAAATTCCATTTTTATAAATCTATTACCTTAATAATTCAATTGATAACTTCAAATCTATTTTTAAATATGGACTTCAATCTTTTTATATTTTCAGAATATCATTTATAAATTCTCTTGTATAATTCTTTCTTTAAAATCTCCATTTAATAATTCATAATAGTTAAGTATAACCAAAATCAATATATTTTTCTAACTCAATTTCTTTAAAATAATTCTCAATTCCAATATAAATATATTTTTATATCAAAAATTAACTTTTATTCCTTCAATTTTAAAAATATATTTATGGTATTTAAAATACCAAAATTCAGGCCATTGCTACGGTAGCATCCTAAAATTATGATCACTATAATAATCTATAATAGATTATTCTACACAAACCATACATCACAATATATGAAAATAAATTTAACATTTTAAGGAATCCAGTTGGATCCTTCCAACCTCTTTTCCTGCTATTTGCACCAAAATTGGGCAACACCCTTCGGAAGTTTTTGAAGAGATAATAAATGAAGAAATTAAATTGAAAATGAGGATTATCTAACAAAAACTCCAAGTCACAGAAAAGTAAATTGCACGGAAGACAATAATTTAGAGTGGTTCGGCATTTTGCCTACGTCCACTATGAAGTTTTATCACTTTATTGCTTAATACTTGAAGATTACAAGTGTTCTAGAGCGAAGTACAGCAGATAATAGACTTAAATTCGAAATCAGCAACGGTGAAAACGATATGGAGTGATTCTAGCAGCATTCGGGCGTGCTTTTTCTCTAGAAATTCTCCGATCCTCTTTCTGAATGTCCAAGGGCTCTATTTATAGGTGTAGGAGGCTGATATTTCACCTAAAATCCAGAGAGACCGCTTCTGGCACGTAAGGGGGGCCCACACGCCCGGCCTTAGGAAATCCGGGCCCACTTTAGGATCGATTCGAACTCTAGTTCGAGTCGATCAAAAAAGTGTCCAATCGAGGTGAAATTTGGTGTGGACATTCTTCAACATGCATGCAAGCTCCTGTGAAAATTTCATGGCATTTGGGCTTGTAGATCTCGAGTTATGATCGATTCAAGATTGCATTTTCGGTTGAAGCGCTGCCTTCGAATCGATACCCTTCGAATCAATTAGGGTCGAATCGATGGCATCACATGCCCAAGTGATGACGTGGTGCGCATTTCCAAGGTCAATCCACTCTTCACTCCGAATCAACTGGGTGGACTCCACATTTTTCGCCGCCTCGACTCAGTGGATTCGATGATATTCATTTGTTCATGGATTCGAACGTATGCTCGTTCGCATCGATCATGTTATGTCATTTCCGATCGATTCGAAGTCACTTTTGCAAGATGGATCCGAAGCAAGGTTATAGGATGGATTCAAGCACTTCATCCTGATGGATTTGAAAGACTTCAATCTGAAGGATACGAAGAGATGTAGCATCATGGATTCAAAGTGACTTATCTGAACCGATTCGAACGAATGCTTTTTGATGGTTCTGAACCATATGGAGTCAAACTGATGGATTCGAATAGGGGCTTAGCCGATGGATTCGAACGACATCTCTTCCTATGGATTCGAACCTAGGGTTATTTCCTCCACTTTTCGTTGGTGATAACATGAGCATACGAACTCGGATCGACTTGACATTCAAGACGTTGGTTTTCACGGCTTTGCTTAATGTATCTTATCAATTGCAGCCCGATCCGGACTCGAATAAAATTCATCAATATTCGTGGCTATCCCATAGCAGCCCGATACTGAGGACGTATGATCCTTATTCTCCAGTCAGTTCCTTGGTATCTCGGCCTTGAAAAAAGGCGGGATAACATTTACCCCCCAAAGTATGTCTTGTGTAAACATGACGTGCTTTGAAAAGCCGCACTTTCTCGTTTGATAACCGTCACATGTTTCGTTGAAAGCTGTACTCTGTATTGCTTTAATTGACCGTTGTATGATTGTGATTAGCTGTTTGCTGTCGGATCCACGATGAGATGAGCATTTGATCCCTGTGAATGTCAAAGATCAAGTATTAGTCAGACATATGTGCATATGTGTCATCTTGACTTTAGTTAACGTTGCGTGTTCGCAAGTCGTTGCCAGTTCAGTTTGTTATTGAATTCCGTATCGATCCTCTCCTAAACCGATTTGAGATTCGAGTAAAAACATTGTTTTGATGATTGTCTATGATTATCCTCTTGTATCGATCCTCTCCTGAATCGATCTAAAAGGTAGACAAGTAATTTTTTCATATCGAAGCGATGCGTTCATTCTCGTCGATGGCTTCCGATGGATTCGAAGTGATTGTTCGAATCAATAGTCTTCGAACCGCTGTGAGTCGATGGCCATGAAGTTGGCACTTCGAATCGATGGGATGTGGCGACTTCAATTCAGGTTTTGTTAATTGCTTCGTATCGATGAAGCTTCGTATCGATGATGTCTTGATGGATTCGAAGCTTTGAAGGATTTGAAGCTTTGATGGATTCGAACACGACGGATTCGAAAATGGTTGTTCGAATCGATATGATTTATGACCGGTGGCAATCAGTCAGGTCGACCGGGAGGCAAAGCGTCACGAATCCTCCCTGGAATCCATATAAATACACGAGGCTTGGCTCATTTCCACTTTTTTATTTTTTACTATTGCTCTAACTCTTCCTCCGTATCGATCCCCAGAGCCGAGAGAGACGTTTCTTCGAATCAATCAAATCCTTCAACCTTTCACTTTTAATCACAATAAACTAGGTAATTAATGGATTAAAACTGAGCTAAAAATGATGAAACTGGAATTGCCATCATCCTCCATTTTTTCTTTCGAAAATTCTGGAAGGTTGTGAGATCTGAATGGAATGGGTCGAATCGATGGACGAAGCGTGACAAAGCGCTGGAGTTCTCTTGGAGAAGCAGAATCTTGGGGGATTTCGCCTTTCTTTGCTTCGTATCAATTCGGACTGGGGTAATTCGAATCGGTCCTGGTTATGGAGCTTCGAATCGATGCCTGCGAAGGGAAGTGGCTCGTATCGATCGATTCGAAGTGATGATTTTGTGATTGATTCGAAGGCGTTGAGTTCGATCGATATGAACTTGCTTTTCTGATGGACTCGAAGCGCTCCTTCACTTGATGTTATGGACATCGTTCCAAGGACCTACTTCAATACGAAGTGCATCGAGTCGACCTTCTATCGATTCGAAGCACATCGATTCGACTCGTATCCATTCGAGGTGATTGATTCGATCGTCCTTCATTCAGAGAATACGACACATCTGACTTTCTCCAATCTTGAACTATGACTGATTTTAAGCTGAATTTTGACGAACTTAATGAACTTTAGTAAACTTGATTCCGACGAGCTTTCGCCTTGCATTATTGAACTTGACTGTAAGACTACAGTCGACTGCCTCTTGAAGCTCGTCGATGGAACTGTGGCCTAATCAAAATATAACGGACTTATGCTTGAATTGATCAGTAACATCTGGATGATGAGGTTGTGACGATCATCGATGACGGCCATTTCTGGTCTCGATTTTCAGAGTTTTGTCGTTCGCACATCCTGCTGTTTGCAAATTTTCTCTAACTATATAGAATCTTTCTAAGTAATGCACTACTATGCACTGCACCGCACACACTTTTCACTGGGAATGAACGGGTTTTTTATGTGCTTAATGTTGCTTTCTGATGAGTTAGTCATGGAATCTTCGAGCTCTCAACAACAAGAAGTACAGAGTTCGTCTCCTCCAGAAATACTTGAAATCCCTGACATTCCTCCCGAAGTAGTTGGTCCGTCTCCGGACGAAGTGCCGGAAGCCATATTTATCGATGATCCTATCGACTCCGTTTCGTCCAGTATTTCTGAATCCTTACTGGGCCGGATCTGCCTGAAACATAACTTATCCCTGGACGACGTTTTGCTACCGCGCGTTGATGACAGACCTCACAACTTGCCCGAGTGGTATACTGCTTTCTATCGTTACGCCTGTGCGGCTGGAACTCTCCCTCCATTTAACCAATATATCAGGGAGATGTTATCGTTCATTGGAATCGCCTCCTCACAACTTCATCCCAACGGACACGCATTGCTGAACAGTGTTTTTGTCCTATTTATGGATCATCTCTTTCATTCGCCAAGGCCAACCGAGATTAGACATATATTTAACTTCAAGAGCAGGGGCGATAGCCCATCTTTCATCTTTTTGGAAGCAGTTAGAAACTGCCAGATTGTGACGGGAGCCTGGACCAGACCCAGTTATTTTAAAAATGAATGGTTTTTTGTTCGATGCCCCCCAGGGTTCGCTAGGCGATGGCTGTCTAGACGTAAGTGTCGTAAATTGCACAAGCCTTCTTTAAACAGTCGTTATCAATACTTGTACTAATATCAGGTGTTCTTCTTGCAACTATCATCTCAAGGCCTGACGGTGGATATTACAAAGGCGTTGTCCGAAGTTTACAAGAGGTCCCGAGTGATTTGTGGCACATTGACTCGGTGTTAACTGACGATAACTTAAGGACGCTGGGTTTAATTGAGATGAACCAGAGCATTGTTATCGAGGGGTTGGCGAAACCGGCTTCAAAGACAAAGAAGAAAACGGCGAAAAGAAAACTCGGCATAGTTATAAGAGAAATGAGCGATGATGAGAGGACGCCCACTGATACCGAGTTAGCGGCTGATCTTTCCCGAATAGAAGAGAAGCGGAAAGGCAAGGCTGTTGTCCCTAAATTTAAGAGACGGAAGTCTGTAGTCGTATCTCGTTTGTTCCCCGGAACTACTACCTCTGACGCTGCTCCTTGTCAATCAGGAAACGCTTTTATAGGACTGGATGACATTCCCATCCCGGAATACATATCTCTCCACCACTAGTCCGGGTTGGATGAACTCCGGGAAGCGTTAGAAATAAGCGAGCCTTTACCAGTTAGTGCAATCGACACTTCTGGTTGGTCGGGGGTTTTGCACATTTGCATACACTTTCATAACACTACACGACTTCCGCAAAAATCGTATTGCTTTCGCCTGGTATTTAACTGAATCGCTTCTCTTTTTCAGGTGCTATGTCTGGCCGTCAATCTACACTAGACAAACACCAAAGAGTGCATCACCCTTCGTCTTATTATGAATCTCGACGTGGAGACTCCGATCGCGATCGTGAATGGAGGCATCATGGCCAGGAATATTATGCAAGGGATCATCATCGTAGTTACTCTAGTCAAGAGCGATCGGACAGAGATCGGAGATACCGCTTCCCTTCTCTTTCTCCTCTGCCACCCCGAAGCCATATTCAGGTGTCTGAGCCTCTGCGACATCAACCGTCTTCTCAGGTTTCGAGGCTTGAGTCACACCGTTCTAGAACTGAGGTTGTTACGACCACAGCTGCGGAGGAGGCTCCTATTGAACCATCCGGTGAAGGGGCTATCAGACTTGCTCAATTTGTGAGGGACTTCCCGGAAATTTGCTTTGACGCTTGTATTTTCCTCCTAATCTTAAAAGAATTCCCGAAGACGCCGTGACCACAGCACTTAGCTATACCCGCGATTTCTATGCTCAGTACAAAGAATGGTATAAGGCGGCTGTTAAAGCTTCAAAAGTAGCCTTTGATCCGGCTAAAATTATCGAGAATCTGGAAGCCGACTTGGCTCAGAAGAACCGTATTGTCGATATACTTCAAACTGAGGCGGAATCCTCCAGTAAGGCCGAAGTTGAGTCGCTAAAAAAGGTTGATGAGACATTAGTTGAGATGGCAAAGATGCAACAGGCACATTGCACTTTAGTTGAAGAATTGGGCCATCGATACAAAAATGTTGAGGCCGAGCCGGATGCGGCAGTCAAAGAACTAGAGGAATTAAAGGCTAAGTTTGCCGATATAAACAAGGAAAAGGACGATGCTAATACGGCCGCACAAGAAGCGTGTGAGCAAGCTGTGTCTCTTCGGGCTGAGTGTGATGGCAGTCGCAAGGGTTAAGGAGGTTGAAACGGAAGTGGAGGAGAAAGTCCAGGCAGAGAGGTTCAAGATGGAGGCCGAATTTGACGAACTCTTGGACACATATAATGCCAACGTGTTAGAACACAGAAATCTCGCCTGGCTGGGGGATTACTTTATGCTTCTCTACAATGCCTGGAAAAAATTAGTGGAGAACAAAAGGATGTCTTGCCCGGACGGAGTATTAGATGAGTTTGAGCTCGAGCCACGTTTGCTTAGCGAGGATGAGAGGAGAACTCTTCACGAGGCGATAATTTCTGTCGAGAAAGAAAAACTTGGCATCCATCGAATGGAGATCGGCGAAGGTTCGGGTGTCACGCATCATAGTGAGAATATCGAAGTCCCTATCCCGACTTCGTCCGAAGTTATCACCGCGGTTGACCCACAAGTTATTCCTGCTTACAATCTGGACCAACCGGGGTTATCTTCTGGTAAGACTGCCGTCTCCGAGCCTGTTCAAGCTCCAAGGCAAGGTAAGGAAGGTACTTTGATTATTTTCCTCATGTCTTAAAGTAACGATTTTTTGAGAGAATTTACTGGACTGATTATTTCTTCTCTCCTTTGTTCAGTGACTTAGAGTGCCGCATTCGTGCCCCCAGTTCCTTCGGTTCTATATCCTATGCATGGAGTTATTGTCACCAAGGTGATTTCAACTGCTGCCATGGCCGGTGATATTGGAGAGGGGAGCTCGATGTCATTCGATGCTCAAATGATTGAAGAGCTACTTGGTCATTCTCTTGACCCTATTCCTGATCCTTCATTTGCGATGAGTGGAGCTGCTCCAGTTTTCAGTTCTGTCATGACGACCACCAGCGCATCCAGCGTAGCTCAATTGTCTCGAGAAGAAGAGATTTTAGCTGAGATAAGTGTGGAGATGGCCACGATGATAACGGTCGGTGGTTCTGGAAGTGACACCGCCCCTCAAGCTTATCTTCTTTAATGGTGATCTCTCCTGGTGGCACGGTGACCGTCTCAAGCGTTGCCGAACAGACACCTGTCACAACTCCCATGCCTTCGGTTCGTCCTTCCAAAAGGATCTTTGTCCCCTCCAGCTCTGAGGAAGACGTTGATATTATGCCAGATCCGGAGGATGTTCCAAAGAAGGGCAAGAAATCCCGTAGGAAGCCGGGTAGTGGGTCCAGCGGCTCGACTCCGAAAAAGAAGCCTCGGAAGAAGAAGGAGTGAGCTTCTTGTTTTATCATGTAGTTGTGAATAGCAATTTTTTTTACCTCTTCTTTTGTTCTTTTAGAGCCGTGTATATGTGTGGATTTGGCCTCCACTTAATTGAAACCTTTTGACTTGCCATGTAATCAAACCTGTTTTTGTTAGTTGATGGAATGGGAAGTTGCTCTTTTCTATTACTTAAGTGTTTTGCAGTGTTTGTTTTTTATCTGCCAAGTATGAAAACATAATTTCGTGTCATGATTTGATGAATGAGTTGAAATCCGGACATTGTATCACTTTGGTTAGTGATTAACACTTAGCCTTTTTGCCCCCAAGTCTCGGGGAACAACATTTGTATTTTGGCGGTTGATCGCATTTATTGTAAATCTTAAGCACATGTCCACATTATGGGGACTTAGGATAATTTAAGATCGAAAATCCGGTTCGCACTTCGGGAATTTGAGAGTTATCCATATTTGTAGCACGGTTCACGCTCTGGGAACCTGGAATTGATGTTTACACTCCACTTCACGCTCCGGGAACTTGGAGTTAGTATTGATATTTCGGTTCGCACTCCGGGAACTTGTGATCTATGTTTATACTCCATTCACGCTCTAAGAAGTTGGAGTTAGCACGGATGCTTCGGTTCGCGCTCCGGGAACGGTGGATTTGATGTTTATACTCCAATTCGCGCTCTGGGAATTTGGAGTCCGTTCGCACTCCGGGAACGATTTGCTGGATGTTTATACTCCAATTCACACTCTGGGAAGTTGGAGTCCGTTCGCACTCCGGGAACGAGTTGTTGAATGTTTATACTCCAATTCACACTCTGGGAAGTTGGAGTCCGTTCCCACTCCGGGAACGAGTTGTTGAATGTTTATAATCCAATTCACACTCTGGGAATTTGGAGTCCGTTCGCACTCTGGGAACGAGTTATTGAATGTTTATACTCCAATTCGCACTCTGGGAAGTTGGAGTCCATTCGCGCTCTGGGAACGAGTTATTGAATGTTTATACTCCAATTCGCACTTTAGGAAGTTGGAGTCCATTCGCGCTCTGGGAACGAGTTATTGAATGTTTATACTCCAATTCACACTCTGGGAAGTTGGAGTCCGTTCGCGCTCTGGGAACGAGTTATTGAATGTTTATACTCCAATTCGCACTCTGGGAAGTTGGAGTCCGTTCGCGCTTTGGGAACGAGTTGTTGAATGTTTATACTCCAATTCACACTCTAGGAAGTTGGAGTCCGTTCGCACTCCGGGAACGAGTTGTTGAATGTTTATACTCCAATTCACACTCTGCGAAGTTGGAGTTAGTAAAAGGATTGTTGTGTATCAATCCTTGTAAATGCTGGTGTAGTGTTTTGCCCTCGAGCTCGGGTTTCACTTAGTGAGTGACCAGTCATATCACAGTCACTCCCTATTTGAATAAATCCCACCGCGTGATGGAACTTAGCTCTCCGTGCATCGTGATATTATACGTCATTTTCAGCGAATCATAACTTTTGGCTCGAAGAGATGGTATTTTATTGATGAAATAAAAGAAATATGGCAAAATCAGTTGCCTTATTACAAGTTCAAACTTCAAAATGAAAAAAATAAAATGCTAAGGAAGAAATCGACTAAAAATAGATAAATAAAGCCTGTCATGTGTAGTAGCGACGGAGACTTTCTCTATTCCAAGCTCTCGGTAAAGTAAGACTGTCAATGGTTAACAACTTGAACGTGCCATCTCCGAGCTTTTGTGAAATCACATACGGCTCTTCCCAATTTGGCTTGATGTGCGAAGGGACCGGATAAATTCTCTTGAGTACGAGATCGCCGGGTTCAAAGGTTCGCGGTCGGACCTTGGCATTGTATATTCGAGCGACTCGACCCCGATATGCGGCTGCCCTCAAATCAGCTTCTTCATGCTTCTCATCAAGTAGATCCAGAGATTCAGCAAGTAATATGGCATTCGTTTTCGGATCATAATATGTCACACGATAAGAGTGAACTTCCAATTCGACTGGAATAACGGCTTCAGAGCCATAGGATAGAGAAAATGGAGTGTGTACGGTTGTAGTCTTGTGAGTCATTCGGTTAGCCCATAGAGCCATAGGCAGTTCATCAACCCACTTGCCCCTGGATTTTTCTAGTCGTTTCTTCAAAATAGAATTGATAACCTTATTGATGGCTTCAACTTGACCATTTGCTTGAGGGTGTGCTACTGCAGAGAATTTCTTGTGAATGTGAAATCGTTGACAGAAGTTCTAGAATTCAACACTTTCGAATTGGGCTCCATTATCGGTGATAATAGTATGCACGAGACCAAACCGGCAGATGATGTTGCGTACCACGAAGTTGATTACTTTCTTTGTCGTAATTGTTGCAAGAGGTTCAGCTTCAGCCCATTTGGTGAAGTAATCAACTGCGACGATGGCATACTTCGCGCCACCTTTAGCTAAAGGCAATGCACCAATTATATCAACTCCCCATATTGCAAATGGCCATGGGCTGACCATTTGGGTTATCTCAGTAGGTGGAGCTCTGGGAATTCGAGCGTGTTTTTGGCATTTATCACACTTTTTGGCATAGTCCATAGCATCGTGATTTATGGTAGGCCAATAATATCCATATCGGAGTATTTTCTTGGCAAGTGCTTGCCCCCCAGTGTGATCGCCACATTCTCCTTCGTGCAAATCGTGTAACACTCGTTTGACTTCGTCGTGTGCGATACACCGGAGAAGAGGAACAGAATATCCCCTTCGATACATAACTCCATTCTGAATGACAAATCGTGAAGCTTTTCGAAGAATTTGTCTTTTCTCACTTCGTCGTTCGGGTAATATGCCACGCTCAATGTAGTCTTGGTAGGGGGTCATCCATGATTCCTTGCGGGAAGTAGCTTCAAATGTGAATTCATTCTCTGCTCGATCAATGCTCGGAGAGGATAAAGTTTCGACAGGAACGAGTCCCAAGTGTTGAGCTTCGCCTGTGCTTGCCAACTTTGCTAACGAATCGGCTTTCTGGTTGTGCTCTTGGGGTACGTAGAAAATGGTATAATAATCGAACTGATCAAGCACTTTCCGGACTCGGGCCAGATAAGTGGCTAGTCTTCGATCTTTGGCCTGGTATTCACCCCGAACTTGGCATACTACCAACTGGGAATCACAGTAAATTTCCACAGCGATAATTCTTAGGTCACGGGCTAACTTCAACCCCGTAAGCAAAGCTTCATATTCGGCTTCATTATTGGTTGCACGGAAATCAAACTTCAAAGCGTAGCATATGGATCGGCCCTCAGGGGTTTCAAGCACTATCCCTGCGCCCGAGCACCGATCGTTGGATGCACCATCAATATATAGCTTCCATATGTATTCGGGGGATTTACTAGTTTCAGGTAAGTCTTCAGGAATAGTGAATTCGGCAATGAAATCTGCTAAGACTTGACCGTGTATGGCTCGTCTTGGAGTATATGTGATGTCAAATTGACTTAGTTCAATGTTCCATTTCAATAACCTGCTAGATGTCTCAGGTCGTGTGAGGACTTGTCGTAACGGCTGATCGGTGTACACGGTGATGGGATGAGCCTGAAAATATGGACGGAGCTTCCTTAAGGCGATGGTTAGACAGTATGCCAATTTTTCTAACCTTGGATAATTTCTCTCGGCTCCGGTTAATCGTTTACTAACATAGTAGACCGGTCTCTGCACTCGGTCTTCCTCCCGAACTAATGCAGCGCTGATGGCGTTTTCAGATACTGCCAGATAAAGGTATAACTATTCATGATCAATAGGTTTTGAAAGAATCGGCGGTGTAAAAAGATGATGAATTAGTGATTGAAATGCGCCTTCACATTCTGTAGTCCATTCGAAGTTTCATTTCCCTTTTCGGATCAGGTCGAAGAAGGGTATGCATTTGTCAGTTGATTTCGAGATGAACCTGCTCAGTGCTGCAACCTTTCCATTAAGGCTCTGAACCTGTTTTATGGTCCTTGGAGTTTGAAGATTCCTGATCGCCTAAATCTTTTCGAGGTTGGCCTCTATTCCTCGGGCGTTGACGATGAACCCAAGGAATTTTCCGGATGCGACTCCGAAATGACATTTTAGCGAATTAAGCTTCATCCCGTATCTCCGGAGGACATTGAACATTGATTTTAAGTCTTTGACGTGATCAGTGGAGTATCGCGATTTTACCAACATGTCATCTACATAAACTTCCATCGTCTTTCCGATCTGGTCGGCAAACATTCAGTTGACTAAGCGTTGGTAAGTCGCTCCGGCATTCTTTAACCCAAAAGGCATGACCTTGTAGCAGTATAGTCCTAGGTCAGTTACGAAGCTCGTATGTTCTTGATCGGGAACATGCACGGGTATCTGATTGTAACCAGAATAAGCATCCATTAAAGATAATAATTCGTTCCCGGCCGTTGAGTCCACAAGTTGATCGATTCGGGGAAGTGGAAAACTGTCTTTCGGAGAAGCCCTATTTAAGTCAGAGTAATCGATGCATGTTCTCCATTTCCCATTCGGTTTTTGGACAAGTACAGGGTTGGATACCCACTCCGGGTACAAAGCATCCCGGATAAGCCCATTCGCTCTTAGCTTATCAACTTCTTCTTTGAGGGCGGCAGATCTCTCTAGATCCATACCGCGTCTTTTTTGTTTGACCGGGATATACCGTGGGTCAATATTCAAGGTGTGGCTCGCGATATCCGGCGAGATTCCACACATATCAGAATGCGTCTAAGCGAATACGTCAAGATTTGCTTGGAGAAATTCGACCAACTCTAGTTGTGCTTGTGGGATTAGCTGAGACCCAATTTTCAACATTTTTGAATCATCATCATCCTTAATTGGAACATCAATCGTCAGCTCGGCTGGAGAAGCTTGACTTTTTTTAGACTCATCATTATTTTTAGTGTCTCTGGGGTCTAGATGTTTCTGGAATTGGTCGTGGTGCCTGGGCCGAGGCCCAGGCACTAATTGTCAATCGTCGGCGAAACAGACGCAGAGAGATTCCTCCATGCCCTTTCCCCTCTCCTTTTTCTTCGCCTCTCGCAGATCGGCAACATAGCAGGCTCTCCCAGCAGCCCGATCTCCTTGAATGACCCCAATCCCATGATCAGTGGGGAATTTCAAAGTTAAGCACCATGGGGCAATTGCTGCCCTGAATTCAGCTAGGGCCGGTCGGCCCAAAAAAGCATTGTATGGAGAGTGGATATCTAAGACAACAAATTGTAACATTCGGACCCTTCGGCGTTCTCCAACTCCCAACTCTACTGGCAACTCCACCACTCCAGTGGGTATATTAGCACTTCCATCGAAGCCATGGATTCTAGATTGACAAGGCTTTAGATCTTTGGCTTCCATCTTCATTTGATCATATGCTCTCTTAAACAAGATATTTACCGAACTCCCACTGTCCACTAGGATCCTCTTCATCCAAGCAGGGCCTAGCTGGGAAGATATGACTAGTGGGTCTATAGTTGGGGTTTCGACCTTATCAGCATCTCGGTTTCTAAATACGATGTCATCTGCCATCGTCCTCTGTTGTTTGGCCGGAGCCCCTTCATCAAGTGTACTGCAACTCTCAAAATTCACATGCCTAATCGAATTGGCGTATGATTCCATTTCCCTCTAGCTTCGGTCCGCTGGATGAGGACCACCACTAACTGTATTTATGACCAATCTCCCGCCTGTACGAGCGGGCTCCTCCTGTCTCTCTTGGTTTTGTGCACGATTTTGGTTTGACGGGCCCACACCACCAGCCTGCGGTGCCCGCACGAATTGATCTAACTTCCTTTCCCTGATCAATTTTTCAATAAGATCTTGCAAATGCCTGCAATCATTAGTATTGTGTCCGTAACTTTCGTGGAATCTACAGAACTTCCCCGTTTGAATTTGTCTCTCCGACGATGGCTTCGGAGTCGGCTTCTTATACTGCATCGCAGTAAAAGTTTGTAGATACACGTTTTCCAGTGACGTATTCAGTGGCGTATAGCTTTCAAACGTTTGCGCCCTATGCCGCGGGCCACGATTCTGATCTTGCTTCTTATTTCTATTATCGCCGTTCCTCGGCTGGGTTTGCTTGTTTTGAATATTCAATTGTACTTTTCCAGAGCTCTCCCCTGACTGTTTAACTGCCACATTGCTTTGAATTCCTTCATTGCTGGATCTCGCATCGTCCTGCTTCCTAGATTGTTTTGCATCCTCACGCCTTAAGAATTGGGCGGCTTTGGAGTAGAAACGATCCAACGATGCGGGAGGTTTCCCAGCTAGCCAATTTCCAAATTTAGAGTCAGGGTCAATCCCCTTAGTTAAGGCCATCAAGATTGAATTATCATTGGGGTTAGTGAATTCTGCACAAGCGGCGTTGAATCTTTCCAAATATCGTCTGAATGTCTCTCCTGGAGCTTGAGTGACACTAGATAAAGTGTTTACGTCTTTAGGCCTGGCAATGTGCATATGGAACTGTTCAACAAATTTAGTAGCCAATTGGTCAAATGAAGAGATAGATCGTGGTGGTAATCGTGTAAACCACATCGTCGTAATTCCCCCAAAGAAATGGGAAAACTACAACATTTTACTGCATCATCAACTCTTGCAGCAGTCATTGACCATTCATATTTCAGAATATGTTGGTTAGGGTCAGAACTTCCTTCATACATGGGGAGGGTCGGCATCCTGAATCACCGAGGAGGTTCAGCATATAATATGTCATCAGTGAACGGAGTATGACTTCGGGAGATTCCCCAATCGTCATTTGTTAAGCCCTGACTTTCACGGATCATTTGGCGTACCATTGTTGAGAGGTCAGGTGTTGCTATACTCGAAGGGTGGCAAGCTAAAGTGTGGTCGGGTTCCACAATGCGAGGTAGGATCGGGCGCTGTCGACGATCCATGTCTCGCCTCCTTGGCTTGGTGTCTTCTGGGACATATGGTCCCGGAGTATGTTCCTGTTGGTGGTAGTTCTGATTGGAGTGATTTTGGGTATCAATTCCTATGTCAACTGCAGTGGCGGTGGCTTGGTTATCCATAGCGTGTTGTGGAATAGTGCCTCCACGTGAGGAGGGTCCTGTATGAAAACTGGCAGAAGGGCCAACTCTTATCTGCCCAACAGTTAATGCTTGTTGGTGACCAGCAGTATGCGCATGGCTTCTGTCTAGCCTAGGACGGGTAGATCTGCCGCTGTAATCAGACGAGGTAGAGCTTTAAGTGGATAAATGAGGGGCGTGGTCCCTTATGGATCTTCTACGCCTTTGGCGGTTTAGTTGATTAGTCAACTCAACATTGGCACGTAATTGTTCAGCCAGTTGTTGTCGACTTTGGGTTAGTTCCTGGAGTAATGTCTGGAACTCTTGTCGAGTGACCGGACCTGATGGATCTGAATGCCCGGTATCATCTTGATTGGGTGGAGGTAGTTGCATGGGGTTTTGTCTATCTCGGCCTTCTTGGCCAGCGGCAGTAGAAGTGGTTCTCGTGCTAACCATCTTGAGGTGTAGAATCCTTTCCTAGATTTTGGTAAATCTGAATAGTACGGAAGGAGTCTGAAATGGAAGTCTGGATCTCTCTCTTTAATTTATGCAATCCGGTATCGATGACAGATCCAATGAGCAGGAGAAAAACTGGGTTTTCTCAGTGAAAGCACCAAAGTGTTTGCACCAAAATTGGGCAACACCTTTCGGAAGTTTTTGAAGAGATAATAAATGAAGAAATTAAATTGAAAATGAGGATTATCTAACAAAAACTCCAAGTCACAGAAAAGTAAATTGCACGGAAGACAATAATTTAGAGTGGTTCGGCGTTTTGCCTACGTCCACTATGAAGTTTTATCACTTTATTGCTTAATACTTGAAGATTACAAGTGTTCTAGAGTGAAGTGTAGCTGATAATAGACTTAAATTCGAAATCAGCAACGGTGAAAACGATATGGAGTGATTCTGGCAGCGTTCGGGCGTGCTTTTTCTCTAGAAATTCTCCGATCCTCTTTCTGAATGTCCAGGAGCTCTATTTATAGGTGTAGGAGGCTGATATTTCGCCTAAAATCCAAGGAGACCGCTTCTGGCACGTGAGGGGGGCCTACACGCCCGGCCTCAGGAAATCCGGGCCCACTTTAGGATCGATTCGAACTCTAGTTCGAGTTGATCAAAAAAGTGTCCAATCGAGGGGAAATTTGGTGTGGACATTCTTCAACATGCATGCAAGCTCCTGTGAAAATTTCATGGCATTTGGACTTGTAGATCTCGAGTTATGATCGATTCAAGATTGCATTTTCGGTTGAAGTGCTTCCTTCGAATCGATCCCCTTCGAATCGATTAGGGTCGAATCGATGGCATCACGCGCCCAAGTGATGACGTGGTGCGCATTTCCAAGGTCAATCCACTCTTCACTCCGAATCAACTGGGTCGACTCCACATTTTTCGCCGCCTCGACTCAGTGGATTCGAAGATATTCATTTGTTCATGGATTCTAACGTATGCTCGTTCGCATCGATCATGTTATATCATTTTCGATCGATTCGAAGCCACTTTTGCAAGATGGATCCGAAGTAAGGTTATAGGGTGGATTCGAAGCACTTCGTCCTGATGGATTTGAAAGACTTCAATCTGAAGGATACGAAGAGATGTAGCATCATGGATTCGAAGTGACTTATCTGAACCGATTCGAACGAATGCTTTTTGATGGTTCCGAATGATATGGAGTCGAATTGATGGATTCGAATAGGGGCTTGGCCGATGGATTCGAACCTAGGGTTATTTCCTCCACTTTTCGTTGGTGATAACATGAGCATACGAACTCGGATGGACTTGAAATTCGAGAAGTTGGTTTTCACGGCTTTGCTTAATGTAACTTATCAATTGCAGCCCGATCCGGACTCGAATAAAACTCATCAATATTCGTGGCTATCCCGTAGCAGCCCGATACTGAGGACGTATGATCCTTATTCTCCAGTCAGTTCCTTGGTATCTCGGCCTTGCCAAAAGGCGGGATAACACCTGCATCCATTGATGTTAGTACAATATAAAAATATCGATCCCACTTCGAGGGAGATATCGCATAATATAGGGTCATTCGCTATTATGCAGGGCGTATAGGGTGTCATTCACTATAATGTACGGGAATATCACTCCAAATATTAATATACATACTATTATATATATTATTCCATATTCTACTGATAGTAATATATCTATTCATCTGATTAACTAATCAATAAATTTTAACTCTTATAAATTAAAATGATAACCAAATCGAGTAAGATTTACTCATCTCGATTTTATTTTTCAATCCATTCCAACTTTTATTCTATCACATAGATTTTCCAGCCACACATCCTATACGACTGATGCCATTAGATTGAACCTCATATAAGCCAATTTTAAATGATATAAATTAACGATTTCAAATTTAATTATATAATAAATCACTAAGTACTTCTTTTAAACTAATTACCTATCAATGAATTTAATAAACCTTCCTTCTTTGATATTACCATTTATCTTAGCCTCAACCATATACCATTAACTTAAATATTCCTTTCTTACGTTAATCATCCATGCATCAACTCCAGGCTGTGAACGAAAGGCACTCAACATTACTACGTCACTACTGCGTTGATCAACACCGCGAGCCATGAAAACAAGCAGCGCACTTGGATTCGAAATCGCTAGACCTTAGCTGCCTCGTCGCTCCTCTACAACGCGTTTGTCACTACCTAGATGCAGCACAAAACCATCATGAACCCATCACCAGTAAACTGTGTCTCCACCCATCACTGTGACCTCCAACCCAAGGCACGCTTAACCCTACTGACCACCGAACCTCCATGAGTACGCGGCCTCTTCCAGAAACACGACTCAACTTCACTCCCCATCTCAAGCTCGAGTTCACTTCCATGCTTCCTGATCGCATGCCCCAAATCGATCTAATCGATTCCCCCTGCCTCGGCGACGTTTACAAGTCGCCATCGAGATTAGCGATCGCTCCCTCTTTTTTTGAACGAATTTTGATTTCGTGAATGACAAACTGAAGAGAAGAGGATTTGATATCGCGATTTGGTTTTGCCGCCCTTTTATTTACACAGAACGAAATGATTTCGTTTGATTTTTTTTCGATTTGAAATAAAGGAAATAGGGAGGGAAAGACATGATTTGAACGGGTTTGATTTCGATTTTTGACTGAAAGCAGAAAGGGATGGATGTGACTTAAAGTTGAGGGAAATGGCGTATTGTAGAAGGTAGGGTTTTGGCTTAAATGATTCATAATGTTATTTTATTATAAATATCTCGTTTTAGCAACTTAAAATTCCGATCTCCTATCGAGGCGAACGCTAGGCTTTTATAATTTTATACACCTATTTCGAATGCAATGGAAAAGATTTCGAGCCCTAATTCGATATGTGGAGAAGACAGCTCCTGGAACCAAATTATTAATATCGAATTTTTGATATTAATTTCAACACGTTTTTATCTTGTACGACCAAACGATAATCCCAAACGCTACGAAATTTGAAATCGGATAATAATACACTATTAGATCCAATGAAACTAGTTTCATTGAATTCCGAGACTATGCTTCGGATTGTTATTTTATCCCGCCGATTAAATCGACGATTTCAAAATTTTGTGAAATCACTTGAAATCCCAATTTTAAAATCTTAATACCTAAATTATAATTCCAAATTCAATATTTAACACATTTAAATATTCAAAAGTAACCATCGAAAAATCCGGGTCGTTACATTCCTCTCCCCTTAAAAGAATTTCGTCCCCGAAATTGCTAAGAGAGGAAAAATGTTCCAAACCCTCATAGCTGAAATTTGATATTCACTTTTCTAATCTTTTTGTTTCACCCAAAACAATTAATTTTCAATTCTAATTCCAAAATCCTTTATTTCAATCTCAATTTGAAATTGATTTGTCGTTAACAAAAATTATGACGACTCGAACTCGATGCCCGACAATCGACATCGAAATCCGTGTCGCCGGAGCTTATAACAACATTAGATGATAAAAACACAGCGGAAACAAAGGATGATTACATTGATATACAACATAGACATTTGATAACAACAACCCAAAACCATCACAGAATATGTACAACACAACACCATAGTGGAAATATATAAATATAAGCAAAGTCTTCAAGAGAATCAAATACTGCAACTTTGCTAAGGTCTTCCAAAAACTTCCAAAGACCTTCAAATCCAAAAGGCTTCAAAAGATCTCCAAACCAAAAGATTCAAAAACTTCCAAAAGCATCCAAAACCATTAACTCCTAGATACAGATTCTACTAAGCTTCAAAAATCTACGGCTGACCTGACTCTAGGCTGCCTGTGTGGAAAATTATGGACACACAGAGTTTAGAAAGGGAACAATAAACTCCAGGTCAATCATGGGACTGGTGTGAGCAAACGAAAACAGTTTTAAACAAAAAAAAACAACAAAAGAATTTAAAATTGAAATCTGCAATACTTTTTTGGAAAATGAAACTACCATAAGGCCTCCCGGTACATACACAATGCAATCGCACACTTATGGGAGATTTCTCCTTATGATAGTCAAACATGCTTGATACGTGAAAATATTTTGATAATATTATTATTAGTGCATAGTGCAGAAAACAATTTTGAAAGTATAATATTAATCTTATCCAGGTACCATTATATTATGCCTGCTATAGCTACCACATTAGGTGGCAGGTTATATAACTGCAATCGTAAAGGACGTGTATTGGTGATTGGATTTCCAACAAATGGTTAGGCTAAGGAACTTCCTATTTCCACATGGGTACGCCTCTGAAGGGACGCCCCGAGAACCTACCCGGATCTCTGCCAACACAAGGCCGGGTTACCCCTGTCGGGAAGTAACACCTACAAGTATGTCATCCCCGGTCGTTAGCGACCTTTATCCGAGGATCCTCAAACACAAAGCAACAACTATAAAGTAATAAATTTGCAGTAACCACATAGTTTAAATATCTCAGCTCAATACCATGATTCCACCCTTTTCTAGAAGAAATGGACATACTCTAGGGGCGCAACTCCTAATAACCTTGCTACATCATTCCTGTTTCGACCATTTCCGGGTTGTGAGGTCCTAATGCAGTCTCATCCACAAAGCTACGCTTTACACAAAAGCCATGCTTTGATCAACAA
Source organism: Allium cepa (assembly GCA_030765085.1). Lineage (NCBI taxonomy): Eukaryota > Viridiplantae > Streptophyta > Magnoliopsida > Asparagales > Amaryllidaceae > Allium > Allium cepa. Next base: position 904,117,258 of record CM060932.1, read on the forward strand.
ATGATCAGCAGCACTTCGTATGCCATATTACCAAATTGGGAATGTATCACTAGTAACCATCAACTACATAACCTCTGAGCTCTACATCTCAAAGAAGGTTGTTAAGCTAAGAGAATAAATCTTCGCCACCAAACAAAAATTTATTTGATAGAAACCAGCTTTACATCTCAGAGTGTAATGTCAGACATACATCCATACACTGTCCCGGGTTCGAACAGAACCGAAAGCACTTCACAAAGAAGCCCTTGCAATCCGGGTATTCACAATCCCGATCGGACTCACCATCACATATGGAGATCTCTATACCATAGCTACTCAGTGCAGAGTCATTCGACGAGTAATCCTTTCGTTCTCGAAAATACCCGGTCTTCACCCCGGTCTTCAATGCTATGCATATCGTTGTATCATTATTCAGAATAGGTTATATAACACATGGTCCTCCCCCGGCTAAACCGAATAATAAGCGCAATATTTAAAAAACATATGGATATTGGGATCTCAGTTAAGTCACAACTTATTGCCCAAAACCTTTCATTCAAATGGTTTAAACAAATTACCATTTTCAAATCTTTTAAACATACTTCACAAATTTCACCAATCTTCCACAAAGTTCACCAATCTTCCACAAAAATTAATTTATAGCTTTCAAAACTATTTACAATTCCAAATCTTTTATATAAAAGATACACCTTCAAGATCCTCTTTTTGGAAACAAAGTTCACAAATCATTCACAAAGATTCAATTACAGCTTTAAAAAACAATCCCCTTTCAAATTTGAAAACCCCCTTTTAACAAAACTGGAAATCCTTTCTTTCTTTGAAAGCTATTATCATTTGAAAACTCTTAGTTTTCGTTTTGGGAATATCCGATTATATTGGCTCAAGTTAAAGCCTTTCAAGTAGAAACATGGGTTGAATTTAAATTCTCAAAATAATATATTCAACATACTTTAAAGATAGTTTAAAAATCCATATATATATATATATATATATATATATATTATATAACTTATATAAACCTTTCAAACCAAATTTCCAAAACAATTTCAAAACTTAACTAGATATAATCTTATTCAAACTGAATTTTAATTTCAAACTTCCTTTCAAAAAGCTTTTTATATTCAACCCAATTACATTTCCAAAACCATTTGGATTCAAAATTTAACTTTTTAGAAAAATAATATCTTCATTCAAAACATTTGCGACTTAACCGATTTCCTGTGAAATCCATATTTGTGTGTGTATGGTGTAGTCCAGGGGTTTCACAAAATAGTGCGACATCATCAATCATTACAGATTCAAGCACAGCAATATCGATAAGCGGTAAAATCTATAACGCTTACCTTCCATTCATAGATTCATAGATAAACAATATAAATTTATCATAGATAAATAAATTACATTCATTACAGCTTAAATCAAAACAATTCATATCACAAAGCATCACACAGCAGAGATATCAAACAATTTTAAGCATTCAATACAATTCAAACATCCATAAGTAAAGTTAATTAACATCTGATTATAATTAATTTAAACCAGATTAGTTACTTATGAATAAATTTCCAAATCCTGGTTAATTAATCATTAATTAATTACAAACCATTTTAATTAATTATCCTTTAATAATAAATTAATTAACCTCTACTCATTAATTAATCAATCTTAATTAATAAATTAATCAATCTTTAATCATTAAATAATTAACCTTTAGTTACTTAATTATTCTTTAATTTATTAACCTTAATTAATAAATTATTTAATCCTTAATTAGTTACCATTTAATTAATTATCTTTAATTAATTATAATAAGTGATTATCCTTAATCATTTTCATTAATTAATTAACCTTTAATTAATTTAATTATTCTTTAATTAATTATCTTTAATTAATTACATTAATTAATTAACCCTTAATTAATTAAGTAATTAACCATCCTTAATAAATTAAACCAATTATCTTAATTTAATTACATTAATTAATCAACTCATAATTACTAGTTAATGATTTTTAAATTAATTAATCATTAAGTATTCACTAATTACTTATACTAAGTAATTATCCTTTGATTATAAATATTAATTAATCAACCCTTATTAATTAAATTAAGTAATTAATCTTAAATTAATTTTACTAATTAATTATTCTTAATTAATTACAACCTTGATTAAGCAAAGGTAAAGTCTTTATCTTAATTTAAATACTTCATTACATAATTTACTTTATTTTAGAAACTATTAGGAATTAATTACCTAATTTTTTTTAAACAAAATAGATTTAAAACATTTGATTTTAAATTTCAACTTGAAAACCTGTTTCAAAACCTTATTCAAATTATTATTTTAGAAAACTTAGTTTATTTGAAAACACCTTAAACTTGGATAACTTTCACTTTGAACTAATTATTTAATAATTTTTTAATATCTAAAACTTATTTTAACACTTTACTTTGGAAACTTAATATATATTTTAACTTTGAAAACTTGTTTTGTTTGCCTTTAAATTTTTTTTCTTTCTTCTTTAAACTTAAAACTTAAATTTCTTTACTTTTGATAAAACCAGAATTTTTTATTTCCTTTAAATTTTGAAACTTGATGCTTGGTCAAAATCAACTTGAGCCTACCTTAATGAAACCCGAGCAAATTCATGATTTTCACCAAGTAAAACACAAGAATTACCCATCCCAAAATACTTCGAGTCACACACACAAAATCTTGAGATTGATCCCGAGGAAACAGCTTCAGAAACTCTCCATCACATGATACATCTTGCATGCATGCACATGTACTGATCGTCTGACCTCAATCGTTCCTCGCCGAAATCATCAGCATGTCAGCGATCATCTTCAAGCCTCACCTGAACCACAAACTTTGACGATTTCTCCTCAAATCCAAAATTTGATCCATCAACCCAACCTATAACTCACCTTTACCAGAAAATCTTTCCCCGGCCATCGCCTCCGACCTCTGAATCACTCGCCGCCCAGTCTGAAGCCACGCCACACACCGACGAAACTTTTCCCCTTATCGCGTACATCTCCGATCTCCCATGGCCTTTGCCATTGCCTTGCAAACATCATCGTCCCAAAACGACCTTCGAACCCTAGTTCACCCATGCCTGACCTCCATGGCCGATGATAAACCTTCCTCTATTTTTCCCGAGCCCACCAATCTTCCAGCTACCCTTGACATCAACCTCGTCCCACGACATCACATCCATCAGCGACTAACGATGAAGTTATCCATTCCATTCAACACAAATTATCCCAATGATTACCAAACTAAAAATAATGATATTCATATTAAAAATCATGATTTTCTACTACAAATCTAATCATATAATCAAAACCTGAAATTGAATTCATATATTTTTGACCCAAATATATATATATATATATATATATACTGTTACTTTTCATTTTTAAAATTATTTACTAAAATTAAATTCCTGAAACCATTTTTATTGTTAACATTTTATTGTAACAATCATCTTTTGTTCAACAATCAAAGCTTAATATGGTTTCGATTAGGGAATGTGAAATTTTGTTAATAAATTTTAGAACTTGTCATTCAACAAAGGAAGATATACATACATAACTCCGATATGCACAAATATTTCTTATTTACACACATTTATTCACATCAAAACATACATATAAACATACTATATTATCCCCAGATTTCATCATATAAATCAAGAATGAAAATGGATTCAAGATCTGAAAGCTTGCTCACCTGAAAGTTGAAAAATAGAGGCCTGGTTTATGATGTTGAAACTGTTAAATTTGATCTAGTTGAACTAGAAACTGATTTTCTTGAGTTTGATCTTGCTTTCAGGCTTGAATTTCTTTGATCCGTTTGATTTTGTTGAAGTTGTTTGCTTGATGCTTTAATTTGCTATGGTTTATTGTTATTTTGATTCAGCCTTTTGTTTTTAGAAATGAAAGTGAAAGAGTATTGAAGCCTAATTTTTACCCTTATGCATATTTTCTAAACTTTTAAATCAAAAGGAAATGTTAATTTTGCCACTTGTTTAATATATTAACACTTGTAATTTACTTGTGTAATCATATTACAAATGTCTTATGTTATGCATTTTATGTTTAAATCCCTTACTCTAATTTATTTATAAATTATGTTTATATCCTTAGGTAGTTTTATATTTACATTTATGTTGATATAGTTTTTTACATTATATTTACAATACATTCTTTTTTTTCATCAATTTATGTTTCATACATATATTTACAAACTAAAATTTTACAAATGTCCAACCTAAATGTTTTTATATTATAACATATATATTCAAACTATTATTTATCCATATATATAATTTTAAAGAAAGTATTTTTAAACCCCTAAGTACTAATATTTTATATTTATGCATTTTCTATTGTTTATATTTTATACTTTTATAACTTTCAAATAGCAATTCGAAAATTATTGTATTAATTTCAAAATATAGCTTCAAAATCAAAATGTCTATTTAATGTAATTTGGAAAAACAAATTTTTATTAATTGAAAATATAATGTTTTCAAACCTAATATATTTAAAAGATTTTGAATTTTGAATTTCAATTCCAAGATTCAATTTAAATAAATTTATAAATATAAATAAATAACAAAACATATCTTTATTAATTTCAAAAATTTTGAATTAATTCACCATTAAATTCCCAATTTAACATTAATTACCAAATTAAATTTAACTAAAAATCGGGATCGTTACAGATTCCCCCCTTAAGAAAATTTCATCCTTGAAATGCTGGGGAGAAAACATATTTTCCAAATCAAACTGAATATTTATTTTGCATTTGGCTTACCAAATCAGAATATCATCTATAATTATGAGAATTATCTCATAAAAATTTTCACGAAATATTAGGGTCATCCGAATCTATGAAATACGCAGGAGCATTGGGGCATTGGTTAGTTCGAAGGAATAACTAACCATTCGTAAAGTATATCAAAACCCAATGAAACAGACAAAAATAGGTTCGTCTACGATCTCAGATTCAAGATTTAACTCATTTTCGATTTGCTGAGAAATAAAACTATGTGTAGCTCCTGTGTCGAACAAAACTCGAACAATTTTATCATAAATGAGAAGGTTACCTTCTAAAATTCCTTTTCCTTTATCAGCGTTTGAGGTTGAAGGATCACCTTTGGTTGCATAAACCTTCGCTACTTGAGCTTGCTTCGTTGCTGGGCAGTCCTTGATCCTATGTCCTGGCTTGTGGCAGTAATAGCATTCCATAGTTTCATGTCTCGTCTTCATAAATTGCTCCCTCTCTGCTTGCTTCCTGGGATTCTTGCAATTGTTCAGTAATGGCCTTTCTCCAAGTAATTGAAACAAGTAACATCTTTCACCTTATTATCCTATGTATTCTTCTTTTCTTTGCCTTTCCACGGTTTCTTTCCGCCGAACTTCCTTTTTTTCCAATTCAGATTGCTCGCATTTCCATTCTCTTTTATAACTTCTTGTTTATCTAAAATGGCATATCGATAGCCCATATATATCAGGTCAGGAAAATATTCCTTCACGTGGGCTGTCATTCTCTCATGGAACTTCTTATTCATCCCTCTAACGAATCTTTCATTCTTCTTTAAAGGTGTATTCACCAACTCCGGACCAAATTGAGATAATTCATTGAATTTTTTCACGTATTCCTCAAACGATAAGCTTCCCTGCTTCAAATCCATGAACTCCTGGTACATTCTGGATATACCAGTAGATTTCATATATCGTTGCTCAAACACTTCTTTGAAACGATTTCAAGTGAACTCATCCACCGGCTCATCCAATGTAACAGTTTTCCACCATGCTAAAGCCTCTTCCTAGAATTGCCAGGAAGCTATCAATCGCATCTGATCATCTTTCAATTTTAGTCCTTTGAAAATCCTTTTGTATGATCGAATCCAGGCTTGTGCTTCGATAATGGTTTCCTTGCCAGTGAATGGCTTTCCACCAAGTCTGGAAAAACTTCGATATAAATCAGCCAGATTAGGCTGAGGTTGAGTGGGAATAGCCGTTTTCGTTATTGTAGGGCCTTGACCAGTTGAAGTGGTACTTTCCCGTCCCCTACCTCGTACTCTTCTTCCACTCATTCTTACTATCTGTAAATAGTAAGAAAACCAATTTAGGCATTCAGACGAGATATCTTAGGGAATAACAACAGTTAAAAATAGACTGAGTAATATGGGTTTTCGGTTTCATGGGTTGTACTCATTCTAGGTTATATTTCACCCTATCTATAATGAGCCATCTAATGTGTTACACTCCGTAGCTAAAGTTCTTACTCAACCTTTAGCTCTGATACCACTTGTGACGACCCGAACTCGATGTCCGACAATTGACATCGAAATCCGTAACGCCATAGCTTATAACAACATTGGATGATAAACAACACAGCGGAAACACAGGATGATTACATTGATATACAACATAGATACAATGCTAATTGCATCATTTGATAACAACAACTCAACACCATCAGATAATATATACAACACAACACCATAGAGGAAATATATAAATATTAGCAAAGTCTTGAAGAGAATCCAATGTTGCAACTTTGCTAAGGTCTTCCAAAAACTTCCAAAGACCTTCAAATCCAAAAGGATTCAAAAGATCTCCAAACCAAAAGCTCCAAAAACTTAAAAGGCTTCCAAAAGCTTCTCAAACCATTAATTTCTAGATCTAGATTCTACTAAGCTTCAAAAATTTACGACTGACCTGACTCTAGGCTGCCCATGTGGAAAAGTGTAGGCACCCAGAGTTTAGAAAGGGAACAATAAACTCCAGGTAAGTCATGGGACTGGTGTGAGCAAATGAAAACATTTTTAAACAAAAACAAACAACAAAAGAATTTAAAATTGAAACTCGTAATGCTTTTTGGAAAATGAAACTACCATAAGGCCTCTTGGCACACACAATGCAATCGCATACTTGGGGGAGATTTCTCCTTATGATAGTCAAACATGCTTGATACGTGAAAATCTTTTGATAATATTATTATTAGTGCATAATGTAGAAAACAATTTTTAAAGTACAATATTAATCTAAGCCAACATAGGTACCATTATGTTATGCCTGCTATAGAAACCACCTAAGGTGGCAGGTTATACAACTGCAATTGTAAAAGGCGCGTATTGGTGATTGAATTTAATGGTTAGGCTAACGAACTTCCTATTGCCACATGGGTAGGCCTCTGGAGGGATGCCCCGAGAACCTACCCGGATCTCTGCCAACACAAGGCCGGGTTACCCTTGCCCGGAAGTAATACCTACAAGTATGCCATCCCCGGTCGTTAGCGACCTTTATTCGAGGATCCTCAACCGCAAAGCAACACCACAAAGTAATAAATTTTCATTAACCACATAGGTTAAATATCTGCGCTCCATACCATGATACCACCCTTTTCCAGAAGAAATGGACATATTTTAGGGGCATGACCCTTAATAACCTTGCTGCATCTTTGCCGTTTCGACCGTTTTCGGGTTGTGAGGTCCTGAAGCAGTCTCGTCCACAAAGCTACGCTTTACACAAAAGTCATGCTTCGATCAACAAATGATCAGCAGCACTTCGTATGGCACATTACCAAATTGGGAATGTATCACTAGTAACCATCAACTACATAACCTTTGAGATCGTACGTCTCAGAGAAGGGTGCTAAGCGAAGAGAATAAATCTCCGCCACCAAATAGAAATTTATTTGATAGAAACCAGCTTTACATCTCAAAGTGTAACGTCAGACATACATCCATACAAGTCTATCCCGGGTTCGAACAGAATCGAAGGCACTTCACAAAGAAGCCCTTGCAATCCGGGTATTCACAATCCCGATCGGACTCCCCATCATATAAGGAGATCTCTATATCATAGTTACTCAGTGCAAAGTCATTCGACGGGCAATCCTTTCGTTCTAGAAAATACCCGGTCTTCGCCACCGGTCTTCAAATGTTATCCATATCGTCGTATCATTATTCGGAATGGGTTATATGACACAAGGTCCTCTTCCGGCTAAACCGAATAATGAGCGCAATATTTAAAAAACATATGATATTGGGATCTTAGTTAAGTCACAACTTATTATCCAAAACCTTTCATTCAAATGGTTTAAACAAATTACCATTTTCAAATCTTTTAAACAAAAAGATTTACTTCACAAAGTTCACCAATCTTCCACAAAGATTAATTTATAGCTTTCAAAACTATTTACAATTCCAAATCTTTTAAATAAAAGATACACCTTCAAGATCCTCTTTAATTTGTAAACAAAGTTCACAAATCTATCACAAAGATTCAATTATAGCTTTCAAAAACAATTCCCTTTCATATTTGAAAACTCCTTTTTAACAAAAATGGAAATCCTTTCTTACTTTGAAAGCTACTATTATTTGAAAAATAAAAGTTTTCGTTTCAAGAATATCCGATTATATTTGCTCAAGTTAAAGCCTTTCAAGTATAAACTTAGGTTGAATTTAAATTCTCAAAATACCATATTCAACGTACTTTAAAGATGGTTTAAAAATCCATATATATATATATATATATATATATATATATATATTATATAACTTATATAAACCTTTCAAACCAAATTTCTAAAACAATTTCAAAACGTGGCAAGATATAATCTTATTCAAACTAAATTTTAATTTCAATCTTCCTTTCAAAAAACTTTTAATATTCAACCCAATTACATTTCCGAAACCATTTGGATTCAAAATTCAACTTTTTAAACAAATAATATCTTAATTCAAAACATCTGTGACTTAACCGATTTCCTGTGAAATCCATATTTGTGTGTGTATGGTGTAGTCCAGGGGTTTCACACAATAGTGCAACATCATCAATCATTGCAGATTCAAGCACAGCAATATCGATAAGCATTAAAATCTATAACGCTTATCTTCCATTCACGGATTCATCGATAAATAATATAAATTTATCACAGATAAATAAATTACATTCATTACAGCTTGAATCAAAACAATTCATATCACAAAGCATCATACAACAGAGATATTAAACAATTTCAAGCATTCAATACAATTTAAACAACCATAAGTAAGGTTAATTAACATCTGATTATAATTAATTTTAACCAGATTAATTGCTTATGAATAAATTTACAATTCCTGTTTAATTAATCATTAAGTAATCATAAACAATTTTAATTAATTATCCTTTAATAATAAATTAAATAACCTCTAATCATTAATTAATCAATCTTAATTAATAAATAAATCAATCTTTAATCATTAAATTATTAACCTTTAATTACTTAATTATTCTGCAATTTATTAACCTCACTTAATAAATTAATAAATTATTTAATCCTTAATTAATTACCATTTAATTAATTATCTTTAGTTAATTACAATAAGTGATTATCCTTAATCATTTTCATTAATTAATTAATTTAATTATTCTTTAATTAATTATCTTTAATTAATTACATTAATTAATTAACCCTTAATTAATTAAGTAATTAACCATCCTTAATAAATTAAACCAATTATCTTAATTTAATTACATTAATTAATCAACTCATAATTACTAGTTAATGATTTTTAAATTTATTAATCATTAACTATTCACTAGTTACTTATACTAAGTAATTATCCTTTGATTATAAATATTAACTAATCAACCCTTATTAATTAAATTAAGTGGTTAATCTTAAATTAATTTTACAAATTAATTATTCTTAATTAATTACAACCTTGATTAAATAAAGGTAAATTCTTTATCTTAATTTAAATACTTCATTACATCATTAACATTATTTTAGAAACTATTAGGAATTAATGACCTAAATTTTTTTAACAAAACAAATTTAAAACATTTGATTTTAAATTTCAAACTTGAAAACCTGTTTCAAAACCTCATTCAAATTATTATTTTAGAAAACTTAGTTTATTTGAAAACACCTTAAACTTGGATAACTTTCACTTTGAACTAATTATTTACTAATTTTTTAATATCTAAAATTTGTTTTAACACTTTACTTTGGAAACTTAATATATATTTTAACTTTGAAAACTTGTTTTGTTTGCCTTTAAAATTTTGTTCTTTCTTATTTAAACTTAAAACTTGAATTTCTTTACTTTTGATAAAACCAGTATTTTTGATTTCCTTTAAATTTTGAAACTTGATGCTTGATCAAAATCAACCCGAGCCTACCTCAATGAAACCCGAGCAAATCTATGATTTTCACCGAGTAAAACACAAGAATTACCCATCCTAAAATACTTCGAGTCACACACGCAAAAATCTCGAGATTGATCCCGAGGAAACAGCTTCTTCCCAAAACCCTCCATCACCTGATACATCGTGCACACGTGCACATATCACAATCGTCTGACCTCAATTGTTCCTCGCCGAAGTCATCAGCATGTCGACGATCATCTTCCAGCCTCACCTGACCCACAAACTTCAAAGATATCTCCCCTTAAGTCCAAAATTTTATCCAACGACCCAACTTGTAACTCACCTTGACCAGAAAATCTTTCCTCGGTCGTCGCCTCCGACCTCAGAATCACTCGATGCCCAGCCCGAAGCCACGCCACACACCGATGAAACTTTTCCCCTTATCGCGAACATCTTCGATCTCCTATGGCCTTTGCCATTGCCTTGCGAACATCATCGTCCCAAAACGACCTTCGAACCCTAGTTCACCCGTGCTTGACCTCCATGGCCGATGATAAAACCTTCCTCTATTTTTCGAGCACACCAATCTTCCAGCTACCCCTGACATCAACCTCATCCCACGACATCGCATCCATCATCGACTATCGACGAAGTTGCCCATTCCGTTCGACACAAATTATCCCAACGATTACCAAACTAAAACTCATGATTTTCTACTACAAATCCAATCATGTAATCAAATCCTGAAATTGAATTCATAAATTTTTGACCTATATATATATGTATATATTACTGTTACTTTTCATTTTAAACTTATTTACTAAAATTAAATTTCTGAAACCCCTTTTATTATTAACATTTTATTGTAACAATCATCTTCTGTTCAACAATCAAAGCTTAATATTGTTTCGATTGGGGAATATAAATTTTTGTTCATAAATTTTAGAGCCTGTCATTTAACAAAGGAAGATATACATACATAACTCCTATATACACGGACATTTCCTATTTACACACATTTATTCAGATCAAAACATACATCTAAACATACTACATTATCCCCAGATTTCATCACATAAATCAAGAATGAAAATGGATTCAAGATCTGAAAGCTTGCTCACCTGAAAGTTGAAAAACAGAGGCCTGGTTTACGATGTTGAACCTGTTAAATTTGATCTGGTTGAACTGGAAACTGATTTTCTTGAGTTTGATCTTACTTTCAGGCTTGAATTTCTTTGATCCGTTTGATTTTGTTGAAGTTGTTTGCTTGAAGCTTTAAATTGCTCTGGTTTATTGTTATTTTGATTCGGCCTTTTGTTTTTAGAAATAAAAGTGAAAGAGTATTGAAGCCTAATTTTTTACTCTTACGCATATTTTCTAAAACTTCTAAATTAAAAGGAAATGTTAATTTTGCCACTTGTTTAATATATAAACACTTGTAATTTACTTGTGTGATCATATTACAAATGTCTTATGTTATGCATTTTATGTTTAAATCCCTTACTCTAATTTATTTACAAACTATGTTTATATCCTTAGGTAGTTTTATATTTACATTTATATTGATATAGTTTTTTACATTATATTTTACGATACATTCTTTTTTTTTCATCAATTTATGTTTTTATACATATATTTACAAATTAAAATTTTACAAATGCCCAAAATAAATGTTTGTATATTATAACATATATATATATATCCAAACTATAATTTATTCATATATATAATTTTAAAGAAAGTATTTTTAAACCTCTTAGTACTAATGTTCTATATTTATGCATATTATATTATTTATATTTTATACTTTTATAACTTTCAAATAGCAATTCAAAAATTGTTGTATTAATTTCAAAATATAGCTTCCAAATCAAAATGTCTATTTAATGTAATTTGGAATTTTTTTATTAATTGAAAATATAATGTTTTCAAACCCAATATATTTATAAGATTTTTAATTTTGAATTTCAATTCCAAGATTCAATTTAAAATAAATTTACAAATATAAATAAATAACAAAACATATCTTTATTAGTTTAGAAAAATTTGAATTAATTCACCATTAAATTTCAAATTTAACATTAATCACCAAATTAAATTTAACTAAAAACCAGGATCGTTACAAAAATTTTCCAAAATTTTTCTAACAACCTAAATTTTCGAATTTTTTTGACAGAGTACGGAGGACCTTTTGCAATATGACAAGAGAGATAAATATATATACATCAACCCATACGGTCGGAAAAAAAGTATATATCAATATTTTATTATTTTGCGATTTTTGATCCGAAAACGTACTTTATATTAGCATTTTTAAGAAAGCGATTTATTTTATTTTGTAGTTCACGCAATCAGATTTAAGCAAATCAGCTCTAGGTACCTGTACTTACTCATTTAACCCTTAAGTACCAAAACATGAAATTTAATCACATTTCATTTATTTAAATAATTAAACACTAGAATTTCACAAATCACATGCCAAACATATATATTTATAAGCTATTATAAGGTTCCAATATTCGACTATAATCTTCAAATCAACTTATACATAAATTCATAATAAATTCGAATGATTTACAACTCAATTTCCTTGCATTCAATTTATTTTGTGCCAAACAAACTCATATCCATTCCGAAATTATTTAAAAATCAATTTTATTCACTTCTATTAATTCATAGAATTTTATTTACTTTCGTTTACGCCAAATGCCAATTTTTTTTCTATGCAATTCCAATAACATTCATTTAATAGAATAATCATTTTAGCTTATAACTATTTTAAATTTATTTCAAATCAATTTATATTTAATTTTATTCTATTTTGGATCTGTTCATAATCAATCTACTTACATTTCATCCATATCCACATTCCATTATATTCAAATTCATTTTATTAAACTTGGAATCATTCCCACTAGTTCATTAAATAACCATTCACAAATTTATTTGACTCAAGCTCCCATTCAACATTAACTTAAGTAAGTTTGTTTAATTTCAATTATTTTCAACCTTATAACTTAATTTTATTTCAGTTCAACGAACTTCCATTTCATTTACTAATTAATTAATTAATTAGTCCATTTATTTAATCCACTTCAATTTTAATTCCATACTCGAATTCATTCTCAAATTTGTTTAATTCGTATCTAAGGCCACATTCAATTTATTTATAACTTAAGTCATTACTGTCCCAATCCATTTCTATTTCATTCGACGATATTTCCAATTATATTAAATTCGCTTACAATTTAAGTAGAAATTAATATATAACTCAAGTTCCAATTCCAATATTCACTTTTATTTTTAACACGAAATTATACATTTATTTGTAGCCCAAGTATATTTTATTCAATAAATTTAAATTTTTACAAGCTATTCCAATTTATTTATTCCTAATTTTAGATTTTTCACTCAAATTGTATTTCATTCAAAATTTGTAACTTATGGCTATATAATTATTTCACAACCCAAAATTTATATTCGCTTCAGTTTGACATTATTTCTAATCCAATTCAACTTTATAACCTATAGTTATATGATCAATTTATAATTCACATTTACATATTTAATTGTAGCGACCTACCTTTTTGGGCGGTTTAAATCGACGAAAAACCACACACATCAGACTCAAACCATTCAAAAGGGCAGATTGTTATGGGGTAAATACGAAAAAGCAGAGAAAGAAAGAAAACAAATACAGAATCTCGCAGTGGAATGACAAAATATAGTAATCAAATGAACATTTCATGAAGCTGTGTACAAATAACATTAATCAACCTCTACAATACAGATCAGAATTACGTAAAATAAGAATAAATATTAAATAAATGTAGCGAAACAACATGATGCAGTGGAATAAATATGGTGAATAATAATAGTATAAAATCTTCGTCTTCGTCCTCCAGAGAGTGGTCTTCGATAAATTGAAAAGCTCAGGTTGACCCGAGCGAATTTAAAAGACAAAACGCTCGAGTCAGAACTAAAAGATCTTATGTAAGTTAAATAAACTTTAAATAAATATGAGTGTAACGGCGTTGGATATGTTTATGGATTTTGACATCTCTTATCCAGTGTCAGCGTGAGTGCAATAACTTAAGAGATGTTCGGGATTTACATCTCTCAAAGATCCATTAAACTATCTACATACATAGTACAATACGCTATTATAACAGTGCCTACAATAAAATAAAGTATTAATACAGCGTTAAGGCATTACCCATATCCCCTTAACACATTTTATATATTCCCATAGTCTATATAGTACCGTAAGCTCCTCCATTAAGTTTAATCAGAGGGTACTCCATAGGTATGGTACAAAACAAACTTGTAGAAGTCGTGATAAGGCATGTGAACATGGCACTCGAGGCAATGCTAGGGTAGATATACCAGTTGCGGATTCGGACTGGTGGTAACGCAAAACAACTACTACAGCTCACCTCGAAACGCGCTCCCATAATCAAAATCGAGGGGTGGTCACCAAATCATCTCAAAGTAATAATATGGTATCAAAGAAATGTCTGATCGGAGGTGCGACCTCACTTGGTCCGGCATGGCTCCTGTTTTAGTCACATCTAAGATGACTCACGGGAGTCAGGGTCACGTAAATACCTTATACAGAGTCGTTCGCTAAACCGCCCCACTTCATTTCTGGAATCTCCACCACGTACACTGTTGTTAAAGTGGTTTTTGGTATTGGTAGAGAGTATGACAATATCTGATCTCGGTCTCTTTAACAACCAAAAGCTTATTAGACACCGTATGGTTCTTTTACATTTCCCAAAACTAATTTATAATTGATACCAAAGTATCATATTCTCAAAACCATATCACTTTTGAATCATATTCACTTTCAAAATCACATTCACTTCCAAAATCATATTCACTTTCTAGATCATATTCACTTTTGAATATGTCGATAAGATAGGTGTAACACCCCATAATTTTGTAGATATTTTTAATTAAATTTTTATTTGAAAACTTTAATTTTTAAATTATTTAAAATTTAATTTCTGCAATTTTTTCAATATAAGTTTGGAATTTGTTTGTAATTTATTTTTTAAATATAATAAAATAATAATTTTCTGAAATTTTTGTACTTTGGTCAACTGAAAGTCAAAGTTTGACCACCATTGAAAATTTTAAAGTTGAATTTTTAAATCCTAATCTTTTTCTTTGAAAATATATTTTATTTTAATATTAATTCTACTTTTCGTTTCGCTGAATTCTGATTTATACTTTTTGAATTAGATAAATTACAGTGTTTTACATGCAATAACTTTTGATATTTTATTTTCTATCTTTCCTATGTTCATTTCCCTAATTTATTTTCCATTTTCTATTTTTCTTCTTTCTAATTTTAAATTGTTTGATTTTATTTTATTTTTATATTTGATTTTTGATTGGTTTATTTTTGATAAATGGTTTAGGAAATTCAAAGGTCATAAGTTGTTCTTTCTTTAACTCAAAATGAGACTTTTCCTTTTCTTACCATTCAAAACTTCCCCTGAGACGTTCATTTTCTTTTGGCCGTGCATTTCACTTGTTATTCACGTACAAATCAAATCAAATCATTCTCATCTCTCATTTCATTTCTAGAAAGAAATCTATGCAAATAAATGGCTTGGAGAAATTTAAGAGACAAAGGTTACATGCGTTAATTTCTTACTTTTAATTGCCTAGCCTCTTTATTTCTTACCCTATCCATTCACCTATTCTAGCCGTGTATTCCCCTATCAAATCAAAACACAAAATATTCTCATTATCTCATTTCCTCATTTTCATTTGCAATTAAGAATAAAGATATATGTTTCTTTCTCCTTAACTTATGCCTTTCCATTTTCTAACATTTACTTCTTTGCTTGCCTTCCAAACCACTCGATCTATTAGCTGTGAGAAACTTTATCAATTCACGTACAAAGATTTATTTTCCACTTCTCATATTCATTTTCATTTAAGAATAAAACATACGCAAGTGTATTTCTCCTTAGTTTATGCCTTTTTGTTTTCTATTATTTACTCCTCCTTAGCCGTTTCTTTTTTCTTCTATCTTTATCCGTGTATTTTTTTTGATAACTCACCCACAAACAATTCTCAAAACCCCTCATTATTATTTGCGTGAAGAAAAATATATGTTCAGGCTCTAAAGTCATGGATTCTCTTCTTTTCCATTTCTTTTCTCTTTTCTTTTCCACTTTTTTTGTTTTTCTTCAAAGCTAGGCCCGACCTCTTGCCTCCAACCACCACCATGACCACCTCCATCAACCATCACCACTTGTGGGTTAGAGCAAAGGTTATGTCACTACATTTCATATTTTTCCATTGTTTAAATTTTAATCTTTGTGTTGAGAATTATATTCTTATATATGTGTATTTATTTGCATACAAGAGTTAGATCTGACTCTTCATCCAATCAAAAATATAGTCGGGCGTTGTCGTGCCTTTTCATGCTTGCGGAGTTTAGATGTGGGTTTGAATTTCAATTCTATCATTAAAAAGGTGAGTTTTATCACTCTAGACATATGTACTAATATTATTGTGGAATAATGACAAGTGGATATGTATAAATTGATATGTTATTCATACATGCCTGTGATATATTATATGATGTTAAATATTGTTTATATATTTGTTACATCATCTAATATGTTATTATGTGATATACTGTTCATTTTATTTACTGTATCATTATTGTAAGTTCCCTATCACTATGGGTTGAAATGATACATACTCGAACAGACTTTAGAATAAGGAAAAATCATTATGGGATGAAATGATAGGCTCAAATGATTTTTATTGCATTTATTTTACTTGGGATTGCGGGTTTGAAATGATAGAACCCGATTTTTCTTTTAAATTACGGACTGAAATGATACATATCCGTATCACTTGACCTAGGTTAGAAAATATTATACAGGCTCATGGTTATATTTTAAATGATATTTTCCTAAAAATTTATTAAGTATTTCAAATATTGTCTAATTTTTTTAAGTATTTTGTAATTATAAATATATGAAAATTTTAACTTAATTTGATTTAATGCTTTAAAGTGTAAAGAATTATTGTTTGTCCATTAGTTAAAATTTTCATAAGTTAATTGGTTTTGGATGGAGTTTAAAGAGTCTTACTTATGATAAATAACTTAATAATTAAGTTCGATTTAATTTGGAATCTTAAATCTAACCTAGAAATTTTAATAAAGGTTATTTCTTGAAATGAACATATTTTGTATAATTAATAATGCAATTTTGAATAAATAAAATGAAATACATTATATGTGACATTTGTAATAAGTTTATTTAACTTGGAGCCTTAGTTGAATTGACGGCTAAATGAATAGATCTATTAAGGAAATTTGATTGTTATATTAATTATGATAAAATGTTCTTTTGTGAAATGTTATGTTAGGTAAGATAAACAGTTATGGTTTTAAAATGGGAAAATGTAATTTAAATAATGACTTAATTTGGAAATTTGAAATTTGGTTTTAAATAGAAATATTAAGTTAAGCAAATAAATGAAATTTAATTTATTTATGAGATGGGTATGTTAAATAAATTATTAAGTTATTTATTGGAATAAAAGTTAAGCAATTTATCAAGTATTGACTTAACAAATGGATGTTTAATTTAAATTGAATATTTATTAATAAATGTTATTTTAGTAAAATTTATAAGTTAAGTAATTTCCAAATAAATTTTTTGAAAAGTGGAATAAGTTTGATAAGTTAAAATGAGAAAATTGAAGATATATTGTTTTAAAGAGAATAACAGAAATTATAGCGTTTTTGAAATACTGTAGTTTTTGAATTTGAACTTTGTTTTGATATATACTAAATATACCTAGCAGAGCACTTTATAAATGCTGCTGTTTTGAAATATACAATGTTTTGGAAAGTTTATAATTGAATGAATAAACTTATAAATGCTACAACTTTGAAATGAATATTATTTGACATTGAATTTACATGGTTAAATGAATCTTGTTTGGAAGATATTAAGATTGAATATAGATGGTCTAAATAAATATGTTTCAAAATGTTTGGTTTTCAGAGTTGTTATAACTTGAAAGTAATATGGCTTTGGAAATGAAATTATTTGAAATTGTATTTAATTAAGAATTGTATTTAAATATATAAAATTGAACTTATTGAAATTGAAGATTTAAGAATATGACTTTATAAAGTGGTTTGGTTTAAGATGATATAAATCAATATTTCGAGTTTAATAAATCGAATGAATATTCAATGATTTGAAAATTGAGTTTCATTTAAATGATATATTGATTTGGTTTTGGAATTTAGATGATTTACTATTATTTGGTTTTGAAATGGATATTATTTGAAAAGTAATGGTATTTGATTTTACATGGTTTTGAAATAGAAATGATTTTGAAATAAATATCCATGGGTTATAATAACGATTGGTTGTTAAAGAGACCGCGATCGGAAGTTTTCATACTCTCTGCCAACTCTGAAAATCACTTTAACAACCGTGTACGCGATGGAGATTCCAGAATGAAGTAGGATGGCGGCGGCGTTCCTTTGAGGTATGTACGTGGACACGACTCCCATGAGTTGGCTTAAGGTGGCTAAAACAAGAGCGATTCTCGGCCCAATGAGGTAGCCTCTCTGGTCGGACACACTCCTTCGATATTATATTCTGACTTTGGATTGATTTGGTGGCCATTTTTTTATTTTTGATTTGGGGGTGTGGCTCGAGGTGGGCAGTAGCTACGGCTATGCGTTACCACCAGCCCAGATAGCAATTGGTATATCTACCCTGGCATTGCCTAGTTGTGCCATGTCACCTACCCTAGCGTTCCTTTTACGAGTTTGATTTGTGTTGTACCTATGGAGTATCATCTGGTAGCCTCCCGATCAGGAGGTATTACGGTACTGTATACACTACTTCCAGTATTACGTGTTAATGTGGAAAATGTAAAGCCTTAACGCTATTTAAAAGTAAGTTTATTTTACTATAGGCATTATTATAATAGGGAAATATTACTATATAGTAAATAGTTTAACGGATCCTTAGAGGATGGGTGGTCCTAAGCATCCTTTAAGTTACTTGTATCTTAATTACAGTTCACTTGTGTTAGTTTACATTGTATAAGTATGTATGTCCTGACTCGAGTGTTTTGTGTTTTGCTTTACGCTCGAGTCAGACTGAGTGATAGCATTCAAGGCTCACCTTCAAAGTTGGATCTTTTCTTGAAGATTCAGCTATCTATTTCTCTTTCATTTGTTCAGTAGATTCCAGTTATCCAGTTGATTCCAGGGATGCATTCCGATTTGTACCTGATTATCATATTGCATTAAACTTCTATTGTACCTTGTTTAACTCTGATGTATTTATATAGTAGCTTCATGAACTACTATTTCTTTGCTTCCGCGGCATTATATTACTCTGTGTCTGCGATCTGTGATTTATTTATTTTCTGTATATTCTGAGTTTTACCAAATTTATTTTATAATTCGGTATTTTGAACAATTCAAGTCCGACATGTGCGGATGCGAATGGTTGAAAATATCGGGTCGTTACAATAGGTTAATTAAATCCTTGTTCCAAAACCATCATATTTACTCAACTATGTCATTTCACAAAAAGGTATCAATTTCCAGTTCTAACTTAGGTCGTATCATCATCAATGATTTAAATATAAATACTTCAACTTTACATAGTCTGAACTTTTAGAAAATAGTTTAAATAGTCATAAATATATAGTTTTAATAGTTTAAAAATAGTTTAAATAGATTAAAATAGTTTAAATAGTAGAAATAGTTTAAATAGATTTAAATTTATTTTAATTAGATTTAAATGATTTAAATAGTTTAAATATACATTAAATAGATTTAAATTATATTATGTAGATTTTAAATAGATTAAATAAATTCGAAATAGATTAAATAGATTTAAATTATATTAAATATATTTAAATTTAAGTAAATTTAATTAGTTTAAAATAGGTAAAATAGATTACATAGGTTATAATAGATTAAAATAAATTAAAATAATTTTAATTGGCTAAAACAGTTTAAATTAATTAAAATAGTTTAAATTAGTTTGAAATAGATTCAAAGTTATGTCCAAACAATTTCAGTAACTCAATTCTGATAAATTCATTTATATTTAACACTTCAACTTTGAAATTCCAATTTAAATCCTTTGAAAAATTCATTAAATCAATTCAATTTCAACATTAACGCTAGGATTATCGAAAATAATTCAGTTTATACAAATCAATTTCTATTTTAGAAATGCCAGTTAATTGAATTCAAAATTGAAGGAATTAAAAATCATTTAATTTAACCAATCCAGTGTCCGTATATAATTTTCTTCCTTATGGTCAAGTGATATATATATTTATCATTTCAATCCGAAATTTAAAATTTTATAGGTATATATCATTTTAACCCGCAATCTTGAATTAAATAAAATCCGTAAAATAACTCGAGTCTATCATTTCAACCCGTAACGATTTTTCCATAATATATAAATCATTTGAGTATGTATCATTTTAACCCATAGGGAACTTGCAGTGTTATAGTAATATAAAATACAACATCCAGTCATCCAATATCAACAATCAAACATCCAAATCAACCAATAAACATCAATAAAATTACTGATTATCATTAATAGGTATTAAATTGACAATTAAATTCAATCTTAAATTAAACGATGATTAAATGCAATAAAAGTTAAATTTAACTAGAATGACAATTTAAACATAACAAACATCAGTCGATTTATTTTTAATAACATCATAAATTTAATTTAAGTAACATAAGAAAATTTAGTAGTTGTGAGTGTGTTAAAATTCTCGCCTTAAATTTTAAATCGAATAAAAATCCAATTTGAGCCCAAAATTCAAACAGTCTCAGAATTCACCCAAACCAGTTTCATAATGTCCGAAATTTCAATACTATCCAATGAAACAAACCGTGCATGAATCGGATCTCTTAAGCAAAAGTTACGATGATTGGAACGATTAAAATTTGAATTTAAATAAAATAAAATAAAATAAAAAGATTAACCTCAATTGAAACGGCCACGCCATCACGCGCTATCTCTAGAACCCTAACACGATGCCAGCTCGACCACGAGGTACACAAACCACCACCTCATTTTGAATTTTCGCCGCCTCCTTGCTCGACTCTGACCCAATCGGAGATCTTTGCCGTGACCACCATCCAGAGCTGCACCCAACGCCATAGACCACGTCCCCTACATCGCCCTCAATCTCCACCCTACCATGGCCGCTGCCACCGTATAGTACTCCATTTTCTGGTGAAATCACGGCCCCAATGAAATAACGAACCCCGCCGATGATCACTGCTCGACACCACTTTCCCAACGCCGCCTCCCGATCGTCGGTTGGACGACGATCGACTACTGGATCGTCAAAACGAATGGTCGAGGTTGATTTGCAAATTCAGGACAAATGGTGATTCAAATCAAAAAACGAATGGAAGATCTGGGTTGCGCTCGTCGAGAGCTTCGAAACAGTATATAATTTGATATGGTCTGGAGGAGTTTGATTTTTGAAATTGGTTTGGAGATTGAATTGTAGCGTTTGGAATTGGAATTTGTTTCTATCATTGAAGAAAGGAGCAGAAAGAAGTTGATGTACGTGTAGGAATAAGAAATGAAAAGATGGCTAGGGTTAGAATAGAACAATATATGAACAAGGACTGATAAGAATATAAACACAATCGAATTGGTAGGAATGACAATTGCTATCCAAAAATCCCGTTCTGCCTCCGAAACGCCATATATCGAAATAGATGTTTTCGATAGTTTTAAACTCAATGGAATAAGTTTCATGTCCTAATTCTATTATATGAATAAGTTAGCTTAAAATCAAATTCATTTCAAATTGATTTCAGTTGAATTTAAATAAATTGATTTCTACGCGTTTTGAGCCTGTATGATAAAACAACAAGTCCGATCGCTACGAAACTTGAAACATTACAATAATTCACTGTTACGGATCCAATGAAACTAGTTTCATTGAAATATGAGTCAGTGGCCAAATGGCTATTTTCACGTTAATTAAATAAATTATTATTAAATTGATTAAATCACTTTTTAATTCCACTTTTAATAACTAACAAATTATGTCATTTTGATTACTTAGACGTTTACAATAATTTAAAATAAATTTACATATTAATCCAGTACACTAATTACACTGTTCAATACCAATTGTAATTAAATCCAATTTATTACAATTTAATTCCAATAAATTTATTTATTTTGGTTTCAATCTTTTAATTCAATCAATCATTACCCTATGAACATAGTTAACATTGATTTACATTTATTACACCAATATTCTACAATTGTCATCCTTACTATATTAGTTGCAATATTTCAATTATGTTGAATTTTTGTCGATTTTCACATTAACTAAAATTTGAAATCCCAATTAATTAATTTATCTGGTTTCACTCTTTTATTATATCAATTATTGCCTTAGGAATAAAATTGACATTTTTGTACATTTTATTGCGTTCACCTTTTAGAGTTAATGTCTTAACTCATATTAGAGTAACATTTAATTACATTTGATTGATTTAAATTGAATTCAACAGATTAAATAAATTGGTAACAAATGACAATCGTTATCTTTTCTTAATTTAATAACATTTGTAAGTTTGTTATCTAAATACATATGTCATAACTACTACCACAACACTAATTTTATCAGTTACAATTAATTACATACTATTTCATTAATTTATACACATATAAATTATCAATCACTCCTTTAATTTAATTTATCAATTAATACACACATTATTACAATTAATCTACAATCCATAACTAATTATAACTTTTTAATCTTTTAATTAATTGGAATTCATTAAAATAGTTAGCAATTACCATAAATTAATACTATTACATTTCATTCCAGTTATAATCTTGTTATTAAATCATAATTTTTTATTTCTTCCAACATTAAATCACAAAACTTTATTAAATTAAATATTTTTAATTATCGAAAATTACGGGTCGTTACACTAATTCAATTCCATATAATTCAAATCCAATTCACCTTTCATTTAAATTTTAATTCCACTTAACCAACATTTCAAAACCAATTTCGAGTTATTCATACTTAAACTAATTTCATTGAAACAATTATATTTCCAATCCTTTCAATTTCATTGTATACTCCAATTACTTCGCTTGAGTAACTCCCATTTCATTCATACACTATATTAAATCAATTCAATTCAAATCCAATCAATTGAATTTCTTAAATTTATTTTATCCAACTTATCTTAAGTTAAATTCCATTTCAACTTCCTCACTTTAAAATTTATCCCAACTGAAATTTTTCATACTTCCCTCCTTATAAATATCATCTTCCATAGGATTTTAGAATTTGTAATCACCCGTATTTACTTGAAATTACTTTGAAATTAAATACACACACGCGCGCGCACACTCTTTTTTGGCTTAACAAACCACTTTCTTCGAATTTCAAAAATCAACCTGATTTATCCAAAACAATTCACTCGAAATTCTTAAAACATTCACTTGCTTTCATCGAAAAGTCCATATCAATTTACTATGGTAGCAATTCGTCACTTAGAAACTTGAAAATGAACATTGATGGTGCGGCCGTCATCATCAGAATTATTTTCCAGCGACTGAAGTTAGTAGAGTGCTATATCACTTCCAAAATCCATTTAAAACTATTTTTCTATTCAAAAATATCTCCAAAATAATAATACTATTATTTATCTTCAAACATTTTGAAAAATGCTTCTAAAAATCTCCAAGATTTAAATTTTCTAAATATTGGTTTGAACCCATTTGTAGTTTTTAACTCATTTGTATAATTCATACTTATACAATCTAATTTGGTTTTTATAACTATTCCAATTTTTTTTAAATCTTATTTGGGTTATATAATAATAGCCAAACACATCGATCTACTATAATAATTTCTAGAAACTTATTACTTTTATATCAAAATATAATTTGGGTAAAATTACTCCTTTACCCGCTTTAAACCATAGTATGTCGAATTACTCTATTCAAGTTTATAAACTCCTATCGATTTAGTGGCATCCCACTACCCAAACATAATTCATATACCACTCAATAGATAAGTTAACACAATATAAAACCATTTATATTCACTAACAAATATGCGCTCATATCTATTATTACACTCAACTCTTTCTAGAGTACTACCGACTCTATCTCTAATGAGTAATCCCCACCAGAGCGAAGGTTCTCGCTTAACCTTTAGCTCTAATACCTGTGTAGTGACCCGTAGTTTTGTACCCCATGAGTTGACAATAATTCACTCTTTCCCAACCCAAAGTACTTGAAAGAGTAAATAACTAGGGTAAAGAAAAAGAAAAGGATAGAAGAAAAATAGAACAACAACAACGAAATCTCACAATCGCAGTAATTTTTTTTATTATATATAATAAAAGATTTTAAATATACACAAACTATGTTGTTAATATACGTGCCATTATCAGAGTACAATATACAACAATCAATCTGGATAGTTTACTAACTTGTCCTCATACAGAGGAAATATAAATCAAGTACGGAGATACGTCTCTACTCCTCCAACTCACCACCAGAGCTCTATAGCATATATCCTAAATTTGTAATACTCGGTCTGACCCGAGCCTTATAATAAAATAACGAGTCAGTTTGGAAAACTAGCGTAAGGAACACACTCAATTTGAATTAAAATCCTTTGGAAAGCAAAGGTATCTCATAAGACCGCATCACACATAAACACGATGGTTTTTCCCTAACGATAACCAAAACATTTTATAGAAAATCCAGTGATATTATAATAGTGTCTAAGTACAAAAACTTATTTAAATAGCCAAAATTATTACGTTAATTAAATTCCAGCATACTAGGCTCTACAAACAAAACCGTAAGGCTCGTATTGGAAAATGGATTCCATACAATGACCGGGCCACTAGGTACCGCCCATCACAGTACACCTCTAGAACAATTACCGAGGACCTCGCCGGGATCCCCTACTACACAAGACTGACCTACTCCAAATCTGGATAGACCGAATATGTTATCTCCCCAGGTGCCTTACCATCAAGCGCTCCTTCTTTTATGCACAACCATATCCCTAATAAATATGTAACGACTCGATTCTTCGACGCCTGAAAATCGACATCGATACGTTCACTGTATCAAATGCCAAACAATTGAACGCGGGAAAACCGAACCATTAGAGTTAAAGAAGAGGGAGGTAGAAGAAGAAATAGAAAGAATCTTAAAAACGCGGCGGAACAATATATAATAGATAAATGACTGATCTTTAAACAAAAAGAACTATATCTATTATATACATTACATCGTCAGAGTACAACAAAATTCATAGCACACAACTGGACAGTAATCATACCCTGTCCTCACAAAACTGACTATACAGTTAATCATACATAGTGGAATATATAACAAATACGTGTGATACTTCTCGCCATCCAGCTCGTCTCCTAAGCTCCACAACATCCTTTCCTGCATTCTATAATACTCGGTTTGACCCCGAGCATTATAGTTAAATAACATCCGAGTCATTTTGGAAACCAGAGTGAGAAAACAAAATCAATTAGATTATTAAGGTTTTCAAAATCCTTTGAAATCAAAGGTATCTCGTAAGACCACGCCACAAATAAACATGTCGGGTTTTTACCTTACGATAACCAAAACATTTTTTATCAAATTCGTGTAATATTATAATAGTGTCTATATACAATATTCAAAATAGCTGAAATTGTTACCATCATTAAATTGCAGTAATACTAGGCTCTACAATCAAAACCGTAATAGCATGTAGGAAGAATGGATTTCCATCAATGGCAGGGCTACTGGGTACCGCTTGTCACAGTACGTGGTCTAGATCACCGTAGAAAGAATCCACCCTGATCCCCTGCAACACAAGACCGGAGCTACCCCTTACCGGATAGTCCGAATAAGATCACCCTGCGGTTGGGATCAGCAACCGCCCACACAACCGAATAAAAGGGTCCTCTAGACAAGGATGTCCTTACCCTAAATGGTTGCTAGCCACTTAGACTTGTGTGCACCTCCCCTGTTTTAGTCATTCCCGGTTAATGAGGCTTGTGGCTATGCATGACCTTTTTAGAACACATTCACTTAGAACGCTCATCGTCCTCCCAACGATGTTCTGAAAGCATTCATCCATACAAGTCCGTTTCGTGTCCGAACGGAACCGAAGGCACTACTCCTACTACATCCATTTTTGCATCACCCTCAAGACTAGTAGCGATTAGCCCCTGCACTTCATAGCTCCATCTTCATCTCCATCTCTTGTTTTCCTCAAGAAAACGTTCAAACCGGATCGAAGTGGTTTTCGAGAAATTAATCCCGATCCCGGTCTCTTCAAAACGATCAGCGCATTGGCCAATATTGATAGTCGGTTATTTAACTATCAAATAACATCCACAAACAACCATCAGATTTAAATAATTTCCAAATTATTTATTTCAAAATATCTTCGCATTGTTTTTCTACACTTCAACTCTTTGAAAATAGTTTTCAAATCACTTTTCTCTCGAGGAATAAACTTTCAAATATTGTTTATTTCCACTGAAAATCACCAAGTCTAAATACTTTAGACTTTTAAAATAATTTAAATTACTTATCCAAAAATATATACTTTAAAACACTTAAACAAAAACTACTTAAACACTTTATTAAATACTAGTTATTAATTTAAAATAATTTCTCATGTAAACTTAAGCCAAAACTAATTTTGAAATAAACTATTAGATAGAATATAAATATTAATAACCAACTTTTTAAATCAAATACTAGTTAAACCTTTTAAAACACTTTACTTATAAAATTAACTTAATAAATATTTACTTTAAATATTTAAAACCACTATATAATAATTTCTTCTAAACATTCTTTTAAAACCACTTTTAAAACTCTAACTTATACTTGGAAATCTTTCTTTGATATATACTTGGCTTTCAGGGAAACACACCTTCCATTCCACACCTTTAAAAATAAAAACACTATTTATTTTTAAAACCAATTACCCATTCCTTTATAAATTCCCACTGTGATTTATACTTCCAAATACCCACTGATATCTTATTCCACTTTATAAACCCAGTTTATAAATTCCTGTCTCATCCTCCCTTTACAACATAGTTTCAAACATTTGATCAATTTTCAAATCAATTTCCAAATTTACTCTATTCTAAAAATAAATTCCTTTACTTACTCAATTTATTTGAAAACCTATTAATTTCAGATTTAACTTCTAAATTATGATTTAAAATCCTATTTAAACTGAAAATACCAATTTAATACTTTTCCAAATTTCTTCTTTATCTTTTCCAAACAAATTTCAACCTTGAATTTAAAATAAATTCTTATAATATCACTTAAGTTTAAAAATTCATTTATTTCCATTTATTCAAAAATCTCCTTTTCCATACATGGAATTTATTTATTAGAATTTAAAAATCAACTTTTATTCTTTTCCAATTCATTCTTTAATTTATCCAAATTCTCTATAATTATTTACTTAAAATTCTCTCTTCTATTTTCCTTTAAAAATTCAATCTTTATATCTCGATATCTCAATATACCCAAAATATATTCAGCCAAACCATAGCATTCAATATTTTTAATTCCCAATATAATCAATATAATTTATCACAGATTATCAAATAAAACATAGACTATAAAAATATATTCCACTACTTTGAGGAATCCAATTGGATCCCTCCAACCTGTTTCCCTACATCCACAGAGGTTAGCACAATAATTTAAAATACCAATCCCATTTCAAGGCGGGATATTGCGATATAAAGGGTCATCCGCTATTATGCAAGGCGCATAGGGTCTCATTCGCTATATAATGCGGGAATCAATCGCATATATATATATATATATATATATATATATATATATATATAATATCACATCCCTTCTGGTAATAGTCTATCAATTTAAGCAATCAATCCAGTAATTAAATTTAACTATTTAAATTTAAATGGTTGACCAAATAAGTGAGATTAACTCACCTTTGCTTTTTCTTTTGCCACCCATCACCATCTCGACTATTTTCTTCATGATTTTGGACATTGTACAAAAATTATACGTTTTGTTAATATTTGAACTAGTCGAATAATCAATTTTCATTTTTAAATAGATTCAATTAGCTAATTATCTTAAACTAATTTTTCTATAATAATAAATTTTTTGTAACTAAAATTATTAAACAAGTTAATCCCAAAATCCATTATTTTGAAATAATCTAGTGAGTTTAAAATGTGTGTATATATATATTCTTTTAAATTTTTCTTCCATTATTGAAACTACATACACTAAAATTTAAAAAATCAAATTTTTATATAAATTTTAAGTAATTAAAATTTCTCTCTATATATATATATTCAAATATCTTTCTATATACATATTTTTCTCTATTTACCTACAATTAAAATAAGCATGTATACATATATATCAACATTTATATTTTACTTTTCTTTACTCTAAACATTCCCATATATATATATATATAAACTTTTAAATTGAAATAAAAACTGTTTTACACCTTACTGTAATTATTATATTTTTCTAACCTACATGCATGTAAATAAAAATAAAAATTAACTACCTAAAACCTCAACTTCAAAATCAGGCATTAGGCAGACATCGCGAACCCCACCAAACCCTGGCAACTTGCATGTCCCACCGCCAGCCCGTAGTCTCCATGCGCCTTCCAGCTTTGCACGCGGCCCTCCTTCCATCGTACGACACTCGCAGCCACATGAAACTCCAATCGTCGAATTCTATCTACCACGTGCTTTGCGAAGCCTCGTCGCTGTTTCCTGCCTTGGCACATCCTAAATTTGCGAGCAACCCTTTCCGAGCGCCGCCCCAAATCACGATATCGCCTGAAGCTTGTTCAAATTGCCTCTCCTCTTTTTTTAAGGTTTGATTCGATTTTCATTACGACTGAGGAAATAAGAAATCGTGATTTGAAATCAAAGGGGGTAGGCACGATTTTTGCTTAGGTTATTGATTGAGGGGGAAACGACAATTTGATTTGAACCTAAATTTTTAAACAACGACCATTAACATTTCCCTGAAGCTTTATTTCCCCTTTCCTATTTTTTTATCGGCCTCGATTTTGTTTTGAAGGAGAAACCATTTTTTTTAAATACTCGGCTTTGATTTAAAAAGAACGTGTGTCCTTACGAAGGACAAGTGTTTGAATTTTTCCTTACGTGCCAAAATTGAACAAGCTGGAGTAACATTGAAATGAGTGGAAAAAGCTTTGATGTGAAAAGAGAATATACATACATGTTTAAATTTAAATTTAAATCGTCTTGGAAAAACAACTCAAAACCTTGATCTCCTATCGAGGCATGCCGCTAGGCGTTTATATTGTTAAACCCCTATTCTGAACGGGTGGGAAAGGTTTTGAGTCCTAACTTGATTGTATGGAGAAGATAACTTTTTGGACTCGGTTATTATATTAAACTTTCGATATGAATTCAATGCGTTTATCTACCGTACGATCATACGACAACTCCAAATACTACGAAAATTGAAATCCGATAATAGTACACAATTATGGATCCAATGGAACTAGTTTCGTCGAATTTCGAGACCGTGTTTAAAAGATTATTTTTAAACATCAATTTAAACGATATATTTTTAAATTGAACAAAACACTTTTAAATTCTAGTTTAACACTTTTACTATTTTTAGTACCATCAATATAAATTTTACAAGCCTTTAAATAATTTTTAACAAGCTTAAAATTTCAGATTCAACCATTTACCCAATTTCCAATTATTTAATTAAACAATTAAAACACTCAATAAATGGTGGCATTTGAAATTCAAGTTAGAAATTAACTTTTAAATATTTAAAATCAACTAAATAATCCAATTTCAAATGTCCAAAATCCCAGGTCGTCACATTCCTCCCCACTTAAAAAAATTTCATCCCCGAAATTGCTAGTTAAGAAGAATGGTCTGTTATTCGTTTACTATTTTCCCAAAATCAAAAGGTTTTTAAACATCTTCCCAACACAACCTCTTTTTATTAAGGACATATTATTACTCTTACTAGCTTTCCAAACTCATCCATAACTTCCAAACAACATTACTTATTCAACCATTCAAATCATAATTCAAAATTCAAAATTTAAATTATCCAAATTTCTTAAATTTGTTCTAACTTTCTAAATTTTCGAAAATTTTCGTCAACGTCTCCTTTGCGCGGCTTGATCGGTACGACTACAAAATGCCTCTACGAGCCTCCGAATTTCAAAAGAAAACAAAAGCCAAATGGCTAGACCGAAAAATCATCAAATTTCATACAAAAATTTAAATACATACCTTTTTGTCGAGCAATTCAATTTTATCTTCTGAAAAAAAAAATTCCCAATTCCCTTCTACTTTTAAAACACCTGTACCTTACTCGGTCACAATACCCAATTACAGAATTCAAAAAATCATTCTATTCACTTCTTTCACAAAATCTCAATATTTGTTTTACTTAAGCCGTACGATGTATACATATCATCCATACACAACATCAAATCCGATCGATCACTCGATCACACAATTTCACTTCCGAACTAGTATCGTCCACCCGACTTCCTAGTGCGGACTCGGATCTGGTTTCTTTATCAGAAACCGCCATTCACTTTTCATAGTCATAACTATGATAGAGAATTTTAGAATCAATCAAAAATCCATATCCAGTGTTCGCCATCGAAAATCGAATGAAAAATCCCAACTCGGATCGATATAACTATCTCAAAATTATGTACTCGAATCTGTAACAGATCGATATGTGCATAATATAATATACGTATATCCTTGGTATTTATCTCAATTGATTATTAGCTACATCAATTTTCTATTTGATTCGCATTTATTTTGATTTCCATACATTTACTTACAATACCGCTTTTATTAAATCTCCCTTCAAATATTAACTTAGCTTTTTCTTCCAATACCAAATTTTCTTAAGAATTTCATTATCCATTCCTTAAGTTCAATTTAAGTATTTTATATACTTCTCTTATTTATCTTCACTTCATCACTTGGGTTATATCTACATTTATTCAAATTGGACTTCCAATTCCATATGAATTCAATTTACCTTTCATTTTTAAATATTGAATTCTATTCATTTTATCTCAACTATATTTAATTAACCATTTTTATTTTAAATATCAAAAATATTGTTTCCAAACTTTTGTTATTTTATTTCACTTCGAATCAATTCTACAACTTTACTTTACTCTACACAAATTTTAAATTACATATCATCCCAATATTCAGTTTCAATTCATTTGCTTACCTATTTGAATTAATTAGTTTACTCAAAAATTTTATTTTCAACCCTATGTTTTATTTAGTTCAACTTGACTAATTTCCCATTCAAACTTAATTTCAATATTCGGTTTCAATTACATTCGCTTACAAATTTAAATTCATTTATTCATTCACAAATTCATTTCCAACTTATTTCGTTTAGCCTACTTAGATTTATTTCCTCAACATTCACTTTTTATTTAACTTGGTTTAGTTACATTCTAATTTAATTCAAATTTCAAGCTTCTATAAGTTCTCCCACTTATTTGCATTCCATTCACTAATCTTTTTAATTTACTTCACTGGATTGGTTTACTTTTCTGTCTTATTTCGTCTTCCCACTTCTTTATTCAAGTTGAATTTTATTCTAACAAGTTTCAAATTTTATAAGTTATCAAACCCTTTATGTTCTATAAATATTTTAAATAAGATTCCAGAGTCTTTTAAACAATTACTCATTATTTAAAAATCATTTTCGAAATCAATTATATACCTAATTCATTTGCACATCAACTTATCCTTGAATTTTCTAATCAGGTCCAAGTTTGCAAACAACTCTAATTTAAAACATTTTGACAGCAATTCCTCCCTTGGAAACTCGAAAATGAACATCGATGATGCTGTAGTCATCACCGAAGTTATTTTCCAGCGAATGAAAAGAGTTTAGTGCGTTTTTCTCTCTTTAAAAACCCATCTAAATATTTTTAAATTCCAAATCTCACCAGATATCAAATCCAAGTCAAAAATATTTCTGAAATAATATCACGATTATTTCTCCAAAACCTTTGAAAATCATTTTCAACTCAAGGAATATTTATCCTCACATTTTCAAATTTCAAATCCTTTCAATTTATATTCAAATATTACTGTGGAGTTTTATCTCATTATGAATCGCATTATAATTCACATTTAAAAATCTCGTTCTGTTATATAAATTTATTTCCTATATTTTTGGTAAAATTTCAACCTTTATTCAAATTTCCATCCAACAATGATAATATTTTAATATTATCACTTCCTAATAACTAAGCAACCATATACTTATGATAATTTACTAAAATTATTCCTTTTATATATATAAAAATAAATTTGGGCAAAATTATTTCGTTTACCCTATTTTAAAATAATACCGTATCGAATTCTTCTGTACAAGTGTTTAAAGATCCATAGCAAAAAAATTAATTACTCGTATCGGCCAGAATCCATAAACCACTCAATAAACAAATCAACACAATATAAAATAATTTTATACTCACTAACAAATATGCGCTCATATTTATTAATACACTCAAACTCATTCTAGAGTACAACTGGCACTATTTTAATGATTAATCCCCACTAGAGCCAAGGTTCTCGCTTAACCTTTAGCTCTGATACCACAATGTAATGATCCGATTTTTCGACGCCCGAAAATCGACATCAGTACGTTTACTGTATCAAATGCCGAACAATCGAATGCCGGAAAATCGAACCATTAGGGTTAAGGAAGAAGGAGGTAGAAGAAGAAATAGAAAACAATATTAGATTCTCACAAACGCAGCGGAACAATATATAATAGATAAATGACTGATCTTTAAACAAAAAGAACTATATCTATTATATACATTACATCATCAGAGTAAAACAAAATTCATAGCACACAACTAGACAGTTATCATACCATGTCCTCACAAAACTGACTATACAGTTAACCATACACAGCGGAATATATAACAAATAGGTGTGATACATCTCGCCATCCGGCTCGTCTCCTAAGCCCCACAGCATCCTTTCCTGTATTCTATAATACTCAGTCTGACCCAAGCATTATAGTTAAATAACACACAAGTCAATCTGGAAAACCAGAGTGAGAAAACATACTCAATTGGATTATTAAAGTTTTCAAAATGTTTTGAAATCAAAGGTATGTCGTAAGACCACGCCATAAATAAACATGCCGGGTTTTTACATTACGATAACCAAAACATTTTTTTATCAAATTCGTCTGATATTATAATAGTGTCTACATACAAATACTTATTCAAAATAGCTGAAATTGTTACCATTATTAAATTCCATCAATACTAGGCTCTACAATCAAAACCGTAAAAGCACGTAGGGAGAATGGATTTCCATCAATGGAAGGGCTACTGGGGTACCGTCCGTCACAGTATGTGGTCTAGATCACTGTAGCGAGGATCCACCCTGATCCCCTGCAACATAAGACCGAAGCTACCCCTTACTAGATAGTCCGAATAAGATCACCCCGCGGTTGGGATCAGCAACCGCCCACACAGCCGATTAAAAGGGTCCTCTAGACAGGGATGACCTTACCCTAATTGCTTTCTAGCCACTTAGCCTTGTGTGCACCTCCCCTGTTTAAGCCACTCCCGGTTGATGAGGCTCGAGGCTATGCGTTACCTTTTTAGCACACATTCACTTAGAATGCTCATCGTCCTCCTGACGATGTTCTGAAAGCATTCATCCATACAAGTCCATTCTGGGCCCGAGCGGAACCGAAGGCACTACTCCTACTACATCCATTTTGGCATCACCCTCAGGATTAGTAGCGATTAGCCCATGCACTTCACTACTCCATCTTCTTCTCCAGCTCTTATCTTCCTCACGAAAACGTTCAAACCGGATCAAAGTGGTTTTCGAGAAATTAATCCCGATCCCGGTCTCTTCGAAACGATCAGCGCATTGGCAAATATTGATAGTCGGTTATTTAACTATCAAATAACATCCACAAACAACCATCAGATTTAAATAATTTTCCAAATTATTTATTTCAAAATAACTTCGTACTATTTTTCTACACTTCAACTCATTGAAAATAGTTTTCAAATCACTTTTCTCTTACGGAATAAATTTCCAAATATTATTTATTTCCACTGAAAATCACCAAGTCTAAATACTTTAGATTTTTAAATAGTTTAAATTACTTATCCAAAAATATATACTTTAAAACACTTAAAATAAAAACTACTGAAACACTTTATTTAAATACTAGTCATGAATTTAAAATAATTTCTCACGTAAACTTAAGCCAAAACTAATATTGAAATAAACTATTAGATGGGATATAAATATTTAATAACCACCTTTTAAAATCATATACTAGTTAAACCTTTTAAAACACTTTACTTATAAAATTAACTTAATAAATATTTACTTTAAAAATTTGAAACAACTAAATAATAATTTCTTCTAAACATTCTTTTAAAACCTATACTTATACTTGGAAATCTTTCTTTGAAATATACTTGGATTTCAGGAAAACACACCTTCCATTCCACACTATTTAAAATAAAATCACTATTTATTTTTAAAACCAATTACCCATTCCTTTATAAATTCCCACCATGAATTTATACTTCTAAATATCCATTGATATCTTATTCCACTTTATAAACCAGATTATAAATTCCTATCTCATCCTCCCTTTACAGCACAGTTTCAAACATTTAATCAATTTTCAAATCGATTTCCAAATTTACTCTATTTTAAAAATAAATTCCTTTACTTACTCAATTATTTCAAAACCCATTAATTTCAGATTTAACTTCTTAATTATGATTTGAAATCTTAGTTAAAATGAAAATACCAATTTCATACTTTTCCAAATTTCTTCTTTATCTTTTTCAAACAAATTTCAATCTTGAATTTAAAATAAATTCATATAATATCACTTAAGTTTACAAATTCATTTATTTTCATTTATTCAAATATCTTCTTTCCCATACTTGGAATTTATTTATTAGAATTTAAAAATCAACTTTTATTCTTTTTCAATTCGTTATTTAACTTATCCAAATTTTCTATAATTATTTACTTAAAGTTCCCTCTTTTATTTTCCTTTAAAAATTCAATCTTTTTATCTTGATATCTTAATATACCCAAAATATATTCAGCCAAACCATAACATTCGGTATTTTTAATTCCCAATATAATCAATATAATCTGTCATAGATTATTAAATAAAACATAGACTATAAAAACAAATTCCACTACTTTGAGGAATTTAGTTGGATCCCTCTAACTTGTTTCCCTGCATCTACAGATTTTAGCACAACAATTTCAAATACCAATCCCGCTTCAAGACGGGATATCGCGGTATAAAGGGTCATCCGCTATTATGCGGGGACCATTAGGCCTCGTCCGATATATAATGCGGGAAGCAATCACTCCAATATATATATATAATATCACATCCCTTCTGATAATAGTCCATCAATCCAAGCAATCAATCCAATAATTAAAGTTAACTATTTAAATTTAAATGGTTGATCAAATGAGTCAGATTAACTCACCTTTGCTTTTTGTTTTGCCACCCATTACCATCTCGACTATTTTCTTCACGATTTTGGACCTTGTACAAACATTATACGTTTTGTTAATATTTGAACTAGTCAAATAATCAATTTACATTTTTGAATAGATTCAATTATCTAATAATTATCTTAAACTAATTTTTCTATAATAATAAATTTTTAGTAACTAAAATAATTAAACAAGTTAATCCCAAAATCCATTGTTTTAAAATAATCAAGTGAGTTTAAAACGTGTGTGTGTATATATATTCTATTATATTTTTCTTCCATTTTTGAAACTGATACACTAAAATTTAAAAAATCTTGTTTTTATATAAACTTTAAGTATATTAAATTTCTCTATATATATATATATATATATATTCAAAAATCTTTCTGTATATATATTTTTCTCTATTTACCTACAATTAAAATAAGCATGTATACTATATATCAACATTTATATTTTACTTTTCTGTATTGTAAACATTCCTATATATATATTTAAACTTTTAAATTGAAATAATAAAGTATTTTATAACTTACTATAATTATTATATTTTTCTGCCCTACATGCATGTAAATTAAAATTAAAATTAACTACCTAAAACCCCACCTTCAAAATCTGGCATCAGGCAGACACCGCGAACCCCACCAAACCCTGGCAAATCGCACGTCCCACTGCCAGCCCGCAGTATCCATGCGCCTTCCAGCTTTGAACGCAGCCCTTCTTCCATCGTACGACACTCGCTGCCACACGAAACTCCAATCGCCGAAATATAACTCCCACGCGCTTTATGAAGCCTCGTCGCTGCTCCTCCTGCCTTGCGCGCATCCTAAATTCACTAGCAACCCTTTCCAAGTGCTGCCCCAAATTATGGCATCGCCTGAAGCTTGTTCGAATCGCCTCTCCTTTTTTTAAGGTTTGATTCGATTTCTGTTATGACTTAGGAAATAAGAAATCGCAATTTGAAATCAAAGGTGGTAGGCACGATTTTTGCTTAGGTTATTGATTGAGGGGGAAATGATAATTTGATTTGAATCCAAATTTTTAATTAGCGGCCATTAACATTTCCCTGATGCTTCAGTTTCCCCCTTTCCTATTTTTTATCGGCCACGATTTTGTTTGAAGGAGAAATCATTTTTTTAAATACTCGGCTTTGATTTAAAAAGAACGCGTGTCCTTATAGAGGATAGGTTTTTGAATTTTTCCTTACGTGCCAAAAATGAACAAGCTAGAATAACATTGAAATGAGTGGAAAAAGCTTTGATGTGAAAAGAGAATATATATACATGTTTATATTTAAATTTAAATTTAAATCGTCTGGGAAATACAACTCAAAATCTCGATCTCCTATCGAGGTGTGCCGCTAGGCGTTTATAAAGTTAAACCCCTATTCTGAATGCAATGGAAAAGGTTTCGAGTCCTAACTCGATCGTATGGAGAAGATAGCTTTTTGGACTCAGTTATTATATTAAATTTTCGTTATGAATTCAATGCATTCATCTACCGTACGATCACACGACAACTCCAAATACTACGAAAATTGAAACCCGATAATAATACACTATTACGGATCCAATGGAACTAGTTTCGTCGAATTCCAAGATTGTGTCTTGGTATGCTATTTTTAAATATCAATTTAAACGATATATTTTTAAACTGAACAAAACATTTTTAAATTCAAGTTTAACACTATTACTATTTTTAGTACTATCAATATAAATTTTACAAGCCTTTAAATTATTTTTAACAAGCTTAAAATTTCAGATTCAACCCTTTACCTAATTTCCAATTATTTAATTAAACAATTAAATCACTCAATAAAAGTGGCATATGAAATTCAAGTTAGAAATTAACTTTTAAATATTTAAAATCAATTAAATATTCCAATTTCAAATGTCTAAAATCTTGGGTCATCACAAAATAGGTTTCTGAGGACATCTACAAAAGTGATAACATACCCTAATTGGGTGCGACCCACTTAGCCTTGTTGCATCTCCCCTGTTTCAGTCATTCCCGGTTGATGAGGCTCGAGGCTAAGCGTTACCTTTCAAGAAAAAAATCTATTTAGAATGCTCATTGTCCTCCAATGATGATGTTCCAATAGCATTGGTCCATACAAGTTGTCATGGGTCTGGACAAACCGGATTACTGTCTTCATCATCTTCACGGTATTCGTTCGTAACGTTCAAACAGGATCGAAATGGTTTTCGAATAATTAAATCTGATCCCGGTCTCTTCGAAACGATTAATGAAATTGGTCATTATAAATAGTCAGTTATTTAACTATCAATAAAACATCCAAAAGCAGACACCAGGCCTTATTATACATTTTTTCCTAAAATATCTATTTTCATAATATCTTTATAAGATATATCGATTCCTTCCAACATTTGAAAACAATTTCAAATACTTAAATTTGTAACCGGATATTTCCAAACTATCTCAACACTTAGAAATATTTCTAAATTTTCATTTTTATACTTGGGAGAATATTACAAGTCTTATTTTCCAAAATCTTTCAAATATCAACACTTAAGAGAATATTTCATAACTTATCTCATAAGTCTTCGGAATCAGTAATAAATTCCCTTTTTTCAATTTCCAAACCCATTATACTTATTTATAAACCCATTCAACAAATTATAACTTCTTTATGAATTCACATTTCATTTTCAAAATTCCCATGTTCAACATTTTGAAATTTCATTCCCTCCAAATCCCATATAAAATTCCTTCCCTCAAAATCATATCCATTTAAAAAACCTCATTTATGAATCTCGAGAGAATTTATAAATAAAAATTTCCAATCACTTCAAAACTCTATATATATAATAAGTTTTTAAAAAGGGTAATAATTTATTTTTAAGAACATGTTCAAATAATGATTTATATAAACTCACTTTTAGATAAACAAATAAATTTTCAAAGCTGATTTTAAAAGTTAGAATTTACTAAAATAATACTTCATATTTTAAAATCTACTTACCAAAGTATTTCAACCTAACTGGTTTAAAATTTCATAGTTTTAAAATAATAAAATTTTCCTTTTTAAAAGCAAAATTAACTTCTTGGAATTGAAAATATATTTTTAAAACCCCAATAACCAGTTCAATTTATAAATTCTTATCGAATCACATCATTTCACTTCCATTATGATCTCCTTAACCATCTTCACTTTCAAAAATAGTTCCACTATTTTTCTCGCTCTATTTCCATGTTTTGACATAAATTCTCCCTATAAATTTATATTTCCAAACTATCATTTGACATTGGTTTTCCTTATTTATAGCATTGTTTATCATTTTTATAACATCTTTGAGTTTCACGTTTTATAAATCCAATCTCGTTTATAAAATTCCATTTTTATAAATCCATTACCTTAATAATTCCATTTATAACATCAAATCTATTTTCAAATATCGACTTCAACTCTTTTTATATTTTTGGAATATCATTTATAAATTCTCTTATATAATTCTTTTTGTAAAATATCCATTTAATAATTCACAATAGTTAAGTATAACCAAAAATAAATATATTTTTCTAACTCAATTTCTTTAAAATAATTCCCAATTTCAATATAAATATTTTTATATCAAAAATTAAATTTATTCCTTCAATTTTAAAAATATATTTATGGTATTTAAAATACCAAAATTCAGGCCATTGCTACATTAGCACCCAAAAATTCTGATCGCTACAATAATCTATAATAGATTATTATACACAAACTATATAGCATGATATATGAAATTGAATTCAACATTTTAAGGAATCTAGTTAGATCCCTTCAACCTGTTTTCCTACTTCCACTGATGTTAATACAATATAAAAATACCAATCCCACTTCGAGGGGATATCGCGTATATAGGGTCATCCGATATTATGTTGGGGTGTATAGGGTCTCATCCACTATAACGTGCGGGAATATCACTTCAAATACTAAAATATATACTATTATATATATTATTTCACATTAAACTGATAGTAATATATCAATTCATCCAACCAACCAATCAATAAATTTTAACTTTTATAAATTAAACCGGTTACCAAATCGAGTGAGATTTAATCACCTCGATTTTATTTTATAATACATTCCAATTTTTATTCTATCGTGTGGATTTTCCAGCCACACATCACACATGAATAATGCAGTTAGATTGAACTTCATATAAGCCAGTTTCGAATGATATAAGTTTACGATTTCAATTTTAATTATATAATAAATCACTAAGTACTTATTTTAAAGTAATTATCCATCAATGAATTTAACAAACCTTCCTTCTCAGATATTAGCATTTATCTCAGCCAGAATCATATACGAAAATTTAATGTTTGAATTTATAACATCATGTAAAAATAAAAAAATAACTTAATGACAACCGTTAACTTAAATTATATCATTCTTATGTTAATCATCCATGCATCAACTCCAGGCTGCGAACGAAAGGCACTCGACATCACCGTGTCACTGCCGCATTGATAGACATCGCGAGCCATGAACACAAGCAGTGCACTTGGATTCAAAATCGCCAAACTATAGCTGCCTCGCCTCTCCTTTACTATGCGGTCGTCACTACCCAGTTGCAGTGCGAAACCACCACGAACCCATCACAAAAAAACAACGCCTCCACCCATCACTACAACCTCCAACCCCAGGCACGCTCAACCCTGGTGGCCACCGAACCTCCATCAGTACGCTTCCTCTTCCAGAAACATGACTCGACTTCAATCCCCTTCTCGAGCTTGAGCTCACTTCCATACTTCCAGTTCGCATGCCCCTAATCGATTCAATCAATTCCCACCTGCCGCGATGACGTTTACAAGTCGCCATCGAGAGTTGCGATCACTCCCTCTTTTTTGAATGAATTTTGATTTCGTGAATGATGAACTGGAGAGAAGAGGGTTTGATATCGCGATTTGATTTTGTCCCCATTTTTCATATATACAAAATAAATATTTCGTTTTATTTTTTTGATTTGAAATGTAGGAAAGGGGGAGGGAAAGACGTGATTTGAACGGGTTTGATTTCGATTTTTAACTGAAAGTAGAGATGGATGGATGCGATTTAAAGCTGAGGAAAATAGCGTGTTATTGAAGTAGGGTTTTGACTTAAATGATTTATAATGTTATTTTATTATAAAACATCTCGTTTTAGCAACTTAAAATTCCAATCTCCTATCGAAGCATACCGCTAGGTGTTTATCATGTTATTCTGAACGCAATGGAAAAGGTTTCGAGCCCTAACTCGATTGTATGGAGAAGATAGCTTTTTGAACCAAATTATTATATTGAATTCTCGATATTAATTTCAGCGCGTTTCTATCACGTATGACCAAATGATAACCCCACACGCAATGAAATTTGAAATCCGATAAAATACACTATTACGGATCCAACAGAATTAGTTTCCTCGAATTCCGAGACTGTGCTATGGATCGCTATTTTATCGTGTCGATTAAATCGACGATTTCAAAATTTTGTGAAATCACTTGAAATCCCGGTTTTAAATTCTTACTAACTAAATTATAATTCTAGACTCAATATTTAAACCCATTTAAATATTCAAAATTAACCGGTGAAAAATTTGGATCATTACAAATCGTTTTATAATCGGATCCGCCGTAATTAAGTTTGCCCAAACATGATCTATAAATTATAATTTATTTTTCACTTCCCTTTAAAATAATATGTTTTTTATTCTCACAATAGTACTTTAGTGATCTTTTAATTTTTTTAATTTTCGATAACTTCTTGATAAAATTTTACAATTATTTTTCATCGTTGGATGCCCCATAATGAAAAATGAATACAAGTTCCAAATAGAGGATGCTATAAATGTCTGTATGACATCTTCCTTATATGGTTCCACCAAAAAATTATCATTATTACGTGAAGGGGATCTTTTATACTCTTGGCATCCAAAATATTCGGATTGTATGCTTTATGATTTCCAATCGATCCGACCTTTTATCTATGAGCATATAATCTTTTGTTCCTTAAAGATATCTCATAACCATTTTACTTACTAATTATTGGTCCACTTTCAATGTCAGTAAAATAACTACCAAATAATACACACAATATCCATATGCGTATATTCCTTAGCATGCATTCGACTTCAAAACGCAAATGCATGAGGAATCTTTTGCATTTCTTTAGTTTCAAGGATGTTCTTATATTACTATATAAGACAACACATGTTTCTTTTGGCTAAAGAGAATCAACTGATTCATAGTTTGCATACCAAACCTTTTTAAGCACTTATCGGCCTAGTTCTTGTGTGATAATCCAAATATCAACACATGCATAATAATAGTGTATTTGAATCCCAAATAATAATAAAACATAAGTGGATTCCTTAAGTTGTTTCATTAATATCTCCATTGAGAAATATGACTTTAATATCCATTGGATATTCCTCAAAATCACAATATGCAACTAATCCCAATGTGATTCTATAGAGTCTTTCACTAAAACCAAATAGAACGTTCCTTTAAAAAAATTATTTTTCTTTTAAGAATAGTCTTTTCTACAAAAGAGTATTATACCTTTCTATATTACCCACTTGATCCTTTTTGGTTTTAATGGCTATTCATAACCAATGTTCTTATTACTTAAGTTAGGGGAAAAAATTTCAAACTTTATTGTTCTTATAGATTTATACTATGTATACATAACTTGTATCCACATTTCAAACTACAGTGTATCGATTGATGTAAGTCTACAGAATCATCTTCACCAATTCATTATTTACCTTTATGGAGAAATACTACACAGCGATCTGGAATAGTGTTTCTTTCTTATTAAGTAGATTTCCATAGTGACCTTGCACTTTGAGCTTGTGGAATTTGTTTTCTCGAAATAATATCCTTATTATAGTTCATAATTTTCTTCTTGTTAATGAAAAGAAACAAATCATATACATTATCCGAAGAAGTAACTGTAGTTGAATCAAAGATAATGATTATCTTAAAGACAATGATACATACCTTAAAATTTTATTTAACATTGCCTTATTATGGCCCTTAATTTACTTGCTAATGAAAGGAAACAAATCATACATATTATCGGAAGAAGTAATTGTAGTTGAATCAAAGATAATGATTCTCTTTAAAGACAATGATCTATATTTATTTCTCTCCAAACTTAACATCCTCAAAAAACTGTTGTATTTCCCATCTTATTTTTTTTATCAGTATGGTTTATAAAACTTATAGCTTTTAAGTCACTTGGAATACCGATAAATTATTTGCTATCTTTAGTGCCTCAATCTAGATTATTTTTGGTAAGCTGAAACAAATAATCATATTAATTACCAAATCAAAATTTGAGACTTCGTTATAAAAGGTATGTAGCATAAGTAGATATAAGCTATATTTTAACTTTAAGGTTTTAATTCCAAAAATATTTGAATTCATTCATAAATTAATCTTATTATTTCTAAAGGAACAATAATAACCAAATTTGTTCATATCAAAATTAGAGACCGAGATCTGTCTAAGTGGCAGTATAACAACAATATCAAACAAATCCAAAACAACATGCATATCTTTTTAGACATGACATGTGTGATATCTAGTAAAATTCTTTTTATATGTCCATAGATTTCATAAAAGAAACATTTATAATTATATCCTTATGTTATTTCTTTTGTTTATGTCTTTAGCAACTTCTTTATCCTTATTTATACATTTATTTACTATGTATGATACATGAGTGCTTTCTATCTTATCGTGCTTTAGTTTCTCTTTTTCTTACCATAACGTGAAATGAGCTCAATAAAAGGTCATTTTTATTCTTAAGAAAATTAATAATAAACTAAAATGGTTATACTATGAATAAAGAGAGTAGCAAAAAATAACAATAATAGCTTGAGTGCCTTTTACTTTTGAAGCAATATTTTCCATATAGTACTCATTTGTGTGTCATTTACCTTTATGTAACCAAGCAATATAAAGCGTGTTTCTTTCTCCTTACCATTCTAATAAAACCTTTTTCATTCACAAAAAAAAAATCCTTAAAATTGATTATCCCTACAGATATCACATCCTTAAAAGCTTCTGAAATATTTTACTTTAAGAGCTTTTGATTCCTCCTTTTTGAATTATCCCACATCTGAATGTTCTTCATAACATTATAAGAGCACTTAACTATAATATGGGTGGGGTCTAACCCTTCTAATTGCAAGAGCTAAATCCATGAAGTTAAGAACAAACAATATGTTCTCTTAATAATCCTTAGAGTTAGTCCCAAACAAGATGAGAACATTAAAATTGGTAGAAACTTTAGTCAAATTAGTTGAAAATTTAACAAAAATTAAGGATTGTCCATATATGCTTGTATCCAAATATTAGCCATAGTAAATTCAAATAATTGGTAAGTCGCTTCTAAAGATACCTAACACAACATTAATATCAAAT
Organism: Allium cepa; assembly: GCA_030765085.1. Taxonomy (NCBI): domain Eukaryota; kingdom Viridiplantae; phylum Streptophyta; class Magnoliopsida; order Asparagales; family Amaryllidaceae; genus Allium; species Allium cepa. Next base: position 904,161,533 of record CM060932.1, read on the forward strand.
TTTTGCACAGTAATATTAACTATATGCGGTACTCTTGTTGTAACAATCGACACTGGCAATAAACTCAAGTCAAATAACAATCTTCCTTGTCGATTAGTTATTCACTTGTAAAATTTATATTTGTCATATATTCATTCATCACACATATGTAAGTATCGGTTAAAAGTTAGTCTTCCTTTGACTTGATTAATATCCGTATGAATAAATACATATAAATATCAAACATTTTTATGAAAGCTAAAATAATAGAAGTCACTTTGGTGACATTTTATTTCAATTAGCTCACTTGGAATGTAGGATATTTACAAATAGTTTGCAAAGAAACACCAAAAAATATATTTGAATTTATTTCTTAATGTATGTACACTATTTAAATGATATAAAACACTTCCAAAAGCACTTTAAGTTTATATGATAGTTGAAGATCTCAAAATTATAACTATGCCACAACATGTTTTAATCATGGGTGGTATAATCTTTTACTTTAAGTTTGTGGTTACATTCATGATATTTCCTAAATAGATATGATACAAGACATTATAAACAAATCACATAAAAAGTATCATGGATGAATGCCGGAATTAAATACCATATAAAATTACACATAAATGACATAGTAAATGTCATACTAAATAACATGAATGAATGTAGTAGCTATGATGTATATCTGAACTATAATATAGCTATAGAATGCTACTATATCATTTTATCTTTAATTTATTATCTGAATACTTAATTAAGGTTAGCAACTATTCATATTGGAAAATATGAAAATGACTGCTCCTTTTATTTTATGAAAACCAAGCATGAAAGTGAAATATGTTTTCAATGAGCATAGGTCAAACATATAAATTATCTGTAACTATCAAACATAAATGCAACAAATAATAAAAAATATGCCTTTTGTTATTTGAAATACAAACATGCTGCATCATTAAATTAATTATAATCGATGCATTTAGTGCATTTATGATAACAAATTAGTTCATTTATTAGCATAACAACCACATTTAATATATTTATTATAAAAATAAAAGAAATTGATCGTTATGTGGTCCAAAATGCAAATCAGTATCATGTTAAAATTTATTTCAATAATAAAATAAGCATAAGCACCTTGAAGGAGCATACTTTATTTCTAATTAATCAAAATTTCTAAAATAACCATAATACTTAATATACATCCAAATTACTTAGTCAAAAGTTGATTAATGTAAAACAATCATAGAATCTAATTTATATTACTTGCATAAATGGTTCTAATTATACACGCACACATGCACACATCCATACTATTTATAAACATTAAATAAAATAACTATACATATCATATCATAATGTATTCCTCACATTTAAATTCACAACTTATTTATAAAATATAAAATAATAAACACGTGGATACTTAAACCAACGTAAGTTGTTTTCAAAATTTAGAGGAATTTAGATTATTCCCCCTAATTTAATGGTTTCAAAATTCTAATTTATTTCATAAATAACTTACAGTTCATTTATATATATAATTCTACATCAAAATTGTATCACAAATCAGCCTTTCAAATTACGACATATAGAAAAAAATGATACTGAATAAAATTCAACATCACAAAAAATGTGACGACCCGAAATTTCTGGATATTTGAAATTGAAATATTTAATTGATTTTAAATATTTAAAAGTTAGTTTAACTTGAATTTCAAATATCACTATTTATTTGGAAATTAAATTATTGAATTTAATTATTGGAAGTTGGGTAAAATATTGAATCTTCAATTTTATGCTTGTTAAAAATATTTCAAAGGCTTATAAAATTATACTAATAGTATTGAAGATAATGAAAGCTTTAGAATTGAATACGAAAGTGTTTTGTTAAGTTTTAAAAATATATCGTTTAAATCGATATTTAAAAATAGCCTTCGGAGACACCGTCTCGGAATTCGACAAAACTTATTCCATTAGATCCGTAATAGTGTATTATTATCGTACTTCAAATTTCATATTGTTTGGAGTTTTCGTTTGATCGTACGGTAGGTAAACGCACCGAAATCTATATCGAATTCAATATAGTTATAAGCTCCAAAAAGCTATCTTCTCCATACGATCGAATTAGAATCGTAACATTTTCCATTGTATTCGAAAAAGGGGTATAACATTATGAACGCCGAGGGGCACGCCTCGATGGGATGTCAAGATTTTAAGCTGTGAATTCAAAACGAATTGAAATTTAAATTAATATATATTTAATTTTGTTGTCTAGTCAAAATAATTTCACGTTAAAACTTTTTGCATTCACCTCTATGACACTGTAGCAATTTGTCTTAGGCATGAAAATATCGAATCATGTCCCCCTTCTCCTTCTTTTTAAAAACAGTAAGTTGGTGAACCAAAATCACAAAGAAAACTTAAGAAAAAGAAATCAGATCGAAGAAAAAAAATGGACAAACATTTTAACAAGTCGAATTTCCCTCTACAAATAAAAAAAATTCCTCTTTCAATTCCGGACCCCTCTTCCTCTTTCAAATTGAAGCAGCAAATCGAAAATTCCCTTCTAGCTAGAAATTCCTTCGAAAAAAAGAAGATATGTCACGACCCATTTTTCTGTACTGATTTAAACTGACTTTAAACCACATTTGTCAGCCAAATCGCACGGGAAGACGGATAGTGAAAGAAAGAAAGAAGGTAGAAATAGAAAGAAGATAGAAGAAAAAGCGAACAATTCAGAATCTCACAGTAGAACGAATAAATTATAATATGAACAAGTCTTTACACGAAACCGGACTGCTGCTTTCATAACTTATACAACTTAAATCAGAGTTACATCCGTACAACTCAGACAATTTATAGCAATCTTGCCCTTACGACTAGTCAACACAGCCAATTACAACTGAATATAAGCATCTACATGAATACGTCTCCTGATTCCGGCTCCTCTCCTGAAGCTTCCAGTTTTCCAGCTAAACCTGGATATATGCTCAGTCTGACCCGAACATACAGGAAAAACACCATGCCCGGGTCAGTCTGGTAAACCAGCATGAGAAACACACACAACTTGATTTATTAAAATTTATAGATCTTTTTGAAATCAAAGGTATCTCGTAAGACCGTGCCACAACTAAACATGTCGGGTTTTTACCTTATGATAACCAAAACATTTCTTATCAAAATCCTCTGATATTATAGTAGTGTCTATATGCAAATACTTATTCAAATAGCCGAAATTGTTATATTATTAAATTCCAGCAATACTAGCCACAAAGTGGGTTCTATAATCAAAATCATAAAGGGCATGTAGGGAGAATGGATTTCCAACGAATCACTAGGCACTGCGGTACCACCTATCACTGTACCTGGTCTAGGTCAGCATACTGAGGACCCCTCCGATTCATTGCAATACAAGACCGGAGCTATCCCTTAATGGATAGTCCGAATAAGATCACCTCACGGTTGGGACCAGCAACCGTCCACACAGCTGAAATAAAAAGGAACCTCTAAACAAGGTTGACCCTACCCTAATTGGGTGCTACCCACTTAGCCTCGCTGCATATCCCCTGAGTTTCAATCATTCTCGGTTGATGAGGTTTGAGGCTCAGTGTTACCATTTTATAACATTTCACTTAGAATGCTCATCGTGCTCCCGACGATGTTCTGAAAGCATTCATCCATACAATTCTATTTCGGGTTTGAACGGAACCGAAGGCACTATTCCTACTACATCCTTTTAGAATCACCCTCAGGATTAGTAGCGATTAGCCCTTGCACTTCACAGCTCCATCTTCGACTCCAAGCTATAGTCTTCTTTACAAAAACGTACTCGTTGGATCGAAGTGGTTTTCGGATTATAAATCCGATCCCGGTCTCTTCGAAACAATGTTCGCTATTTCCCAGTAAACTCAACCTCGATTCCTTAGGAAATGCACAGACGAAAAATAAGATCAGAGTTCACCTCCTAACCGTTAGTGAACAGGTTTCCTTATAATTCGTCCTAGAGAAAAAACGAGTTTATGCGTACGGTATAACACCTCGAACGGTAATCGTACCGTATAAATCCCATTGCAACTAATAAGCCTTGTTCACAATTTAATTATAAAAAAAATCATTCCAAATTATTTGCCACTGCAACTATTAATGTTCTGAATATATTCGTCTGTTATTTAACTATAAAAAAATCAATCAATCTAACCAAATTATTTCCCATTGCAACTATTAAGCCATGTTCACAATTAAAATCCAAATAGATTAAAATTTACTAAGTAAGCTTATTTTACTAGGTAAATATATATTTAAAATCATTTCTTTCCAAATCATACTTATAAAATTTTCAAATAAATTTCTCAAGTTTATTAAATAAAAATACTCTTTATAAAAGTTCACCATACAATATAGCATTTAAAACAACATTTATTATTTAATAGATTTATCTTGAAGAAAAAATATACTTAAATACTAATTTAATAAAAATTTGCCTTTAAATGATTGTTACAAAAATATTTTTTATACTTGAAATATTTTAAATAATACATACTTATAAAAATTATATCTTTAAAAAGATTTCCAAAAATAATAAATAATATACTTTTGATATTTCCAAAATATTTATCAATTCTTTTTAAAACATTATTAAAGATAATATTTATTTAAAACATAACTAGATTCAAAGTAAACCTAAATAGAATAAGGCTTATTAGTCTCACGGTACTTATCAAGCTACAATTCACAGTCTAGCATGATAATACAGATATTCAATATCAATCAGCTTCTATAGATCGATTCACATTATATACTCAAATATAACTAACCGACGAATAAAAAATGTATGAATGAATAAACTGATCGGAGATTTAGTCATTGCTAGTAAACAATTACACAGAAAAATCATATTTGATGGCTTAAACTACCCACAAAAGTTAAATTAACTATTTAGTGGAATGGTGTCTGTTCCCGCTGACCAGATGTCAAACAGTTTGAATAATCTACAATTAACACATCTATTTAGTTTGGGAACATCTTAACCGATAGGCTGTAAAATTATACAATAGTATTCATTTCCAAATGGTAATTTAATTCTATTTGTAAAGTCTGTAAAAAATTTCTTATTTAACTTCACAATAGATCGTACGATGGCGTAACATCCGTCGATACGAACCATCAACTTGATAACACTTTATTATATGTGAAATTAAATAATATTATCAATATAGAATCACCTAAGAACTTGAATTAATTCAAAAGTATAAACATTTTATTTTCCCTTAATTATCTTAATTATACTTCAGTATATTCAAATAAAACTCAGGGATTAAAAATTATTTTTAAAAGCTTGACTAATTTATGATAAAATAATTTATTTAAATTACCTAAATTAAATAGACTTAAAGTAAAACAATTTTATTATATTTTTTTAAATTCTTTGTCTATATTAAAACTTAAATAAACATTTAAGTATAAAAGTGGTTTGATTCAAAACATATACTTTTGATCACTTGCTTAATACATGCTTTGGGAAAACAATTCGTGACAATTTACTTTTACATCATAACTATTTCTTTATTTATTTATATCCAGTTTTTAAAATAAACCCAGACCAAACGGGCTGGAGCCCAAACCCAAAAGCAAACTCGAAACCTTTTTTTATTTATCACAAAGCAAATGGGCAAAAGCCTAAACCCAAAACAAAGAACAACTTGCACTCTCCCCTGCTCTCCTTCTTCCTTCCACTCTTCCTGCACTAGAACTTCCAATACCCATCCCAAACCAATGATCGAACCACTACACAACCCCGAAAGCAACGCAAATGACTCGAGCTCCCTCTCCACCATCTACTCGTACAACTAATCTAGCCTGGAAAACACATCGCATCTTCTCAAAGCTCCAACACCATAACCATCCCCTGCGTGCACGTTTGCACGTTCATGTGCACAGCTCCTCTACGCTACCGCTCGACTAACTGAGACCAGCCACCAACGTCCCTTACTCCCCTCGACCATTCTCACCCATTCTCCAGCGTCTCCTACCCTTCGGTCAAAATTGAATCTCCAATGAAACCCACAACGAAATCACCTCCACAAACGCCCCGAACTGCTCTCGCCATACATCATCGAACACAACGCCTCCCCTACCAATCGAAAGCTCTTCCGACAGGCTACCTCCCTGCTAAACCTTATGAGCTCCGGTTGCATCCTTGCCTCCCCAGTTCATTATGTTCCAGAGGTAAAATCAAAACCCCAAAACCTTAAAACTGAATGCCCCGCTCAAACCAAGCCTCTATCCAACAAATGGCTACGGTAGCATCCTTCCCTAGGTCCACCTGCCCCCTCCTGACCGGGCCGCACCACCTCCCGGTGACGAGATCGACAGAAATTTATTTTTGAACGAAAACCGTTCATCTATAATTCCTCGAGATATAAAACACTAAAAATTATAATTTTCCTACTAAAATTCATATTTCCATACAGGCATCCCGATTGCATGCTTGAAATCTTGATTTAAAAATATTGAATCTTTACCAAAATTGATTATTCACTGTAAATCCTACCATAAATTAACCACACAACATAATTGGTTCACAAACTATTTTCAATACAAACTATACTAGAAAACAAACGTTTTCCTAGTTTATAAAATCATCAAATTCGAACTAGATTAAGAGATATAGATTTTTAAAGTAGGAAGTTCACAGTTAACAGAGCAGTAAGCCAAATTATTTCTAAGTTTGAAAATTTAAGTTTCCCACCTTCCACATTTTGATTCCAGAAGCTTTTAAATTGGATATTGAAGATCTTTAAATCTGAATTCCAAACTTGCTTTTGAAAATCTCCCGGTGGTTTGAATTTGAACAGAGATTGATCCTAATTCTAGACTAGTTACAGAGTAACCTTGTTTTCTTCTTCTTTTTTTCTTTTATTTTGTTTCCTGTTGCTAACAGTTTGAACAGAGGCAAATTTCTTTAAGTTACAGGTTTTAATTTTTTAAAACAACATAGATCTAAATGCTCACATATATATACACAACTTTGCAATATCCTGCGTAGATTTGGAAAGAGACTTTGGGGGCTAGAAACGGTTGCTTTAATGTGAAAGAAATTTGAAAAGAAAAAAAGATAATTATTACAACCTATTATCAGTTGTTTCTCTTGCCAAATGTTAATTTTACTAATTAAAATTGAATCACTTACTTACCCATAGTTTGCTTGATTAGAAACTGTTTTGTTAACCATTTTTGTTAACCTATTTCCTTTTATCACTAAATGACATTGAAGTGTTTTATTATTATATTTATGTAAACCATAAGATATTTTAAAGTATGTGTAAGTATACTCAAGAATCTAGACAGCCCATAGTTAACATTGACAAAGTTGCATTCGCATTTTTCTCAACATATCCTATACGTCTTGAAACAAAAATAAGAGACTAGAAAATTAAAATAACCCTCTTTGTTAATTAATTATATATATATATATGTGTGTGTGTGTGTTACTTAAAATAAAATGAAATAGAATAACATTTTATAATAAATACCCTATATTTATATGTGTTATAAGAACATCAAAGTAGTAAAAAATTTTTTTTTTATCTTTCACGTATATATGTATCCATATATACATCTTTTAATTTATAATATAGAAGTATATCATTTTAAAATAAACTAAGTCATTTGTTATCTATGCACATATATAGTTTTTCTTAGTTACATTTATGTGATTCTTATACACATCCTTTAATTTATAACATTTTTATTTATTTATAAATATTATAAATTTTCCTTTTAAACTTATCTTTACATATATATATATATATATATATATATATATATATATATATATAAATATATATATTTCTTATTAAAGATGCATATATATTATTTTTGAAACTTCAACTTAAAATTCTTTTTATCTAATATAAACACTATTGTTTATATGCCCAAAATCAAAAATATCCTTTTTACATCATTATGGATTTCTATCCAAATTATATATACATATAAATTTTATTATCCCTATATGTAAAAATATATGCATATGATTTTTTTCAAATTAATTTAATTCTCTATTATATTTTATCTTTAGAAAAAAATATACATATTTTGTCTCTAAAACAAAATTCACATATTTTATATAAAACAAAAAATATATATATTTTATCTAAAACAAATATATATATTTTATTTTATACTTATATAAGAAATTTCCAGTTGATCAATCTGTATATTAATTTAGATCTGAAAATTCAAATTATATGGGTTTTGGAAAATTGTATACAATTATAAATTATTGATTAACTAGAATATTGTATATTAAAATACAATATTATTGAATATTATGAATTAATATTCACAACTTGGGATGTCAAAAATCCCTGGTCGTTACATTCCTCCCCCTTAAAAGAATTTCGTCCCCAAAATTCCATAGCTAAGTTAGTAAAACTATCTACACACATTAGAACTGATTAATAACACCCCAAACTACATCAGTAAATGCATAGATTTCATACTAACATATCAAAATATACATTATATCCAGTACCAGCCAAAATATTCCTACGAGTGCTATCATCATCCATACATGCGTATATACACACACATATACATACATACATACATACATACATACATACATACATACATACATACATACATACATACATATATATATATATATATATATATATATATATATATATATATATATCACCCTACCAAACATTAACACCTAACGTCCATGACGTCCAATGGTCATAGACACATACAAAAAGGCATACACTACCTAGAGAAAACAACCCTACACTAACTATGGACTTTTACTACCAGAGTACTCCCCTTTGGGTCCTGACTATTCCCTGGACTTCACATCACTGTCCGGAACCTAAAAAATCTCTGGATTAGGCTCTCTTGGAAGGAAATCTACCCCAGCAACTGGCTCCTCAACAACTTCACCTATCTCCCAAACGACTGCGTCGTCATTTTCTGATTCGAGATCCTCCTCTACTTCAAACTCATCCTCGTCGTCAAATTCATCGTCTTCACCTTTGACTTCAAACTCTTCTTCACTGTCGAATTCCTCCTCGGGGTCTTCTTCTTGAAGCTGAGGCTGAGGTTGCTCAATAGGCTCTAACGGCTCCTCTGGCTCTTCTTCATATAAGGACCGCTCTTTAAGATCCGCCTGAATTCTCCGGACCCGGTCAAAATCACCATCCCTCCTAGCCCTAGACAAAGCTACACCTCGACTGATGCTACGGTTTCTCTACAGTCAATGCCAATATCCAAAGGTGAGATCCTAAGGTTTAGACTTCTACAGGCCAAAGAGTACACCAAAGTTTATATTTCAAAATTTATTCCCCCTTTTAAATTTCTATTACCCAAGATTTATAAAATCATCTTTCCAAAAATAATTTAATTATATATTTTGAAAGTGATTATAAGATAGAGAAAAATATACATGTATATGCACTAAGTCTATAAACAATTTATTCTCGTAAGACCACGCCACAAATAAAAATGTCGGGTTTTTACCTTATGGTAACCAAAACATTTCTTATCAAAATCCTCAGATATTATAGTGGTACATATATACAAATACTTATTCAAATAGCTGAAATTGTTACATTATTAAATTCCAGCAATACTAGGCACAAAGTGGGTTCTAAATCAAAACCGTAAAGGGCGCGTAGGGAGAATGAATTTCTAGTGAACGACTAGGCACTAGGGTACCACCTATCACGGTACCTGGTCTAGATCAGCATACCGAGGACCCCTCCGTTCCCCTGTAACACAAGACCGGAGCTATTCCTTACTGGATAGTCCAAATAAGATCACCCCGTGGTTGGGATCAGCAACCGCCCACACGGTCGAAATAAAAAGGGACCTCTACACAGTGATGACCTTACCCTAATTGGATGCTACCTACTTAGCCTTGCAGAATATCCCCTGATTTTCAGTCATTCTCGGTTGACGAGGTTTGAGGCTCAGCGTTCCCTTTTTATAACATTTCACTTAGAATGCTAACCGTCCTCCCGACGATATTCTGAAAGCATTCATCCATACAAGTCCATTCCGGGGTTGAACAGAACAGAAGGAACCATTCCTACTACATCCATTTTTGAATCACCCTCAGGATTAGTAGCGATTAGCCCTTGCACTTCACTGCTCCATCTTCAACTCCAAGCTCTAGTCTTCATCACGAAAACGTACTCTTTGGATTGAAGTGGTTTTCGAATTATTAATTCGATCCCGATCTCTTCGAAAAAACGTTCGCTATTTCCCGGTAAACTCATCCCCGGTTCTTTAGGAAATACACAAAAGAAAAATAAGATCGGAATTCTCCTCCTAACCGTTAATGAATGGGTTTCCTTATAATTCGTCCTAGAGAACAAACGAGTTTATACGTACGGTATAGCACCTCGAACGGTAACCATACCATATAAATCCCGAGTTTCCTCTAGATATTTCCAAAGTTAAGTTTTGTCTAGATTTGATAGTCGGTTATTTAACTATCAAAAAAATCAATTAATTTAACAAAGTTACTTCCCATTGCAGCTATTAAGCCTTGTTCATAATTAAAATCCAAACAGATTAAAATTTACCAAGAAAGCTTATTTTACGGGGTAAATATATATTTAAAACCATTTCATTCCAAATCATACTTATAAAATTTTCAAATACATTTCTCAAGTTTATTAAATAAAAATACTCTTTATAAAAGTTTACTGTATAATATAGCATTTAAAACAACACATATTATTTAATAGATTTATCTTGAAGAAAAAATATACTTAAATACTAATTTACTAAAAATTTGCCTTTAAATGATCATTACAAAAATAGTTTTTTTACTTGAAATAGTTTAAATAATACATACTTATAAAAATTATATCTTCAAAAATATTTCCAAAAATAATAAATAATCTACTTTTGATATTTCTAAAATATTTACCAATTCTTTTAAAAACATCATTAAAAGTAATATTTATTTAAAACATAACTAGATTCAAAGTCAATCCAAACAGAATAAGGCTTATTAGTCTCACGGTACTTATTAAGCTATAATTCACAGTCTAGCATGATAATACAGATATTCAATATCAATCAGCTTCTATAGATCGATTCACATTATATACTCAAATATAATTAATAGACAAATAACAGATGTATGCATGAATAAACGAATCAGAGATTTAATCATTGCTAGTAAACAATTACACAGAAAAATTAGATTTGATGGCTTAAACTACCCACGGAAGTTAAATTAACTATTTAGCGGAATGGTGTCTATTCCCGCTGACCAGATGTCAAACAGTTTGAATAATCTACAATTAACACATCTATTTAGTTTGGGAGCATCTTAACTGATAGGCCATAAAATTATACAACATCATTCATTTCCAAACGGTAGTATAATTCTGTCTGTAAAGTCCATAAAAAAATTTCTTATTTATCTTCAAAATAGATCATATGACAGCGTAACATCCGTCGATACGAACCATCCACTTAATAACACTTTATTATATGTGAAATTAAATAATTATTATCAATATAGAATCACTTAAGAACTTGAATTAATTCAAAAGTATAAACATTTTATTTTCCCTTAATTATCTTAATTATACTTCAATTTATTCAAATAAAACTCAAGAATTAAAAATTATTTTGAAAAGCTTGACTAATTTATGACAAAATAATTTATTTAAATAACCTAAATCAAATAGTCTAAAGGAAACAATTTTATTATATATTTTTTAAATTCTTTGTCTATATTAAAACTTAAATAAACATTGAAATATAAAAGTGGATTGATTCAAAACATATACTTTTGATCACTTTCTTAATACATGCTTTGGAAAAACAATTCATGACAATTTACTTTTGCATTATAACTATTTATTTATTTATTTATTTAAATCCAGTTTTTAAAATAAACCTAGACCAAATGGGCTGGAGCCCAAGCCCAAAAGGAAACCCGAAAACCTTTTTTTATCACAAAGCAAACAGGCCGAAGCCCAAACCGAAAAACATAGAACAACTCGCACTTTCCCCCGCTCTCCTTCTTCCCTTCCACTCTTCCTACACTAGAACTTCCAGTACCCATCCCAAACCAATGATCGAACAACTACACAACCCCGAAAGCAACGCAAAGGACTTGAGCGCCCTCTCCACCATCTACTCGAACAACTAATCTAGCCTAGAAAACACATCGCGTCTTCTCAAAGCTCCAGCACTGTAACTATCCCCTGCGTGTACGTGTGCACGTTCATGTGCACAGCTCCTCCACGCCACCGCTCCACTAACTGAGATGAGCCACCAACGTCCCTTACTCCCCTCGACCATTCTCACCCATTCTCCAGCGTCTCTTACCCCTCGGTCAAAATCGAACCTCCAATGAAACCCACAGCGAAACCACCTACACCAATGCCCCGAACTGCTCTTTCCATATACCATCGAACACGATGCCTCCCACACCAATCGAAAGCTTTTCCGACACGCTACCTCTCTGCCAAAACCCACGAGCTCCGGTCGCATCCTCGCCTCCCCAGTTCATCGCGCGCCAAAGTTAAAATCAAAATCCCAAAACCCTAAAATTGAATGCTCCACTCAAACCAAGCCTCTATCCAACAAACTGCCATGGTAGCATCCTTCCCTAGGTTCACCTGCCCCCTACAGACCAGGCCGCACCACCTCCCGGCAAAGAGATCGACAGGAATTTACTTTTGAATGAAAACCATTCATCTATCAATTCCTCTAGATATAAAGAACTAAAAATTATAATTTTCCTACTAAAACTCATATTTGCATAAAGGCAACCCGATTGCATGCTTGAAATCCTGATTTAAAAATATTGAATCTTCACAAAAATTGATTATTCAGTGTAAATCCTACCATAAATTAACTATACAGCATAATTTATTTACAAACTATTTTTAATACAAACTATACTAGAAAATAAACATTTTCCTAGTTCACAACATCATCAAATTCGAACTTGATTAAGAGATATGGATTTTTAAAGTAGGAACGGGTATAATAGTTTACAGTTAATAGAGCAGTAAGCCAAATTATTTCTAAGTTTGGAAATTTAGGTTTCTCACCTTCCACATTTTGACTTCAGAAGCTTTTAAATTGAATTTTGAAGATCTTTAAATCTGAATTCCAAACTTGCTTTTGAAAATCTCCTGATGGTTTGAATTTGAACGGAGATTGATCCTAATTCCAGCTTAGTTACAGAGTAACCTTGTTTTCTTCTTTTTTTCTTTTATTTTGTTTCCTATTGCTAACAATTTGAAAAGAGGCAAATTTCTTTAAGTTACAAGTTTTAATTTTTTAAAAGAATCACAGATCTAAATGCCCACATATATATACACAACTTTGCAATATCCTGTTTAGATTTGGAAAGAGACTTTGGAGGCTGGAAATGATATTTTCTTTAATGGTGAAAGAAATTTGAAAAGCAAAAAGATAATTATCACAACCTTTTATCAGTTGTTTCTCTTGCCAAATGTCAATACGTTTACTGATTAAAATTCTATCACTTACTTACCCATAGTTTGCTTCATTAAAATCTGTTTTGTTAACTGTTTTTGTTAACCTGTTTCCATTTATCAGTAAATGACTTTGAAGTATTTTATTATTATATTTATGTAAACCATAAGATATTTTAAAGTATGTGTAAGTATACTCAAGAATCTAGTCAGCCCATGGTTGACATTGGCAAAGTTGTATTTGCATTTGTCTCAACATATCCTTTATATTTTGAAACAAAAAAGAGACTAGAAAATTAAAATAACCCTCTTGGTTAATTTATTTTATATAAATATATATGTTACATAAAACAAAATAAAATAGAATAACATTCTACAATAAATACCCTATATTTATATGTGTTATAAGAACTTCAAAGTTGCATAAAAAAATTATTTTTAATCCTTCATGTATATATGTATCCATATATACATCTTTTAATTTATAATATAGAAGCATATCATTTTCAAATAAACTAAGCCATTTGTTATCTATGTACATATATAGTTTTTCTTAGTTACACTTATATGATTCTTATACACATCCTTTAATTTATAACATTTTTATTTATTTATAAATTTTCCTTTCAAACTTATCTTTACATATATGTATAAAATTTTCTTATTCAAGATGTATATATATTATTTTAGAAACTTCAACTTAAAACTCTTCTTATTTAATAAAACAATATTGTTTATATGCCCAAAATAAAAAATATCCTTTTTTACTTCATTATGGATTTCTATATATACGTTTAAGTTTTATTATCCTTATATGTAAAAATATATTGATATGATTTTTTTTTTCATATTAATTTAATTTTTTATTATATTTTATCTTTAGAACAAAATATACATATTTTGTGTCTAAAATAAAATTCATATATTTATCTGAAACAGTATATATATATATATATATTATCCAAACAAAATATACATATTTTATTTTATACATATATAAGAAATTTCCATTTGATCAATCTATATATTAATTTAGAACTGAAAATTCAAATTATATGGGTTTTGGAAAATCGTATATAATTATAAATCATTAATCAACTGGAATATTGTATATTAAAATATAATATTATAAATTAATATTCACAAATCGGGATGTCAAAAATCCCGGGTCGTTATAAGATGCAAAAATTTTTAAAAATTTAGGGAGTTAGAAAAATTTTGAAGAAAATTTTGATAGCTTAAATTTCGGTTTTAAATTAAAATCTGAAATGGTTGAGTAAGTTTGAAACCTATAGGTGAGTTGGAAAGTTAGTGGAAGTGATATTGTGTCTTAAATAAAAGATGATTTAGGGAAGTGGTTAAAAACTGTTTGGTTTTGAGAAAGTAGTGATGGGGTGTGAACCATTCTTCTTAATTAGCAATTTTGGGACGAAATTTTTTTTAAGGAGGGAGGGATGTGACGACCCCGGAATTTCTAGATATTTGAAATTAAAATATTTAACTGATTTTAAATTTTTGAAAGTTAGTTTAACTTAAATTTCAAATATCACTATTTATTTGGCAATGAAATTATTGAATTTAATTATTCAAAATTGGGTGAAATATTGAATCTTTAGTTTTATGCTTATTAAAAATATTTCAAAGGTTTATAAAATTTATATTAATCGTACTAAAGATATAGAAAGCTTTAGAATTAAATTTGGAAGTGTTTTTTTAAGTTTTGAAAATATATCATTTAAATCGATATTTAAAAATAGCCTTCCGAGGCACTGTCTCGGAATTCGACGAAACAAGTTCCATTAGATCCGTAATAGTGTATTATTATCGGACTTCAAATTGCATATTGTTTGGAGTTGTCGTGCGGTCGTACGGAGGTAAACGCGTTGAAATCTATATCGAATTCAATATAATTATAAGGTCCAAAAAGCTATCTTCTCCTTACGATCGAATTAGGACTCGTAAACTTTTCCATTGCATTCGGAATAGAGGTATAACATTATGAACGCCTAGCAGCGTGCCTTTATAGGATGTCAAGTTTTAAGCTGTGAATTCAAAACGATTTGAAATTTAAATTTAAATTAATGTATATTTACTTTTGTTGACCAGTCAAAACAATTTCACGTCAAAACATTTTGCCTTCACCTCGATGGCACTGTAACAATTTGTCTCAGTCACGCAAACATCGAATCATGTCCCCCTACTCCATCTTTTTAAAAATAGGATGTTGGTAAACGAAAATCATAAAGAAAACTTAAGAAAAAGAAATCAGGTCGAAGAAAAAAATGGCCGAGCATTTTAAAAAGTCAAATTTCCCTCTTCAAATAAAAAAAAAATGCTCTTTTTAATCCGATGCCCTCTTCCTCTTTCAAATTGAAGCGCAAATCGAAAATTCTCCTCCGCCTAGAATCGTAAACAAATTCCTTTAAAAAAAAGAAGATTCGATCTTCGATTTATTAGTCGAGGGTTTGGGTATCGCGAGGTCGGGCCGTTGGCACGCATGCATCTGGGGTGGAATCTTAGGTGAGGCGAGGCTTGGACTCGACACGATGGAATTGAAATAGTCAAAAGCTGGATCGTGACATTTAGGGTTTCGTTTTGGGAAGTTCGCTGCCGAATGTGGTGACTTCGAGGTTGGGGAAGTATTCTCGATGGGGGTCGTCGCTACTGGAATCGCATGTGGAGGAGAGGGACTCGGCAAAATCTCTGGTGGGTCAAGCATCGACAGCGGTGGAGATAAGCTCGACGAGGATGGAGTCTTGTGCTGAGCATTGGAGTAGAAGCGTGTTTTGGATTCCTATATGTATTAAGGTAAATTAAATTTTTAAGTATTTTAAATTCAAGGTTACTCAAGTCTAAAACTTTTTAATTGAATCAGCTGATTTTTATTTGGGTTATTAGGGTAATTTTTATCTTCAATTGAATTTAATATATATACACATCCATGTTAGTGAAGCAGAAAAAAGTAAAAATATTTTAAAGTAAGATAAATAGCAGTTTTCTTTATTTAAGTAAATACATACAGTGCGTATAAATCACATCTGTTTTAACCTATATATATATATATATATATATATATATATGTAGATAGGTTAGGAAATTAATAACAGTGACGTTTTTCGGTACTTTATTCTAATATATAGTTTAGAAGGAAAATTTTATTTTAGAATTTAATGAATATATATATATATGTATGTATGTATATAATGTTTAAACAGGATATATATATATGATTCTAAAAAAAGAAATTTTTAAAATGTTGAAGAGTTTATACAAAATTTGATTTAAGATCTATGTATATATTTTTATAAGTACATATATAGTTTCAAAGGAAAATAAATATACATATTCACATTTAATGTACTATTTATTTAAAAATAATGTATTTAGGGTAATTAATTTGTTTAACAAACTTATTTTATTAGTTATCACTAAAAATATTTATTAAAAGAAAATTTGTTTAAAAATTAAAAAATTAGTTAAATTAAATGTATTAGCTAATTGAATTTATTAAAAAGTAAATAAATTGTTTGATTAATTCAAAATAGTAAAAAATCGTGAATTGTTTATACAAAGTCATGAAGAAAATAAGTCGAGATTGAAATGGGTTGCAAACAAAATCAAATGTGAGTTAATCTCACATCTAGATTATCAGCTAATTTAAATGGTTCAAATTTAAATTATTGGTTGATTTCTTGAATTGATGATTTATTATCAGTCTGGATGTGATATTATATATAATAGTATATATATTGGAGTGATTGATATCCCCGCATTATATAGCGGATGAGGCCCTACGCTCCCCGCATAATAGCGGATGACCCTTTATATCGCGATGTCTCCCACAAAGTGGGATTTGGTATTTTAATTGTTGACTAACATTTGTGGATGCAGGGAAAAACAGGTTGGAGGGATCCAACTGGATTCGTCAAATATTCAAATTTGTTTTCATAGTCTGTGATATGATTTATTTATTAACTGTGATAGATTATATTAGGAATTGAAAATATTAAATGCTATGGTTTGACTGAATATATTTGGGTATATTGAGATATCACAAATATAAAGATTGGATTTTTGAAGGAAATTAAAAGAGAGGATTTTTAAGTAAAATAATTATAGTGAATTCAGGTAAAATTAAGGAATGAAATTGGGAAATAAAAATTTGGTTTTTAATCTATTAAAAAACCCTGTATATGGGAAAAGAATAGAGATTTTAAATAAATGGAAATAAAGAAGTTTTGAAGACTTAAGCGATATTTTTAAAGAATTAAAAGATTTATTTTAGAAATTCAAGATTTAATTGTTTTGGAAAAATAAAAAAAGAAAATTTTGGAAATAGAGTATGAAATTGATATTTCGAATTTAAATAAGCTTTTAATCCAAAATAACCTGGAATTAATGAGTTTTGGAATAGATTTGGGTTAGCAAAGGAATTTATTTATAATAGAGTAATTTTGTAAATCGATTTGTAAACTGATTAAGTGTTGAAATTGTGATTAAAGGAGAATGAGATTGTGAAACTGATAAATAGAGTTTATAAATAAAGTGAAATATTTATCAGAGGATAATTTGAAAGTATAAATTCAGGATGGGAATTTATAAGGAAAGGGGTATGGATTTGCGGACTGTTCCACTTGGTATCAGAGCTGAAGGTTAAGGGAGAACCTTGGCTCTGGTGGGGATTACTCATTCGAAATAGAGTCCGTAGTACTTTAGACTGAGTTTGAGTGTATTAATAGATATGAGCGCGTATTTATTAGTGAATATAAAATTGTTGTATACTGTGTTGATTGGTTTGAGCGGTTTATGGATTCTGGTCAATACGAGTAATTAACTTTATTGATAGGGATCTCTAAAAATTTGAATAAAACAATTCGACATAGTGTTGTTTTAAATGGGATAAATGGAATAATTTTTCCCAAATTATTTTATATATGAAAAAAATAGTTTTTAAAAAGTTATTATAGTATATATGGGTGCTTGGATGTTAGGAAATGATAATATTTAACTATTATCATTATTGTATAGAAATTGAAAATAATGATATAACCAAAAAAGTTAAGAGAAATAATTATATAACAGAATGGAATTTGTGAATTACAAATATGATTTATAATGAGATAAAATTCCAAAGTAATATTTGAATATAGATTGAAAAGTTTTGAAATTTGAAGATTTAGGAAATTTATTTCCTTTGTGTTTGAAAACGATTTTCAAAAGTTTTGGTGGAATAATAGTGATATTATTTGGGAAATATTTTTGAATTGGATATGAAATCTTGTGAGATTAGAGTTTAAAATATTTGAAAATGTTTTAAAGAGTAAAAGCACCGAACTCTTTTCGATCGTTGGAAAATAATTTTAGTGATGACTGCAGCATCATCGACGTTCATTTTAGAGTTTACAAGGGAGAAATTGCTACCTGAATGTTTTGAATTGGGACATGTTTGCAAATTAAGTTTCGGTTCTGAGATTCAAAGGAATAATTTGATATGCCAAGGGAATTTGGATATAATTGATTTCAAAAATAATTTTGAAAATGCTTAGAGATTGTTTAAAAACTCTGGAAAGTTTAATTAAAAATGTTCATGGAATATAAATGAGTTTGGGAACTTATAAAAAGTTGAAATTGTTTAGAATAAAATTTAAATAAGAAGAGTTAAATTAAAATAAGTGTGGAAACGAAATAAATTAAAAAGGCAAGCCAATCTAAATGAAGTAAATTGAAGAGATTAGTGAATGGAATGTAACTAAATTAACATAAACAAAAGTGAATTTAAGGAAAAGTCTAAGTAGACTAAGTGAAATGGTTATTTAAATAAAAATTTATAAGTTAGCAATAAAATTTGTGAATGAATAAATGAATTCACATTTGTAAATGGGATTGAAACTGAATATTGGAATTTAATTTGAATTGTGTGAAATGGGAAATTAGTCAAGTTGGACTAAGTAAAACAAAGTATTGAAATTAAAATTAGTAAGTAAACTAATTGATTTAAATGGTAAATAAATGAATGGAAATTGAATATTGGGATGATATTTAATTTAAATTGTGTAAAGTAAAGTGAATTTGAAAAATTAGTTCGAAGGGGACTAAAAATAAAATCCATCGAATTTAAAACAAATTAGTAAGTGGAACTAATTAAAGCATTGATTAATTAAATAATGGTTTGGGATAAGGTGGATAGAATTCAACATTCAAAAATGGGAAGGTAATTTGAATTCAGAATGGAATTGGAAATTTATGTTAAAAGGAAATGGATATAAACTTCCATAGGTAAAGTGAAAATAAATATAAGAGGGTGTATAAAATATTCATACTAAACTTAAGAAATGGATGGTAAAATTCTTAAGTAAAATATGGAATTGAGACATGTACTAAGTTAACATTTGAATAAAGGTAATACAAAGGAGTGAAAAAGAGAAAATGTGAATAGGTGAATGGAAATCAAAATAAACGTGAATAAAAAAGAATTGTTATAGCTAGTAATCAGCTGGGATAAATACGTATGATGTACGTATATTATTTTATTCGCATAACAGTTTGATCCAGATTCGAGCATAGAGTTTTGAGATATTTATATCGATCAAAGTTGAGATTATTCACTTGATTTTCGACGACGAACCCTGGATATGGATTTTTAATTTATTCTACAAATTCTCTATTATAGTATATGACTATGCAAGGAGAATGACGGTTTCTGATCAAGGAACACGATCTGAGTCAGCGCTAGGACATTGGGTGGACGATACTAGTTCGAAAGTGAAATTGTGTGATCGAGCGAACGATGATTTGATATTGCGTACGGATGGTATCAGTACATCGTATAGGCTTAAGTAAGCAAATATTGAGATTTTTGAAAAGGAAGTGGATAAAATGATTTTGGATTCTATAATTGGATATTGTTGCTAAGTGGGATACAGGTGTTTCAAAGGCAAAAGGGAATTGATGTTTTTGATTTAAGAAGATAAATGTGAATTGCTCGACAAAAAGGTATTTATTTAAATTGGCATATGAAATTTGATGATTTTCTGATCTAGCCACTTGGATTTTGTTTCTTTCTAAAATTTGGGGACCGTAGAGGCAATTTTGTAGCTGTTTCGATCTAGCCGCGCAAAGGAGACGCTTGCGAAATTTTTCGAAAATTAGGGAGTTAGAAAAGCTTTGAAGAAAATTTTGATAGTTTAAAATTAAATCTGAAATGTTTGAGTAAGCTTGGAACCTATAGGTGAGTTGGAAAGTTAGTGGAAGTGATAGTGTGTCTTAAATAAAAGATGTTTTGGGGAAGTGGTTAAAAACTGTTTTGTTTTGGGAAAATAGTGAGGGGGTATGGACCATTCTTCTTAATTATCAATTTTGGAGACGAAATTTTTTTAAGGGGGCAGGAATGTGACGACCTGGAATTTCTTGATATTTGAAATTGAAATATTTAATTGATTTTAAATATTTGAAAGTTAGTTTAACTTGAATTTCGAATATCGCTATTTATTTGGCAATTAAATTATTGAATTTAATATTAAAAGTTGGGTAAAATATTTAACTGATTTTATGCTTGTTAAAAATATTTTCAAAGGCTTATAAAATTTATATTAATAGTACTAAAGATAATGAAAGATTTAGAATTGAATTTGAAAGTGTTTTGTTAAGTTTTGAAAATATAACGTTTAAATCGATATTTAAAAATAGCCTTCCGAAGCATAGTCTCAGAATTCGACGAAACCAGTCCCATTGGATCCGTAATAGTATATTATTATCAGACTTCAAATTTCATATTGTTTGGAGTTGTGTGATCATACGGTAGGTAAACGTGATGAAAACAATATCGAATTCAATATAACTATATGGTCCAAAAAGCTATCTTATATATACGATCGAATTAGGACTCGTAACCTTTTCCATTGCGTTCGAAGTAGGGGTATAACATTATGAATGCCTAGCGACACGCCTTGATAGGATGTCAAGTTTTTAAGATGTGAGTTCAAAACGATTTGAAATTTAAATTTAAATTAATATATATTTATTTTTATTGACCAAGCAAAACAATTTCACGTCAAAACTTTTTGTCTTCACCTCGATGGCACTGTAGCAATTTGTTTCAGGCACACAAACATCGAATCATGTCCCCTTTCTCCATTTTTTTAAAAAACAATAAGTTGGTAAACCAAAATCATAAAGAAAAATTAAGAAAATAAATCAAATCGAAGAAAAAATGACCGAACATTTTAACAAGTCGAATTTCTCTCTTCAAATAAAAAAAAATTGCTCTTTCAAATCCAGGCCCCTCTTCCTCTTTCAAGTTGAAGCAGCAAATCGAAAATTCTCCTCTGCCTAGAATCATAAACAAATTCCTTTGAAAAAAGAAGATGCGGTCTTGTTCGATTTATCAGTCGAGGGTTTGGGTATCGCGAGGTCGGGATGTGGGCACGCGTGCATCTGGGGTGGAATCTTAGGCGAGACTTGGCTCGGACTCGAGCACGATGGAATCACAATAGTCGATGGCTGGGTCGCGACATTAATGGTTTCATTTTGGGATGTTCGCTGCCAAGTGTGGAGACTTTGAGGGCGGGGAAGTATTCTCGATGGGGGTCGTCGCGACTGGAATCGCATGCGGAGGAGAGGGACTGGGCAAAATCTCTGGTGGGTCAAGCATCGACAGCGGTGGAGATGAGCTCGACGAGGATGGAGTCTCGTGCTGAGCATTGGAGCAGAAGCGTGTTTTGGATTCCTATATGTATTAAGGTAGTTTAAATTTTTTAAGTATTTTAAATTCAAGGTTACTCAAGTCTAAAACTTTTTAATTGAATCAGTTGATTTTTATTTGGGTTATTATGGTAATTTTTATCTTCAATTGAACTTAATGTATATACACGTCCAGATTAGTGAAACGGAAAAAAAGTAAAAGTGTTTTTATAGTAAGATAAATAGAAGTTTTATTTATTTAAGTAAATATATACAGTGAGTATAAACCATATCTGTTTTAATCTATATATATATATGTAAATAGGTTAGGAAATTAATTACAGTGAGGTTTATCGGTATTTTGTTCTAATATACAGTTTAGAAGGAAAATTTTATTTTAAAATTTAATGAGTATACATATATATGTATATAAGGTTTGAACAGGAAATATATGTATGATTGTGAAAAGAGAAAATTTTAAAATGTTGATGAGTTTATACAAAATTAGATTTAAGATCTATATATATATTTTTATAAGTACATATGTAGTTTCAAAGGAAATTAAATATACATATTCACATTTTAATCTACTAGTTTATTTCAATATAATGTAGTTAGGGTGATTAATTTGTTTAACAAACTTATTTAATTAGTTAATCTCTAAAAATATTTATTAAAAGAAAATTAGTTCAAAAATTAAACTATTAGTTAAATTAAATTTATTAGCTAATTAAATTATTTAAAGAGTAAATAAATTGTTTGATTAATTCAAAATAGTAATAAATCATGAATTGTTTATACAAGGTCAAAATCATGAAGAAAACAAGTCGAGATGGAAATGGGTTGCAAATAAGATCAAAGGTGAGTTAATCTCACTCACATCTGGATTATCAGCTAATTTAAATGGTTCAAATTTAAATTATTGGTTGATTGCTTGAATTGATGATTTATTATCAGTCTGGATGTAATATTATATATAATAGTATATATATTGGAGTGATTGATATTCCCTCATTATATAGCGGATGAGACCCAACGCTCCTCGCATAATAGCGGATGACCTTTTATACCGCGATGTCCCCCTCGAAGTGGGATTTGGTATTTTAATTGCTGACTAACATCTGTGGATGCAGGGAAAAACCAGTTGGAGGGATCCAACTGGATTCCTCAAATATTGAAATTTGTTTTCATAGTCTGTGATATGATTTATTTATTAACTGTGATAGATTATATTGGGAATTGATAATATTGAATGCGATGGTTTGACTGAATATATTTGGGTATATTGAGATATCACAAATATAAAGATTGGATTTTTGAAGGAAATTAAAAGAGAGGATTTTTAAGTAAAATAATTATAGTGAATTCAGGTAATTAAGGAATGAAATTGGGAAATAAAATTTGGTTTTTAATCCTATTAAATAAACCCTGGATATGGGAAAAGAATAGAGATTTTAAATAAATGAAAATAAAGAAGTTTTGAAGACTTAAGCGATATTTTTAAAGAATTAAAAGATCTATTATAGAAATTCAAGATTTTAATGTTTGGAAAAATTAAAAAAAGTGGATTTTGGAAATAGAGTATGAAATTGATATTTCGAATTTAAATAAGGTTTTAATCCAAAATAAAAGAGTAAAACCCAGAATTAATGAGTTTTGGAATAGATTTGGGTCAGTGAAGGAATTTATTTATAATGGAGTAATTTGAAAATCGATTTGTAAACCGATTAAGTGTTGAAATTGTGATTAAAGGAGAATGAGATTGTGAAATTTATAAACAAAATTTATAAGTAAAGTGAAATATTTATCAGAGGATAACTCAGAAGTATAAATTCAGGATGAGAATTTATAAGGAAACGGGTATGGATTTGCGGGCTATTAAAAAAAATCCTTGATAAATAGATTAAGTAGATCTAAAGCAAAAGTGGAATTTAACGACATCTAAATGAATTTTAATTTAAAACTTACTCATAATTTAAAAAACAAAATAAAAATTCCTAATGAAATTAATGATGGGTGGCTTTCATACTACTTATTATAATTTCAATATACTTTAGGATAGATTACTCATAAAAACCTTAATCTGAATAAGTGATCCATATTGATTTAATTAAGAAGAAATCAGGGGAAGTTAAATAAAATAGGGGAAGCCATACCTAAATCCATAGTTGCTGACTGAAAGAGAAGAAGAATTGGTTTGATCATCTAAATTGAAACAAACCCTAGATTTGATTTATTTCCATAGAAGATATTAGAAGAATAACTAGAACTTTTTTGGGGACCATAACCCCTTATTTATAATGTTGGAAGTTTCTATTTTGACTCTTCAACAAATTAGAATTGCCCCGGTATCTACACAGTAATACCAAGGCAAGCCTTTTAACTTCGATTTATAATTTGACCACTTTAGTTATGCTTTACACAAAATAGCACAATACATTTTATTTGACATATGTGGTCCACATGTCAGAATTTTCCAACAAAATATGCTAACTGAATTGATATAACTCTCAGTGTTCATTTTATTAAACTCACCTTATGTATTTCTATTTTTCTAGATTTTTGCTAAAAGCACCATCAAATTTCCTTCGTAAAATCATGATTTTTTTATTTTCTAAAATGTTTAAGAGAAAGAGCACTAAATTGTGCCCTTAGCAATAAACTTTTTACTCATATATGATTTACCAATGATTGAGTCTAGTAACCCTGACCCATCAAGCATTAGGTTAAGCTAAACATAGATAAATAAAAATCAAAAAACAAAAAATGTGCACCTTCCAACACCAAGTAGCAGAAGGTCCATTTCTCGATCACCAATGGATGATGCTTTCGACATATTTCCTCTTATGTGAGAACCGAATACATTACTTGCTAAGCATGGTCCATGTGTTATTAAAAGCATCCCTTTAAGTGTAATTGTGCTCCCCTATCCAAGGTTACACGAATTAACCAAAATCAAGGGTGTCTAGTTAGTGCATTTTTCAAACAATTTGAATATTTTCAATCTTTGTAATGTGTAAAAATCCCTACTTTGCAAATCTTGCTCATAATTTAATAGATATTATTTGTGATGTTTTCATTGTTCAGGAATCATCATACTATTTGTTAGAACTGGCCAGCCCGCAGCTGAAGAAATGGGTGAATTTGAAAAAGTTTATCATTTTAGATCATTAACTAGCCTATGAAGTCTAAGTGCATTTAGATCTTATCAAAATTTTCTTTAAAATAAAATTAATATTTTGTTTAATATAGTAATTTAAGGAACTTCAAATATACAAATGTATGTGATATGATGAATGTATCAAATACATTCATTTATGTTAATTGTAAGTGCGGTGTATAAGTGGTGCATATATGCATAAATGAAACATGTAAAAATAAATTAAGAGAAGGAAATTATTTGTTTCCTCTGTTACTATATTCAATTAATAAAGGGAAGATATGATAGAATATGAAAAGAGAGAAACATATCGTTTTTTCAACATTTAACTATGACAATTAATATATTAAATGATATTTATTACTTATTAATCAAATCTACATATGGATATGATAGATTGTGAAAAGAGGTAAACCTATCGTTTCTTCCAATATTTAATCATGATAATCAATACATCAAATGACATTTATTACTTGTCAATCAAATCTACACACATCGATAGAATATGAAAAGAGGAAAACCTCTTATTTCTTTCATTATTTAGCTGTAACAATTAATACATTAAATGACATTGATTACTTATCAACCAAATCTACACATGCCTTCGTTGTCAAAATTTTGTTAATGCAATCTATGCATACATTCATAATACTTATAGATGCATACATTTATAATAATTACGGATGCATACTTTCATAATAATTATGGATCATACATACATACAAAGTGAAAACCTATTAGTTGTTTTAAATAATTTGAAATCCTAAATTAACATTAACAGAAAAAGTTCCAATTGAGAAAATGTTTAAAAAATAGAAAGGTTACATTATTTCATATAATCTTTCTACAAATTTGATTTTAACAAAACATTTATATTACATATAACTGATAACTAAAATTTAATAATTTGATCTGAAAGCATATATTTGCAAACAATGTAACATATGGTATATGTATATATTCATTTGTACAAAAGGTTTTTGGTTTTAAAGTTAAAAGTTTTCATTAATTTTTTTTTAATTTAGGAATGAAACAATACATGAAACTTTATATAAAACTTTAAATATAAAAAACAGCAAATAATTAAAATTTGCACTAAAGTCCATTCAATAATATTAAATCAAGGTATCCACTTTTTTTTAACAAGGATTATAACAATTATTGAAAATTTTAACATATGTAATTAAAATTAGATTCAAGGAATGGAAAATAACTTAACATATACATATACATATACATATACATATACATATACATATACATATACATATACATATACATATACATATACATATATAATCCATTAGCATGTGAATTAGTAAAGATTATCTTATAGTATACATAAATATCATTCAAAGTCAATTTTTAATTTCATAACTATCTACAATAAAATAAAATAAATTTGAACAAGGTAGGCATGCGTAAATTTGTGATAAGAAATTACGGATCCAAACCCACAGAGAATGATGACAATTTATCAGTAATATGAGATTTAAGACATGTCGATTTGTCATAAATATACATTAAAAGGAAATGAGAAACAAACATAGATCAAAATAATAATACAATAAACATGTAAATATCGAATTATATGCACATATAATTTCCTTAGGATAATGCATGTAGAAACACCTTTAGAATACCTAGATTTGATTGATCATTCTCTAGACCCGATAATCCTTGCCTTTCATCATACCTTAATTTGTGACTTCTCCTCAGATTTCAAAAATCATCATCCCACTTCGCAAGAGAAGAATGAACCACTTTTTTAATTTAGTTTGGTGTTGAATTGAATTTGTTTTGATGTTTTTTTCTTTTAGATGAAGTTCAACTATGGATGAATGATAGAGAAGAGGAAGAAAAAGAGAACAAAAAAGAAAGTATCATTCTCTTCTCCGTGCTTTCAAAAATGAGGAGGTTTTGTTTTTAATAGAACTAAAGGAAACTTTTTCTATTCTCCTATTAGAACATCCTCCTTTATTTACTCTTTTTAAATTTCTACTAATCTCATTAATTGATTTTCTCCTCTAACCATAAGCACATTCCAAATATGTAACTTTTCCAAATAAAAGAAAACTTTTACGTAATTATTTTATTATTTAAAACATGTTTAAAATTTTACTGATCTCGCATATCGATATATGCATATATAACTTTTATATATGCATTAAAATAATTACCAACAACACTCAAAACATTAAATAAATTAACAATAATTAATATTTCATAAACATTGATTAATTTAAACAATTTGCAACATTTTAAAAACTAATTAAATTCTATGGTTTTCAGAGAAATCATAAATGCGGTTGTGCGACTTAGAGGTGTGAATTCAGTCAGCGATTAATATTGGACAATTCAAATATTAATGTCCACACGTCACTTAGCAAGTGTGTGACAGTTTGATGAATTCATCGCTTATAGTCTTTTTGATAAAATCAAATTTTACTTATTTTAAGTGGTACCTGATAAAGACAGTTATTACACCAATTCTCTTTGACAAAACTATTTCGTGTTAGGGCTTATGGAATTTGGTAATGCTCAAAATTCCAATATCGTCCATATTCAACTTTATAGTCTAAATACAAAGTCTTTGGTTCAATAATAACAATTATTATTAACCAAAATGCTCTAGCCAGAGTCTTTGAGTTGACCATGATGCTAAACTCGTAAAACTGAGGAGAGGAATCCTCTATCGAACAGTGCTTCACTTCCAATACTTCCACTCGATCCAACTATAGTCACTCGATGGAACGCCATGCCATGATTTGTCAATAATCAAAGTGGAGGTTTCATATTGAAGATCTACAGCATTCTCAAGTCGAGAGAACTATGTAAATCAGTCACATCTATATTTTCTGTTTGACCTTAGTTATATTAACAAATAGAAAACTATCGAGTGAGTCATTCCATAGTTATCCAATTACTATCAGTACATAACCCCTAGGTGCCCCAGCAGTCATGAGTTGTAACGAACTAGGCTTTTCGACCCTCGAAAATCGACACTAATACGTCCACTTTATTACAAGCCAAACATTCAAGTGCCGGAAATATAGATCTGTTAGGGTAAAAGAATAAGGTAAAAGATAGAAAGAACTGAACAAATAGAGAGTCTCATAACACAACGGAATAACATATAATATAATCAAGTCTTTAAAAAATCCGAGACCTCTTCTTTTATACATGTACATATCAAAGTTGGAAAGTTATAACACATGTCCTTACAACAGCGGAAAAATACACATATCACACACACAACAGAAGATATCCAACATACGAGAGTATGTCCTGGGCCTCCAACTTGACTCTATAGCTCCAAAGCATTTAAAGCTAACCTGGCAAACATGCTCTCTCTGATCCAAGCATTATAAGAAAACAACGTCTAGGTCAGCCTGGAATACCAACGTGAGTAAACTCAAATCACAAAAAAAATCTATTGATTTATTACTTTAAAAGTCCTTTGAAATCAAAGGTATCTCATAAGACCACGCCGCACATAAACACGGATGAGTTTTTACCTTACGATAACCAAAACACTTTTATAGGAAATCTAGTGATATTATAATAATGTCTAACGTTTAGTGTAAAATATCAAAATAGTTGGAATGCTTGCATCTGACATTCCAACATATTTGGTATATAACTGAATCCATAAAGCTCGTATTGGAGAATGAATTCCAACTAATGACTGGGCCACTGGGGTACCGTCAGTCACAATACACATCTAGAACAATGTACCAAGATCGTACCTAACAAACCCTACCAAAACAGGATTGGCCTTATGACGCCCCACGTCTATACCCACGCTAGCCAAGGACACTACGGGGTAATGCCGTCAACTAGCACGGAGAATAAGGCTGTTAAGGAGCGACCATCCGTGTAATTGCTTTGTGCGAGCACTGATATGCCAGATAAAGTATAACATGCATTTCATCTCAAGAGGAAATCCGAAACCCCGACACAAACTCAAAGCTACTACACAGTGGCTATATATAATCTTCAGAAACAAATATAGAAATAAACATAACATAAATCGGTCACAGATAATTCATATCACTAAGGCGGAAACAGATATGAATATAACACATGAAAGTGTAAATCAGAGTAGTGGTCAAATAAGATCCACAATATCACAAAAGAATAGATACAAGTGCTAGACAAAAGAATATGTATACATTAAGGAGTCTATATCTCAAATGTATACAACAAAAACTACCAGACTAAAGTAGTTAAGCAAAAGTCAGAAGATGGTTCCAGATAGGAAGTCATGAGGAAGCACATGTAATATCCCAGTCTGACCAGAGTATTATTTAAGAAGAAAATAATAAACGGATCAGTCTATCTATAATTATCAGATAAAATGAGATATAAGAAGAGATGTAATAAAACGTATAATAACCAAGAATGTCATACTGCGACAACTATACATAGAAAATCAACTAAATCATACAAATATCTCAAGAATCTCATAGCATCAAAAAGAATATCATATTCTTTATTTACTTCACCAAGCCACAATAAATGACATACATATCAATGCCAATCGTAAAAGTTGGAGAAACATAAATTCCAGAAATCATCAATTAGAAATCCAAAATCACAAGAAAAAAAGGATGGCCAGTCCTATAAACTGGACATCGACGCACCTAGAAAGACACGCCCCATGCATAGTCGAACATCGACGCACCTAGAAAGATACGCCTCATGCATAAATAAACATCGATGCACCTAGAAAGATACACCCCATGTAAAGACCAACATCGGCCCACCTAGAAAGGTACGCCCCATGCTCTAGCATCGACGCACCTAGAAAGATACGCCCCATGCATAAATAAACATCGATGCACCTAGAAAGATACACCCCATGTAATGTCTAACATCGATGCACAGAGAAAGATACATCCCATGCAAAGTCGAACATCGAAGCACCTAGAAAGGTATACCTCGTGCTCTAGCATCGACGCACCTAGAAAGATATGCCCCATGCATAAGTAAACATCGATGAACCTAGAAAGATACATCCCATGTAATGTCTAACATCGATGCACCTAGAAAGATACACCCGATGCAAAGTGGAACATCGATGCACCTAGAAAGATACTCCCCATGCATAGACGAACATCGACGCACCTAGAAAGATACTCCCCATGCATAGACGAACATCGACGCACCTAGAAAGATACGCCCCATGTCCCGACTTATTGAGCCGATTGCTCCACGAAGTAAACAAACATCGACGCACCTAAATAGGTACGACCCATGCGAGAAATGAGATGAATCTCAATAAAATAAATAATAGTCCTCCACGTGGACAAAGAGACATCACATTGCTAGTCTAAACCATAAAATGATCATCATCGATCATCAAGAAGTGTCAATTACACTAAGCTAGTAAATATGTGAGTTTAGCTTCATGTCTCATAACCACTAGCTTAACTTAAATATTTACGAACAAATTGTAGAATTCCACTCATGAATTATCACAAGAGATTCAATCGAACAAGTCCAGGAATTAACCGACGAAGTAAACGCAAGCATTTCATACCACTTGTCTTACTAAGTCGTTTAATTATATTTCTCATACGAGTGGGGTAAAGGTTTGTATATACTAGTAAGTTGGAAAACGGTTTTATAAACGAGTTTGATATTGAAAATAGAGTTTAAATAATCTTTGATAAAGAGTTTGAATATTTACTACTAGTATACAAACCTTTGTATTTTAAAGTGACAAACCATAAAAATGATTGTAGAAATAATCAATCATTAAAATCCACATACGAAGACGTGAATCAAATCCAAAGAAACCGATAAAGAATCCATCGAAATGGGTATTCAAAAATCCCTAAAAATGAGTCATTATAGTCATAATAAATGATAACAACAAATAGAATCATCACGCATCAATTTAAATTGGAAATTCAATCCCAAAAGGCAAATTGGGCAGAAACAACAAATTCAGTTGACTGAACAGAGATTTCACTTGACTAAATCATGCCTGGAAACCTTCTGTTTCCAGGTTCAGTCGACTGAACAGAGATTTCAGTCGACTGAATCATGCCTGGAAACTTTCTATTTCTCTGTTCAGTCGACTGAACAGAGATTTCAGTCCACTGAATCATACCTAGAAACTTTCGGTTCCAGGTTCAGTCGGCTGACTTAGAGATTTCAGTCGACTGGACTGGAATTTCCAGTATTTTCAGCCTAAAAATGAAGAGGCAATCTCTTCGCAAATGCAACCGGACGAGCAGTGGACGCTAGGGGTTTATGCCAAACGACGACCCGGCCCTACAAGCTCTTTGATGCATCACCAAAAACATGTTCAAAGATCGATGTTAGCATTTTTAAAGATTTGAACTCAAAACACTAAAAATTGGAATATTCATAAAACCAATCCGAATCAAGAGCAAATGCACATGAATAAGTGTTAGGAATTCGTACCTAACAAACAAAGATAATTATAGTCATAGATGTGAGATAAAAATCTCACCTTTGAACCCAAAAACAATGAATGAGAAGCTTGAAGACAAGGGAAGATCAAGCACACTTCAATCTCAACACAAGAATCTTGAATCTAAACTTAAAAGAGAAACATTTCCTAAATTAGGTTTAGGAATTTTCTAAAATCAAAGAGAGAATGTGTTGGAGAAGAAGGAGATGATACTTACCAATGCTTCTCATTGAATTTGGAGCTAGAACTTGATTTGCAAATGGAAACCAGGGCTTAGGATTTTAGTTCTTTTTCTTTTCCCCTATTATTCTCTTTAGAACTGAAAAGATAAGGAAGAGGGAATGAATGAAGAGAAGTGGTTCAGTTTGGGGTATTAAGTTGGCTAGTGGGCTGAACCCAAACCCAAACCCAAAGTGAAAAAGGTCAAATTTTTAGCTAGCTCCAAACATATCAATGTTTATACTCAAAAAGGTTGCAAACGACATTTTGAACTCAATGGAAGGGGTCTCGAGTCCCAATTCGACTGTTGCTAAAAGTAGTTTTTCGGACTAAAATCCGACGAACGATGAAATATTTAAATATACAATCGATAAATATGCGGGTTGTTACAGACTCCCCTCCTTAAAGAAATTGCGTCCTCGCAATACTTAAGAAGAAAATAAAGAGTAACAACCATAAAAGCATATCAACACAAAAGAAATTTGAAATAGGAAGTTCACCATAAAGAGCATGAAAGAGTAAGCCTGAACGAGATCGCTCGATGAATTCCCAGGATTCCCAAGAGCAATCCTTAGGATCCGAGAACCATTGAACTTTCACAAGAAGAACATCTTTATTCTGAAGTCGCTCAACCACTGAAGCAATGATGCGAATGGAATGTTGCTCATAAGTCAAATCTGGTGAAACCTCAATTTCCTCAATAACACCGGGCTTAAGAATAAAAATTGGAATCCCTAAGGCATTTCCGTAGTAGAAAGACGTGAGAAAACGTCATGAATAACAGAAAATTGAGCCGGTGCAACGACGTAGTATAATAACAGTACACCCGAGAAACTAGAAACTCGAATAATTTGGAACAACGGCGTAGTACAATGACGGTACGCCAGATGAACCAAAGCTTTAATAATTCGGAACATCGACGTAGTACAAAAACGGTATGTCCAATGAACCGAAGCTCAAATAATTAAGAACACCGACGCAGTACAAAAACGGTACGTCCAATGAACCGAAGCTCAAATAATTCGAAAAACCAACGCAATACAAAAACGGTACGTCCAATGAACCGAACACCATAAAAGAACATCGGATGCAAGCCCATAAAAGAAATGCGATGAAGCTCAATAAAACAAGGTCATCGAAACATCCGATGAAGTTGGTAAAAGATCATTCCATTCGGACATCATCAAAAAGACAACCACTTGTTGCTTATGACTAAGGGCATTGGCAAGATGATTTCCCTTCCGGGAGTATACAAAGAATATTAAGATCATAAGATGCAAGGAACTCTAGCCAACATTAAGTTCCTTATGAGAAAATAAATATTCCAAAGATTTATGATCGGGGTAGAGAATAAATTTCTCATCCAAAAATGATGATGCCAAATTCTAAAAGTGAAATCAATAGCCGCAAGCACTAGATCATGAATGGCATATTTAGTTTCGATAGGCTTTAATGATTTAGAAACATAAATGGTAGCACGTTCTCTTTTGCAAGAGAACGACATTCAAACCAATAGGATAAGCATCGGTACAAAAGATAAAGTCTTGGTTCCCTTCGGTAATCACAAGAATAAGAGTATCGAAAAAGAGTTCTTTTAAATAATCTTCTTTCCCAAAAAGCTAAAACTTTCAAAATTACAATTATCTCAATGTAAAAATCTTTCTAGAAAAATTTACATTTTACAAGTCAATATATCGTGTCTGATTATCTCATCAAAGCGTTTAGGAAATTCCTATCGATAACATTGATCAAGCGCATCGACCAGAATTCTTAAAGCACTCAACGGGCAATACAATCACAAAATCATCTTCTATATGATGAAAATATCTCTTAAAAGTTTTGAGAATATTCTTTGCTCGTTTAAGATCAAAATTCAATTGTACTTATAAATAAATCTTATGAAAAAGATTTGCAAAATTTTAAATTTCTATTTTCATCCAAAATCAATAAATACAAGAATGGAGTCATCAATATATTCGTAAAATACTCGATTCATAAAATGGATGAAATAAGCTGGACAAACTGAATGGCATAATTAGTCATTCATAAGAATAATAACGAGTTTGGAATGCGATAAGTGGAATGCTAACTTTCGAAACTCGTAGCAAATAAAAATCGGTGGCAAGGTCGAACTAAAACGACCCTAATACCTCTCAAAAGATTGCTTAGGAGATAATCCTAAGACAAACTCAAAAATACCGAAAAGTTTCACAAACTATTTAAATGAGAGAAATAACACTTTCCTCATGATGAGGGCTTAAAGAATAAAATGATGCCATCAAATTGCAAAGAAAAATAGAAATCTGCTTAACATATTAAAAATGTCTAAGATGAATAGTCTACTGGGACATAAGATATGGCTCATAATAATTAAGCCAATCCGTACAAAAGTCAATTCCAAAGCATAAGTAAAAATCGGCTCAGAAAGAAAAATCACATAAAATAATTTCGACATCAATACAAGAAACCAACTGAACGTTGCGGATCTACCAACAGGATTTGCCATTGTCAAAGGAGTCAACGAGCCCCAAAAAAATATTTTAAATAAAAGAAACCAACAAGTTCTTTTGATATAAAATATGAGGAGATGAACCCATATCAAAAGAACTCAAATAAGAAGATCACAAAATAAAACAATGCCATCAAGGATTGAATGAAAAATACCTTGACCAAGAGAAGAGTTACTAGGGCTTTCCCTCCCTCTTGCTTTGAAGTATGGGACATGCAGTTATATGGTGACCCGAATTTTTGCAATAATGACAAAAGAGATGTTCCGGACACTCCCTTGCATAGTGGTTCGTGGAACCACAATTGTAGCATTGACCACGACTAGAGGTAGGAGTCTTGGCTACCGGAGTTTGTTGCTTCCCTTTCTTGTTGGGAGTGGAGCCTTTGAATTTGATAGGCCTCTTCATGTTATTGTTGAAGTTCTGTTGGGCACCCACAACTTCAGCATCACCCTCATTATCGGCCTCTTCAATTCGAAGAGCGATATCAATAAGCTGATCAAAAGAAACTTCTAGTTTCAGAAGTAAAGGCTTTTTAAGGTTCTTGTTCAACCCATAGACAAACCTTTGATTTTTCTTCAATGGGGTATTAATATACCCGACCCCGTACTTAGAAAGAGATTCGAAAGATGCGACGTATTCCGTCACACAAGGTTCACCTTGAACAAGGTCAATAAAACGCCGGGCCAAAGTTACTTTTTCAGTCTCTGGCACGAAGTTTGATACGAATCTTTCCCGGAATCGCTCCTAAGTAAGATCTGCTTCAATAATTTCATAAATAAGAAGCTCATACCAATCTAATGCTCCTTCTTGGAGCATCCTAGAAGCCACTTGGACTCGATGTAGATCAATAAGGTTCATGCAAGAAAAGATGCGATCGCACGATTTGAGCCAAGCTTGAATTTCTATAACACTCTCGAATCCCTTGAATGGCCTTCCACCCAAATCGGTGTAGTCTCTGCACAAGTGTGCAAAACCGGATCTAGGATGAGTAGGCTCTGGAATGGGTCTGGCAGCTCGAGCATTCTTTACAAGATCAAGAAGCTGCTGGGCAGACATAAATGCTCAATCCTGGGGAGTAGCACTAGATTGACCGGCGCTGGGACGGCCAGGTCTAACCATTTCTTCTACTTTAAGAAAGAAAGAAAGAAGAGGAAAAAGGTTAATCTTGGAATGAATATCAAACAAACTTGATTGATAAAACAAGGCATCATAAAGAAAACAGGATAGAACGGTTCGAAGACCCGAATAAAATCCTAGGCAAAGATGGACTTAGGACGATGATCCTTGTTAAATTATTATACATTGTTACGAAGTTTGGCTATGATACCAAGCAGTGACGCCCCACCTCTATACCCATGCTAGCCAAGGACGCTGCGGGATAATGCCGTCAACTAGCATGGAGAATAAGGCTGTTGAGGAGCGACCATCCGTGTAATTGCTTTGTGCGAGCACCGATATGCCAGATAAAATATAACATGCATTTCATCTCAAGAGGAAATCCGACGTACCGACACAAACTCAAAGCTAGTACACAGTGGCTATATATAATCTTCGGAAACAAATATAGAAATAAACATAACATAAATCAGTCACAGATAATTTATATCACTAAGGGGAAACAGATATGAATATAACACATGAAAGTGTAAAGCAGAGTAGTGGTCAAATAAGATCCATAATATCACAAAAGAATAGATACAAGTGCTAGACAAAAGAATATGTATACATCAAGGAGTCTATATCTGAAATGTATACAACAGAAACTACCAGGCTAAAGTAGTTAAGCAAAAGTCAGAAGATGGTTCCAGATAGGAAGTCATGAGGAAGCACCTGCAATTTCTCAGTCTGACCCGAGTATTATTTAAGAAGAAAATAATAAACGGATCAGTCTAGCTATAATTATCAGATAAAATGAGATATAAGAAGAGATGTAATAAAAACGTATGATAACCAGAAATGCCATACTACGACAAGTATACATAGAAAATGAACTAAATCATATAAATATCTCAAGAATCTCATAGCATCAAAAAGAATATCATATTTTTTATTTACTTCACCAAGCCACAATAAATGACATACATATCAATGCCAATCGTAAAAGTTGATGAAACATAAATTCCAGAAATCATCAATTAAAAATCCAAAATCACAAGAAAAAGAGGATGGCCAAACCCATAAACTGGACATCGACGCACCTAGAAAGACACGCCCCATGCACAGTCGAACATCGACGCACCTAGAAAGATACGCCCCATGCATAAATAAACATCGATGCACCTAGAAAGATACACCCCATGTAAAGACGAACATCGAAGCACCTAGAAAGGTACGCCCCATGCTCTAGCATCGACGCACCTAGAAAGATACGCCCCATGCATAAAAAAACATCGATGCACCTAGGAAGATACACCCCATGTAATGTCTAACATCGATGCACATAGAAAGATACACCCCATGCAAAGTCGAACATCGACGCACCTAGAAAGGTACGCTCCATGCTCTAGCATCGACGCGCCTAGAAGGATACGCCCCATGCATAAATAAACATCGATGCACCTAGAAAGATACACCCTATGTAATGTCTAACATCGATGCACCTAGAAAGATACACCCCATGCAAAGTCGAACATCAACGCACCTAGAAAGATACGCCCCATGCATAGACGAACATCGACGCACCTAGGAAGATATGCCCCATGTCCCGACTTATTGAGCTGATTCCTCCACGAAGTAAACAAACATCAACGCACCTAAATAGGTACGACCCATGCGAGAAATGAGACGAAGCTCAATAAAATAAAGAATAGTCCTCCATGTAGACAAAGAGACATCGCACATTGCTATTCTAAACCATAAAATGATTATCATCGATCATCAAGAAGTGTCAACTACACTAAGATAGTAAATATATGAGTTTAGCTTCATGTCTCATAACCACTAGCTTAACTTAAATATTTACGAACAAATTGTAGAATTCCACTCAAGAATTGTCACAAGAGATTCAATCGAACAAGTCCAGGAATTAACCGACAAAGTAAACGCAAGCGTTTCATACCACTTGTCTTACTAAGTCGTTTAATTAGATTTCTCATACGAGTGAGGCAAAGGTTTGTATATACTAGTAGGTTGAAAAATGTTTTATAAACGAGTTTGATATTGAAAATAGAGTTTAAATAATCTTTGATAAAGAGTTTGAATATTTACTACTAGTATACAAACCTTTGTATTTTAAAGTGACAAACCATAAAAATGATTGTAGAAATAATCAATCATTAAAATCCACATACGAAGACGTGAATCAAATCCAAAGAAACCAATAAAGAATCCATCGAAATGGATATTCAAAAATCCCTAAAACGGAGTCATCTAAGTCATAATAAATGATAACAACAAATAGGATCGTCACGAGTCGATTTAAATTGGAAATTCAATCCCAAAAGGCAAATTGGGCAGAAACAACAAATTCACTTGACCGAACAGAGATTTCAGTTGACTAAATCATGCCCGGAAACCTTCTGTTCCAGGTTCAGTCGACTGAACAGAGATTTCAGTCGACTGAATCATGCCTGAAAACTTTCTGCTTCCAGGTTCAGTCGACTGAATCATAGCTGGAAACTTTCGGGTTCCAGGTTCAGTCGACTGACTTAGAGATTTCAGTAGACTGAACTGGGATTTCCAGTATTTTTAGCCTAAAAATGAAGAGGCAATCTCTTCGTAAATGCAACCGGACGAGCAGTGGACGCTAGGAGTTTATGCCAAACGACGACCCGGCCCTACAAGCTCTTTGATGCATCACCAAAAACATGTTCAAAGATCGAAGTTAGCATTTTTAAGAATTTGAGCTCAAAACGCTAAAAATTGGAATATTCACAAAACCAATCCGAATCAAGAGCATATGCACATGAATAAGTGTTAGGAATTCATACCTAACAACCAAAGATAATTATAGTCATAGATGTGAGATAAAAATCTCACCATTGAACCCAAAAACAATGAATGAGAAGCTTGAAGACAAGGGAAGATCAACCACACTTCAATCTCAACATAAGAAGCTTGATTCTAAGCTTAAAAGAGAAACATTTTCCAAATTAGGTTTAGGAATTTTATGAAATCAAAGAGAGAATGAGTTGGAGAAGAAGGAGATGATACTTACCAGTGCTTCTCTTTGAATTTGGAGCAGAACTTGATTTGCAAATGGAAACTAGGGCTTAGGATTTTAATTCCTTTTCTTTTCCCCTATTACTCTCGTTAGAACTGAAAAGATAAGGAAGAGGGAATGAATGAAGAGAACTGGATCAGTTTGGGGGTATTAAGTTGGCTAGTGGGCTGAAGCCAAACCTACACCCAAAGTGAAAAAGGTCAAATTTTTAGCTTGCTCCAAACATATCAATGCTTATACTCAAAAAGATTGCAAACGGCATTTTGAACACAATGGAAGGGGTCTCGAATCCCAATTCGACTGTTTGCTAAAAGTAGGTTTTCGGACTAAAATCCGACGAACGATGAAATATTTAAATAAAATATTTAAATATACAATTGATAAATATGTGTGTTGTTACAGGCCTTCTCCTTTTTGAATAGTACCAAATATGTCGTCACCCCAGTTGTTCCCAACCTTTATGGAGCTCCCTCATGTACAACTGAATCTGAAAATATGAATGGTCATCCTAAAAGGTGATAACATACCCTTGAAGCTACCAACACCTAGCCCTATTGCTTCTCCCCACCAATGACAATGTGCTGATAGCATCATCCATACAAGTCCATTTTGGATCTGAATAAAATCGAAGGCACTATTCCTACTACAACCATTTTGGAATCACTCTCAAGATTTGTGATGACCCATATTTCTAAATGTTTAAATTTTCAATAATCCATAAATGTCCAATTCAAACAATTCAGAACATAGATAACCAATGGGGTTAGTTAAAAAAATAAGAAAAGAAGAAGAAAAAACACAGAATCTCACAACGGAACGATAAAATATAATAATCAGATAAATAGTTTACGAAGCTGTTTACTATACATTTGATTATAATCAATACAACATTTATTATATTTATATATATACATCAAGGATAAATAAATAATGCAGCCGACAACATGATGCAGGAATACTAAGAGTAATAATATACCAAATCTTCATCTTTGTCATCCAGAATAAATCTTAAGTAAGCTGAAAAACTCAGGGTTGACTCGATTGTAATGAAAAGACAAAACACTTTAGTCAGGAGAAAAACGTTCTTATATGAGTCAAATCGATATCGCATATAACATGAGTATTGTGGCGTCAGAGATATTTACGGGTTTTCACATCTACTATCCAGTGTATAATGTGTGTGCAATAACTCGAGAGATGTTACGGGATTTTTCATCTTTTAAGCATCCGTTAAAATATTTATATGTAGTAGAATACGCTACATATATAATGTCTAATCAGTAAAATAAATATTTTTCTTAGCATTAAGGATTTACATTAATCCTCCTAACGTGTTTTTAAGCATTAGCGTACAGTTTGCATTTGACACAACCAGTAGCACATTGGTAGCCACTTATGTGCCGTGATACAACAACACTAAATTAAAATCAAAAGGGTCTCGTATAAGGATAAAAGTATGAAAAGGCATGTAAGGCAATGCCCAAGGTAGGATACAACCAGTTTACCCTCCCCGGCTGTTTTAACCCCTAACGGCCCGCTGCGTCCAACACTCCTAGAATCAGAGGGTGCACACCAATCAATCACAATGTAAATGATGGTAATGCGAAGAAGTGTGTCTGCTAGAGGTAGCTAGTCTCATTGATCTGTACGGTTCCTATTTTAGTCATTTCACATTGACATAAGTGTCAGGCCAATCCATCATCATTCTCTTCCTTTAAATCTAGCAAATAACGTCAAATCCAACCACTTCGTTCTAGAGTCTCCTCCGTGTACACAGTTGTTAAGTGGTTCAAATAATGATAGAGACTATGCCAATAAGAGGCCCCAGTCTCTTTTACAACCAAACGTTGTTTTACATACCGATTGGTATTTTTACATTTCGAAAAAAATTCGTACTTGATATCAAAATATCATATTCGATTCAAAATAAAATTCATTTCAAAATCATCATAATCACTCAAATATACTATTTCAATTCCAAATCATATTCATCTTATTATCTCGATTTCAGTTAAAATTAAAAATTTCTTTAAATTTCCATATGGTTTATTACTTCAATTTAACCCAATTCATATTTAAATCCATGATTTAGATATAAACCTTTTAGCCTTTGACTAGTTTGAATTTTAGAAAAATAATTTGAAAATTTAAATTGTTTTAAAGTATTTTGACTAATTAAAATTGTTTGATATAAAATGATTTAAATTATTAAAATGTTTTATAAGGTAAAGTAGTTTGGAAAATTAAAATAAATTGAATATATAAAAATTAGATTTTAAATAGTTTATATAAAATAATTTATTTGAAAATAGTTTCAAAGTCAAACAGATTCAATTTCTAATTCTTCTTAACTTAAATCAACTTCAATTCCATATTTAAACCATTTAAATTGATTAAATTTCAATTTCAATTCGAATGAATTTCGATTCCAAATTCAATTCTAATCAATTTCAACTTCGATTTCAAATTAATTCAATTTCACTTTTAATTCCAATTAATTTCAATTTTAGTTCCAACTTGAAGTAAATTCGATTTGATCCTCAATTTTAAACCCTTCGATTTATATAAATTGAGTTCGATTTTAGAGTATCGATTCAAATCACTTAAATCACATTAACTTTCAATATTCAACTCAAAATTTAAATCTACGAATATAACTCAATTTCGAACTCATTTTTGAAATATCATTTTATATTACTTTTACTTAGCAATATTCAAAGTTCGAATAAAAGTCCAACCATTTATAACAAATCAATTTCTAAAATTCAAATCATACCTCGAGTATACTTCAAAATCTTAATTTCGATTATTTAAACAATTCCTGTCATCAAATTTAAATTTCAAAATTTCAAGCTTAAGTTCGAAAATAACTCGATTTCCATAAACTTGATTTTTACTTCTTAAATCAAATCATTTAAACAAATTTCAAATCAATTTTTTTAAAATCATTTAATTTAACCAATCCGGTGTCCGTATATAATTTAATATCTTATAGCCAAGTGAATGGTTATTTCAATTTAATTTGAGGGATGAATCCATATCATTTCAATCCAAAATAAACGCCATAGGTATATATCATTTCAACCTATTTCTTAATTTATTCGAAATAATTCAATTTACAGTTTTATATATTATAAATAATTTTCAAGCCAATAATAGGATATATCAAAATAAATAAACATCCAAATCATCCAAAATATCAACCAATAGCATCCATCACAATCAATATCCAAATCAGCCAATAATTCACAACAATTTCATAGTTATCAACATCAGATAATTTACTAACGATTAAATTCCAATTTCAAATTTAACTGTCAATTTTAACTCCTACAATCAATTCATATGTCATTTTCACCTTCAAATAACAGTCAAGATAACTTCACGATTCAACTTTTATCGAATATAAAATATTATAGTATGTCATGAGCATTAAAAATACTCATCTTTGTTCGAAACTGAAAATATTTCAGAGTCAAATAAATGCCAATCCAATCTCATGCTAAAGACGACATTGATACGAATCCTCAGCAACATTTTCATGCGAAATGGACCTCGTATGAACACGATACACATAAATAAACATTTGAATACAATAAAATAAATTAACCACGAGTTAAACTTTAATTACCATCCTTAATCCACGTCAATAGCTGCCTAACCTATCATCCATCTCACCCGATCAACTACAGGTAGCATGCATGCGACTGATTGCGATAACCCCATCACATATGCCTTGCCCGAAGCGGACATCGCCAACCACCAAGAATCGCCGGAGCTCCGATATCCATCCGCCGCGAGCGCGCCTTGGTCTACCGCCTCTCTCCCAAACTGAAATCATGACCTCACCACTCGCCATCGCGCTCGATTGCATGCCTCTTGGTTAAGAAACCCTAATCCCTTCCCCTTCCATGCATATGTAGCAACCCATGCCCAGTCGCTCCCACATCACTCGTGATCGATGATGAAGATTTTTTTCTTTCGTTTTATTTTGGCTGTTGATTTTGAAATGAAGGGAAAAGGTAAATGGCATGGGGTACGAGTGACAGAGTGAAGGCTGGGTGTACGTATTTTTTGGATAAGGATGAGTGTGTGTGTATATATATATTATATTATAAAATATCCAATCCGATCGACCCACGAAATCCCAAACTCTAAACGAAGAATGCC
This sequence comes from Allium cepa, assembly GCA_030765085.1. Lineage (NCBI taxonomy): Eukaryota > Viridiplantae > Streptophyta > Magnoliopsida > Asparagales > Amaryllidaceae > Allium > Allium cepa. Next base: position 904,204,341 of record CM060932.1, read on the forward strand.
GTCTGGCATTCTAAATGTTTTACCACCATTCCGAACATAATGGAACTAGTCTCGAGAACAAATTCGATCCTATTCGGAAGATAGCTTTTCAAAATCAATTTATTTTAATTAAATTCTGAAATTTAATTCTACGCATTCCAAGCTCGGACGACCAAACGACAAATTTGATCGCTACGAAATTAGAAATTCGATAATAATTCACTATTACAGATCTGATGAAATTGGTTTCGTCAGAATCCAAGACAGTGGCCAAAATAGCTATTTTTGCTCGTTAATTATAATATAAAATTTCCAATTTCCAATTACTCACTTTTAAATCCAATTTCAAATGTTAACCATCTTCATTCATATTCAAATAAAATTTAAATCAATTTCGTATACCATTTTCATTCACATTAATTCAAGATTCAATTATTTAAATAATTGCAATATTAAATTTAAACAATTTTAGTTATTCATTAAATTTCATTAGTAATCATATATTTTCAAATGAATTTTAGTTATCAACAATGACTTTATTTTCATCCAAATAATTCAAAATTTATTATACGATTACAATCATCGATTAGAAACACATTCAACAAATAGAATTTCATTTCAACAGTTATTGTTGCTAAAATCTTCGAAATTAGTTATTTTAAAATTTTATCCAAATTCATATTAAATAAGTACATTAGTAATCATTAAAATATTATTTTTAACCATTTTGTTCAAAATTTATATTAAATTTAATAATTTAAAATAGTTAAAAATATGGGTCGTTACATTCTCCCCCACTCAAAACTTTTGGCCCTCGAAAAAGGACTAAGTAGAGGATTTAAAATTTGATATATTTTATTCAAACAATCAATATATGAAACTTCAAAATCTTATTTACAAAACCATTACTACGTCCTCGTTACGCTACTTCAACATCGGTTCTACGAAAATTATAACTTATGTATAAAAACAAGTTATAAATTTTTTAAAACTTTAAAAAATTTCTAACACTGGGCTTTACGGAAAATTTTGGCAGCATCTCGATCGGAAAATTTCTACAATTCAATATAAAACACAAATAGATATCAAATATACCAAATATACATCTCAACTCAATGATGAGCCATCCCATAGGGAAAATATAAAATCGCGCTATGTAATCTGGGATAAATACCTTATTATTATTAATACATGTGAGTTCGCTAGTATCAAGAAGCAAAATCATATAAAATTCGTGTATATGTCCAAACGGTCTTTGTATGTTCCTATCTCAACTCAAATTAGGATATTAGTTGCTTATAGAAGATATAGAAAGCATATATGAGTCTTATAGAAGCATATAACAAGATTTTTAAATCCAAACCATAATATAAGCATTAATATACAACAAACAACAATAATATACAATAAAAACAGATATAACGACGATTTGCAAAAAAACCCATTCAATTATTCGTATTCATCCAATTAATTCACAACAATATGAATTTACATTATCCAATGTCCATATTTCAATATATACACTTCATTTCTTATTAACATCCAAATTTCATCAACATTTAATTGATTTACTTCCAATTTATTCAAATCTATTTCATTTACATTCCATTTTATTCAATTCAATTTGTTATATTTCAATTGTTTATTTTACATTTAGCAACATCTCATATCAATTCATTTATTCACATTCATTCTACACTTAAGTTCATTTTCATTTTAAATCAATGTTATTTCATTAATCATTTTATTAATACAATTCACTAATTCCTTCCATTTATTCATTTCGGCTAGCTTTTCAAAAGTTAAAGTTCATTTCGTAATTCAATATTAGCTTCCTTCCTTTAACATCCATATTCAATTAATTTAACATCTTGTTTAACTAACATTTATCAAAGTTATAAACTATAAACTTTACTTTACATTTTTGTGAAGCATTTGAATTATAATGTTCATATCTCCATTTTTAGCATCAACATCGTTAATAAATTATTTATTATATCCTTACTTAAGTTTGTTTACAACTTAATTCACATTTTTTTTTTACAATTTCATTTAATAACAAATTTATTTGTGAAGCATTTTATCATTCATCACTTTAGTTTATAATCATCCTATAAAGGTCCAAATTCTTATATACGACTTTATCTAAGTTTATAATTATCTCGAAAGTTACAGATTCAATTTCAAAATTTCTTTTCTACTTTATATTTAATTCTATAACCAATATACAAAGATATAATTTAATTCATTTGTCTACTTTCTTAAGTTCCACTTACTTATTCCGTTGATTCATTAATCATTTCATAATATACTAATTAAGTATATAACATGTATTATTACAACTAAATTTATATTTGTTTATATTTTAATTACTTTTAAGATTTGATTTCTTGTATAATATCATTACATATCCAAATCATCATTTTAACTTCTAACATTTGATAAGCCTTGTTATATGTTATTAGAATGAAATTTGGTATCATACAAATTAATCTGATTTGTTTTACATACTTAGAATGTTCATTATTTTAACTTTTTTAAATTTTCTTTACTTTCAATTTTAGAGTTGCAAACTTCAACTCTAAAGTTTCTCAAAACATTTAACTTAGATTTATTAATTTTCTTATTTTATGTAACGATCTGGTATTTCGGACCATTCGCATCCGCACATGTCGGACTTAAATTGCTCAAAATATAAGATTGTTAATTTATATTTGGAAAACTCAGCATATATAGTAAATAAATCAATCACAGAATCACAGACACAGTATAATATAACAATAAGCAGCGGAAAAGGTAAATAGTAGTTCATGAAGCTATTATATAAACAACAGAGTTTGAAATAAAATACTACGAAATATCTCATATATAGAGTAGTCTCAAATACAAAAGTAACTGATGGGTCTGAATAGAAATAACTGAAAGCTAAATAGATATAGATGGATCTTCAAGCAAAGCTCCAAACTCCAAAGGTAGGTCTCAAATGCTATGACACTTAGTCTGACCCGAGCATAAAGCAAAATACGAAACACTGGAGTCAGGATTGACATTCTTATATCAGTAAATTTAACTCAAGTGAAATGCCAATTGAAACACAAGTAACTTAAAGGATGTTTGGGATTTCGATCCTCTAAGGATCTGTGGAACTATCTACTATGTAGTATAATACACTATTATAATATGTCTATAGTAATGTAAAGTATTAAAATAGCGTTAAGGCTTTACCCACATCCCCCTTAACACATTTTATATAATGTCGTAGTCTATACAGATAGTGTAAACTCCACTCCCAGGCGGGCTATCAAAGAGCATTCCATAGGTACGACAGAAAACAAACTCGTAGAAGGCGCGATAGGGTATGCGCCAAGGCACTCGAGGCTGTGACGACCCAGAATTTTCAACATTTGAAATTGAAATATTCAATTGATTTCAAATATCTGAATTGCTAATTTAAGCTTGAATTTCAATTTTAACTACGAAGTTAGCAATTTAATTATCAAATTTAATTATAGAAATTGGGTAAAATTGTAAATCTTCAAATTTGAGCCTGTTAAAAATAATTTGATGACTTAGAAAGTTTTTATTAATAATACCGAAGATAGTAAAAGTGTTAAAACCGAATTTGGAAGTGTTTTGTTCAGTTTGAAAATATATTGTGTAAATTGATATTTAAAAATAGCCTTCTAAGGCACAGTCTCGGAATTCGACGAAACCAGTTCCGTTGGATCCGTAATAGTTAGTTATTATCGGATTCCAATTTTTGTAGTAATTGGAGTTGTCGTTTGACCCTGGCAGCTCAAAATGCACAGAAACTATTTTAATCGATTCAGTTTAAAATTGATCGTTTATTTCCGTAACTCGTGCAAACGATCAAATTAGGACTCGAAACCTTTTCCATTGCGTTCAGAATAGGGGTATAACATTGTAAACGCCTAGCGGCACGCCTCGATAGGAGTTCAGGATTTTCGAGTCAGGTTATACGAGATATTTTGAATATAAAAAAAATTATAAAAAAATCAAACCCTGTCTTCCTCCACACGCTCGTGCTTATCTTCCCTCAGAAGCCAAAATAAACGGAAAAAACAATGAACGGAATATAAAAAGGAAGTTTCGTTCCCCTTTCTCGTTCAAACAGAAATAAGAAAGAAGAAAGAAAAAATCAATCAACCACAAATCGAAAGAAAAAAAATTCAATTCAAATCGAAAATGGCCGCAACTTCAGTATCCGTTCCTTCTTCATATTTCAGATTCGTAAATCAATGGCCGTTCGAATAAAAAAAATAGGGAGGATAATCGAATCAAAATTGATTTTGACTTCGACCGGGGGATTGCGGCATCACCGCGCGATGGTTCGCGAGAAATAGGTGGACGCTCGAAGGCGACCTGGGAAGATGGATCGAGGCGAAGAATTGGTGGCGATTCACGGAGTCGATTGCGGCCACGATAGGCGGCGCTAGTGCAGAGGAGGCTAGGGCTTTGGGCTGTGGTGTTGACATTCGAATGCAAGGTGAAGCGGCATCGTGTTGAGTGGGGGCGTAGGCGAGTCATCTGCAACGAGGAAATGGCGAGTCATGGTGCGTGCGTGCGCGATGGTGATTGCAGTAATGATACTCGAGTTCGTCAGTTTCTATCGTGACATCAGTGCAGCTAGGATAGTGAAGGCAAACCAAATGGCGCTGCTATGGGTACAGTAAAATTTCTAAAGAGTGAGTCGTGATAGTGGTGAGAAGGTTTCACTTGAAGTGGCAAATAACAAAGAGTGGTCAATAATCTGGAAGCTAGGTCTTCTCGGCATTTATCGAGTCAGTAAGATAATTACTTGTTTTCATCTCATTCAATTTAGATTTGATGTTGTATATGTACAGAGAAAGAAAAGAAAATGTTATATAGGGTTTCTAAACAAAAAAACAGATCTTTAAAGTTGTATATAGGTTGTTTTAATAAAAATAAAATAAAATACACATATATACCTATATTTATTTACTAGCTTAATTTTATCAAATGGAAATTAATTTTTTCGATTTGTTCGAATATTAATAAAATCACATAATGTTATACAAGGTCTGAAATGGTGAAATCAAGTCGGAATGGAAAATGGATTGCATGCGTAAGCAAGGTGAGATCTTCTCACTCAAAAATTTTAACAATTGAAAATTTCAGTTATTGATTGATGATTGAATTATGATAGTAAAAAATTGATTGTCTGTGTGCTTGGGTGATTGATTTAAAATAATTATTCACTAGATGACGTAATATATATATATATAGTAGTACATAATATATATTGGGTGATTGATTTCCCGCATTATATAGCGGATGAGACCCTATTGCGCCACATAATAGCGGATGATATTTTTATAAATCCCATATACCGCGATATTCCACCTCAAAGTGAATGGGTATTCAATTGTTGTGCTAACATCTGTGGATGCAGGAAAACAGGTTGGAGGGATCCAACTGGATTCCTCAAATATTGAATTTGTCTCATATGTTTTTTGTTGATTGTTTATAATCCCCGTGTGATTTTATTTGTGGTTAAAATCGTTAAAGGCTATAATTTAATCGAATATATTTTTGGTATCGTTGGATATCGGAAATAAATAAAAATTGATTTTTGAAAATTCAAGTTGAAAGTTTATAGTAAACTTTATTTTTGAGAATTGGATAAATTTAAAAGAAGGAATTTTAAAAAGGATAAAGTTTTATTTTTAATCCTATTGAATAAAATTCCAAAATATGAGGAAAAGGCTTAATAAATGGATTTCGGGTAATATTATTCAAAGGTTGAAGAATTTATTTAAAATACGGATTTTAAATATTTGAAAGAGATAAAGGAATTTACTTCAAAACGGAAATAAATTTAGAAGTTAAATTAGGGATTTAATTTGGAGTTGAAATAAATTTTGAAATCGATTTAGAAAATTGACTTGGTATTTGAAAATAAATCCTTGGGAAACTAACTTGTAATTAATTTGGTGTTTGAAGCAATTTTGGAAATCAAATTGGAACTGATTTGGTAATTGAAATAAATTTTGGAAATCAATATGAAAATTGATTTGGTGTTCGAAGGGAAATTGATTTCGTGTTTTGAAAATAAATTTAGAAATCAATTTGGAACTTGATTTGGTGTCTGAAAGTGAATGTTGGGAAATCGATTTAAAATCATATATCAGTTGATATTTAGAAATTTAAATTCACAATGGAAATTTATAAGGGAAAGGGAAATTGGTTTTAAAATAAACATCGGTTTATTTTTAAAGTGTAGAAAAGATTTGAAACTTGTTTCAAAGGATGGGAAATCGATTTGAAAATTGATTTTCAAAATGATGAAGTGCTAAAAATATAACCTGCGAAGATATTTTGAAAATAAATAACTGGGGGAAAATTATTTGAAATCCAGTAATTGTTGTGAATGTTGGTTGATAGTTCAATAACCGACTATCAATATTTGCCTTTAAATGGCGTTTGAATTTCGATGCGACCGGAGGTCGGATTCCAAGTGGATATCCGAAAACCACATCGAACCTTTGTGATTGTGATGGATCTTTTATTTAAAATATCGAAGTGGAATTGTTGTGATTTGTTGAAAATCTGAATGAACACTTATTTTTAAAAATAAGCGCTCGTTATTCGGATTAGCCGGGAGAGAACCTTTGTGTCATATAACCCATTCTGAATAATGATAGGATGAAATGGGATTGCATTTGATGACCGGTGGTGAAGACCAGGTATTTGCGGGAATGATAGGATGACCTATCGATTATCTCTGCACTGAGTAGCTACGGTATAGAGATTCCCTAAGTGATGGAAAGTCCGATCGGGATTGTGAATACCCGGATTGCAAGGGCTTCTTCGGAAGTGCCTTCGGTTCTGTTCGAACCCGGAACAGACTTGTATGTATGTGTGTCTGACGTTACAATTTAAGATGTAAAGCTGGTTTCAATCAAATACATTTCTGTTGGTGGCAGAGGATTTATTCTCTTAGCTTAACACCCTTCTCTAAGACGTACGAGCTCAGAGGTTATGTTGTTGATGGTTAATAGTGATACATTCCCAATTTGGTAATGTGGCATACGAAGTGATGCTGATCATTTGTTGATCGAAGCATGGCTTTTGTGTAAAGCGTAGCTTTGTGGACGAGACTTCGTCGAGCCTCACAACCTAGAAATGGTCGAAACAGGAATGTTGTGGCATGGTTTTTTAGGGGTCGCACCCCTAGGTATGTCCATTTTCTTCCGGACAAGAGGTGATATCATGGTATGGAGCCCAGATATTTTACCTATGTTGATGCTGCAAATTATTATACTTTGTGGTTGTTGCTTTGTGGTTGAGGATCCTCGGATAAAGGTCTGTAACGACCGGAGATGGCATACTTTTTTCATGTGGAGTTATCAAATTACAGCTTCATTGCACCCAGAAGCATGTGGTAACTTGGCCTTGTGTCAGCAGAGATCCGGTTAGGTTCTCGGGGGCGTCCTTCCAGAGGCGTACCCATTTCAGTGTAGGAAGTTCCTTAGCCTGACCATTTGTTGGAAATCCAAAGAAACAATACGAGCTCTGTACGGTTTTAGTTGTATAACCTGCCATGGAATGTGGCGGTAACCTGCTATTGAACATGGTAGCTATAGTAGGCATACGACGAAATGTTGTATGCTGGCTAAGATTGATACCATATTTTCAAAAAAAATTATGCACTATGCACTAATAATAATATCGAAAGAATTTTACGTATCAAGCATTTTTGATTATCATAAGGAGAAATCTCTTCCAAGTGTGTGTTTGCATTGTGTGTGTGGCGGGAGGCCTTATGGCATATTCATTTTCCAAAAGCATGGTAGATTTTTTTATTTTCTTTGTGAAAATAACTGTTTTTAGGACTCACACCAGTCCCATGACTGACCTGGAGTTTATTGTTCCCTTTCTAAACTCTGGGTGCCTATAATTTTCCACACGGTCTGTCTAGAGTCAGGTTAGCAGTTATTCGGGAGCAAAGTCAAGAAGTTGCTGTGAGAATCAGGAGTTGGAGCTAGATGGCGAGGCGTATCACCATATATGTAATATTTCTTTCCGCTGTTTGTTGTTGTACACTCTGATAATGTAATGTGATGCAATGTAATAACTGATATAGTGATTCTGTTTAAAGATATTTATTTATGTATTATATTTGTTCCGCTGCGAAATGTGAGATTCTGTTATTGTTTCTGTTTCTTCTGTTTCTTCGTCTACCCCTTTTTCTTCTTAAACTCTAATGGTTCGGTTTTCCGGCATTTGATTGTTCGGCAGTTGATATAGTGGACGTATTAATGTCGACCTTCGGGCATCGAAAAATCAGATCGTTACATTTGGTATCGGAGCATTTGGTTAAGCGAGAACCTTGGCACTGTTGGGTGTTACTCATTAGAGATAGAGTCAGTAGTACTCTAGAATGAGTTTGAGTGTAATAATAGTTATGAGCGCGTATTTGTTAGTGAATATAAAATTGGTTTACATTATGTTGACTTATCGGTGGATTGTTTATAGATTCTGGTCAACGCAGTCTGGCCAACTGTATCGATAGGGGTTTCTAAACTCTTAAATAAGATAAACCGACACAGTATTGTTTTAAATTAGGGTAAATGAAATAATTTTACCCAAAACTATTTTTGTATATAAAAGAAATAAATTTTCTGTGAATTATTATAATATATGGTTGCTTGGTTGTTAGGAAGTGATGATATTGAATTATCATCATTGATGTATGGAAATTTAATAAGATATAACGGTATAACCAAAGATTTGGAGATAAATTCATTAAACAAACGAAATTTATAAATATGAATTGAAAGGATAAGGGAATAAATTCATATACAAATGAGATTTGTAAATGTAAATTGTCAATGTGATTTATAATTTGGAATAAAATTCATTAATGGAATGAAATTGGTAATGTGAATGAATAAATGAGTTAACATTTGTGAGTAAATGGATTGGAATTGAAAAAAATAGGATGAGATTTGATTTGAATCAAGTTGAATAAAAAAAAATCCAAACTTGGGAAAATGAAAAAAATAAACTGGATTGAATTCAAGTGAACTAATATGATACTTAATTAATTCATGAAATAGGAAAGTTGAATTAGTTAAATTAAAATACAAATGTGAGTTAAATTTGCAGATAAATTCAAGTAAGTAGAAATAAATGGAAAATTTCCTTGTTATTGATAAAATGAATTCGAGATGAATTGAGTATGGAAAGTTGAAATTTAAAAATGGATAAGTGAATAAAACTAATTTAATTAAAATTTGTAAATGGAATGGATTTTATAAATGAAAATCAAATCAAGGATTTAAATTGGGAAGTGTTACAAGATTTTTTTTTTGTGTTTTGAATTGAAATAACTTAAGTAAATATTAGATCAAATGGAGCTAAATGTTAATAAAGGAATTAAAATTAGTTAGTGAAACTAATTAAAATAATGACAAAGTTAATATGGTTTAAAATGAATTGAATTCAATATTTATAAATGAAAGGTAAAATGAATTCATATGGAATTTGGAATCCAGTTTAAATATAAGTGGTTATAAACCAAATTGGTGAATTGAAAATAAATATAAGAAGTATATAGAATAATTATCTTGAACTTAAGAAATAAATGGTAAAATTCTTAAGTAAAAATTTGGTTGGGAAATATTCTAGATTAATAAATGGAGGATAAACCGGAAATTGTGAAATGGTTTTAATTGAAATGAATGTGAATATGGAATACAAAATGAATTGAACGGAATCAATTGGAAATGAAATAGAATAAAGAGTAAATTGAGTTTGTATCAATTTAAATTGGTTATAAACAAGATTGGATATTTTATTTAGTGAATATCGTCGAATTTTCATAGAAATGGTTGTCGTTTGACGCAAACGAGTATGTATAAAATTCTAAGAGTTAATAAAAGAAAATCAAATTGATTTTTGAATCAACTGAAATAGATATGAGTTTATTTCGCTTAAAAATAAATTGAATGAAAGAAAGTGAATTGTAAATCTCTTGAATTGAATAGGAATGATATGTGATGTAGTTGTAAGAAATTAAATTTGTATTGAAACCTTATAAATTGCTTATGAGAATTATTTTTAGTGCATTGCTTATGAAAACTATGTGTTTACTATTGAAAATAAGTGAAGTGTAAATGAATTTCCTATATATGTCACTTATGTGTTTAAATTGAGTAAATACAGGTACATAAGGACCGTTTGGCTGGATTTGGTCGTGCTAAAATGCTAATAATAAACCGCTTTGCTTAAAAATGCTAAATAAGGTACGCCTACGCAATAAAAATAGGAAATATGAACTGTTTTTGTTTTTTCCGACCAGGTGGGTTGATCTATATATATTTATATCTTTTGTCAAATTGAAAAAGCTCCTCCGCACAAAGGGGACTCAGCCAAAAAACTTCGAAAATTTTGGGAGTTAGAAAATTTTTGTTAGCGACAAACGATTTCAAATTTGACATTGAAGTAAATTAGTGAATGAAACTAATTTAAAATAATAATATGAATCAGTACAATTGAAAGATAAAATTCAATATTCGGAGTTGAAGATAAATTGAATTCATAGGGAAATGGGAAAACAAATTTGAATAAAAGTAGGTATGAAACTCCTGTAAGGAAATGTATAAAATGATATTTGAATGTTGTAATTGGATATTATGAATATCAGAATATACGGGTGTGTACAGGGAAATGGAATTGGGATTTTGATTTCAAAGATAAAATTTGAATTTGCTCGACAAAAAGGTATGTATTTCAATTTCAGTATGAAATTTGATGATTTTCTTGTCTAGCCACTTGGCCTTTTATTTTCTTTTGGAATCTGAGGGCATGCGGTGCCATTTTGTTGTCGTACCGAGCTCGCCGTGCAAAAGAGACGCTGGCGAATTTTTTTGAAAATTTCAAGAGTTAGAAAAAAATTTGAGAAAATTTTGAAAGTTTAAAATTTGAATTTGAATTCAAATTTGAATTGTGAAGTAAATGAAGTTGTTTGGAAATTGGGAAGATTTTGAAAAGTTAGTTGAAATGAATCTTTAATTAGATTTGGGTTGATAAATTGATAAAACTGTTTGGTTTGGAAAAAATCTTTGACGCCCCACCTCTATACCCACGCTAGCTAAGGACACTACAGGGTAATGCCGTCAACTAGCGCGGAGAATAAGGCTGTTGAGGAGCGACCATCCGTGTAATTGCTTTGTGCGAATACCGATATGCCAGATATAAATATAACTTACATTTCAAGAGGGAATCCGACATACCGATGCAAACTCAAAGCTACTACACAGTGGCTATAATATCTTCGGAAACAAATATAGAAATATCATAACACAAATCAGTCACAGAAGTTCATATCTCAAAGGCGGAAACAGATATGAATATTACACATGAAAGTGTATATCATAGTAGTGGTCAAACAAGATCCACAATATCACAAAAGAATAGTTACAAGTGCTACACAAAAGAATAAGCATACATCAATGATTCTATATCTCAAATGTATACAACCAAAAACTACTAATCTAAGTAGTTAGATAGATAATTCTCCCCGATAAGGAGTCAAACAGAAGCACCTGCAACATCTCGGTCTGACCCAAGTATTATTTAATAAGAAAATAATAAACGGATCAGTCTAGCTATAAATATCAGATAAAATGATATAGAATAAGAGATATGACAAAAACGTATGATAACCATAAAGCCATACTACGAAAAGTATGTAATTGAAAATCAACCAGAGATTAATCAATATCACAAGAATCTTCTCAAAGATCAAAAGAATGTCATACTCTTTAATTTCATTCACCAAGTCACAAATATCGACATCATATCGATGCCAATCATAAAAGCTGGTGGAACAAAAATTCTAGAAATCATCAATAGAAATCCAAAAATCACAAAAAGGGAGAGGCCTATCACAAAACGGGAGCATGAAAACTCACCAACACGTGTATCACAAACGGGACACTATCCCATGGTCGCTAACCATAGAGCCGGTGCAACGACGTAGTACAATATCGGTACGCCTGAGGAACCTGAAATTCGAATAATTCGGAACAACGACGTAGTAAGTGGTATGCCAGATGAATCAAAAAGCCGAGACATCAATGTAGTACAAACGGTACATCAGATGAATCGAAAAGCCAAGACATCAATGTAGTACGAACGGTACGTCAGATGAATCGAAAAGCCGAGACATCGATATAGTACGAACGGTACATCAGATGAATCGAAACACAGTGAAAGTACATGGGTCGCTAGCCCACAAAGAAATGAGACGAAGCTTAATAAAATGAGGTATAGTCCTCCACGTGGACAAAGAGACATCGCACATTGCTAGTCTAAACCATAAAATGATCATCATCGATCAACAAGAAGTGTCAATTACACTAAGCTAGTAAATATATGAGTTTAGCTCATGTCCCATAACCACTAGCTTAACTTAAGTATATACGAACAAATTATAGATCTCCACTAGAAAATCTTTCACAAGAGATTCAATCGAACAAGTTCAAGAATTAACCGATGAAGTAAACGCAAGCGTTTCATACCACTTGTTCTACTAAGTCGTTTAATTAGATTTCTCATACGAGTGAGGTAAAGGTTTGTATATACTAATAGATTGGAAAACGGTTTTATAAACAAGCTTTATATTAAAAATAGAGTTTGAGATCATCTTTGTAAAAGAGTTTGATAATTTACTACTAGTATAGAAAACCTTTATATTTTTAAAGTGACAAATCACAAAAATGATTGTAGAACCAATCAATCACTAAAATTCACATACGAAGACGTGAATTAATTCCAAAGAAATCGATATCAAATCCATCAAAATGGATATTTCCAAAAATCCCAAAATAGAAGTCATCAAAGTCGAATAATTGATAGCATCATCTAGGAATCAAAATGAATCGATAAAAATTGGAATCACAAACAAAATAGGCAAAAATAGGCATAACTAAGTGAAAAAGTAGCAAAATTCCACTAACTCCAAACATATCAAAGTTTGTACTCAAAAAGGTCGCAAACGTTATTTTGAACTCAATGGGGATGGTCTCGATTCCTAATTCGACTGTTTGGCAAAAGGTTGCTTTTCGGACACTAATCCGACTAATGATGAATTATTTTAAATAAAGTATTTAAATATTCAATCGTAAAATTTGCGGGTTGATACAGACTCCCCTCCTTAAAGAAATTGCGTCCTCGCGATATTTAAGAAGAAAATATAAAGTAACAACCATAAAAGCATATTCAACACAAAAGAAATTTGGAAATAAAAAGTTCACCTCAAAGAGTACGAGAAAGTAAGTCCGGATGTGTTCGCTCGATGAATTCTCTAGATTCCCAAGAGCAATCCTTAGGATTTGAGGACCATTGAACTTTCACAAGCGGGACATCTTTATTTCTAAGGCGTTTGACCTCCGAAGCAATAATACTAATAGGATGTTGCTCATAAGTTAAATTAGGCAAAAGTTCAATTTCTTCCATAACACCGGGCTCAAGAATAGAATCGGAATCTCGAAGGCATTTTCGTAGTTGAGAAACGTGAAACATGTCATGAATAGTAGAAATTGAGCCGGTAATAAGAGGCGCTAAGCCACGGGACCAATACGTTCGGTGATGGGAAATGGACCAATATATCGAGGTGTTAAATTTTTCGATTGACTGAAACGCACAACACCCTTCATAGGTGAAACACGAATAAACACGAAATCACCCACAGAAAATTCTAATTTCCTTCTTCGGTTATCGGCATAGGATTTTTGCCTACTTCGAGCTTCTTTCATCCTATGACGAATAAGGTTAATCTTTTCTGTGGAATCACGAATTAAATCTGGACCTAAAACCATATTCTCACCGGCCTCAAGCCAACAAGAAGGATATCGGCATGGCCTTCCATAGAGTGCCTCAAAAGGTGCCATCCCAATACTAGATTGGAAGCTATTATTATAAGAAAATTCAACAAGAGAAATATGATCTTCCCAACTTCCGCCAAAATCAAGAACACATGCACGAAGAAGATCTTCAAGAGTTTGATTCACACGCTCGGTTTGTCCATCGGACTGAGGATGATAAGCGGTGCAAAAATTAAGCTTCGTTCCCAAAGCTTTTTGAAGACTCTTTCAAAATCCACTTGTAAACAATGGATCACGATCACTAACAATAGAAGAAGGAACTCCATGTAATTGAACAATTTCTTTAATAAAGAGCTTGGCCAAAAGAGGAACGGTCCGATTGGACCGAACGGGAATGAAATGGGCGGATTTAGTAAGTCTATCAATAATCACCCATAAGCTATCATGACCCGAATGAGAACAGGGAAGGCGGTCTATAAAATCCATGCAAATTTGGTCCCACTTCCAAATTGGAATTTCTAAAGGTTGTAATAACCCATCGGGCCTTTGATGCTCGGCCTTGACAAGTTGGCAAGTCATGCAACGCTTAATAAAGTTAGCAATATCAGATTTCATTCCATCCCAATAATAAAGTCGCTTCATATCCGCGTACATTTTACTACAACCGGGATGAATGGAAAATTTAGAACGATGAGAATCTTCCAAAATGTCTTTACGAAGATCACTAATATTTGGCACGACAAGTCTACCAAATTTTCGAATGCCACCACGAGAATCAATGTCAAAGTCTTTCAAACTTTCAATACCAATTTTATCCCTACAACTTTGGCTAAGAAGAGCCAATTTGGGATCTAGCTTTTGAGCTTCAAGAATGCAGTCCAAGAGAGAAGGATGAGCCTCAAGGCTACATAAAACAAGAGATGAACTTGAATTGGATTCACTATCTCAAATCTCACAAGCGGAAAAAGTATCAAGATCATTCCATTTAGATATCATCAAAGAAATAACCGCCAGATGCTTACGGCTAAGGGCATCGGCAACACGATTTCCCTTTTCGGGAGTATACAAAGAATATCAAGATCATAAGATGCAAGAAACTTGAGCCAACATTGTTGGAAAAAATTAAGTTCCTTATGAGAAAATAGATATTCCAAAGATTTGTGATCAGGGTAGAGAACAAATTTCTCATCCCAAAAAACAGTGATGCCAATCTCTAAAAGCGAAAACAATAGCCACGAGCACTAGATCATGAGTGGCATACCTAGTCTCGATCGGCTTTAATGATTTAGAAGCACAAGTGATAGCACATTCCCTTTTTCAAGGGAATGGCATCCAAACCAACACGATTAGCATTGGTACAAAAGATAAAGTCTTGGTTCCCTTAAGGAATCACAAGAATAAAAGTGCCAGAAAAGAGTTCTTTTAAATAATCTTCTTTCCCGAAAAGCTAAAACTTTCAAAATTACACTTATCTTTATGTAACGATCTTTCTAGATGTCTAACTATCCCATCAAAGCGTTTTAGGAGATTCCTATCGATAACGTTGAGCAAGCGCATCGACCAGAATTCTTAAAGCACTCAATGGGCAATATAATCACAAAATCATCTTTTATATGATAAAAATGTTTCTTAAAAGTTTTAAGAATATTCTTTTCTCTTTTAATAACAAAATCCAATTATATTTATAAATAAATCTTATGAAAAAGATTTGCAAAAATTTTAAATTGCTGTTTTCATCCAAAATCAAAGAATACGAGAATGGAGTCATCGAGATATTCGTAGAATACTCAATTCATAAAATGGATGAAATATGCTGGATAAACTAGATGACATAATAAGTCATTCATAAGAATCATAACGAGTGCGGAATGTGATGAGTGAAATGCTAACTCCCGCAACTCGTAGCTAATGAAAATCGGTGGCAAGGTGGAGCTGAAAAGACCTTATCACCTCTCAAAAGATTGCTTAGGTGATAATCCTAAGACAGGCTCAAAAATACTAGAAAATTCTCAAAGTGTATGAATGAGAGAAATAACACTTTCCTCATCATGAGGGCTTAAAGAATAAAATGATGCCATCAAATTTGAATCAAAATCTCAAAGGAAAAATAGAAATCTGCTTAACAGATTGAGGATGTCGAAGATGAATAGTCCACACGGGACATAAGATACGGGCTTCATAATAGTTAAGCCAATCCTTTCACAAAAATCAATTCTGAAGCCTAAGTAACACATAACATGCAAATCGGATCAGAAGAAAAATCACATAAAATAATCTCGACATCAAAACAAAGAAAATTGAGCGTTGTGGATCCACCAACCAGATTCGCAATTCTCAAAGAAGTCATCAAGCCCAAAATATTTAAAGAAAAAGAATCGACAAGTTCTTTTGATATAAAAATGATGAGATGAACCCATATCAAAAAAAACTCAAATAGGAAGATCACGAAATAAAACAATAGCATCAAGGATTGAATGGAAAATATCTTGACCAAGAGAAGAGTTGCTAGGAGCTTGCATAACATTCAGCTCTCCTTTCCTCTTGCTTAGAAGTTTGGGGAAAGAAGATAAAAAATGACCCGGATTCTTGCAATAGCGACAAGTAAGGGGTTTCAGACATTTAATTACATAATGTTCCTTAGAATTACAATTGTAGCATCCTCCATGATTAGGGATTGGAGTCTTTGCTACTAGAGTAGATTGCTTCACTTTCTTGTTGAGTTTAAGGCTTTTTAACTTAATATGACTGTTCTTGGAAGAGTGATATCCACAAGCTGACGGAAAGGAACTTTAAGTTTTAGAGGTAAAACCATTTTGGGGTTCATACTCAAAGAACAGATAAACCTTTGATTCTTTACAAGATCCAAAAGTTGTTGGACAGACATGAATACGCCATCCAGAGAAGGACTACTAGACTGACCAGCGCTAGGACTGCCAGATCCGACCATTTCTTTTCTTTAAGAAAGAAAGAAAGAAGAAGAAAAAGTTACTCACAAAATGAATTTCAATCAAACTTGATTGATAAAACAAGGATTCATAAAAGGAAATAGCATAGAACGGTACAAAGACTCGAATTAAATCCTAAAGCACGACTCCTAAGAAAGACTTAGGACAATGATCCTTGCTAGATTATTTTACATTGTTCCGAAGTTTGGCTCCGATACCAAGGTGTGACGCCCCACATCTATACCCACGCTAGCCAAGGACACTACAGGGTAATGTCGTCAACTAGCGCGGAGAATAAGGCTGTTGAGGAGCGACCATCCGCGTAATTGCTTTGTGTGAGTACCGATATGCTAGATAAAAATATAACTTGCATTTCAAGAGGGAATCTGACATACCGATGCAAACTCAAAGCTACTACACAGTGGCTATAATATCTTCGGAAACAAATATAGAAATATCATAACACAGATCAGTCATAGAAGTTCATATCTAAAAGGCGGAAACAGATATGAATATCAGAGTAGTGGTCAAACAAGATCCACAATATCACAAAAGAATAGTTACAAGTGCTACACAAAAGAATAAGTATACATCAATGAGTCTATATCTCAAATGTATACAACCAAAAACTACTAATCTTGGTAGTTAGCCAAAAGTCAGATAATTCTCCCCGACAAGGAGTCAAACAGAAGCACCTACAACATCTCGGTCTGACCCAAGTATTATTTAATAAGAAAATAATAAATGGATCAGTCTATCTATAAATATCAGATAAAATGATATAGAATAAGAGATATGACAAAAACGTATGATAACCATAAAGCCATACTATGAAAAGTATGTAATTGAAAATTAACCAGAGATTAATCAATATCACAAGAATCTTCTCAAAGATCAAAAGAATGTCATACTCTTTAATTTCATTCACCAAGTCACAAATATCGACATCATATCGATTCCAATCATAAAAGCTGGTGGAGCAAAAATTCTAGAAATCATCAATAGAAATCCAAAATCACAAAAAGGGGGAGGCCTATCAAAAACGGGAGCATGAAAACTCACCAACACGTGTATCACAAACGGGACGCTATCCCATGGTCGCTAGCCATAGAGCCGGTGCAACGACGTAGTACAATATCGGTACGCCTGAGGCACTAGAAATTCGAATAATTCGGAACAACGACGTAGCACAACGGTACGCCAGATGAATCGAAAAGCCGAGACATCGATGAAGTACAAACGGTACATCAGATGAATCGAAAAGCCAAGACATCAATGTAGTACAAACGGTACATCAGATGAATGGAAAAGCCGAGACATCGATTTAGTACAAGTGGTACATCAGATGAATCAAAACACATTAAAAGTACATGGGTCGCTATCCCACAAAGAAATGAGACGAACCTCAATAAAATAAGGTACAGTCCTCCACGTGGACAAAGAGACATCACACATTGCTAGTCTAAACCATAAAATGATCATCATCGATCATCAAGAAGTGTCAATTACACTAAGCTAGTAAATATATTAGTTTAGCTTCATGTCCCATAACCACTAGCTTAACTTAAATATTTACAAACAAAATGTAGATCTCCACTAGAAAATCTGTCACAAGAGATTCAATCGAACAAGTCTAAGAATTAACCGACGAAGTAAACGCAAGCGTTTCATACCACTTGTTTTACTAAGTCGTTTAATTAGATTTGTCATGCGAGTGAGGTAAAGGTTTGTATATACTAATAGATTGGAAAACGGTTTTATAAACGAGATTTATATTAAAAATAGAGTTTGAGATCATCTTTGTAAAAGAGTTTGATAATTTACTACTAGTATAGAAAACCTTTATATTTTTAAAGTGACAAATCACAAAAACGACCGTAGAAACAATCAATCACTAAAATTCACATACGAAGACGTGAACTAATTCCAAAGAAATCGATATCAAATCCATCAAAATGGATATTTCCAAAATCCCTAAATAGAAGTCATCAAAGTCGAACAATTGACAGCATCATCTAGGAATCAAAACGAATCGATAAAAATTAAAATCACAGACAAAATAGGCAAAAATAGGCATAATAGGCAAATAGGAGCAGGTCAATCGACTGGCTCACTGAGTTCAGTCGACTGACTGCAGGAAACCGAGCCCCCAAGCCTCTGTAGACAGCCTTCGGAATGCTTATTAGCTACAGCCAATCGACTGACTACAAAGGTCAGTCGACTGACTGGTGCTTAGGCAGTTTTCTAGCCTATATAATTGATGTGCAATCACATCCAATTCGCGACCGAACGAGCAATGGCGCTTGGGATTTATGCTAATCGGCAACCCGGCCCTATAGGCTCTTCGATGCATCACCAAAAACATGTTCAAACATCCATAAAAGGGTTTTCATAGATTTTGCTTTCATGACACCAAAAGTTGGAATATATACCACATCAATCCAAACCAAAATCAAATGCACATGAATAAGAGCTAGGAATTCATACCTAACAATCATAGATAGTTATAGACATAGATGTGAGATAAAAATCTCACCTTTAAACCCAAAAAAAATGAAGAAGAAGCTATAGAGCAATGGCAAGGACAATCACTCTTCAATTCCAACCCAAAGAGCTTGAATCTAAGCTTAAAAGAGAAACATCTCCTAAATTAGGTTTAGGAATTTCTGAAATTGGTAAGAGAATGAGTTGGAGAAGAAGAAGAGGAGGCTTACCAAAGCTTCTTCTATAAATTTGGAGCTAGAACATGATTTGCAAATGGAAACTAGGGGTTGGAGTTTAAATTTCCCATTCCTCTTTCAATTGTTGCTAAAGCTTGAGTATTAGGAAATATAAATGAAGTAATGAGGAGAAGAGGGGTGAAGTTTGGGTCTAATGGGCTGAAACAAAACCAAAGCCCTAAGTGAAAAAGTAGCAAAATTCCACTAACTCCAAACATATCAAAGTTTAATACTCAAAAAGGTCGCAAACGTCATTTTAAACTCAATGGGGGCGGTCTCGAGTCCTAATTCGACTGTTTGCAAAAAGTAACTTTTCGGACACTAATCCGACTAACGATGAATTATTTTAAATAAAATATTTAAATATTCAATCGTAAAATATGCGGGTTGTTACAATATCAAACGGGTTGAGGATCATTCTTCCTAACTAGTAATTTCGGGACGAAATTCTTTTAAGGGGGGAAGGATGTGACGACCCAGAATTTTCAACATTTGAAATTGAAATATTCAATTGATTTCAAATATCTGAATTGCTAATTTAAGCTTGAATTTCAATTTTAACTATGAAGTTAGCAATTTAATTATCAAATTTAATTATAGAAATTGGGTAAAATTGTAAATCTTCAAATTTGAGCCTGTTAAAAATAATTTGACGACTCAGAAAATTTTTATTAATAATACTGAAGATAGTAAAAGTGTTAAAACTGAATTTGGAAGTGTTTTGTTCAGTTTGAAAATATATTGTTAAATTGATATTTAAAAATAGCCTTCCGAGGCACAGTCTCAGAATTCGACCAAACCAGTTCCGTTGGTTCCGTAATAGTTAGTTATTATCGGATTCCAATTTTCGTAGCAATTGGAGTTGTCGTTTGACCCTGGCAGCTCAAAACGCACAGAAACTATTTTAATCGATTCAGTTTAAAATTGATCGTTTATTTCCGTAACTCGCACATACGATCAAATTAGGATTCGAAACCTTTTCCATTGCGTTTGGAATAGGGGTATAACATTATAAACGCCTAGCAGCATGCCTCGATAGGAGTTTGGGATTTTCGAGTCAGGTTATACGAGATATTTTGAATATAAAAAAAATTATAAAAAAATCAAGCCATGTCTTCCTCCACATGCTCGTGCTTATCTTCCCCCAGAAGCCAAAATAAACGGAAAAAACAACGAATGGAATAACAAAAGGAAGTTATTTCCCCTTTCTCGTTCAAAAAAAAATAAGAAAGAAGAAGGGAAAAAATCAATCAACCATAAATCGAAAAAAATTCGATTCAAATCGAAAATGGCCGCGACTTCAGTATCCCTTCCTTCTTCGTATTTCAAATTCGTAAATCAATGGCCAAGCAAATAAAAAAAATAGCGAGGAGAATTGAATCGAAATCGATTTCGACTTCGACCGGGGGATCGCGGCATCACCGCGCGATGGTTCGCGAGAAATAGGTGGGCGCTCGAAGGTGACCTAGGAAGATGGATCGAGGCGAAGAATTGGTGGCGATTCACGCTGCGATAGGCGGTGCTAGTGCAGACGAGGCTAGGGATTTGGGCTATGGTGTTGACTTTCGCGTGCAAGGTGAAGCGGCATCATGTTGAGGGGGGCGTAGGAGAGTCATCTGCGACGAGTAGTGGCGAGTCATGGTGCGCGTGTGCGCGATGGTGATTGAAGTAATGATACTCGAGTTCGTCAGTTTCTATCGTGACATCAGTGCAGCGAGGGTAGTCAAGGCAAACCAAATAGTGCTGCCATGGGTAGAGTAAACTTTCTAACGAGTGAGATCGTGATAGTGGTGAGAAGGTTTCACTTGAAGTGGCAAACAATAGAGAGTAGTCAATAATCTGGAAGCTTTGTCTTCTCGGCATTTATCGAGTCAGTAAGGTAATTACTTGTTTTTGTCTCATTCGATTTAGATTTGATTTGTATATTTATAGGGAAAGAAAAGAAAATGTTATATAGGGTTTATAAACAAAAAATAGATCTTTAAAGGTGTATATAGGTTGTTTTAATAAGAATAAAATAAAATACACATATATACCTATATTTATTTACTAGCTTAATTTTATAAAATGGAAATTAATTTTTTCGATTTGTTCGAATATTAATAAAATCACATAATGTTATACAAGGTCTGAAATGGTGAAATCAAGTCGGAATGGAAAATGGATTACATGAGTAAGCAAGGTGAGATCTTCTCACTCAAAAATTTTAATAATTAAAAATTTTAGTTATTGATTGATGACTGAATTATGATAGTAAAAAATTGATTGTCTGTGTGCTTGGGTGATTGATTTAAAATAATTATTCACTGGATGACGTTATATATATAGTAGTATATAGTATATATTGGGTGATTGATTTCCCGCATTATATAGCGGATGAGACCCTATTATGCCGCATAATAGCGGATGATATTTTTATAAATCCCATGTACCACGATATTCCACCTCAAAATGGAATGGGTATTTAATTGTTGTGCTAACATGTGTGGATGCAGGGAAAAAAGGTTAGAGGGATCCAGCTGGATTCCTCAAATATTGAATTTGTTTCATATATTGTGTATTGATTATTTATAATCCCTGTGTGATTTTATTTGTGGTTAAAATCATTAAAGACTATAATTTAATCGAATATATTTTTGGTATCGTTGGATATCGAAAATAAATAAAAATTGGATTTTTGAAAATTCAAGTTGAAAGTTTATAGTAAACTTTATTTTTGAGAATTGGATAAATTTAAAAGAAGGAATTTTAAAAAGGATAAAGTTTTATTTTTAATCCTATTGAATAAAATTCCAAAATATGAGGAAATGGCTTAATAATTGGATTTCGGGTAATATTATTCAAAGGTTAAAGAATTTACTTAAAATACGGTTTTCAAATATTTGAAAGAGATAAAGGAATTTATTTTAAAAAGGAAATAAATTTAGAAATTAAATTAGGGATTTAATTTGGAGTTAAAACAAATTTTGAAATCGATTTGGAAAATTGACTTGGTATTTGAAAATAAATCCTTGGGAAACCAACTTGTAATTAATTTGGTGTTTGAAGCAATTTTGGAAATCAAATTGGAATTTATTTGATAATTGAAATAAATTTTGGAAATCAATATGAAAATTGATTCGGTGTTCGAAGGGAAATTGATTTCGTGTTTTGAAAATAAATTTAGAAATCAATTTGGAATTTGATATGGTGTTTGAAAGTGAATGTTAGGAAATCGATTTAAAATCGTATATCAGTTGATATTTAGAAATTTAAATTCACAATGGAAATTTATAAGGGAAAGGGAAATTGGTTTTAAAATAAATATTGGTTTATTTTTAAAGTGTGGAAAAGATTTGAAACTTGTTTCAAAGGATGGGAAATCGATTTAAAATTTGATTTTCAAAATGATGAAGTGTTAAAAATATATCCTGCGAAGATATTTTGAAAATAAATAACTGGGGGAAAATTATTTGAAATCCAGTAATTGTTGTGAATGTTGATTGATAGTTAAATAACCGACTGTCAATATTTGCCTTTAAATGGCGTTTGAATTTCGATGCGACCGGAGGTCGGATTCCAAGTGGATATCCAGAAACCACATCGAACCTTTGTGATTGTGATAGATCTTTTATTTAAAAGATTGAAGTAGAAATTGTTATGATTTGTTGAAAATATGAATGAACACTTAATTTTAAAAATAAGTGCTCGTTATTCGAATTAGCCGGGAGATGACCTTTGTGTCATATAACCTATTCCGAATAATGATACGACGAAATGGGATTGCATTTGAAGAGCGGTGGTGAAAACCGGGTATTTGCGAGAATGATAGGATGACCTATCGATTGTCTCTGCACTGAGTAGCTACGGTATAGAGATTCCCTAAGTGATGGGAAGTCCGATCGGGATTGTGAATACCCGGATTGCAAGGGCTTCTTCGGAAGTGCCTTCGGTTCTATTTGAACCTGGAACAGACTTGTATGGATGTGTGTCCGACGCTACAATTTGAGATGTAAAGCTGGTTTCTATCAAATACATTTCTGTTGGTGGCGGAGGATTTATTCTCTTAGCTTAACACCCTTCTTTGATACGTGCGAGCTTAGAGGTTATGTAGTTGATGGTTAATAGTGATACATTCCCAATTTGTTAATGTGGCATACGAAGTGCTGCTGATCATTTGTTGATCGAAGCATGGCTTTTGTGAAAAGAATAGCTTTGTAGACGAAACTTCGTCGAGCCTCACTACCCGAAAATGGTCGAAACAGGAATGTTGCGGCAAGGTTTTTTAGGGGTCGCTCCCCTAGGGTATGTCCATTTTCTTCTGGATAAGAGGTGATATCATGGTATGGAGCCCAAATGTTTTACCTATGTTGATGCTGCAAATTATTATACTTTGTGGTTGTTGCTTTGTGGTTGAGGATCCTCGGATAAAGGTCTGTAACGATCGGGGATGGCATACTTTTTTCGTGTGAAGTTATCAAGTTACAGCTTCATTGCACCCAGAAGCGTGTGGTAACTCGGTCTTGTGTTAGCAGAGATCCGGTTAGGTTCTCGGGGGAGTCCTTCCAGAGGCGTACCCATTTCGATGTAGGAAGTTCCTTAGCCTGACCATTTTATTGCAAATCCAAAGAAACAAAATGAGCCCTATGCGGTTTTAGTTGTATAACTTGCCATGGAATGTGGCGGTAACCTGCTATTGAACAAGGTAGCTATAGTAGGAATACGACGAAATGTTGGATAAGATTGATACTATATTTTCGAAATGTTTTTTCTACACTATGCACTAATAATAATATCGAAAGAATTTTTCGTATTAAGCATTTATGACTATCATAAGGAGAAATCTCCTACAAGTGTGCGTTTGCATTGTTGTGCGCCGAAGGTCTTATGGAAGTTTCATTTTCCAAAAGCATAGCGGATTTCTTTTTATTTTCTTTGTGAATATAACTATTTTTAAGATCTCACACCAGTCGCATGAATGACGTGGAGTTTATTGTTCCCTTTCTAAACTCTGGGTGTCCATAATTTTCCGTACGGGTCGTCTAGAGTCAGGTTAGCTGTTATTCGGGAGCAAAGTCAAGAAGTTGCTGTGAGAGTCAGGAGTTGGAGCTAGATGGCGAGGCTTATCACTATATATGTAATATTTCTTTCCGCTGTTTGTTGTTGTACACTCTGATAATGTAATGTGATGTAATGTAATAACTGATATAGTGATTCTGTTTAAAGATATTTATTTATGTATTATATTTGTTCCGCTGCGAAATGTGAGATTCCGTTATTGTTTCTATTTCTTCTGTTTCTTCGTCTACCTCTTCTTCTTCTTAAACCCTAATGGTTCGGTTTTTCGACATTCGATTGCTCGGCAGTTGATACAGTGGACGTATTAATGTTGACTTTTGGGCATCGAAAAATCGGATCGTTACAAGGCAATGCCAGGGTAGATATACCGTTTGCGTATTCGGGCTGGTGGTAACACATAGAAGCTATTACGTCCACCTCGTGACACACTCCCAAATCAAAGGTACATCCAATCAAATCACAAATGTAATAGAATGATATCGAAGGAACGTGCCCGATCGGAGGAATGACCTCACTTGGCCTGGCGTGGCTCCTGTTTTAGCCGCATCAAGCTGACTCACGGAGTCAGGGCTATGTAAATACCATATAGGATTTTCGCCAAACCATCATACTTCATTCTGCAATCTCCACCATGTATATAGTTGTTAAAATGGTAGAGTATGACAATATCCAATCTCAGTCTCTTTAACAACCAAATGCATATTTCACACCGTGGTCATTTCATTTCAAATAGTTCATACTTCATATCAAAATATCATATTCATTTTAAAACCATATTAATTCAGTATCATTATCCATAATAAAACAATTATTCATTTCCATAATTGTAACACTTTTGAAATCATAACACTTTTGAAATCAATAACACTTTTGGGTTAAACAGTTTAGATACTGAAAATAATATATATATTAGAATAATTATAAATTAAAATAGTTCATAAATTAAAATAATTTATATATTAAAATAGTTTCTTCCAATTTCGCAAGTCAATTAAAATCATCTTAAAGTCCAAAATTCAATTTAAATTAATTCCAGTTTAACCATTTAAATTTGAAGGTCAAAGATTCAATTTAAATTCTCAATAACCCATTTCAATCAATATCGATTTTAGAGCCAAGTTTGAACTATCACTTCAATTCCAATAAGATTCAAGTTTAAATATTTAAACATCTACAACATTAATTTCATTTATATTTCAACATTTAACTTTAATTTTATTCAAGTTGAAAAGTATTCACTTAATCATTTTGTAACAACCCTGTATTTTTGTGATTATTTTAATCGTATATTTTAATTATTTATTTGAATTCCTGATTTAAAAAAATTTATTTTATTTAAAATGAATAAATTTTGTTATTTTAAATATAAATTTTGATTTTTATGTGAATTATAATTTCAAACATGAATAAATAGAATATTTTCCAAAAAAGTGATTTTTAGTCAATATGGTCAAACTTTGACTTTTAAATTTAAAATTTAAATATTTTAATTTTTGAAATTTATCTTTTATTATGAAAATAAATTAAATTTCAAGAATATTTCTTTTCGTTTCGTTGAAATCTGATTAATATTGTGAAAGTTATGTTTTTTACAATATTGTGTGTAAATTGTTTTATTTAGCAAAATTGTTTATTTTAATTTATATAAATAATATTTTTGTTTTCCATATCTTTTTATTATATTCAGCATGACATGTTATGTATTTATTTTATTTTTAAAACATTTTTAAAGTGTTGTCATAATTTTCTAATGCTTATTGTATATTGTTTACAATTTTTAAAGTCTAGTTTCAATTATTAAGCTATTTTCTTATTTATATTCTATTTTCCCTAAATAATTATTTATATTCTTTTTCACTTTATTTTGTTTTGCTTTTTATTTTTATTTACTGAATTTTTCTTTGTTTAATTTGAATAAAAGAAAAGGAAATACAAATGGACAAAAGACCTTTCATTTCCTTATGTCCTTTCATTTAGCCTTTTGCCTTTTCATTCTTTCCTTTGCCTTTTCATTGCTTGACTGTCCTTTTTTTCTAGTTAGCCGTGCATCTCTTCTTACTTTCCACATGAAAAAATATTTCTCTCCTCAAAAACTCACAGCTGAGGACAAAATTTTTAGTAATGGCTTCATCTCCTTCTTCTTTTCTTCTCTTTTTATTGAATTTTTGCCTTTGTTTCTTCTTAGCCTTGCTCGGCCTAGCACTCCCCTCCTCTCCTCCACCATCTACAGCAGAAACCTCCCCTCCTCCTCTGATCATAATCAGGCCGTGATCATTTGTTGAAGCTACCACCACCAATTTTGCACAAAAACCTTCCAAACATGCCTAGAAATCACCATACCCTTCACCTATCACTTCGGCCACCCCTCTAGACACCACCACCAGCAGCTCCACCACCTCTGGCTGCATCTCCAGCCACCACCTGACATGTCCAGATGTGACACTTCCCTTGGCAAACCTCAATTTCTTAAGGCCGAGCCTTGTTTGCCCAAAACTCCACCCATTTACCTTATCCATTGATATTCTTCATTTTGCATCTACTACCACTTCACTTACTTCATGTTGCCGTGCTATTTTGATGCCATAACCCAAGCTTATGTCCAGCCATGGCTGAGCATATGGTTCCCTTGGTCGAGCTCTTGAATGGTTAAAGAAAGGTTAAATCATTTTGTCCTTTGTTAATTTCAATTTCAAATTGTTTCTATATTGTTTTGGTTGTATATTCATATGTTATATTGTTTGTGTTATTGGTTGTTTGCAAGATAATCATCTTAGTTCTCTCCACTCACTTGAATCCATAGTCGTGTTGTGTCGTTCCATATCATGCTTTCGGGAATCTATTCGGTGTGTTTTGAATTGCTAACTCTAGCGTAAAGAGGTGAGTATTCACATTTGACATTTATACTTATATAACTGTGAATTGATCGTAAGTGAATGTGTAGAATTATTATGTCATGTTATACCTGCCTGTGAAATGAATCATATGATGTTAACCCTATTTAAAAACCTTTCATATCATTTGTTACTGCTATATGTTGCCATTCTATTCATTTTTATATGTTTATCTCACTGCAAGTTCCCTGTAGAATAGAATCACTATGAGTTGAAATGATACGTACCCGAACGGACTTTAGAATAGAGAAAAATCATTATGGGATGAAATGATAGGCCTAAGTGATTTTTATTTGTTTTATTACTTTGGATTGCAGGTCTGAAATGATAGAATCCGGATTTTTCTTTGTAAATTACGGATTGAAATGATAAATTATCCGTATCACTTGACCCGGGTTAGAAAATATTATACAGACTCGTGGTTATTGTATATATATTTTTTTTCTGGAATTTTTATAATATCTTAAAATCGTATATTATGATATTTTGATTTAATTTGAATTAAAAATGATTTTTATAAGGTATTAATGATTTTTCTACAAGTTAAATATGTTAATAAATATAAATATAAACAAATTTTGAAACTTATGATTTTGTTTAAAAATGGAGTTTAAGTTAAGTAAATAAAATATGATAATTTGATTTAAAAATTTGAATTTAAATGAATTAATAAAGTTTATTTGATTTTTCTATGAATTTAAACTGGTTAAATAAATGAATGCTTAAAAGTGAAAGAAATAACTTAAATATTAAAATTTGAGATTTGGTTTTTAAAATAAAAGTTAATTAAGAAAATAAAATAGAAATTTAGTTTATATTTGAAATGGTAATTAAAACTTAAGTGTTAAGCTAAATTTATTTTTAAATGAAAAGAATAGAAATTGTATGCTTGAATTTAAAAAGTGAATCATTTAAAAATTTGATATTTATTTGTGAATTTTCTTTACAAAAATCATAAGTTAAAGAGTATTTAAATGAATATTTTTGAGTGTAAAAAAATTATGATTTTTATAAGTTTAAATGGTTTAAATTGAAGTTTAATTATTTTTGAAATTTCATTGAAAATCTGGAAATTTAATTAACAGCATTCAGAAATGCTATCGTTTCTGAAGTTAACTTAAAAACTGATGTAAAGGATATTACAGCACTTTGTAAGTGCGGTGGTTGATACAAATGAACTAAAGGCTAAAATTTAACTAAATATTACAGCACTTGGTAAGTGTTGTGGTTGCAGAACTAAAACTAAAATTTGAAACTAATAAAAGGGCTATTGTAGCACTTGTTAAGTGCTGTAGTTGGCTGAACTGAATTAAATCTTTTAATTTGAACCCTGAACTATTACAGCAGTTTTGAAAATGCTGTCTTTACTGAATTGAACTAGTTTTTAACTAAAATTGAACTATTACAACAGTTTTTAAATGCTGTCTTTGCTGAAATGAATTGTTTCAAATATAACTTACCGCAGCATTTTTAAGTGCTGTGGAAAGCTGGAATTTCACTATTTTAATGTATTTAAGTGAATAAATGAACTCAGAAAAGATTAAATTTTTGGGAATTGAATACTTGATTTATAAGTTTGATAACTTCACTTTTAAAGGGTTTAAACGGAGTATTCTGATTTGAAATTTAAACCATTTTGAAATGTAATTTAGAATGGTATTTAAATAAAATAATATTGGACTTATGATATGAATATTTCAAACCTAAGTAATAATGAAGTTAAATTTGAGATACATGGAATTATAAAATTTAGTTTTGAAATGTCGAATCTTAAAGCTTTGAAATATACTAAAAATTGAATAGTTTGTTTTGTGGACCGAATATATAATATTGGGATTTTGAATTGGTTTGTTGGGAAATTGAATTGAATTGAAACTGATGGTTTGAATTGAACTGAATTGGAAATTTGGGTTTAATTAAACAAATTTGTAAAATGTAAAGGTATTAAAGAAAGCTATCAAATGTATGATTTCGAAATGTTATGATTTTCAAAGTGTAATGATTTCAAGTATTTTCGTTTCAAAAAGTTATAACTTTGAAAGTATTATAATTTTGAAAGGTGAATATATGTTTGAAATGGAAATGATAAACTATTTAATTTGAATATAGTTTTGAAAAAAATGGTTTTGGTTTTGAAATATAAACTATTTTTGAAATTTATAACCACTGGTTATAATAACGATTGGTTGTTAAAGAGGCCGGGATCGGATATGGACATACTCTCTATCGATACCGAAAACCACTTTAACAACTTTGTACACGGTGGAGATTACAGAATGAAGTAGGATGGTGGCGGCGATCCTATTGAGGTATGAACGTGAACCCGACTCCCGTGAGTTGGCTTAAGGTGGCTAAAACAGAAGCGATCGACGGACCAAGTGAGGTAGCTCCTCCTATCGGACGCACTTCTTCGATTCTATGCTCTTTCTTGTGGTTGATTTGATGACCATCCTCCGATTTTGATTTGGGAGTGTGTTCCGAGGTGGGAGGTAGTGGCTGCTATGCGTTACCACCAGCCTGGAAGCGTAATTGGTATATCTACCCTGGCATTGCCTAGTTGTGCCGTGTCACTTGGCATATCGAGCCTTACTACGAGTTTTTTCTCTCCCGTAGTCCATGGAGTATTAGGGTAGTCTCTTGATCTGGAGATATGTTGATACTGGATGGACTACTAGGGCTATTACGTGTTAAGGGGAATATGGGGCGTGACGCCCTACCTTTATGCTCACAATAACAAAGAGTATTAAAAGAAACACTGTCTGTTATTACGAAGAATAAGGCTGGATAGGAGCAGCCATCCGTAGTTGGGCCTTACACTAGTATTGGTTATCTCGATAGGAGTGGTATATATTTTTATTTTTCATCTCTTATTTATTTACTCCCATCGACATACCCAATTCCACTATAAAAACGAACTACAATGGTTCATAATAGTTTATGACAACATATATAATAATAACACAGATAAGCTAAATGCGGAACACAGATAATATCAAATCTCATATATTTATAACTGAAGTCAGTTACAATACATGTGATACAATACATATGTACAACTACAACTGTCGACTCTGTAAGTTACATATACAAGTACATTATCGTGAATAATATACATGGATACATATCTTCCTATACTAAGACATGACTACTCCAAAAGGTATGAAAAGACTTCATGCCTCTAGCAGCAACCCAAAGCAAGATATCTACAACCTGTAATAACTCGGTCTGACCCGAGTATTAAATTTAAAAAAAAATAATACACGGATCAGTCTGATTCAATCTCAGTTATTAATGCACAGAAGCAATAATAATTAAATAATCAAATAGACGACAGTCAAAATAAATCTCATCTATCCAATCCTTCGCTAAGAGATCCGAATAACGGTAAATATAACACGTAACAGTGTTAAACGACAAATCAGCAAATTCAAATTATCAAAGAAGATAAATGAAAAGATTATCAATGAAGATAAACAACAGAATTGCCTAAACGGCAATTAACACAAAATCTAATTATTAAATAAATAATTAGAAACTCATAATCTAATTATCAAATAGATAATTAGACAAAAACAGAATGATCAATTCAAACCAAATTGAAATATAATTTCAAAATATTGAATTGAACATAACAAAACAATTTCAAACAATTAAAATATCAATAAAAATGTCAATTCGAGTAGGGCTGCAGTACACGCACGCGTGTACTGCCTCGCCACTACATCATGAAATACACAAAGGATTAACGAATCAAAAGCAAATGGAGATTCAAATATCAATGCAATGCAAACCAACAAAGGCAAGACTGCATACAAAAGAAACTGCAACCCCCCCCACGAATAGAATCTCAAGTGCACGTGCTCAATTAATATGAAAAAGGGCAGTGGACATGACAAGTGACTGCAACAACCAAATGCAGACTGCAAGTACAACTGAAATGCAACTATCTCCAACAGTGACAATGTGGACACAGCAGATGTATGAGGCAATGCACAAGCAAGGCTACGGCATAGTGCACCAAAGGAATGCAACAGTATAAAGAAACAAACTCGGCAATGCTCAAGACCAATACACGTGAATACACAGTGCACACAAATGCACAAAGTAAACGACACAGCAACAATGGTACCAATAGTTAAAAAGTGAAGTTCAGGTCATAATGAAAGGAAGTAAGTATAAACTGAATAGAGCAATTACACTGCAACTCAAAAGAGCCCAAACGTCCAAACAATGGACAACAAAAATACTTCGACCACATAGACCACAAAAATCGACAGTGCAAACAGTGACATGATCAGAGATGCAGACTCAAGTACATCTAGCAAAGAACTCAACCAATGGGCACGAATGCACATATGTCAATTACACCAGACCCCAAATGCAATGACCATACAGCATAAGTTCAGGGCAGACCAAACTCTAAACAAACAAGCCAACATAACAAATTGAATGCAAACGCAAATGAACTCGACAGTGAACCAGGCCATACAACTACAAGAGCATCAACTACCAGAGTACTGTAATACCAACAGAGAGGTCAGAGGTAAAATCAATACAGTGTGCACATGACAAAGACAGAGGTCGAGGCTAAGACTGAAGCAACCCAGACTCATGAACCAAACTCGACAAATGACCAAAGCTACGATATGCAACACTCCGATAAACACATAGCCGAGGTCGAATACCAAAAACAATGCTCAACATCAAACAAGTTCAAATGTAAACCAGACTGAAATAAGTACAGGTCAATGCAAAGCATACCAAAATAAAATAAAAATCAATTTATCAAAGTCAACAGACAAAGGAACGGAGCTAAAACCGGTAGCCAAGGAATCAAGGAGTCGAATAAGTCAAGCTATAATCAAAATCAACACCGTGGAATTCAAGCGACAAAAATGTATTCGAATGGAACAAGTCATAAATCATCAACGACGAAACCAAATCAAACGCAAAACATAGTACTAAGTCGAATTAGATGTGAGGGTCACTCACCTTGTTTCGACGCAAAACTGGAGGAGCCGAGCACGAGATCATCGATCGGCCGAGCAGTTGAAGTCGGCAACCATGAATTACACGAAACCCTAATTTTTCGAACGAACGTGAAAGGAACGAGCCGCCATATTTTCTTTCGTATGCTTTAGGGTTTTCGAACGAAAAATGAAGGAAGAATGAAAGGGGGACGGGTATTTACCTTGAAAATCTTCACGGGCTCATAATAAAACATGAGCCACAATTCAATTTTCAAAGCCCACCAACACTTAACAAATCTTTAAACGAATTATTAAAAGAATTTTAACCCAATTTTAAAAGAATTCAACCGATTAAAACTTTAATAGCACTTTGTTAGCAATTTTAATCGTCTAATGACGATAACTAATCTGGGGTAGAACCCCGGGTTGTTACAGACTCCCCTCCTTATAAAAATTGCGTCCCCGCAATTTTCATAATTAAAGTCGTCAATAACAATTATTTTTCTAACATAAACTGGTTAAGCTAGAAAAATAAAGGTCATGAATATAAACACCAAAGAAATCTTTTAATTTCATAAAAGAAAATCACAAATTCTCAACAAAATATAATTATCAATAGATAATTCAGAAAACAACAAAACTGAATAAATACGATTATCAGAAATATTTAATTATCAATTAGATAATCAGAAAACACGAACTCCATAATCAACAAACTCTAACTATCAGCAGAAATAGATAGAAAACAGCAATTCAATATAATCAACATAATCTAGAATCAATTAGACACTAGAAAATCACATAATCAACAAAAATTAGCAATTATCCAATTATCAAAAACGATAATCAGAAAACGATAATCAGAAAACAACAAATATTCAATTATCAAAAACGATAATCAGAAACAACAATTATCCATTTATCAAAAACGATAATCAGAAATCTCAAATCAACAAATATCTAATTATCACAAACGATAATAAGAAATCTCAAATCAACAAATATCCAATTATCACAAATGATAATCAAAAATCTCAAATCAACAAATATCCAATTATCACAAACGATAATCAGAAATCTCAAATCAAAAAATATCCAATTATCACAAACGATAATCAGAAACAACAAATATCTAATTATCAACAAAGATAATTAGAACTCATATCAACAAATATCTAATTATCAAAAACGATAATCAGAAATCTCAAATCAACAAATATCTAATTATCAAAAACGATAATCAGAAATCTCAAATCAACAAATATCTAATTATCAAAAATGATAATCAGAAAACTCAAATATCTAATTATCTCAAACGATAATCAGAATTCTCAAATCAACAACTATCTAATTATCAAAAACGATAATCAGAAAACTCAAATCAACAAATTTCTGATTATCAAAAACTATAATCAGAAACAACAAATATCCGATTATAAAAAACGTTAATCAGAAACAAAAAATATCCAATTATCAAAAACAATAATAAAAAACAACAAATATCAGATTATCAAAAAACGATAATCAGAAACAACAAATATCCGATTATCAAAAACGATAATCAGAAACAACAAATATCTAATTATCAACAAAGATAATTAGAACTCATATCAACAAATATCCAATTACCTGCAGATAATTGAAAACAACAAATATCTAGAAATCAATTAAGATAATCTAGAAAATTAACATAAAAGGTTGGATCGATCACATCAGATGGCGAGTTTTAGCTACGCCACACGTGCATCAACAAATGGCTGAAGCCTACCAAGTACCGTTTTTGGCGCCCAACAAATGACCCGAAGGTCCCACAAATGACCCGAAGGTCCAACAAATGACCCGAAGGTCTAGTACTGATATTGACCCGAAGGTCCAACAATAACCCGAAGGTCCAACATATGACCCGAAGGTCCAACGTAGTGGCTCGAAAGCACACAAAATCATCACAATCACCGAAACAGCAAATATTTCAATTAACGAGTCCGGAATTAACCAAAATTGCAAACGCAAGTGTCCCATATCATGAGTTTTACCAAATCGTTTAATTCTCTTTATCGTTTCCTTGAAAGTGCAAAATTGTGTATTCCAAAAATAACATTTCACATTCTCAAACGGACAAGTCCGGAATTAAGCGAATCAGTAAAAGAAAGGGGTCATAGTCCTTGATTTTGCTGAAACGTTTAAATCGCTTCCTCATTCTTTTGAAAGCGCAAACTACAAAACTTCTGAAAACATTTTCATTTATTTTATAAAAGTAATAATTTACATTCTCAAACGGACAAGTCCGGAATTAAGCGAATCAGTAAAAGAAAGGGGTCATAGTCCTCAATTTTGCTGAAACGTTTAAATCGCTTCCTCATTCTTTTGAAAGCGTAAACTGTAAAAATTTTGAAAATAATTTTTATTTTGAAACAATTTTTAAAACACGTGATTAAAACAGCAACATCGGTAGCAACTTCGACAAGGAAATTGCACTTCTAAAAATACCGTAAAAACGGACAACAAAATCAGCATTGCGGGATAACCGCTTGAAAATCCACTTTAAAATTTGACGGTTACTGAAGTCAAAGCGACAGTAATTTTAAACGTCAAAATCTCATCAAAATAATTTGCATCAAAATATAATACCAGTGAATTTTCATTCATTAAAATGTCAACAAAACAGTGTGCTTCAAAACTTCAGCACCGATGTAAAAATCCCGTTAAAAAATAACGGCAACAAAATACGTTTAAAACCAAACACCGGTTTAACGTAAAATTAATGCAGTAACGTGCAACACAAATTTGCACGTATACTAAAAAATGAACAAAGAAATCATTCGAATATATCTTCAATGAAGATAATTCAAAACAGCAAAAATCTCAACAAAATCACATAACTGCAATCGCTTCGGATCCTCAAATCGGATTCGAAATTTTCAAAGAAAACAAAATAAACACAGCTATGTAAACAAGAAATGAAATTTATTTCAATTTCATATCTTGATTTTTAAATCAAAAGGGTTATCAGCTGTACTCAGCGAAGAGAGTCTCATTGTTTCTGCTGCGCACTCTGATAAACAAAACAAAAATTTCTCAATCATCAAAACACAATTCACTTTTTATTTTTAAATTAGGAAATTTAAAAGTTTCATCATATTTTCAAAACTGTAGTTTTGACTCAAGGCACAATAAAAACATCGACAAATAGTTGTAACACATGTTCCATCTAGGTTATGTTTTATATTATGTCCATAAACCCCCAAGCTCTGATACCAACTGTGACGCCCCATCTCTATGCTCACAATAACAAAGAGTATTAAAAGAAACACTGTCTGTTATTGCGAAGAATAAGGCTGGATAGGAGCGGCCATCCATAGTTGGGCCTTACACTAGTATTGGTTATCTCGATAGGAGTGGTATATATTTTTATTTTTGATCTCTTATTTATTTACTCCCATCGACATACCCAATTCCAGTATAAAAACGAACTACGATAGTTCATAATAGTTTATGACAACATATATAATAATAACAAAGATAATCTAAATGCGGAACACAGATAATATCAAATCTCATATATTTATAACCGAAGTCAGTTACAATACATGTGATACAATACATATGTACAACTACAACTGTCGACTCTAAAAGATACATATACAAGTACATTATCGTGAATAATATACATGGATGCATATCTTCCTATACTAAGACACGACTACTCCAAAAGGTATGAAAAGACTTCATAGCTCTAACAGCAACCCAAAGCAAGATATCTACAACCTGTAATAACTCGGTCTGACCCGAGTTTTAAATTCAAAAGAAAATAATACACGGGTCTGTCTAATTCAAACTCAGTTATTAATGCACAGAAGCAATAATAATTAAATAATCAAATAGACGACAGTCAAAATAAATCTCACCTATCCAATCCTTCGCTAAGAGAATCAGATAACGGTAAATATAACACGTAACAGTGTTAAACAACAAATCAGCAAATTCAAATTATCAATGAAGATAAATGAAAAGATTATCAATGAAGATAATTTAGAAAACAACAGAATTGCCTAAACAGCAATTAACACAAAATCTAATTATTAAATAAATAATTAGAAACTCATAATCTAATTATCAAATAGATAATTAGACAAAAACAGAATGATCAATTCAAACCAAATCGAAATATAATTTCAAAATATTGAATCGAACACAACAAAACAATTTCAAACAATTGAAATATCAATAAAAACGTCAATTCGAGTAGGGCTGCAGTACACGCACGCGTGTACTACCTCGCCACTACATTATGAAATACACAAAAGATCAACGAATCAAAAGCAAATGGAGATTCAAATATCAATGCAATGCAAACCAACAAAGGAAAGACTGCACACAAAAGAAACTGCAGCCACCCCACGAATACAATCTCAAGTGAACGTGCTCGATTAATATGAAAAAGGGCAGTGGACAGGACAAGTGACTGCAACAACCAAATGCAGACTGCAAGTACAACTGAAATGCAACTATATCCAACAGTGACAATGTGATGCAACAGATGTATGAGGCAATGCACAAGCAAGGCTACGGCATAGTGCACCAAAGGAATGCAACAGTATAAAGAAACAAACTCGGCAATGCTCAAGACCAATACACGTGAATACACAGTGCACACAAATGCCCCAAGTAAATGACACAGCAACAATGGTACTAATAGTGAACAAGTGAAGTTCAGGTCATAATGAAAGGAAGTAAGTATAAACTGAACAGAGCAATTACACTGCAACTCAAAAGAGCCCAAATGTCCAAACAATGGACAACAAAAATACTTCGACCACATAGACCACAAAAGTCGACAGTGCAAACAGTGACATGATCAGGGATGCAGACTCAAGTACACCTAGCAAAGAACTCGACCAATGGACACGACTGCACATATGTCAATTACACCAAACCCCAAATTCAATGACCAGACAACATAAGTTCAGGGCAGACCAAACTCTAAACAAACAAGCCAACATAACAGAGTGAATGCAAACGTGAATGAACTCGACAGTGAACCAGGCCATACAACTACAAGAGCATCAACTACCAGTGTAATACCAACAGAGAGTTCAGAGGTAAAATCAATACAGTGTGCACATGACAAAGACAGAGGTTGAGGCTAGGACTGAAGCAACTCAGACTCATGAACCAGACTCGACAAATGACCAAAGCTACGATATGCAACACTCAGATAAACACATGGCCAAGGTCGAATACCAAAAACAATGCTCAACATCAAACAAGTTCAAATGTAAACCAGGCCAAAATAAGTACAGGTCAATGCAAAGCATACCAAAATAAAAAAACAAATCAATTTATCAAAGTCAACAGACAAAGGAACGGAGCTAAAACGGTAGCCAAGGAATCAAGGAGTCGAATAAGTCAAGCTATAATCAAAATCAACACCGTGGAATTCAAGCAACGAAAATGTATTCGAATGGAACAAGTCATAAATCATCAACGACGAAACCAAATCAAACGCAAAACATAGTATTAAGTAGAATTAGATGTGAGGGTCACTCGCCTTGCTTCGACGCAAAACTGGAGGAGCCAAGCACGAGATCGTCGATCGACCGAGCAGTTGAAGTCGGCAACCATGAATTACACAAACCCTTAATTTTCGAACGAACGTGAAAGGAACGGGCCACCATATTTTCTTTCGTATGCTTTAGGGTTTTCGAACGAAAAATGAAGGAAGAACGAAAGGGGGACGGGTATTTACCTTGAAAATCTTCACGGCCTCATAATAAAACATGGGCCATAATTCAATTTTCACAGCCCACCAACATTTAACAAATTTTTAAACGAATTATTAAAAGAATTTTAACCCAATTTTAAAAGAATTCAACCGATTAAAACTTCAATAGCACTTTGTTAGCAGTTTTAATCGTCTAATGACGATAACTAATCTGGGGTAAAACCCCGGGTTGTTACATTGGGTCACTCCTTAATCCTATTTTAAAGTAAGTTTATTTTACTGTAGACATTATTATAATAGCACAATATCACTACATAGTAAATAGTTTAACGGATTCTTAGAGGATGGACGGTGCCAAGCATCCTTTAAGTTACTTGTACTTTACTATATTTCACTCGAGTGTTTTGTGTTTTGCTTTACACTCGGGTCAACCTGA
Source organism: Allium cepa (assembly GCA_030765085.1). Lineage (NCBI taxonomy): Eukaryota > Viridiplantae > Streptophyta > Magnoliopsida > Asparagales > Amaryllidaceae > Allium > Allium cepa. Next base: position 904,242,939 of record CM060932.1, read on the forward strand.
GTATTCACAGCTTGGCTTTGTATTTTTCTTTCTGGAGCTAGAAATCGCTGGAGATTCTGCTTATCTTGTTATCTATTTCAGTTTCAGTTGTTCTGTTTCAGCTCTTGTATTAGTGAACTCTTATATATTTGGGATTCCTATTGTATCTGTTTCCAGACTAATATTATTTATCTTTATTTTTGAGACTTTGTAATAGTAGCTTCATGAACTACTATGGTATTTTAATTTCTGCTGCGAGTTATTCTGATTTCTGTGTTTGTGATTCTGTGATGATTGTATTTGCTCCAAATTTTATTAAAATGTGGTATTTTGAGCAGTTCAAGTCCGACATCTGCGGATGCGAATGGCTAAAAATATCGGGTTGTTACACATTTTAATACCAATTTAAACAATCCAATTTATAAATTCAAATCAATGATAAATATTCAATCTCAATTTTATTTAAAATTGAGAATATTCATTTATTCACTTTTTATCAAATCAAGTTATAAATCATATTTTCAAAATCTCAAAATCTATAAGTTAAAATTAATTCTTATTAAACTCAATTATTAACCAATTTAAATTCCAAGTCAACATTAACTTATCTCCCCAACCTTTATTATTAAAGTTGAAAATTCCATTTTAAAATATTAATAAAAATTTTAATAAAAATTTAAAAATATTATACACTAATTAAACTAATTTTTTATTAAATTAAATCTTATTATTAAATGTATTTTTATTAAATATTATTTTATATATTTTTAAAATAAGAAAATTATAAGAAAATCTTAAACTGTATATTTTCCAAAACTAAACTATAAATTAAAATTTCCAATACATATTAATTTAGAAATCTAAATTTTTAAACATATATAGAAATTACATTTATAAATATTATAAAACAAAATTTATTGCCCATATATTTCCTTTCAAACTTTAGAAATCATTTTTCAAAATATCGATCAACGGTGTCCGTATATAATTTTCAATCATATGGTCAAGTGATACGAATATTTATTATTTTAATTCACAATTTAAATATCTACGGGTATATATCATTTCAACCCGCAATCCTAAAGTTTTAAATAAACGTAAATCGCTTGGGTTTATCATTCAACCCATAACGATTTTTTCCTATTCTTCAAAATCATTCGAATTCGTATCATTTCAACCATAGGGAATTCCAAACTAACAGGGAACTTGGAGAGTGAGAATAATGTGATAATAGTGATAATATCAACAACAAGCATATATCATCAGCAATAAATTTAAATATATACAATAGGATATGGTATCATAACACAGGTGAATAGTTATAGATAATATCATATCATATACAGCAATTATAAAATTAATAGTTAAATTTAGCAGCATATTTCAATTGTCTTTTCAAGTAAAATCAAATTTAATAAATATAAGAATTTTAATCGTGGGTGATTGCTCACCTTTCAGGGGTAGAGAACATGGAATGAGAAACAACTGATACGGATACGCACACGGACGTGAGTACGACACGGGACACGACAATCTAACAATTGCTGCGATAAATCGATTTGAGATGGTAAGTTAAGATGGACAAGAGATCGATGAAACAAGATATATTACATATATATAAATTTTCCTAAAATCAATTCAAAATATATACTAAAAATGAAATATATATATATTTTTATTTTAAATCAATATCAAATCGCAACACATAAAAATATCCATATATTTTGAAAAACCAAATTTACATATAAAATAATGTATATACACCTATATACAGAGTTACATACATGTTATAAATTAAAATCAATATTGTTTATCATACTTTCAAAGTTACTATAACATACACAACTAACATATAAATGTATATATGTATAAACTTACATAGACATTGTATTCTAAAATTTATATTTAAAACAATATGATTTACTTTGTTATAACTCAAACAGATGAAATGTAAACTTCTATTAACTAACATATATTACAGTACATGAATCATTTTTCTCTCATTTTTTAACCATATATTACATTTATACAAATGCAACTTGGCACACATGTATTTTCAAATAAAATTCAATGGGTGAATACATATGCATTGAAAAATCAAAACACTACACACCGATCATACATACACTAATATATGTAGACAACAAAATGATATAACTCGTATAAATTCATAATATATCAGATCCAATAAATACATGCAAACTAAATATACACATGCAGACACTATATACATATACACAACTAGATATACATATGTAGATTACTATATATGCATACACATATATATAGACTACTTATCGGCAACAAACAAATATATATACTCATGTTACTTAAAATCATATATATGTAAACTCACTGTATAATTAAATATACTTTTATATTATATATACCTGTCTACTTTTAACCCATACAATATTTCTTTTCAAATCTAGCATACAGTAACATATATACACTTAAAAAAAATCAACATCAGATTATGTATATACACAATCAAGTAGCCATATATATATAATACTTCTTAAGATAAATACTTACGTATTTATTTACTTATTTACTTATTTTTAGCATGCAATGCAAGGGCTGGAAAGCGAGAAGGTGGCTGGGATGCTTTCGGCTTGTGGAAGGGAGGAGGATTGGTGGTTGGAGGGGAGGCCGAGTGGTGGATCTGGGCACAGCAGTGAGAGGGCGAGCGGGTTCGGGTTATTGAAAGGGAAGGTGGGGCCGAGGCTTAAGGTGGTGGCCAAGGCGCGAGTTTCTCTGGTCGTGGTGGGTTTGCATGCAAGGAAGGATGGGGTAGGTGGGGTTTGGATCGTGGTGCTCGGCCGAGGGAGGAAGGCCGAGAGAAAGAGGGGAAGAATGGGTGGAATAGTGGGCAGGCTTGCATGGGAAGCTAAAGGAAAGATTGGCTGGAGGTGGCTCTGGGGCTTGGATGTTGCGAGCAAGGTAGTAGGATGAACTTGGGGTCGGCTGCCATGAATTAGGGAAGAGGCGAACTAGGCTTCAGGCTGGAAGTTTGCAAGTCCCAGGCGACACGAACGTATATATTTATTCTTCAGAATAGAGAAAGAAGAAAGGAAGCGAAATGGAGTAACAGCCAAGACGTTGAATTCTGAATCTATTTATGTTAAGTGCCTGTTAGTTTCAAAAGTTAAGATGAAAAGACAAGAAACCCAAAAGCTGAAATTGGGTACCGGTACGGTAATCATTGAGCTGATTTTGCGGAACGTCGGACTCCAAAATGTACAAATGAATATACTGCGAAGATCAGCACGACGAAACGATTAAAATGATACACGAGTATCAGCGATATGACCATCCTATCAAAAGTCGTTATTGGTACCGAAATGCTGCAAATTCGCTGAAAATAAGATAAACGAAGCTAGAGAAGTCCAAATTTGATGAAACGAAAGATGGTGTCTCACCAGAAAAAAGATTTAAAAATTTATTGTATAAAAATATTCAGGTTTGAAAAATATTTTGTTATCATCCAATATTAATTGATTTGAATTTAAATAAAATTACACAATAAAACCAACTTCCGTCTTTTTCGATGAAAATTTACCATTTGCTATGTTTATATAGACATATTCTAAATATCAAATTTTCATTTTCAAATTCAATTATATAAAATTTTACAAAAATTCAGTTAATTACGTTATTATAACCATTAAAATTTATAGGTCGTTACACTCTCCCCTGCTCAAAACTTTTCTTCCCCGAAAAGGAAGGAGATAAGAGAATAGAAACAACCAAAAAGAAAATAGATTGAAATACCAAATACAACAATTAATTTAAAACCATATAAACTACATTTATTTTAAAATTGGTTTTTATTAAACTAGTTGGTTCCGATTCATTTTATTTAATAAATAAAATTAACGTGTTCACATTTGATTGGTTTCATTCCCTTATATTTTTATTCAGTTGATTTGTTTCCCATTTGTTAACTTTTACTACAAAAAAATTCACAAAAAAAATTTGTTTATTTTATTCATCTATTAAATCTATTTGATCAACCATAGTTAATTCCACCTCAACATTCAACTTCAACTATTCAAATATAGATTTCAATTTTAAATAAATTAATATTCAACAATTTGGTTTAATCCATTTTATTCAACTAATAAATAGTCATTCAATTTAAAATTGATTTTCTTTCATTTTATCAACATTTCTTTCAAACACATTCATTTTTAAATTAACTTATTTATTTTATCTATTTATCTTCAGCTAAGTTGGTTCCACAAAAATTCAAGTTCACTATTTTTAAGTTCATATTTATCTGCTTAAGTAGTCTTCTTTTTATTTATTTAATTTATTTCACTTAACATATTTTGCAACATTATTAGGTGTACACATTTTATAACCATATATTATTCGACAAATAAATTTTACTTTTAATTATCCAATTTATTATCAGTAGATTCCATTAACAAAATATCATTTTTAATATCCTATTACCTATATCATAGTGTATACTATCCAATTATATTCTAATTACATTTAACTTTTCTAGGTAAGTTATATTAATGTTTCTGAGTGTAATTAAACATTATACAAATTTTCCTTTTATTTACAACACTTTTATTAAGCAAGATTTTAGTTTGAACAATTTATTACTTAAGTTTTCTTCTTGTATAACCTTTAATTATACCCTAACATCTTAACTTTGAATATTTTAGGCAAGTTATGTATTAGAAAGCAATTTAATATTATATAAATAAGTTTCATTCAAATTCAACAATTTTAAGTTGGTTTAACTTCACCTATTATTTTAGATATTCCAATTATTCAAAAATTCCACTTTATAAATTAAATTATACACAAGAAATTTAAATCAAATCCATTTTTCCAAAACAAAAGTGTAGCAAAGCTACTATAGGGCCTCTCCATTTTGAGACTCTAAAATGAATGTCGATAATGTTGCAGTCAGCATCGAAATTATTTTCCAGTGACAAACGAAGAGAGTACTGATTTAAAACTTTTAAAATTCCTTGGAAATGATTTTTATTCGAAAATACCTTTTAAATAATATACCCTAAAATTTTAAAACAAAATTTCAAAGTACCGAAAATTAAATTCTCAAATTCTTAATTAAAATTCATTTCAATTGCAAATAATTTAAAAACCATGTTTTATAAATTTCATTTATTTAAGTTATGTGGAAATAGTCAATGGTTTAAAAAAATAAATGATAATCAAATATTATCATTTTCAACAACCAACTCAGTAAGCTATTTAATTTAAGAAAATTTATACTTATATATATAATATAATCATACAAAATTTATTTCATTTACCAAATTTGAATATAATATTGTGTCAGTTTGCTCTGTATAACTGTTGGAATTCTTATCGCAAGGGTTGGCCAGATGAATCGATCGAAACCCCAAATCAAACTTAACAACTCAAATAACACAATATAATCAATTTTATGTTAATAACAAATACGTTCCCTCACAAGACGATCCAAAAATTGATTTTAAAACAAAGATAGAGATTCAAATTTAGATGAACCCCAGTCAAAGAGAATTCTATCTACGAAGATAGACTCGAAAAGAATATAAATAATTAAATTACAAAAGGCGAAATGGATAGACTTATATTGATCGCAGCGACCTTAACCGGGTCTACCGAGATTCCAGGAATAGGATTGATGCGGAATTCAACTCCCGCTTAAATGGAAGAGATGTGACTTCAACAAACGTCAGGATATTCCCCGATTATCAGGGTGTAGTCAAGATCACCAAGCTGAGTATCAAACGAAAGGTAGAATTGCCTACATAACCAAGGGCATTCGACCTTCAATAATAAGAGAATTACCCAGGTTGTCCACTAAGAGACAATTCGGGCTTTGCAAGAAATTATAGCATCAAACCGAGGATAAATAAGTCTCTAATGAATCAACGCCTGTTGTAAAGGAGTTTCACCCTTTACAAATCATACTAGGATTGGTAGAACCTGCTGATGGGATTAGTCACAGATACGGATGAGATTGTAAATTGAGGTGACAAGATGAGATCAATTTATTACAAAGTTCAACAAAAGTTGAGCTACGGGGGTGCTCCAGTATCTAGAAGAACATGAACAGGAAAGGACAAGAATGGATTTCAGTAAAAGGTAGGATTCCAAAGTTTGAAAGAAATTTGAATCAAAGAGGAAGGAATTCAAGCTCGAACGAAGGTGATTATGTAATTAAATTTACTCTCCATGCTAAGTTTGCCTAAACCAGAGCTCTGATACCAACTGTAATGACCCGGTATTTCGGACCATTCACATCTACACATGTCAGACTTGAATTGCTCAAAATATCAGATTGTTAATTTATATTTGGCAAACTCAACATATAGAGTAAATAAATCAATCACAGAATCACAGACACAGAGTAACATAATAATAAGCAGCGGAAAAGGTAAATTGTAGTTCATGAAGCTACTATATAAACAACAGAGTTTAAAATAAAATACAATGAAATATCTCCGATACAGAGTAGTCTCAAATACAAAAGTAACCGATGGGTCTGAATAGCAATAACTGGAAACAACCGAAAGTTGAATAGATATAGATATATCTTTAAGCAATGCTCCAAAGCTCCAAAGTTGAGTCTCAAATGCCATGATACTCAGTCTGACCCGAGCATAAAGCAAAATCGAGTCAGGACTAACATTCTTATATCAGTAATTTAACTCAAGTGAAATTCAAACTGAAACACAAGTAACTTAAAGGATGTTTGGGATTTCCATCCTCTAAGAATCCGTGGAACTATCTACTATGCAGTATGCTATTATAACATGTTTATAGTAATGTAAAGTATGAAAGTAGCGTTAAGGCGTTACCCATATCCCCATTAACATTTTATATGATGTCGTAGTCTATACAGATACTGTAAACTCCACTCGCAAGTGGGCTATCAGGGAGCACTCCATAGGTACGACACAAAACAAACTCGTAGAAGGCGCGATAGGGCATGCGACAAGGCGCTCGAGGCAATGCCAGGGTAGATATATTATTTTCATATCCGAACTAGTGTTAACGCATAGCGGCTACTACAGCCCACCTAGTAACACACTTCCAAATCAAAGGTGCACCCAATCAAATCACAAAAGCAATAGAATGGTATCGAAAAAATGTGCCCGATCGGAGGAATGACCTCACTTGGCCCGGCGTGGATCCTATTTTAAATGCATCAAGCTGAATCACGGGAGTTAGGGATACGTAAATACCAAATAGAATCGTCGCTAAACCATCCTACTTCATTCTGGAATCTCCACCACGTACACAGTTGTGAAAGTGGTTTTCAGTATCGGCAGAGAGTATGACAATATCTGATCCTGGTCTCTTTATCAACCAAACGCTTATTTCACACCGTGGTCATTTCTTTTCAAATAGTTCATACTTCATACATCATATCAAAATATCACATTCATTTCAAAACCATATCAATTCAATATCATTATTCATAATAAAAAAAATTATTCATTTCCAGACTCGTAACACTTTTGAAATCATAACACTTTTAAAATCAATAACACTTTTGGCTTAAACAGTTTAGATACTGAAAATACTATATATATTAAAATAGTTATAAATTAAAATAGTTTATAAATTAAAATAATTTATATATTAAAATAGTTTCCTCCAATTTTTCAAGTCAATTCAAATCATCTTAAAATCCAAATTTTAATTTAAATCAATTCCAGTTTAACCATTTAAATTTTAAGGACAAAATTCAATTCAAATTTTCAACAAACCATTTCAATTTATGTCGATTTCAGAGCCAAGTTTGAACTATCACTTCAATTCCAATAAGGTTGAAGTTTAAATATTCAAACATCTACAATATAAATTTCATTTATATTCCAACATTTAACTTTAATTTTATTCAAATTGGAAAGTACACACTTAATCATTTTAATAACAATTTAAAAAATCCAATTTATAAATTTAAATCAATGATAAATATTCAATCTCAATTTTATTTAAAATTGAGAATATTCATTTAATCACTTTTTATCAAATCAAGTTATAAATCATATTTTTCAAAATCTCAAAATCAATAAGTTCAAATTAATTCTTATTAAATTCAATTATTAACCGATTTAAATTCTAAGTCAACATTAACTTATCCCCACAACCTTCATTATTGAAGTTGAAAAATCCATTTTAAAATATTAATATAAATTTAAATAAATATTTAAACATATTACATACTAATTAAATTAAATTTTTATTAAATTAAATCTTATTATTAAATGTATATTTTATTAAATCTTATTTTATATATTTTTAAAATAATAAAATTATAAGAAAATCTTAAATTTTATATTTTTCAAAACTAAATTATAAATTAAAATTTCCAAAACATATTAATTTAAAAATATAAATTTATATACATATATAGAAATTACATTTGTAAACATTATAAAACAATATTTATTAAAACCCATATATTTCCTTTCAAACTTTGGAAATCAATTTTCGAAATATAGACCAACGGTGTCCGTATATAATTTTCTGTCATATGGTCAAGTGATAGGGATATTTATCATTTCAATCCATAATTCAAATATCTTCGAGTACATATCATTTCAACCCGCAATCAGAAAGTTTTAAAATAAATGAAAATGCCTTCGGTTTATCATTTCGACCCATAACGATTTTTTCCTATTCTACAAAATCATTCGAGTATGTATCATTTCAACCCATAGGGAATTCCAAACTAACAGGGAACTTGCAGAGTGAGAATAAATGTGATAACAATATAATATCAACAACATGCATATATTATCAGTAACAAATTTAAATGTATGCAACATGATATGGTATCATATCACAGGTGAACAGCTACAGATAATGGCATATCATATACAGAAATTATAAAATTATAGTTAAATTTAGTAGCATATTTCAATTATCATTGCAAGTGAAATAAAATTTAATAAACATAAGAATGTTAATCATGAGTGATTGCTCACCTTTCGAGGCTAGAGAACATGGAATGAGAAGTTACTGATACGGATACGTACATGGACCTAGGCACGACACGGGACACGACAAGCTAGCAAATGCTGCGATAAATCGATTTGAGATGGTAAGTTAAGATGGACAAGATATCGATGAAACAAGATATATTACATATATATAAATTTTCAAAAAAATCAATTTAATACATATATTAAAAATTAAATATATATATTTTTATTTTTAAATCAATATTAAATCCCAACATATAAAAATATCCATATATTTTGAAAAACCAAAGTTACATATATTTACATATAAATTAATGTATATACACATATATACAAACTTACATACATGTTATAAATTAAAAATTAATATTGTTTATCATACTTTTAAAACAATACTACCATAACATACACACACTTATATATAAATATATATATATATATATAAGCTTACATACATATTGTATTCTAAAATTTATATTAAAACAATATGATTTACTTTGTTATAACTCAAGCAGATGAAATGTAAACTTCTATATAACTAACATATGTTATAGCACACAAATCATTTTTTTAAACTATATATTATATTTATACAAATGCAACTTGGCACACATGTACTTTTTAAATAGAATTCAATAGATGAATATATATATATATATATATATATATATATATGCATTGAAAAATCAAAACACTACACACCGATCATATATACACTTATATATGCAGATGTTTGTGTGGTTTCTGCCACTAGGCGGAGGTGGGTTGATGAGGCCAGTCGGTTGTGGATGTCGTGAGGAGTGGACTTGGGTTTTTGGGCCTAGGATGCATGGCTGGGGTGATGAGGCGGAGAGAGCGGTGAATGGTCGGAGGTTGATGGAGTTGCTCGCATGGAGTGGAAGGCTGCTCACATGGAAAAGTGCAAGGGTGAAGAGGCCATCGGGTCAAGAGAGTGGTGGAAGGGCAATTTAAAGAAGGAGATGCAAAAATATGAAACGCAAAACATGCAACTTATAATTTTTTTCTCTTTATAATGGATGAATTAGAACTAAAAGTAAAAAGAAGAGGAAGAGATAAATGAATGAACAGAGAAATATATATTGAAATGGGGAATAGGAAAAGGTAGAAATAAATTACGTGAACATAATTACGTTAGTGGCAATTAGTTATATGGTGGACATTGAAGAGACAGGAAACCAAAAAGGCACAAAATGGGTACCGATACGGTTAACCGTTCCACAGATTTTGCCATGTAACGAACTCCAAAATGTTCAGATGAATATACTACGAAGATCAGCATGACGTGGCGAGTAGAATGGTATCCAAATATGAGTGATACGATCATTCTATCAAAAGTCAAATTTCCCTGCCAAAATTGCTGCTAAAACGCCGAAAATAAGATAAACGAAGCTAGAACCGTCCAAATTTGGCGAAGTGAAATACGACATCTCATTGAAAAAATGATTTACATCTTTAATATATAAAAGTATTCACATTTCGAAAAATTTTACTTCCATCAATTTTGCTAATTTGAATTGAAATTGAAAATTACACAACCGAATTAACTTTCATATTTTCCAATGAAAATCTATCATTTTCTATGTTTAAATAAACGCGTATCGAATATCAAATTTTCATTGCCAAATTTTATTGTTTAATTTTAAGCGAAATTTCAGTTAATTACGTTATAAAAACCGTTAAAATTTACAGGTCATTACACTCTTTCCCACTCAAAACTTTTCGTCCCAAAAAGGACGAGATATTAGAATAGAAGCAAATCGAAATAAAAGATAGATTCGAAATATAAAATAAAACAATTAAGTCAAACCATATAAATATTATTAATTTTTATATCGATTATTATTCAACAAATTGATTTCAATCCATTTTATTTAGTCAATGAATATTCATTGCATACACATTTGGTTGATTTTAATTTTAATGTATTTTCATTTAGTTCATTTGATTTTAATTTGTTAAAATTTGCTACAAAATTTTCTTTTAAAGCAAAATTTATTTTGCTTAACTCATTTATTTATTCCATTTACCTTTAGTTAAATTGTTTCTATTTAAAATTCCATTTCAATTATACTTCGTAATTTACCCTTGTATTACAAATAGTTTTAAAATATAAATTTATATTTTCTTAAGGTTATATTTATTTACTTAAATACCGTTCTCTTTTTATTAATTAATTTATCTCAATTAACATTTCTTATAACCATAAATTAAGTGTGCAAACTTTTATTATAACGACCAAATTTTATTTATAAATTTCCTTATCAAAATTCATTCTTGGAACATTTTATTTCATATATTTTATATTGTATATTATTCAATTACATTCAAACTTTTCAAAGTTAAGTTTTATTAACATTTTCTGAATGTAATTGAATACTATACAAATTTATCTTTTATATACAATATTTAATTAAGCAAGAATTTGTTTGAACATTATTATTACTTAAGTTTCTCTTGTATAATCTTCAATTACGTATTTATATTAACATTTTAACTTTTTGAATAGTTCAGGTAAGTTATATATATGTTTTAGGATGCAATTGAGTATTATACAAATAAATTTTATCCTAGATCAGCTATTTCAAGTTGTTTCAATTTCATTCTCGTTTTAAACAGTCCAATTTTCAAAGAATTTGCTTCATTTCAATAATTGTAAAATATCACTTAACAATTAAAAATTAAATTTCTAGTTTCTCTTCAAACTATTTTGAATTAAATATATATATATATATATATATAATTTATACATCAAATCATATTCCAAGAATTCAAATCAAATCCATTTTCGAAACAAATATGTATCTAAACTACTAAGTGGTCTCTTTACTTTGAAACTCAAAAATGAATGTCGATGATGCTGTAGCCATTACCGAAATTATTTTCTAGCGACAAAATGGGAGAGTACTGACTTACTTCTTTTAAAAATTATAAAAAAACAATTTCCACCCGAAAATACTTATAAATAATGTACTTTCCAAACATTGAAAACTAAATTTTGAAAAGCACCGAAAATTTAATTCTCAAATATTTAATTTAAATTCATGTCATTTGCAAATCAGATTTAGAATCCATATTTATAAAATTTCAACACCTAATGGCACACAACAATAGTTAATGGTTTAGGATTGCAAACAAAATAATAAATGATAATCTAGTATTATCATTTCTTACTACCAATTCATTCAACTGTATGAATTCCGAAAATTATATATAAAATATAATCATATGTATTTCATTTACTACTTTCAAAACAATATTGTGTCAATTTTCTCTGTTCAAGTGTTTTGGAATTCCTATCGATAGCCTTAGCCAGATGAATCGATTGAAACCTCCAATCAAACTTAACAACTCAAATAACACAATATAAAGCATTTTTAGATTAGTTACAAACACTCCTTTATAGGATGATTCAAAAACGAATTTTAGAACAAGGATAGAGATACAAATCTAGAAGGATCCTAATCAAAGATAATTCTATCAACGAAGATAGCTCGAAAGGAAGATATAATTATATTACAAAAGAGGAAAACTGAATAAACTTATATTGACCGCAGCGACCTTAACCGGGTTAACCGAGACTTAGAAAAACGAGAATATCATCAAGGAAAACCACGACAACTAGTTGAGATCATTGCAACAAACGTGATTCATGAAATCAATGAAGAACGTAGGATCATTGTTAAATGCAAAAGGTATGATTAACCATTCATAGAAACCGCTCATCTGGCAGAAAGGACAACAGGTCGAGCTCTAGGACTGAGATCGAAGCGGAATTCAATTTCCTTCTTGGGAGGGAGAGAAGTGACTTCACCAAACATTAGGATAATCCTTGACTATCTGGGTGGAGTCGAGATTATTACGCTGAGAATCAACAAAAAGAAAAGAATAAACTGCCTAGAGAATCCTAAGGCAATCGACATTCGATCATAAGAGAATACCCTTGTTTTCTACTAGAGAACGGCTCAAGCTGTGCATGAAATGGCAGCATCAAAACCGAGGACGTAGAAATCTCCGATGGATTGACGCTTGTTGTAAAGGAGTTCCACCTTTTACAAGTCGTACTGAGGTTGGCGGGACCACCGGTGGGATTACACACAAGGATGAAGTTTCCAATTGAGATGGCAGGATGTGCTCTATTCATTATAGAGATCATCTGAAATGGAGCTATGGGATGCTCCAAAATCAAGGAGAACATGAGCAAGAAAAGACAAGAATGGATTTCAGAACGAAGGGGAAAGTTCCAAAATTCAAAGGAAATCCGAATCTAGAGAAGAAATTCAAGCTCGAACGAAGGTGATTCTGTAATTAATTTTTACCACATATGTTAAGTTTTGCCTAAACCAGGGCTCTAATACCAGCTGTAACGACCTGGTATTTCAAATTCAAATCAACAATCATCCACTCGTGTCAGACTTGAATTTCTCAAAACAACAGATTGTTAATTTATATTTAGAAAACTTAGCATTTTCAGTAAATTAATTAATCATAGAATCTTAGACATAGAGTAAAATAACAATAGCAACGGAAGTAGATAGATAGTAGTTCATGAAGCTACTATATAAACATTAGTGTTTAAAACAAGATACAACAGAAATATCAAATACAAAGTTGTCACTAATACAAAAACAACTGACAAGTCTGAACCACTGGAAATAATTGAAAGCTGAATAGAAAGATCTTCAAGAAACTCCAAGCTCCAAAGACGAGTCTCAAATGCTATGACACTCAATCTGACCCGAGCATAAAGAAAAGCACAAAACACTCGAGTCAAGATTAACATTCTTATACTAGTAAATCAACTCATGTGAAATGTCAAATGAAATACAAATAAATCAAAGGATGTTTGGGATTCCCATCCGTTAAACTATCTACATGCATATTACAATACACTACATATATAATGTCTAAAGTAAAGTAAACTATCAAAACAGCGTTAAGGTGTTACCCATATCCCCCTTACCACAATTTTGTATATTCCCATAGTATATATAGTACCATAAGCTCCACCAATCTGGTGGTTTACCGAGGGGCACTCCATAGGCACGGTAAAAAACAAACTTGTAAAAGGCGTGATAAGGCATGTGACAAGACAGGCGAGGAAATGCTAGGGTAGGATTCTAATGTTTGCACTCCTGGACTGGTGGTAACGCATAACAGCTACTACCGCCCACCTTAAGACACACTCCCAAATCAAAGATACACCCAAACAAATCACAAAGTAATAGAATGGTATCGAAGAAATGAGCCCGATAGGGTTTGTGACCCTACTTGGCCCGATATAGATCCTGTTATAGCCACATCAAGCCGACTCACGGGAGTCAGGGCTGCATTAATACCTTTTATAGAATCATTGCTAAACCATTTTACATCATTTTGGAATCTCCACCACGTGCACAGTTGTTAAAGTGGTTTTCGGTATTGGCAAAGCGTACGACAACATCCAATCTCAGTCTTTTTAACAACCATACGCTTATTTCACACCATGGTCATTTTATAAAATCACTTTTATGTCATTGTAAACAATTCATACTTCATATCAAAATATCAGATTCACATAAAAATCATATCTCTTTCGAAATCATATTCTCCTTTGAAATCGTATCAGTTTTCAATTTAAACAGTTTAATATTTAAATAGTATATATATTAAAATAGATATAAATTAAAATAGCATATATATTAAAATAATTTATATATTAAAATTGCTACAAATTGAAAATATTTTATATTTATTTAAAGAGTTTATATTGAAATAGTTTCCAAATTAGAATTATTTCATCCAATCCATAAATCGATTCAAGTCATGTTAAGTTCCAAAATTTAATTTAAATCAATCTCAGTTCATCGTTTACAATTCAATTCAAATTCTTAATAAAACCATTTTTTTAGTTTATATCGATTTCAAATATAGATTTGAAACTACAAATTAAACCATTTCAATTTCAATAGATTTCAAAGTTTTAAATATTTAAACATTTACATTAACTCAAATTGATAAATTTCATTTACATTTCAAATTCAACGTTAATTTTATTTTTGTTTTGAAATATTCACTTAATCAATTAAATAAAATCCCTGATTACAAATTTAAATCGAAATTAAATATTCGATTTCAATTTTATTAAATTTAAAATAATGGAAATTAGCCATAAGGGCATCTTTAGCAAATGCAATTAATTTCTATGACACACAATTGAAATAATTACTTTTAAGGACAAAATACAAAATAATTAGTTTCTAATGCCTAAAAACCTATGAAATTATGTCCTTGAAAGTAATTGGTCTGTTGACTTTGTCCTTAAAAGTAATTATTCTGCTGACTTTGGCCTTGAAATTAATTTCTATGGATGTGTGTCCTAGAAACTAATTGGACTGCAAAATTCGTCCTTCTAGTGAAATGCCCCTTTAAAATATTCATTAAGTCCTTTTTAATCAAATTCAAGTTATCAAATTGTAAAAAATATCTTTAAAATCTCAAAATCAATAAGTTTAAAACCAATTCTTATTTAAATTCAATTCTTAACAAATTAAATTACTAATCCAATTTATTTACCCTCCCAACCTTTATTTTATTAAAGTTACTACAAAATCTATTTTCAAATTATTAATATAATTTTAAATAAATACTAAATATATTATATAAACTAGTTAAATTAGATATTATTAAATTAAAGTATATTAAATTTTATTAAATTAAATATTATTATTTTAATATTATTTATATATTTTAAAAATAATAAAATATAAGTAAAATCTCAAAATTTACATTTTCGCAACTTAACTTATAATTTTAAAATTTTCAAAGCATATAATTTAAAAATCTTGATTTTCACATATTAAAATAAATTTATATATTGTATTTAAAAATCAATATTTATTAAAAATCATATATATTTCCTTTCAAAACCTTGGAAATTACTATCAAAAATAGACCAATAATGTCCGTATATAATTTTATATCCTATGGTCAAGTGGTACAGATATTTATCTTTTCACTCCGTAGTTTAAATATTTACAGGTATATATCATTTCAACCCGTAATCCCAAAATTCAAAATCAATGAAAATTGCTTGGGTTTATCATTTCAATTCATAATGATTTCCCTTAATCTATAAGATCGTTTGGTTACGTATCATTTCAACCCATAGGGAATTCTAAACTAATAGGAAACTTGCAAAGTAGGAACAAATAATATAACATATCAACAACAGGCTTATATAATCAGCAATAAAATTAAATATAATATATACAATAGGGTTATGGTGTCATATGTCATATTTGAACAATTTAAGACAATGGTATATCAAATAACTTAACAATTAAATAACTTAACAGTTCAAATTTAACAGCATATTTCAATCGTTATTTCATGTGAATTAAATTTACTAAAATATAAGAATGTTAAACGTGAGTGATTGCTCACCTTTCGTGGCTAGAGAAAACAACTAGAATGGGAAGCACTGACATGAATATGCAGAACAAGCTAAAGTTGCGGAAACATCTTCGAACAACAACAGAACAAGCGAAGCAAGGTGGACTAGAGATCGGTGAAAACAAATTGTGTATATATATATATATTATCTCCTTGAAATTAATATTCAATTTAAAACCCATATTTAAAATAAAATCTTTATATTACATTCTTGCAAAAAACAATATTCATTAAAGCCCATAGTTACAAAATGCTTCAAGTAAATATTAAACATGGCATGTGTGTGTGTGTGTTTTAAAGTCATAAAAGAATCCCTTTCAAATATTAACAAAACATACTATGTATATGCACATTCCAAAATACCAACATAGATAACATATATATATATATATATATATATATCAAAAGGCATTAACATAAGTATATTATATACACACACACATACATATTCCCATTTCAAAATATATCACAACATATATATGCTATTCGAACGAATCATATATATTATATATAACAAAACACAGTAATACATGAAACAACATTATATTCTTTTATATTCAAACCAATTAAATTTCCTTACTAGCTTTGCTCCAATTTGCTCATAGAGAAGCACAAATAAAGGGGGAAATGACGAAGCAGAAGAAAGTAGTGCCATAAAACCAAATTTCACTTTGTACGAAACTATAGCAGAGTTCCAAAAAATATGGAAAGATATATATAACTTTATATATAATTAATACAATAAAAGTAGGGCAAGAAATTCTGCACATGGTCATGATTGGACGGTGTAAGTGTTCGTTGAGGTGAACAGAGCAAGCAAGGTTGGAGGGTTTTGAGGGGTTCGGTGCTAGAAATACGAGCTGCGGGTCGCATGGAGGAGGGAAGTGGATGCGGTCAGGCTAAGGCGCACATGGGATGGTTACTGTGGTGATAGGTTAGGGTCATGTGCTCGGCAAGTAGGTTGGGTGGGGAGGCTTGGCAAACTATAGGCGAGATAGGCTGCAATGGGAGGATGGAGGTCGTGCATGGTCAGGTGCAAGGTGGGTGAAGGCTGAGTCACGAGATAGGTTTCTTTGTTGGCCTTGGGCAGTGTTTGTGTGGGTTCTGCTACTGGGCGGAGGTGGGTTGACGAGGGGAGTCCACTATGGATGCTGTAAGGAGCAAACGTAGGTTTTGGGTCTGGGATGCATGGCTAGGGTGATGAGGCAGAGAGAGAGGAAGACGATAAATGGTCGAAGGCTGATGAAGTTGCTCGAGTGGAGTGGAAGGCTGCTCACGTTGGAAAGTGCGAGGGAGGAGAGGCCATCGGGTTGAGAGAGAGGTGGAAAGGCAATTTGAAGAAGGAGATGTAAAAATATGAAACATATAGGCGAAACATGCAAGTTATAAAAAATTTCTTTATATTGAATTAATCAGAACTAAAAGTAGAAAGGAAAGAAAGAGATAAATGAATGAACGGAGAAATATAGATTGAAACGGGAATAGGAAAAGGAAGAAATAAATTTTGTGAATATAACAAGGTTAGTGGCAATTGGTTATATGGCCGACAATCAAGGGACAGGAAACCAAAAAGGCACAAAAGGAGTACCGATACGGTTAACCGTTCTGTGGATTTTTCCATGTATCGGACTCTGAAATGCATGAATGTGCTGTGGAGATCGACAATAGGAGACGAACAGAATGGACACAAATATGAGTGACACGATCATTCTATCAAAAGTCGAATTTTGCTGCCAAAACTACTGCTAAAGTGCCGAAAATAAGATAAATGGAGCTAGAACTGTCCAAATTTGGAGAAATGAAATACGACGTCTCACTCTGAAAATGATTTACATTTTTATTATATAAAAATATTCGAATTTCGAAAATATTTTATTTTCATCAATTTAACTAATCTAAATTGAAATTGAAAATTACACAACAGAATTAACTTTCATATTTTCAGATGAAAATCTATCATTAGGTATGTCTACGTAAATGCATACCAAATATCAAATTTTCATTGCTATATTTTATTGTTTAATTTCAAGCGAAATTTCAGTTAATTCCGTTATAAAAAACCATCAAAATTTATGGGTCGTTACAATGATATTTAACTTACATTTATATCATAATATTATCATACCATGAAGAAAATATCAAGCTTATAAATTCCCAAAAATAATAGAGTTTTCTCACCTTACAGCTCGACAAAATTCCGCTCGAACCCTAGAACTGAGCTTGAAAATAGATCAATTTGCCATGGATTTTTGGACACCTAAATCTCAGATTTCCAAAAAATGATTTAAAGGAAAGTTTTAAAAAATTTCCTTCTCTACCATTTCAGTAAAAGAACTACTTAAAAAAATTTAATTTTTAGCAAGTTATGGTCCAAAGAAGACGGACCATTTTCAGGTATAAAACTCAGGGTTGAAAAACGCTCTGTAAAAAATCGAAATTTTGGACCAGCTATGCTCAAAATCAGAAAAAGTTGTCTAACGGAAAGTTGAAGTTGTTAGTTCTGAAGATGATGGTTTTGATGACAATAACCTTAGGACTTGTTATAAAATATAAATACTAATGTTCTTGTCTAGATATAAATGTATATGCAGGATATGTATATATACAGGTACTAAAGAATGAAGACTGTACAGTATAGAGATTCAAGACCGACGAATTCAAGATTGAAGAAACCAAGACTGAAAACTCATGAATATCAAGGGTTCAAGATTTCAATATTTCAAGGGTTTAAGGGTTCAAGACATCAAGATAAGTAATAGAGTCTAGATTTATGTTAAAACTTCGTAATACCACTAAAATCTTTATTCGGATTTTCATTGTGGAATGGAATCCACCTTCTCACTTTAATAGTGGGATGAAACCCGCGACCTCTTTGGTGGGATGGAACCCACGACATTTTCTCATGGAATGGAATCTACGAAATTTACAAAATGATTTATTTAAATATTTTTCAAAAAAACTTGTAAAAAGTCACTTCTCCCGATTTAAATATTTTAGCCTTAAACTATTTTTATCATATTTTATATTTTGATTTCAAAATCATCTTTTGTTTTTAAACTATCTCTTGGTTTTAATATTATAATATTTTTAAAATATCCAAATATATTCTATACTTAGTTTTTAATATTACTTTTATACTATAGGTTATATATTTAAAGATTATTTTTTATATCTCTTTTATAAGTTTAAACTATATTCAAAATGGTTTAGAAACTTCAGAGATTGTTTTTACAAGTTTTAGAATAGAAAACATTTTAAAGAAAAATCAATTTTCAAAATATACATGGTTATGTCGACATACCCCATAACCCCATGTTGAAATGGTGGTCATTTATTTTAAAATTTAAATTTTCAAAAGAAGTATCTATTCGTCATAACCTTTCATGAATGGATATAACCGTTGTTCTTCTATAAATACCAGTTGTTTTCAACAAATTTTATGTTAGTTTTTCTTCATTTCTTCACTTCTTCTTCTCTACTTGAATATTCTCTTATATTTTAACAAAACTCTGCTGAAATCCTAAGTCAATCAAACTCGATCATCTCAAGTTTGATTCTTCGTCACTCTCTCTCAAAGATCTCGGTGCTATTCAGAGTTATAGGATCGTTTGTAATCAAAGATCGAAAGATCGAAGTGTATCGAGTCTCTTTATCAAAGTGTGATTGGAAACGGTATGATTGTGGCCTGTAAATCAATTGGGTGTGATTGTAGCCTGTAAATTAATTGGGTGATCTTGTAGCTATTGGAATCTTAATTTAACATTATTTTGATCAATGACAAGCTATATAAAATATTTTGTGTGTACTAATCATTTATGCAAGAGTTCTGTTGTAGATTCATATTCAGAGTGTTTTTGAAGCTGTTAAGTTCCTTATCTAGAGTTTTTATATCATTTAGTATTATGTTAAAATCTCTCCATGATTGATATATATAAAATCATATACACACATACTCCACCATGCACACAGGCTGAAAACAGACGGCTAAATACATTAATTCAGCCGACTAAATGATGAATCTATTTTATTGTTTCACAATATTCAGTTGGTTGAATGAGTTTATTCAGCCGGTTGAATCAAGGAAAAAATAGCCTATTTCCTTGTTGTTTAAATTTTGTTTAATTTAGACAGATGAATTAATAAATTAAGCCGGCTGAATATCTTTTAGCAGCTATTTTTTCGAAAATATACTTCTCTTCATCGAAGAGAAACATCTTCAAACCAATAGTTGCATCTGTTTCTTTTCATCGTTACCTTTCGACAATGGTTGCAACTTTTTAAACTCTATAAATAGATTTCAGAATTCACAAACAATTCATTGAAACTGATTTTAATATTCTTGAATTCTTATCTACCTTCTATTTTCAAACTACAATCAAACTGCTTATTCTCTGATCGTCGATCACTCTATCTTCCACAATTATCAAAGCATACTACAGTATATATCTTAAAGGAGAAGATTACTGGAAGATTGTACTTAATTGACTTATCCATGCTGTTAAAAGAGCATACTATAGTCAGATACTTTTGTTATTCGTAAAGAAGTCCTGTTCGGTTGCTCAGGCGTTAGAAGTCCTATTCGGTTGCTTAGGCGGTAGAAGTCATGTTTGATTTCTTAGGTGGTGTAAACCTATTCCTTCGGGTTAAGTGAGGGTTGCTAGTTTAATTTCAAAAGGAGTCTAGGACTGGACGTAGAATGGAAGTTCGAACTAGTATAAAAATCTCTGGTGTCATTTACTTTACTGTTTTTACTATTTACTTACTTATTCTGCACAAGTAGTTTATCCATATCACACGATCCTATAGCACAGTCACTTACATTTGGTATCAGAGTAAGGCCACCATATAACCATAACATAATTATCTGATATTGTTTTGATATGGAAAACAACACTAGTACTGTTTCTAACACTACCTTTTTAGAAGGTAGTTCTACCACACGACCATCTCTATTTAATGGAATGAACTATAACTATTAGGCTACTAGGATGAGGATCTATATACAAGCAAGTAGTTATGAAAACTGGAACATTACGCAAACTGAATATATTATTCCTACTACTAAATATTCATAAGGATCTAACACACAAAAATTAGATGCTACTGCAAATGCTAAAGGTATGAATATGTTGTATTGTGCATTAGACAAAAATGAGTTTAATAGAATAAGCATGTGTAAAACTGCTCATGAAATTTGGCGTACACTTAACGTTACACATAAAGGAACTAACAAAGTTAAAGAAAGTAAAATTTCTATGCTCAAAAATCAGTTCCACAATTTTAAAATGAAACAAGATGTGACTATAAATGATATGTACTCTAGATTTCAAGACATATATCATTCTTTAATAGCATTAGGAGAAACTTACACAGATTTTGATATTGTTTCAAAAATCCTCAACTCACTAATGGATGAGTGGGAATGAAAAGTCTTAGAAATCGAAGAATCTAACGAAATTTCAACCATAAAACCAGAAGAGTTGATTGGAAATCTAATGCCTTATGAAGTTAATCTCCAGGCAAAACGAGTACAAGCTCAAGATAAGAAAAGTATAGCATTCCAGGCAAAAAAGATGAATCTGATTCTGATGAAGAAGATATGGCATTCATTGCTAAAACTTTCAAAAAGTTTTTGAAAGTTAGAAAGAGCAACAAATTTAGAAAGAACAAGAACAACTCCAGTAGCAATAACAACACCAACAAATCGTCAACATCTGCTCTAGAATGTTATGAATGTCACAAGAAAGATCACATCAAGAAAGATTGTCTTGATAAAAAGAATGACAAGTATAAACACAAGAAAGACAAATTCAAGAAGAAAGCTTTCTCTGTCACATGGGATGATACAGAATCATCTTCATCATCAGAAAGTGACTCGGACAGTGATTCAGAACAAGCCAACATTTGCTTTATGGCTACAAAAGATGAGGTAAGTGATCTAACTTTTAATGACCTGTTGGAAATCAATTCAGAATTACTTGACAAATTAAAAGGCAAAAATAGAAAGTACAAAGAAGCTCCTGAAAAATTGAATAGTACTGAAATCAAAGTAGAAATGCTAAGAGACGAAAAGAAAATTTTAGAAGAACTCCAAGTTACACAAGAATCTTGTTCCAATATGGCATCTCAACTTTCTCTGCTAAGTCAAGAGATAGAAACTCAGAAAGAAAAGAATGATGTATTATTAATTGAAAATCAAGACCTTAAATCAAATATCAAGATTTTAGAGTTAGATAACTCTAGCTTTAAAACAAAGTTAGAAGACATTACTAAAAATGTTTCTAATTTTAATAACGGTAGAGAAAATCTTTCCAAAATTAAAGAAAATTCTCAAACTGTTTCAAATAAAAGAGGACTAGGATATAAACAATCCTCTAAAAGTATTCCCAAAAAAAGAATTCTTCGTGTAAAACTAAAGTTGAAAAACCTATTCTAAAATTTCAAATTTTACTACATCTATTAAAATTTGGGTTCCTAAAACAAATAACTCTTCAATTAGAAATAAGTATATAAAATCTTTTATAAAAACTGTTCATAAAATCAAAAAGTTTGTCTTAAAAGGAATTCTGAACCCTCTTGGGTTTGGCTTCCTAAGACCTAACTCTTAGGATCCAAAATAAAATGGTGGGTACCAATGCTAATTCTATATTTTGTAGGTATCATCCAAAAAGAGAGAAAAATGGATACTAGATAATGGTTGCTCAAAACACATAACAGGAAATAAAGGGATGCTAACAAATATTATTTACTTAGATGGAGGAGCTGTTACATCTGGAGATAACTCCAAAGGATATGTCATCGGCAAAGGCGATGTGAGCAATAATGGAATATCTAATTAACCTCTTATTAAAAATGTCTTATTAGTTAAAAATTTGAAGCACAATTTACTTAGTATCAGCCACTTATGTGACAAAGGATTCGATATTTCTTTCTCTGAAAATAAATGCAGCAATTTTTATCATAAAAAATCTTATTTTTGAAGGTTTTAGAGAAAAATATTTATGTTTTATATATGAATATAAATCATAATACAAATATGTGTTTAATAGCCAAAGAGAATGATCCTTGGTTATGGCACAAATGATTTTTTCATATAATGTCAAAATGATAAATAAATTATCTAAAAATAATTTAGTAAAAGGTTTACCAAAAATGAACTTTAAAGTAAACAATATTTGTGACACTTGATGATTAGGGAAATTATCCAAATCATCCTTTAAATCAAAGAAAAATATTTCTACTATGCAACCACTTGAACCATTACATTTAGACCTCTTTGGTCTTACTCAAATGCAATCTATAAATCATAGTATATATGTATTTGTTATAGTAGACGATTTCTCAAGATATACTTGGACTATTTTCTTAAAGAATAAAAGTGATACTTTTGAAAATTTCAAGAATTTTGCAAAGAGAATTAAAAAATTAAAAAATTAAAAATATCAGAAGTGATCATGGAGGAGAATTTGAAAATGAAGCATCTGAACCATTTTGTAATAAAAAGGGAATTATCCATAATTTTTCTTTTCCTAGAACACCACAACAAAATGGTGTTGTAGAAAGGATAAATAGAACGTTACAAGAATGTGCAAGGACTTTGGTAAATGGAAACACATTACCAAAACATTTCTAGGCTGAAGCTGTAGCAATTGCTTGCTATGTGCTAAATCATGTTTTCATCCGACCTTTAACAAAACACACTCCGTATGACTTTTTCATCAAAGAAAACAAAAAATTTCAAATTTTAAAACTTTTGGTTCAAAATGTTTTATCTTAAACACTAAAGATCAGCATGCAAAATTCGATCCAAAATCCGATGAAGGAATCTTTGTAGGATATTCAGAACGAAGCAAAGCTTATTGAATTTTCAATAAAAGAACAAAAACAATCGAAGAAACTCTTCATGTTTCATTCGACGAAAATTTCAAATTTAATAATAATTTTAAGGATGATGAGGATATACCTAAGACAGTCACAAATATGGTTACTCAAAATAATTTTGAAGAAGATGATAACATTATTTATAACTTTGAAGGAAATGAAAACATTGTTCAAAATAAAAATGAATTATGATCTTCTCCTAGGATTTTACGAGATCACCCAGTAAAAAATGTTATAGGAGAAATTGATTCACATGTTAGAACTAGAAATCAACTTAATTAAATAGGCCATGTAGATTTTCTTTCTAAAATCGAACCTAAAAATGCAAAAGAAGCATCTACTGATGACTATTGGATTATAGCTATACAAGAAGAGCTAAACCAATTTGAACGAAACGAAGTTTGGGAACCAGTTCCTAAACCAAGTGATCAAACAGTTATTGATACTAAATGGGTCTTTAAAAATAAAGCAGATGAACAAGGTAATATAACTAGAAATAAATCTAGATTAGTTGCACAAGGATATAATCAAGAAGAAGGAATTGACTAGAAGAAACATTTGCTCTAGTTGCATGACTTGAAGCAATACGTATCTTACTGGCCTTTGCATGTTTTCATAATTTTAAACTTTATCAAATGGATGCTGAAAGTGCTTTCTTAAATGGTTATATAAAAGAAAATGTTTATGTTGAACAACCTTCATTATTCACTCATGAAAAAATTCCAGACCATGTCTATAAACCTAAAAAAGCCTTATACGGTGTAAAACAAGCACCTCATGCTTGACAGAATGTCTTAAGAGCTATCTAACAGATTCTGTTTTAAAATTGGGAAGGTTGATCAGACTCTTTTTATTAAAAGAACTAAAAAGGATATTTTGATTATTCAAATTTATGTTGATGATATTATTTTTGGCTCTACAAATGAAAAATAATGTCAGGAATTTTCAAAAATTATGACCAAAGAATTTGAAATGTCACATATGGGAGAATTATCTTATTTTCTTGGATTACAAATTAAACAATTAGAAAATGAAATTTTTATTAATCAAGAAAAATATTGTAATAATCTAATTAAATGCTTTAATAAGGAAAATACTTCTACAAAATCAACTCTAATGAGTACAACAGTTCATCTCGATAGAGATGAAGATGGAAAAAGTGTTGACCAAAAATTATATCGAAGTATAATTGGATCATTACTCTATCTAACTACTAGTAGACCTGACATAATGATGAGTATTTGTTTATGTGCACGATTACAAGAAAATCCTAAAGAATCACATATGCGAGCAGTAAAATGCATATTGGGCTATCTAAGCAAAATCAAAGATTTTGGACTTTTTATCCAAAAGAATGTCCTTTTGAGTTAGTTTCATATAGTGATGCTAACTTTGGAGGATGTCGGACGGATCGAAAATGTACTAGTGGGACTTGTCACTTCATTGGACAATACTTAGTATCTTGGTTTAGCAAGAAACAAAACTGTGTTTCACTCTCGACTTGCGAGCCAGAATATATTTCTTCTGCCTTAGCTTGTGCTCGAGTCATCTATATGTAAGAAACACTTCAAGATTTTAGTGTAAATTTATCTAAATCAACAATTTTTTGTGATAATACAAGTGCTATAAACTTATCAAAAATTCCTGTCAATCACTCACGAACTAAACATATTGACATATGTCATCATTTGCTTTGTGATAATATTGAAAAGGATTTAGTCAGACTAGAATTTGTTTCCTCTGAAAATCAATTGGCAGATATATTTACAAAACTTTAAATGAAAATATCTTCATAAAATTAAGAAGAGAATTAGGAATTGTATCTCTAAAAGAATTATAATTTTTTTTTCAAAGACTCGAACTTGGGTTCGCTTCTTGGAAATCTAGTGCTTTACCACCTCACTACTCTTTTCTTTACATCTATTTTTGGATTATATTCAATTTTCTTTTGTTTATTTTCTACCTCATAATTTTTTTCACCAAACATTTTTTCTCTGGTTCCTATCATCTTTACCACCAATGTACTTTCTATTTATATGAAAATTTTCATATAAAATGACTCTACTCCTTTTTTTGCATTCAATTAAAAACAAAATATGTTTCAACTATCTTACTTTACAAAAGTAAGTCTTCCCAGCATAATTCTAAATCTTCGGATCAATCGTATTCTTCTCCTAGTTCAGGATCGGTGAATTTACCTACCCCAACACCGATTTTTGAACCAGTTCCAATTGTTCCTCCTTCTGCACACTGGTTACACTCCACCTGCTAAAAGAACGAGATGATCTCTATTTTTTGATTCACCTTCTACCAAAGAAAAGATAGATGATATTCATCACTATCAAAAGGAAACACTAGAATTACAACGCGGACTTTATTATGAACAAAAGATTAACGCCAAGCGTTTAAGCTTTTTGGAACAAGTCGCTTTAAAATTCTATGGTTCTTCATCCAAAAACACGGTTCGTCAACTATCTCCTATCCGTTCTCCAATCCTACACAATCTTAGGAACCATCGCCACAACGTCCACCAATATCTTCGAATTCTTGGAAACGCAGCAATAAATGGTCACAACTCCGACCTTTTCAAGAGAACACAAAAGTGGAACCAGATGAATATCACACTCCAAGCTCTTCTTCTAAATCTGTTTAAATGTTTATTCTGTTGTTAATATGTAATCTCCTTTTGTTTATTGAAAAAATTATTCGTTTTATTTTTATACAATAGTAGTTATAAAAATAAAAGGCTGGCATAAGTTTTTGAAAAAATTCAACCGACTGTCTCTTATAAAACAGAGGCTGAATATTATCCAGAGAATAATTTTTCTCTAGATTCAAACATATTAATCTATTCAAACAACCATCTGAATTAGTTCAAAAATGAACTATTTTCTTACGGGTTGAGAATCATAGCAATTCAGATGGCTGATTCCATTCATTCAGCCGGCAGAATGACCTCTGAGGCATTTTTTTTAACTAGGTCCTACAATTTTTTTTCCAACCTTACCCTTACTTTTCACCTACTATATATTCATATTTTCACCATTTATCCATTTGCTTCAGATCCCTAGCTCATCTTTCTTATATTTTTTTCAACTTTTACTCCTCATTTTCACTCTTTAATAGCTCCTAGATCCAAACGCTCAAGAAAATCCTCCTCTGGTCCTTCCGAAGATCGGATTCATCAATGGCTATGGAATGATGTTGCAATCTCCCGATTCAATTCTATGAAAAATTCAAATATCTTTGAAGGGGATTTAGTGAAATTTCTGGATTTTATGGCTTATAGAAATAGAGAATTGGTGGAGCAATTCCATTTTGACAGCTTAATAGGGTATGCTCTAAATAATGTCAAAATTAATCATCTTTTGATCAAACTCTTTTTCGCTAATCTGAATTTAGATCACCATAATCCTAAAAAATTGACAAGATTGTGTTTGGTCAATAGTTTGTGGCAATAAAATTTTCTTGCCTCGATAAAGATTAGGAAATATTTTAAATTGTCCTTATCAAAGTGTTGACATTGTTGATATTGAGGACGATATGGATCATAGATATGAGATTTCACATCGTTTTTTGTCTGATCACCTTAAAAACTTAAGTGGATTAAAATCTAGCACCTTAAGGCCACAAGCACGCCTTCTTCACCGTGCTTTCATTCGCTCTCTTCAGCCTCGAAAGAGAAGTTATGAAAAAGTCTATAAAAGAGATTTTCAAGCCCTCTATTCCATCTACTCCAACCAACAAGTAAATTGGGGTAAAATCATTTTAGATGAATTTAAAGACATTAATTCGAAGAAAACATAAGACAATTTATTACAGTGCTTATATTATGCGTATCCTTCTCAACTATGGCATTCCAATTCCTGATTCTAAGTTTTCAAGCATTAGTGGGTTAGGCTCAAAAACATTATGATTGATGGGTCTTCCTCACCGGCTCCTCCACAACAGATCTTCTCTTTTCAATAATGGTCTCAAAATATACAACAAGGTGTTCCACAACCTTGTGACACTAATGTTGCCTCCTCTTCATATACCGAACATGAAGAAGAAGAAGAGGATGATGATTCCATTCAAGTTGTTGGCTTGGAAACCTCTTCCAAACAAGCTATCATCACTCTCTCCCAAAATCAATCCAAACTTCATCGGCATATTAAGGCTCTTAAAAAGAAAAAGGAAAAGAAATTCAACTCCATAAAAGGTTTCCTTAATAAAATATGGGATAAAATTTCTTGTTTCAGATCTATATCCACCGAAGTTCATAACCCATCTCCATTTCAATGGTCATCTTCGAGTTCGGATTGCAATGATGATGAGCCTTCTCTCTCTACCCAGTTTTAATTATTTTGTTTTAATTCGGTTTATGTTGTCTTATTTTGTTTTAAACTTCTTTTATATTTCTATTAGTTTTTTATGTAATATTGCATGAGTATTTCTATTCTTCTTTGTAATGACATCCTGAGTAAAGAGATCTATTTTGCTTAACAATATTTCTCTGCATGCATTCTTATCTTTCTATTTGTCGATGACAAAGGGGGGGGGGGAAGCTAACTAAATATTTATGCATATTGACAGGAGTAGTAACAATATTGTTTTTGAGCGAAACGGATGTGTTGCGCGAGACTACACAACTGGTTATATAATATTAAAATATGTAAATAGTGCGATCAACAAGCCTGATCGCTGGCCAAAAAGATAAGGAGTATCATAACAGTCGTACAACTAGTCAGCAAAAACTGAGACATGAAAATAAGAGCACAGTGCGCTTAGCAACATAGAACTAGAAGCTATAAACAACAAGTAGTGAAAGAGAGAGCTACGGGTGACGTCCTTGATGCACACGGGTAGGAGATGCAGTTGTGCTGCCAGCCGATTCAGTTGGTGAAATACTGGGGCGCGGGAGCCTAAGCCTGAAGGGAGCTGAGAAACTATACCCTGTAAAAGAAGAGTAATAATAAATGATGCGCCTGCATGTTCCTTCGAAGTGTGATTTGGGATTATTGAATACATGTGCGTTGCGCTCGACGCAAACACACCAACTGAATATAACCACGAGGGGATCTAAGAGATTATTCGGTGGGTTGAACGGCCAAAAATCGAAAAAAGAGGCGAATGCTGGGACATAGCCAAGGAGATGCGTTGAAGTTGCAGCCCAGACCCTAAAAGAGAAGCCACAATCAAAGAAGAGGTGATGTATACTTTCGATATCGTTATCACAGAAGACACAATGGGGGTCCGGTGCAATGTTGAGACGGAAGAGCCTATCTCTAGTATTGACTCGGCCATGGATAAGGCACCATTGAAAGAATAACATTCTGGGTTGGAGCTTACATTTCCAAAGTCTGGAGAAGCTGAAGAGGCGACCCGGGTAAATCAGATGCGCATAGCATGAGGCGACGGTAAAGCCAGCTGTGGGATTAGAGGCCCAAAGAATCCTGTCAGGTGTGTGAGAGAAATGTACGGATTGGAGAATGGAAACAGCCTGATGAAGCTCAGCTAAGGTGGTGAGGTGGAAATAGGAAGGTGGGAGGATGTGGTCAGGCCCTAGACCAATTAAATCAGAAATGGTAACAAGGCTTGTGTCGGAATGTGAAAATAGGTTAGGAAGGGTAGAAGAAAGGGATAGTTGACCGTTCCAGATATCTAACCAGAAGATGCAGTTAGTGCCGTTGCCTATACTGACTTGGAAGAGTGATTTAACTCGGGGAAGGGTGGAAAGGACCCCGGACCAGAATGGGGATGGTTTGAGGCTGGGATCGGAATGAAGGACGAGGTGCGGGTTGGATCGATAGTAAAGGGAAGAGATCCAGGATTTCCAAAGGAATGAATCGGGTGAGAGAAAACGCCAGAGCCATTTAGCAAGAAGCGCGAGGTTGAAGCAATATAGGTTAGCAATTCCAAGGCCACCGTTGCTGGTTTGCAAGCAGGCGGTCCTCCAATTTATAAGCTTCTTAATTCTTCCACCATTCAAGAGAAAAGTTCTTCTGATCGAGTCAATTCTATTAATAACCCATGATGGGAGTTTGTAAAACGACATCTAATAGGAAGGGATGGCCGACAGGACCGACTTAACGAGAACTAGACGACCAGCAGATGAAAGAGAGTGTGCTTTCCAAGAGAGAAGTCTATTTTCAATTCTGGTGATGAGGGGGAGCCAGTCAGCCCTATGAAGCTTGGTTGGGCGCAGGGGGATACCCAGATAAGAGATGGGAAATTGCGAAATGCTACAGTTGAGGAGGTTGGAAAATGTGAAGCCAAGGTGATCGGAATTCCCAAGCATGATGATGGAGCTCTTACTGAAGTTGATGGATAGGCCAGATATGAGTTCGAAAGAGTATAGAGCTACTCTAAGGCAATGGATGTGATTGACGTTTGGGGTTGCAAAGAGGATAGTGTCATCCGCAAAGTGGAGATTGGATATGGCTAGGTTCGAGTTGGGGAGCTTAATGCCTTCGAAGAGGTTGTGAGAAGTAGCTAGTTTGATCATACGGTTAAAAACATCTGTAACAAGACAAAGAGCAAGGTGGAGAGCGGGTCGCCTTGGCGCAGGCCACGAGTTGATTTTATTAAGCCGCCGGTGATTCCATTGATCGAAATAGTGGAATAGCTAGAACAAAGGATGTTTTGAATCCAGCTGCACCATTTTGTAGGGAAGCCCCTGTGTTCTAAGAGCTTCAGAATGAACTGCCAGTTAACGGTATCGAATGCCTTTGAGAAGTCTAATTTGAGGAGGAGGCCTGGCGTTGAAGATTGGTGGCAGAAAGAAATGACCTCTTGAGTGGAGGCAACATAGTCCATAATGTTATGACCGAGGATGAATGCTAATTGTTCCATTCCAATGAGGGGGGGAGGGTGACAGTTTGAAGGCGATTGGCAAGAACTTTGGTTATGATTTTAAAGGTGGTGTTCAGAAGGCTAATGGGGCGGAATGAGGGAAGAGAAGTAGCACCAGGGGTTTTGGGGAGGAGTATGATGTTGGCATAATTGAGGCGAGCCACGGATGAAGGATCAGTATAGAATTCTGAATACATCTCAATAATATCGAACTTCACGGTTTCCCAGTAATGCTTGAAGAATAGTGGGCCGAAGCCATCTGGGCCAGGAGCTTTATCATCGACATTTCGTCCAACACAGCCCAAATCTCCGTCTCCGTGAATGGTTGGTCAATAGGGATGGGGGAGCGGTCAGGGTAAAGCAGATTCCAATCTACGTGGGGAGTTGGGGGGCAGTCTCTACCCAAAATGTTACGATAATAGGAGGTGAACACGTTTAGGATTACTGACTGATCAGTGAACGTCGTGCCATTGTGGGATATTTCAGGAATAAAAGTGGATCTACGTCTGCAGTTAGCAAGGCGGTGAAAGAAAGCCGTATTTCTATCACCCTCTTCTATCCATTTCGCTTTGGAGCGCTGTTTCCATCCAATTTCCTCTTGAAGTGTCAGTCTGTCCAAAACCGCTTCCAAATCACAAAGCCGGGCCCTTTCCGACTCACTAAGAGGGCCAAATTCTTCCATGATGTTAAGATCCAAAATTTCCTCCTGGATTGCTGAAATGCGCGAGCGAAGGGAACCCCAAACCGACTTGGCCCAAGGTTTAATAATCTTACGGAGGGATCTAAGTTTAAAGACAACACGAGTGGTGGCTGAGGCAATGGGGAGGGACTGGGACCAAATGAGACTGATGAAATCATCGAACGATGGCTCAAGAAGCCAAAGACGCTCAAAGCGGAAGGGTCTAACGGGGCAGGTGGATAGGCCAGTGTCGAGAAGGAGAGGGCAGTGGTCCGAGATGATTGAGGCCAGACCAGAGACTACGGAGAGCGGGTAAAGGTCGTCCCAGGCTGGATTGAAGAGGAAACAGTCCAGTTTAGCCAACGAGGGATCAGATCTGCGATTTGACCTGGTGAATAGGCGATTACTGATGGGTGGGTCGATTAAGGAGCAGTCCTTGATGAAAGAGTTGAAGGATTCTGAGTCATGAGATAAGTTACCCGAGTTTCTTTCCTCTGAGGATTTGGTGGTGTTGAAGTCTCCCCCAACCACCCAGAGGTCATTAACGTAGGAGGTGAAGTTAAGACAATTCGACCATAGAGCACTACGATCGCGAGAATCAGATGGACCATAGATATTTGAGAAAAAAAGATCGTTCCAGATTGCAAATGTCGAAGGGTAACGTGTAGAGCCGATGGGTGATATAAAGTTTGGCAATGGGCCCACACGGACTCATCCCAGGTAGTCAAGAAGCCTCCACTAGAGCCCACAGCGTTCAAATGGGCCCACCCAGAGAGGTATGACCCACCAATTTGTCTGAGAAGATTAGGACTAGGATCTGATAGTTTGGATTCTTGCAAAAATAAAATGTTTATTTTGTGGGGGGCAATGATAAGATTAACCGAGTGTCGTTTACTGGGGTCCCCCAAGCCCCTTACGTTCCAAGATATTAGCTTCATTGGGATAGCGACAAGCGCTCTGATTCTCGGGCTTGCATGGAGGTGTAGTGTTCATCACGCAAACTCACGCCCATGCAACGTGCCATTTTTTTATTCAGACTTTTATTTAGTGAGGAGAAAACCACGTGTTTATAAAAACTACCAGGATGAGATGCTTCTTTATCCAGTCTGGAGCTCCGACAGACGATCACTGGAGTGACTGGCTGAGACCAATGAATTTCCGCTGGCCGAGCCATGTGGCTATGTTCTGCAGGCTGAGGGACAGGGGATAGGTGGATAGGTGGGGGTAAACTGGTTGAGGGGTTACAGGGTGGGGGGAACGTGGCTGGGAGCGAGCCGCAGGTGGCGATGCAAACTGCTGAAGGTGGTGGGTCGATAGGTCTAAGTCATCATATGGGTTCCACGCTTGTTCCTGAGCCGACCAAGGATCCCAGCTCCTTGGACGAATAACTTCAATTGACTGGTCAATGGGTTGGCCCAGAACCGGAGGGGAGTTTGAAAGGAGAGGCTCGAAATTCATAACATCGAATCTATCTTCTGAATCCAGGTTATCAATCGGAATGTGACGGTCGAAGTATTGAAAGTACCTCTCAAAGTCAATGCCGAGCAGATGGTTCTCTGGCCTCCTGTTGGGGTGGTCATGCTCCCATTTCTCAATTGTCAGTAAATACGCCACGATGTTAACAACAACAACAAAGGAGGATGGTGAGACGATGCCGCAATAAAACTGCAATTTGATGTACAGGAAGCGGTGGTCAAAATTCCCCCAAACACAGTCATCCTGCTCCAAAAATCTACCCACTGGGCTGACCGCGTCGGAGATGGCATCCCCGTTGAACCGGAAGAGTTCAGGGAAGCCTGAAACCCGAGCCTAAGACGGCGGATCCAAGGGCAGAGCCGGGTTTTCCGGTTCGGACCATAATTGAAAATGAATAACAGCCCCTGGTTTACTGATAGTCGAACGTTGCAGGATCTGGTCGCGGATAGCATAGGAGGGACAGGAGAGGAGGAAGCTATCGTTGTCAGGAACCATAGAGGCCAGTCCTGATGTTGGAAGTTTGAACTGAGCACGCGATGGAGGGAATCAATCGACCAAACCCCGGTGATAATCTTCGCTGTGAGTAAGAGAGATGGTTCCATTCTATAGAAAAATTTCGAATTTGTTTTTGTAATGGAGGGATGTTCGAAGGAAAGGGGCAAATTATTGGGAGAAGAAGAGGAGGAGCGAGAGTGTAAAGGGAAGCGGGAGGGTTTTGCTTTTGGCTGAGATGGTTCAGGATTTGAATTTGGGACCCATCTGGCAGAGCTGGTTTTGTCTCTTGCGGGAATGGGAAAAGTTTCGGCTGATCTGTCAATACGAGCACGAATGGGATTAGTGGACTTAACGTTACAGTGAGATTGAGGATTCCCGAAAAATCCGCATTTATAGCATATCTTAGCATCCCTACAATTTTTAGCCACGTGTCTGAGACCCGCACAACGAAGGCAGCGGCCCTTCGATTTCAGGACGTCAACCATGCGACGCACGTTAATGAAAGTTGGTAGGGGGTGCTTCGCTTGGTATGGGGGATAGGTAGGAGGCGGAAGCGCGGTGCCGAGGCCACCACCTGAGCATAAGTTCTGGTCTTGGGAATCTCAATGCAAGGTGGCTTATTTAGGGCTGGAGAGGACGATGGGGGTCGAGATGCCAGTTGAGTGGGAGTAGCCGCCGCTGTTTCGGCAAGTGGACGATCAAGAGTGGTTATGTACTTACTGGGAATGAAAGAGATCAGGGGTATGATGAGGGGGAAAGATTTTTACTTATATAGTTGTCATCATAAAAAAGGGAAGAATGTTGGAATCTCTATTTAACATTGTTTTGATCAATGAAAAGCTATATAAAATATTTTGTGTGTACTAATCATTTATGAAGGAGTATTGTTGCAGATCCATATTCAGAGTGTTTTTGAAGCTGTTAAGTTCCTTGTATAGAGTTTTATATCATTTAGTATTACGTTAAAATCTCTCATGGATTGATATATATAAAATCATATACATACATACTCCACCATGCACACAGGGTGGAAACAGACGGCTGAATACATTAATTTAGCCGGCTGAAAGCTGAAACAATTTTATTATTTCACAATATTCAGCCAGCTGAATGAGTTTATTTAGCCGGTTGAATTAGGCCAAAAATAGCCTACTTCCTTGCGGTTTAAATTTTCTTTAACTCAGACGGCTGAATTAATAAATTCAGCCGGCTGAATATCTTTCAACAGCTACTTTCGAAAAGACACTTCTCTTCATCGAAAAGAAATATCTTCAAACCAATAGTTGCACCTGTTTATTTTCAATGTTACCTTTCGGCAATGTTTGCAACTTTTAAACACTATAAATAGATTTTAGAATTCAACAAACAATTCACTGAAACTGATTTTAATATTCTTGAATTCTAATCTATCTTCTATTTTCAAACTGCACTCAAACTGCTTACATTCTATGACCGTTGATCAATTTATCTTCCATAGTTCTCAAAGCACATTACACTATATATCATAAACCAGAAGATTATAGGATGATTGTACTTAATTGACTTATCAGTGCTATTTAAAGAGCATGCTACAGTGAGATACTTTTGTTATTTGTAAAGAAGTCATGTCTGGTTGCTCAGGCGGTAGAAGTCCTATTTGGTTGCTTAGGCGGTAGAAGTCATGTTCGGTTGCTCGGGCGGTGTAATCCTATTCCTTCGGATTAAATGAGGGTTGCTAGTTTAATTCCAGAAGGTATCTGGTACTGGACATAGAACGGGAGTTCGAACCAGTATAAAAATCCCTGGTGTCATTTACTTTACTGCTTTTACTACTTACTTATTCCATAGAAGTAGTTTATCCATATCACACGATCCTGTAGCGCAGTCACTTTCAAGAGCCTGATTAAATCAAGAGAGTTTGCCCTAGACTTGAAGACAGGAGGTGTATCTCGTAGCCTTGAAATCGAGGTTGTAATGACATTATATTTGGAAAGAAATCTGCACAAGAAATTGTATGGGACTAGATGTAGGGTAACTCCAAACCAGTATAAAATTCTGGTGTATTCATTCCTTTTACTGCTTTTTATTTACTATTTGCATATGTATCTGATTCTATGATTGTCTTTATGCTTGTGAATTACATCTATCTGTGTTTAATTTCAAAATATTTCAAAAATTCCATAAAATCCATTAAATACTATTCATCCCCTCCCTTTAGTATTAATTCTGCCTTAAAATCGGTTATCCGCATTCCCTACATTTGGTATCAAAGCATAAGTTTTCAAAGTTATCATAATCTAAATTTTGAAAAAGTTTAAAATGAAATTTTTTGGAAATTCTATTAACGCTAGTTCAATACAATCTAAATCATCATTGTCTCATAAGTCTGCATATTGTTATTATAGAAAATCAAGTTATCTATCGAAATGGTGTGTTGTGTAGGAACAAATATGTTATATGGCTTTTGATGAGTCTATAATCAATGGACAAATGGTGCAAATCAAGAAAAATAAATGGATACTGGATAGTGGATGTTTGAGACACATGATTGGAAATTCATAGATACTGAATGACATAATTTATGAAGATGAAGGTCTGGTCAACTTTGGAAACAACTCAAAAGATATGTGATTGACATCGACAATGTCTGTAACTTTAAAATTCCTACTATTTCTGATGTTTTGTTAGTTAGGGATCCAAAACACAATTTGCTTAGTATAAGTCAACTTTGTGATAAGGGATACAAAATTAAATTTGAAAAAGATATGTGTCACGTCGAAGACAATAAATCAATTATTATCTTTGAATGAATTAGGAAGAAAACATTTATATCCTCAGTATGAAAATCTCAAAAGATAACTTATGTCTTCTGGTTAATACAAGTTCCCTTGGATTTGGCATAATAGATTTAAGCATTTGAATTTCAAACTTTTATCTAGACTTTCAAAACTTGATTTAGTAAGAGTTCTCCTTCAAATGGATTTTAAAGTAGGTAGTATATTTGATGCTAGTCAATTAGGAAAAATTAGGAAGAGTTCATTTAAATCGAAAGATATGATTTCAACTTCAAAAGATCTTGAGTTACTTCATTTAGATTTGTTTGGTCCATCTCAAATTCAGTCAATAAATCACAATAAATATATTTTTGTAATTATAGATGATTATTCTAGATTTACATGGATAATTTTTCTAAAACTTAAAAGTGATGCTTTTGATTTATTTAAAACTTTTGCAAAAAGAATTCAAAATCATCTTTCTTTAAAAACCAAAACTATTCGTAGTGATCACGGTGGAGATTTCGAAAATGAAAATTTTGAGAATTTCTGTAATAAAAAAGGAATAACACATAATTTTTCCTTTTCAAGAACTCCACAACAAAATGGAGTGGCAGGGTGTAAAAGTAGAACGATTCAAGAGTGTGCAAGAAACATGCTTTCAGATAGTAAATTACCAAGAAATTTTTGGACTAAAGCAGTCGCTACAGCTTATTAGGATTTTAGTTTGACCACTACGAATAAAATACCATATGAACTTCTTTTCAATAAGAAACCAAGGGTAACTTATTTTAAAGTTTTTGGAAGCAAATGTTTTATTCTAAATACAAAAGACAATTTGGACAAATTTGATCCTAAATCGACAAAGGAATCTTTATCGAATATTCTAATAAAAGTAAAGCATATAGAGTTTTCAATTTAAAGCCTAACACCATTGAAGAAACAATGCATGTATCTTTTGATGAAAATTTCAAAGATTTTGTTCAAATAAATGATGAAGATGATTTTATTACTTTAAATAATGAATCAAATAATATAAATTATGAAATTATTCATCCCAATAAAAGAATCGGGCTTTTAAAAGATCGTCTTGTAGAAAACATACTAGGAAATATTGAATCTGTTGTTAAGACGAGAAATCAATTAAACAAAATGAGTAATGCAGCTTTTATATAAACTGTTGAACCTAAAAATCCAAAGGAAGCATCATCTAATGATTCATGGATTTTTGCAATGTAAGAAGAACTAAATCAATTCACCAGAAACGGTGTATGTGAACCTGTTCCTAGACCCGAGGACAAAACTATAGTAGGAACTAAATGGATTTATAAAAAGAAAATGAATGAACAAGGTGAGGTCATTAGAAATAAAGCTCGGTTGCTCGTGCAAGATTATTGTCAAGAAGAAGGAATTGATTATGATGAAACCTTTGCACTCGTAGCAATATTAGAAGCCATTAGAATTCTACTTGCTTTTGCAAAACACAACAATTTCAAATTATTTCAAATGGACGTCAAAAGTGCCCTTTTTAAATGGTTTTATTAAAGAAGATATTTATGTTGAAGAACCCCCACTTTTTGAAGATTAAATGTTTCCAAATCATGTTTACAAATTAAAGAAATCTTTATATGTCTAAAACAAACTCCTAGAGCCTGGTAAGACAGACTATGATCTTATCTATTACAATCAAATTTTGAAATTGGTAAAGTAGATAATACTCTTTTTATTAAAAGAAACAAAAATGATATTCAATTAGTACAGATTTATGTAGATGATATAATTTTTGGATCAACAAATAATGAAAAGAAAAAAGAGTTTTCTGAAATAATGACAAAAGAGTTTGAGACGAGTCATATGGGGGAACTTACTTTCTTTTTAGGATTGTAAATAAAACAACTATATAGTGGTATTTTCATTAGTCAAGAAAAGTATGTTAGGGATCTAATTAATAAGTTTGGTATGACCACTGCGAGTGAAAAATCCACTCTCATAGCAGCCAATGTAGTCTTAAATAAAGAAGACATGTCAAAAGATGTCGACCAAAAACTATACAGGGGAATGATTGGATCACTACTCTATATAACTGCGAGTCGACCTTATAACATGCATAGTGTCTGTTTCTATGCAAGTACCAATCTCAACCCAAAGAGACCCACTTAAAAGCTGTTAAACGTATCTTACGACATGTTAAACACACAAAAAAGACTACGGCCTATTTTACCCTAAAAATAGTTTATTTAATTTAATTTCGTATTATGATGCTGACTATGCTAGTTGTTAATTAGAATGAAAAAGTACAAGTGGAACTTATCACTTTCTAGGACATTCTCTGGTTTGTTGGTTTAGTAAAAGCAAAATACAGTCTCTCTATCAACAACCGAAGCAGAATATATCTCTACTGCTTTGGCTTGTTATAAAGTAATCTATATGCAATAGGCCCTAAAGGATTTTGGACTAAATATTTCAAAAGCACCAATTTATTGTGACAATACAAGTGCAATAAATTTATCCAAAAATCCTACTCATCATGTCAGAACCAAATATGTTAATATCAGACATCATTTTCTTAGAGATAATATAAGTAAAGAGATTATTTCTCTTGAATTTATCAACACAAAGAATCAAATAGCTGATATTCCGACCAGACCCTTGAATCAATCAACCTTTACTAAATATAGAAGAGAATTAGGTATTTGTTCTATAACTGAGATATAGAACATAGATGTAGTAGCATATATATTACAATTGTAACGACTCGAAATTTTCTAACCCGAAAATTCCAAATAGTTATGAAAAAGAAGAAAGAGATAAAAGAAGAAGAACAGAAACACCAAACATCTCACAATTGCAGCGGATAAAATATAATAATAAATAATAACAGTCTACAAAAGGATACTATATCTGTCGATTACATTTAATATACATCAGAGTTTCACATTATATACAGTCACTGAATATATAAAATTATCATGTCTCAGATTAATAATAATATAAATACAGCGAAGATACTCTATACGCTATTGCCATCCAGCTCGCCTCCTAAGCTCCAGAACGCCCTTACCTTAAAATCTGTAATACTCGGTCTGACCTGAGCATTACACCAAAGTAACACCCGGGTCAGGCTGGAAACCAGCATGAGTAAACCCAACTAACATGGAATACCAAAAAAATCAACTTTTATAAACCCGGGTAACATATATCAATTCACAAGCCACAAATTATTATAGACAACACTTAGTCCACATTTAAATTTCTAAATACCAAAGATTTAGATTTTAAAACCGTTAATACCTCCAAATCACTTCAATCCAGCATAAAGATTTTATATATCAATCTACAAACATTTGAAGTGGTTACGGGTATTTCTCCTATACTCGACCCCGGTTTCTTCAAATCTCATGTCATTCTAACCCAATTTATCCCAATGAAATACACAACACTTCATATCAGAGATATCAACTCATTCAAAGCATCCAATACCGTTCGATCATCCATATGCAAATTTGATCGCTTCCAAATTAATTCAATTGAATCCATTTTAATTTCAATCCTCAATCACTTAGATTTCTGTACTTGTTAATTAATTAATTTCAAATCAAATAATTCAATCATCCCTTCAATATTCGTCTTAATTGATCAACCTGGATTATATCCTTTAATTTCATTCAAGCAACTATCTTTAATTAACTTCACTATATTACTTAACCTTAACCAAACGATAAGTAATCTTAATTACTTCAGGAACAAATTAACTGTTTAGTTACATTAATCCTTAATTACTTATATATTGACTTCTCATAAGTCACTCGTTATTGTTTAATCAATCTTAATCAATCAATCTTTAATTACGTCATTGGTTATATAAATTAACGATTTCCAATTATATTTTAATTGATCCTAATCTAAATTAATTACATTAACTAAACCACAATATTAATCATTCTTGATTTATCTCAATCCCGTAATTAACTATCCATTTATTTACTTCATTAAATAAATCAAATTTCTCCTTAATTATTCATCTTAATTACTCTCTTGATTAATTACACAAAGTAATTATATTTTATTAATTTCATTAAATAATTACTTATTAAATCACCCAATGATCATTCTAATTAATTTAAACTTAATTAATGAACCCAAATTATTAATGAATTTAATTAATTAATTACTCATTTAAATTATTCTTCCTATTTAATGAATCACCAATCATTAACCCTTTATTGATTTTAAACCGAACCATTTTCTTTGTGAATGATTCAATCATCCTTTCAAAATCTTTGGAAACACTTGCCTTAAATTCACACTTGAACACCTTTCAATTTCAAGAATTCGAAATAATCTAACAATTTAACTTTAACAAATTTATCTAAAGTAAATTCGCTTTTTAAAATTCATAAAAAAAATTAAACCAAATCATTTAAAATCAAACTCATTTAAATTCTTCCTTAACCTTTTAAAATTGTTAAATAATTTGAGCTTTATAAGACTTCATTCTTTTTTTTCAAACTAGGACTCAAAAGTAAAGTTGAACCCCATCTTCAAATTCTGCATTTAAACTTCCTACTTAAAATTTTAAAATTTGTTTTAAACATCCACAGTCAGGTTTAAAGAAACCTGTAACAAATCCAAAATGAACGAGGCACGCTAATTCGCTTCGAGTCACTACCCACCATTCTTCGAGCCATCTCTGAACTTACTCGAGAAAAACTCGAGTCCATTCCTGCCTCTACCCAACATTGCATCAGCACTTAAAATGTGCACCATGCACATGTCCCATCGACACCGTCGCTTCCATCCATCAGCGGTGATCTAACGAGTCGGCGACCATCCTTATTCATGATTCCGACCATCTCCACTATGAATCCTAATCGAAAGCAAAATCGAGTAACCTGGCAAAAACTGAAACACCCTTCAAGACGTGAAAACCCCTCGTCCTTGCTCCTCCGACCACCGGAGCGTCAACGGCTCTAGCCACATCTTTGACAACCCCCAAACTTCCACCTCCTTGAGTTTTGGTGCACTCGATGCTCCAGACAAATCGTACCAAATCCTAAACCCGACTATGCAATAAACTAGGTTTACTGATAAAAATCCAACATCCCTGATTTCTCGATCATCTGAACGCCCATCAATTATTTTTACTAGATTCCCCGGTCACTCTTAAACTTCTAGAAAGAATCACAACGTCCCAGATCACCTAGATCGTCAGGGGTTGCTTGAACTCACTTTTCTGGCCAAACCCGATTTACACTCTAACCTCTCTTCTAGAAATCATGATGATAGTTTCAAAAATCAAGTTTTAGTTCAAGTTTTTGATTTATATCCCTGAATCCATAAATCGTGATAATTTAATTTTGACTAAATTTAATGTTGCTCTGTTGTTTGTCTTTTCCAGGGAAAAAACCAATTTAATTAACTTAAACAAATTTGTAAACCAAAATCTATAGTACAACAATCATATTTTGTTCCAGATCAAAGTTTTCACCTAGATTGGATTATGAGCAAAAGATTTTTAATTTGATCTTGAGCCTGAAACCAAAATCAGAGAAAATTCCAACACACAACAAATGCACACACCCGTATGTTCATATATACACTCAGTGTTTTCTTAAAAATATATTCACCAACAACTTATTTCAGAGATTATCACGCTACAGAATCGTATACTTGAACGTTTAATGGTGATGTTATCCACATGTATTTCAAAGTAATCAGAGGGAAACTCAGGTAAAATATCTCACATGGCTGGAGCTTTTCTAAAATTGTTTTAGATTTAGAAAACTCGAATGGCCTTGAAAACTGGAATGCTTGCAAACAAATTTTAACTTGCAAATTTTTGATGGTCTTCAACTGAAAACTAGAAGCTCTGGCATTTTCCAGGTTTTGGACTTGAGCAATGTTCACAGGCTTGAAGGGGATCTAACTTACAGGGTTTTTGTTGCAGGATCTTGATCTCAGATTTCAAAATGTTTACATTTATCTTTGAACTGAAAAATATTTATGGATTCTTAGTTTGGCTTGTTGTATTTGTTGTAGGTTTGCTGTATATATTATTTCTTTTTAGTTCATGAACGAACTGAATTTATGAGAGAATACAAAAAGGATTCTTGCCCAAGCTGAAGTGAACAGAGTTACATGATATTGATGCAAAAGATTTTTTCTGTACTTGAAATAATTTGTTAACCAGAGATTTTTTTTCTTCAATTTGTAGGCTGAAAAGATTTAAGTTGTGCTACATTAATTTTGTTTGTCTTGTTTTGGAAGCTAATATCTCTTTTGGCATTATATTATGCACACTTAACTTATGAGCATATTTATGATCAGGTTATTATATTGTCTCATTTCGTTACTTGCTTTCATACTTCTATTGATGATATATATATTTACATTTATTTTATCATATCTTTGTTTATACTTATGTTAATTTATTGTTATGATATATTTTATTTTAGATTTCACTTAACCATAGTTTATTTGAGATATTATCTATTTCTAATATATACTTATCTTTATTTCTTATAAAAGTTAACTATCCAATTAAATTTACTCATTTATTATTAAATATTCATGTAAATTTCATAGTTCCTGGTACTTGTATATTTATTTTTATAACCATATTTTAATTTACACTTATGTTACATATCAATAAGATGTCCTATTTACATTAAAATACATACAAAAATCTCTGTTTAAGCTTATATTTAATTATTTAGATTAAATTCTAATTAAAATTATATTGCTAAATTTTCGGGATGTCACAAAATAAATAATGAAAAATAAAATTGTCAAAATTTCCATAAGGATGTCGACATACCCCTACCCCCACGTTGACATACAATGTTTAAATTTGAAATTTTGATTTTCCTCTAAAATTAGTTTGGTAGTTATATATTCTATATAACTCAAATTCTTTTGTCTTCCACTTCATTTCTCTTTGTACTAAACATCTGGAAACAAAAAATAATGGTCTCCTCTTCCAAATAGAAAAAATGTGACCTTTTCTTTCCCTTCTCCTAATACTAGTCCATTTCAGCGAACTACACTGGACTGAGTCATGAAGATAGAGGAAACTTTGAAGGACTCTCTGCAAATGATGACTGAGTTGCAAGTCATGCAAAAGATGGCTAAGGAACAAGAGAAACAAGGTAAAATCCTTAGAAATCTAAAAAATTCTTAATGGATAATCATGCGGACCCGATCATAATTGAAAATGACCCCTCTAACATTCATATTCACAATCCATTAGAAGAAGACAACGATGAAGAAGAAGTGCAAAAGGACGAAGATGATAAAATTATTTTTGTTGGAGAAGTCTGTTTGACAAAGATGGTAATTTAGTTGAACAACATGGAAACTTTTGTCTCCATTACCCAAATTGTTCGATTCACAAGCCGCCAGTTATCAAAGACTCTCATTTGATTGTTTTTATGATAATGTTTTTATATTGTGTGTATTTTTATATATTTGTGTTTATATGTGTAATATAACAACGTATATAATAAAATTATATTTATGTTTTGCTTATTATACTTCGTCATCAGTATTTAGTTACTTACTTCTAGTTTAAGGAGGAGTTACATAGTTTAGGATAAGTTTTTTTTGATGAAAAAAGGAAAGAATTATAAAATATGTTAGATAGGCTTAGATTAAGGAGGAGTTAGTAGATTAAGGAGGAATTGTTGGAATAAGGGGGAGTTTGAGTAGAATCAGAGGATAGTGGAGTAATTTTATAAACAAAGGTCGTCGTCATCAAAAAGGGGAAATCGTTAGTTTTGGAGATGATTGTTTTGATGACAACAACCTTAGGACTTGTTATAAAATATAAATACTAATATTCTTGTCTAAATATATAAGTATATGTAGGATATATATGCAGTTACTGAAGAATGAAGACTGTACAATATAGAGATTCAAGGCTGATGAATTCAAGATTGAAGAAATCAAGACTGAAGACTCATGAGTATCAAGATTTCAAGATTTCAAGAGTTCATGAGTTCAAGAGTTCAAAATAAGTAATAGAGA
Source organism: Allium cepa (assembly GCA_030765085.1). Taxonomy (NCBI): domain Eukaryota; kingdom Viridiplantae; phylum Streptophyta; class Magnoliopsida; order Asparagales; family Amaryllidaceae; genus Allium; species Allium cepa. The sequence goes on from CM060932.1 coordinate 904,287,485, forward strand.
GTCAACATTTATGTTAAAACTTCATAATAGAACTAAAATCTTTATTCGCATTTTAACTCTAAAATGGAATTCACCTTCTTTCTTTAATAGTGGGATGGAACCCACGACCTTCTCTAGTGGAATGGAACCCACAAAATTTTCAAAATGATTTATTTTAAATATTTTTCAAAAACTTTTAAAAAGTCATTTCCCTCAGTTTAAATATTTTAGCCTTAAACTCTTTTTATCATCTTTTATATTTTGATTTCAAAATCAACTTTTGTTTTTAAACAATATCCTCGTTTTAATATTATATGTTTTGTTAACCCGCCTTTCTGTAAGGCCATGGACAGGCGAATTTAACAAAAATAACTTCATGATTATCGAGGCTGAAATATAATGGATTCGGTTCAATTGGAAGGTGCTCACTTGGATAGATGATAGGTCATTCAGTCGGAATGAAGTGGTTCGAAGTGTTTGGAATTCGACCTTGGGATCGGCCGTTCGGCAGAGCAATATCCGGTCGAGGCATGGAAGTTGAGGAAGATCATTTGGTTGGGGCTCGGCATTGGATGTCGTTCGGCATCGTACCTCGCTCGACATTGGAAGTTTCTCGACATTTGATGTCGTTCGACATCATACCTCGCTCAGCATCGGAAGTTGCTCGGCATTGGATATCGTTCGGTATCGTACCTCGTTCTGCACACCTCCCCTCGGTCGGCACACCTCCCCTCAATCGGCAAACCTACCCACGATCGGCACACGTCCCCTCGGTCGGCACGCCTCCCCTCGTTCGGCACGCCTCCCCTCGATCGGCATACCAACTGCTCAGGGTCGGTCGGCATAATAAAGTAGGGTTCGGCTATGGCCTTGGTGGACCCAAACTACTCAAAAGGCCCAACAACTTGGTTTTGCCTATAAATACAGCATGTGGGTCTCCAGATGGGGGATCTTCTTCTCCTCTTGGCTCTAACTTTCTATTTTCTAAGGATAAAGGTTAATCTATCAGTTTGTAACTGTAATTGATTCAAACATCAATAAAAAGGAAACTTATGAAGTGGACGTAGGCCGGAGTAAGCCGAACCACTATAAAATCTATGTTCTTTACTGCTTTCATTTTAATTTTGACTGTTCTTCATATTATTACTCTCTACATATATTCTATCTGTTATCTGTGATCATTAGTTGGTGCTTTCATTTACATTTGGGTGTTAGTAACCAATTTTGGCGCTAACATTTTGGTGCTTTCACTAAGAAGGCACGCACTCATGGATCTTGAAGCAAGAAATTCGGATTCTAGGAGGCAATGGCTAGGCCATCAGCAAAGAAGCAAGTGACAAAAGGGGCATTCGGAAAAGAAGTCAAGAGACTTCCTCTGGAGCTGGAGCAGGTCAAGCATCCATCTACATCACTAGAGACGAGATGGATGCTATGTTGAAAAGATAAATGGAGATGATGCAGGCTCTTCTCAGACAATTTACACAAGCAGAAAATGCAGGTGCTCAGATCCATAGAGCTGGATCGAAAGCGCTCAATCAGCAAGCGGAGGGAATGGCTCAGCAGGGGGCAGCCCCCAATCAGTAGACGGCTATCAACATGGATGGATCTAGACTCGGGGGCATACCACCAGGAAATGCTGGACCAATCGATAAGGGGATACCATATGACGCTTTGCAACCTGACACCAATAGGAGTGCAGGAGTACGAGATGAGGAGTATGTGCCGGAGTTCTCTCGTGAACTCAGGGGGCAGACTGGAGGCAACAGATAAGCATTACGCCTCGAGGACAACGACAAATTAACGGAGATGGTCAGACGGGCTGTGAGAGGTGGATTGGTAAACAAAGACTTGGAGGATATGAATAGGAGTCCCTTTACTCCTACTATTAGGCAAGCTAGGAATCCACCAGCTTTAAGCTACCAGCATTGGCTATGTATGATGGGAGAACGGATCCCACCGTTCATCTGAAAAAGTATATGAGGCATATGGAGGTACTGGGGGCATCAGATGAGGTCATGGCTCGATGCTTCCCGTTGTATTTGACGAATATCGCAACTATATAGCTCAGACAGTTGGAGAATGGTTCTATCGGTACATGGACAGAGCTGATTGAAAAGTTTATGAGACAGTTTTGGGTCCATATAGTCAGACCTACGAACTTAATGACCTTGACATCGATAAAGAAATGGAAGGGAGAGTCACTCAGGAACTTCTTAACTAGGTTCAACACAACGGTGGCCATAGTGGATCGACCCTATCCGTCCATAGTTTTGATGGCAGCAGTCTTAGGAATCACGGATAATTCAGATTTCAAGATAGGAGGATGTGCAAGCTGAGAGAGTGGGGAGAGAGGCTGAAGCTTATGCAGCGCGGGGTGGAGGTCCATTCAGAGAGGATCCAAGTAAGGATGATAAAGGAAAACGAATGGAAACAGTGGCACTTTGAAGAGGCCTCGAAGGGAGTCAAAGTTTTCTTCCTACACAAATTTAACTGAGGCTCTAGAAAGGATCTTCTTAGATACTCGAGAGCGCCTCCAATATCAAAGGCAGGCAAAGAGAGAGCCTTCAGAATATGAACGGACATCGAGAAATCATTGCCTATTCCATGAGCTAGGTGGGCACAACACAAACAACTGTAGGCATTTGAGGGATATTATTAAGGAGCATGTAAGAAATGGTCATCTATTGTAGTATGTCAGGAATCGAGCTGTGGCAGTAGGACAAGAGCGACCAACGCCTACCTCGAACGAAGATGGCACTGGACCTAGGCAACGTCAGCTCATTATCAACTAAACAGATTCATGGTTTTGAATAAATAATAGAACTCAAAGTAATATGGCTAGGTCACTTACACATGTATGAGATCGAGGACAGTCCCTAGGCGTGCTCTGAGATGACCAAAAACCATACTACTTGAGTCTATGAAATCCTACTTTCTTTCTATTTTTCTGCAAACTCTGGATTCCTCTTTTTCACTATGAAAATATACTTTTCTTTGGTATGGTTTTGGAGTTTGGATTGGACTCTGGTTTTGTCGATTTTTTGGTTTGCCACTTTAGTGTGGATGTTTAATTTTGGATTTGGATTTTGAGTAGAATTTTTGATATAGATTTCTGGTTTTTTGATTAGATTCGAATCATTGTAATAAAAAGTTCAAGTTTTGCGGTTACTGTCCCATCCGGAGAGATAGGGCAGTGATCGCGAGTTACGAGTCCCTTTGCCAGAGAACGAAGGAATAGTCTCGGACAGAATGTAAAAAATCCTTGGTCGGAGTGCCGAGGCCGGTGAGTATCAAAAGTCCTTGGCCGGAATGCCGTGGCCGGTGAATATCAAAGTCCTTGACCGGAGTGCCAAGGCCGGTGAGTATCAAGGTCCTTGGCCGGAGTGCCGAGGCTGATGAATATCAAATTCCTTACCCGGAGTGCCAAGGCCGGTGAATATCAAAGTCCTTGGCCAGAGTGCCGAGGCCGGTGAGTATCAAAGTCCTTGGCCGAAGTGCCGAGTCTGGTGAATATCAAAGTCCTATGCCGGAGTGCCGAGGCCGGTGAGTACAAAGTCCTTGGCCAGAGTCCCAAGGCCGGCGAATATGAAAGTCCTTGCCCGGAGTGCCGAGGCCGGTGAATATCAAAGTCCTAGGCCGGAGTGCCGAGGCCAGTGAATATCAAAGTCCTTGGCCAGAGTGGCGAGGTCGGTGAGTATCAAAGTCTTTGGCCGAAGTGCCGAGGCCGGTGAATATCAAAGTTCTTGGCCGAAGTGCCGAGGCCGGTGAATATAAAAAGTCCCTTACCGGAGAGTCGAGGCCGGAAAACATACAAGCCCTTGATGAGAAAGTCAAGGCTGGAAATGAATAACGCGACCCGGCGAGGTCTACAGATTCAAGGTTAAACCCGAAGAGGTCATGAACTAAATAATATTGGTTATGAACAGGATATGGGCTCCGGATATCGGATTTGAGGCTGTTCAAAACACACCTTCCAATAGCAGGGCATGTTTTGGGGGGAAGTGTTAACCCGCCATTCGGCAAGGCCATGGACAGGCAGATTTAACTAAAACAACTTCACGATTATCGAGGCTGAAATATGATGGATTCGGTTCAAATGGATGGTGCTCGCTTTGATAGATGATAGGTCATTCAGTCGGAAGGAAGTGTTTCGATGTGTTTGGAATTCGACCTTATGGTTCGGCCATTCGGCATGGCAATATCCAGTCGAGGTATGCAAGTTGAGGAAGATCGTTTGGTTGCGGCTTGGCATTGCCGCTCGACATCGGATGCCGTTCGACATCGTACGTCGCTCGGTGTTGGAAGTTGCTCAGCATTGGATGTCGTTGGGCATTATACCTTGCTCGGCATTGGAAGTCGCTCAGTATTGGATGTCGTTCGGCATCGTACCTCGTTCGAAACACCTCCCCTCGGTCGGCAAACCTCCCCTCGTTTGGCACACCTTCCCTCGATCAGCATACCAACTGCTCAGGGTCGGTCGGCATAATGAAGTAGGGTTCGGCTATGGCCTTGGTGGGCCCAAACTACTCAGGAGGCCTAACAACCTAGTTTTGCCTATAAATACAGCATGTGGGTCTCCAGATGGGGGATCTTCTTCTTCTCATGGCTCTCTAACTTTCAATTTTCTAAGGCTAAAGATTACTCTATCAGTTTGTAACTGTAATTGATTCAAACATCAATAAAAAGGAAACTTCCGGAGTGGACATAGGCCGGAGTTAGCCAAACCACTATAAAATCTGTGTTCTTTACTGCTTTCATTTTAATTTCGACAGTTCTTCGTATTATTACTCTCTACATATATTCTATCTATTATCTGTGACCGTTAGTTGGTGTTTTCATTTACATTTGGGTGTTAGTGCCAATTTTGGCGCTAACAAGTTTAAAATCTCAAAGCATATCCTATACTTAGTTTTTAGTATTACTATTATATTATAGATTATATATTTTTAAGATTATTTTCTATAAGTTAAACTATATTCAAAATGGTTTATAAACTTCATAAATTATTTTGACAAGTTTTAGAATAGAAATCATTTTTAAAGAAAAATCAATTTTCAAAATATGCATGGGCATGACGACATACCCCATTCCCCTATGTCAACGTGGTGGCCGTTTATTTCAAATTTTAAATTTTCAAAAGAAGTATTTATTCGTCATAACCTTTCATGAATGGATATGACTGTTGTTCTTCTATAAATATAGTTGTTTTTTAACGAATTTTAAGTTAGTTTTTCTTCATTTCTTTACTCCTTCTTCTCCCCTCAATATCCTCTTATATTTTAATTAAACTCAAGTCAATCCTAAGTGAATCAAACTCGATCATCTCTAGCTCGATTCTCTATCACTCTCTCTAAAAGATCTCAGTGCTATTCAGAGTTATAGGACATTTGTAAATAAAGATCGAAGTGTATCGAGTCTCTCTCTATCAAAATGTGATTGGAATTGGTGTGATTATGGCCTGTAAATCAATCGGGTGTGATTGTAGCCTGTAAATCAATTAGGTAATCTTGTATCTTGGTTAAATCAAGAGAATTCGCCCTGCACTCGAAGAGAGGAGGGTGTATCTCATAGCCTTGAAATCGAGGTTGTAATATTGACGTTACATTTGAAAAGAAATCTGCACAAGAAATTGTGTGGGACTGGATGTTGGGTAACTCCAAACCAGTATAAAATTCCGATGTGTTCTTTCATTTTACTTCTTTCTATTTACTATTTGCATCTGTGTCTGATTTTTTGATTGTCTCTATGTTTGTGAATTGCATCTATCTATGTTAAATTTCAAAAGTTTTTAAAAATTCCATAAAATCCATTAAACACTATCCCCCCTTTAGTGTTAATTCTGCCTTAAGATCCCTAATCTGCATTCACTAAAGTAGCTACTAAAATTTTAGATGATTTCAAAAAAAGAAAATTTCGATTTGAGCTCGGGATGAGGACGAAATGGCTGAGTGAAAAAGAGTGAAAAAGAAAGTAAAATGAGGGCTATTTATACAAAATGTTCATGTCCAAGGTCACATCAACTTATTTTTATATATATATATATATATAATAATAATTTATAATAATGTTGTCTTGTCACATTACTCCTTTTACAAATATATATATATATATAATTATTATGTATTGTCACATCACTCTTCTTATATATATATAATTATGTGTTGCCACATCAGTCTCTTTATAAATATATATATTTAATTATTATGTGTTGTCAGACCAGTCTCTTTATATATATATATAATTATGTCTAGTCACATCAATCTCTTTCTAAATATATATATATATAATAATTATTATATCTAGTCACATTACTTGTTAAATTAAAATTAATTATAAGATAATATACTTAAGTATATTATTTTCTAGTTAATTAACTCTTATATATATATGTGTGTGTGTGTGTATAGTGCACAAAGACGAACAATGTTTCCAACAACTTTTCGGTGTTAAAAAGTCAAAATTTTGAAAAACGTTCTTCGGTCACATTTTCTATTTTCCTACGAACTATTTAATTTGGTTAAAAATTTAAAAAAGTCTTTACCATTATTATAAAATGATTAAAAGAGGTAATTTATCTATAAAAATTCATTTATTGACTATATAAAATATAAAATTGCCTAGTTTAAGTGACCCAAACCCTGGGTCTTTACATGTGTAATACTTGCCCAACATTTGGAGAGCATTACGTACTCCAATCTCAATGGATACATCGATATCCAGTCTCTATGCATCTTGATTAGGAACATTTAAAATGGTATATTTGTTTTATTTTGATAAATTACTCATTGTTACGACACTTAGTAACCACTATCAAAAAATATGCCATTTATGGATTTTTTATTAAATATACCTTTAATTAAATTAATTAATTAATATAACCACATTATATCAATTATATAATAGAAATAAACACCTTTATTATGAACAAGACTGTTCAACGAGTTAGATATATGTAACAAATTACATTATTGCCCCTAGGGCATACCCATAACTTTATCAATCTCTCACTTGCACTTGGGTCGATTATGGAATCTTATTCCAACTTCTCCAATCGGTTTCCTAAAACCAGTTGGGTCGGTCCCTTTGTGGACGGGTATGCTATTATGTTTATCTACTTTGTCACTCAACTCTCTCCAACGATGATAAACTGCTTTATCATATGGAGCAATTCCGAGTATGTCTCTCGACCTCTAATGAGCTCTATGTTCTAATACGAATCATATCATGACATTGTTACCATATAATAATGTTATGAGATTCTTAATATTTGGGATCGGCTCAGTTATAAATTTGTGCGCCTATAATTTTATATACATCATTTTTATTGCGATAATATTCAAGGCAATGTACATAGCCTTTTTCCATTGAATAAGCCACAGTCTTTTATTTAGAACATTTCCAACTTAAAGATTGTTAACGTGAATTTATTATTGACATACTACACTTGATATGACTTATGAAGTTTGAGCTTGAACACTTCTTCGTAAGATATTTTTGTTTCTGTAAACAATTCTCTAGATCGATTTGGATTTGATATTTGCTTCATGTATCAAATACATAAACAAATCAGGATATCCAGACAACACAATATGTACGATAATTCTTTTTGCCAATGCAAAGGAATCAATCTTACATGTTCTGTTTGAAACATTTTAATAAGGCGTTCTTGCATATCATTTGGGACATTCCCGGCATCTTTTATACTTACTATAAAAGAATAATTTATTGATCCAATGTTCAATGTTAAAACAACTAAGGCTGATTTGAACACAAGTGCATCGTTAAAATCAACAATGTGTTGTTTACTTATAGTTTAGAAATATCGATATAACTTTTAAATTCTTTCTTATGAACACTCACTTCCTCTACACTTTAATTAAAAATCAAACTATTTGATATTTCTATCAAAATACTTATTCAATCTTGACGCTTACGAAATGATACTTTCATATCATTTCTTGGATCATATCCAAAGACTCACAAACTCAATATCGCTCCCACCGACTTTGAGATATTTTTGGTTAATATGTGTAAATAGCTCACTATAAATCGTTATTTTGAATTTTCCATTTCAATACATATGTACTAAAACATTAGGACTTATCAAGCGATAATTTTGTAAGTAAATCCGAATTAACTTAAACGTGTTGAATATCAAATCTAATACACTTATTTTGACAATGGGAATTTGCAATATTATTCTTATCAACATTGCTCTTTAATTCCAACTACATTAGTCTTACTCATAAAGACATAGTCGTGGTTGATGGATCATATCACTTCAGTTATGACCATCAGAATCTATATTTTGATAGCATACTTGGAATTCTTTTGGACTTGCGCATCATACCATATAAAGTCAACACTCTCAATGGTTTAATTAAACAATCTAGGATTATATATTTTCAATATTAATAAGAAATTCATAGTTCCTCTTAGACGTGCGAGAATACTAATTAGACATTCTAATGTTATATGTTTGTTTAAGTTAGTCAATTTCATTTCATCTCGTATAATCAGTTCTATTTATGGATCGCATCCAATTCCTTTTTACTACCAATAATTCTTCAAATAAATTTCTTCACAAATAAAGTTGGTATATCTTGAAACAACAATTGTTTCTCGGCGCAATAGAACAGGTATTCATAAACGTTTTATGTTTATAAAGTTGATTTGGTTTTAGTTTACAAAAATTATGTTTGAAACATAAATATGTCATCCAATGGCAGTCTTTTCAAAATCCTTTAGGGAGATTTATACAAGATCTCTCATGAACATTTATTACGTGCAATCTTTCGACTCGCACAACCTGCCAACTCCTTGGCCTATGATATGTCGGAGTTTCTTATAAACCCTTATCTTGTAAAATTTTGCAAACTGTTATTCAGATGAAATAAAATTAACCTTGTGTACTACCCTTAAGTACATTACTTCATAGAAAGAAACGAACTCAACTTCACTCATAATTAATCGTACATTGTCCAACAAAGTTTGATTACTCTATATTGATGCATCATTATGCATCACATGGAGGACTAATTTTGTGATTGAATATTTATTCATTTAAGGTGACTTCAGAACATTTTCCAATATACTCATTCGATCAAATCAAATCATTTCTATCACATGTTATTTTATTTACTTCTGTTTTATATTCTATAAGTTTACCACAGACATACTACACGTCTATCAAATACATATGTTCATGTCGATGATAACTTATTGGTGAATATGATGAAGTACATGGAACCGTTTTCGCTTTTATAAAATTAAAATTTCATACATCTGTATGCATCCATCTGAAAAGTTCATCAACTCTTATGATACTTGTGACGACCCTGAATTTTGGACAATTGAAATTTGAAAATTTAATTGATTTTAAATATTTGAATGATGGTTTAACTTGAATTTCAAATAATTTTGTTTGATTGACAATTAAATTATTGAATTTAATTTATTGAAGTTGGGTGAAAATTTGAATCTTCAGTTTTAAGCTTGTTAAATATATTTTTAAGGCTTAGAAAATGTATATCGATAATACTGAAGATAATGGAAGCTTCAGAATTGAATTTGAAAGCGATTTGTTCAGTTTTGAAATAATTTCGTGTAAATTGACATTTAAAAATAGCCTTCCGAGGCACATTCTCGGAATCGACGAAACCAGTTCCATTGAATCCATAATATTATATTATTAGCGGATTTCAATTTTCATAGTATTTGAAGTTGTTGTGTGAGCACACGATAAGTAAGCGCGCTGAATTTATATCGAAAATTTAATACAATAACTAGGTTTAAAAAGCTATCTTCTCCATACGATCGAATTAGGACCCAAAACCTTTTCCATTGCGTTCGGGATAGGGGTATAACATTATAGACGCCTAGCGGCATGTATCGATAGGATGTCAAGATTTTGGGTAGCGAATTCAGGACGTTTTAAATTTAAATTTAAACTTGAATAATATATTCTATTGACTAGTTAAAAACATTTCATGTCAAAACTTTTCCACCAACAGCTTTTGTTTTTTTGAATCACTACAGCCTTCACTCTTCACGCAATCCATCATCTCAAGTTCAAAATCATGTCCCTTTGTCCCTCAACCAAATCTGTCGAATGAAAGATGAAAAGAGAATTTATTTCTCGTTCAAAATCGATTGAAATGCTTCATAAAATAAATCAAGGGACGAAGCTTGCGTCCATTTTCCTAAATCATGGCCGAGCGAAATTTTTTTACAGTTCATTTAGAAGGCAAAAAGAATAAAAAAAATTCGAAGAGACTGCGTGCCATCAACGAATAGAAAACGATTTTGGTTCGAGGAAAGGGGTGCATCGCGGCCACGTAAAATCGAAGGCGTGGGGTTTCGTTCGAAAGATAAGAGGAAGGGAAAATAAATATGGCAGAGCTCGAACGAGATCCCAGATTCCCCCTTTAAAATCGCAAACTCCTTCTGACATCGAAACACATCATCGAGCATCTAAGCGCCAAGTCGATGGGAGGCGATCACATTTTTTGGGATTTGGGAGGCTCGTATGCGAACTATTGGAGGAATGGTGTAACGACCTAGGATTTTTATTAATTAAAAATTGAATATTTAATTAATTTTAAATATTAATAAGTGAATTTATAAGTCGAATAAATTTTAATTCGAATAATTGGATTTAATTGAATAATTAAATCGATAATTTAATAAGTGAAAATACAGAAATAATTTAAAATTGGGTTAAATATGATTGAAAATGATTTGTAAAATTTTATTTTATCATATTGAAGTTTGAATGATATTTTAGAACTTTTAAAATCGAATTAAAAGTTTATTTGTGAAAATTGAATATTTTAATATTAAATCGACTAGTGAAATTAGTCAATTTTTGAACAGTCTCAGAATTGAACGAAAATAGTTCCATTGGATCCGTAATAGTTAGTTATTACCGAATTTCAATTTTCGTAGCAATCGGAGTTATCGTTTGATCGTGGCGGCTCGAAACGCATCGAAATTGTTTTTATATTAATTTGGCGAGTTAAAATAGTCATTTTTCAAAAAGTCTCGGATTTGGACAAAACTAGTTTCATCGGATCCGTAATGTGATATTATTGTAAGGTTTCAAATTTCGTGTCAATCGGATTTACCGTTTGTCCGGCGCAAGCTAAAACGCCTAGAAAATCGTTTAAATCGGTTTAATTTAAATTGAACGTTTATTGCCATATCTCGCACAGATGACCGAATTAGCTTCCGAAACCTGTTCCATTGTGTCCGGAACGCGTGGTAAACCCTAGAAATGCTGGTTACGGCACGTGAATCGGAGTTTGGAAATTCCGGGATGAATAGTGTCGTTCAATTCCCTATAAATAGCCCCTCTCTCTCACAAATAAAAAAAAAAAAAAATTAAACCCTAAACCTAATGCAGCCGCCACCCCCCTGAACCAAAGGCCGAAAATTTTTCACCTTCTTCCTCAAATCTTTTCAAATCCGTGAAGAATTACAACAAACTTTCAACATGGAACTCGTAGAGCTCGTCAAGAGCTAGACATCCAACGGCTAAGATCGTTTCTAGTGCTTCGGATTGGCGGAAAATCGAGCTAGAAGCCCTGTAGTTGCGCACGACTTTCAAGGAGGATGGGGCAGCCGAGTTCATCAGTTGGAGGCCGAGTAGAGCTCTCGATGTGGGCTATGCGATGGAAGTCCCTGATCGAATTATCATCGAGCGAGGAAGTTGCAAAATCGAACCCTAATTTTCATGTATGGGTTTGTATGTGCGGCTTGTACCTCTAGAAGAGAACGAGAGGGAGAAGGGGGGGGGGGTGCGCACGGTTCAGATGCAAGGGGCTTGATCCTACGGCCAGTAATTGATTTAGGTTATAAAAAGAAATTAAGTTGTAAATTATTTATATAAAAATTCGTGTAACTTCAAATATGCGTATCTTTTTCACACGAGGTCGAAAACGCGCGAAACAGGAAGCGTTGGAATCGTATGGACGAGCACTACGCTATGGAATTGGATTGGAGTCGTTTGGAGTTAGTGAGGATTTCGGGTAAAATTAAACGTCCGTTTAATTTTATTCGAAATAAATCGCTAAAACGAAATTGAAATCAAGGTGAGAACTTCTCACTCAATCGAATCAGTTTCGATTTTTATTTTAAATAGTTATGTTTAAAATATTTGAATGCATGTTTGAATGATGATTGTTATCTATTGATTGTTAAAATAGACATTATGCACCGTTATTAAGCGGATGTTATTTATTAAAAACATATACCGCGAATATTTCATAAACAGTGAAATTGGTATTATATATGATAGCAATATATATATATTGGCATATGTATATATTGCAGTTATTGATTTCCCGCATTTGTATAGTGGATGAGACCCTATTGCGCCGTCTATTAAGCGGATAATATTTTAAATCTCATATACCGCGATAATTTCGTACTGGAATGGAATTGGTATTGTGTTAACATCTTTGGATGCAGGAAAACAGGTTGGAGGGATCCAACTGGATTCCTCAACAGTATTTATTTGATTTCAGATATTTTGATATTTGATGCATTATCATATCGATATATGATATCGTTGTTGTCGTGATTGACTATTTGGTATGTAGCATCATTGGGCCAAATTTTGATTTGGAATTTTAAAGGGGTTTTTAAAGTGATTTTTGAAGAGTATTCGTTTATAAAATATTTTTGGAATTGATCCATTATAAATAAATAACATTATAATTTTAATGTTATAAAAATTATGATTTTTGAGAAATATAGTTAAAGGTTGATTTTTGAAAATATGGGTTAATAATTTTATAAAAATAGTTTAATCGGGATTTTTGAATTTATTATAAAAAGTTTAAAAATAGGATTTATAAAATTTGATTATTTTATAAATCAAAATGATGAAATTATAAAGAAGTTAAGACGTTTTGAAATAATAATATAAATTGAGATTTATAAAAGATTTATAAATTGATATTTATAAATTAAAGACGTTGGAATTATAAAAGGAGTTTTTATAAGTGTTAGAATGAATTGTGAATGAATTTCATGAATGAATGAAATTTATAGAATTATAAACGGTGAATTTATGAATGGAATTTTATAAGCAGTAGGTTTATAAAATTTACAAAGTTATTAAAGAATAGATTTGGTTAAATAAATGAATCTTATAAGTTATAAGATTTATAATTTTGGAAAGTCTTTAAAAGAACGATTTTGTAAAATAATCGTTTTATAAGCATTTAACTTATAATATGAACCTTTGGTTTATAATTGAGTTATAAAGTGAATAGGTTAATAAAGGAGATTTTTAAAGGAAGTAGTTATAAAACAAATAGAAATAGAATTTATAAACGTTGTTTTATAAATTCGAAAACGACTTATTTTGATAAGTAAATTGTTATAACTTATTTATGGAGTTATATTCACATTTTAGATAGTGAATAATCCTTTAAGATAAAATGAATAGAAAGAATGAAATGGGTTAACAAGGTATATTCCCGTTTTTGAAAAGTGAATAATATGTTATAGGAATTGTTTTGAATGTGATGTTTTAAATAGAATTAAAACGATCTAACGATGTTTTAATTGTGTTGAGATTCGAAACCATAGATTTCAACATTTATTGTTGAAATAGACGTTTTCGAGAAATAGAAGGAAATGGTGGACTATAACACTGTTGTTATAGTAAATGATTTCTGAAAGGAAATGTTTTGTATAGTATTGGGATTTATATATCTATTTTAATTTCGAATCCCTATACTAGTGATTTTGGGTTGTCGTAACGATGTTTTACGAAACATTCGTTTTGGCCCAAATAAATATGTTTAAGAGAATGATTTCCTTAAAGAATGAAATATATACTTAATTTCGATTTAAGTATATTGAATATTTTTCCAAAGGTTGAAAATAAATAAAATTTGTGAATTACTTATGAATAAATAAGTATGGAAATGTTTTCCAATATAAAGTGAATATTTTGAGAATTTATCTTTTTGAAGATAAATTGAAAATGAATAATTAAAATCGTATATTCATAGATATTGTGAAATATAAATTCACTATGGAATTTATAAAAGAAAGGGGAATCTGTGTAAAAATAAATATTGATTTATTTTTGAGGGGTTGAAATTATTTATCTTGTAAAGATATTTTTGGGAAATAAATAATTTGGAAAATTATTTGGAATCTGGTGATGTTGTGCATATCCATTGATAGTTCAATAACCGGCTACCAATATTTACCTTTGAAAGGTATTTGTTGTGGTTTGCTTGGATTTGAATGCTACACTTATTTTTAAATTATTGCGCTCGTTATTCGGATTACCCATCCCGAATAGTGATACGACGTAATGGATAGCGTTGATGACCGGTGTTGAAGACCGGATATTTTTGAAAGCGAAAGGACAACTCGTCGATTGTCTTTGCACCGAGTAGCTACGGTATAGAGACTCCCTATGTGATGGGAAGTCCGGACGTGATTAGAGATTATCCGGATTGTAAGGACTTCTTTGTAAGTGCCTTCGGTTCTGTTCGAGCCTGGAACAGACTTGTATGGATTGTATGTCTGATATTACAAATTGAGATATAAAGCAGATTTCTTTCAAATATATTTCTGTTGGTGGCGAAGAATTTATTCTTTTAGCTTAACACCCTTCTCTGAGACGTACGAGCTCAGAGGTTATGTAGTTGAATGTTATCAGCGATATATTCCCAATTTGGTAATGTGACATGCTGAGTGTTGCAGTGAAATGATCATTGTGTTGATTATTTGTGATAGGATCATTTATTTGATCGTCTATCTTGGTGATCATTTCTATGATCATTTGTTGACCCAAAGCATGGCTTTTGTATAAAGTATGTTTTTGTGGACGTGACTTCGTCGAGCCTCACACCCCGGAATGGTCAAAACAGGAAAGATGCAGCAAGGTTATGAGGGGTAGCTTCCTTTAGGGTATGTGCATTTCTGTAACGACCCGCCGTCCTGACCGCCCCCAGCCGGTAATTAAACCAACTTGAGACGTTCAAAATGACGGATTGTTATTCAGTTTATAGAGTTTAAACAGAAACAGCCACAGAATCACAGAATAATCGTAATATTTCACATAAATGAATTTTTTTTATACATATATCAGAGTTTGTACAATGCATTAAATTTTATACAGCGGAATATATCTTTGAGTACAAAAGAAATCCTGAAAAAGCTTTAGTGATGCGGTAATCCCCCTCTCTCTCTAACTTCGCGGCCTGAAAATCTTCAAGCTGTAAAATTACTCGGTCTGACCCGAGTATTATATTCAAAAGAAAATAATACACAGGTCAGTCGAATTCAAACTCAGTTATTAGTGCATAGAGGCAATAATAATCAACAATTAGATGACAGTCAAATATAAATTTACCTATCCGATCCTTTAACCAGAAATCGGATAACGGTAAATATAACACTTAACAGTGTTAAACAACAAATCAGTAGATTCAAATTATCAATGAGGATAGATGAAGGGATAATTGATGAAGATAATTTAGAAAACAATCAAAATCTGCCTAAACGGCAATTAACAACAAAATCATCAAAATCGGTTCAAAATATATTGAATTGTCAACATAAAACAATTTTCATCAAAAAGAAAACGTCAATTAAAACATTTGATTTGGTAGGGCTGCAGTACACACACGCGTATACGGCCTCGCCACATTTTTAAAATGTTAACTTCGTGTGGCTGCAGTTCACGCTTGCGTGCACTGCCTCGCCACTACCGTAATGAAATAGAAATCATCACAACAGTAAAAACTAACAGAAATCGAAGCTGCAGAGGTCAAGTCAGTGACTCAACACAGCTGCAATACCAAAACCCATGCAACAAGGCAAGGTCGAAATGCAATTGTTTTGCATATACTCAATTAACTCAAGAACCAAGTTTCCAAACAACTGATTACTGCACATTTCAACAAATGCAAAATTTTCATAAAAAATGAACTGCATCCCCATTACTTGGACACAAGGGCAACTGCAACAATAACGCAGCCACCACAAGATCACGATGCAACAAACACTGTAAATACAAGGTAGGACTGCACAAAGAACTCAAAACAACATAAAAGTTCCCAAATTAAATAGGGCAGCCAGTATTAGTGCACAAGGGCAACTGCAACAATAACGCAGCCACCACAAGTACACGAGACTGCATCAAAAGATCTCAGATGCAAAACTTCAACAAATCAAAACAGCATTAAAGAATGCATAGTGCTATCATGACTAGAATGCAACTGCACAGGCAGGTAGGCCAGGTAGTTCAAAATCAGAGAGTATATGCAGAAGTCAACAAGCATACAAGTTAATCAAGTTTCAAGTCAGGAGAATCAAGGGTACACATCAAGCACACACAGTTAACATATATGACCAGGTGGCCACACAATATGAATGGCATATATAACAATGAATCAGTGGAAAATGCATGAAGCTTGAATAAAACTTAAGTGCTACATTAGAGAGTGCACAGACAATAAAATGAAGGCAATGCACAGGCAACACATGAAGGCAATGCACAGGTTAATGTGACAGCAGGTACAACCAATGGTACAAGACAATGAACAAACAAGATGAACTTAAAATCAGTGACAACTTCACAACCAACTGATCAGACTTCACGCTAAGCAATGGACCAGTAAACAGTGACTTCAACATAGCAGTGTCTTGTAGTTTAATTTGAACTTTGTTTAAAAACTCATGTCAAACCTTGGTTTAAAAATTTAAAATTTAAAAAAAAAACAGTTCTTAAATTTTCAGAATTATTAACTAACTGTTTTTAACTTAATATATGTTTAATCTTTAGTTTAGAATATAACAACCAATATTGTCCTAACACTAAGCTCAAAACAAATCAGTGTATCAATAGGGAATGATTTTTTTCTTTCAAACATTGTATCGAGAAAACTCAAAACAGAGGGGTATATGATTTACAGCCTGCACTCACATATTATTCATCATTCATTAAGGCATTCATATATAAAGATATAAACACACTCATTCACATACATATATGCATCAGAATTTATACGTTTAAATTTGGTTATTAAGTGATGTTACTCACAGTATTCTTAAAACTTGGATCTTGCAAAATCAAACATAAATTATTCAAACATTAAACCTTAAAAAAGGTTGAGGGGTGAAATTTCCGATTTTTTCTTTTAAACTTATCCTGTAACTGTAAACAGAAATCAAGATCATATACAGGCATGCCCCTTCACAACTTCATATTTAAACACATGCAGGCATTTTTAAACAATCACATTATAAATATAAAACAGCATTAAAGCACATGTATGCAGACCCAATGCAATGCCTCAAATGACCGAATACAACTGGAATCAAGGAATGCAACTTAAGTTAAAAGCTATGCAGTGAAGACATAAACAAGTATATATGAAGACCACTTGAAGTATGACAAACAGACTGCAAGATAAACTCAAAAATGTGCATATGAAGTTCGAATAATCAGTTCAACCAAACAGCAAAGATATCAAGGATGCAGCATGTACACTTGAATACATGAAGTAAATTTGAAAACAAGGCAGGGGACAGTGGAGTACACAGTGGCCAGAAGACATGAACAAACTGCCCAGACTGCTGTACATACCAAAAAAGCCAGCTCCAAGACTTACAACATATGTCTCGACCCAAAAATCAGTGATCATGTGTAAACAGTCGAATATGACTGTAGTGCAAAAATCAACCCAAACAGCAAAAGTCACGAATTCGAATAGTACAGGTAAAAATTAGAAGCAATCTCGTCGCAACGGTGATGGCCGAAGACTTGAAATTGTATAAAAAAATCATCAACCATAGTGGTCACAAGATAATGCCGTGATAACCAGGAAAACACAAAATCAAGCAGTATTTTTTTTTTCAAAATCGAACAATATCAAGGGCCGAAGCCAACAAGAAGGAATCGAACCAATCAAAAAAAGTATCAACAGAGAAATCATCAACATGATAACAAAATCGAACGACTGGGAATGAAAATAGATGTGAGGGTCACTCACCTTTGTCGATGTGAAGAGCACGCGAGCGAATTGAAGCCGAAGCAAGCCCTAATTTCGAAAAGCCCTAATTTTGGAGCACGGAATCGAAGAGACGAGGCCGCCATTTTTTTCTTTGTTTCGTTTGAAAGGGTAGGGTTTTCGAATGAATATAAGGGAAAGAGGAGACGTGTTTTTGCAGTGGGGCACGATTTAGGGCGTGGGTTTAAGCATATGTAACGGCGTGGATTTAGCTGATAAGGTAAGGCGACGTACTCTTTATATTATATATATTATTATTATTTTTTTATTTTTTTTATTTTCAATTTAAATTCAATTTGTTTTGTATAAATTTTCTTTAATAAACATATAAACGTTTTGAAGTTCAACAATCAAACATAAATTTACATAAAAATAATTCGTAAATCCAAACTATTTTTTCTAAGTCTTTAGTTCAAATTTTAAATACACATTCAATATTCAATTTAACTCCAAAGTCAAATTTAAATTCTATTCAACTTTAAATAAATTAAATTCTAAAATTTAATCGCCAATTTATAGTTATATTGGGAATTCAATTTAGATTCTCATTCAAATATTTAAAATTAATTAAATATTTTCATTTTTAAATTGTTCAAAATTCTGGGTTGTTACAATCTTCCCTCCTTAAAAGAATTTCGTCCCGAAATTATAAGTTAGGAAAAACGATTGCTAAAATCTCACTGATATTTATACCTTACACAATTTTACCAAGTTCCAAACTCATAAATAAATATAGGATTCATTCCATTTATTTTATCTCAGCAGTTTTGTTCATCGATTTCAATAATCAAGACACAAAAGTCTTTTACCAAATTTTTGACTTACAAAACTCAGATTTTTAAACTTGAAATTCTTCATGCTAAATATTGACATATCATATCTTTTCCAAAGCTGTGTGCTTTCAAGATATTTTAAAAGATCTTCTTCCTTAATTCATTAGGTTAGAATTATGTAATTATAATTTCAGACTATTGATTTTCTATTCAAAGTTTGAAAATACTTGCTAACTCGAAGTTTAACAAGTCCATCTTCGTTCTCACAGACATTAGGCATACGCTGGTCAGGCGCAGGTCTAAAAATCTCCAAATACTAAATATACTTGCTTCAACTCCCAGTGAAAATACTTTTTTAAAAATTCTTTTAAAAATGGATATGGAAAGCACGTTCTCCCATGGATCACAGTTTACCCGGCGGTTACGCTACTATATCAGTAGAATCGCTTGTAACCGTAGATTTCTCATCTCTCTTGAATTTCGCCATGGTTGTCGCCTTAGATCGCGGTCCACACGGCGGTTACGCTACTATCCCAGTAGAATCGCTCGTGGCCATAGGCATCTCGCCCCTCAAATTACGCTTCGGCCTCTAGATCGCAGTTTACACGGCGGTTGCGTCACTATCCCAGTGGAATCGCTTGTAACTGTAGGCATCACGCCCCATGAATTACGCCAGCATCAATTCACATAATCCCAAACATGATGATCCATCGTGGGGGATCCCAGTCAGTCCCAATGGACATTCCACTAATGGAAATTCTACGTAGCTACGATTTCCAATGGACACTCCACCGAGTTCCAAT
The DNA here is from genome assembly GCA_030765085.1 of Allium cepa. Classification (NCBI taxonomy): domain Eukaryota; kingdom Viridiplantae; phylum Streptophyta; class Magnoliopsida; order Asparagales; family Amaryllidaceae; genus Allium; species Allium cepa. The sequence goes on from CM060932.1 coordinate 904,307,087, forward strand.
CACCTTCACAAATAATAAATGGAAGGTACATTTCCATATCCTCAGTTTTTAGAAAACATGTCATATACATATAGTACTTCATTTCACATTTCGTACATATCATACCTATGTAAACTTGCATAGGATTTTCATAATAATGACTTTCCAAACTGATAGTTTTCGAATTATTACATTCACATATATAAGTTACGAAAACTCAATTCACATTCATAACAAATAGAGGATTCCATAATTTTCCATTTCATTTAAAATTTTCCTCTAAATCGATTTGAAAATTTAAGGTTATCTCAAACCTAATTCACATTCATAATCCAATTCATTATCGACTTCACATTCGATTTGGATTTCACGTTACATCGTAAATTCTCAACACATAATTGATGTCTACCGATATACAACCTCTAAGCTCGTACGTCTCAGAGAAGGGTGTTAAGCTAAAAGAATAAATTCTCCGCCACCAACAGATATATATTTAATAGAGATCAATTGATATGTCATCAATTCACAATGTTAGACATACAATCCAAATCGACTATCCAAAATTCAAAGCTCAACTTATATTGTTTTTGGTGTCAAAGTTAAACTCAATTTAACTCAAGATTCAATCTTTTTGGAAAATATTCAAGTTGAACTGATCGTTCAAATTTCCCAAAAATATCTTTATAAGATATATAATTTTTCCAACTTAACCATTTGAAACCAATTTCAAATATTCATTTTTCAATTTATCTTTAAAAGATAAAATTTCAAACCTTTCATTTCATATTGGAAAACATTTCCATACTTATTTAATAATAAGTAATTCACAAGTTCATTTATTTTCAACTCTCGGAAAATATTCAATATACTTGAATCAAAATTAAGTATATATTCCATTCTTTAAGGAAATTATTCTTTTAAACACATTTATTTGAGTCAAAATGAATGTTACGTAAAACATCGTCACTACAACTCAAAATCACTAGTATAGGGATTCGAATTTAAGATAGATATATAAATCCCACTACAATAAACAACATTTCCTTTCGGAAACCATTTACTATAACAACAGTGTTATAGTCTACCATTTCCTTATTTCTCGAAAACGCCTATTTCAACAATTGAATGTTGAAATCTATGTATTCGATAGTTAATGCATTTTAAAACATCTTTAAAACTATTAACTTTTTCAACTTCAACTCAATTCATAGTTTGAATTCCTCCTACTTTTCACAATATTAGTTTTAAACCAATTTCAAACTTTTCAATATTAAGTTTTTCACTTAATTTAATTTTCCGCATGTTTAATTTCAAATTCATCACTGAATTTGTTAAACCTATAATGGATTATCATGTTGACAACTTCAAATTTGAAATCTAAATCTGATTTGAACTTTGCATTTTCTTTCTATTTCAAAAATAATCAACTAGTTCTTTAGTAAGCCATTCATCAACTTGATTCCATTAAATTTATATTTCCACATTAACCTCATTTCATAATATCACTTCCCTAAAACATATCCGTTTTATTCAATAATATATTCACTGTCCAAAATCATGAATATGCTTTGTCAACCAATTTCATCATTTCTACAACTTATTTTTATTTTTAAAGGATTACCCACTGTCCAAAATCGTGGATATAACTCCTTTAATAAGCTACAACAAATTACTTATTAAAATAAACTTTTGTAACGACCCGCCGTTCTGACCGCCCCTAGTCGGTAATTAAACCAACTTGAGACGTTCAAAATGACGGATTGTTAGTCAGTTTATAGAGTTTAAACAGAATCAGCATAGAATCACAACAAATAATCATCATATTTTACATAAATGAATTTTTCTTACATATATCAGAGTTTGTACAATGCATTTAAATTTTATACAGCAGAATATATCTTTAAGTACAAAAATTCTTCTTTAGATTTGAAAACACTTTCTTTAAAGTGATTCTAGTAACTATTCATATTAAACATCATAAACTGAGCTTTGTGTAAACCAAAGCTCTGATACCAGTTTTGTAACGACCCGCCGTCCTGACCGCCCCCAGCCGGTAATTAAACCAACTTGAGACGTTCAAAATGACGGATTGTTATTCAGTTTATAGAGTTTAAACAGAAACAGCCACAGAATCACAGAATAATCATAATATTTCACATAAATGAATTTTTTTTATACATATATCAGAGTTTGTACAATGCATTAAATTTTATACAGCGGAATATATCTTTGAGTACAAAAGAAATCCTGAAAAAGCTTTAGTGATGCGGTAATCCCCCTCTCTCTCTAACTTCGTGGCCTGAAAATCTTCAAGCTGTAAAATTACTCGGTCTGACCCGAGTATTATATTCAAAAGAAAATAATACACAGGTCAGTCTAATTCAAACTCAGTTATTAGTGCATAGAGGCAATAATAATCAACAATTAGATGACAGTCAAATATAAATTTACCTATCCGATCCTTTAACCAGAAATCGGATAACGGTAAATATAACACTTAACAGTGTTAAACAACAAATCAGTAGATTCAAATTATCAATGAGGATAGATGAAGGGATTATTGATGAAGATAATTTAGAAAACAATCAAAATCTGCCTAAACGGCAATTAACAACAAAATCATCAAAATCGGTTCAAAATATATTGAATTGTCAACATAAAACATTTTTCATCAAAAAGAAAACATCAATTAAAACATTTGATTTGGTAGGGCTGCAGTACACACACGCGTATACGGCCTCGCCACATTTTTAAAATGTTAACTTCGTGTGGCTGCAGTTCACGCTTGCGTGCACTACCTCGCCACTACCATAATGAAATAGAAATCATCACAACAGTAAAAACTAACAGAAATCGAAGCTGCAGAGGTCAAGTCAGTGACTCAACACAGCTGCAATACCAAAACCCATGCAACATTGCAAGGTCGAAATGCAATTGTTTTGCATATACTCAAGTAACTCAAGAACCAAGTTTCCAAACAACTGATTACTGCACATTTCAACAAGTGCAAAATTTTCATAAAAAATGAACTGCAGCCCCATTACTTGGACACAAGGGCAACTGCAACAATAACGCAGCCACCACAAGATCACGATGCAACAAACACTGTAAATACAAGGTAGGACTGCACAAAGAACTCAAAACAACATAAAAGTTCCCAAATTAAATAGGGCAGCCAGTATTAGTGCACAAGGGCAACTGCAACAATAACGCAGCCACCACAAGTACACGAGACTGCATCAAAAGATCTCAGATGCAAAACTTCAACAAATCAAAACAGCATTAAAGAATGCATAGTGCTATCATGACTAGAATGCAACTGCACAGGCAGGTAGGCCAGGTAGTTCAAAATCAGAGAGTATATGCAGAAGTCAACAAGCATACAAGTTAATCAAGTTTCAAGTCAGGAGAATCAAGGGTACACATCAAGCACACACAGTTAACATATATGACCAAGTGGCCACACAATATGAATGGCATATATAACAATGAATCAGTGGACAATGCATGAAGCTTGAATAAAACTTAAGTGCTACATTAGAGAGTGCACAGACAATAAAATGAAGGCAATGCACAGGCAACACATGAAGGCAATGCACAGGTTAATGTGACAGCAGGTACAACCAATGGTACAAGACAATGAACAAACAAGATGAACTTAAAATCAGTGACAACTTAACAACCAACTTATCAGACTTCACGCTAAGCAATGGACCAGTAAACAGTGACTTCAACATAGCAGTGTCTTGTAGTTTAATTTGAACTTTGTTTAAAAACTCATGTCAAACCTTGGTTTAAAAATTTAAAAATTAAAAAAAAAACAGTTCTTAAATTTTCAGAATTATTAACTAACTGTTTTTAACTTAATATATGTTTAATCTTTAGTTTAGAATATAACAACCAATATTGTCCTAACACTAAGCTCAAAACAAATCAGTGTATCAATAGGGAATGATTTTTTTCTTTCAGACATTGTATCGAGAAAACTCAAAACAGAGGGGTATATGATTTACAGCCTGCACTCACATATTATTCATCATTCATTAAGGCATTCATATATAAAGATATAAACACACTCATTCACATACATATATGCATCAGAATTTATACGTTTAAATTTGGTTATTAAGTGATGTTACTCACAGTATTCTTAAAACTTGGATCTTGTAAAATCAAACATAAATTATTCAAACATTAAACCTTAAAAAAGGTTGAGGGGTGAAATTTTCGATTTTTTTTTTAAACTTATCCTGTAACTGTAAACAGAAATCAAGATCATATACAGGCATGCCCCTTCACAACTTCATATTTACACACATGCAGGCATTTTTAAACAATCACATTATAAATATAAAACAGCATTAAAGCACATGTATGCAGACCCAATGCAATGCCTCAAATGACCGAATACAACTGGAATCAAGGAATGCAACTTAAGTTAAAAGCTATGCAGTGAAGCAATAAACAAGTATATATGAAGACCACTTGAAGTATGACAAACAGACTGCAAGATAAACTCAAAAATGTGCATACGAAGTTCGAATAATCAGTTCAACCAAACAGCAAAGATATCAAGGGTGCAGCATGCACACTTGAATACATGAAGTAAATTTGAAAACAAGGCAGGGGACAGTGGAGTACACAGTGGCCAGAAGACATGAACAAACTTCCCAGACTGCTGTACATGCAAAAGAAGCCAGCTCCAAGACTTACAACATATGTCTCGACCCAAAAATCAGTGATCATGTGTAAACAGTCGAATATGACTGCAGTGCAAAAATCAACCCAAACAGCAAAAGTCACGAATTCGAATAGTACATGTAAAAATTAGAAGCAATCTCGTCGCAACGGTGATGGCAGAAGACTTGAAATTGTATAAAAAAATCATCAACCATAGTGGTCACGAGATAATGCCGTGATAACCAGGAAAACACAAAATCAAGCAGTATTTTTTTTTCAAAATCGAACAATATCAAGGGCCGAAGCCAACAAGAAGGAATCGAACCAATCAAAAAAAGTATCAACAGAGAAATTATCAACATGATAACAAAATCGAACGACTAGGAATGAAAATAGATGTGAGGGTCACTCACCTTTGTCGATGTGAAGAGCACGCGAGCGAATTGAAGCCGAAGCAAGCCCTAATTTCGAAAAGCCCTAATTTTGGAGCACGGAATCGAAGAGACGAGGCCGCCATTTTTTTCTTTGTTTCGTTTGAAAGGGTAGGGTTTTCGAATGATATAAGGGAAAGAGGAGACGTGTTTTTGCAGAGGGGCACAATTTAGGGCGTGGGTTTAAGCATATGTAACGGCGTGGATTTAGCTGATAAGGTAAGGCGACGTACTCTTTATATTATATATATTATTATATTATTTTTTTTCTTTTTTTTCTTTTCAGTTTAAATTCAATTTGTTTTGTATAAATTTTCTTTAATAAACATATAAACGTTTTGAAGTTCAACAATCAAACATAAATTTACATAAAAATAATTCGTAAATCCAAACTATTTTTTCTAAGTCTTTAGTTCAAATTTTAAATACACATTCAATATTCAATTTAACTCCAAAGTCAAATTTAAATTCTATTCAACTTTAAATAAATTAAATTCTAAAATTTAATCGCCAATTTATAGTTATATTGGGAATTCAATTTAGATTCTCATTCAAATATTTAAAATTAATTAAATATTTTCATTTTTAAATTATTCAAAATTCTGGGTTGTTACAATTTCCTTCTGGAAAGAGTGGTATCATGGTATGGAGCCCAGATACTTACTCATGTTGAAACACTTTATTTATGATTGTGTGATGTTGATGACGAGCGCTCGGATAACGGTCCAATGGGACCGGGGGATGACATACTCGTGTCAGTTGTTACCCAGTTAGGGGTATCCCGACCTTGTGTTGGCAGAGATCCGGTTTGGTTCTCGGGGACGTCCTTCCAGAGGCGTTCTCATGTGGCAATGGGAAGTTCCTTGGCCTGATCATTCGTTGGAAATCCAAAGAAACAATACGAGACTTGTACGGTTTTAGTTGTATAACCTGCTATGGAATGTGGCGGTAACCTGCTATTGAACATAGTTAGCTATAGTAGGCATAGTTCGAAATGTCTATGTTGGCTAAGATTTATATTCTACCTTTGAAATGATTTTCTCTACACTATGCACTAAAAATAATATCAAATGTTCTTTTAAATGCGTATCAAGCATCTTTGACTATCATAAGGAGAAATCTCCTCCGATTCTGCGTTTGCATTGTGTGTGTGTGCGGGAGGCCTTATGGTAGTCTCATTTTTAAAAGCATTGCGAATTGACTTTAAAAATATTCCTCTATTTTGATTTTTAAAGATAAATAAACTGTTTTGAGTTCCCACACCAGTCACATGACTGACTCGGAGTTTATTGTTTTCCTTCCTAAACTCTGGGTGCCCACCAATTTCCACACGGGCAATCAAGATTTAAGGTTTATCAGGATATTCTGGATATTCTGGAGTTGCTGGAGGCAAGCTGGATGCATGGCGTATTACTAGTATATAGTATTTCTTTTCCGCTGTTTGTTGTTGTTTGATGTTGTACACTCTGATGATGATGTAATGAAATGAAAATGTATAAAATGTAATAACCGATATAGTTCTTTGTTTAAAGATTATTCATTTATTATTATATGTTGTTCCGCTGCGAACTGTGAGATTCTGATGTTGTTCTGTTGTTTTCTATTCCGTTCTATTTTCTATTTTCTTTCCTCTCTATTTTCTATCTTTTCTCTCTTCTTCTGTCTTTTTCTTTTTCTTAAAACCCTAACTATTCGGTTTTTCGGCAACGAAAAATCGCGTACGTTACATTTGGTATCAGAGCATATGGTTAAGCGACAACCATGGTTCTGTTGGGTATTACTCATTAGAGATAGAGTCAGTAGTACTCTAGAATGAGTTTGAGTGTAATAATAGCTATGAGAGCGTATTTGTTAGTGAATATAAATTGTTTTGTATTGTGTTGACTTATCGGTTGATTGTTTATAGATTCCAGTCGATGTAGTCTAGCTAACTATCGTAGATAGGGGTTTCTAAACTCTTAAACAAGATAAACCGACACGGTATTGTTTTAAAATTGGGTAAATGAAATAATTTTACCTTGATTATATTTTATATATAAAGAAATAATTTTTCAGAATTATTAAAGTGTATATAAGTTGATTGTTTAGTTGTTTGAATAATCTAAATTAGAGAATAATTGTATAAGTAAAAAGAATTATAAGAATTGAATTATAATTAAAGTGATTTACAATGGTGAAATGAACTTATATATAAGAAGTGAAACTATATGAATATTTTTATGAATATGAGTTGTAAATAAAAATGAATTTAAAGTTAAATGGAAATTTACTTTAGAATTTGGAATCTGAATTGATTTATAAGTGGGAATTTAAGTTAAGTAAAACAAAGTGATGTTTATAAAATGAAATATAACTTAAGAGATGTTGAATGAAGTTGATATTAGTATCAAAGTAAATTAATAAAGTTAAGTGATGGATATGAACTTAAGATTATGTAAATGAAATTCAACTTTTGTAATTGAATTGAATGAATGGATTGAATATTAATCAATTAAATGTGAATAATTGATATGGAATAATGGATATAAGTGTTAATTCATTAAAATCTAATGTTATTGGAAAGTTGAATAGTTGAATGAAAATCAATTTAATTAAACCAATTGAAAGTGATGGTGTTAAACCAAATTGAATGAATATAAGCAAAGGAATTTGGTTATAATTAATATACATTGGTTGTTATATGATAGTTAGTTGATTGTATATAATTCATTAAGCATTAATGAAATTGGAAGCTAAAGTAATTGAAATCCAATTTGAAGTTAAGTGAATCTTAAATGGAATTGAATTTGATTTGGAAGTGAACCAACTTGAATATGAATTAGTGAATGTAAACTAATTGAAAATGAATGTTAGAAAGAACATCCACTGTTAATGAATCAAAAGCGATTAAATTAAAAAAACCCATTTCATTGAATATTAATGAGAATATGAATGAATATTTATTGGTTATGAATTAGTTGAATGCTAGTTGGTTGATGGTTGAATATATTGCTTTTGTTTCATTTGCTATGTTGACATATATAGTTATTTTGTTGCTATATGTTGTATATTGATACTATTTTCATATATGCATGATTCTCATGTTGTTTTTGAGTGTTTAGTAGGTGCGGATTGCGTTTGCTTCGCATTTGGAGCTCGCTTTCGCGCTATATTAGCCGTATATGCTCGCTAATAAAATATAAGGTACATATCTCGGATTAAATATCGTACTTTTACAATTTTTCCCTGCGGGACGCCTCATTACTTGATGAGATGTATATTTGTGATATATATACTGTCATTTTTTTCCGGATCGAGCTGCGCAAAGGAGACTATGGCGAATTTTTCCGGAAATTTAAGGCTTAGAAAAAATTTGAGAAAATTGGAAAGTTTTGAAAACTTTAACTTTGATTTGGAATTGAAAGTTAAACAATAGTAGTTGTTTTGAAAAGATAACTAAGTATGATTTGAAAACTTAGTAAGTTATTATAAGAAGTTTAATTATGAATTTTGGAAAAGTTAATAGATTCTATAACTTTTCTTACTTGTTGATTTCGAGGACGAAATTCTTTTAAGGGGGGAAGTATGTAACGACCCAGGATTTTTATTAATTAAAAATTGAATATTTAATTAATTTTAAATATTAATAAGTGAATTTATAAGTCGAATAAATTTTAATTCGAATAATTGGATTTAATTGAATAATTAAATCGATAATTTAATAAGTGAAAATACAGAAATAATTTAAAATTGGGTTAAATATGATTGAAAATGATTTGTAAAATTTTATTTTATCATATTGAAGTTAGAATGATATTTTAGAACTTTTAAAATCGAATTAAAAGTTTATTTGTGAAAATTGAATATTTTAATATTAAATCGACTAGTGAAATTAGCCAATTTTTGAACAGTCTTAGAATTGAATGAAACTAGTTCCATTGGATCCGTAATAGTTAGTTATTACCGAATTTCAATTTTCGTAGCAATCGGAGTTATCGTTTGATCGTGGCGGCTCGAAACGCATCGAAATTGTTTTTATATTAATCTGGAGTTGCTGGAGGCAAGCTGGATGCATGGCGTATTACTAGTATATAGTATTTCTTTTCCGCTGTTTGTTGTTGTTTGATGTTGTACACTCTGATGATGATGTAATGAAATGAAAATGTATAAAATGTAATAACTGATATAGTTCTTTGTTTAAAGATTATTCATTTATTATTATATGTTGTTCCGCTGCGAACTGTGAGATTCTGATGTTGTTCTGTTGTTTTCTATTCCGTTCTATTTTCTATTTTCTTTCCTCTCTATTTTCTATCTTTTCTCTCTTCTTCTGTCTTTTTCTTTTTCTTAAAACCCTAACTATTCGGTTTTTCGGCAACGAAAAATCGCGTACGTTACAAATGGCTTCGAGATTGGGCAAGCTTGGTGGACACGATGTAGTCAGTGACGCGCAGGAGTTTTTCGGGTCGAGGCGGCATTCTAGTAGCCTTGAGTGAAGCCGCGGTGATCGTAACTACGATGTGTAATGGCTGGGAGTCACGACTAGTTCGTCGTGAGCCTGGTATTGTGAGAAGCTTGCTGATTTCATCCCCAATTCGTTTTCAGGTAGTTTTGATTTTTTCAATCTTTAAGTTTAAATGCTTACTTACGTCTATATTTGTAATCTAATAATGATTATTATTAATTCAACTTACCTGAAATTTTACAGTGATGTCAGGTGTTACCAAAAAAAAAGTTATAGTAAAGAAGAATTTTTTTTAGTTTATAAATATGTATATCTACATGCAGAAAATTTATTTACAGTGAAGTTTGAAATAAAAATCTGTTCTAAAAAGTTTTACAGTAAGATCAAAGATTATGAATAAAATTCATTGGATAATTTTTAGAATGCTATGGTTACACATTGTTTACGGAATGTTAATTAATTTATTAAATCTATGGGTTTATATAATGTATATACATATATAGGTAAACAGAAGTTATTATAGAATGGAAAATATAAGGGTACATACATATTTTAATACAGCAATAAGTATATATGAATATATACATAGAACTTTGGAAAAATATATAAGGGTTTATATAAAAGTTAGTTAAGTAAATTTACTAAATGATAATTAATTGTTTGATTAGATCGTATATTAATAAAACATCAAATTTTTATACAAGGTCAAAAGATCGTGAAAAACAAATTGGGATGGAAATGGATTGCAAATCAAAGTTGAGATCTTCTCACTCAAATTTTAATAATTGAAAATTTCGGTTATTGATTGATTGTTGAATTGTGATAGTTAGATTTAAAATTGATTGACTGTGTGCTTGGATGATTGATTTATAATAATTATTCACCGGATGATATTATATATATAGTAGTATATAGTATATATTGGAGTTGTTGATTTCCCGCATTATATAGCGGATGAGACCTTATGCGCAGCATAATAGCGGATGATATTTTATCAATCCCATATACCGCGATATTCCACCTCGAAGTGGAATTGGTATTTAATAGTTGTGCTAACGTCTGTGGATGCAGGGAAAACAGGTTGGAGGGATCCAACTGGATTCATCAAATATTTGAATTTGTTTCAATATTGTGTGTTGATTTATTTAAAATCTGTGTGTGATTTTATTGTGGTTGAAATTGTTGAAGGCTAAAATTTAGCCGAATATATTTTTGGTATCGTAAGATACCAGAAATAAATTAAATTGGATTTTTAAATTTAAGTAGAAAATCTATAGTGAAACCCTATCAAATAAAATTCCAAAACATGGTGAAAATGTTTAATAAGTGGATTCCAAGTAATAATATTAAAAAGGTGAAGAATTTATTTTAAAAATACTGTTTTTAAATAATTTGGAAGAGATAAAGGGATTTATTTTAAACATAAATTCGAAAATTGATTTGGTGTTAAAAGAATAAATCTTTGGGAAACAATATTAAAATTGATTTGGTGTTTAAGATAAAATTTGAAATCAAGTTCAAACTCGATTTGTGTTTGGAAATGATTTTTAAAAATCAATTTGGAAATCGTATATCAGTAGATATTTGGAAATTTAAAATTCAGAATGGGAATTTTATAAAGGAAAGGGAATTTTATTTTAAAAATAAATGTTGGTTTATTTTTAAAGGTGTAAAAAGAAATTTACAGATTTGGAATGTAAATTTAAATAAATCAAGAAGATTTATTAATTCATATAAATGGAAAGAGAGTTCTTCCCTGGAAAGCCGAGTATATTTTTAAAGTAGCTTGTGAAGTATAAATTAAAAGTTCTAGGAATTGATTTGGAAGAATAATGTTGAAATTTCTTTTTTGGATTGTTTAAATCTTTAAAATAAAGATTTAGTTCATTAATTATAGAAAGGATTATTTTAAAGATTAAATTTAATATTTGATTTAGAAAATAGTTATTTAAAAATTTATATTCTATCTACTAATGTTATTTATTTTAAAATTAGTTGGGTCTTAAAATCTTATATGTGATAATTGGTGTAATGTTCTCATAACCAATATTTTAAGTAAATATTTAAGATGGTTTTATTTTAAGTGTTCCAAGAATATTTTGGATAAGTGATTTGAATTATTTTAACTCGACAGACTTCCAGTGGAAATGAATAAATATTTGGAAATATATTCCGCATAAGGGAAATGATTTGAAATTTGTTTTCAAAGGGTTGAAATGTGAAAATTGATTTGAAATTTGTTTTCAAAGTGTTGGAGTGTTAAAATTTTATCTTGCGAAGATATTTTTAAAATAATAATTGAAAAAAAATTATTTGAAATTTAGCGATTGTTGTGAGTGATGATTGATAGTTAAATAACCGACTATCAATATTTGCCTTTAAATGGCATTTGAATTTCGATGCGACCGAGGGTCGGATTCCAAGTGGATATCCAAAAACCACATCGAACCTTTGTGATTGTGATGGATCTTTTATTTAAAAGATCAAAGTGAAAATTGTTGTGATTTGTTGAAATCTGAATGTAACACTTATTTTTAAAAATAAGCGCTCGTTATTCGGATTAGCAGGGAGAGGACATTGTGTCATAAAACCCATTCCGAATAACGATACGACAACATTGGATTGCATTTGAAGACGGTGTTGAAGACCCGGTATTCTCGAAAACGAAAGGATTACATGTTGAATGTCTCTGCATCAGGTTGCTCCGGTATAGAGATTTTATCACCCTTTGTGATGGGGATTCCGGACGTGATTAGTGAATATCCGGATTGCAAGGGCTTCTTTGGACGTGCCTTCGTTTCCATTCGATCCCAGAACGGATTTGTATGGATATGTGTCTGACATTACACTTTGAGATATAAAGCTGATTTCTATCAAATACATTTTTGTTGGTGGCGGAGAATTTATTCTCTTAGCTTAATAACCTTTTCTGAGACGTACGAGCTCAGAGGTTATGTACTTGATGGATATTAGTGATATATTCTCAGATTGGTAACGTGACGTACGAATATGAAGTGCCGTCGATCATTTGTTGATCAAAGCATGACTTTGTGAAAAGTGTAGCTTTGTGGACGAGACCTCGTCGGACCTCACAACCCGGAAATGGTCAAAACAGGAAAGATGCGGCAAGGTTATTTGGGGGTAGCTCCCCCTGAGGGTATGCCATTTCCTTTTGGAAAAGGGTTGTATCATGGTATGGAGCCCAGATATTTTACCTATGTTGATGCTGCAAATTTCTTACTTTGTGGTTGTTGGTGTTGAGGATCCTCGGATAAAGGTCACAAACGACCGGGGGATGGCATACTCGTGTAGTAGTTACCTAGTTACAGAGGTAACCCGGCCTTGTGTTGGCAAAGATCCGGTTAGGTTCTCGGGGCATCCCTTCAGAGGCGTACCCATGTGGCATATGAAGTTCCTTAGCCTAACCATTTGTTGGAAATCCAATTCCCAATAAGAACCCAGTATGGTTTTAGTTGTAAAATCTACCATTTAACATAGCGGCTATAGTAGGCATAGTATAATGGTACCTATGTTGGCTAAGATTAATATTATACTTTCGAAATATTTTCTGCACTATGCACTAATAATAATATCAAAAGGATTTAGCTTATTAAGCATGTTTGACTATCATAAGGAGAAATCTCCCCTATGTCTGCGATTGCATTGTGTGTGCGCGCCAAGAGGCCTCGTGATAGTTTCATTTTCCAAAAGCATAGCAGATTTCTTTTTATTTTCTTTGTGAAAATAACTGTTTTTAAGATCTCACATCAGTCCCACGACTGACCTGGAGATTATTTTTCCCTTTCAAAACACTCGGTGCCCACCAATTTTCCACACGGGCAGCCTAGAGTCAGGTTATCAGTTATTCGGGAGCGAAGTCGAAAAAGAAATGCTGTGGAGATCAGGAGCAAGCTGGATGGCGAAGCGTATCACTAGTATATGTTATATTCTTTTCCGCTGTTGGTTGTTGTAAACTCTGATAATGTAATGTGATGTAATGCAATAACTGATATAGTTCTTTGTTTTAAAGATATTCATTTATCTATTATATTTGTTCCGCTGCGATATGTGAGATCTGTTATTGTTTCCTCTTCTTCTTCTTCTACCTCTTTCTTCTTTAAACCCGAAGACTCGTACATTTGTTCCACTTTGAGCTGAATTGTTGTGGGATTTTGCCAGCTCAAAGGGGTACGGATTTTCGGGCCTTTACATTTAGTATCATAGCATTTGGTTAAGCGACAACCCTGGCTCTGGTGGGTGTTACTCATTAGAAATAGAGTCAGTAGTACTTTAGAATGATTTTGAGTGTAGTAATAGACATGAGCGCGTATTTGTTAGTGAATATAAAAATTGTTTTATATTGTGATGATTGGTTCGTTGAGTGGTATATGGATTCTTGTCGGTATAATCTGTACAACTCTATCGATAGGGATCCCTAAACACTCGTACAGAACAATTCGGCACGATATTGTTTTAAAAATCGGGTAAATGAAATAATTTTACCCAAAATTATTTTCATAGATAAAGGAAATAATCTTTGTAAATTATTATAGTATATTGTTGGTTGATTGTTAGAAAGTGATAATATTATTAAGAAATAAATTTACATGCAAATGGAATTTGAGAATATAATTTGTAAATATGATTTGTAATTTGAAATGGAATTCCAGAGAAATGTTTTGAGAAGAATTTGAAAATTTTGGAGATTTGGAAAGTATAAATCCCTTTTGATTTTGAAAATAATTCTCAAAGGTTTTGGAGAAATGTTTTTGAAGGGATGAAAGCTCTAAAATCTTTTAGGTCGTTGGAAAATAACTTCGACGACGATCGTGACATCATCGGTGTTCATTTTTGAGTTTCCAGGAGAGGAATTGCTGTCAAATTGTTTTAAATAGAAATTGTTTGGGAAACTGGGTTTGGTTTTGGAAATTCAAAGGATGATTTCAATTTATTTCAAAATTGATTATTGAAATGTTGGAAAGATTCTGGAATTTGAAAAAAATAGTTATGGATTGAAATTTATTAAGGTGGAAAATAAAATTGTGAATGAATAAATAAATTTGCAATTACAAGTAAATGAATTGAATCTGATATTCATAAATGAACGTAAATTGAATTCGTATAGAATTGGAAATCCAGTTTAATATAAGTGGTTATAAACCAGAATGGTGAATTGAAAATAAATTTTTGGGAATAAATAAGAGAATAAAACTGGAATTGAAACTGAATATTGAAAACCAATTTGAATGATGTGAAATAAAATAAAGTTGTAAAATTAGTTCAAAGTGAACAAAAGATAATAAAAGTGGAAGAAAGAAAAAAATTGGTCTGAAATAAAATAAATTGGGATTTGTAACGAATTAGTAAATGAAACTAATTTAAAATAGTGATATGAATCAACTGTGAATGAAAGATAATTGACAAATTCAATCTTCAGAAGGTAAATTGAACTCAAACAGAATTGAGAGTGTAAATCGAATTCAAATGAAATTGAAAATGCAAATTTGCATGAAAATGAATATATAATTTCAATAATGAAGTGAAAAAATGGTATAAGAAGTATCCAAACTTTTGTAATGAAATGTGCAAAATGATATTTGAATGTTGTAATTGGATATTATGGCTAGCAGGATATACAGTGTATTAAAGGAAATGGAATTGGGACTTTGATTTCGAAGACAAAATTGAATTGCTCGATAAAAAGGAATGTATTTAATTTCAGTATGAAATTTGGTGATTTTTTTGTCCAGCCACTTGGCCTTTTGTTTTCTTTTGGAATCCGAGGGCCTGTGGTGCCATTTTGTAGTCGTACCGAGCTAGCCGTGCAAAAGAGACGCTGGCGAAATTTTCCGAAAATTTAAAGAGTTAGAAAAATTTTGAGAATTTTTTTTTGATAATTTAAAATTTAAATTTGAATTGTGTAGTAAATGAAGTTATTTGGAAACTGTGAAGATTTTGCAAAGCTAGTTGAAATGATAATGGATCTTTGATAAAAAGATTTGTTTTGGAAAGTTGATAAAACTGTTTAGTTTTGGAAAGATAGCAAATGGGTTAAGGATCATTCCTCTTAACTTGTAATTTCGGGATGAAATTCTTTTAAGGGGGGAAGGTTGTGATGACCCTGAATTTTGGACAATTGAAATTTAAAAATTTAATTGATTTTAAATATTTGAATGATGATTTAACTTGAATTTCAAATATTTTTGTTTGATTGACAATTAAATTATTGAATTTAATTTATTGAAGTTGGGTGAAAATTTAAATCTTTAGTTTTAAGCTTGTTAAAAATATTTTTAAGGCTTAGAAAATGTATATTGATAGTACCGAAGATAATGGAAGCTTCAGAATTGAATTTGAAACTGATTTGTTCAGTTTTGAAATAATATCGTTTAAATTGACATTTAAAAATAGCCTTCTGAGGCACAGTCTCGGAATTCGACGAAACCAGTTCCATTGAATCCGTAATATTATATTATTAGAGGGTTTCAATATTCATAGTATTTGGAGTTGTTGTGTGAGCACATGATAAGTAAACGCACTGAATTTATATCGAAAATTTAATACAATAACTAGGTTCAAAAGGCTATCTTCTCTATACGATCGAATTAGGACTCAAAACCTTTTCCATTGCGTTCGAGATAGGGGTATAACATTATAGACGCCTAGAGGCATGTCTTGATTGGATGTCAAGATTTTGAGCAGCGAATTGAAGAAGATTTAAATTTAAATTTAAACTTGAATAATATATTCTACCGACCAGTTAAAAACATTTCATGTCAAAACTTTTCCTCCAGCGGCTTTTGTTTTTCTGAATCACTACAGCCTTCACTCTTCACGCAATCCATCATCTCAAGTTCAAAATCATGTCTCTTTGTCCCCCAACCAAATCTGTCTAATGAAAGACGAAAAGAGAATTTATTTCTCCGTTCAAAATCGACTCAACTGCTTCATAAATAAATTAAGGGCCGAAGCTTGCGTCTCCCTCATTTTCCTAAATCATGGCCGAGAGAATTTTTTTTTTTACAGTTCATTTACAAAGCAAAAAAAATCGAAGAGACTGCGTGCCATCAACGAATCGAAAACGATTTCGATTCAAGGAAAGGGGTGGATCGCGGCTACGTAAAATCGAAGGCGGGGGGTTTCGTTCGAAAGATAAGAGGAAGGGAAAATCAACATGGCAGAGCTCGAACGAGATCCCAGATTCCCCCTTTAAAATCGCGAACTCCTTCTGATATCGGAATACATGATCGAGCATCTAAGTGCCAAGTCGATGGGAGGCGATCAAATTTTTGGGATCTGGGAGGCTCGTATGCGAACTATTGGAGGAACGACTTCAAGATTGGGCAAGCTTGGTGGACGCGATGTAGTCAGGGACGCGCAGAAGGTTGTCGGGTCGAGGCGGCATTCTGGTAGCCTTGAGTGAAGCCGCGGTGATTGTAACTACGATGTTTGATGGCAAGAAGTCGTGGCTAGTTTGTCGTGGGCCTGGTATTGTGAGAAGCTTGCTCATTTCATCCCCGATTCGTTTGAGGTAGTTTTGATTTTCTGAATCTTTAAGTTTAAATGCTTACTTACGTCTATATTTGTAATCTAATAATGATTATTCTTAATTCAACTTACCTGAAATTTTACAGTGAGGTCGGGAGTTACTAAAAAAATAAAAAATAAAAAAGTTATAGTAAAGAAGAATTTTGTTTTTAATTTATAAATGTATATCTACATCCAGAAAATTTATTTATAGTGAAGTTTGAAATAAAAATCTGTTTTAAAAAGTTTTACAGTAAGATCAAAGATTATGAATAAAATTCATTGGATAATTTTTGGAATGCTAAGGTTACACATTGTTTACGGAATGTTAATTAGTTTATTAAATCTACGGGTTTATATAATGTACATACATATATAGGTAAATAGAAGTTATTATATATTGGAAAATATAAGGGTACATACATATTTTAATACAGCAATAAGTATATATGAATATATACATAGAACTTTGGAAAAATATATAAGGGTTTATATAAAAGTTAGTTAAGTAAATCTACTAAATGATAATTCATTGTTTGATTAGATCGAATATTAATAAAACATTAAATGTTTATACAAGGTCAAAAGATCGTGAAAAACAAACTGGGATGGAAATGGATCGCAAATCAAAGGTGATATCTTCTCACTCAAATTCTAATAATTGAAAATTTCGGTTATTGATTGATTGTTGAATTCTGATAGTTAGATTTAAAATTGATTGACTGTGTGCTTGGATGATTGATTTATAATAATTATTCACCGGATGATATTATATATATAGTAGTATATATTATATATTGGAGTTATTGATTTCCCGCATTATATAGCGGATGAGACCCTATGCATCGCATAATAGCGGATGATATTTTATAAATCTCATATACCTCGATATTCCACCCCGAAGTGGAATTGGTATAAAATTGTTGTGCCAACGTCCGTGGATGTAGGGAAAACAGGTTGGAGGGATCCAACTGGATTCCTTAAATATTTGAATTTGTTTCAATATTGTGTGTTGATTTATTTAAAATCTGCGTGTGATTTTATTGTGATTGAAACTGTTGAAGGTTAAAATTTAGCCGAACATGTTTTTGGTATCATAAGATACTAGAAATAGATAAAATTGGATTTTTAAATTTAAGTAGAAAATCTATAGTGAAACCCTATCAAATAAAATTCCAAAATATGGTGAAAATGTTTAATAAATGGATTCCAATTAATAATATTAAAAAGGTGAAGAATTTATTTTAAAAATACTGTTTTTATATAATTTGGAAGAGATAAAGGAATTTATTTTAAACATAAATTCGAAAATTGATTTGGTGTTAAAAGAATAAATCTTTGGCAAATCAATATTAAAATTGATTTGGTGTTTAAGATAAAATTTGAAATCAAGTTGAAACTCGATTTGGTGTTTGGAAATGATTTTTAAAAATCAATTTGGAAATCATATATCAGTAGATATTTGGAAATTTAAAATTTAGAATGGGAAATATATAAAGGAAAGGGTTTTTTTTTTAAAAAAATGTTGGTTTATTTTTAAAGGTGAAAAGAATTTTACAGATTTGGAATGTAAATTTAAATAAATCAAGAAGATTTATTAATTGATATAAATGGAAAGAGAATTCTTCCCTGGAAAGCCGAGTATATTTTTAAAGTAGCTTGTGAAGTATAAATTAAAAGTTCTAAGAATTGATTTGGAAGAATATGTTGAAGAAATTATTATTTCTGGATTGTTTAAATCTTTAACATAAAGATTTAGTTAATTAATTATAGAAGGGATTATTTTAAAGATTATATTTGATATTTGATTTAGAAAATAGTTATTTAAAAATTTATATTCTATTTACTAATGTTATTTATTTTAAAATTAGTTGGGACTTAAAATCTTATATGTGATAATTAGTATAATGTTTTCATAACCTATATTTTAAGTAAATTTAAGATGGTTTTATTCTAAATATTCCAAGAATATTTTGGATAAGTGATTTGAATTATTTTAACTTGGTAGATTTCCAGTGGAAATGAATAAATATTTAGAAATATATTCCGCATAAGGAAAATGATTTGAAATTTGTTTTCAAAGGATTGAAACGTTGAAATTGATTTGAATTTTTTTTCAAAGTGTTGGAGTGTTAAAATTTTATCTTGTGAGGAAATTTGAAAATAATAATTGAAAAAAAATTATTTGAAATTTAGCGGTTGTTGTGAGTGATGATTGATAGTTAAATAACCGACTATCAATATTTGCCTTTAAATGGCATTTGAATTTCAATGCGATCGGGGGTTGGATTCCAAGTGGATATCTGAAAACCACATCGAACTTTTATGATTGTGATGGATCTTTTATTTAAAAGATCAAAGTGAAAATTGTTGTGATTTTTTGAAATCTGAATGTAACGCTTATTTTTAAAAATAAGCGCTCGTTATTCAGATTAGCCGGGAAAGGGCCTTGTATCATAAAACCCATTTCGAATAACGATACGATGAAATGGACTGCATTTGAAGATGGTCTTGAAGACCGG
The DNA here is from genome assembly GCA_030765085.1 of Allium cepa. NCBI lineage: Eukaryota > Viridiplantae > Streptophyta > Magnoliopsida > Asparagales > Amaryllidaceae > Allium > Allium cepa. Next base: position 904,326,670 of record CM060932.1, read on the forward strand.
GTATTCTCGAAAAGAAAGGATTACCTATTGAATGTCTCTACACTGGGTTGCTTCGGTATAGAGATTTTATCACCCTTTGTGATGGGGCTTACGGACGTGATTAGTGAATATCCGGATTGCAAGTGCTTCTTTGGAAGTGCCTTCATTTCCATTCGATCCCGGAACGGACTTGTATGGATGTGTGTCTGACGTTACACTTTAAGATGTAAAGCTGATTTCTATCAAATACATTTCCGTTGATGGCAGGGATTTTATTCTCTTAGCTTAACACCCTTCTCTGAGACGTACGAGCTCGGAGGTTATGTAGTTGATGGATATTAGTGATATATTCTCAGATTGGTAATGTGACATACGAAGTGCTGCCGATCATTTGTTGATCAAAGCATGACTTTGTGAAAAGTGTAGGTTTTTGGACAAGACCTCGTCGGACCCCACAACCCGGAAATGGTCAAAATAGGAAAGATGCGACAAGGTTATTTAGGGGTAGCTCCCCCTGAGGGTATGTCATTTCCTTCTGGAAAAGGGTAGTATCATGGTATGGAGCCCAGATATTTTACCTATGTTAATGCTGTAAATTTGTTACTTTGTGGTTGTTGGTGTTGAGGATCCTCGGATAAAGGTCGCAAACGACCGGGGATGGCATACTCGTGTAGTAGTTAGTTACAGAGGTAACCCGACCTTGTGTTGGCAGAGATCCGGTTAGGTTCTCGGGGCATCCCTCCAGAGGCGTAACCATGTGGAATAGGAGGTTCCTTAACCTGACCATTTGTTGGAAATCCAATTCCCAGTACGAACCTAGTACGGTTTTAGTTGTAAAACCTGCCATTTAATATGGCAGCTATAGTAGGCATAGTATAATGGTACCTATGCTGGCTAAGATTAATATTATACTTTCGAAATGTTTTCTACACTATGAACTAATAATAATATCAAAAATATTTTGCGTATTAAGCATGTTTGACTATCATAAGGAGAAATCTCCCCCAAGTCTGCGATTGCATTGTGTGTGTGTCGGAAGGCCTTATGGCAGTTTCATTTTCCAAAAGCATAGAGGATTTCATTTTATTTTCTTTGTGAAAATAACTGTTTTTAAGATCTCGCACCATTCCCACGACTGACCTGGAGTTTATTGTTCCCTTTCTAAACTCTGGGTGCCCACCAATTTTCCACACGGGCATCCTAGAGTCAAGTTATCGGTTATTCGGGAGCGAAGTCAAAAAAGAGATGCTGTGGAGATCAGGAGCAAGCTGGATGGTGAAGCGTATCACTAGTATATGTTATATTATTTTCCGCTGTTTATTGTTGTAAACTCTGATAATGTAATGTGATGTAATGTAATAACTGATATAGTTCTTTGTTTTAAAGACATTCATTTATCTATTATATTTGTGCCGCTGCGATGTGTGAGATTATGTTATTATTTCCTCTTCTTCTTCTTCTACCTCTTTCTTCTTTAAACCCAAAGACTCGTACATTTGTTCCACTTTGAGCTGAATTGTTATGGGATTTTGCCAGCTCAAAGGGGTTAGGATTTGCGGTCCTTTACAATACTCCCACTAATTGGATTTATAGCCCTTTATTGTTTGAGATATAATTAATAAGTATCATATGATTTAAAATTATACAACAAAATTATTTCTCAAAACTATGGCTTAGTTTATAATTCCAAAACAACTATAAATATTTTTAGATGCTTTTATATTTTCCAATGCATCACTTTTGTTATAAAAATTTTACCACGTTATAGTTTTATTTCACAAAGAGTATTCATAATATTCATATTGAAATATAGCAATGCTTTTTTTTGTCGATATCGAAAAATAATCATTGTTTCATAAATAACGTATGGTAAGTTTTACAAAAAAATTCATACAATGATGCAATTAATAAGTGCTATATGGCATGCTCCCACTATTTCCACCATTACTATAATAGCGTACTAAATTCGAAGGTCCATCATTCACTTAATACAATTTGTTTATACGGAGCAACTATTTACAATGGAGAATTCATTGATTAAAAATCTTAAGCTTAAAAAATGAATCTCATAGAAAACAATTTTCTATATGAAATGCATTGTGGAATATAAATCAAATTTCTTGTTTCAATATTATGTATCAATTATTATTATTATAATTCTCATTTTCAGTATTTCTCTATGAAACAGAAGTGACTATTCATTCTCTTCATCCTAACTGTACCTTAAATTACATATATTCTTATACTTTCGTTTTCCTTTCAAATAGTTGAACTATTCAAAAGAAAGCCTTACTACAATATCATAACAAACTCTTTACAAAAGCGCATTCGATTATCATTAACAATTACGGACATCAAATATGTTGAACTTTACATAAACTGATCCAAATGACATTTCGACGATTGAGTTCTTAGATCTATCTTGTAGTTTTTGGTCTTGCATAATATTAACACAGTATAATCCCTTTTGTAATCAATCAAGTTGAATGCATGATCTCAAAAATACTGTTTATTGGCTTATTTCCGATGAACTATGCTCATTGAAGTATCATACATTATGAACTGTGACCATCCACCATTTAACATTTATAAATGATAGCATATGGATCAAATATCCATAGTCTTGTATTGCTTTTAGAGTTCGAAACTCGTAGAGTGAAATACATGGTCTTAACCAAATAAACATGTAATTGACCATTTTACGAATATATTAAGTAGTTGTAAAATTTAGACACTTGCATGGGTACAAAACATTAAGCATTTAATAATTTCCATCTGTCAACTTTCAATTCAGTTCGTTTGTGTATGTGAATTGATAAACATTTTAACAATCATAATAAACGCAAAAAATTATCATTGTAGATAATTATAACATTATTTAGCAAATGTTCTTACAATATTAGAAAGGTTAAATGTTACCGTTTCATTTTTCTAATAAGGTTCCCACTAGTCTTTTATGTTTCTCCAAACCCTAAGATGAAACATAGAAGTATTTCGACTTCACTAGTGGGTGTTAGGACTCGTCTGTCTTGGTATTTTGACATTGAGTTTTCAAAACAAATCATAGCGCCACGAAAGATGGATAACTCCTTATCGATTGTATCACATACAACTCTTAACCTATTTTTCCTTATCCTAATCTCATTTCGACCTTGAGTTTGCTCAACAAACTGAAAGAGGTTATTCATTCATACATACACATCGCAACGGCCTAAGTATAGTATATGTACCTTGAGTTTGCTCAATAAATATATATAGTTATCTTACCTCGTCTATTCAGTATATTAATAATACTATACATAACATCGCTAACTTGAGTTTGCTCAACAACTAAGGAGTATGTAAGTAATTTATTAATGTATATATATATGGTAGAGAACAACATTATATTGAAGATTCATAATCTTCAGTATATTATATTGAGTGATATCGACTTATGGAATAATGTATTTCATATGAAATACCCCCAGTGATTCAAGTGTCAGAAACATCAGAAATCACAGTATATGTACATTTACATATGTATTTATTCGTTAAGTCTATTTGGGTTTCTATAATGTTCCACCATTAGTTTATACACTCATATTATATAATTTTCATTATTATATAACTTTTATATGTTAGTTAACTTATAAATTAATCTTATGTATAACATTTTATTAATTAGGTCTTATTTAATTAATTTTAATTAATTAACCCTTTAATTAATTTTAAATTAGTATTCCAATACAACTTTTATATCGGATTTACCGTCTCCATTGTAGTAAGGCACATATCTTATATCTGCATATTTTTAGTTAATTAACTAACCTTTAATTACTTTATTAATTAAACAATTTTAATTAAATTATACTAATTTCGAAAATTTATCTTATATACATATATGCATGCTTATATTATCTTGAACACTTTAAAATAACATAACATATATCAACATATATAATACATAAATGTAAATATTAATTAATTAACTCATTTAATTAATTTAAATTGTTAATGTTATTAATAATATTAAATTTTAATATTAATACTTACATAGTTTCAAACATTTTGAACTTTTCGATACATTTTCAAAATATTTAAAAATTTATGTTATATTATAACCTTTTATAACATACGTGCTTTATTTTAAATTTAACTTTTAAATTTAAAATCTTGTTTTAATTTTCAAAACTATTTTGAAAATTAGTTTAAGGCCCAATTAAATTGGGCCCTTTCTTTTAGGGTAACCTTTGGGCTTACTCTACTTTCAGGCCAAGCTGGTAACCAGGTAGGCAGGGTACTTGATCACCCAATTCATATCCTAGACATTACCTTTCTAGACACTGTACTTAGTGGGAAAGCTTAATTAGCTAGCCCTAACATGACTAATTTAGACCGCATAGCTATTAGGCTCTGATACTATTGTTAGAACTGGGTCAGCCCGTAGTGGAAGGAATGAGTGAATTTGAAAGAAATTACCATTTTGGATCATTTATGGGCTATGAAGTCTAAATGCATTTAGATCTTATCTAAATTTTCTTTAAATTAAAATTAATATTTTATTCAATATGGTAATTTAAGGAACTTTAAATATACAAATGTATGTGATATGATGAATGTATCAAATACATTCATTTACGTGAAGTGTAAATGTGATGTATAAGGGGTGTATACATGTATAAATGAAACATGTAAAAATAAATTAAGAGAATGAATTATTTGTTTCCCTCTATTACTATATTCAATTAATAAAGGGAAAATATGATAAAATATAAAAGGAGAGAAACATATCATTTCTTTGAACATTTAACTATGGAAATTAATACATTAAATGACGTTTATTACTTATTAATCAAATCCACATGGATATGATAGAATATGGAAAGAGGGAAACCTTTTATTTCTTCCAAAAATTAGATGTAACAAATAATATATTAAATGACACTGATTACTTATCAGCCAAATCTACCCATGCCTTCATTGTCTAAAATTTGTTAATGAAATATATGCATACATTTATAATAATTATGGATGCATACATTCATTATAATTGTGGATATATACACACATACAAAGTGTAAACCTGTTGGTTGTTTTAAATAATTTAAAATCCTAAATTAACATTAATAGAAAAAATTCCAATTAAGAAAATGTTTAACAAAAAAAAGGTTACATTATTGCTCATAATCATTGTACAAATTTGATTTTAACAAAACATTAATCTTACATATAATTAATCATTAAAATTTAGTAATTTGGATCTGAAAGCATATATTTGTATACATTGTAGCATATGGTATATGTGTGTGTGCATTCGTACAAAAGGTTTTTGGTTTTAAAGTTAAAAGTTTTTATTAAATTTTTAATTTAGGAATGAAATAATACATCAAAATTACACAAAAATTTAAATATATAAAACAACAAATAATCAAAATTTGCACTAAACTCCATTCATTAATATTAAATCAAGGTGTCCACTTTTGGTTTAACAAGGATTGTAACAATTGTACAAAAATTTAACATATGTAATTAAAATCAGATTCAAGGAACGGTAAATAACTTAACATACATACATAAATACATACATACATACATACATATATATATATATATATATATATATATAATCCATTAGCATTAGATTGTCTCATAGTATATATAAATTTCATTCAAACTCAATTTTTAATTTCATAGCTATCTACAATAAAAGAAATTTTTTTGAAACAAGGTAGGCACGCGTAAATTTGTGATGAGAAATTATAGATCCAAACAACATAGAGAATTATGATAATTTATCAAAAGTAATATGCGACTCAAGACATGTCGATTTATCATAAACATACATTAAAAGGATATGGTAGACAAACATTGATCAAAATAATAATACAATAAACACGAAAATATCAAATTATACGTATATATAATTTCCTTAGGATGAAGCATGTTGAAACACCTTGAACGATAGAAGAATACCTAGATCTGGTTGATCACTCTCTAGATCCGATAAACCTTGCCCTTCATCACACGTTAATTTGTTGCTTCTCCTCAGATTTCAAAAATCACCATCCCACATTGCAGGAGAAGAATGAACCATTCTTTTTATTTAGTTTGATGTTGATTTGAATTTGTTTTAATGTTTTTCTTTTAGATAGATTTCAGCCATGGATGAATGATAGAGAAGAGGAAGAAAAAGAAAACAAAAAATGAAAGTCACCTTCTCTTCTCCGTGCTTTCAAAAATGGAGAGGTTTTTTTTTGTAGTATAATTAAAGGAACCTTTTCATATTCTCCTATTAGAACTTCTTCCTTTATTTACTCTTTTTAAATGTCAATTAATCTCATTAATTGATTTCCTCCTTTTTTCATTATATGGCTGATCCAAGCACATTCCAAATATGCAACTTTTCCAAATAAAAGAAAACAACTTTTATGTAATTGTTTTATTATTTAAAACACGTTTAAATTTTTACCGATATCGCATATCGATATATGCAAACATAACTTTTATATATGCATTAAAATAATTACCAACAACATTCAAAACATCATATAAATTAACAATAATTAATATTTCATAAATATTAATTAATTTAAATAGTTTGCAACGTTTTACAAACTAATTAAATTGTGTGGTTTTCGAAGAAATCATAGATGCAGTTATGCGACTCAGAGGTGTGAATTCAGTTAGCGATGAGTATTGAACATTTCAAATATTAATGTTCATACGTCACTTAGTAGATGGTATGATAGTTTGGCTGAATTTATCGCTTACAGTTCTTTTAGGTAAAATTAAATTTTATTTATTATAAGCGGTACGTGATAGTGACAATTATTTACACCAATTCTTTTCATCGAAATTATATCATATTAGGACTTATGGAATTTTTAATGGTCAAAATTCCAACATTATCCACATTTAACTTTATAGTCCAAACACAACGTCCTTGGTAAAATAATAACAATTATTATTAACCCAAATGCTCTGACCATAGACTTTGAGTTGACTATGATACTAACCCCTTAAAACTAAGGAGACGAATCCACTATTAAATAACGTTTCACTTTCAATTCTTCCATTCGATCCAACTATAATCACTCGATGGAAGGTTATGCCATGATTTGATTATAATCAAAGCGAAGCTTTCATATTGAAGATCCGTAGTAGTCTCAAGTCGAGAGAACTATGTAAATTAGTCACATCAGTATTTGTTGTTTGTGCTGAATATGCGCTTATATGATTTTTGTTTGATGATAATAAACATATATACATTCGTTTAAATGTATTTGTTAATATACTATTTATTTTCACAGATTAAATAAATATTTGCTGAATAAAATAAATAACACAGATTTTAAATTCAAACGAATATTTTATTCAAACAAATATTTATTACAATTTTGAATAATACAATTTCAAGCTCTCACTATACTATACAACTTTGATTACAATTACATCACATTTCACATTTACATATTCACCTCACTACATATCACTCACACTCGTATTTTTATCTACAACTGCATTCCAGTTTGAATCCAGCATCTGAGCAATCTGCAAAAATATTCACTAACGCAGTAAAATTGAAAAGAAAATATTTTTGCAATATAAATTAAAAGATGATTTTAAAAATATGATTTGCCTCAGTTATTTGGGATGTTCGTCATAATTTAAATTTGAATTCATCATATACGAACAACTTGTGACATACACAGTGTATCACTGTATATGCCACAAGGCCGTGCACACCGATATATACACTTGATTGAGTTACAGGGACAGGTGAGCACCGGTCAAACCCAAATAAAAATACAGGATTCAACTCAGGTGAAACATGCAATATATCACGACTTCAGCACAAGGTCAAATCCAAATAAAACTGGATTCAACACAGGTGCAGTTCGAATATACAACAGTGCAGATAAACAAATCAAGTTCAAGCAAGTGCCAACAAAGAATCAAAGCTCGACCAATATAATGCAACTATGTTCAAATATGACATGAATGCAATAAAGACCAACTGCCAGCAAATGCACCGAACAAGTTGCCAACATACACTCCAGACCACAACAAAGGCAATGTACGTGAATGAAGTGAAATGGTCGAGCTGTTATAGCAGCCATGCATATCGAATAAAACATGGTCTGCAGCTCAAATCAGTAAGCAACACAGTGGCAGCATGCTTGAAGTTACAATGCAATGCAAACAGCAATGCACTAAGCAATTGAAGCAGTTAAAACATGGAAACAAGAAAACATGAAGCAACTCAACAATCAACATAACGACCAAATGGCCAACATGAAACTGCAAATACCCATGCCCAAACTCGTATGCAACAGCAACTCAAAGTTCAGGTCTACAGAATGAAGATGAACTCTACCATGAACACAGGTGCAACTGCAAATGCACACATGAATGCAATGATCAAAGTATGCATGTATACTTATCGACCAGCAGCAACATGGACCACAGCTGTTACTCAACTCAGTGATACAAAAGACAATGCACCAGACAAGACTACACCAGAGGCAACACATGCAACAGAGACCAGGCTACACATTATCAAACTGGAACGAAGTGATGAACCAACAAATGCAACAAACTCAAATGTCCAGTTACAATACAACAAGGCAACAGTGCAGTTGCAACATAGGTGACACAAGTGTTACAAGACAGGATGCATAGCAAAGCCAATGTCGAAGACAACCAGACACAAGTTCGAACTGTATCAAGTTATCAGAAAACATGATACAAGAATACTCAGTTCAAAATGTTCAGAATCAAATCAAGTCAGGTGATGCTTAAATCAAGTCAAAGTTTTTTTTCTTTTATCAAAGTCAGATTCAAGCCATGGTCATAATAGAATGAGTCAATGCCGTGAATATCAAGCATCTCAAAATTCAAAGGCCGAAGTCAATATCGAACGCGTGAATCAAAACCGTGTCAACCAAGCCGTGATCATCAAGTATCAAATATATGATTATGAACTAGTCAAAATCAATCTCAATCGTTCAAGAATAATAAAGTGGCCGAGATGAATTATTGACAAATTCAAATGATTTTATACGAACGAAGATAAAGAAGTTCGAACGCATATAAATACCCAAAATCATCATCGGCAAAAAAAAGCATCGAGTTCGAACAAGCCAAACCAGAAAAGCAAAAGGAAACAACACATACCAGAAAGTCATAATCAACGAACTCAATCAAGTAGCTGCAAACGAGCGAGAATTGAACATCAGAGAAGCAACCGAAGCAAGCTACAAGGAGTCGGCCGATCAACCATCAAAAGCCCTAAATTGTATCAAGGGACGAAGCGCTAAATTGGATCGAAGGGACGAAGCCCTAAATCAGCAAGAGGAGCGGCCATCATTTTTTTCACGAACGAAAAATAAAAGAGACGGGCTGAAGTGAAAAAGGAGGGCCGGCCTTGGTTATATTAAAAAAAAGGGGGTTTTGTTTTTAAGTTTTTTTTAGGGGTTTTTTAATTAGGGTTTATTTTTAATTTGTTTTTAATTTGTATTTTCCTCTTTAAACCGTTTATTTTCTAGTCGTGTGACTAGGGTGCAAACTATGGTGTGTAGTTTGGGAATTTGCAACTCGGTAGTTGAGTTGTGGTCAAGGTTTTGAGCGTAGAGTTAGATTAGTCAATAGCGGTGTATAGCGAGTTTACGTGTGTAAGCGAGGGACTATCTAATTTCTAGTAGAAACCTTGGGGGCAGCACGTAGGCAGGTTTTTGCCGAAGCTGGGTAAATTCTGTGTTGTTCTGTTTTATTCTGTTATTTATATTCTGCGATATCTGTGCTGCTATTCTGTGATCTGAATTGAAATTAATTTATAAGCTTCCGCGATTAATTTTTAATAATTTACACTATCACCCTATTCACCCCCCCTCTAGGGTGAAATCGATCCTACAGTTTGACCTTAGTTATATTAACCAACAGAAAACCATCGAGTGAGTTGTTCCATAATTATCCAATAACTATCAATATGTAACCTTAGGTGCCTCCAGCGGTCATGAATAATATAGTGCCCAACGTTTGGAGAGCACTACATACTCCAGTCTCAACGGATATATTGATATCCAGTTTCAATGCATCTTGACTAGGAATATTTAAAATGTTATATTTGTTTTATTGTGATAAATTACGCACGGTTACAAGACTTTGTAACTACTATCACAAAATATGCCATTTATGGGTTTTCTACTGAATATAATTTTAATTATATTAATTAATTAATATAACCACAATATATCAAGTTACAAAAAACAGAAACACCTTTATCATAAACAAGATTGTTCAACGAGTTAGACATATGTTACAAATTACATAATTGCCCCTAGGGCATACCCCTAACTCTATCACTATTATGAAAATTATTTCAAGAAGAATTGGTCTAAGTATATAATATATAATGCCAATATGAATTAATATAATAAACTATACTAATACAAACAATAAATTATGGGCATAAATGAAAATATAATAACCTCGAAGACATAAATTTACCGTAAGCGCATAAGTTTACTATAAGCATGCAAATCTTACGAAGGGTGAGTGGAAATGTGAATTGAGATTAAGAATGAGTTATATGCTATAGAGCTGTAAAACTTAAGCATTCGGTTTATTCAAACACTAAATTAATCCCCAAAAATCAATATTTTATATTCATCAATCTAGTAAATTCCATGTAAAATTAATTTGATGTGTCCAAGCTCGGTGAGGATTTTATACAATTATGTATACATGATGGAAAACGATGAGTAGACAAAAGTATAAAGAAATAATGAACATGAGAATCATGCAAAGAAAATGCTTTCTTTTTTGGCAACGTTCAGATCACACTTCAATGGCCCAATAGTAAATAAGCACACACTCTTTTGCATTGCTTAATTATAGAACTAACTGTATCATGTATTTAATATACTATGTAAGATTATGGGTGATTAATTCTATAAAATATATTGTTTATGCAGGAAAGCAAAACAGAAGCTTTTGATTTTTGTTTTCTCACTAGCTGCTTATCACCCCTTGATTCAATTATAGTCATTTAATTTAACAAATTAGGTTCATATTTGACTACTGGACTACGTAGTACATCTTTGAGGAAAGTAAGTTGCATGCAACTTGTTTATGTGATCAGTCATACTGCAATATGCAGTTCGATTTGCACTATACGCTACGAGATCCTACTGTGTATTTATTTTGAGTTTATTTGATTTATAAGTATTTGATTGTCTTTTTTTTTGCAGATCAAATCTTTGGTAGCAGTCACAAAACCTATTAACTTAAACGATTCAACATGTCCATTGAATGATGTAGTATTAAGATGTAATTATATAATTCCTTATTGCTTTAACAAAAGAATACATATTTTTGCATATATTAGACCCACTGGGTTCGTTCTTTGCATGTCGGTCAATCACCGAATGTCCGACAATCAATTTATCTCCTTATGAGTTATTTTTGGTATTTACTGATTTTGGTACTGCTTGTTGACTTCACCCATTTTCCTTTTTTGTTCGAATTTATTCATATATCTTAATCACATTTGTGAGTTATTATTTCCCGCTTAGACCTTTTCTATATAGTTTTGGTGAGTTCTTTGAGTTTTGTTATGAACTTTTCGTATTTTACTTTATTAATCTGGTTATAAGTTTTAATGAAATAAAATCGAAGGTCGGTTTTAGTTCTCAACATTGCTATATGGTTATATTGATCCATTGATAAATTTATAAAAATTAATTAAGCTTTTTAAATTTTAGCCGTGTGAATTAAATTTTATAAAAACAAATTAAGTTCATAAAAAATTAAATTTCATAGAAACTAAGTTTACAAAAAAATGAAACTTTACAAAAATTAACTAAATTTTGTAAAAATTAACTAAGTTTATAAAAATTAACTAATTTTTATTATAGTTCACTAAAGTTCTATTGAAGTTTAACTAAGTTGGCTAAGTTTTACAAAATTAACTGTTAACTATGTACTATAAAATTAAAACTAAGTTATGAAAATGAACCAAGTTTATATAAAAAAATTAAGTTTATATATGAAAGTATATATTATATAAATCATATTACATTAATTATATCTTAGTAAATTACACGCGCGCCGCGCACACAGAGACACACACACATATATCAGAGTGTGTGTCTTATATAAATTATATATATACATTAATTTATTTATGAATTAGCTATATTTTTTACAAATTATACTATGTGAATTACGTATGCATTAATATAAATAATTATAATAATATCTTGATAAACTTATTGAACCATAACATTGTAAACATATTATAAAAATGAATTATATAGAAATTGATATATAATAAATTGTAGTATATATATATATATAATAACTAATTATATGTGTAAACATAAATTAAATATTTATATATCAATCATATAAATTGTAAATTTAACTTTTGTGTGTGTTATAGATAAAAGTAGTAGTAGTATTATAGGGGTAATAATAATATCGTGATAAACTTAACCAGAGTGTATAAATTTATCATAGAATTATCCAAGATAATCAATATTAATTAATTAAATAAAAATTAATATATAATAAATAATATAATAAACGTATACAATAACCATATAAATTAAAATATAACAAATAATATAGTAATGTATACAACAGGTATATGAATTAATATAATATATATAATAAATAAATATAATCGATATATATAAATTATGCCATACACACACAAACTATATAAATTGCACACACACATACGTACAAAATCTTATATGCAAATAGTAACAATAACAAGAGAAAATGGTGATCGTAGTAATAAATATAATGTCCTAATAAACTTAGTAAACTTGAAGAGTACCATATAATTATATGCATAAAAATAACAAAAAATTATATATGGATTGTTACATAATCTATTACTTAAATAGGAAAGTAGAAACCAGCATCTTCTAATTCTGACACGTGTCCTCCCTCTTTATTTTCTAACGTGCTGCATTCAAATGGCTCATCTTTCTCTGTCGTTTGGAAATAAAGCATTTTCTCGACTTTCATTTACACCACGAATATTTCTCACGTCTTTTTAAACGTTTAATTAACTGCTCCCTTTTCTCTCTTCATTCCCATTCCATGTTTTCAGTCTTCCTCCTCCTCAAATCTAATTACTTAAATCTATTTGTGCCCAATAATTCATGCCTTCTCCCATTCAACCATTAACATCCGCCATAATATTTCCTTCATAACTTTCTCTACTCTCCTTCTGACTAATTTTTTCGCTTACTTACCATTTTGGCTTCCCTTCCTTTCTCTCTTATCAATTTTGAACGTAATTCATCTTTGTATGCTCGACAAGAAGAGGAAAAATCAGCCTTCGACTCTGGTGTGCATTTATGTTAACATCCCCCTTTTTCCAGCAGAACCAGTTCTTCATAACCATTCAAGAACCAGTTTTTTCCTTTATTGGATTTATTCGTTTCCCTACTTTACCAGAATTTACTAAAGCCTGCTTCTTTAAGAGAAAAAGGTTTGCCCTTTCTTCTTCCATTCTTCGATGCATTATATAGGGTTAAGCAATGGATGCTATTACGAGTTTCATCATTAATAAATAGGACGTCACTTTCTATGTAACAGCGCTTCTATTTTCATTCGTTTCATCTTTAAGGGAGCACAACAAAAGGAGCAACATCGCTTTCCATTAAAAAGACTAAGATTGGTAAGAAGGTTTCTAATGCCAAAGATAAAAGTAATTTTCACTTTGAATGTTGATTTTTTTTATGCAGCTTATATGTGGAGGGCATGAGAATATAGTGATTTAGTGACGCGTCTACATCCATTACTATCAGCATGTTGTTTTACATGTCAATTTCTAACTTGGAATTGCCACATTTGGAAGGTAAAATGTAAATTTCTCCTTTATTTTGTTTATATATTGTTCTCGGCATAAATCATGCTCACGAAATAGCCTACATAGTAAGTACATTCATACAAATAGATATATCTGGTATTAATCAAAGCCGGATTTTTTTCCCGTAATTTATCATTTATGTTCAAAGTTGGTTTGAGTTTGCACCCATGAATTTTTTATATGTACCTGCATCAGCATACATGTCAAAGTGCTAATTCATGATTGACATGCTTTAGGCTAGATGACTGATCTCAGATTACTCAAAGATCTGGAAATTTTCCATAAAAGGCATGAAATATTATGCATCTAATGTCAATTCCATGGACCAGAGTACTTTATTAACTTAGGTAATAATTGGAACACTAGAAAAGCTATTGAGGAAGTGAAACACGGAAAATGCAACTAGAATACAAAAATGTAGGATACAAAACTCAGAGGGGGGGGGGGGGAGGGGGGTTGGGGGGTGTAAAGGAAGTGAAATATTCAAAGGCATTAGGCTAATACATACACTTTGTGCACTTATATTTTGACTATATTATGATTATTAAACATTTAAAAGAAGACAAAGCATTCAATTTAGAATCAATAAGTGATACAGTAATTAATTTGAGTCTTATATTCATTCTTATGGTTATTTTTTGTATATAATTTTGTAGCTATTTTTGGTGTACCAGCTAGAATTTTATATTCATATGCAAATACATCACTTGCAGAATTCTAAGTAATATTACTATGTTGTATCATGCAAAGGCTGCTGTGACACAAGAAACACGGTAAGGACAGAGAAAAAGATAGAAGATGTGTGAAACTAAAGCATAAAAAGCTCAACAGCTGGCTGCAATTGCAAGATAATTTTACATTGACTTCATGTAGTATATACATCACTATTGTTTGACCAAAACAATCACTACATAAGCTGTATAGCAAGCTTACTGAGGATGACTTAGAGGTAAGGTAAATTTGTATTAAGATTGTGGGTTTTCAATATTGAATTTTAACGAGTTAAATCTCTATCATCTATGAAGGATTTTTTGATGATGCATGTTTTAAATTTCTCCTTGCATTATTAGGGTGTAGTATGGAGACCAAGTTTGGTAGTTTCTCCATACTGTCATATATTGCATTATTGATTTTGGGAAGCTGACTGAGTGACGACTGCTATATCCTCTGGCTTTATATTTTTTTAAAATTATCACATGCTTTATACTTAAATTGTGATGAAATACCGAAAAGTTTTATTCATGTTGTATCTGACCCAAAAACAATAAACAGAATTATGCTCATTGACATCTTTCCAAATATTTCCAAACCATTTTGCTCTAAACTCGGTTTTCATTTTACATGCATCTATATGCTTAAATTCATCATTTTTGGAAACTATTTCCAAATCTTTGCAAGCTCTTTCTTTTTAAGTAGCAGAAAGAAAGCAGTTATAACAAAGAATAACAAATACAAATGTACTGCACATGCATTAACGAATATATGAAATATTTCAACAATAGCACACCAACGAACAAAACTCATTTTGCTTCTGGTTGGCTTTTGTAGTTATAAAACTCATTTTGCTTTTTCTGTTAATGTAACAAAGGTTCAGTTGGGGTGTTGACTACATATTCTGACACACAATAGTACTTGACTACTGTATGTATTTTAACTCTTCTTTTCCCTTTGAATTACATATTTGTAACGTAGCCCTACTTTATATTCATTATTTATATAGGTGAAACAATTGGTTTATTAGACTGTGTTATGGTGGAGCCATTATTTGTAGCAACCAAGTGGATCCAATACACTTTCGTTTAAAACTTTTTCAAAATAATGTTGTACTTTACGGCTCAATATTAACCATTAACACACATGTTCCTACTACCCAATCTATTGAAATCTCTTATACCCTTTATTAACTACGTATTTTCTACATCATATTTGAGATAATATTCATGATTATCTGAAAATTCATTGATTTGAATATAAATTATGGTCAGATTTAAAACATAGAAAATTACTAAAGCTTTTATACTTATATTTAACACCTGATATAAGTGTTCGAGTGTAACTCGTGCATTACATACGGTATGAGATTGAAAAACAATATTATAAATATTTTTGAAGAATATTTAACACCTGATAAAAGTTCTGTTTTTGATAGTAGTTGTTTCATGTGGCAATCATGTTTATTTGAACTCTTAATTTTAACAATATTTTCATTCTCTTTCAACGTGCATTGTTATCCATTTTTCTTCTATCCTAAATCTCATTCAGCTGTTCAAATAACCATTTCAACTATTTCTGAAACATCATACAGTTAAATCCTATTACAGCAATAAACAAATATAGTGCATATGGTTGATCGAATGATATCATGGTTGGTAGCCATAATTTGTTTACTATGTTTCTAAACTTTATTTAAGGCCAAATTATTTGCATTTTTTGTTTTATTTTCATTGATAGAACAATTTTGAAGGCGAACTCGAGTTAAAAATTAATTGTAGAGGGTTATAAATTTGAGGCCAGGCCTAGATCAACTTAAAATGTTTACCTAACATTTATCTTTTTGTAATTAAACTTCTAAATTTCAATTGATTAATACTTTTATAATTTTAATGCATATCATCCACTTATTAATTTCTTAGACGTTTCTAAATAAAGTATTTGTTACAGTTGGTAGAATGAACTGGTGCATATTTTTTCAAATCTACTTCCATGAATATTATATACCTCTATTTTTCGATTATACATTGCATTTCTTATTTTTTTTTAGTAAAAGTTACTTTTTTATTGAAAATAAAATTATTCCATAAACATGATTTTGACAGTACTTTGTGAGTTTGCTTGCAATTCCTAAGATGGAAAGATATATTATTCAATTCAGAATGTATGGTGGAAAATTAGGAGGCTATAGGGTTGCTGCACTATTTGCGGTGCAATTGAACACTCCTATATATAGGTGTGTGTAGACGTATATGTATATACACAAATATGTGTTTGCATGCATAAATGTATATACGTACGCACGTTTATGATACAACTTATTTTATTATTGCAAACATATTGTTATTTGACTTTGGAATCTATTATAAGCTAATTGGAGTGGCTTATTATTTTGCTAATTCTACTGAGATTTTGGTAAAAATAAAGAGGAAATGGGATAAAAAAAATCTTTGTCCATAATTTGCAGCGCAAGCTATTATTCCTTTGGACAAAATGTACCTACAGTACGTTGGTGGATTAAAGTTTGGATGCAAAATCAATAATTAGGTCATAAAAAAGTTATGGTGATTGTAAACTTTTTTTTCATCAACACTTAATTGTAAAGTAATTTTTGTTGCAAATAATTATATCGGTAAACATGTACATTGAAAACCAGTAAATAAAGTGTTTACTATGATTTTTTTGTAAGTTCTTTAGACAGAACTAAATAAGTATAATAAAAAGAAAAATAATGAAAACTCAATCTACATACAGAATAAAATGCCTGGAAAGATATGGCAGTGATGTGAAATGGCAGTGATGTGAAATGTTTAAGGCAGTGCACAGGAAAATGTGCACAGATGGTTGGTGATGTTTTGTGTTGATACTGTTGTGAGATATGTTGAGGCAGTTGGAGGTTGTTCAAGAGATATAGAGAAGGATGTATGGATGTTGTTTGAAAGGATGTTGTTGAAAGGATGTTGTTTGAGTTGATGACAGTTATGTGTTCAGGGTTGTATGGGGTATGCAGGGACGGCTGGAAGTTTGTAGATATGGGGCGACTGTTTGTAGCAGTTTGAAGGAGGAGGTGGGTGCAATTTCAACAGCAGGGTAGAGTGATGATTGTGATTGTAGTTGTAGGGTTGTATGTTGTGGTATTGGTGACAGTATATGTTTGTGCTAGTTTTTGTGACGTTTGAGTGGTATGTAGGCAAGGAACTGTCGTATGATGTACAGGTTTGTGAAGTTTGAGTGATGAGTTGTTATTGAAGGGGATGCACTGGCAAGGCAATGAGTTGGTTAAGTTGGAATTTTCAGGTGGAAGGAAGTAGTATCAGGATGGTTATGTGCAGTGAAGTGTTTGTATGTTTGTGGTCAGGGAGGGGAGGTAGGAATGGTAAAGAGGTTTGAAAGTATGGCAGTGGATGAGTGAAGTGAATGCAAATTTGTATAATGAGGAACACAGTGATGTAGCGAGCAGGCTGAACAGTTGAACATGGGGGTGATTGATGGTTATGGAAGAAGAGGTGAACTGCTGCAGTTAGGTAGCAAGGTCGTCTGTAGTGGATGGTGGGTAGAATATTTGAGTGAATGGTGAAGTAGTTGATTGTAATAGTGAATAGTGAATAGTAAATGGAGAAGAATTGTAGAGTGAACAGTAAATGCAATGTACATACAAATTGTGATGAATGTAATAAAAATGTACTAAACGCCGTTGATTTTGATTTTTATTATGATGATGAATAGGCTTTGTAATGTATAATATAAATATGTGATTTGGTAGTTAAGCAAGTGACTAAAAACCTTTACATGTTATAATATATGTAAATATAAATAGTGAATATGCCATATACTGTTTTGTATTTAGTCCCACATCGTGGGATTAGTTCTACCCCAAGTTCCTAGGCCTCTATATAAAGGTGCTAATGTAATGTAAATAGATAATCCATTCTCAGGAATAAATAATATGTCTTCTGCCTCTCTCTCTAATGGTTTCTATTTTCTTTATTTTATAACACGTTATCAGCACAATCTATACAAAAAAAAATATGGATTTACAATTGTGATAATTCATGAAATCATATCTATTCTTTTCCACATTCAATTATATATCTCATAACGGTAAGTCATTTTTCTGATGATTTAATCTTCCAAATCATTTTTTTTTATATCTCATTCCATTCTAGATCTACTTCTTCAGATCTGAATATGTTGTCTTATTTTTTAAAATTTTATTATATTAGTCTTATAATTTTAGATCTTATATAGATCTAAACTTTGAGATCCGATTCTTATTTTGTTAGTTATTATATTTCAGATCTAATTTGTTTTTTTACTATTTTTATGATCTTATTATATTGTAGATCTCAATATCATACTTATTTTTATGTTTTTTAGTTCATTTATTTTGGAATGCAAGTTTGAACTTGACAAAATTTGATATTGTTGATTAAAGCAAATTTTTTGAATTTGATTGTATTTAGTATAGACATGGATTTGAGAAATCAAACATGGTTGGTAAATGGGGTTTTCATTTTGAAAACCTTTTGATTTGATTTAGATTTGAATGAAGACTTTGGAAATTATTTGATATATGATTTATATTTCCAGAACAAATATTTTATTGTTTCTAAGAGAAACAAATATAAATATAATACGTATCTAGAAGATCGTATTAAGTGAATGGAAACATTAGTAAAAGCTTACATGATAAGCTTAATATCTTCCAATGTTTCCTTTAAAAAAAAGGGGGAAAAGGAAATAATAATTGAGAACCTGCAGTTTTCATAAATCAGTAAATTACAAGTTTCCTCAAAATAAAGAACCGGAAGTTCCAACTAAAAAAAAGGATTATATATCAAAACTCAAATATATAATTTGAAATGTGAAGCTTTGAATTATTAGAAAATCTAATTCAGATTATGGTAAATTTCAATTGCAATCAAACCTGAAGTTTGATAATGAAAATCAAGTCGTATTATTTAGGATCTAAAGTACTAAACAAAGACTTTTTTAAGGTAAAATTGGAACCTGAAGTTCTAAAAATATATGCCAATGGTATTAACTACTAAATCAAATAAATGTATAGAAACTTGTTCACTCCAGAAGTAGTGAAAATAATATATTAAAAAAAATCTCCAGAAGAGATTTGTTGATATATTTGGTGTTTTTACTAAACCAAATAAATATATAGAAACATATCTACTCTTCTACTCTCTTTCTTTTTAATTAAAAATAAGGCATTCTAATAGGAAGTTTATTTCCTAATTCTTTTTCCTTCTTCCCATGCATCCAATCACTTTTCAAAAGGTAAAATATAATAGATCAAATATAATAGATCTGAAATAATCTTAATTTCCTAAATTTCTAAAATAACTTGTGTTGATTTAAAGATTTACATATCTGTTTTGATATATTTGGTAAAGAATTATGAAGTTAGTTTTGTTATGAAAATAATAATGATTTGGATCTGAGATTTATAGTTATTTATGATTATGAATAATATGGATAGATCTGAGATAATTTTGTTTATTTAGAAATTCTGATTATTGGGAAATAAAGTTTCGCTTTAAGATATTCGTTTTAATTTTATTATTGAGTAATATTGAACCTATATCTGAGATGAAATTGTGTTACTTTGAGTACTGTTTGTTCGATTAGTTCATATATTTATAATGAAATTATTTTGCTATGACAGTAGTTATATCCTGAACCACATAAAGGTTAATTGTAGTTATTTTTATCACAAATGAATTAATTGCAAGTGTTATGGTAATAAATTAAATCATTTATTGTCATAAATGCATTAAATGCATTGATTATTGTAATTAAATGACATTGTATGTTTGTGTTTGGAATAAGAATAGACGTATGATTTACTATTTGATGTACTTATTTTGACAAGTAATGTCTGTTATAACGGAAAAAATAGGTTTAACAACTCAAAGGAATTATTTTAATAGAAGTTGTATAACTCAAAGTCCAAGGCCTGAAGTCTGAAATTATGAAAAGATTTTCTGACAAACTTGACAAGCTCGAATTCTTGTCAGTATTTTTTTTTTGTCAAAATGTACAAGCTTCTAAAAAAAAGGGCAGTTTACACAAAATTTGAGAACCCGAAGTTCATAATAAATTAGTAAACTTGAAGTTCATGAATTAGAAGCCCGAAGCTCTATTGAAATTGTGTAAAATGATAAGGTTGTACTTGTTGAAGAAGTTAAAGAAAAATAATATATTATCATATGAGATAATAACGCTGCATTCAAGAGATTACAAAAATCTCCAAATGAGTTATACTGTACCTTATATCTTCATATTTATATTATATTAACCAAATATCCTGAAGATATTATGTTACATGATGTATCAAACATCATTGGATGTGTGTGTGTTAATCTCTTGAAAAGATGTTTTAGAGATTTATTTATATTTATATTGCAAAATATAACATCCCAGAAGAGATGTTATAGAAATTTTATTTTTGTTACATTCCAATTCCTTAAAAGGAAATACTATATTCCCTGAAGGAATAATGATATAATTTTTTTTTGAGTAATAACAATAATTTATCGAGAAAAAAAATGATATTGTATACCAATGTTACACTTCAGAAGTAGTGGTTTTATCTTTCGCATCTTACTTTCATTTGGTGCATCTAATTTTGTTGCCGTATTTAAAGTCTAATATGTCATTTCAAAGATAGTTACAACAACAAAAATTTCCAGTAGGAATGTTTTATGTTATTGTAAAGGTAGTAATTATGTAATTTCTACAAATAGAAACATTGTACATTGATATGACATTCCAATAGTACATATATATATATCTTTAGAAGAGATAAGTTCACTCCAGAAGTAGTGATAATAAAATATCCCTAAAAGAGACAAATAAATTAGGAAATGATAACATATCTCTAGAAGAGATTTGCTTATATGTTTGGTGATTTTATTAAACCAAATAAATGCATAGAAATTTGATTATAAAGGATCCTAATTTAGTTTAGATTAGATCCTAAAAGTTTGAGAGCTACACATATGGTCCTGATGAAATCTGTATCTGTAACATTCCAAGTATCCAGAAGATACTATTATTATTTTTGCTGTAATTTTTTTTACAGAACTCTCAATAGAGATGTGTAGAAATGTCTATACGCAATTAAAAATTATTCCTTGATAATTAATCATAATTAGGTTCAAAACTGATATTTGAGATATAATTGAGGAATAAAACTTAACAACTTGAAGTTGTGTGTATATTTTATTCGAACCAGAAGTTCGATATGGTTTCAAACCAAATGTTTTGAAAACTATCATGCTGTTTTGACAGGTTTGCATTGACATTGATTTATAAATAGAAATTAATAGTTTGGATCCTTGTAATAGTTTGTTCTAAAAATACCAATTCAAGAGAGAAAGAATATGAAAATTTTATAATATATATGTGTTACGTGGACGCACGTATACATCCATATATGTAAATATTTAGCTAACAACCTGTAGTTTGTTATAAGCTCATCTTATAGATTATGCATACACATTATTTAGTGATTTAAAATTCAATCAACATAAATGTTGAATGACCTGAAGTCGTGTATGTATGATCTACACAATAAGTAAATTCCTCCAATTGCTTAGATCAATGAATAAGAACAAACTCTAATAATCAATATCAATTGAATGCATCTTGTAAAAGAATTATCCTCCTATTATTGATATGTATGATGTATTTGCTAGTAGCAAAATCATAATGGATCAAAATGAGAGTCCAAAAATGATTATTATTTAATGTGACAATGTTTGTCAACATTGAGGGGGAGGATAAAGGGATATAAGCTCATTTTGATCATCAATGTTAAATATTTATTAAAATATACAATGATGCAAAATGTTATCAATATTATCCCTAATAGACTCTCTACAATATAGATTTGAATCCCTGAAGGATCAAAATTTGTAAACCACATTTGAAATATGGTTCAAATGTCAGTTCAAAATATTTTTGGAGTAAGTAATAAAGATGCCAAATAAAGGAGGTGAGTGTTCTTGAAGAAAGACTTAAGGATGCTCTGAAAGAGATCCATGACATGATTCTCAAATAACCCTAGAAGTGAGTAAGGTACATAAAACATGATAATTAAAGAGATCTCAATAAATCATGTCTAGAACTGACAAGAAATAATCATCGATAATAAATTTATAAATAATAAAGCTCTTATGTTTATAAATGATTAAAGATCCTGGATTAGAGAAAAACATGATTGGCCATCATGAAATTCTCCTTAATAAGAAATCTGAACTTGTAGTCCGCAAAGTACCAAAAGTACTTGAAATGCTTAATATACCCTGAAGGTATAAATGTGGTTTAAAATCATATTAAATAATGAAAGTATACAAATTCCTGAAGAATATAAATAACTTTCATTGTTATAAAGAATGCAAAGAACAAGGAGAGTAAATTTCAACCTGCTTTTAAGTATTGTTGTAATGAAAATCTTGATATAATTCATGATGAGTAGATTACTTCCTATTTTTAAGTATCGTTGTAATGAAACTCTTAATATCCATTGGAGTGATAGTTGCGATATGCAAATACTCATTAAAGTATACAAACTTCTGAAGAATATATATAACTTTTGTAGTTATAAAGAATGAAAAAGACATGAAGTGTAGATTACAAATTTCTTCTAAGTATTGTTGTAATGAAAATCTTGATACATCAAGATGAGTAGATTACTTCCTGCTTTCTGGTAATGTTGTAATGAAATTTTTAATATTCATGAAAGATGTATAGTTGCAATGCTCAAAACTAATTTGAAGCATAAAAATGAAAGCACATGAAGTGTTTTTCATAAAAGTAGCATACAAATGCATAAAATGCAAACCATATTTGGAAGAAACAATCTTAGAAAATTTGATTGTATCAAAGAAAACTATTAATAAATTATATTATGAATGAGATACATATTTATGGATCCAGAAGTATATATAACCAATTTAAGTTATCGAAAGACGAATATGAATTCAGAGGAAAAATTAAAATCAGGGGGAGAATTCATAAGTATTTTATAATGCACTCTTTTTTCTTAGCTAAGATTTTTCCAACTGGGTTTTTATTAGTAAGGTTTTAATGAGGCATTACCTTAATCCAGAAGTATCAACTCCCTAGTAACATTTGAAATAAGCTATAATGTACTCTCTTTTTCTCCTTTTTTAAGATTTTTCCCACTGGGTTTTTCTTATTAAGGTTTTAATGAGGCATTATCTTGATCTAGAAGAATCAAACGTCTTTTCAAGAAATAACATCTCAAATATGTTATTTAAGTTAAATTATATTTTTATCCTTGACTAAGGTTTTTCCCATCGGGTTTTCCTTTGTAAGGTTTTTACTGACGTATTAAATTGATCCAGAAGTATCAAACTCTATCTGATGCAATAAATTATTGAAATACGACATACTATATTGTACTCTTTTTCCTTCACTAAGATTTTCCCCATAGGGTTTTATTAGTAAGGTTTTAATGAGGCATTAGTTTGATCCAGAAGTATCAAGCTTCATTTAAAGAAATAAGAAAATAAAATATGTCATTGTACTCTCTTTCCTTCACGAAGATTTTTCCCATTGGGTTTTTTCTTAGTAAGGGTTTAATGAGGCATTATTTTGATCCCGAAGTATCAAACTCTTAGAAGGAATATCATTTTTAGTATGATATCGATAATTTCACAAGTTGCACTCTTTTCCTCTTTCAAGATTTTTCCCATTGGGTTTTCCTTACAGAGGTTTTTAATGAGGCAACAGACAATATCTATATCGACTGAATGGATAAATGCAAGCAAGCTAATAATAAGGGGGAGCAATCATCATACACATTTCGAAACGGACAATTTCTAGTTATCAGAGGATTCAAGATTTTGAAGACGCATATTCAAGGGGGAGTGTTATAATATATGTAAATATAAATAGGGAATATGCTATATACTGTTTTGTATTTAGTCCCACATTGTGGGATTAGTTCTACCCTAAGCTCCTAGGCCTCTATATAAAGGTTCTACTGTAATGTAAATAGATAATCCATTCTCAGGAATAAATAATATGTCTACTGCCTCTCTCTCTAATGGCTTCCTATTTTCTTTATTCTATAACATTACATTCATTTTCTTTGGTTTGATCCATTTTTTCATGTTGAGTTCAAAGCACAGTTAAGACAGTTTTTTTTCTATAATTTCTTTCAAGTTTCATTTTAGGTTTTGTTTATTCAGAGGGTTTGGCAGTTGAACTAAAATGTATTTAAATAAGATTCAAAAATAAAATGAGGTGTGTAGCATAAGATAAATGCAAGGAGCATAGGTGCAATATTATCCTTTTAAAAGTACCCATGTGTAGACGTAAAATAGTGAATGTAAGAAAAAAAATGATTCTGATAGCCAATGCACCTTGCAGTACTTACAAATCCAACTGACAATAGGTATAATGCTTATGTTTTGATAAAATTGGATCACTTTAACTTTGCTGCTTTTCACAACTTCTATTATTTATTTGGTTCACTCTGAAAATAAAATAAAACATCACTACATCATTCTGCTATCTGAAATCTTTTTGCACCATAAAAAACCTTAGTTATGGTATAAAATTAATTAATGTAATTCTTCTTTATACACTACAGTTATGAAAATTCAAATTAGTCAAAGAAATTTTCCATCAATAAAGTTGACAATGCTTAGCATATAATTCAATTTTAAGCTCATTATATTGGCTATATATTTCACTAGATATTTACCAAAATGGGATAGTTTTTAACAGTTTTCTTATTTTATGCAGCATTACAAGAAGTTGAGCCCATGTCAACTCTTTTGATTAGTTAAACATAAACTTATGACTTAAATTGAGGTGCAATTTGGATGCATTAAAATTGTGGTGTCATTATAGACACATACACACACATATATACATATATATACATACACACGTACATACATATATAAGCAATAAGCGAGGCGATATAAGTCTCGCTTCACTTAATGTCACTTAACTACTGCTTATTCATCACATAACTGCTGCTTAATTTCTTAGCATAAATTATCCCTATCAATATAATCATATTTAAATAGAGTATATTAAGTGCAGATTTGTAGGATATTTTGATAGTCAATTTGCTTAATTTCTAAAATAATTTGCTTAGTTGGTAGTCCAATCCCTTTACGTTAACACATTATATTCTAAAATAACTTTTACTACCAATTTGACTACCAACACTATCCGTGTGCGTAGCACGGGCCATACACTAGTATATATAATAAATAAGTACATGAAATAATACAAATTATATGTATATATGTAAAATTCTATATAAACTATGTATGATATATACGCCTATATAAATTATAAATACTTATTGTCTTGGTAAACTTATTAAGTAAATGTATTATAGAGTTATAGATATGAAGATAATACGAAATTTTATGAATCATTAGTTATGACCTATATATGTGTTCCAAAAGTACGTTTGTTCTAAAAGTTTTAGTTATTTCACTAGTCTGCTTGACCACTATAAGCAGTGCAGCTGATTCAGAAGTTGATGCTTTAGTTTTGTTGGTGATGAGGAATAGAAAGTAGGCAAGATGGGTATATTTTTTCATTGCCAAATGATAAGCGAATGAAGACAAACAAGATAATGTGAAGTCAAGTCGTGTGGTACGATTAATTATATTAATACCACTATACTAGATTGATATATATATATATATATATATATATATATATATATATCTATGTGTGTGTAAACATAACGATTTTGAAATTGCATCTAAGTTTCCTTTTGTTTATTAACTTTGACTTAGAAGATATTCAGGTTTTTTTACCTTCACATCAAATGGAATTGTCTTAATATGATAGATTTGATCTAAGTTTTACCATTTTAATAGAAATGTATAGGATGAGAACATGATGTATCTTTCTTCAAGCTCCTTTTTTAAAAACAATATGAAAACGATATTTATGGTGCAAAACAATATTCCACATTACTATTTTGTTGAAATATGAAATGTATTATTTCATTTAAAACTATTACCCCATAATTCTTAAGTAGCTACAAGTTAGACGTGTTATTGTGAAATTGTATTTGATCATTAGCTTTTAAATTTCTTCATTTAGGTAATCAAAGGCTTTTAGTGCAAAAACATACAAGACGACGCATTCTTTAGTTTTTTAAAGTTTATTGTGGCGTAGTAAGCATATTGAACATTTTCGTACTTATTATCAAAGAAATTTGAAAGAAATTGTTTTACGGATTTTGCGTCTTTATCTATGGATATTGTATCTTTGTTTACAAATGTTGTTTGAATTTTGTTTATAGATGTTATCATTGTTTAAGGATATATATTATAATTAATAGTGTTGTGTTTATATGGTAGTTTTTAGTTTGAATATGTTATGTATAATAACCGATTAAAATATATTCAAACGCGATTTAATTATATGTATGTGTATAAAAATTGCGATAGTATAACAAAATATAAATGTTGTAAAATTTATGATAACAAGTGACATTGCTTAATCCATGTTGTTGTTATTATTAAGAGTCAATAACAACATTTATCAACTGCTGATGAAAATGTAAAACACGACCATATATATTTTTGACAATAAAATATGAAAGGTATGACAAATTGCAAATGTTGTTAAAAATGTAAACTATAAAAGTTTACAACAGCATTTAATAATTGCCGATGAAAATGTAAAACAAAACCATAATCATCTTTTTACAATAACATATTAACGCTGTAAAAAGTCTAAAACAACAAGTTAACAAACATTGTAGAAAACTATTAACAACCCAGTAAAAATGCTGTCAAGTTTAGTATTTAACGGTGTTTATCTTTTGTTATTGAAAATTCTGTATCTACGACACATGGCGTTATACAGCATTTCTAATAACGTTGTCATATCCTATTTCAGCGTTTTTGAACGCTGTAAAAAGATATTTTTTTGTGTAGTGTGATGATCGTTCTACGTCGGCCTGGCAAGTAGCAACGCACTAAATTATGTATATTGGGTGCCGATGATGTTTAACAAACGTCACATTTGGTATCAGATCTTAGGTTACACAATTAACTTGAGTTGATACCATGGTAGAGATAGAGAAGGAATTATCACCCTAGACTGGTTCAAGAGTATATGTATATGAGAGAGTGCGTACTTGTTATATATTTTGGCTTTCAAAGCTATATGGTGGTGTGTATATATTGTAAATAAGTCGCACGCATACATGAGTACCATTGACATAGTTTTCTTCTTTGAGAGGCCGACCATTCTTGTCAAATGTTAAGAATGAGCCGGTAAACAAGAAACACTATGAGGAACTACATATTCGGAGTTGAGGAAAGAGCAGATTCAAGGGCTACTAACCTTGACTTGCTATCTCTATTTAACATGACGATGGAAAACATGCTTCAAAACGCCTAAGCAGCGGCTCCAAGTGTTGTGTTGATGGTGGTGCTCAAGTTCAAGCACCGAGAGCTAACTTTGCCAAGTTATGCAAAGATTACTCCACCTTGGGAAGCAAACCATTCCTTGGAACAAAGTCAGCTATCGAAGTGCAGGATAGGTTGGACACCTGTGTGCGTATCTTTGGTGAAATGGAAGAAGATGATTGCATAAAGAGGAAGCTGGCCTTTGGACAGCTTCAAGGGCGGATCATGAACTGGTGGAATGCCATTACTATGGCTATACCTGAAGATCGGTTTACATAGGACAAGTTAAAGGCTAGATTTGAAGAGAAGTTTGTTTTGGCTGCTCAAAAGTCAGTGCTATTCAGAAAATTTGCTAAATTGAAGTTGGGAGATATGTATATCTTAGAATATGCTGCTAAGTTTGATGCTTTATTGAAGTATGGATGTCTTTCATCGACACTCCGTTGAGAAAGAATGATAAGTTCATTATTTTTTTGGACGAATACATAGGGGAGATGTTGGTTACTCATATCGATGAACTATTTGAGAGATTTATCAAGAAAGATCTTTGCAAGAAGAGTTTATACCCTAAGTCAAATCAACTGTGATTGCTAAGGAAGAGTTGAAACCGCAACAAAGTGCTGAAGGCAAGAAGAAATGGAATGGAAAGAGGAAACAATCTTAGGGAAAGAAAACTCAGAAGAAGTCTAAATGAGATCCTATTTGTTACGGTTGTGGAGATAGGGGTCACCTAATCATAGATTGCAAAATTGATGGGAAGAAGAAGTGTTATAACTGCAGCAAACTTGGACACATATGAAGAATTTTCTGAAACCTCCAGAATAGAAATAGGTTGCGAAGGCCTATGTGTTGGACATTGTTCCGACTTCGTCGAGTGCTCCCTAGGGGAAAGAGAAGGGGAAGAGCATTGGTTTTCAAGCATGCCTTCAATTTACAATGTTCCTATATGTTTTTTATTTGATACCGGGGATTCACATTCCTCTATATCTGGTGATTTGGTAGATAAACAGGGATTGAAACCCAAAACAAGTAACAGACCTTTGATTGTGACGAACCTTGCTAGAGGCTCCACTTGCATGTGCATGGTTTTTCATGGTTTAACCTTATCGACTTATGGATGCTCTTTGTTTATTTATTTGCTTTGAATTTCGTTGTCTTTGGGGTTATCCTGGGAATGGACTGGCTAAGGAGGTATGCGATAGTAGTGGATTGTGAGAGGCTAATGGCAACGATTGGGTTTGTGTAGGGGCAGACAGTAGTGATTGGCTGCCTTCCTGAGGATGGGGTTATGGTTAGCTTTCTGTATTCATTTGAGGCTCGATAGGATGGATTGTCATCTATGCTTATCGTTAGAGAGTATCCAGATGTGTTTGAGGAAGTAACCAGATTACTACCCCATAGAGAGACTGAGTTTCAAATTGACTTAGTAAAGGATGCTAGGTCGATAGTTATGCCTTTCAGGCTTATGGAATCCAAAGAGAAAAAGGAGTTGGAGGTGCAAGTAAATGACCATTGAAGAAGTGGTTCATTCGTAGGAGCATAAGTAAGTGGGATGCACCCATAGTATTCGCCAGTAAGGTGGATGGCTCTGTGAGGTTGTGTGTAGATTACCATGAGCTGAATAAAGTGATGAAGAAGAACAAATATCCACTCCCATGTATTGATGAGTTGGCCGATCATCTCCATGGTGCGAAGGTGTTCTCTTAATTAGATATTGCGATGGGATTTCACCAGTTAAGATTAGCGAAGAAGAGAGTGTTGATCATCGCGTTTCATATGCCGCCTGATTTCTATGAGTGACTGGTTATGCCATTTGGGCTAATCAATGCTCCAGCATGCTTTGTTCATCTCATGAACCGTGTCTTTAGGGACCACCTAAACAAGTTCGTGCTTGTTTTCATGGATGTTATTTTGATCTATTCTAGGAAAAACAAGGAACACAAGACACACTTGAGAATTGTGCTTGAAGTGTTGAGGAAGCATGAGTTAAAAGCAAAGTTTTCAAAATGTCAATTTTGGAGGTGGGAAGTGAGATTCTTTGGTCACGTCATCTCGAAGCAAGGCATCGTAATAGATCCTACTAAGGTGGCAGCAGTTCAAGATTGGAACCAACTCAAAAATGCTACGGATATGAGACATTTCTTAGGATTGACAGGATATAATAGACGCTTTATCAAGGACTTCTTGAAGATAGTAGTAATGTTGACCAATTTAATGAAGAAGAATTGGACTTTCATTTGGGACGGTAAATGAAAGCACACATTTGTAATCTGAAAGAGAGGTTGACGAGTGCACTAGTATTGACCATTCCAAGCAGGAATGAGGAGCCGATAGTATACACAAACGCTATGGTACTGGATTAGGTGCAATGTTGATGTAGAAGGGAAAAGTTGTCACCTACGCTAGTCTACAGCTTAATCCGCATGAGAGAATGTATCCAACTCATGATTTGGAGTTGGTAGTTATAGTGTTTGCTTTGAAGATTTGGATATACTACTTAATAGGAGAAGGGTTCAAGTTGTTTATAGATCATGAATCCTTAAAGTACCTTTTCTCCTAAAAGGATCTCAACCTCCACTGACAGCGATGATTGGAATTCTTGGCCTCTTATGATTTTAGAATTTCTTATACACCTTCTAAAGGGAATGCGATCGCCGATGCAATAAGCAGAAGCTATGCCAGTTTGAGGGGAATGTTTAAAGAGTGGAGACAATTAGAGTATATTGCTGGCCATGACTTCGGGCCCCATTGCGAGTTAGAGCCAGGGATGATGGCGAGTTTGATTATCAGGTATTCTAATGAGCTCATTGGTACCAGTTAGAGGTGAAATGCTAGGCTTGCAGAGATCATGGCAAAAATAGAGAGAAAGTAATAAAGTCTGAAGAAATAAATTAATATAGACTCGACCAAGAAGGTTGGATTCGAATGGATGGTAGACCGTTTGTTGTCGAAGTCGATGGATTAGGAGATGAGGTGCTATGAGAGTGCCACCATTCTAGGTTTACTATACATCTCGATTGTAATATGATATACCATGATATGAAGCAGACCTACTATTGGGAGGAAATGAAGAAGGATATCAGGGCATTCATCTCAAAATGTATAAATTGCTAGTTGGTGAAGATAGAGCAAAAGAAGCCAAGTGGGCTGTTGCAAACGCTTGAAGTTCCCAAACGGAAGTGGGAGCAAGTATTGATGGACTTTATTGATGGACTGCCAAGGACATGAGCAAGGTACAACATCATTTGGGTCATAGTCGATTAGTTGATCAAGAGTGCTTGATGTATACCCATTAAGTCAAACAGAACAACAGCCAAACTAGCCCAGTTTTACGCAAAATGGGTTTTATGATTTCATGGCATGCCGAAGAGCATTGTGAGTGATCGAGATCTGTTGTTCACTAGTGGATTTTGAAAGAGCTTACAAGAGATGTTGGGTACTGAGTTGCATCTTAGTATAGCATCTCGCCCACAAGCTAATTAAAAGGCTGAAAGAGTAAACTGTATCTTGGAGGATCCCTTATAATCTTGCATTCCTGATTTCGGAGGCTCATGGATGATCACTTGCATTTAGTAGAGTTTGCATAGAACAATAACTATCTGTCTATCGGTGTGGCAACATATGAGGCATTGTATGGCCGACCATGTAACACTCCTCCATGTTGGAGGGACGCGAATGAGAAACTGATACTTAGGCCAGGTATGATCAGAGAAACCTCCGAGAAGATAGAGTTCATTAGACAGCTAAAGAAACCCACCCAAGATGGGCAAAATAGCTATGCCGATAGAAGATGTAGAGATTGGAGTTTTCAGTTGCCAATATAGAATTCATGAATACTTCTATTATGAAGAATGTTATTCGATTTGGTACTAAGGGGAAGTTGGCACCGAGATTCGTAGGTCCTTTTTCGAAAATTGAGGGAATTGGGAACCTAGCATATTGGGTCGACTTACCTCGGAAGACGGTAGGTGTGCACAATTTCTTCCATTTTTCTCACTTGTGGAAGTTTGTGCATGACTCAACCATGATAATTACACCAGGTCAAGTAGATGATATCGAGATTAAACTAGAAGCTTCGAGACCTTATAGGATGATTCATATTTTTTGACGCGATATGAAACAGCTTAGGAGGAAGACGGTGTGTAACACCCTAAATTTTTGGTAACATTATTTAGGATATTTAGTTAGCTGGATTAAATAAAATAATGTGTTGATTAGGGGATTGAGATTTGATTTAGTTCGGGGTAGTCGTGCCATTGAACCAATGAATTAAAATAAAAGTTAAAAATGAAATAAAGGAGGGGTAAAATAGGAAAGAGGTCATTCCTATTTCCTTAAACCTTGGCCGTGTATCTCCATACATGTTTATTTTCATTTACCAAAAATTTTCGAACTTAAGGTCGGCCACCCTTGACAAGAGCAAGGGAAAAAATATTAAGACAAGCTAAGGACTCATATTTGTTTTGTTTTCAATTTTATGATGAAATCCGAAATATTTTACATTGATTTGCCATGTTTTTGAATGATGGAATGATTATATATACTTATTGATGATTTATTGTTGTTCATATAGATTTTATGACATGTTTCGATATGAAAACCCTATTAAATGACATCTAAATGCCTTATGAACTTTTATATAGATCAGAAACGATATTCTGGAGACGCGTTAAAATTTTCTGAATTTTTATGGAACTTGTTTAAATTTTCTAGTGAAGAAAATGTTAATTTAGATTAAAAATTATTTACGGTTAAATAATTAATAGTTTGGGTCTGAAATTAATATATGTTAGAAAACATATTATGATGCCCCACCCCGAGACCCACATTAACAAAGACCATTACTAAGTAACACTCTCTGCTAATGTGGAGAACATGGCTGGTTAGGAGCGACCATCCATAGCTTTGTTTTAAATATCTATTGAATACATCGATTGGGCGCTCTAAAAAATTTCTTTCTTAAGTGGATCGACATAGTCAATAAATGCTTAATACAAAACTGCAGTGGCTAACGGATCCATCAGAACAAAATACAACAACAATAAATACAATATATCACATAATAGCAGACACATATATGTATATATATATATATATGCATATTCATAGATACATCCCAGTACAATACATAATGACACAACATAAGTGGTACAAGGACCACAATATATACATTCAGTCAAAACAATAGATTCATATCAGAGTTTTACAAAGCGATTACAAAACTACACAGAAGGTGACAAGTAGATATCCAAAGCGGAAGCATCATAGCAAAGTCTTATGGCAGGAGTCTAACCTGAAATAACTCGGTATGACCCGAATATATAAAAATAGACAAGTCGGTCTAGCTTAAACAACTGATTAGAAAGTAAATGAAGTATAAGGGTAAAGAATAATGATTCATCTCGAATGAGAAGAAGTAACATTATGAATATATCATTACTTCGTGTGAGCTAATTTCACTAAAATATATCCTCGAAAGAGGCAAACTCAACGATAAAATCAATTAAGCACAACAATTACCTCATATCATCGTCATAACACAAAAGCCAAAAGATTGGTTTCCATAAACCAAACTTCTAAATTGGAGATCAAAAAACTCAATATTCGCCAAAGAATGGCAATCTCGAATAATTCCCATAATAGGAAATACCAAATCTCAAAATACGCCAAAAGATGGCAATCATATATATCTCCTAAAAAGGAGATTATATATCTCAAAATAAATGCCCAAGATGGCAATCAGAAAATCTCAATGTATAGAACTCGATATGAGTTCAAAATCCGAAAATGTAATCACGACATAATATTGTATCAAACGGCTCAAAAGACCAAATAATCTCGAAAGGAGATACATTTAGAAAATCACAAACAAATCATGAAATCATCATAAAAGATAGCATGTGCTTATAAAATGGTCGAAGCCCGCCAAGTACTGTCTCTAAAAATAATAAGGCGTCACGTCTCAGTAGACAAACATCCCGAATTACAACATCCTGAAGGACAAAACATCCCAAAGGACAATCATCTGGTAGGATAAAACATCCTGAAGGACAAAACAGCCCGAAGGAAAAAATCCCGAAAGAAAAATGACCCGAAGGTCCAGTACTGGCTATAACTCATGAATGTGTCACAAACTCTCAAATAAAAACTCGAAAATTATTAACTGTGTGTCCTATACCACATATTCTCACTTATCGGTTTACTAAGTGCTAGCCAATGCCACACTAGAAAACAAAAACATTTAAATCACAGTAATCGCCTTTTATCATTGGCATATACAACCCGAAAGTCAATGAATGTGTAGCTATGAACAAACAAGTCTGAAATTAACCGAAAATGTGTCCCCTACCATATGTTTTACTAAATCATTTAATTCTTTTTCTCATACGCCCAAAGTGTGCAAAATATCTATTTTATATAGAAAATACTTTGCTTTGAGAAAACTAGTTTTTAAAACAATTTTCGAAAACGGTTTGCAAAACATTCCTTTGAAATTCTCTTTAATTATAGAGAATATATAATTTTCATAGCTTTAAAATAATTATAAATATTTTAAAATATTTATTTCCAAAGCTATTTTATTATAAAAAAATATCTCGAAAACGGTTTAGAAAACGCGTGCACAAAAATAACAAAATTCAAAGAAATTATTCATAAAATCGTCATATCAAAATCACCAAAAAACTAACAAATCGGAAATATAGATAAGTGTTAATATTGTCTCTTCTATCTTAAGATCAAACCGATCAAAAAAACATCAATATTTGCTTAAAAAATCCATGTAAAACAATTTAGAAATTTTCAGCTGGAGCAAAACATGCTCCGATTCAAAGTTTCAAGCAAAATTTCAACTAGTTACAGAGGTCTAAAAGCTTTGAAATTTTACAGGCATAGAGTTCAAAAATTCTACTTTGAATAAAAAAATAGATACAATCAGACAAGAAATAAGAGAGATATAATGTCACTAAGTTGGACTCACAGCCAGATTTACCGTAAACGGCTGGAGCAAAACATGCTCTGTCTCAATGTTTGACAGCAAATTTATATAAGCTACAAAGGTTGGAATGACCTAAAATGTGGCAAGCGTATAGTTCAAAAACAATACTATAAATAAAAAAAGTTTGATAAAAATCAGATAATAAATCAGAGAGATATATGCTCTCAAAGCTGGACTAATAGCCTGTTTTCACTATAAATGACTGGAGCAAAACATTCTCTTTCTCAATATTCAATAGCAAATTTATATAAGCTACAAAGGTTCGAATGACCTGAAATTTGGCAAGCATATAGTTCAAAAACAACTATCAATAAAAATAATTTTGATATAAATCGGATAATAAATCAGAAAGATATATGCTCTCAAAGTTGGACTCACGGCATGTTTCCAATGAAAACGGCTGAAGCAAAACATGATCTGTCTCAATGTTCGGCAGCAAATTTATATAAGCTAAGGTCTAAATGACCTGAAATTTTACAGGCATATAGTTCAAATACAATACTATCAATAAAAAAGTTTGACACAAATCAAATAATAAATCAGTGAGATATATGATCTCAAAGTTGGACCGAGAGCCTGTTTTCACTGTAAACTTCTAAACAACATAAATTTGTTACAGTAAGCGATTAGAGCAGCTTTTGGCCAGCAAACTTCTGTTTATAGCTAGATTTTTGTGAGTTTAGAACTCATGATAGAAAATTGCATATTAAACTTGAATAAACTTGATCAATGTTGAGGAAGGTGAGAGCTTTTCTCTAGAATAAGCTTTAGGAGCCTAAAAATAACAGTATATAGGCATCCAAAAAGAAAAATTCTCATTACAGACAATCAAAAATCTTAAACTCAGGAACTGATGAAATAGATTTAGTTTTTGGAGTGATTACCTATTTCTAATTGCTTCAATTTGATTTATTACAGCAAAGAATTGAAGTAATTTGTGGATTTTTTATTCAGTTCTCCAAGAGAAAAAGTTTTTCGATTTCTTTTCTTTTCTCTGGTAAGTGAATGTACTATACGTACAAAATGGAGAAGAAACAAACTTTTTCTTTCTTAGTTTTAGGCTGTAAATGGTCTTTGCCCCAATTAGGAAATAACTAGCCTTATATTATTAATTATCACTTAAAACACATATACACTTATATTAAAATCAAAACAACTTGCATTTTTAATCAAAATAATATACATTAAAAAGTTTTCAACACTACAAAATCAAATATTCATATTCCAATGTTTAACAAAATATTTTACAATAAAAAAATATTTATTTTAACTATAAGAATTATTTTCCATCATCAAAAACTCTTATTTTAATTAAATGCACTATTTACACAATAATTTACATAAAACTCTATTTTAATACCAAAAATTACATGAAAATTATTTTCTTGTATAATTAAATATAACAAACCATATTAACATCATTTTTCATTCAAATATTATTTTAAACAAAGATTCCACCTTTTTATTTACATTATTTACCATTTCAATACTTCACTAAAATTAACAAATTCAACAATTGGTAGGAATTTGCAAAATTATTGCATCTTACCAAATTAAAATCTTATAATGCTTATTTTTATCACAAATTATAATAATAAAGTTTTTAGAACTTTATTTTACATTTATTTCCAACATTATTTATTTATTTTAACGAATCATTATGAATTAGTTCTCTTATTCCACTTAATTAATTCAATCAACACCCAAATTAAAATATTTCCAATATTCTCCATTTATTACCCAACATTACCATCTTAATTCCATTATGTTTTTACCAAACCATTGTTTATTCAAAACAAACAATTTTTAATATACGATTTATTTTTTATTTCTTCATTATTAAATTATAACCACCGTTATAATTTAATATTGTAGGTAATCACCAAAACCAGTGTTATTACAGACTCATCCTCTTATAAAAATTGCGTCCTCGCAATTTCTAAAGAAGAGCCGTATTCAACACAATTTATTTCATCTAGCAAAGGAAAATGGATAAGCTTGAGTTTTAAATTTCTCACCCTCAACACAAGAAGATAGATAACTAGAATAAGATCGCCCAATAAATTCTATGGTTTTCCAAGTGTAGTTATTGGGATTAACGGACCACTGAATTTTTACGGGCAGGACATCCTTATTTCGAAGGTATTTCACCTTCAAAGCAAGAATACGGATTGGATGCTATAAAATAGATAAATCAAGTGAGATCGATTTCTCAGAAGCATCACCAATAGAGTCGGGATTTAGTCACAACTTTATCTCGGACTCCAACACACAAGACGGTAATTGATATGACTTTTTGTATAACACTACGAAGGGAGTCCTACTAATATTAGATTGACAACTATTACAGAAAGAAAACCCAATAAGAGGTGGGTGGTTTCTCCAAATACCGCAAGACTCATACGACTGCATAAATGCAAGTCGTAAAATAATTGCACAAAGGCAAGTTAAAACACAAGGAATATATTTTTATACTCTCTTTTACTAATAAAATATTCTTTGAGTTTTCAAACTGATTATCTTCAAAAATTAAATTCTCAATTTTCAATACTTGAAAATTTCCAAAACTTCTTACTTAGATTTTAATTTAAACACGTTACTCTTTATTTAGAGTAAACAAAATTAAACATGTTAATTCTCTAATTCTTCCGTAAGTACACTTTAATTTATAACATATATTTTTTCATTTCTAAGTGTTAGAAATTTTCAAAAAAAAGGGCAAAGTCTCCTATGTACAGAGGGTCGTTTCTAATATTTAAAAAATGATTTATATAACATACATTGACCATTTGGTCGTAGTCATAATATATATCAACATTTAGCACTTAAAAATTTAATTTGAAAACATACCTTTCCTTTTATCATTTTAAAGTGAGTTTGCACAGTGTTACATATAATCTTTTAGCTCAAAATATAGTCCAACTATCCTTTTTCACCTGTATACTTAACTCAAATAGATGATATTAATTCATATTCATAAATAAGAAGCATTACGTTTAGCTATTAAGGAGAAATAGATCACTTTCATTTCAGACCTTCTGTAAAGAAGACAAGTTTTGACACTACAAACTAAAAAAATTTGGAAACTTTTATAAAATGAAAGTTGTTCTAATAGGTCTAAGATTTCCAGAAACATAAAGATCATCTGAATTGGATTTGCGGCTTGAAAGTTATGCTAAAATTACTTTCATCTCAAATCTTAGAAAATTCATTATAAAACAGAAATGTCGATCCACTTTCAAACTCATTTTAAACTAAATAAAAAGCTAAATCTTCCAATGTAATAAAGAGAAAACTTATATTTTACTAAAAAATCTTCCATGTACAAAAAGATTGAGCTCGTTTGGAGTTACAAATCTCAAGTTATCGTTGTTTTAATACAACATGTTTTAAATGAAGTTTCAGGTTTTAAAATCAATTTAAAATTTGAAATTCCTAAACCATTCTAATTTCGAACTTCATTTTCTAACCAATTATTATGCTAAATCATTTATCATTACATGATCAACATTTATCATTACATGATCATATTTTTTAGAAAGCTAATACACTCAATATTTATAATTATCTTCATCAAATTATCTTTAAAAGAAACATCTCCTTAATTAGAAATATTTTCAACACTTTTACATAAGCAAAATTTTCAAACAATTAAATATGAAAAATCATTTTGTAAGAGATTACTAATCTCTTTTACTATCAAAAGGTAACTATCTATCCAAAAATAAAATTTTGGATTTTACACATTAATTTTAAAACTGTTCTCATAGTTTAAAATGATTGTTTTTCATGACATTCGTTTATTATACCTTGCATGTCTTAATATAACATTTTATAATAAATGAACCATTTAAACTCATAATTTCTCTTGTTATAAAATAATTTTCTATCTTATTAACAACGTAAAACTAACTAAGGTGGATAATTAACTTAAACTTGTTTTCAAGAGAATTTTATAAATTCATACCAACAAGTTTTAATACGAACAAAGTTTTAAACAAGATATTACTCACAAATTCATGCTAAAAATCTAAAATTAGCACTTCGTTAATTTCCCTTAAGATAGAGTTTCAAATCTTATCCTCTATTATTATTATTTAAACAACCGAATACTAAACAAATTTTTAAAGTCGCCATTTATAGTTTTGTACAAAATGTTTAATTGACATTTCAATTTTCTCTAACCAATGTATTACTTTATCTTGAATACATCATTTTATTAATCAAAGCATCATGATTTCCAATTAAGACATCTCCTTAAATAGATTTAATTTACTTTATTCACTCAAATTATCATAAGATATCAATATTTAAATTCCAATAGGTTGTACTTATACAACCAATTAAAACATAATCATATTAAATTTCACAAATTTCCAATAATATAATGGCATTGCCTCACCATTGATTTATAGTAAAAAAAACCATCAATTGGTTGCAGAGTTGACCAAAAGATCAAAAATTCCTCACGGCTCCATTTTCCATTTAAAAAGATTAATGTTCAAACCATTTTAATTTGTTTTCAAACTTTTACTTATTACAACTCAATTTTTATCGTGTCTGACTATCTCATCATAGCGTTTAGGAAATTCCTACCGATAACGTTGATTAGGCGCATCGACCAGAATTCTTAAAGCACTCGATGCACAATCCAACACAAAATCATTTTCTAAATGATAAACATACCTCTTGTATAAATTTACAAGATATTCTTTGCTTATCTTAATAAACAGATACTAATTACACTTGCAAACATGTCTTCTCCTAGAAATATTTGCAATTTAATTGGTTGCTTTCACTCATCATCAAAGAATACAAGGATGAATTCATTGAGATATTCACAGAATATTCGATTCATAAGATTAACGAAATAAGCTATAGCGTCCGTTTACCGGAACGGTATAATGAGTCACCAATAAGATCCATTCGAGTAGGGAATGCGGTAAGAGGAATGCTATCCTCCGTAACTCGTAGCTGATGAAAATCGGTATAAGGTCAAGTTGAGGAAAGACCCTAATACCACTCAATTGATCGAATATGTCATCGATCCTGGGCAAAAAATACTCATTCTAAATGGTTGACTCGTTAAGCTTGTAGAAATGGATGCAAAGCCAAAGAGTACCTTTTGGATTTCTTAACAGAGACGATCGCGGCACTCCACAGTGAAGAACTGGATCAAACGAATTGCTTAGCTTCAAGCTTCAGCAATAGCTTCTGCAGTTTCTTAGTTTTCTTAGTGGACATCCTCATGGGAGGATGACTAAGAGGCTAAGAACCAGAAATGCGGCCAATACAGAACTCAACTGCCCGTTTGGACGACAAACCCGAAACGGACTCATATCAGCAAAATCACAAACAATTGGAATTCGAGATACATCATCGTTATCTCGAGACTCGAGAGTAAATAAAGATACTTTGGAATCTCCATCAATATTCCGAAGAACAAGAGACAATGGATCATCCGAATTAGGATACCTAAGATATAGGATCCTTTCAAAGCATAGGATTTGGGCTTGATGACGTACAAGCCAATCTATTCCCAAATCACATCAAACCTAAGATAGTAAATAACGAGCAAATTCGCACAAAAAGAAAAACTATGAGGAACGATCTCAGTATTCTCACACAATAGCTAAGTATTGCGGATCCTCTCAATAGGATTCATAATCCTTAAAGAGTAACAAGGCAAGAAACATCCAATGATATAACTTCAACAAGCTTCTTTGATACGAATGAGTGTCAAACACCCATATCGAAGAGAACTAGAATAAAATAATCATGATAAAGATTATTCATAGGGTTAGATATCATTAATTCAATTATGGAATACTATGAAATAAAAATGCACTCCTAGATGTATTCCCAACTTATTTTCCCAAAGGACACGAAGGTCAAGGCATGATGATTAGGGAGTTTGTAACACTTATAATGTACTGTGATGTATCGTAATATATGTTCTGTTCTATGTTTATCATATTTTGTTTGAAACTCAGCTCTAATACAAAGATGTGATGCCCCATCCCAAGACTCATATTAACAAAGAGTATTGCCGAGTAATACCGTCTGCTAATGCGGGGAATATGGCTGGTTAGGAGCGACCACCCAGAGCTTTGTCTTAAACATCTATTGAATACGTTGATTGAGTGCTCTAAAAAATTTCTTTCTCAAGTGGATCGACATATTCAATAAATTCTTAATACAAAACTACAGTGGCTAACGGATCTATCGGATCAAAATACAATGGCATTAAATACAACGTATCACAGAACAGCAGTCACATAGATATAGATATATATATATATACACACACACACACATACTCATAGATACATTCTAGTATAATGCATAATGATACAACAGAAGTGGCACAAGGATCGCAATATATACATTGAGTCAAAACAACAGATTCATATCATAGTTTTACAAAGCGACTACAAAACTACACAAAAGGTGACAGGTAGATATCCAAAGAGGAAGTAGCATAGCAAAGTCCTATGGCAGGTATTTAACCTGAAATAACTCTGTCTGACCCAAGTATATAAAAATACATGGGTTAGTCTAGCTTAAACAACCGATTGCCAAGATAAATGAAGTATAAGGGTAAAGGATAATGATTCTTCTCAAATGAGAAGAAGTAACACTATGAATGTGTCATTACTTCATATGAGATAATTTCACTAAAATATATCCTCAAAAGAGGCAAACTCAACAATAAAATAATTAAGCACAATAATTGCCTCATATCATCGACATAACACACAAGCCAATATAATGGTTTCTATAAACCAAACTTCTAAATAGGAGATCACAAAACTCAATATTCGCCAAAGAATGGCAATCTCAAATAATTCCCATAATAGGAAATCCTAATTCTCAAAATATGCCAAAAGGTGGCAATCACATATATCTCTTAAAAATAAGTTTATAAATCTCAAAATAAATGCCAAAGATGGCAATCACAACTATCAATATATAGAATTCGATATGAGTTCAAAATCCAAAAATGTAATTGCCGCATTATAGTGTCTTAAATGGTCAAAAAGGCCAGATAATCTCGAAAGACGATACATTTGAAAAATAAAAAATAAATCATGAAATCATCACAAAAGATAGCACGTGCTTATAAAATGGCCAAAACCCACCAATGTAACGACCTGATTTTTCGACGCCCGAAAATCGACATCAATACGTCCACTGTATTAATTGTCGAACAATCGAATGCCGGAAGAATGAACCGTTAGGGTTAAAGAAGAAGGAGGTAGAAGAGGTGCAAACAAAACAATAATATAATCTTACCATCGCGGTGGAATAAAATATAATAGATAATAACTGATCTTTACACAAAAGAAACTATATCTGTTTTATACATTACATCGTTAGAGTACACCAATATCAAAACAATTACTGGACAGTTATATTAACTTGTCCTCACAAAAGCTGACTATACAGATTTCACTGCATAGAGGAATATAATCTACGGGAATACACCTCGTTATCTAGCTCGTCTCTTAAGCTCCACAGCACTCCATCCAGAATCTATACTCTATAATACTCAGTCTGACCCGAGCATTATAGTTAAATAACACCCGAGTCGGTTTGAAAAACCAGCTTGAGAAAAACACACTCAATTGGATTATTAAAGTTTTCAAAAATCTTTTGAAATCAAAGGTATCTCGTAAGACCATGCCATAAATAAACATGTCTGGCTTTTACCTTACGATAACCAAAACATTTCTTATCAAATCCTCAGA
Source organism: Allium cepa (assembly GCA_030765085.1). Taxonomy (NCBI): domain Eukaryota; kingdom Viridiplantae; phylum Streptophyta; class Magnoliopsida; order Asparagales; family Amaryllidaceae; genus Allium; species Allium cepa. The sequence goes on from CM060932.1 coordinate 904,369,426, forward strand.
TATTATAATAGTGTCTATATACAATACTTATTCAAATAGCCGAAATGGTTACATTATTAAATTCCAGCAATACTAGGTTCTACAATCAAAACCGTAAAGACATGTAGGGAGAATGGATTTCCATCAATGGTAGGGCTGCTGGGGAACCGCCGGTCACAGTACGTGGTCTAGATCACCGTACCGAGGATTGACCCTGATCCTCTGCATCACAAGACCGGAGCTACCCCTTACTGGATAGTCCGAATAAGTTCACCCCGTGGTTGGGATCAACAGCCGCCCGCACAGCCGAATAAAAAGGGACATCTAGACAGGGGTGACCTTACCCTATGTTGCTAGCCGCTTAGCCTTGTGTGCACCTCCCCTGTTTTAACCATTCTCGGTTGATGAGGCTCGAGGCTATGCATTACCTTTTTGGCACACATTCACTTAGAATGCTCATCGTCCTCTTGACGATGTTCTGATGGCATTCATCCATACAAGTCCGTCCTGGGTCCGAACAGAACAAAAGGCACTACTCCTACTACATCCAATTTGGAATTACCCTCAGGATTAGTAGCGATTAGAACTTGCATTTCACTGCTCCATCTTCGACTCCAAGCCCTTGTCTTCCTTACGAAAACGTTCGAACCGGATTGAAGTTTTTTTTGAAAAATGAATCCCGATCCCGCTCTCTTCGAAACAATCAACGCTTTGGCCAAATATTGATAGTCAGTTATTTAACTATCGTAAACATCCATAAATAACCGTTAGACTTTAAATAATTTATTCCAAATTATTTATTTCAAAATATCTTTGCAAGCTATTTTTCGCACTTTAATCCTTTGAAAATGGTTTTCAAATCACTTTCATCTTGTAGAATAAATTCCCAAATATTTTTTATTTCCACAGAAAATTACCAAGTCTACATACTTTAGATTTAAAATAATTTAAAATCACTTTACCCGAAAATATATATACTTTAAAACATTTAAAATAAAAACCACTTAAAAGACTTTATTGAAATTACTAGTTATGAAATTTTATAATAACTTCTCATGTAAAACTTAAGCCAAAACAAATTTTAAAATAAAAGCTACGAAATTTTATACAAGGTTTCAAATAAAAACTTTAGCCAAACTATCTTCAAAATAAAACTACTTTATAAAATATAAATATTAAAAATCATCTTTTTAAATCATAATACTAATTAACCTTTTAAAATAATTATTACTATAACTAATTTAATAAATATTTACCTATAAAATTTTAAACAGCTTAAATAATAATTCTCAAAAACATTCTTTTAAAACAGCTTTAAAAACTTTTAACTTAAACTTAAAAAATCTGCTTGAAAACGTACTTGGATTTTGAGGGAAATACACTTTTCTTTCACACCTTTAAAAATAAACCACTATTTATTTTTAAAACAAATTACCCATTCCTTTATAAATTCTCATCCTCATCTTATACTTCCAAATTATCCTTTGATAAATATTTCACCTTATTTATAAACCTTGTTTATAAATTCCATAATCACATTCTCTTTGGAAATGCTGTTTCAAATCACTTAATTATCTTAAAATAGATTCTCTAAATTAAATTCCCCATAGAATTTATTTCTTGATTTATTCAAAGTTTATTTCAAAACCCATTAGTTCTAGGTTCACTTCTTAAATATAAATTAAAATCTTATTTAAAATTGAAGATATAAATTTCATAGTTTATTTCAAAATTCTCCTTTTATTTTCCCCAAACTCGTTCAAATCTTAAATTTTAAAAATACATTTCTTTATACTTACAAAAGAATATTGTTTTAAGTCCTTATTTTAAATAGAATCCTTTTTCCCATTTATTCAAAATTCCTTTTTTTCCCATCCTTGAATTTTTATTATATAGGATTTAAAATCAAACCTTTATTCCTTCCCAAATTCATGCCTTTAATTTATTTGAATTCGCTAAAATTATTTACTTAAAAATTTCCATTTTTATTTCCTTTTAAAAAAATCCAAACTTAATATATATTTCATTTTTCTCAAATGCCAATATATGTATTCAACCAAGCCATAGTATTTAATAACTTCAATTTCCAATATAATCAATATAATTCCGTCATAGATTAACGCATAAATCATATTAATGAATATATAATAAATTCTACATTTTAAGTAATCCAGTGGATCCCTCCAACCTATTTCCCTGCTTCCACAGATGTTAGCACAACAATTTAAAATACCAATCCTGCTTCAAGGCGGGATATCGGGCTATAAAGGGTCATCCGCTATTATGCGGGGCGTATAGGGTCTCATCCGCTATATAATGCGAGAAATAAATCACTTCAATATATATATATATATATAATAATAATATCACATCCAACTGACAATATATCGTTAATGCAAGCAATCAAACCAACAATTTAAATTTTGCTATTTAATTTAAGCGAAAATCCAAATGAGTGAGATTAACTCACCTTTGATTTTTGAATTGCAATCTGATCCAAACCCGACTTGTTTTCTTCACAGTTTTAGACCTCGTACAACATTATATGATTTACTAACACTTGAATTGATCGAATAATTAATTACTATTATTTATTTAATCTGAACTAATAATTTGGTTTCAAATTAATAACCTAATTTTAAACTAATTTTCCATAATAAATAATTCTTAGCAACCATAATAATTAAATAGGTTAACCACCATAATACATAATTATAAAATAAATCGGTGATTGAAAATATATATTTTTGTTTCTTTTTATTTCATTTCCTTTGAAATTGGATATAGTGAAAATAATCTGTATAAATCAAATCTTTTAATAAATTCCTACATACATGTTACCTGGAGGTTTGACCAGGCAGCTAAGGACTCAACAATCTCGTTCGGCACCTGAGGTCGTTCGGCATTGAATGCCGTTCGGCATGACAAACTGGTTCGGCGGTCAAGAGCGTTCGACATTAGAAGAATGCTCGGCATAAAGGAACGCTCGGCATTTGGACCGTTCGGCATTAGAAGAACGCTCAGCATAAAGGAACGCTCAACATTTAGGAGCGTTCGGCATTAGAAAGTGCTCGGCTTCTAGAGTCATCTGGCACATATGATCCATTCGGCACTCAAGTTCGTCCGACATCTATAGGACGTTCGACATGCGAGAGTGTTCAGCATGCGAGGGCGTTAGGCATTAAGAGACACTCGGTATTGATTATCGATCGGCATCTATGGATGATCGGCATGACAGAGTCATTTGGCACCCCATAGCTGTTCGGCATCCCGAAGTGTTCAGCATTCGAGGTTGTTCGGAATTCCGAAGTGTTCGGCATTCCAAAGTGATCGGCATCCAGGTTTTTCGGCATTCCTCCAATCTCGACCAACTCCAATTATTGCTCGGCCTGCACTCTCCACTTAGCACATCAGACTTCGTTCGGCACTCAGAAGTGTTCGGCATCTAGGGCTGTTCGGCATTCGAGAGTATTTAGCATAGAGAGAGTGTTCGGCATATAAGAACATTCGGCGTTAGAGAGCGTTCGGCGTACGCGGATCGCTCGGCATGGCAGAGTCGACCAGCATTAGACACTGCTCGGCATCTAGACCCCGTTCGGCATATGCTATTCGTCATATATGGTTCGAAACACAAAGTTTACTCCTTTTGGGCCGAGGTGTTCGACCCGTCAGAGAAGACCAACCCATCTTCTTATATAAATAGAGGGGTAGGGGCATAGTGAAAGGGACTTTTTTTCGAGAACACCGGGGAGACTCTGCCGCATCCAAGACTCATTCAAAACTTATCTTTTTGCTTAAGCAATTGTATTCAATATAGTTGGTATACGAATTGTATCTGTAATCGATTATCAAGAAAAGCAATAAAGATTAACCTCAAAGTGGACGTAGGCAATTACGCCGAACCACTATAAATTTGATGTTCGTACTTTCTGCATTTAAATCTGCATATTATCCTCCATTTGATTTACTTTCTTCATTAATCTCTCTACAAAAACTCTCTTTTGGATGTCAGTGACCAATTCTGGTGTTAACATTTTGGTGCTTTCACTTAGAATCGAATTCTCAGGACGATAGGATCTACTTTGCAGCTACTGGATTGAAAAATCCCCCGAAGGAGATCCAAATCATTCACAAGACATCTGTAGATTCTACTCAGAGTTACAACCAACAACTCTACCATGGGGAGACTGCTAACCAAATCGGCCTGTCACAACGCAGATGTCCATGAAACTGCTAGTGTACAACAGATAGGACCTAGCAACCAACCAGTAATTCAAGGCGCAGGAACCTCCCCCCAGAACCAAGCGGAGGTTGTTTCCCGAACAGAGTTCAACAACTTGATAAGAGAACTCAGTGAAAGTAGAAGGAAACTTGCTGAGCAGATTCAAGCCAATACTAATCTCATGACTCAGCTTGCCCAACAGCAGCATCATAATGTTGGAAGTAGTCTTGCTCCTTATTCTGAATCTGATAGCTCGACCTCAGCTGATGAACCTCCTAGGCATAGGCGCTGTAGGGATGAAGCTGCTCAAGCAGGTGCTACCGATCGATCCGTCAGGGATCAGGCACTTGATGAGACCGGACGCCCGTATCACCAAGGCCTAAATCAAGCGGGACATCAACCCGCACGGTCCCATGGAACGTAACCCAGCCTCCCATCCTCTATACAAATTCTGGACTTATCAGCCATGGTCAGACACTTGATGAGAGAGAAACAAGGCCTGACCAACGAAGATTGGGGATTGTCCAGAAGTCATACTCCCTTCAGAGACGTTATCCTACAAGCTGAGTACCCCAAGAAATTCAGTGAGCCGACTATTCCAGCTTATGAAGGGAAGACTGACCCTAGGCAACACGTGATGAGGTAAGAATGGATGATGGATTCAGTAAGGGCGAATGACACAACTAAGTGTAGGTGTTTTCCAATCACTCGGTCTGGAATTGCCACTATGTGGTTTACTCGGCTCCCTCCATGAGCTATATCCAACTTCGATGAGTTAGCGAAGAAATTTGTTGAATAATTCAGGATACATGCTACCCGTCCAAAGGACGTTATATCACTATCGAGCATAATCCAAGCTCCGGGAGAGTCTTTGAAAGCATACTTATAGAGGTTTATGTTGCCGCCACTGAAGTTAGCAATCCTAACGATCACGCGATTTTGATGGCGGTAATGGGACATGTAGATCCAGACTCAGAGTTTGAAGATTGGTTGGCAGGAAAGCCCCCAGCTACATTGGAACGACTCTATTCTAAAGCTCATCAGTTCATATGGAGGGAGGAGGCTCGATGGACGGGATGAGATAAGGCACCAGGGCCTGTTCAGGAGACTATGAAAAGTAACATCGCCGTGAAGCAGTCCGACGATAGTTCGGGAAAGGTTCAAGTCAACGTCCAGAACAAACCTGGGCAGTCCAAAGGATCCAGAGGTAGGAATCCCGGAAAGAAAAGAGAAGCAGGGAAATGGAAGTAAAGGATTCCGACCTATAATGAATACACCCCGCTGAATACTTCTCTTGAAAACATTTATCTATCTACCTATAACACCTTTGAATACAGAAGGCCACGCCCAAAGGAGTCCACTGAAGAACAGAAACGGACAGGGAAGTACTGTCGCTTCCATAAGACCCACTGGCATAATACTGAGGAGTGTAAGAAACCTCCATGATGCAATAGAAAAGTTAATCAGACAGAAAAAATTGCAGGAATTTGTCAAAAACTCACAAAATGGAAGGCAAGGAACGTCAGACCCCGGACGTGGGCTGGCTCAACGCCAACCAGAACAACCTGCTCGGACTGTGGGTAGATTGATTATAAACACTATTGTCGGAGGACCTCATCCTATAGACAAGAATTGGCAGGAGATGGAATGATATCCTACCTACTTAAGGCATGCAGATTACGAATGTTGTTCGAATGTGGAAGATGGAACCCCCGCAAAGTAACAACGCATGATGACTGACGATATAGTGTTTAGGAGTCGAGAAACAGACAAGGTGGAGGCTCCTACTATTGACCCGATGGTTATATCTGCAACAATCGGGCCAGCTTATGTCAAAAGAATCTTGATTGATTTTGAAGCTCTGTCAACATCATCTTCAAGAAGGCTTATGACCAAATGAAGATGGAAACGAAAGATTTGAAACAATGCAAAGCCCATATCCATGGCTTTAATGGTGTTGCAACCAATGCGATGCGGTATATAGAGCTACCAGTTGAACTGGGAGAAGGTGAATGTAGGAGAGCGCGAGTCCTACCGTTCATAGTAATGCATGTTGACTCTCCATACAATGTCTTTTTGGGTCGTCCAGCCTTGGCAGAGTTTAGGGCTGCTTTGGCCCCATGGTGTCTGACATTAAAAATTTTGACAGACAAAGGAGTCGGTGTTGTACATGGCGATCAGGCGACCGGTCGCGCATGTTATGTGGCGGAATTGAGAGAAGCTCAGCCGAGAGAGAAGGGAAAGGTTGCAGACAGCTCCGTTCGCATCCAAAAGACTGATGATTGACAAGTAGTGCCCAGCCCTAGCTCGGGCAACATTCTCGGATCTTAGAGACATAGATCCGAGAGATGATGATGGGGAACCTAGGGAAACGAATGCTGCATCGGCTGAGCTAACGATCGACATCCCAGTCAGCCGGGATGACCCATCACGAGTTCTTAAGATAGGATCACAACTCGACCCTTCAGTGGCCAAGGATCTTACTGATTTCCTTCGAGCGAGTCTGGACGTTTTCGCTTGGACACATTCTAATATGTGCAGGATTTCTCCAGCAATTGCGACTCATATGTTGAACATAGACCCAAAACACGTTCCCGTAAAACAAAAAAGGAGAGGTATGGACCCGGAGAGGTCTGCGACTCTCAAAGAGGAGACGGACAACTAAAAGCCAATGGGTTCGTCCGCGACGCCCTCTACCCTGAATGGGTCTCTAACCCAGTGCTAGTGAAGAAAGCAAATGGAAAGTGGAGAACTTGTGTTGATTACTCCGATCTAAATAAAGCATGCCCGAAGGATAGTTTCCCCATACCTAGAATCGACCAGCTCGTCGACTCTACCGTCAGACACGAATTATTGTCATTTATGGATGCGTATTCAGGATACAATCAGATCCCGATGCATATTCCAGACCAAGAGCACACCAGTTTTGTCACGAATATGGGGCTATATTGCTATGTAGTCATCCCCTTTGGATTGAAAAACGTGGCAGAAACTTATCAGTGTTTGGTGAATCGAATGTTTAAAGACCAGATCGGTAAGACGATGGAAGTCTATGTGGATGACATGCTCGTGAAGTCGCGGTAGTCAAATAACCACATTCGAGACTTAGCAGAAATGTTTGATATGCTCAGACGTTATGGTATGAAGATCAACCCCTTGAAGTGCTCTTTTGGTGTGGCGTCAGGAAAATTCTTGGGCTTTATTGTGAATGCGTGTGGAATTGAAGCTAACCCGGAAAAGATTCAAGCTATTCGGGACATACAAGTGCCTAGAACTATAAAGTAAGTACAAAGCTTGAACAGAAAGGTGGCAGCGCTGAGCCAAGTCATAGCCAAAGCCACGGATAAATGAATTCCCTTCTTCGACGTGATTAAGAAGGGAAAAAGGAATTTCGAGTGGACATCCGATCGTGAGGAAGCATTTCGAGCTTTGGTAAGGCATTTGGAGAGCCCCTCGGTGTTATCGAAACCAATCGACCATGAAATATTGTATGTATACTTGGCAGTATCCCAGCACGCTATCAGTATGGCTCTGATCCGCGAGGAGGATCGAGTTCAAAAGCTAGTATATTATGTCAGTAAACGCTTGACAGGGGCAGAAAGAAATTATCCCAGATTAAGAAATTAGCTTATTTCTTAGTGATTGCATCACGCAAGCTTCACCCATACTTCCAGGCACACTCAATCAGTGTTTACACTGATCAACCCTTGCGACAGGTACTCCAACGACCGTAAACTTCGAAAAGGATGTTAAAGTGGAATATCGAATTAAGTCAATTTGATATTACTTACCTACCGCAAAAGGCCATACAAGGATAAGCGCTAGCAGATTTCATCGTTGAATTTACCATGACAGACGAATCAAATGGCCGCGATGTCATACCTCCCGTCCGATGGAAGATGTATGCCGATGGGGCATCTAACGACCGTTGTTCGGGGGTTGGCATAGTTCTGGTAACTCCTGAAAATCGATCAGTTTTCTATGCTTTGAAGCTCGAATTCACAGCAACAGATAACGAAGCCGAGTACGAAGCATTGATTGCCGGCTTAAGACTCGTCAAAGAACTAGGAATAAGATCGATTGAAATCTTTTGCGACTTGTAACTGGTGGTGTACCAAGTGTGTGGAGACTACCAAGCAAGGGGGCAGAGACTTGCCCCATATTTGGCCCAAGTTCAGGAGCTGCTAGCGAATCTCGAATATTATGATATTTCACATATTCCGCGCGAACAGAACAGGGCAGCTGATTCATTGGCCAAATTCGCAAGCACTGGTGATACGCAATAGATGGGATTGTTTCCTGTCGAAACCTTACACGTTACGAGTATAAATATGATGGAGGTAGATTTCGTGTTAGAAACAGAAATCGAAAGGAAGACATGGATGATCCCATTCAAGCAGTAATTGTTACACGGGGCCATGCCCGAAAGAAAGAGCGAAAGATGATAAGTCATTCGTAAGGCTTCACGTTATGTAATGCAGGATGGAATAATGTATCGGAGGGGATTCTCGACCCCATTACTCAGATGCATTGCCCATGATCAGATAAAACGTGTCCTGAAGGAAGTCCATGAAGGTGAATGTGGCGACCATACCGAAGGGCAGATGTTAGCAAAGAAAATCCTCCGCTATGGATACTATTAGCCAACTGTAAAGGGATATGCCGCAGACTACGTGAGAGATGTGACAAATTTCATAAGTATGCAAAAATCCCAAGAGCTCCGCCGACGGAATTCACACAAATGGTTAGTCCTTGGCTATTTGCAATATGGGGAATCGACATAGTCGGTTCCTTGCCTCTATCCAAAGGTGGTGCAAAATACGCGATTGTTGTGGTCGATTACTTTACCAAGTGGGCAGAAGCAGAACCTTTGGCCACTATCACCACCAAAAAGGTCATTAATTTCGTTGTACGAAATATTATATGCCATTTTGGCCTTCCACGAACCATCGTCGCAGACAACGGAACTCAGTTTGAAAGCAAAGAGTTCAAAAAGTTTTGCCAAAAATATGGTATTGAGAAAAAGTTTGCAGCAGTTGCTCATCCGAAAGCTAATGGACAAGTGGAGGCCGTAAATAAGATAATCAAATCCATATTGAAAAAACTTCTGGAAAAGGCTAGAGGCAAGTGGGTGGATGAGCTTTCAACAGCACTTTGGGCTTACAGAACCACCCACAAGTCCACGACTGGCCACACTCCATTCGCATTGGCATATGGCATGGAAGCTGTCATACCCGTGGAACTTGAAGTCCCATCACATCGGGTAACTTATTATGACCCAGAGTCAAACCAAGATCTCTTGCTGGAATCTTTGGACTTCATCGATGAAAAATGCGAAGAAGCTAATTTAAGAGCGACCGCGTACAGGCACCGAGTTGCTCGATGTTATAATGAAAAAGTCCGATCGAGAATCTTTGGAGTGGGTGATCTTGATTTGAAACGAGTTTTCCCAGTTCTGTCACACATGGGCCCAGCATAGGAAGGTCCATACGTCATTGAACGGAAGCTTGGAGAATGAACTTCCAAGCTAGCGATCGTTGATGGTGCAATTCTTCCCTGAGCATGGAATAGTGAACATTTGCGGCACTACTACACTTAGTTCATTTCTATCATATTTTAGTTGCATTTATTTCCAGCAAGTTTTTTATTGTTAGTTTATGGCATGTGAAAAAACAATTTAGCTTATTTACATTAATAAAGGCTTGAAGCCATTTCCTTTTCACATGAATTGTCGATGTTTCTGTGTATGATAACACTGTAACAAACGACTAAGAGGTACATTACTTTATCTGACGTACGTGGACTCCGGTATATACGACTCAAAATCTCCAAGTCTCCGGAGTGTGGAATGGAGTACTCTAAGTCCCCAAAGTTCAGACTCGAGTATAAATGACTCGAAATCTCCAAATCCCCGGAGTGCGGACTGGAGTACTCTAAGTCCCCAGAGTGCGGGATCGAGTATAAACGATTTAAATGTCCAAGTCCCCTGAAGGCGGACTGGACATAAATGACTTGAAGTCATCGAGTCCTTGGCATACGGACTAGAAAATATTCTAAGTACCCAGAGCGTGAAATAAAGAATGTGCAATGCCAAAAGATTATCAACTTATTTGGAGTTGAATCGAGAAGCTTATGTAACTCGCGATAGCTTGGGTTCTGACCATGATTATACAGAAAACCGGACAACAAAAATCTTCCAAAAGGAAAAAAGAACTATGTTTTATTCATCAAAGATAAGTTTCTACTACAATTCCTCCGAAGCTAGGAGTCAAAAGTTTATTTACATAAACTACGAAAACAAAAATAATTACATAATCTAAATTAGCTCTTGTTGAACGAGAGCGAAATCTACTTCTTTGACTTCTTCGACTTTTTGCCTGATGACTCCTCCCCGGTACGTTTACCCTTGATGGTTTTCTTTGACAGGGGAGTGACGGCCGAAGAAGTATGAGGAACATCCATGGGTTTGAACCCACCTGGGAGAATGACCTTCAACAGCTTGTTCAAAGGGTCGTCCGGGTCCACAGCTTGAGATTCGACCATGATCTTGACCGTCTTTTCCTTCTCTTTATCAAGCTGTTCCTTCATGCTCAGTTCGGACGTGTGCTCGAAGACGCCTGTAATTCCGACTTCATAACTCCCACCAATGGGGAGGAAGTCTTAGATTTGTCCTCGTCAAGCGCTTCGATCACCTGAGCATCGGGACCGGGAGCCTCTCCTGCATGAGTGGCTTCACTCGTTTTTCCCCTAACCTCCTTGGCGACATCGCTTCTCGGAGTGGGCTCAAGATTAGAATGGCCTGCACAAAATCATGAAAAGCAAATGTTAGAATACAATAGCTTCTGGTGAAAAATGAAAACTCTTGGAATGTTAAAAAAAAGAGTTGCCAACCAGGTTCTGGCTGGCTCTCAACCGTCAGAGGGGTCTCGCCCTCTGGAATAGGTGACAAAACATAGATTCCAAGGCCGGGTTCCACCGGATCGTAGCCGATGCGCTGTTCAAAAAGATCGAGTATCGGTCGACTGGTCGATTGGGTAGGCACATGAGCTGGAGACTCAATCTCGAATGGACCAGCGATAACTTCTTTCCCTTTTGTTGAAGGGGAGCCTTTGCAATAAATAGCTTTAGCCGCTGATAGATCCGAAGGCTCGTTTTCCTTAAGGAATTCTTTTATCAAGGCCCCCTTATTAACCTCCTTGATACCGTGTTCGGCCTTTTTAGTTTGAATTAAAGTCTCCCATGCCTCGGCCAGAGATTCGAGATAGCCCTCGCCAGAAAAGTTAAGTCCCGGTGAATGAGAATGCGGGCATTGAATTTGGCAATAAGCGGGTCGAACATGGTTTTGATTTCTTCTCTACCCTCCTCCTTGGCCACCACAAGACAGGAGTCGATCTCCGCAGAGGCTATCTTTTTACCCTCTTCGCAGGATTCACTCTTAAGCGCCTCACCTTTAGAAAGCTCGCCCTCAAGTTTCGTCTTAAGGAGTCGTGTTGCAACAATCTCGTCACAATACCATTGCGACTCTTCTTGGGCGGCAACCTTCTCCTCTTGTTCTTTGCGGAGTCGATCCTAAAGTTCTTTATCCCGGAGACAGAATGCATCCCTCTCTTTTTACACTGAATCTTTTTCCAAAGCCAAAGCCCCACAGCGTTGTACCGCCTCGTCAAGTGCTTTTTTATGAGACGATTCCAGACGAGCGGCTTCAGCGGTATCCTTGCCGCTCTATTGGCCGGCCTCAAGTTCAGATTTCTAAGTCATAATTTCTTCGTCCTGTGCTTTAATGATATCCTTGTTGTGGATTGCCTCAAGCTTCAGGAGATCGATCTCATGTTGGCGCTCCACGAAGACTTCTGAAAGTTTTTCAGCCAAATGAACAAACGCGTCATGTTAAACATAGACGTCGTTGGTGCAGGCGATGGCGCTCTGTTTAACATCTCCAGGTATATGGTGGATCGCCGGGAGGAACTTTAGACCATCAAAGAAAATCTTTGGAAATTTAGCTTTAAGCTCGGCCAGTCTCTCCGATATTGTTGGATCTGTTCCAGGAACAGGAGGAGACGGCTTTAAAAGTTCAGCTCTCTTGTGAGGATCCCGGGATTGTCGTGTGGAAGAGGAATTGGAGCATTGGTCCCGGGGACATCGGATTGCGATCCTTTATAGCCGTGCTTATCTTTGCTTTGTTTCGAGTGAGAGTAGGGATGTTGGTGGTACTTGGGATGGTAGTATGTTTTCTTCCGAGATGATAAGTCTGGGGAATGATAATCCCTATCGCCATCATCGTCTCTGGCCGACGTCTCTCGAAACCTGAGTCACGTCTAGAGTGATAGAAGACAGATGACCCGCGGAGGCGATCAATTCCGTGTGTACACCCCATGTCGGCCCCATGTCACCTACATAGAATTTAAATAACAACGAATTAGCAAAGAGCAATGTGACGATGGAAAATTAAGTGTAAGATGAATTGCATGTGTAAGTTTGTGTGTCCTAATGTTTCCCCCGACGGACCAGTTGCTTCACTAATGGGATTTTTTTCTCCCCGAGTGTGGGCTTGAACGCCTGCATCGCCTCTGATGGGCGAGTGAAGTTTAAGTGCCTCTGGATCATCGAAATCGTAATTAAGTAGATCGTCAGGTATTGAGAGGTTCGAGAGGCCCTTTAAAGAACTTTCTAAATGTTGTGAGGAGGCCTCTTTCTCTGTCGGAATAAGAGTAATTTTTAGGTTGCAACAACTTTTTCCCTTCTTATCTTGTACGTCAGTTTCTTTTTCTTCTTCGAAGGGGAGGACGACGTTTCGATGTCATGAACTTCAACTGGCGGGTCCTGAGTAGGCCCAACGTTCTCATCTTGTGCTTCGGGTGTTTCCTTTTCTTTGATTTCTCCTTCTTCTAGTGCACCAAGAGCGCCGCGCGCTGAAGACTCAGTTTGTTTTTTCCTTTACCGGAGGCGGGCCTAGGTATGGAAACGCCCTTAGGAAGGCTTATCCGACGACCTTCTGCTAAAAGTCCAAACCTCGATAGTGACTCATTTGAAATGAGAGTTCGGATGTCCCGTTCGGCGGCAGGAAGGGATTTAATGGCTTCGACGGCCGCAGAGTACCCGTGACCGTCAGGACATGGATTGATGCCTGAAAAGATGAAAAAAAAAAGAATTAGAAGAGGCATGGCTTTGACCAAGTATGAATATCAATCCAGAGAAAGGACTTACTTCCTTCCACCCATCTCCTTGCGAAACCAGGAGGGCAACGCACATAGAACCATTCCTGTTTATACAGGGCGAACTTGTTGCATGCTTTAGTCAAGATTTGGCACTTGTGGTGCGGCTTGAGAAATAGGAAAGAGGGGCTATCTCTCCGCTTCTTGATCATATATATATATATATATATATATATATATATATGATGTCACCCGGGTTTGGAGGCCTGGAGAGAACGGTCATGAAAAGGATGTAGGTATAGTAGATGAAGGCGTGACCGTTTGGGTGCAATTGTGACGGGGCAATGTCGATGTATTGCAGTACGTCCCCAAGAAATAAGTTAAACGGTGGCACACTGCCGTCCCAGTACATAAACATATTACAGGCAGTATATCCAACTTGGGGCAGGTGTGGACGATCGTGCCCCGATGGAACTAATACATCATCGAAGGGGATTCCGTGTACAGAGCATATCCGACGGAGTTCACTTTCATTGATCTTCGAAGCCTGTGAATCGACCGGGTTGTCCCAGAGAATTGATGCCTCCAGGGCATCGAGGGCTAAGTTATGAGCATGGGAAGTCGACGGGTTAGAAGTATCTACGACCCCTTGTTTAGAAGATGGCCCAGGCCTATCTGAGATTGTGGCGGAGCTAGATTTCTTAGACATCTTTGATAGAAATTGATCCCGCAGAGTACCTGATTGAACTATACTTGATAAATGATCGACGATAGACTTAACAACGTAAATATTGCCTCCGTGTGGTGTGTGAACTAGTGCGATCATTCGTGTGTAAGTGCTGAGAAATTATAAGTCACGGAATTGATGATATAAAGTTGAGCTTTAAACTGTCGCCTTCGAAGACCGTCATCGCTGACCGTCTCCGAAAAACAGCCTTGCAATGCTTTCAATTTTGAACTCGGACATTGGCACTACGTGTTAAAAGATTTTATCTGTTTTTGTCGATTTAAGTTCAGGCTTATGGTTATTGAAACTAGGAAGTGATCTGTCCAGATTAGTTTGATATGCTAGTATGCTGGGGTCCTTATCCTTGTTTTGTTATATGATTAGGCAAGTTGAATAAGTTTTTGGCCCAAGTACTGGTTCGGCTAAAGTATGGTTCGGCGTTCATGATTGTTCGATCTAAATACTGTTCGGCTAAAGTTTGGTTCGGTATTCATGATTGGTCGGCCTAAGTATAGTTCGGCCTAAATATGGTTCGGCGTTCATATCGTTCGGTCGAAACATTGTTCGGCCTAGCCATCGTTCGGCCAAAGCATTGTTTGGCCTAGGGTTCGTTCGGTCAAAATATCATTCGGCCTAAACGCTGTTCGGTCGAGGTACCAATCGACACTCTATCCAATTCGTGCTTCCTTCCAGTCCTTCCACTCCATTGGTCGGCATGTGACGAATCATGCCGAACCAAAGTTACGCCGAGTCCAACGCTCGGCACTCCGTCCTTAATAACAATTTTGTCTTTTTCCACCATCCATGCTGAACAACGTGAACGAGCCGTTCGGCAAATCATACCGAACTGTATTGTTCGGCATTCTAACCAATTCCTGCTCCTTCTCATTCTTCCCTCCAACATCGCTCGGCATTAAAGGATCATGCCGAGCCACTGCAATACATCTTCCACCTTCCTCTTCTCCAATCCATCCACCTCAAGGTCATCTGAAAGCATACAAAAGTCTCAACCTTAGAGCGCCCCCGGCTTCAATTCATCGACAATGAGTGATACTTCCTAATCTAAGAGAGTAATCAGAAAGTTCTTATCTAAGAGTACAGCAGGGACTAGAGGGTCTATAAATTTAGGATTGGGGATTGATTGAGCTTAACTTGAAAGGGTGTGATGGATACCAACTAGGAAGGAAAGATCAAAGGAGTGAATGAAACTCAAGGGAAGAGGTTTGTATGTTCTTGGAAAGTCACGGAGGTAAAAAGTGAAAAAGTGGAGGAGAAGGGAAATGTCAGGTTTCGTAGGTAAGAAGGGAAGTCGAAGAGGCTATGACCGATAAAACCGGTCAAGACAATATCGTTCGGCATCGGTTATCTTGGTTCGTTCGGCATCTCAGATGCTCGTCTTCAGCTAAGTTGTTCGTCATTCGCATGACGTTCAGCATATGTCATCTCACCTAGTATTCAAGAGAAGATACTATTGAGGAAACTGAACCACATATCGAAGCAAAGGTAGCGGACTCATGGTTCAAAGCACATCACGTTCGACCACGTGATGCACTTTGGGGGGCAAGTGTTACCTGGAGGTTTGACCAGGCAACTAAGGACTCAGCAATCTCGTTCGGCACCTGAGGTCGTTCGGCATTGAAGGCCGTTCAGCATGACAAAATGGTTCGACGGTCAAGAGCGTTCGGCATTAGAAGAACGCTCGGCATAAAGGAATGCTCAGCATTTAGGAGCGTTCAGCAATAGAAGAACGCTCGGCCTAAAGGAACGCTCAGCATTTAGGAGCGTTCGGCATTAGAAAGTGCTCGGCTTCTAGAGTCGTCCGGCACATATGATCCATTCAGCACTCAAGTTCGTCCAGCATCTATAGGACGTTCAGCATGCGAGGGCATTTGGCATTAAGAGACATTCGGTATTGAATATCGATCGGCATCTATGGATGTTCGGCATGACAGAGTCATTTTGCACCACATAGCTATTCGGCATCCCGAAGTGTTCGTCATTTGAGGTTGTTCAGCATTCCAGAGTGTTCGGCGTTCCAAAGTGATCGGCATCCAGGTTGTTCGGCATTCCTCCAATCTCGACCAACTCCAATTATTGCTCGGCCTCCAATCCCCACTCGGCACATCAGACTTCGTTCGGCACTCAGAAGTGTTCGGCATCTAGGGTTGTTCGGCATTCGAGAGTATTTAGCATAGAGAGAGTGTTCGGCATATAAGAACTTTTGGTGTTAGAGAGAGTTCGGCGTACACGGATCATTCGGCATGGCAGAGTCGACCGGCATTCCACACTGCTCGACATCTAGACCCCGTTCGGCATATACTGTTCGGCATATATGGTTCGGCACACAAAGTTTACTCCTTTTGGGCCGAGGTGTTTGGCCCGCCAGAGAAGGCCAACCCATCTTCATCTATAAATAGAGGGGAAGGGGCACAATGAAAGGGACCATTTTTCGAGAACACCAGTGAGACTCTACGGCATCCAAGACTCATTCAAGACTTATCTTTTTGCTTAAGCAATTATGTTCAACATAGTTGGTATACGGATTGTATCTGTAATCGATTATCGAGAAAAGCAATAAAGATTAACCTCAAAGTGGACGTAGGCCATTACGCCGAACCACTATAAATCTGGTGTTTGTACTTTCTGCATTTAAGTCTGCATATCATCCTCTGTTTGATTTACTTTCTTTATTAATCTCTCTACACAAACTCTCTTTAGGGTGTTAGTGACCAATTCTGGTGTTAACAATACATATTTCAAAATCCAAGCTATATATATATGTATATATCTGTCAAAAAGTTTCTGTTTTTTAAATCTTACGTATATTTTTCCAAACTGCATATGTATTAAATTAAATCAAAGATAAAATTGATTACCTAAATCATATCGGAAAAGAAAATCGAACAGCAACCCCTTCTAGCTCACTGCACGGCTACCCCGACATCGCCACTCTCCTCGAATTCGACAATCCCCTGCCAATCGCGACCAACTTCGCATCGCAACATCACGATGATGACCGGAGCCCTCGAGTCCTTCAAGAGTCTACTGCGAACCACCATCTCCTTGGTTTCGCCTCGACGACAACTCGTTCGTGCGCGTGCGTCATCCAAATTACAATCAAACTCTAGCCCTTGAACTCGACTGCACTGCCGCCATCGCCCTATCTAGAGAGCGCGTGGATATTTCTGAACGAGATTCGAGTGCCTAGTTTTAGACAGGAAGAAGAAGAACATGCAAATCAAGCTCAACCAATTTCTAGAGGAACGAAATCGACTCGATTATGAAGGATAAATCGCAGCTCAATTATAACGAGGCGCCATTTTTTATATAGAACTTTGATTTCGAGATTTGAAAAGATACGCGGCCATTTCTAATCTGTTTAACTGTGTTCGATTCTGAAAGAAAAAGGGTTTTTGTTTTGCAAAAATGAATTCGATTTGTACATTAAAAAGCTAGGCTACGAGAGAAAGATACGTGCGTGAAATTAAACAGAGAAAGGAAAACACGTGCTCTCAGGGTGTGGACAAGTGTTGAATGAGGTCAGCAGTAAATTGAAGGGAATACATACATACATACATACATACATATATATATATATATATATAAATTTAAATTCAAATTTAAATCGTCTCAGCTCCGGAACTCAAAATCTTGACATCCCATTGGGGCTACCGCCAGGTGTTTATAAGGTTATACGCCTATTACGAACGCAATGGAAAAGGTTTCGAGTCCTAATTCGGTCGTATGGAGAAGATAGCTTTTTGAACTCAGTTATTATATTGAATTTTCAATATAAATTTTAGCGTGTTTATCTACCGTACGATCACATGACAACTCCGAATGCTACGAAAATTGGAATCCGATAATAATACACTATTATTGATCCAATGGAACTGGTTTCGTCGAAATCTGAGACTATGTCTCGGAAGGCTATTTTTAAATATCAATTTAAATGATATATTTTAAAACTTAAAAAACTGCTTTTAAATTCGGTTTTATAAGTTCTATTACCTTCAATTTGTTAATACAAATTTTGTAAGCTTTTATCTATTTTTAACAAGCTTAAAACTGAAGATTCAATATTTTACTCAACTTTTCAATAATTAAATTCAAGAATCTAATTGCCAAATAAACAATGATATTTGAAATTCAAGTTAAGCTAACTTCGAACACTTAAAATCAATTAAATATTCCAATTTCAAATGTCCAAAAATTCCGGGCCGTCACATTCCTTCCCACTTAAAAGAATTTCGTCCTCGAAATTGCTAGTTAAGAAGAATGATCCAAAACCCGTTAACTATTTCACCAACCCAACTAGTTTTTTAACAATTTCCTAAAACCAAACAGTTTCAACAACTTCTTTAAACAATCTTTTTACTAGAGACACACTAACCCTCTTTCTAACCTTCCAAACTCATCCATAGGTTTCAAACAATATTACTTACTAAACCGCTCAAATTATAACTTGAACCCAAATTTCAAATTATAAAAAATTTCTCAAATTTTTCTAACACCTTAAATTTCAGAATTTTTTTGCCAACGTCTCCTTTGCGCGGCTAGATCGGTGCAACTACAAAATACCACTACGGTCCTCCAGATTTCAAAAGAAAAACTAAAAGCTAAGTGGCAGGACCAGAAAACCATCAAATTTCATACAGAAATTTGAATACATACCTTTTTGTCGAGCAAATTTGACTTATCTTCTGAAATCATAAATCCCAATCTCCTTTTGCTTTTTAAATACGTATATACTACTAAGAAATAATATCCAATTACAGAATCCAACATCAATTTATACATTTCCTTTCAAAATTTTCAATATCTTTTTCATTCAAGATGGTACGACCTACATATATCATCCGTCCATAATATCAAATCTGATTGCTCACTCGATCACACAATTTCACTTCCGAACTAGTATCGTCCTCCTGACTTTCTAGTGCGGACTCAGATCTGGTTTCTTGATTAGAAATCATCATTCTCCTTGCATAGCCACCACTATGATATAGAATTTTCAAAATCAATCAAAAATCCATATCCAGGGTTCGCCGTCGAAAATCGAGTGAAAAATCCCAACTCGGATCGATATAACTTCTTGATATTCTGTGCTCGAATCTGGATCAAATCGTTATGCGAATAAAATAATATACGTACATCCTATGTATTTATTCCAATTGATTATTAGCTAAATCAATTTTCTTGTTATTCACAATTATTTTGATTTCCATCCACTTATTCACAATTTCCCTATTCACTACTTTTATTAATCTTCATTCAAATACTAACTTAGTATATTTTTCATTTCCAAAAATTTTTACTTAAGAATTTCACCATTCATTTCCTATGTTCAGTATAAATATTTTATATACTTCTATTATTTATCTTCACTTCACCATTTTGGTTTATATCTACATTCTTCAAATTGGACTTCCAATTCCATATGAATTCAATTTTACCTTCCAATTTTAATATTGAATTCTGTTCACCTTATCCCAAACCATATTTAACTAACCATTTCTTTAATTAGCTCCACTTACTAATTTATTCATATCTCAACCACTTTTTATTTCCAAACCATTATTATCTTTAGTCTACTTTCCACTACTTCAATTTTCATAATTTGAAAAAGTATTGTTCCAATATTCAATTTCAGTTTATTTGCTTACCCATTTAAATCAATTAGTTTACTTACTAATTTTGATTTCAATACTTTGTTTTATTTAGCCAACTTGACTAATTTCCCATTTTACACAATTCAATTTAATTCTCATATTCTGTTTCAATCCTATTTACTTACAAATGCAAATTCATTTGTCTATCCATAATTTTATTTCCAACTTATAACTTTTTATTTAAGTAACCATTTCACTTAATTTCCTTAGACTTTTCTTTAAATTCACTTTTACTTAACTATATTTAATTACATTCCAATTCAATTTAAATTTTAAACTTCTATAAATTTTCCAAATTTAATTACATTTGTTAACTTCTTTTAATTCACTTCAATTAATTAGCTTACCTTCCAACTTATTTCGTTTCCACACTTACTTTTATTTAATCCCTTTTCAAGTTGGATTTTATTCTAACCAATCTCAAATTCTATCAGCTATCAAACCCATTTATATTCCAGAATCTTTTAAACAATTTACTCAATATTTCAAAAATATTTTTTTGAAATCAGTTATATATATACATAAATTTGCATACTAAATCATCCTTTGAATTTTAAAACCAATCCAAGTTTCGCAAACAATTCCAATTTAAAACAATTTGGCAGTAATTCCTGTTATGGATACTCAAAATGAACATCGATTATGCTGCAGTCATCATCGAAATTATTTTCCAGTGACCCAAACGAGTTTAGTGCTTTTATTCTTTCCAAAAATATTTTCAAATATTTTTTATTCCAAATCCCACCAGATTATAAATCCAAATCAAAATATTTCTCAAATACTATCACCATTATTCCTCCAAAACCTTTGAAAACCATTTCCAAATCAAAGGAATTTAACTTCCAAAATTTTCGAATTCCAAATTCTTTTTAATCCTTATTCAAAAATTATTATGGCATCTTATTTCAATTTATAAATTACATTTATAATTCGCATTTCAAATTCCATTTCATTATCTGAATTTATTTCCTTAAGCTTTGGTTATGATTTCAATTCCTATTTTAAATTACTTCATAATAATGATAATAGTTAATATTATCATTCCCTAACAACTAAGCAACCATATATATACTATAATAATTTACGGAAAATTATTTCTTTTGTATACAAAAATAATTTGGGTAAAATTATTTCATTTACCCTATCTTAAAACAATATTGTGTTGGTTTATCTTGTTTAAGAGTTTAGAAGCTCCTATCGATAAAATGGCATCCCACACATCGACTAGAATTCATAAACACTCAACTGATAAGTCAACACAATATAAAAACAAATTTTACCTTCACAAACAAATACTTGCTCATACATATTAATACATTCAAACTCATTCTGGAGTAATACATACTCTATTTTTAATTAGTAATCCCCAGCAGAGCCAAGGTTCTCGCTTAACCTTCATCTCTGATACCAAATGTAACGATTCGATTTTTCAACGTCCAAAAATTGGCATCAATACATCCACTATATTAATTGTCGATGTAACGATCCTGGATTTTTGCTGAGTTTAAATTGCTAATTAATTTAATTTTTGAATAAAAAAATCATGAAATTAATTTGTAAACTAATTTGAGTTTCCCCAAATTCGAATAAAAATATGCATGTTTATTTTATCAAAGTACAATTAAGTTTTAAAAAATAGGGTTTCTTTAAAAGTTAATATATATATATATATATATATATGAATGTGAAATGTAAAATAAATATGTAAGTTAAAATAAATGTTTGAGTAAGAAATACATATTTAAATTAGAAATATAAATAGATATATATATATATAAGATAAATTAAACTATAAAGTGATTTCACTTGAATAAATTTTAACAGCATATTAACTATAGAAGTTTATTTATATTATAGAGCCACAAGACAAAATAATTATGTACAAATAAATAAAATATGAATATGCTCAAATATGAAACAAATAAAGTATAAAATATGAAACAAGCAAACATGTATAGGAAGCTTGCATAGGAAGATAGTAATATATTACAAGCATGTAGATTGAAATAAAATAAAAACAAGACAACAATTTTTTTTTATAAATATCCTTAGGCTTGTATAAGAAGGAAGATACATATGTTTAAGTATGAAAATTAAAGAAGATAAGCATAAACAAATAAAAGAAGACAAAGAAAATTAATGTTAGCCACCAAAACAATACTATCAGCCACTAAAACAAGTTTTGAGCTGAAATCTTGCTACTCAAAATACAAAGGAGAAAAAATATCTCTGATTTATATTTGTACAAAACAAGACATTGCCTCCTTGTGTACAAACAAAATTATAATCCATGTACATTTTTTCTTATATATCAGCCATCTTCATTTCTGTTCATCCATCAAAACTAAGAGAGAGAAAATCTAAAGTGAACCTCATCTAAAACTAAAACAAAATTCAAATTAACATCTCAGATTTAAACATCAATATAAACCAGAGAATCAAGAAGATGTTTTCAGTAAGCAATTGCAAAACTGTGTCAAAAAGAAGAAATCTGTTCTTTCTTCTGAAGCAAGGTGAGTAACATCACTTTTTAAAAAATAAGAATGAATATGGTTGCATGTGTTTCTGTGATAAATATTTATTGTGTGTATATATGTGAATGCAATCTGCTGTGTGCATAATTATGTCCATATGATTATTCACTGTTTATAGTTTTCAGCTTTTTTTTTTGATTTAAGTTCATATCCTCTTGAATCAATTTTTGTTAGGACTTAGTACAAACCAAAGATTGCTTGAGTTAGCATAGATAAATGTTTAAAAATCATAAGTAAAGATAAATATAAACTTAAGTGCCTTTGGAAATAGAATAAAACTACGCTAATCTTCAAAGTCAAAATTCAAATTAATAATTCATTGATTCAGGATTATAATTTGAATTCATAAACTAAAACATGATTTTTAACACTAAAATCATAATTTTTAGTCTGGGATTAAAGGTGTAGTTCTGGGTTGAACAAAATATGGGCATTTGTGATTTCTGGTGATCTACTTGGATGTGGAGGTCAGGGTTTCGCGTGGTGGTGGAGGAGCCTACGGCGATGGTGGGAAAAATCATCGAAAGCGTTCTCGTTCACTGTGGTGACGGCAGCGAGGGGATTTAATATCTAAACCTAGTTTGGCTATGGTCGGGAAAATTGGTCGAAGTGGCCTCGTTCGTGCATCGAGTTGCACATAGCCTTAAGAGGTGATAGCTGGGTGGGTGATGGAGTCGTGGCCGGAGCTGCACGATTTCTGGTGGTCGGTGTTGCGAGTATGGCGCGTTGACAAGTTTCGGGGTGAGTCTCTGTCTCGAGTTCCTGGTTTTGCTGGAGTATTCGATTTTGATTCGAGTTGTTGTAATGGACTATGGTGATCGTGATCGAGACTGAGAGTGATTGACGATGTGTTGGAGGCCAGGGTGGTGGCCAGAGATGGCCAGAGCCATGGTGCATGTACACCATGCCATTTGAATTTTCTGATGATCTTTGTTTGTGTAGAGAAATGGAGCTCAGGTTGTCTCAGGTTGTTTGAGTATTTTACTTGAAGTAGGTAGCCTTTTGACTCGAAGCAGTTTTAGTTGCCTCGGATTAGCTTGTTTGTTACAGGTATTATTAAACGTGTCTGAAATTTAAATTTAAATGAATTTAAATTTGTAAGCTAGATGTAAATAAAGTACAAATCTATTATGAAGTATAGATTCAAATAAACTTTGAATCTTAAAGTTTTAAATATTTAAATATGGGTTTCAGGTTTTTAAACCTGCAGTTTTTTTAGATTTTAAAATCTGAAAACAAAATTTAAACAGTGGATTAAATTCAATGTTTAAAACTATAGATTCAAATTAAACTTTTGAATCTTAAGGTTTTAAAATGAATTTGGATTTTAAATCAAAGGTTTAAAATAAATGTTTAATCTAATGGATTCAAGTTTACTTTGAATCCAAATCTAGAAATTTAAATCAGCTTTTAAATTTGAATTGTTTTAAAAACAAGTTTAAATTAAAATAGCTTTTTAAAAGTAAATTTGTTTTCAAACAAATATTTAAACTTTATTTTTGATAAAGTTCTTTTATAAAAGGTTTTTAAATGGAAGTTAAATGATTTGATAACTTGGATTTGCAAGTTAAAATTGTAATGTATTTTAAAGCTTAAATTTTAAATGAAAATTTAAGTAATTTAGTTAGAACTTTTTCCTTATATAGGTTTATAAGTTGATTTTGGTTAATGTTTAAATATATAATCATTTTCAATCTTAAATTCAAAATGAAATTTGAATCTAAGTTTAGAAGTGTAATGTTTTAAGCACACTTAAATGTCAATGAAATCATTAATAAAGAAATTAATTATCTTAGAGATAATTAAGGTAATAAAATGATTTAATTAATAAGGTAATTAAAGAATGATTTATTTAATTTATAAATAAATAATTTAGATTAATTTATAATTAGAAATGATTAATAATGAATTAATCTAAGATAATTTCTTAAGCAAGTAATTAAAGAAATGTTATTAATTAATGAAGATAATTAACTAAGGATTATTAAGTATTGATTAAGGTGATTAATTTTAATAATTAATTGGATTAATTAATTTAGATAATCAATTATAAATTGTTTAAATGTAATTACTTAATGAAAGTGATTAAGGGATAATTACTTATTTTAATTAATTTTGGTAATGTGATTAATTTAAGTTAATTAATTAATTTAGTTTAATTAATATAAGAAAATCATTTGATAATTGGATAAGTGTAATTACTTAGTGTAATTAGTAGAGATAATTACTTAGGGAAGTAATAAATGATAATTACTTGGATGTAATTAGTGAATATGATTTATAAATGAAGTGATTTGGGTAATTACTTTTGTTATTAATCAAGGGTGATTAATAATTGTGTTTAATTAAAGATTAATTACTTAATGTAATTAATTTAAATAAAGTAATTTAATTTAAATATAATTGGAGATCATTAATTAATATAATTAATGATGTAAGTTATGATGGACTAATTAAGGAATAATTAATAATGAGGTGATTAATTGATGTAATTAATTAAGGCGATTGATTAATTAACTTATATCAAATGATTTATAATTAATAAATCAAGATTGGATAATTAATTCATAAGTAATTAATTTAATTGGAATAAATTGAATTAATTAGAATTAAACAATTAATTAATCCTACTTATAAATGATTATTGAATGATTGACCCTACTTATGAATGACTGTATTGTATAAGATGCCTTGAATTGATTATCCTATCTGATCTGTGATATTGTGTTCTATGGATTGAGCTGTGTGTAATTTACTCGTTTATTTGTGATACATTACATTTGCATATTATCTGTGAATTTATGAATGAACGATAAGCGTTATAGTTTATACCGCTTATCAACTATATTTCTGTGTCTTGATCTGTGATGATTGATGATGTTGCACTTCTATTGGGTTAAACCCCTAGACCACACCATACACACACAAATATGGATTTCACGAGGAAATCGATTAAGTCACAGATTTTCGAAATGATTTTTAAATAGGCAATTTGAATTCAAACAGTTTGGAAATGGAATTGGGTTAAATGTGAAAAGTTTTTGAAATGAAATTTCAAGACAAAAATTTATTTTTTGAATAACTCGATAAAGTTTTCAAATTTTAAATAATTTGAAATAAATTTGAATTCAAAATTTGAAACTGAATTCTATGATTTGAAACTAAGGATTTAAAAATGTTATACTAGTCATATATAGGTTAAACCATTTCAAATGTATTAATTTGGGAATTTGAATTTAAATTCAAAGGCTTTAAATCGTGCAATTATAATTGGATTCTTCTGAAATGAAAACGATTTATTTTCAAATAATAAAAGCTTTTATATAAGAAATGAACGTCCAATTTGGGTTAAAAGGATTTCAAGTCTAAAATGAAAATGGTTTTCCATGTTATGGAAACGTTTTGAAAGCTATAAGTTAAATCTTTAATATAAAGATTTAATGAATTAATCCAATTAAAATCGAAATTGTTTTAAAACCCGTAAGTGGATCTTTGTGAAACCGAGTGAACTTTGTGAAATAAATCTTTTTGTTTAAAAAGATTTAAAATGGTAATTTGTTAAACCATTTGAAGAAAGGTTTTGGGTTTCTTTGAAGTTTTGACTTAACTGAAATCCCATATCCACATATTTTAAATATTGCGCTCATTAATCGGTTTAGCCGGAAGAGGACCTCGTGTCATATAACCCATTCCGAATAGTGATTCATCGTTATGGATAGCATTTGAAGACCGGTGGTGAAGACCGGGTATTTGTGAGAATGACAAGGTAACCTATCGATTGTCTCTGCACCGAGTAACTACGGTATAGAGATTCCCTAAGTGATGGGAAGTCCGATCGGGATTGTGAATACCGGGATTAGCAAGGGCTTCTTCGGAAGTGCCTTCGGTTCTGTTCGAACCCGGGACAGACTTGTATGGTTGTATGTCTGACATTACACTTTGAGATATTAAACTAATTTCTATCAAATACATTTCTGCTTGGTGGCGGAGAATTTATTCTCTTAGCTTAACACCCTTCTCTGAGATGTACGAGCTCGGAGGTTATGTAGTTGAAGGTTATCAGCAATATATTCCCAATTTGGTAGTGTGGCATGCTAAGTGCTCTGTGTGTTGATGATCATCTGTTGATTATTTGTACTCAGAGCATGGCTTTAGTGTAAAGCGTAGCTTTGTGGACGAGATTCCCTAAAGGGTGTGTCACTCCCTTCTGGTAAGGGGTGGTATTATGGTATGGAGCCCAAATATTCACCTATGTGGTGGGCTTCAATCTCATTTACTATATGGTTGTTTCTTTGTGGTTTAGAGGCGCCTCGGATAAAGGTCCCAAAGGACCGGGGGTGGCATGCTCGAGAAGTAGTTACCTAGTTACAGAGGTAACCCGACCTTGTGTTGGCAGAGAGCTGGTTAAGTTCTCGGGACGTCCCGCCAGAGGCGTACCCATGGACAGTGAGAAGTTCCTTAGCCCGACCAAATCCAAACGAAACAATACACGTGGTACGGTTTTCGTTGTATAACATGCCATGGAATGTGGCGGTAACCTACTATTGAACATGGTAGCTATAGAAAGCATAAGTGCGAAATCCCTATGCTGGCTAAGATTTATATTATACTTTCAAAATATTTTCTACACTATGCACCTATAATAATAATATTGAAAATAAATTTTCTTTTATCAAGCATGTTTGACTATCAAAAGGAGAAATCCCCTCCAATTCTGCGTTTGCATGGTGCATGTGGTGGGAGGCCTTATGGTAGTTTCATTTTTCAAAAAAAAAGCATTGCGGATTTATTTTAAATTCTTTTGTTGTTTGTTTTAAAGACCAAAATGTTTTTGTTACTCACACCAGTCCCATGACTGACTCGGAGTTTATTGTTCCTTTCCTAAACTCCGGGTTCCCATAATTTTCCACACGGGCAGTCTAGAGTTGGGTTTTTCAGATAGTCAGGTTAGTAGATTATCTAGAGTTAGTCCAGTCTTCAGATCCTGACCAGATTTGCTTGTCTTGGTGACACGTGATGTTGGTTCGAGCTAGCTTTGGATTGGAGCATTGGATTTGGGGATGCATTCAATTAAAGATATTCTTTTCCGCTGCTGGTGTTATCTTTTTATTTTCGCCGTGTCTTGTATCTCTAATAGTACTGATATCCATTATATCATTCTGTTGTATCATATTATATCAGATATTGTATCAATGTTATATATATTGATATTTATTTCTTCCACTGTGTTGTATGTAATGGTGTTATAAGCTTCGGCGAACCAGATTCTACGTTTGGATCTACGGCATTGGAATATGAGTGTCGTATGCGGTGCTGATTTTTGAAGGTCGAGTCAGGGCCGCTACAGCCGAACAATCGAATGCCGGAAGAACGGACCGTTAGGGTTAAAGAAGAAGGAGGTAGAAGAAGAGAAAACAATACAACAAAATAATCTTGTCATCGCAACGGAATAAAATATAATAGATAATAACTGATCTTTACACAAAAGAAACTATATCTGTTTTATATATTACATCATCAGAGTACACCAACATCAAACAATTATTGGACGGTTATATTATTTGTCCTTACAAAAGCTGACTATACAGATTTCACTGCACAGCGGAGTATAATCTATGGGAATACGCCTCGTCATCTATCTCGTCTCCTAAGCTCCACAGCAGTCCATCCAGAATCTGTACTCTATAATACTCGATCTGACCCAAGCATTATAGTTAAATAACACCCGAGTCAGTTGGAAAACCAGCGTGAGAAAAACACACTCAATTAGATTATTAAAGTTTTCTAAAATCTTTTGAAATCAAAGGTATCTCGTAAGACCACGCCATAAATAAACATGCCAGGTTTTTACCTTACGATAACCAAAACATTCCTTGTCAAGTCCTCTGATATTATAATAGTGTCTATATACAATACCAGGTTCTACAATTAAAACCGTAAAGGCACGTAGGGAGAATGGATTTCCATCAATGGCAGGGCTATTGGGGTACCGCCCGTTACAGTACGTGGTCTAGATCACCATACCGAGGATCCATCCTGATCCCCTACATCACAAGACCGGAGCTAAACCTTACTGGATAGTCTGAATATGTTCACCCCGCGGTTGGGATCAGCAACCGCCCATACAGTCGGATAAAAAGGGACATCTAGACTGGGGTGACCTTACCCTAATTGGTTGCTAGCCACTTAGCCTTGCGTGCACCTCCCTTATTTTAGCCATTCCCGATTGATGAGGCTCGATGCTATGCGTTACCTTTTTAGCACACACTCACTTAGAATGCCCATCGTGTTCCTGACGATGTTCTGATAGCATTCATCCATACAAGTCCGTCCTGGGTCCGAACGAAACCAAAGGCGCTACTCCTACTACATCCATTATGGAATCACCCTCAGGATTAGTGGCGATTAGCCCTTGCAGTTCACTGCTCCATCTTTGACTCCATGCTCTTGTCTTCCTTACGAAAATGTTCAAATCGAAACGAAGTGGTTTTCCAAAAATTAATCCTGATCCCGGTCTCTTCGAAACGATCAGCGCTTTGCCAAATATTAATAGTTGGTTATTTAACTATCATATAACATCCACAAATAACCATCAAACTTTAAATAATTTATTCTAAATTATTTAATTCAAAATATCCTCGCAAGCTATTTTCCACACTTCAACCCTTTGTAAATAGTTTTCAAATCACTTTCCTCTCGCACATTAAATTCCTAAATATTGTTTATTTCCACTAAAAATTACCAAGTCTAAATACTTTAGATTTAAAATAATTTAAAATCACTTTACCCAAAAATATATATACTTTAAAACATTTAAAATAAAAACCACTTAAAAGACCTTATTAAATTACTAGTTATGAAATTTTATAATAACTTCTCATGTAAAACATAAGTCAAAACAAATTTTAAAATAAAATACAAGGTTTCAAATAAAAACTTTAGCCAAACTATCTTTAAAATAAAACTACTTTATAAAATATAAATATTAATAATTATCCTTTTAAATCATAATACCAATTAACCTTTTAAAATAATTACTACTATAACTAATTTAATAAATATTTACCTTTAAAATTTTAAACAGCTTAAATAATAATTCTCAAAAACATTATTTTAAAACAACTTTAAAACCTTTAACTTAAACTTAAAAAATCTGCTTGAAAACGTACTTGGCATTTCATGGAAATACACTTTTCTTTCACATCTTTAAAATTAACCCCTATTTATTTTTAAAAAAATTACCCATTCCTTTATAAATTCCCATCCTGCATTTATACTTCCAAATTATCCTCTTATAAATATTTCATCTTATTTATAAACCTTGTTTATAAATTCCGTAATCACATTCTCTTTGGAAATACTATTTCAAATCACTTAATGTATTTTAAAATAGTTTCTCTAAACTAAATTCCCCATAGAATTTATTTCTTAATTTATTAAAAGTTTATTTCAAAATCCATTTGTTCCAGATTCACTTCTCAAATATGATTTAAAATCTTATTTAAAACTGAAGATATAAATTTCATACTTTACTTGAAAATTCTCCTTTTATTTTTCCCCAAACTCATTCAAATCTTAAATAATAAAAATATATTTCTTTGTACTTACAAAACAATATTGTTTTAATTCCTTATTTTAAATAGAATCCTTTTTCTCATTTATTCAAAATTCCAGTTTTTTCTCCTTGATTTTTATTGTACAGGATTTAAAATCAAACCTTTGTTCCTTCCTAAATTCATTCCTTTAATTTATTTGAATTCACTAAAATTATTTTACTTAAAAATTTTACTTTTTATTTCCTTTTATAAAATCCAAATTTAATATATATTTCATTTTTCTCAAATACCAGTAAATATATTCAACCAAGCCATAGTATTCAATAATTTCAGTTTCAATATAATCAATATAATTCCATCGCAGATTATCACATAAATGATATTAATGAATATAAAATAAATTCAACATTTTGAGGAGTCCAGTTGGGTCCCTCTAATCTATTTCCCTGCATCCACATATATTAGCACAAAAATTTGAAATACCAACACTACTACAAAACATGCCATTTGCATCGATTGTTTACCCCTTTTTGCATAAGTTTAACATCCGATGCATATGCAACCGATGCAACAGGCTTAACAGTTTTGCATCAGTTCTAAAACCGATGCAAAATGGTCCTTTTTGCATCGGTTGTTACTAACAACTGATGCAAAATACGGTTGGTTGTTTGGGCACATCCCTCATCTTGCATCGGTTGTATTGAAAGCCGATGCAAAAAAGTAACTTGTTGCATAGGTTCCAAAACAAAAAACGTGGGTTCCACAAACAAAAAACGACCAAAGATAATGCTGAAAATTCAATGTAGGTGGCTGAAATTGATAGTGCAATTGAAGTACAAATAGATGAAATGATAGTGCCAGCTACAAACAAACAAAACAAAAATTCCAACAACACTATCCAGATTATAACAGCCAGTGTTATACACACTGTTTACAAACAAAAACAAGGCTGGCCTTACAAACTTAACACTTACTAATAGTATAACGGAGGAAAGCACAAAGGACCTGTTGCTTAGTTCGCTGCATTCAACTATCGTCTGCCAGCAGCAACCAGAGCCAGGCAACTGCCCTCATGTCTATGACGATCCAGAATACTTGCCCATTGATGATACTTCTCCCCCGCAAAACCGCTACACCTACAACAGATTAAAATTCAGAAATTAACATGGATGAAGACAACTATTCTCAAGATGCTACTATAATTGTAAAACTGTAGAGCAAAACCTGAAAAACCTAACTGACAATAGTGCAATAGGGAATAAACTCAATAGAACAATAAGGCAAGATGACGTACCTTTCCCATTTTCAGCAATGCCTAACGGCATCGTTATCGAAAAAACAGAATAGAATCACCTGGTGCATCGAATCAAAAACAAGGGTCGTGATTCGTATAGCTTTGCATATTTGGTTTATTATATATTGGTAGGCAGAAGTATATTGTTTATTACATATGGGGTATTTTTGTTATTTTGCAACAAATCATATAGCAAAGCATGATACAGCCGTTCACCTGTTGTTGGATAAAACTATATGAATAGGTGCATGTATTCATTTTAATCTAATGCTCTTATCAAATTTTCCTGCTCACATAGTTTACATACGGTGTCATGAATTGCAGTCCATTTAGCCAGTCTGTCCAATAGTAGTATTCATAGTTTTGCTCATAACAATATGCATGAAGACTAAGAGGGAGGGTAGTTAAATACCTACACCTATTCATATATATTTTATTTACGCAAAATTATTCCAACGAATAAACTTTACATGAGACAAGGATAATACATAATACAAATTAAATGAAAGCTTCACTATTTGAGCCAAGACAGAAAGTTTATTTATTTATTTATGTCATACCGAAATGTATGGCAAGGGAACTTGACGAAGTTCAAGGAGAATGTATGAGCAATTAGTGATGGGCTTATAAGCTGAATAAGAACATTGAATAAAGAGAGGGGGAATGTACTCTAAGGTCGGAGGTTGCGAAGACAAATAGTATCTTCTGTATTAGGAACAATTAGGGACAAGGAGAACAAACATATACACAGAAAACAAAAAACATATGTGTTTGTAGTATATTTTTGCATATTCATGTGACCGAATATAATCACAAAAAGTTATGCCTAGAATAATTTATGCATCATAAATAAAGTATGTACATCAAACTATGTTAATCAAAAACTAAGACATTATTTATTTCCAGTATATTAGTATTTTAGATAATCATTTGCTAGTGTATTCAGTTAATATCAGAAAGTTATGTTTATGATCACCAATTGTATCTAGCATTTGTTTCAAATAAATTAAACAGACTAGAAGTTCTTGATTATGAATAGTAGCTTAGTTAATCACTGTAGTAAAGAACGCATAGTAGAGAAGCTTTAAATCTTGTTGACGTCCAGTGTTTTGCTGCTAAATTTACTTTTAACCATGAGAGAGCATCAATATCGATCAACAATGCACTTAATTTAAAAGCAAGAGCAATATATTATTTGACAATCAAAAGCTTTCAGGACTTTATTACTTATATTTCTTAGAAGAATTTTTTGTCCATTGGAAGTTAGAAAGTTCATTTTGCGTATGTTAGAAAAAGCATAACCAAACAATTGCTGTTATTAGTTTCCTAGTATCCAATAGCATAAAAATATTTCTAAAGCAAAGTAGGTTTTTAATCCATTCTAATTTCTAAAGCTATGTGAAAGACTAATGCTACACATTGATTGCCAACCAACCAAGTTGACTAGAGAGTTGGAATGTCCAACAGTAGTATGCATGGATGCAGAGCTAAACAGATACATTCTATTGAATGAAGGAAAAGGTTCTGTACCTGGCTATCCACAATCTATGCTTGATATCTTAGGCAAGAATAACATTGAAGCAGTAAGTGGTTCGATTCATAAGACCATGTGAAGTTCGATGCTTAGTATTGTGAGTCCTTCTATGATCAGAGGCCAACTCCTACCAAAGATTGATCAATTTATAAGATCACATATTAGTACCTGGAACAATAAAATCATTGATAATCAGGCGAAAACTAAAGAGGTTAGGAAATTTTCATTTGTATAAATTATATGACGTCCAGTTGTTTCAATCACTAGTAGAGAGAGTGAATGAAGAGTGTAGTATCAAAGTTAAAATTATTTTATTCTTTGGTGATCAGATGGCACTCTTTTCAAGCCTGAAGAAAATTGCTAGCATTGAAAATAATCCATTTGCTGAAGCATTAAAAAAGAAATATTTCAACTGGTTCATGGAACTCTTTCTTTTCCAATTAATCTGCCAGGCACTAATTATCATCGTGCTTTTGAGGTAACAAATGCTCTAAATTGTGATTAAAAAAATTCTGCAGTTAACTGATTTTGAAATTTTATGCTAGCTCTAAATTTCTTTTTCCAGGCAAGGAAAAATGTTATAAGCATGCTGGAAGAAATTATCAAGGACTGGAGGTCTTCTAAGAAATTGCACAATGACATACTTGATTGTCTCTTATCCAAAGATGATGATTCAAAAGAAAAACTAAATGATGATCAGATTATTGATTTGATGATTTCTTTGATTTATTCTGGTTATGAAACTGTTTCAACTACTTCGATGATGGCTATCAAGTATCTCCATGACAATCCAAAAGCCCTTGAAGAGATAAGGGTAGGTATTCCTTGATAATCTTATTTCTTGTGAAAACAAGAATATTGCAACGACAAACGTGACATAGTAACCAATGAACTAAACCTGTGCACAATACCATAGTAACATGTAGAATTACTCCTACCTTTAACTTGAAATTAAAAGGGATAGATAAGGACAATAGTGTCAATTTCTCTGGTAGTACATAACTTCTATGTCATATATTAGATAAAAATATTTTTTATTTCTTCACACAGTGCTGTCTTTTTCACATGACCATTGAAGGGTATTCGGGCCGTATTTGGTACCGATTATTCGGCCCTTACAACTTTATTGATAGCAAAAATACAGTTTTCTTCAATGTATTGCTATCCTAATATTCCGTTTTCAAAACCCACCCACAAAAATTTAGTCTTAAAAGTTAAAACAAAAGTTCTAAAATATCTGAAACAAAGTTGTGTATGTACAAATGATAGTTTGAACATTTTGTCATTAAAATTTCAGTAAGCTTCTTCGATAAGAAAATATTGAACTATATAAACACTTAAAGAATGATTGAATCAAAAGAGTAAAGATAGAAATCAGTCTACAAGTTACCGTAAGATTAAAAGCAATTAAAGCCATTAAGATCCACACGTCAACTTACATTAAGTTAACCACTGACCAGTCACACTGCTGCAGGTGAAAATAAACAGCAAATCCAAGCACTCTCCAGTGTTAACTTCCGATTGAAAAATTCCTACAATAGCCATTACATTGTCATTGACAAATCCTACACATATGCATGCGACCACTGTTACGAGCTGACTAATTCATACTCCAGACAGACTCATTCCTCGTGTTTTACCTTTACACTTGTTTAAATTATAAACAAGTTAGAATCATCGTATAAAATCAATAAAAAAAACTTGACAAACAGTTATAGAGGCTTGCAATTTCAGAGAGTACTGATAATAACAAGCCAGTTACAGTATTTCTGCAACATAGCATGATATAAAAGATTGTAGATATACCTTCTACAGTATGTCTGCTGAAATTTGATTAGCTTATGTGTTGAACAAAAACACAGACAAAAGCAGAATCTGACCATATCACTGTGGTTTACTTATTTGAAACAAAAAGATGTCACTTGCTGGAAGTTTTAATATAGATGAAAGATAAGTAAAAGATAACCACTTCCAGCTAATGCAAAAGTTTAAACTGCTTAACTTACCAACAAGTAATTACAGAGATTATGACCAATCTTAGGTTTCTGCTTGTATATACGACAATTCGGTTTTCAGTCTGTTAGATAATTTGTAGCTCTCGTTCAGGATCTTGAAAAGATATCTTGATAACATTACATCGCTAGTCTTATTCTTACTTCAATCCATTCTTATATTTCAGTTCTAAACAATAACAAACATTATTATTATATATTAATATATTTACACATCCATTTATGTTTCAATTCAATCCACCCCTGAACTATTCCCTCCATTGCTATCCACCACCGGTACACTGTCATATTGCCCACTATATCCAATTGAGCTTAAGCACTTGGCTTTGCTTGCTCAGTTGAAGTGGAAATTTACACCCTGCCGTGCGTTGATTAGAAAAAAAAAAACTAACCTTCCATTCCATTGATCGCCTGCGTATATCACAACTGCTGCCTTCTTTATCTGCCTCAACAACTACAACTTGACAAAAATCGCGTGTGACGACCCGAAATTTTCCAAGCGGAAAATTCCAGATAGTTATGAAAAGAAGAAAGAGATAGAAGAAGAAGAACAGAAACACCAAACATCTCACATTCGCAGCGGATAAAATATAATAATAAATAATAACAGTTCACAAAAGAATACTATATCTGTCGATTATATTTAATATACATCAGAGTTTCACATATATACAGTCACTGAACATATACAATTATCATGACTCAGATTTACAATAATATAAACACAGCGGAAATACTCTATACGCCCTTGCCATCCAGCTCGTCTCCTAAGCTCCAGAACGTACCTACCTGGAAATCAGTAATACTCGGTCTGACCCGAGCATTACACCAAAGTAACACCCGAGTCAGGCTGGAAACCAGCGTGAGTAAACCCAACTAACATGGAATACCAAAGCAATCAACTTATATAAAACCCGGGGTAACATATTTCAATTTATCAAGTTCACAATTTGCTATGAACAACACTTATCCCACACATCAATGTCTAAGTACCAATCTTAGATAAAATAATCCAATTCACTTAAATCATTTCATTCCTGCATATTGATTTCTCAAATCAATTTATAAAAATTCGAAGTGGTTTCAGATATTTCCCAATACCCGACCCCGGCCTCTTCGAATCTTATCCCAAGTTATTCATACTAAATACACAACATTTCATATCAGAGTTATTAACTCCTTCAAATCATCCAATACCATTCAATCATTCGGAAGCAAAACTTAATCACATATAAATCAATTCAATTGGTTCTAATTGAATTTTAAACCTCGATCACTTAGATTCCTTCGTTAATTAATTCCAAATTAATTAATTAATCAACCCTTCCCTATCCATTCATCTTAATTAATCACCCTGGATTAATTATCTTTAAATTACATTCAAGTAATTATCTTTGATTAATTTCACGATATCAATTATGCTTAACCCAAAATCAATAAGTAATCTTAATTTCTTCATAAATTAATTAACTATTTCAATTACATTAATCCTTAATTACTTATATTAATTAACTTCTCATAAGTCACTTATTATGGATTAATCAATCTTAATTAATCAATCTTTGATTACATCATTAATTATATAAATTAAGGATTATATTTTAATTTATCCTAATCAAAGTTAATTATATTAATGAAACTACAGTATTAATCATTTCCGATTTATCCCAAACTGTAATTAACTATCTTTCATTTTACTTCATTCATAAATTAATTACTCCTTTCTTAACTATCTTAATTAATCTCTTGATTAATTTTACAAAGTAATTATATTTTATTAATTACACTAAGCAATTATTTATCACACCATCAAAAGATTCTTCTGAATTTCTTATACTCAGTTAATTTACTTACGACTTAATTTATTATTTATTCGACCCTTTAAATACTAAGTTAAATAACCCAAATCATTAATTAATTGAATGAATTAATTATCCATTTTAATTACCCTACTAATTTAATTAATTTCAAATCCTTAAGCCTTTAGTAAATTTTAAAATGGAAACATTTTCTTATTTATGTTTAAGTTTAAAACAACTTAGAATTCCCAATACTTCGAGTTAAACAACAATTAACTCGAGAACCATCCAAAACCAAAATCACCAGATCATCAATTCACAGTGCATATCAAATCAATTCAATCATTCAACCAAATATTTAAATTTAACCATTTAAATTCAAATAGAAATCCAATAGAGTGAGATTTACTCACCTTTGCTTTAATTAGCAACTCATTTCCGTTTCCGACTTGGCTTTCTTCATGATTTTGACCTTGCAATCCACAGACTCCGACCACTACTGCTTGAAAGCCATCACTTCCCAAACCACAATTCCAATCATATCACCCACGCGCTCGCATCACCACCCCATAGCAGCGAGCCTCACCGCGATCCACCTCGGCTCAGCCCTAATCGACCACGCACCCTCGAATGTCGCCCCAGCACCGCCGTGATAACCCTTCCTCCACGCGAAAACAGTTGCGGCTTTGCTCGCGTGTTCGAGCTACCTTGGCTCAAAATTCCTAAATCGATTTCGCGATACCACCTCGCACAAGATCAAACCCCTCTGTTACAATTGATCGAACTCCGTTCGATTTCGCGGCGTGGATACAAACGCTCGGTCGCCTCTTTTTTTTTATGAATTCAATTTTGATTCGAGAGTGAGAAAAGGAATTTCGGTTCAATTGTTTTTTTCCCCTTTCTGCATACTTTTCGTGAGTTTGAGATGAAGTCAGTGGAAGAGAGTAGAGGTGACATAAAGTTGGGGAAGCGTATTGGAGAAGATTACTATTTATTTGATTTTACTTTTATATATTATTTATTTTTAAACAAATATCTCAAACTTCTATCGACTCGTTTACATACCGTGCGATAACACGACAACTCCAAACATTACGAAAATTGAAATTCGACAATAACTAACTATTACGGATCTAATGGAACTAGTTTCGTCGAATTCCGAGACTGTGCCTTGGAAGGCTATTTTTAAATATTAATTTAAGCGATATATTTTCAAAACTGAACAAATCACCTTTAATTTAAATTTCATCCATTCTATTATCTTCAGTATCCTCATTATAGATTTTACAAGCCTTCAAATTATTTTAAACAGGCTTAGAATCTCAATTCAACAATTTACCCAATTTCAATTATTAAAATTCAATATTTAAACCATATAATTCATTGATTTAATTTCAAGTAAATATTGATATCTTGAATTCAAGTTAAAATTAACTTTTAAATATTTTAAAATCAATTAATTATTCCAATTTAACTTGCTAAAATTTTCGGGTCGTCACATCGCGACCACTCCTAAACACTGCCACCATCCAAATCGCCTACAGCCCAATTCCTTAAAATCACCACAATCGTGCAAACCAACCTCTACAACCATCAGCGACTCAATTCGAACAATCCTCGCCTCGTAAACCAATGATCCGCAATTCGAATCTCTTCGTAACGGAAGATTTGGTACCTTGATAATGAGAAGCCGTGGCCAAATCTAATCCGTGAAATCACGTTTGAAATTAACAGCGAAAATCAATTTCTAGGGTTTTTTTGTTTTGAAGCAGGCGAAATAATTTTGTGGGAAAGAAAATAAGCGGCAGAAAAGGTGCGTAACGAAGGCAACCTAAATAATTTGAAATTGCATTGCCTTGGCCAGCGAACCGATGCTAAAATATGTTGCTAAGGGATGCAAACTTATTTGCTAACCGATGCGAAAATTTATTTTTATTTTCACCCCTTAATGGCGTTCGTGTTCCCCTGTTTTCTTGTTCCTTCCTGATCTTGGTTTCGTCTATTCCCCTCGTTCGCCTCTTCTTGTTTCTCCCGCCGCTTCTTCCTATGCAAAGCCCTCCCCCTCTTCCCCCCATCCTCCCCGATGCTCCTCCCACTACGCCCTCATCTACCAGATCTGGAAGGATCTTCAAGCAAACTGTGCCCAAGAGAACGTTGCTCTCCTTGCTTTCTGATGACGATTTTCCACCCCTGCTTTCTGTTAAGTCAACGATCCTAGCTCCGGTCGTTCGTCCTGGCTTGCGACCTGAAGTGTTGTGTAATATGGTTGGAGGTGACAACTGTGGTTCAGCGCCTTCGGGTGTCAATGATGACAATGTGGCTTGTGGAGTCTCATGCGTGGGTTCGGTTGTTAATGGTAGTGTCACTGTTGCATTGGGTTGTGGGCTCAAGCATCATTCTCCTGCTGATAATTTGGGTTATGAACGTTTCACATCAGCTGTTCGATATATTGCACCTGAAAACCTTGTTCCCAATCACTCTGATTTGAGTACCAGTGGTTCTTTGCTTGTGGCCTCTCCCCCAATTGGGCCCATTATTGCGGCCTCTGATTGTGTTGCGGACTGCCGTCCTGCTGCTCCGTCCCCTATTGGTCCCAAAAGTTGGTCTTCTCTTTTTACATCTCTACCTCGTAATGCTGGTGTTTATTAACTAGTTGACTTTGATATCATTGAAGAAAATGGAGTGATGATCCCTCCTCCAAATGTTATGCAAGCTGGTATCGACTTTTGGTCAGAATATTTGGTTGGATTCTTTTTGGACCCTAAGGATCGCCTTCATGATGCGTCAACAGTTTGTCGTAGGGCCTGGCGCTGCGTGGTAATCTTCGTATTAAGCTGATTGATTCCATATACTTCTTGTTGTTCTCCAACTCTGAGGAGCGTAGTCGTGTTCTTGAGGCTGAGCCTTCTTTTTTCGATGGGAAACCATTTATTATTACTCCCTGGTCTCCTACGGTCTCTAGTGCCCGTGAGCAAGTTCTCTCTATCCCCGTTTGGGTTTATTTCTCTCAAATTCCCTCTGCTCTCCAACCGCTGCTTGGCTTGAATTGGCTCGCGTGTAATGTTGGAAAATTAAAATGTTTTGATTCTAATACCGTAGCATGTGATAAGCTGGTGTATGCTAAAGCTCTAATTGAGATTTCTCCCCTTAAGCCACTTCCATCCTCTATTCCCGTTCAGCTAGCTGTTGGCCATGTGGTGGATGTTCGTGTTCGATACGGTTGGGTCCCTGACATTTTCTCCACCTGTTACTCTTTTGGTTACTTAGATTCTTCCTGTTCGCATTCTGTTGTTTCCCTTATTCCTCCTAAGATCCCTCTGCCTTGGCCTCCGCTCAGGAAATGGGTTCCTAAAGCTATGGCCGCTCCTCCTTCTATTGATCCTTTATCTGACCCTGGTTCGCCGCTCTCTCCTGCTCGGCCTCCTTCCATTGTTCCTGGTGATTCTTCTGTTGAAGCCCTCGACGATTCGGATCTTTCTCCGCCTCATGTTGTTTGGGCTGAGTCTGAGCGTTGTTGGGTTGATTGCCGATCTGATATGCGTTTCAATCCGGTGGATAATTCCTATTTTAGATTTGTTACCGACAATCTACTGGACCTAATGATGCCTTTACTATCGTCCATCTGGTGATTCCTTGGTCCTTGACATGGACGGATCTTATGCTGGGGTTAATTCCGTCGTGTTAGCTGATACCACTTAGGATCGATCTTTTGTTTACTCTTCTGTTGCTGAAATTTATGATCCCTCTCTTGCAGTGCTATTTCGCCCATTCTTTGGTCTATTTGGGAATGTCCCGGTGGTTTCTTCCTAGGTGGATGTTGACGCTAGTGGTTCTCCCTCTGTGGAGGAGACCTAGTCTTGTTAGCCATTTTTAGCAGTTGTGACATCCTGTCACACTCCTGTGCAGTTTTTCTTCTTTCTTTTTAGTAGTTAAGGCACCTCTGCCTTACTCCTGTACTTCAAATTTTATTACGTTCATAATAAAAAGTGGACGGTCCACTATAAAACTAGCTGGCCTTGCCAAAAAAAATTAATATAGTTGCATCGGTTGACTTTAAAACCGATGCGACTAAAACTATTTGCATCGATTTATTTTCTTCGGTGTTGGTGACAACTGATGCAAATTTGATTTTTTATTACCTATTGCTTTCCACGTAACAATTACATTGGTTACTAAGATAGAACTGATGCAAATAGTTCTATTTGCATCATTTTTTACTTTAACCGATTCAAATGAGGCGAAGCAATATGCACTTTTTATACTAGTGCAATACCGCTTCAAGGCAGGATATCGCGGTATAATGGGTCATCCTCTATCATGCGAGCCGCATATGGTCTCATCCGCTATATAATACAGGAAATCAATCAATCCAATAAATATATATACACACACACACACATATAATATCACATCCAGCTGACAATATATCATCAACACAAGAAATCAAACCAACAATTTAAATTTTGCTATTTAATTTAAGCGAAAATCCAAATGAGAGATAAACTCACCTTTGATTTTTGAATTGTAATCTGATCCAAACCTGACTTGTTTTCTTCACAGTTTTAGACCTTGTACAACATTATATGATTTATTAACACTTGAATTGATCGAATAATTAATTACTATTTATTTATTTAATCTGAACTAATAATTTGATTTTAAATTAATAACCTAATTTTAAACTAATTTTCTATAATAAATAATTCTTAGCAAACCATAATAATTAAATAGGTTAACCACCATAATACATTATTATAAAATAAACCGGTGATTGAAAATATGTATTTTTATTTCTTTTTATTTCATTTCCTTTGAAATTGCATATAGTGAAAATAATCTGTATAAATCAAACCTTTTAATAAATTCCTACATACATTTTTCAAAATCCAAGCTTTGTATACACACACACACACACACACACACACACACATATATGTGTGTGTGTGTGTGTGTCTGTCAAAAGGTTTCTTTTTTTAAACCTTACATATATTTTTCCACACTGCATATATATTAAATTAAATCAAAGATAAAATTGATTACCTAAATCATATTGGAAAAGAAAATCATACAGCAACCTCTTCTAGCTCACTTCACTGCTACCCTACAATCGTCACTCTCCTCGAATTCGACAATCCCTTGCCAATCACGACCACTTCACATCGCAACATCATGTTGATGACCGGAGCCCTCAAGTCCTTCAAGAGTGTGCTGCGAACCACCATTTCCTTGGCATTGCCTCGGCGACAACTCGTTCGTGCGCGCATGTGTCACCCAAATTACTATCGAACCCTAGCCCTCGAACTCGACAGTGCTGCCGCCATACCCCTATCCAAATACTTGCACGTGGCGATTTCTGAACAAGGTTCCAATACCAAGATTTAGACAGGAAGAAGAATAATATGAAAATCAAACTCAGCCAATTTCTACAGGAATGAAATCGATTCGATTATGAAGTATAAATCGCATCTCAATTATAATGAGGCGGCCATTTTTTCTTTATAGAATTTTGATTTCGAGATTTGAAAAGATACGCAGCCATTTCTAATCTGTTTAACTGTGTTCGATTCTGAAAGAAAAAGGGTTTTCTTTTTGTAAAAATGAATTCGATTTGTACATTAAAATGCTCGGCTACGATAGAAAGAGACGCATGTGAAATTAAACAAAGAAAGGAAAACACGTGCTCTTAGGGTGTGGACAAGTGTTGAATGAGGTCAACAGTAAATTGAAGGGAAAATATATATATTATATTTAAATTTAAATTCAAATTTAAATCGTCTCGGTTCCTTAACTCAAAATCTTGACATCCTATCGAGGCATGCCGCTAGGCGTTCATAAGATTATACCTTTATTACGAATGTAATGGAAAAGGTTTCGAGTCCTAATTCGGTCGTATGGAGAAGATAGCTTTTTGAACTCAGTTATTATATTGAATTTTCGATATAAATTTCAGGGCATTTATCTACCATACGATCACACCACAACTCCGAATGCTACGAAAATTGAAATCCGATAATAATACACTATTGTGGATCCAATGGAACTGGTTTCATCGAAATCCGAGACTGTGCCTCTGAAGGCTATTTTTAAATATCAATTTAAACGATATATTTTAAAACTAAACAAACTGCTTTTAAATTCGACTTTAAAAGTTCTATTACCTTTAGTGTTGTTAATACAAATTTTATAAGCTTTTAAACTATTTTTAACATGCTTAAAACTAAATATTCAATATTTTACTCAACTTTTCAGTAATTCAATTCAAAAATCCAATTTCCAAATAAATAATAATATTTGAAATTCAAGTTAAGCTAACTTCAAACACTTAAAATCAATTAAATATTCTAATTTCAAATATCCAAAAATTCCGGACCGTCACAGCCAAGTACTGCCTCTCAAAATAATAAGGCGCCACATCTCAATGGACAAACATCCCCAAGGACAACATCTCGATAGACAAAACATCCCGAAGGACAAAACATCCCAAAGGACAACATCCGGAAGAACAAATGACCCGAATGTCCAGTGCTGGGAATAACTCGTGAATGTGTCGCAAACTGTCATATAGGAAGCCGAAAAGTGTTAACTGTGCATCCCATACCACATGTTCTCACTTATCGATTTACTAACTGCTAGCCAATGCCACACTAGAAACCAAAATCATTTAAATCACAGTAATCGCCTCATATCATTGGCATATACAATCTGAAAGTCAATGAATATGTATCTTCGAACAGAAAAGTCCGAAATTAACTGAAAAAGTAAACGCATGTGTCTCATACCGCATGTTTTACTAAATCGTTTAATTCTCTTTCTCATATGCTTGAAGAGTCCAAAATGTGTATTTTATATTTAAAATACTTTGCTTTGAGAAAACTAGTTTTAAAAATAATTTTTGAAAACCGTTTGCAAAACATTCTTTCGAAATTCTCATTATTATAGAGAATATATAATTTTAATAGCTTTAAAATAATTATAAATATTGTAAAATATTTATTTCCAAAGCTATTTCATTATAAAAAAATCTTTCGAAAACGGTTTAGAAAACACGTGCACAGAAACAACAAAAATTCAAAGAAATTATTCATAAAATCATCATACAAAAATCACCTAAAAACTCACCAATCCGGAATACGGATAAGTGGTAATATTGGATCTTCCATCTTAGGATCAAACCGATCAAAAACAACATCAAAATTTGCTTGAGAAATCCATGTAAAACAATTCATAAATTTTCAGCTGGAGCAAAACATGCTCCGATTAAAATTTCCAAGCAAATTTTCAGCTGGTTACGAAGGTCTAAAAGCCTTTAAATTTTACATGTATAGAGTTTAACATCTTTACTTTGAGTAAAAAAAATATGGATACAATCGGATAAGAAACGAGAAAAATAATATCAAAAATTTGGACTCATAGCTAGATTTTACCGTAAACGGCTGGAGCAAAACATGATGTGACTCAATGATCGACAACAAATTTATATAAGCTACAAAGTTCAGAATGACTTGAAACATGGCAAGCATATAGTTCGAAACAATACTATCAATAAAAAAAAGTTTGATACAAATCGAATAATAAATCAGAGAGATATATGCTCTTAAAGTTGGACTCGCTGCCTTTTTTCACTGTAAATGGCTGGAGCAAAACATGCTTTGTCTCATTCTTTGATAGCAAATTTATATAGGCTACAAAGGTCGAATGACCTAAAATTGGGCAAGCATATAGATCAAAAACAATGCTGTTAACCAAAAAATTTGATACAGATCGGATAATAAATCAGAGAGACATATGCCCTCAATGTTGGACTCACAGCCTGTTTTCAATGTAAACGAGCAAAACATGCTCTGTCTCAATGTTCGACAACAAATTTATATAAG
Source organism: Allium cepa (assembly GCA_030765085.1). Classification (NCBI taxonomy): domain Eukaryota; kingdom Viridiplantae; phylum Streptophyta; class Magnoliopsida; order Asparagales; family Amaryllidaceae; genus Allium; species Allium cepa. The sequence goes on from CM060932.1 coordinate 904,413,781, forward strand.
CTACAATGGTCTGAATGACTTGAAATTTGCAAGCGTATAGTTCAAAAAAAATACTATCAATAAAAAAAGTTTGATACAAATCGGATAACAAATTAGAGAGATATAGCTCTCAAAGTTGGACTCACAGCCTTTTTTCACTGTAAACTTCTAAGCAACAAAAATTTGTTACAGTAAGCGATTTGAGAAGTTATTAGCCAGTAAACTTTTATTTTCAGCTAGATTTTTGTGAGTTTAGAACTCAACATAGAAATTGCAGATTAAACTTGAATAAAGTTGAGCAATGTTGAGGAAGATGAGAGCGTTTCTCTAGAATAAGCTTTAGGAGCCTGAAAATCAATAGTACATGGGCATGTAGAAAGAAAAATTCTTACTACAGACAACCAAAAATCTTAAACTCGAGAATTGATTGTGGATTTTTTAATTAGGTCCCTAAGAGGAAAAGTTTTTCAGTTTCTTTACTTTTCTCTGGTAAGTGAACATGTACCTACAAATTGGAGAACGAAGAAACTTTTTCTTTCTTAGTTTTAGGCTGTAAATGGGCTTAGACCCAATTTGGAAATAACTAGCCTAATAATACTAATTATCATTTAAAACACATATACACTTATATTAAAATCAAAACAATTTGCATTTTTAATCAAAATAATATATACTAATAATTTTTCAATAGTATAAAATCAAATAATCATATTTTAATGTTTAACAAAATATTTTACAACAAACAAATAGTTATTTTATCTATAAAAAATATTTTCCATTATTAAAAGCTCTTATTTTAATTAAATACACAATTTACACAATAATTTACGTAAATTCTATTTTTAACGCCAAAAATTACATCAAAATTATTTTCTTGTATAATTAAATACAACAAAGCATATTAACATCAGTTTTCATCCAAATACTATTTTAAACCAAAATCCCACCTTTTTATTTACATTATTTACCATATAAAATTTTAATACTTCACTAAAATTAACATAATTCAACAATTGGCAATAATTTGCAAAATTATTGATTTACCAAATTAAAATCATATAATGTTTACTTTTATCACAAATTTTAATAATAAAGTTTGTAGAACTTTATTTTACATTTAATTCCAACATTATTTACTTATTTCAACGAATTATACAGAATTAGTTCTTTTATCCCACTAAATTAATTCAATTAACACCCAAATTAAAATATTTTCGATATTCACCATTTATTACCCACATTACCATCTTAATTCCATTTTGTTTTTTCCAAAACCATTGTTTATTCAAAATAAACAATTTTAAATCTCCAATTTATTTTTTTATTTCTTTCTTATTAAATTATAACCACCGTTATAACTTAATATTGCAGGTAATCACCAAAACCAGGGTTGTTACACATATTAGAAGTGATTCTCAGGAAATTTTATAGAATTTTCCTATGTGTTTTAAAGGATATATAAAATTATTTAAGGCATGAGACTTAAATTCATTATATATTTATAAAAATGAGAAGGAGTACTTTTTAAAATAATTCAATTTGTTATTCTTGGAAAGTCGGCAGTACTTTTAGAAAAGAGAAACTTGCAACCGATCAAAATTTGACAAAGAAGGCAAGTTAGGTATAAAGAAATAGTTTAAAAGGATAAATAAACTTATTTTTCACTGTTTTGATGCTTTTTAGCACTAGGTGCCGCCTTCTTACCTTCGCCCCCGATGCTATCGAAACTAATGCACATGGTATTAGTTAACTGGTAAGTAAATTGGATACAGGCGGAAGGTATAGGGTTGAAACTAGGGGTTTCGAAGGGGTTGAAAAATTACTTTGCTTTTGAATGAAAATGTACCTGCTTGCTTTCGACTAAGTAGCTTTCAACTTGGTTAGCTTTTGACTAGATCAAATGGATTTTAAAAAATGGTTCTAATTGGGTTGCGCATTTGTTTTTTAAATGACTGCTTTCAACTAAGTCGAAACATTTTTGTTGCCGCTTTCCACCTTTCGACCAGATTGGTTTCAAAAGGATTGCTTTGTATTTTTACTTTTCTAAACTTGACCACTTCTTAATGCTTTCAAAGGGATGGTTTCAACACCATCACTTTTTACTTAGGAATGATTTTGAAAGGAATGCTTTCGACTTTAATGGGTTTCTGATCCTTTTGCTCTATTAAAGGCATAATCCAAATGGTTTCGACTGGAACAGTTTTCAATGGTTTCGAAGGAGTAAATTTTTGAATGGTTTCAAAAGGTTTCCATATGTTTTAAATTGAACCCAATGGATTTCGATAGATTTTGTGTTTTAATTCTTTCGAAAGGGTTTTAAATGAAGGTTTTGAAGAAAGGTTTTCCAATGGTTTCGAAGAGTTGAAAGGGGTAGGTTTTTCTTGTTGTTTTGAAAGGGTTAAAAGGAAAGGTTTTCCAATGTTTTCGAAAGGCATGGTTTAAAGGTTTTAAAGAAAAATGTCTAATGTTTTAAAGCTTTCGAATGGAAGGTTTCTTAAAGGTTTCAAAAGGAAGGTTTTGAATGGTTTCGAAAGGAAGGATTTGGTTTTTCGGCCTATGTTAAGAAAAGGGTTTTACTTGGTTAAGAAAGAGATACTTTCAATGGTTTTGAAATGGGTGATTTCAATAGATTCGAAAAGGGGACTTTCAAAGGTTTAAATATTTTCATCAACTAAGATTTGAGTAAAGTGTGTGTATATGTATAACAAGGCAAGGTGATTTTGAGTAAAGCATAGATAAATATATGAATTTTACTTATTGAGTTTGATTTAAATGTTTTAAATCATCTTGAAAAGGTTTTCAAGAAAAATTATGGAAGGGATCCTTAAGTAAAATGATTTAGCTATTAGAATTTAGATGGGACTAGCATAGGGTCGCGTCCTATACATTAGCTATTAGCCCCAGCTAATTTAGTCCAAAATTCTAGAGTGTAGTGCTTTGTCACAAGTAAGACTAAAATTTTGACAATATATGGAAAAGAATATATGTTTGTATACATATAGGTTATTGATAAGCCTGCAAAACCATTAGGATTAGGTTACCCTAAAAGATTTAAGTTAGAGACCAATCGTTCAGAAGAGAAGTATTTAATAGATAGTTGAGGGCAGACCGTCCAAAAGATGAGTGTCTAACAGATGTTAGATAAATTTTGATATATTGTTTGGTAGGTCCGAGTCAGCCAAATGTTAATAGTTTTCCAAACAAAACTATAATGTTTGAATAGATAGTTAATTTATTACCTAATATGTTTATTTATATAATAAAGCTTTATAGATTTTAACAGGTTTTGGTTGCAAGAAAAGATTTGTAAAAGATATATTTTAAAAAGATGTTAGTGAGGCAAACCCATTCCACTAAGTGACGTGGTCTCACTTAACATAAAATAACCGAGATGTATAGTATTATTCACACCAGGCTTTATGTCTGACTCGAAGTTTTTGTTTTCCCTTAAACTCTTGGGTACTCAATATTGATTTAAGTAGGCTGAGGGTTGAGATTTTCAGGTTTTAGTAATTTTGGCGAATAAATTTTTCGGAGACGAGCAGGTGGCTGACGGATAGCTAATAAGGAATTAGGTTTATTATGTTTATTTCTGCTGTGTATATGAAGTCAGATATGATTATATTACTTTAATCAACCATGGGGCCATCGTCATATGTCGCTCTTGACATATTTTGTAACTGATATATTTGATCATTGCCTGGGAAATATTAATGAATTATGTAACCTGGATATGAATTATTGTTTTGAATTGTAATCATTAAAATGTTGTTTTTCGAAATTTGTCTATTGTTCATATCCAAGTGCTTATGGTATTATGGATACAATTAGCATTATCGTATTTTGTCACCATAAGTTAATACCACAAATGACTGCAGCATTTGTAGCGCTTAGCTTTTAGCCTCCAAATACGGGATGTTACAATACGGTATTGGAGCACAGGTTTATGAAAAACTTTAAACTAAAAATTGTTTTTTAAAAACATAATCTTAAGAAATTTACGTAAGATTGGGGTATGGGATAACGTACTTGTATTTGCTATATATAAGTATATGCTTTATATGTAGTCTCCTATCTTTATTAGGTTATTTTCTATATCCCATGAGGTTTGAATAAAAATATGGAACGTAAATGAGGAAGAGTTAACCTGGAAAGGGAAAGCACCGATGGGAATGCCGGACCTAATGCGAGGAGGACCCAAGGCTAGGCACAAGCAGAGAATGTGGGTGCTAGAGTCTCGCAAGTTGGAATGGAAGCTATGTATCGGTTTTTCATGAGTATGATGCAAGCGGGAGTTGCTGCTGGAGTAATGGGAGGAGTTCAGGAAGCTCCGGTTGCCAATGACTATGCAGAGATTATGCTAAGCTTGGAGGGAAGCCATTTATTGGAACTGAGGATGCTATTGAGGTGGAAAACTAGATGTTCCACTATGAAATGATATTTACAGACTTGAGACTCAATGATCAGTAGAAAAGGGGGCTTGCTTCAAGACAGCTTCAGGGAGCTGCTTTATTTTGGTGAAATATTGTGACTGCAGCAGTGGATGAGGAAACCATGACATGGGAAGAATTTAAGATTCATTGGAAAGTTCATATTCGGAAAGTGGGAAGATCAGGAAAGTTAGCACCGAGATTCGTTGGACCTTTTCCTATTGTTGAGAGGATAGAGAAACTTATATATAGAGTTGAGTTACCGAGCAGTTTGGCAGGATCCCATGATGTTTTCCATGTTTCTCATCTCAAAAAGTGTGTTTGAGACCTGGAGACTACTATTGCACTACTGTACTAGAGGACTTAGTGATGGAACCGAACTTGACTATAGTGAGAAATCTGATTCGCATTATTGCGAGAGATGAGAAGAGCCTAAGGAAGAAGACAGTCAGACTACTGAAAGTCCAATGGAGGGACAATGAAAGAGACTGTACTTGGGAGACTGAAAGCAGGATTAGAGATTATTATTCTGACTGTTTTAATGGTATGTTTTACCTCTTTGATTGATTTATTGTGTACCTTATCATAATTTCAAGGATGAAATTCTTTAATGAGGGTAGTTTGTAACACCCCATATTTTTGATAATATTGTTTAGGATATTTAATTAGCTAAACTAAATAAAATAATGTGCTGTTTATGGGATTGAGATTCGATTTAATTAAGGGGTAGTTGTACCATTTAACCAATGAATTAAAATAAGAGTTAAAATAACATAGAGGAGGGGTAAAATAGGTAAGAGGTCATTCCTATATCCTAAAACCTTGATCGTGTATCTTCGTACATGTTAATTTTCATTTATCAAAAAAATTCAAACTTAAGGCCGGCCACCCTTAACAAGAGAAAAGGGGAAAAAGATTAAGACAAGCTAAGGAAGAAGCTAAATCAATTATAATCCATTCGAATTTCAGGCTCCTTAATCTCTAAAGCTAAGGTGAATAATGTTTACATCTCATATTTGTTTTGTTTTCGATTTTAAGTTGAAATCCAAAATATTTTGCATTGATTTGCCGTATTTTTGAATGACGGAATGATTATACATACTTGTTGATGATTTATGGTTGTTCATATAGATTTTAAGACATGTTTCGATATGAAAACCCTACTAAATGACATCTAAATGCCTTGCAAACTTTTATATAGATCAAAAATGATATTTTGGAGATGGGTTTCAATTTTCAGATTTTTCAAAATTTTTGTGGAATTTATTTAATTTTTCTAGTGAAGAAAATGTTAATTTGGATTAAAATTTATTTGCGGTTAAATAATTAATGGTTTGGGTCTGAAATTAATATATGTTAGGAAACATATTAAAAATGATTTTCAGGAATTTTTGTAGAATTTTCCTAATTTAATGGATATATAAAATTATTTTAAGGTATGGGACTTAAATGCTTTACATTTATAAAAAGGAGAAGGCGTATTTTGTAAAATAATTCAATTTGTTATTCCTAGAAATTCGGTAGTACTTTTAGAATAGAGAAACTTGCAATCGATCAAAATTTTACAAATGAGGCAGATTAGGTACAAAGAAATAGTTTAAAAGGACAAAAGAACATGTTTTTTTGCTGTTTTGATGCTTTCGGCACCAAGTTTTGCCTCCCTACCTTCGCCTCTGATACTGTGAAAACCAATGCACATGGTATTAATTAACTAATATGTAGTGAATTGGATATAGGAGGAAGGTATAAGGTTGAAAACAAGGGTTCCGAAGGGGTTGAAGCACTACTTTGCTTTTAAATGAAAATGTGCCTTCTTGCTTTTGACTAAGTATCTTTCGACTTAGTTAGCTTTCGACTATGTCAAATGGATATAAATGTTTTGATTGGATTGCGCTTTTGTTTTAAATGACAGCTTTCGACTAATTCGAAACTATTTTGTTGCCCTTTCTACCTTTCGACCCAAATTGTTTTTAAAAGGGTCGCTTTGCTTTATTTTGGATTTTTAAACTTGACCACTACTACAATGCTTTCGAAAGATGGTTTCAACACTGTTACTTTTTACTTAGGAATGATTTTAAAAGGAATGCTTTCGATTTTAATGGGTTTTTGATCCTTTTGCTCTACTTGAAAGCATAATCCAAATGGTTTCAACTGAACGGTTATCAATGGTTTCAAAGGAGTAAATTTTTGAATGGTTTCAAAAGGTTTCCATATGTTTTAAATTGAATCCAAAGGCTTTTGAAAGGTTTCCATATGTTTTAAATTGAATCCAAAGGCTTTCGAACGGTTTAGTGTTTTAATACTTTTGAAACTGTTTTAAATGAAGGGTTCGAAGAAAGGTTTTCTAGTTGTTTCGAAGGAGTCGAAAAGGGAAGATTTTTCTAGTTGTTTCGAAAGGATTAAAAGGAAAGGTTTTCCAATGTTTTCGAAAGGCATGGTTTAAAGGGTTTAAAGAAGGATGTCTAATGTTTTAAAGGTTTCGAAGGGAATGTTTCTTAAAGGTTTCGAAAGGAAGGTTTTGAATGGTTTCGAAAGGAAGGGTTTGCCTTTTCGGCCTAGGTTAAGAAAAGGGATTTACTTGGTTAAGTAAGAGGTACTTTCAATGGTTTCGAAAGGAATACTTTCAATAGATTTGAAAGGGGGACTTACAAAGGTTTAAATGTTTCCATCACCTAAGATTTGAGTAATATATATATATATATATATATATATATATATATATATATATATATAACATAGTAAGGTGATTTTGAGTAAATCATAGATAAATATATAAATTTTCCTTGTTGAGTTTGATTTAAAGGTTTTAAATCATTTTGAAAAGGTTTTCAAGGAAAATTATGAGAAGGGATCCCTAAGTAAAATGACTCGGATAATAGAATACCAGATGAGGCTGATATAGAGTTGTGCCATATACATTAGCTAATAGACGTAGCTAATTTTGTTTAAAATTCCAATATATAGGGTTTTTTCACAGGTAAGATTAAAATTATGATTACACACAGAAAGGAACATATGTTTGTATACATATAGGTTACTAGTGAGCCCGCAAAACCACTAGGATCGGGTGACCTAGGAAGATGTTAAGTTAGGGATTGGTTTTCCAGAAGAGAAGTACCTAACAGATAGTTAAGGACGGACTATCCAGAAGAGGAGTGTTTAACAGACATTAGATAAATTTTGATATATTGTCTGGTAGGCCCGAGTCAGCCAAAGGTTAATAGTTAGCCAAACAAAACTACAGTGCTTGGAAAGATAGTTAATTTATTACTTGATATGTATGTTTACATAATAATGCTTTATAGATTTTAAAAAGTTTGGTTGTAGGAAGAGATTTGCATAAGATTTGTTTTAAAAGGGTATTAGTGAGGGAAAACCTGTCGCTAAGCGACGTGATCTCAATTAACATAAAATAACCGAAATGTATAGTATTATTCACACCAGGCTTTATGTCTGACTCAAAGTTTTTGTTTCTCATAAACTCTTGGGTTCTCTAAATTGATTTGAGTAGGCTGAGGATTGAGGGTTGGGGTTTTCAGGTTTTAGTAATTTTGGTGAATAAAACCTTCGAAGATGAGTAGGTAGCTGATGGGTAGGTAATAAGGAGTTATAGTTTATTCTGTTTATTTCCGTTGTCTATATGAAGTCAGATGTGACTATATTACTTTGATCAACCAATGAGGGATTGTCATATATTACTAGCGTATTTTGTAATTGACGTATTTGATCATTTCCTGGGAAAGTTTAAGGGGTTATGTAACTTGGATATGAATTATTCTTTCGAAATGTAATCATTAAAATGTTGTTTTTTGAAATATGTGATTTTTTTCATACTCAAGTGCTTCTGATATTACGGATACTATTAGCATTACCCTTTTTTGTCACCAGAAGTTAATACTATAAATGACTGTAGCATCAGTAATGTTTAGCTTTTGGCTCTCGGATATGGGATGTTACACGGTGAAGTGATTGAAAGTTCAATAGGGGAAAAGTGAAGGCGATTGCGCGTGGAAAACTAAGGAGAGCATGATAAACACTCATCCGGAGCCTTTGTATAGCAAAGCCTACTGCTTATCGCATTTGCTTTCCCTTTTGATATTATATAGGTAAGTACAAAATCTTGCATGTTAGGATAGGTTTACTTATGTTATTGATTGCATGACTGCTTGTTTGATATGTTTGATAGTTGCATGTGATTGATAGGCATGCAGGATAACTATGGTTGACTATTTCTTGTTCATTTGGAGATTTTAGGAAAGAAATTCCTAAAGGGGAGAGAATGTAACGAACCATGTTTTACATATTAGAGGATCGATAAAATATTTTTATTTATCCATTTAAGGTCATATGACTCTATATTTTGGGAAGTGACTCTTAGGGATCTTTCCTACGTCTTTGATTTTTATCGAATTTCTATGTGACCATTTTGATCCCAAAAATCTTTTTTGGACTATAAATCTTAATAGATGTGGAATTAAGTTCTTAAACTTCATCCATTACTTCAAGATGATGGTTTCCCATTCCATAGTATGATCATAATAGAAAACTGGACTTATGCTTTGAAAGTTATAGTTATCTTAAGTATTGGTTGTTGTTTGTCGGTTTTAGAGGGTAATTAACTAAGCCTATGTGTTAACCCAAAAAATGGATCAACACCCTGGATCAAGTGTGAAAGCAGCAGTGTAGATAATCAGTAGCACAAATCTCATATAAACAACAAATAAAGAGCAGAAGTAAGAAAAGGGGCATAGAATTTTTATAGTGGTTCGGCTGACTCTGGCATACGCCCACTTTAATCAATTGTTATTATGATTATATTAGTTGAATCTCTTTGGGTATCAACTAGTTAGTCCTTATATCAAAGTTACAATGAGTTAGATAAGTCAAAAGTTCAAGGGTTGACTGAAGAGTCATAGTAACCCCCTTGATGACTGTTGTGATGGAGAAGAAAGTTGAAGTGGAGGAATTCTAGTCGAGTAATGGAAGCTCTCTATCCAGAAAAGATCCCTCTCTAGTTGCAGGTAGGTGAGCATTTATAGGGAAGTTCAGTAGTATTGGGTCAGAAGTCCAGGTGCAGAAGAGTCCAGTTGTTATGCCAAGTCGTCATCAAAAATCTCAAATCAATCTGAGTCATTTCTATGGATCGCTAGCTATTTGTAGGAGATGGATCACTAGCTATCCATCTACTTAGCATATTTTTCTAGTAAAAGCGTTTACTTAGTGCTACGAAGGAGCTCGAAAAGTTTTAGGGTGATCTGACCTATCTTGATGGATCGCCAGTTATCCATAAGGGATGGATCGCTAGCTATCCATAAGGGATGGATCGCTAGTTATCCATCCACTTAGCGTATTTTTGAGTGATCTTTGTTTGGTTGTCTTCCTATCTTCTATTTAAGTTCCTTGTCCAAATATCAAGTCGTTTGGAGTTAGTTTGATCATCCATCTTCATAGGTCATTTGGTCCAGAAGAATCATCCATATCTCACTCAAATCTTAATGAAATCAAATGAAATTTTGCAAGCGCACTCTAGAGGGTGTTAGGGAACATAAAAATTTGAGGTGGGGGCTCATTCTAGACGGGTGGCTAGCGATCCATCTATGATGCAGCTAAGGCCAGAGAAGAAGTTGTGCAAACTATAATTCCTGAAAACATGAGTTTGTGGTGTAGTGTGATGAGTCATTCACGACTCAGTGAAGGCATGAGTCGTTGCCGAGCTAAGGAAGGAGGGCCACGAGTCAACAAGCCAAGAGGGAAGGTAGTCCGACCTAAGAAAGCATGGTCACGACCTAACAACGGAGTTTTGGGTCGTCTCCGACCTAAGAAAACACAAGAAGAAGCATTCCGACCTAACAAGCTCCGACCTAATGATATTGAACGAGATAACTGTGCCGAGTTACGAACTAGTGATGTTAAACGAGATAACTTCGTCGAGTTCCGATCTAAGCAAGCTGAACTGCCTTCTATGTTAGGTCGTAGGGGATTGGGTCGTGTTGTATTTAGGTCGTTACCGACCTATAGGTTGTATTGGGTGTTAAGTCGTGAATCTTTAAGTTGTTATATATAGGTCGTACTTGTTAAGTCGGCCAGGTTTTGAGTCGTTATGTTGAGTACTTTGTGTTGTAAATAGTAGGTCGGTATGTAGTTGAGTTGGTTGAGTCGCTTTGTGTTAAGTCGGTCACGACTTAAGATGAGTCGTAGGTCGGCAACGACTTAAGGACTGGGTCGAAAACTCTATAAATAGGGGCGTGTGTTGTACATTTGAGGGTGGTTGATTTTGAAATAAAATTTCTTGTTGATTGCTTTGTGCTTTCTTCTCCAATTGGTAGTTGAGTGTAATCTCCTCTCTCCACTTACGTCATTCGAGTGCGCTCGAATCCACGTTTGTTGAAGCCGATTCACGGAATCTAGTGCGCTAGATCAACGTGCGAAGAATCGTAGATCTTAGAACACGGTATAGTGCGCTATCAACGTGTTTGAGATAGCTAGAGTTCGGTATCTTTGGATCAACGAACTTGGGCATTTTGGTATCTTCAACTCACCGATTGCTACATTCCATTGATTGAAGTTTTGTTCGAATTATCCGCTGCGTCATTATTGGTATCAGAGCCATACTTAGCCAATCATAGCAAAGTTGATTCTTGGAGCCAAGTTTTTGAAGTTTGAAGTGTTCATCGTGTTCATATTGAAGTTGCATCAAGTTGGAGTATTCGATCCATTCCATTTTGGATCAAAGTGTTGGAAGGTGTTTGAAGTTGGAATTAGGCCGTGTATGCTAAAGAGGTAGCCGAGCCTAGGGGGGATCATTGGAAGTTTGTTCGAGCTAAAGAAGTGTAGGACCGTACCTTGTGCTTGAAGTTGGACCGAGTCAATCTCTTGCCGAGTCAAGGGTTGAGCCGTTTCATATTGCCGAGGCAAGTGGAGGTCGAGACAAATTGTAGCCGAGTCATTGTTGAGCCGTGACTTATTGCATTGTTGAAGCTTTGAATTTTTGTGTTCGAATTGTTGAAGTGGTGGTGAAAGTTTTTCAATCATGCCACCAAGGAGAGCTAATCGTCATCAAAACGTTGAAGCTTTGTATCGTAGAGAAGAAGCCGAGCTTATGGAACAACGTATTAATGAAAAATTTGATGAAGGCATTGGAAAATTGGAGAAATTGATGAATGATTTGAATCAAAGGAGGAGATCACCAAACTCGAACCATGGAGGAAACCGAGTTTCGCCATCGGTTACGGAAGCGAGGAGGGTATCACCACATTCTTGTAGAGATAGAAGAGAAACATCAATTTCATCACGAAGAGATCATCATGACTATGCACATGAAGAGAGAAGAAGTCAACGTGAATTTGACAATGAAACATATAGAGAGGAAGAGAGACATAGTCAAAGAAGCATGCATGAACGGAGGGATGATAATGGTCGAGATCGATGTAGGCGTACCTTTGATTTTGTTGAAGAGGGTGATAGAGCAAGTATTCATTATCGAGATCGAGATCAAATTCGAAATTCTTACCGGGATGTTGAAGATGATTGTCGTTGGGAATCGGGTATGAAGACGGAAATTCCAGAATTTAAAGGAGGGATGGTAGCAGAAGAATTTCTTGATTGGATTTCTAATGTTGAAGAGATCTTTGATTTCAAGGAGGTTCCTGAGCATAGAAGGGTGAAGTTGGTTGCTACTAGGTTGAGGGGGAGATCTTTGGCGTGGTGGCAGCAAACTAAACTAACTAGGGAGAGAATGGGGAAGTCAAAGATAGAATCATGGGAAAAGATGAAGAAGTTGATGAGATCTACTTTTTTACCTTACAACTATCAGTCACTTATGTACCAGAGGTTGCAGAATCTGAGGCAAGGGACGAAGTCTGTTAATGATTATGCTGATGAATTTTACCAACTCATTGCCAGGAATGATATTATGGAAACGGAAGAACAGCTAACTGCTAGATTCATTGGGGCACTGAGAATGCAGATCCAGGATATGGTTAATATGTTTGATCCTAGATCAGTTGCAGAGGCACATCAGAAAGCGTTAGCTTGGGAGAAGCAAGGAAGGCGTGGAGGTGGTATGTTTACTAATTCCAATAATCAAGAAAGGGGTGTTGGTGGAAGTTCTAATGTTCCTAAACCTGTTTCAAAGCCAGTGGTGAAGGAGGCTGAGAAGGCGAAGGTTAGCAGTGGGTTCAAGTGTTATAATTGTCAGGAGTTGGGTCACAAAAGTAATGAATGTCCGAAGCCGAAGAAGAGAACCATGGTTACAGAAGTCGAGGAGGATGAGGGTGAGGAGGCAGAATGTTCAAATACACCTTATGTTGAGGAGGAAGAAGAATTGTGTGGAGATGAAGGTTGTAATCTTATGATGAGGAGGTCATGTCTTACACCAAAGCAAGAAGAGGATTCTAGTTGGTTGAGAAGCAATATTTTTCAGTCGACATGCACTATTCTGGGGAAAGTTTGCAAGTTCGTTATTGATGCGGGAAGTTGTGATAATATTATTTCTACAGAGGCAGTGAGGAAATTGAACTTGAAGACTGAGAAGCATCCTAAACCGTACAAGCTAGCATGGTTAAGGAAGGGTGGTGAAGTGAAAGTGTGTCGAAGAGCTTGTGTTAATTTTTCTATTGGAAAGAAGTACAAAGATGAAATTTGGTGTGATGTTGTGGATATGGATGTTTGTCATTTGTTGCTGGGCAGACCATGGCAGTTTGATAGAGCAGTTCAACATGACGGTCGTGCCAATAGTTACAGTTTCATGTTCAAGGGTACTAAAATCACTTTGGTTCCTAAGAAGCAACAGCAAAAGGAGAGCAAGCTAGAAGAGATTGAGGAATTGAAAACTCTGTTGACTTTGAAAGAGTTTGTCAAGGAAGTCGAAGAAGAACCTGAAGTGTTTTTGTTGATTGGAAGAGAGAGTAGTGAAGAAGTTGAAATCCCAGAAGCAGCAAAGCCAATTTTGAAAGAATTCGAAGATGTCTTTCCAGAGGAGTTGCCTAAGGAGTTACCGCCACTTAGAGACATTCAACATCAAATTGATCTTGTTCCGGGAGCAGTGTTACCACATCGACCACATTATCGAATGAGTCCGAAGGAACATGAGGAATTACGAAGGCAGGTGGAAGAGTTATTAGAACAGGGACGTGTTCAGGAAAGCTTGAGTCCTTGTGCCGTGCCAGCATTATTAGTACCAAAGAAGGACGGAACTTGGAGGATGTGTACTGACAGTCGAGCTTTGAACAAGATTACTGTTCGTTATAGATTTCCTATGCCAAGGTTGGATGACTTACTGGATCAGTTGAGTGGGGCAATTATATTTTCGAAGATTGATTTGAAGAGTGGTTATCATCAAATTCGAATCAGACCTGGAGATGAATGGAAGACAGCTTTCAAGACGAGAGAGGGGTTATACGAATGGTTGGTTATGCCATTTGGTTTGTCAAATGCACCTAGTACATTCATGCGGGTGATGAATCAAATCTTTAGACCATTCATTGGGAAGTTCGTCGTGGTTTATTTCGATGATATTCTGATTTACAGCAGGAATATGGAGGAGCATATTCTACATTTGAGGGAAGTGTTGATTATTCTTCGTGAGGAACAATTTTATGCAGCCACGAAGAAATGTGTGTTCATGACGCACAGTGTTTTATTTCTTGGGTATGTTGTTTCAGGAGAAGGTATTCAAGTGGACCAGAGTAAAGTTGAAGCTATTAGAAATTGGCCACAGCCGAGAACTATCACTGAAGTTAGAAGTTTTCATGGATTGGCATCATTCTACCGAAGGTTCATTCCACATTTCAGTAGTGTGATGGCACCAGTTACCGATTGCATGAAAGGGAAACAATTTGTATGGTCAGAAGAAGCGGGGGTTGCTTTTGAGAAGATCAAGGAATTGTTGACGTCTGCACCAATTCTTGTTTTACCGAATTTTCAGTTATTGTTTGAATTGCATACTGATGCTTCGAAGGTTGGTATTGGAGGAGTTCTGAGTCAGAATGGGAAGCCAGTTGCTTATTTCAGTGAAAAGTTATCAGGGGCGAAGATGAGATACAACACATATGACGTTGAATTCTATGCTGTGGTGCAAACGATTAAACATTGGAGACATTATCTATTTCAGAAAGAATTTGTTCTGTACACTGATCATGAGGCATTGAAGCACTTACAGGGGCAGGATAAAATTTCAGCGAGACATGCATCATGGATTGCATATTTACAGCAGTTTACTTTTGTCGTTAAGCACAAATCAGGGGTGACAAATCGAGTAGCTGATGCTTTGAGTAGGAGGAGTCATTTATTAACGACAATGAAGGTTGAAGTGACGGGGTTTGAAATGTTGCCAGAGATGATTAATGAAGATCCTTACTTTGTGAAATATGTTGAGAAAGTGAAGGATGGGAGTACCGATGAATTTATGGTGGTTGATGGATTTCTGTTTAAGGGGAATCAGTTATGTATTCCAGACTGTAGCTTGAGGTTGAAAATTATCAAAGAATTACACGAGGAAGGGCATGTGAGCCGTGATCGCACTTTACGATTGATTTCACAATCTTACTTTTGGCCGTCGATGAGAAAAGAGGTTGAAAGATTCGTGGAAAGATGCCATATTTGCCAGGTTTCAAAAGGAATAGCGACGAATGCAGGGTTGTATATGCCATTACCAGTACCATCTAAGCCATGGATTGATATTAGCATGGATTTCGTTTTGGGTTTGCCTAGAACTCAAAGGGGAAATGATTCGAAATTTGTTGTAGTGGACAGGTTTTCGAAGATGGCACATTTTGTTGCTTGCAAGAAGACAGCGGATGCAGTTCGAGTCGCACAGTTATTTTTCAAGGAGATCTATCGACTTCATGGATTGCCAGAGTCTATTGTGTCGGATAGAGATACTCGTTTTCTGAGTCACTTTTGGTTGAGTTTGTGGAAGATGGTGGGAACGAAGTTGAATTTCAGTAGTGCGTATCATCCGCAGACAGATGGTCAAACCGAGGTTATGAACAGATCATTGGGAAATTTGTTACGATGTTTGGTGAAAGATAATCTGAAAGGTTGGGACATGAAGTTATGCCAGGCAGAATTTGCACATAATCATGCAGTGAATCGTAGTACGGGATTCAGTCCATTTCAGATTGTATATTCAAATTTACCCAGGGGACCGTTGGATTTAGCAGTGGTACCACAACCAAAGGGGACGGTTAAACGAGCTGTTGATTTTGTTGATGAGCTCACTGAATGTCATAAAATCGTTCAGGAACGATTGGAGAAATCGAATGAGAAGTATAAGAAGTCTGCAGATTTGAAGCGACGAAATGTTGAATTTAACGAAGGCGATTTGGTGTATGCTGTGTTAACGAAGGATCGTTTTCCAGTGGGCACTTATAATAAGTTGAAAGCCAGGAAAATTGGACCTGTAGAAGTTGTGAAACGGATCAATGAGAATGCTTATAAGTTGAAGCTGCCGGAAGATGTATACACTTCTGACGTATTCAATGTTAAGCATCTTGTGCCATATTATGGAGATGGACAATCTGAGAGGGAAGAATTTACAAATTCGAGGACGAATTTTTCTCAACCAGGGAAGGATGATGCAGCTAAGGCCAGAGAAGAAGTTGTGCAAACTATAATTCCTGAAAACATGAGTTTGTGGTGTAGTGTGATGAGTCATTCACGACTCAGTGAAGGCATGAGTCGTTGCCGAGCTAAGGAAGGAGGGCCACGAGTCAACAAGCCAAGAGGGAAGGTAGTCCGACCTAAGAAAGCATGGTCACGACCTAACAACGGAGTTTTGGGTCGTCTCCGACCTAAGAAAACACAGGAAGAAGCATTCCGACCTAACAAGCTCCGACCTAATGATATTGAACGAGATAACTGTGCCGAGTTACGAACTAGTGATGTTGAACGAGATAACTTCGCCGAGTTCCGATCTAAGCAAGCTGAACTGCCTTCTATGTTAGGTCGTAGGGGATTGGGTCGTGTTGTATTTAGGTCGTTACCGACCTATAGGTTGTATTGGGTGTTAAGTCGTGAATCTTTAAGTTGTTATATGTAGGTCGTACTTGTTAAGTCGGCCAGGTTTTGAGTCGTTATGTTGAGTACTTTGTGTTGTAAATAGTAGGTCGGTATGTAGTTGAGTTGGTTGAGTCGCTTTGTGTTAAGTCGGTCACGACTTAAGATGAGTCGTAGGTCGGCAACGACTTAAGGACTGGGTCGAAAACTCTATAAATAGGGGCGTGTGTTGTACATTTGAGGGTGGTTGATTTTGAAATAAAATTTCTTGTTGATTGCTTTGTGCTTTCTTCTCCAATTGGTAGTTGAGTGTAATCTCCTATCTCCACTTACGTCATTCGAGTGCGCTCGAATCCACGTTTGTTGAAGCCGATTCACGGAATCTAGTGCGCTAGATCAACGTGCGAAGAATCGTAGATCTTAGAACACGGTATAGTGCGCTATCAACGTGTTTGAGATAGCTAGAGTTCGGTATCTTTGGATCAACGAACTTGGGCATTTTGGTATCTTCAACTCACCGATTGCTACATTCCATCGATTGAAGTTTTGTTCGAATTATCCGCTGCGTCAATCTAGATGGATCGTTAGCTATCCATCTAGATGGATCGCTATAGATCCATCAAATCAACTCTAAATGACTTCGTTTTTTGTCATCCTTCTCCTATGTTTTCTAAATGTTCTTGTAACGATCCGTATTTTTAGCAATTTTTATTTATTGAATTGAAGGCGATTATTAAATGAAAATGATTATTAATGTAATTTGTTGAATAATATAATATTTGAAATTATTTGGATAATTAAATTCTAAATTTAATATGATAGAAAATGATGTCGTAAATTGATTTAAATTTTTATATAAACAAAAATTAAGATTTATTAATACTTAAAATTGGATTTAAATGTGAAAAATTAAAATCGATTTTTTTTAAATTAACGAGTAAAAATAGCCATTTTGGCGACTGTCTCGTATTTCGACGAAACCAGTTTTATCGGATCCATAACAGTGAATTATTGTAGGATTTCAAGTTTCATAGCAATCGGACTTGTCGTTTGGCCGTTCGAGCTTAAAACACGTAGAAATTAATTCAAAGAAATATGATAAAATAAATTGACTTTGAAAACAATCTTCCACATATGATCGAATTAGGCATCGAAACTAGTTCCATTGCGTCCAAAATGAGGGTAAACCGTTATAAACGCCTGGCGGCACGTCTCGATTGGAGTTCGGACGATTTTGGACCTAACTATATAAATACGCACACAAACCAAGACAGTTTACTATTACTTTATTATTTCTGAAATCTAACCTATAGCCGCCGCTATTGTCATTCCAATGGCCAGAATTGTTCAATCTTCCTTCCTTAGTATCTCTCAATCCGTTCAACGAAATCGAAAAATTCCAATGGCAAATTTGTAGATCTCGGAGAGCTCTTCAAATCCATACAGTTGATCTATGCTATTGGGCCACGGATTTGCCAGAATCTGACTTGGAAACGTGGATGTATTTACTTTGATTGCGTGCAAACGGCGGCGACTGGTGATGTGAAATTTGGTGTGTAGGTGGCTCTCAAGGTGGCGCACACGCTGGTAGTCGCTGATCAAACTCAAGATGCTTCGAGTTGCATGCGTTTGAAGGTGGTTATTTGCGTGAGTGGGTTCTTCGTTTGGTCGAGCTTTTGAACGTAGGGAAGAGATGTATGTATTTTATTATTTATTTATTATTTTATATTAAAATTCAAATGTTCTAACTCGAATAACTTTTGCATACGAGCTTGGATCGATGCACGATTTTCTCTATTGCATTCGTATCGAAATTCCGGACAACATGAAGCTGGTTTGGCTGCATTATGAGACTATTCAAATTTGGGCCCTTATTTGGATTTTAAATCGTCGATAAATCAAAGGTGAGTGTTTATACGCTCGCAATCGACTAAAATAATTTTATGCTAGTTATATTTATATTCTAAAGTGATATGAAATTTATTGGCTGTTGTTTGGTAGGTTTACTTATCGTTTAAATTAGTATATGAAATAATTGATAGAATTTAAATCGACAGTTAAATAAATTTAAATTTAATTGGCATAATATTAATCAATATGGTAAAAAAAATTGGAATTTGTGAATGTAATTGGCTTTATGGTTGATTGGTTGTGATGGATGCTATTGGTTGGTTTTGGTTGTTTATTTATTTTGATATATCATGCCATCGTCATGTATATTGTTTATTGCATATAAAACTGGAAACTTAATTATTTCGAATAAGTTAAGAAACAGGTTGAAATGATATATACCTATGACATCTATTTGGATTGAAATGATATATATCCATCCTTGAAATTGAATTGAAATAATTATCCACTTGGCCATAGGTTAGAGAATTATATACGGACACCAGGTTGGTTAAATTAATTGATTTTAAATTTGTTTTGAAATTATTTAAATGATTTGATTTTAAGAATAAAATCCAATTTATGGAAAATGAATTATTTTGAGTTAAAGCTCGAAATGTTGGAATTTAAACTTGGTAAATGAAATTGTTTAATTAAACGAAGTTTAGATTTTTAAGATAAAAATGGAAATATGGCGAAAATTGTTAGAAGCTGATTAGTTTTAAAAGATTGGACTTTTATTCGAACTCTGAATATTTCTAAGAAAATTTATATGAAATGATATTTCAAGTTTGAGTTGGAATTGAAAATTTGGATTTAAAATTTGATATTGAAAGTAAATTTGATTTAAGTGTTTAAATCGATATTTTTTTGAGATTGAATTTGGAATTGGAATTTAAATTGGAAATTAATTTAAAATTGGAATTTAAATTTATTCGGAATTGGAGTTGAAAATTAATTTGAAATTGAGATTTAAATTAATTTGGAATTGAATTGAAATTTAAAGAAATTTGTGAATTGAAATCGAAATTTATGTGGAATAGAAATTTATTCAATTTGAAATTGGAATGAATCGATTAAATATAAATGGAATTTGGAATTTGGAATGGATTTGGGTAGGAAATTTGGAAAGTTGACCGATTCGACTTTGGAATTAATTTTCAAATTATTTTGATTTTACAAACTATTTTATTATATAAACAATTTTTATATTCAAATTATTTTCGATTAAATATTTAAATATTTTCTATTAAACTATTTTTAATTATTTAACTATTTTAAACTATTTTATAAAAATTCAAACTGGTTAAAGGGACGAAAATGTTTATATTTAAACCTTGGATTTAAATGCGAATTAGGTTAAAGTGGATATTATAACCCAAATTAAATTCGAATCAAATTTTGGAAGTGAAATCGATTTATCGGACAAATTTGATAATTTTGAATATATGATAATTTCGAAATGGATTTGATTTTTAAGGGAATATATGATGATTTCGAATGGATTTGATTTTGAAACGAATATGATATTTTGATATCAAGTGCAAATTATTTCGAAACGTAAAAGAACCAACCGGTGTGTAAAATGACAATTGGTTGTTAAAGAGACCGGGGCCTCTTATTGAAATACTCTCATTCAATATTGGCACCACTTTGACAACCGCGTACGCGGTGGATGATATCCAGAATGTAGTGGTTGAATTGGCAACGTTTACTGGAATGAAGTAAGAGAACGATGATGGATAACCTTGACTTTCGTGTCATAATTAAAATGACTAAAACAAAAGACTATGTATGGCCATTGAGGTTAGCTACCTCTAGCGACATTGATCCCTCGTATTACTATTGCGGTTTCGGATTTGATGGGTGCACTTTGTTTGTCGTTTGGATTGATTGTCGCGGTCGGCCACAGATGGGTTACGACCAGCCAGAAAGGGTAAACTGGTAGAATCCTACCTTGGGCATTGCCTCACGTGCCTTGTCATATTTATCCCTATACGAGTCCATTACGACTTTGGTTTAAAACTGTAAAAATGTGTAAAGTGGATCAATGTAAAGCCTTAACGCTATTTTGATATTTATTTTACTGATAGACATTATCTATTATAGCGTAAACTATTATATATAAATAGTTTAACGGATCCTTAGGAGATGGAAAATCCTGCAACATCTCTTAGGTTATTGCACTCATATTTATGATATTGATTTGACTTACATAAGAGTATTTTAGTCCTGACTCGAGCGTTTTGTCTTTTCATTGCACTCGGGTCAGTCCTGAGTTTTTTCAGCGTATTGAAGACTATTCGATGGAGGACGAAGACGTAGTTTTTGTATATTACTAGTATTATTATCCCCTACATCATGCTATTCTGCTGTATTGATGTTTATCCCTGATGTATAAATATAACTCTGATAAATGTGTATAGATTATGATCAGATGTATAATAAACAGCATTTGAATTTTTATTTGATTATTATATTTTATCGTTTCCGTTGTGAGATTTTGTGTTTTGTTTTCTTCTTCTCTTCTTGTTTTTCTTATTTAACCCCATTGATTATCTACATTCCGAATTGTTTAAGTCGGACATGTGTGGATTACTGGTTATTTAAACCTTTCGAAATATGAGTCGTTACAGTCGGTATCGGAGCGAAGGTTTAGCGATAACCTTGGCTTTGTGGGGTTTGTCTCATTAGAGATAGGATACTAATACCCTAGAATGAGTCTGTTTGAAAGTGTATATATGAGAGAGCGTACTTGTTAGTGTTATAAAATGTTTTATATTGTGTTTACTTATCCGTTGAGTTGTTTATGAATTCTGATCGGTGTGTGGGACGTCGTGTCAACGATAGGGATTTCTAAACACTTAAACGAGGCAAGTCGACATAATATTATTTTAAAATCTGGAAAATGAAATAAATTTTTCCTAAAATTATAATATTATATATATAATGGTTATTAATGAAATTATTGTTAGGAAATGATAATATTTTGTTATCATCGATTCTTGGTGGAATTAAAGAAAATGAATATTTATTGAATTTTTTTTATAAAGCATTGATAATTAAATTGAATTGAAATATAATTGCAATAAGAATTGTTTAAAATGACCAACTTGTAAATTAATGGAATATTTCGATAATAAGCTAAGAAAATTTGTGTAAGTATATTGTAATCTAACTTATATATAAAAATGATTTTAAAAATTAAGAATTTTAGAATTTAAAATCTTTTGTTTCCAAAACTGTTTTCCAAAGCCTTAAAAATTGATAATAGTATTATTTGAAACTATTTTGACTAGAAAAATATTTTTGAAAGAATTAAATCATTGAACTCACTTGGTCGTTGGAAAATAAATTCTGGGATGACTGCAGCATCTCCAGTGTTCATTTTCGAGTTTCTGAGTGAGAATTTCTGTCAAAGGAAATTTATTTTTCAATTAAAACAAGTTTTGATTATGAAAAATATTCTAAGTGATTTAATAAATATATGAAACGGTTTTGAACTTAATTGAAAATAGTATATAAGGAATAGATTTACGACTTATAAATTTAAAATAGTGTAGAAAAATTGAAGTTTTCACTTATAAATTTGAATACGAAAATAAAAACCAAATTTAAATAGTTATTTTTTTAAGAGAAATAAATGATTTAAGAAATATTAAATTAATTGTGTTAGTGAAATAAAGTAAATAAAATGTAGTTTAGTTCATGAACGCTTAAATAAAATTGAATTACATTTGAAATGAGCTTGATGAATGAATAAATATTATAATTTATAGATTTGAGAATATAAGCTATACAAATTAAATTTTTTAAATATGGATGATAAGAAATTTAACTTCAATAAAATTAAATAAAATGTGCAATATATTAATATAAAATGAAGTTTAACTTAATGTTAAATAAGTTGAATTGGATATTAAGTGGAAATGGATAAATAGTAAAGCGAATTAACTTCATTTACGCTATAAAATGATTTAGTCAAATGAATAAGAACTAAAATTTTATAAAATGAAATGTAATTTAAGCATGTAGAATAAATGAGTGTTAGTAAAATTAATATGGTTAATTGAATTTAATTTAAATTGGATAAAGAATAAAAAAAAGATTAAAATGCAAGAGCAGTAGTTTAAATGAAAATTTGGATGTTAGTTAATATAACATGGAATAAGTTAACGAAACAAATTAAAGGATGGAAGTAACTTAAGAAAAATTGAAAGAAGAAATTATTAATATGAGTTGAGATATCAAAATAAAATTTACTTTAGTAAATTAATAAGATGAATTTGAATAAATGAAGTGAATCGATGAATTAATAATAACTTAAGATATGAAGTAAAAAAAATAAACGTGAGCTGTGTTGTATAAAATATTTATAATGAATTTAGATAATTTATAAACGTTGTTAGTATACAAAAAGGGAGAGAGAATAAACTAAGTGGAAACAAAATTTATCTTAAGCAAGATTAAGTGGAAAATTTTCTTTAATGATTCACCAATGAGTTCATATAAAATCGATTAAACAAAAAGTGAAACAAAATTGAAATTTCACAAATTGAATTGAATAAAATTGAATATAATGGATGTGTAATGAGTGTTAATAAATTGAAAGAAATCAATGGAATGTAAACCCATTAAAAGTGGATGAAACAAATGTAAATAATTGAAATAAATCAATTGAATGTAAGTATATTGAATTAAAATAAATCAAATGTGAATGCAGTAAATATTGATTGGAAGAAAAGAATGGATACAACAAAATTAATTGAATGTAAATAAATTTAAAAACGAAAGAATTGAATATAAATCCATTGTATGATTAACAAATGAATATTAATTAGTGAATGCTTATTAATTAAAAATATATGGAATGTGCCATGGAATTAATTTACTTAAGTATAATTAATTATATGTATTATTGAAACGAAATGATGGAAGTGAAAAAATATATGAATGCAACTATAAATGAGTATAAATTAATAGAATGAAATTTATTAATGTTGGTAGTGTATGCAAATCAATTGGAAATAAATTGAATGAAAAATCAATTGAATGTGAATCTAATTGAATAAAATTTGGTTGAATGCAAATAAATTGAAATGAATCAATTGAAATGTTAATGAAATGAAAGTTAATAGGAGATGAAGAGTATAGAATTAAAATTTAACATTTTATAATGTAAAATTCACATGGTTATGAATTAAATTAGATTAATTGGATGGTTTTTTTTGTTGCAAATCATTGTTATTTCCGTTTTGATTGCATATGATTGTTGTATGTTATGTACTTGTGATTGTTTGTGTTGTTCGGATTCTAAAATCTATGTTATATGGTTGTATTAGACTTATATATGCTTTTATACCATTATAGGAAACTAATATCTTAACTTGAGTTGAGATAGGTACATACGAAGACTGTTTGGGACGTATACGTGGATTATTATATGCTTTGCTTGCTTAATACAAGCAAACTCGCTCGTATTATAAATATTAAGGCACGTATCTCGGATTAAATACCACGATTTCATATTTTTGCCCTTCGGGATGCCTCATCGAGATGAGATGTATATTGATATATATTGGTTATATTTGTGTGATATATTGTACTGTAAAAAAAATTTCCGATCGAGCCGCGCAAAGGAGACTCTGCCGAAATTTTTCGTAAATCCGGGAGTTAGAAAATTTTTGGATTTTTAAAATAAGTTTTATAAAATCGTTTTTCTATATAAACTATATTTTCCATAAACTGATAATGGAATAGCGTAGTAGAAGCGTAGTAATAGTTTGCAAATAAGATGCTTATGTTTTATAAGTTAATTATTTTGTGAAAATATATTGTATGTTAAATTTGGTACTTAATGCCTTTTCGAGGACGAAAAGTATTGAGTGGGGAAGTATGTAACGATTCGTATTTTTATCTATTTTTAATTATTAAATTTAAGGTGATTATTATATGAAAATGATTATTAATGTAATTTGTTGAATAATTTAATATTTGAAACTATTTGAATAATTAAATTCTAAATTTAATATGATAGAAAATGATGTCGTAAATTGATTTAAATTTTTATATAAACAAAAATTAAGATTTATTAATATTTAAAATTGGATATAAATGTGAAAAATTAAAATTGATTTTTTTTAAAATTAACGAGTAAAAATAGCCATTATGGCGACTGTCTCGGATTTCGACGAAACTAGTTTTATCGGATCCGTAACAGTGAATTATTATAGGATGTCAAGTTTCATAGCTATCAGACTTGTCGTTTGGCCAAGCGAGCTTAAAATGCGTAGAAATTAATTCAAAGAAACACAATAAAATAAATTGATTTTGAAAAGCCATCTTTCACATACGATCGAATTAGGCCTCGAAATTAGTTCCATTGCGTTCGGAATAGGGGTAAAACATTATAAACGCCTGGCGGCACATCTCGATTGGAGTTCGGACGATTTTGGACCTAACTATATAAATACACACGCAAACCGAGACAGTTTTACTATTATTTTATTATTTCTGAAACCCTAATCTATGCTGCCGCTATTATCATTCCAACGGCCAGAATTGTTCGATCTTCCTTCCTTAATATCTCTGAATCCGTTCAACGAAATCGAAAAATTCTAAAAGCAAAGTTGTAGATCTCGGCGAGCTCTTCAAATCCATATGGTTGATCTATGCTGTTGGGCCACGGATTCTCCAGAATCTAACTTGGAAGCATGGACGTATTTTCTTGGATTGAGTGCAAACGGCGGCGACTGGTGATGTGAAATTTGGTGCATAGGTGGCTCTCAAGGTGGCGCACACGCTGGTAGTCGCTGATCAAACTCAAGATGCTTCGAGTTGCATGCGTTTGAAGGTGGTTGTTTGCGTGAGTGGGTTCTTCGTTTGGTCCAGCTTTTGAACGTAGGGAAGAGATGTACATATTTTAATTATTTATTAATTATTGTATATTAAAAATGTTCTAACTTGAATAAGTTTTGCATACGAGCTCGGATCGGCGTGTGGTTTTTTCCATTGTGTTCTGTATCGAAATTCCGGACAACATGGAGCTTGTTTGGCTGCATTTCGAGACTATTCAAATTTGGGCCCTTATTTGGATTTTAAATCGTCGATGGATCAAAGATGAGTGTTTATACGCTCACAATCGACTAAAATAATTTTATATTAGTTATATTCATATTCTGAAGTGATATGAAATTTATTGGCTGTTGTTTGGTAGGTTTAATTGTTAGTTAAATTGGTATATGAATTAGTTGATAGAATTTAAATCAACTATTAAATAAAATTAAATTAAATTGGCAGAATATTAACTGATATGGTAAAAAAATTGGAATTTTTAATGTAATTGGCATTAAGGTTGATTGATTGTGATGGATGCTATTGGTTGGTTTTGGTTGTTTATTTATTTTGATATATCATGTCATCATCCTGTATATTGCGTATTGCATATAAAACTGGAAATTGAATTATTTCGAATAAATTAAGAAATAGGTTGAAATGATATATACCTATGACATCTATTTGGATTGAAATGGTATATATCCATCCTTGAAATTAAATTGAAATAATTATCCACTTGGCCATAGGTTAGAGAATTATATACGGACACCGAGTTGGTTAAATTAAATGATTTTAAAGTTGTTTTGAAATTATTTAAATGAATTGCTTTTAAGAATAAAATCCAATTTATGGAAATTGAATTATTTTGAGTTGAAGCTCGAATATTGGAATTTAAACTTGGTAAATGAAATTGTTTAATTAATCGAGGTTTAGATTTTTAAGATAAAAATGGAAATATGGAAAAAATTGTTGGAAGTTGATTGGTTTTAAAAGATTGAACTTTTATTCGAACTCTGAATATTTCTAAGAAAATTTATATGAAATGATATTTCAAGTTTGAGTTGGAATTGAAAATTTGGATTTAAAATTTGGTATTGAAAGTAAATTTGATTTAAGAGTTTAAATCGATATATTTTTTGAAATTTAATTTGGGATCGGAATTCAAATTTATTCGAAATTGGAATTGAAAATTAATTTGAATTTGAGATTTAAATTAATTCGAAATTGAATTGAAATTTAAAGAAAGTTGTGAATTGAAATCGAAATTTATGTGGAATAGAAATATATTCAATTTGAAATTGGAATGAATCGATTAAATCGAAATGGAATATGGAATTTGGAATGGATTTGGGTAGGAAATTTAGGAAGTTGACCGGTTCGACTTTGGAATTATTTTTCAAATTATTTTGATTTTCCAAACTATTTTACTATATAAACCATTTTTATATTCAAATTAAACTATTTAAATATTTTCTATTAAACTATTTTTAATTATTTAACTATTTTAAACTATTTTCTAAAATTCAAACTGGTTAAAGGGACGGAAATGTTTGTATTTGAACCTTGGATTTAAATATGAACTAGGTTAAAGTGGAGATCATAACCTAAATTGAATTCGAATCAAATTTTGGAAGTGAAATCGATTTATCGGACAAATTTGATAATTTTGAATATATGATGATTTCGAAATGGATTTGATTTTTAAGCGAATATATGATGATTTCGAATGGATTTGATTTTGAAACGAATATGATATTTTAATATCAAGTGCAAATTGTTTCGAAACATA
Organism: Allium cepa; assembly: GCA_030765085.1. Taxonomy (NCBI): domain Eukaryota; kingdom Viridiplantae; phylum Streptophyta; class Magnoliopsida; order Asparagales; family Amaryllidaceae; genus Allium; species Allium cepa. The sequence continues at coordinate 904,440,703 of CM060932.1, forward strand.
AAAGAACCAATCGATGTGTAAAATGACGATTGATTGTTAAAGAGACCGGGGCCTCTTATTGAAATTCTCTCTTTCAATATTGAAACCACTTTGACAACCGTGTATGCGGTGGATGATATGTGGGATGTAGTGGTTGAATTGGCGACGTTTACTGGAATGAAGTAAGAGAACGATGATGGATAGCCTTGACATTCGTGTCATAATTAAAATGACCTAAATAGGAGCATATGTCTGGCCATTGAGGTTAGCCACCTCTAGCAACGTTGATCCCTTGTATTACTATTATGGTTTCGGATTTAATGGGTGCACTTTATTTGTCGTTTGGATTGTTTGTCGCGGTCGGCCATGGATGGGTTACAACCAGCCAGAAAGGGTAAACGGGTGGAATCCTACCTTGGGCATTGCCTCACGTGCCTTGTCATATTTATCCATATACGAGCCCATTACGACTTTGGTTAAAACTATAAAAATGTGTTAAGGTGGATCAATGTAAAGCCTTAACCCTATTTTGATATTTATTTTACTGATAGACTTATCTATTATAGCGTAAACTATTATATATAAATAGTTTAACGGATTCTTAGGAGATGGAAAATCCCGCAACATCTCTTAAGTTTACTACTTTGGTTGTCAGAGGGTTCGGTTAGCTGCATTCCAAGCCGAGGTAGCGTAGCTGTCATTTTTCCAGAAGATAAAAAACTATTACATTTTTGAACTTCTTGTGATATTGATTTGACTTACAAAAGTGTATTTTAGTCCTGACTCGAGTGTCTTGTCTTTTCATTGCGCTCGGATCAGTCCTGAGTTTTTTCAGCGTATTGAAGACTATTCTTTGGAGGACGAAGACGGAGTTTTTGTATATTACTATTATTATTATTATCGCCTGCATTATGCTATTCTGCTGTATTGATATTTATCCCTGATGTATAAATATAACTCTGATAAATGTGTATAGATTATGGTCATATGTGTAATAAAAAGCTTTTGAATTTTTATTTGATTATTATATTTTATCATTCCACTGTGAGATTATGTGTTTTGTTTTCTTTTTCTCTTCTTATTTTTCTTATTTAACACCATTGATTATCTACGTTCCGGATTGTTTAAGTCGGACATGTGTGGATTACTGTCGATCTAAAACTTCCGAAATGTGAGTCATCACAGTTCTAGAACTTCAAGTCAATTCGACTTCGTATGACTTATGTTGGTCCATTTTAAGTTAGTTAATACTAGCCAAACATCAGATGAGTCTTCACTTCTCGAGGTAGATTGGCATGCTATAAAACTTGGCAAGCGTGCTTAAAAATGGTAATGAATCATGGTGCAAGAGGTTTGGAGGGTCCATCACCTTAGCTTATTTTGGCATCTATCCTCTTGGATCTTTCGCTTCTTCTTTTTCTGGTCCTTTTGGTTGATTCTTGAGTTATTCAAGCGTAGTCTTAATGTTCTAATTCTTATTGAATTTTGATGGTTTAAAACCCCAGTTAACACCGTGCTTAGGCTCGCCAACTCACTTTGAAATATATGCTAAGGGGAGATTGTAGGAAATGATCTAGGTCATTTTCATCTTCCCTAGAATAGTTCAAAACATCCCTTAACCCTAATTCCATCAATAATTACATCATTTCCTTACTAATTTTATCCAAATCATTGATTAGAGGAGTGATTAGCATACAAAAGCTAGAAATTATCATTTTGGGTTATTTGAATCCTTCTCCTTTGTTTTCCACTTCAGATCCAAGGAGAAAATTTGGTATTTCAGGTATTTGGTGAGTGGTTCTTGACCTCTCGCTATACTATGCATGTTAATATGGTAGAACCATATGTTTTAACATGATTTTTGACCTTACAGCCTTTTCTAACGTTAATCACATAATATCATATGTTTGTAACATAAATTAGTGAATCCTTGAAATCATTTTTCAAAAGTGATTTAGTAATTCTCCTTATTCGTGTTCACATGTGTATGTAATATGTAGGTCTACATTAGAATTGGCTTGTTTATCGCATTCTTGTGTACTATTTGTATGAATGGATGTATATACATGTTATTCTATGCTTGTATGTTGTGCTTTGATGTTGTTTGTTAGTGTTTTGGATGTTTAGGAAGATAAGTTGGAGAATTCGGCAAATTGGGGGCAACGTTAGTCGAAATTTTGATGAAATTTGGAGGAGATGCTCTAGAGCATGGAGAGAACCGATAGCTCAAATCACAAGTCTAAATTAACAAAGCATACAACTCGGTGCTGAGTCATTTAACTCGATACCGAGTCATCTTTATAGCTCGGTTGGATCGGTTGACTTGAAGGATGGATAGAGCTTGGCTAGTGAAGGTTGTCTAAATCAAGATGCAGCTGATTAGCTAAGTATTTGATATTAAGCCAAGTTGTTTCTAGAACTTAAAGTAGAGTGCTTTGGAGTGAAGACCAAGTCTATTGGATGGGTTGGCATCTAAAGCATTTGGGAATGGAGTACTAGAAGCAAGGAAGGAGACTTAGCCAGAATTGGATAAGTATATGGGTCGATGTTGAGTTGATCAACTTGGTACCGAGTTGTTTTGTCGAGTCCAACGGATGTGAATCTTCCTGGAGGGAAAGTAGAGGCCCTATAGATCATGATAAAGATGTTTGTTCATTCACTTGGGGTTTGATGGCGACATATTAGGACTTTGATGACAACTCGATGAAGAAAGGAGTTAGGTTTCAATGATGGCAGCTCGATGTTGAATAGAGTCATAAGAATGGTTATCCACAAAAAGGTGGGTGCTCAGAAAGGCGACCTATGGATATGCTGAATGGTTTTGCCATTGAATGGAATACTGTAGAATGGTTCCTCGAGGGTAATGGAAACTGGATGGAACAAAGAAATGGCTCGGTCATGCATGCTAAGGGATCATTGATACTCATAGTGTTTTCTGATGTACTCAAAGCATGTGTATTGTGAGGACGCTCATGGGTACATTAAAAGGCTATTTGAATCAGTTGATTGGATTCATGTACCCTGGATCAGTTGAATGGTCTAGTATTAGCTTCGGGCTAAAGAGAGTACACTAAAACCGGGATTTCCATCAGTCCATGACAGAGAAAGGTCATACTAGTTATCATATATCTAGAGCACATTGAGTGATAGTGAGGATTGTTTGATGAATGTTATGGCTGTCTGGATTGTTCTTCAACATACTATCACTCTAGGGATGTCACTATAGATAAGTATTGGAGATAGGGATACCTAGACACCCGTCATCATACTTGGTTTGCAGTGTAACTTGACTATACTAGTATAGCATATTATGTTCATTATATGCTAATCTTTGGTCGTAGAAACAAGTCAAATATGATTCAAATACCTTTGTTCCTATAAAGTCCCTTTTTCCATACTCTTTGAATTGACAATAAGCCGCATATGTCCAACTCAAATTGCACGAAAAGACGGATCTTTAAGGGTAATAAAGAAAAGTAGACAAAACAGAATCTCACTCGAATGGGATAACATATAATATTAAACAAATATTTTTACAGCGGAAAACTTTTAAATACATATATCAGAGTCTAACCTAAATTCATCTTGGATAGTTATAAAACCTACCCTTACAAATGCTGACAAACATCAAACAAAATACACTAAGTACTACGGATAATGGAATTTGTTCATACGTCGATGAATATCTCTAGCTCTCCTCTGGAAACTCCAACTGTCTTCGACTATCCTGAAACTTCTCGGATCTGACCCGAGTATTGAAAATACCTGGATCAGGCTTGATAAACCAGCATGAGAAAAACTCAATAATTAATGAGAGTGTCATATATCAGCCTTTGAATAAAATCCTTTGAAAACAAAGAGTATCTCATAAGACCACGCCCACACATAAACACGGACGGGTTTTTATCTTATGATAACTAAAACACTTTTATATCAAAACATTTGATATTATTTTTAATGACATTTTTTGAAAACATTTGCAAATAAACTTATTAATCTTAGCCAAAATTGTTACATTGACTAAATTCCATCATAATAGGTTTACAATCAAGTCCATAGGTTCTTATTGGAGAATGGATTTCCATACAAATGACCAGGCGTAGGATCTACCTTCCGAAGGGGTACACCTCTAGATGGATGTCCCGAGGACCATCACAAAGGATCCTCTACCAACACAAGACCGACCCACCTCCATAACTAGATGGTACCGAATATGACATCCTTCGGTCGTTACCGACCTTTATCGAGGACCCTCTAGCATACACCACATTAATTTACACCCCGATGTCATAGCAAGAAGAAATATATCTAGTAGAGGATGACCATATCCTAGTTGGGAATGACCCACTTAGCCTTGCTGCATCTAATCATGTTTCGGTCATTTCCGGTTTGATGAGGCTTGAGGCAAACGATTATCTTTTCTCACAGCACATGTTACATCTTTGAATGCCACATTGCCATTTCCGTTTAACTACTAATTGCCTTCCGCAAAAATACAACCCTTGAGCTCGTATGTCTCAAGGAGGATGTTAAGCTAAGAGAAGTTGCCTTCTCTGCCACCACTGATGTACGTTTTAAAAATCAATGTACGTAATTGTTAGAAATGTAATGTCAGACAAACGTCCATACAAGTTGTCCAGGAACAGGACAAACCGAAGGCGCTTTCCTCGTCCATTACTAGGCGAGAAGCCCTTGCAATCCGCAAAATCTCCACAACGAGGAGACCGCTACTATATATAACTCGGGAGCTATCCAGAGAAAGTCAACAAGCAGTCCTCAGGCTATAAAGATCCACGGTCTTCAATAATCATCGTCTTCAACATGTCTTCATGTTCGAACGTATAGATTGGTTCGAAGTGGTTTTCGAATGAGATTTACCCAAATCCGACCATGGTTCCTTTGAAATCCAATATCGATAGAAAGTGAATATGAGTACAGGATTTATTTAGTCTTTTTTCACTTTAATTCATTTTAGATGATTTCAAAATCTCTTTCTTTTGACTTAGGATAATTTCTAAGAAATTCATTCTTTTTCTTTGGAAAATATCTCAAATTTCCTTACTCAATTCTTGATCAAATTCTTTAACTTTTAGGCAGGTCAAAAACAATGTTATTTAGGACATCGTTTACGATAAACCCTAAATCAATCTTAACAAACATTTTGAAGTAAATAGAATTATAGAAATCATTCATTTTTGAAGATTGCTTAACTTTTGGATAATACCAATCCTCTTTTATTTCGAAAAACTTAATAGAATCTTTTTTATTTAAGAGCATCCGGGCTTTCCTTTCGATCTGCTCCACCCCTCGCCTAAGAAAAGAAAACATAGGTCAGGTAAGTTCAGGGCACTGGTTGCTCCATCCCTAACCTTAGTTAAACACCTTGTTTTATTTTCCCAGATCTCACAGGCGGGACAAATGTACTAGTCGTTTCCGCATACTCATATTTTCAACTTTATTTTGGAATTGCTTATAAATATTCCAAATTATCTTTCAAAACGCTTAATTATCCTTTTTAAAAAATTCACAATTTATTCTGGAAAATGTCGTTACACTTAAACTCATATTCCAAAAGTTATAGAATTCACAGCAGAAAAGTTCTACGAAAAGTGCTAAATAGGCTTATTTGAATTAAACAACTTTTAAACATTCGATAATTCATATTTTACAATCCAAATATCTTTTAAATCATTTAAATAGATTTATCAAATTTATTCTATATTTTTTCCATAATAAAAACATCTATTTAAATAGATTTTCTGTTACGATCACTTAACTGCACTAGCGCGATATTTTTGGAAGAGAGAATCAAGCAAATGACTACGCAAACACAGAGAAACGGAAGAGAGGGACCCGCCATGGGATCGCTAGCCCCATGGTCGAGAACAAGACTGAACGGTCCCGGGGGATCGGTGCCAATCACTACCAATGTCCTAAATGGGCCCCCTTTTTTGGATCGTCCACCTCAGCTTCATTCTTCTTCACGTAAATTTTTAGCTGGATATTTACATGTATTCTCATATATATACTAGATCATTGGCTCAAGGAAAGGGATCTTCTTTCTGGTTCTCTACACCTTCTTCCCTAGGCTATACTCCACTATTTTTATTCTTGAATTTCATGAATTGTAACTATACTCAGCAGTACAAATAAAAAGGAAAACATTTAGAGTGGACGTAGGCCAGAGTATGCTAAACCACTATAAAATCCCATTTTTGTTTTATCTTATCGTTTTAATTTACCTTTCTTCTTATTTTATTATCTACTTCGTTCTGTTTGGATATTGGATGTTGAATCTATGGTGTTATCATATTGGGCGTTTATGAGCAATTTTAGTGCAAAACTTTTTGGCATCAGAGCCAGGTTGCTTGCGTTGGTAGATTTGGAAATGATTTGGAGCTTGGATTTGAATCAATGGTCAGGTAGTCTACAAGGAAAACACATACGGATAGGAGTCATCATGGAACAAGTTACGACGCATCCTCTAGAACTGGAACTAGTCAACCCTTTGTATACGTTACTAGGAATGAGATGGAGATTATGATGGATGTTATGTAGGAGCAGATGATGAAGAGGCAAGATGGGATGATGCAAAATTTACTTTAGAAAATTGGATAGGCTAGAGCAGTAGGAGCTACTGGAAATGTGGATCAAGTTGTTGAAGCAGTGGGAGCTACAGAATATCAAAACCAGAGACAGGGAAACGAAACTAACAAATGGAGGAACGGAGTAGAGAAACCGAGGGAAGCTCCAGTCAACATAGAGGGATCGATAACAATCCTCCCATAGGAGTCGATGCCGATCACTCAGGACTTAGGGGCATACCCCCGGGGTCTGGTTGAATCGGTTCATGGTGGGCCAGTGGATAGTGATGTGAAGTTTAGCGTGGATTGGAATGCGAATGCACATCATAAGGAGCATGTTCTAGAATACCACAGGGGAGTCGGGAAGTGGGCTAGGAATAGGATTTGGAGACCATCTATGGATGAGAATGAAGACCACATATGGATGAGAATGAAAGGATGGTTAAGCTGGTCAATGGATAATGAGAGGCGGATTGCCCAAAAAGAGCTTGGAAGATGTCATCTGGGTCCATTTTCTTCGAATTCCAAGAACGAAAGGATGAAGCTCACGGCGAGGTGTTTTCTTTGTACTTGACAGAGTTAGTTGCGCTTTGGTTCAGGTATCTAGAAAACGTTTCATTCAGGACATGGAAAAGCAAGTGATAAGTTTATGTAACAATTTTGGTTCATGTTTCGCAACCCAAGAATGTAATGACATTGGCGGCACTTAAACAGAGGACCGTAGAGTTCCTAGGGAGTACTTTAACAGGATTCAATGCGGTAGTGACTTTAGTGGATTGGCAAGATCCATCAATAGTTTTAATGGCAGCGGTATTAGGAATTGCTAATGAAATGGCTTAAAGATTTCATTGGTACACGATACGCCGATGGATATCCAAGAATTCTATCGTGAAGCATAAAGGTTAGTGAGGTAGGAGGATGTATGAACTGATAAATAGGAAATAAACGCTGTGCAAGGAGAAGGATCATCGAGAGAAGGACTCAGGAAAATTAAGGGTAAGCGAAATGGACGATGGCATGATGGATCGAGAAGGCAAAGGAGCGAGCGAGAGCCGAAGTTCTTCTCTTATCAGATTTGATGGAAATCTTAAAATGAATTTATCTTGACACTAGAGGGTACCTCCCCTATCGAAAAACAACAAGGTGGGATCCTAAAGAGCAAGAGTGTAGGTCTCGAAAATGCTACTTGTTCCACGAACAGGATGGGCATACCACGGATGAAAGCAAGCACTTAAAGGATATGGTTGAAGAACACGTCAAGAACGGCGGGCTGCCATTATACATGAGGACTTGGGTAGCGATGGTGGAATAGGAGTGGCCACTTTCTATTTCAAATGGAAATGGCATTAGATCGAGGTCTAAATCATCATCTCCTGAATGGGATAGCATGAACTAAAATAATAAAATCCACACAAAACCGGCTAAGTCGCATACTCATGTATGAGACCGAGGACGGACCCTAGGCATGCTGTGAGATGATGTTAAACCATCATGCCCGGAGAGGCAATGCTTACTTTTCTTTATTTATTGTTTTTTGGCTGTAAGAGCTCTAATACAATAATTTATTTCAAATCTACATTAATGCGATGAACAAAATAGTTCATGGTTGCCCCGACCGAAGATATAGGGCAATAACCGCAAGGCACGAGTTCCATCATTGGAGAGCGATAAGATGGGCTGGTACATCATGGATCAAGTCCTCGATTGGAGAGTCAAGCCGAAGGAAGGAATTCAGCACGGAATTGATTGCTTTATGTCAATGTCCGAAGAATCAGGGATTGGTGTACAAGAAGTGAGTCGCTTCGCCAGAGAGCGACGGGATTGATTCACTTACCGCTGTTTCCGTTTTCACCGAAGAATGACTAGATGGTGTTTAGAAAGGGTCCAAAGAGGCCACGATCGGCCTAGGAAGTCCATGACATCACTTTATGTTTAGGGATACTAAACTGGAATGCAATAAATATTGCCGCTCCACCAAAGACGATAGGATTGGCTTACTTGTTGTTGTTCCCCCTTCATGGGATAGCGACAGAATGAGGTTCAACAAGAGCATGGAGAGGTTGTGATCAGTCTAGGAGTACCAAGACATTGCTTATGCCCTAAAAGTGTCAGAGTGCAAGTTGCGAGTTGCTTTACCGGAGAGCGAAAGGATCGGGTTACTCATCGTTAAGTTTGGATTGAACTTAGAAAGGGTCTAGAGAGACCATCGATTGGTCCGGAGAGGCTATGAACTTGGCTAACGACCCTGGGAGGTCAAGGATTTGGATAATGATCTGGTGAGATATAGGATTTGGATATGGCAAACGATCCGAAGAGTGAGGATTTGGTTACTAACTTTGGATGAATATGGATTTGGATAAGGATTTGGAATGACTTTGGAATTGGCTATCGAATCGAAGTAGCTGGATTTCATCAAAGATCCAAAGAGATTAAGGATTTGGCTTGGCAAAGAATTGGATTTCAGATTGGAAAGTTCGACTATAGATGGATTATGGATTTTGGACTTCAGAATTATGGCAATTCAAAACACACCTTCCTATTGCAAGGCATGTTTTGAAGGGAAAATGTTATCATTCCTTTTGGCAAGGCTGTGATATTATGAGTTTAACCCAATGGATCTAGTGATCATCAAGGCAGGAAACCCAAACAGATGATTATTAGGTTTGAAGATTGGATATATTCAAGACTATGGACGATACTCGAGCGGATTTGGATGGATGACACAATGGAATTAGTTAAGCATAGAATTGGAGCTTCCCCTAGGTAGCGGATCAGTTTGGATCAATGTGATGGAGTACGGATCGGATCAGATCAATATGGTTATGGATTACAAGGATGGAAGTTTAATCAGCGATGATCACTCAAAAACTCAACAAGCACTAGAGCAATCAAGCGAACGACTACAGAAACAGGAGAAACATAAGACGTGGACCCACTATAGGGATCGCCAGTCTCATGGTCGAGCGCAAGACCGATTGGTGCCGATCCCTCCATAGGGATCAGTGTCGGTCTCTTACATTGACATAGATGGGCCCTATTTTTCTAGATCGGTCCGCCTTTGCTCCAGTCTTTTTGCACGTGGATTTTCCACTAGATATTTACATGTCTTCTCATGTAAATACTGGATCGTTGGCTCAAAGAAAGGGTTCTTCTTTCTTGATCTCTACATCTTCTTACCTAGGCTATACTCCACTATTTTTATTATTGAATTTCATGGATTGTAACTATAATCAGTAGTATAAATAAAAAGGAAACTTTTGGAGTAGACGTAGCCCAGAGTATGCCGAACCACTATAAAATCTCATTTTCATTTCTTACCGTTTTAATTTATTGTTCTTCATATTTTATTCTCTACTTCATTCTATTTGGATACTGAATCTGCGGTGTTAGCATTGTATATTTATTATGTATTATATTCGATTAATGATAAAGTTAAAATAATATTGCATTTTATGCAGTGTGCTTATGATAAAGTTGTTAGACCTTATAATGCTATATTATTTAGCATTCTATACTTACTAGTTATGATGTCAAAATTTAATATCTAATGCTAATATAGATTAGCATTTCAGCCAAGATGTGTTTTTCTAGCATAATAATAGAAAAAATATTATAATAAATGACGATTATTAAACTATGCGGTCAAATTAGAAATCGTTTTTCTCTCAATGTTCTCGTCTTTTGATATAACATACTTCAAAATGCCGATGTTCCATTTTTACAATTGTTGGCAAATCACTAAAATGAGTTAAATTTTATTTAATTTTGTCAACAAACTCGTAGAGAAAAATTGCAACGTAGAATTTTTGTTGTTAAGATATAATGTATAACATAGGTAATTTAGACACCTTAAAGATTTGTAAAATTTATGCTTTGTGCTTGCCAATGGGAACATGGAGCATACAGACATATTATTGGAATTGTTTTAAAAGCTTTCAAAGCTCATAGAAGATCATAATGAATGGTTAATGGCCATGAAACTTCATTTATTTTCCTTCATCTATTATGCATGGAACATAACCCCGAGATAAATATCGTAGACTATCCGTGAAAAAGAATGTTATCATTGGAAGAATTATGAGCAATTTTGGAAAATTATTTTCAATTTCAATTTCATTGGTTTCAATTTGATTATTTATTCTAGCAATGATATTATCTTTAATAATGTGATAGACCCGACTTTCCACTCCCAGAAAATCGTCATCAAATAAGAAAGAAAGGGATAGAAGAAGAAAAGAAAGAAGAGAAAGAAGAAACAACACTAGAATCTCAACAGCGGAACGAATAAATTATATTAATAACATAAGTATTTACATAGTATACAGTACCAATCAGAGATACACAGCATACACATCACATATACTAGACAGTTATAAACACCTGTCTAGTATTTACAACTTAATACAAACACAACACAGAGAACACACAGCGGAAACTATATATCTATAACGCAGAAGCCTCCTGCTCCATTGCTCCTCCACTATTCGTCAAAGCTAACCTAAATCCCTTGGCTACTCGTAAAATTTGAGTACCCAAGAGTTAAAGAAAAACAGAAATAACTCCGGGTCAGACATGGGTCTGGTGTGAGTAACAGGTTAAGGTTGCTTAATTTTTAAAAACCTTTGAAAAGAAAAGTATTACGTAAGACTTCCCACACATAAACATGGAAAAGTTGTTACCTTACGCTAACCAAAACATTTGATAGGAAATCCGATGATATTATAATAGTGTCTAGGGTTTTCAAGTAAAATACAGAAATAGCTGGAATGCTTACATCTCACGTTCCAACATAGTTGGGCACAACTAATACGTACTGCACTTATTGGATTTTGGATTCCATACAATGGCAGGGCTATTGGGGTACCGCCCGTCACAGTACGTGGCCTAGATCACCGTACCGAGGAGTACTCCCACTACCCTGCAACACAAGGCCGGAACCATTCCTTACTGAATAGTTCCAAACAAGACAACCCCGACTGTTGTTGCAATCAACCGCCCACACAATCGAATATAAAGGGACTTCTAGACAGGGATCAGTCTCGCTCTCCAGTGGGGGCTACCCACGAAGCCTTGCTGCACCTCCCCTGTTTTAGCCATTCTCGGTTGATGAGGCTTGAGGCTACGATTACCTTTAGAGAACACATCTCTTAGAATGCTCATCGTCCACCTTACGATGTTCTGAAAGCACTCAATCCATACAAGTTCGTTCCGGGTTCGAACGAAACCGAAGACATTATCTCGTTACACTCATTTTGGAATCACCCTCAGAGTTAACGACGATAACCCTTGCACTCTGAATCTTCATCTCGAATCTATAAGTACTATTCCGTCAAACTCATCTCGGAATCACCCACAGAGTTAACGACGATAACCCTTGCACTCTGAATCTTCATCTCGAGTCTTCACAAAGCTCCATTTGGATTCACGACCTAACGTTATTTGGAATCGATGTGGTTTTGGATATCCAAATATGGAAACCCGATCCCGGTCTCATCAAAATCCAAAGCGTTTCTTTGAGGTCCAAGTTGTTTTAAATTTTTAAACAATTCAATTCAATATTATCTATACACACACAGATAGATAATTCTCAACATCATAATAGATAATCAATATTATCATAACATCAGATAATCTATATTATCAACTCAAACAGATAAATCATATTATCAACTCAATGCAACCATAACATCCAAATCACACAACAACATTTATCTCATAACTGAGATTTCAACCATTCAGGGTAATAAATATCAATCATCATTCATAAGCAATGACTTATTAAATCATCATCCTATAATTAATTTAAAATGAATTAAATTAATTACAACTTCCTTAATTGATTTAAAAATGAATTAAATTAAATTAATTACTCATCCATATAAATCTTGCTTACATATCAATTAATTATAATTTAATTAATTAATTACTCTTAACAAGTTACCCAAATTAATCATCTTGATTAACTATCCTTTAATTACATTCAAGTAATTAACCTCTAATTAATTTCACAAATTAATTAATCCAAACCAATCCCTGTAATTAACCTTTAATTACTTCATTAATTAATCCTTAATTAATTACACTAATTAATTTCTTCATTGATTAATTGTTCTTATTAATCAATCCTTAATTATATCATTAATTATATAAATTAATGATCTCAAATTATTTCATTTAAAATAACTTCATTAAATTAATTATCAATTATCTCTATTGATTAATCATTCTTGATTAATCACATTAAGTAATTACATTAAACTAATTACATCTCTCAATCATTCTCAAATAACTTAATTATCAAAACCTAAATTAATTACACTAAGTAATTAATTTCTTATCTTAAGTAATTAAACAAACTAATAATAATTACACAAAGTAATTAATTCCAAAAACTCCTTCAATTAAATTACATCTCGTAATTTATTTTCTTAATTACTTCATTTAGTAATTATTAATTTTAATTACATTTGTAATTACTTCTCAAATCAACCAGTGATTAAATTAAATTAATTAAACTTAATTTATTAACATAATTAATCATAATAAACTCAATTAATTACAATTAGTAATTAATTTCCTTAATTACTTTCACTAAGTAATTTACTTAAACAATTCAAAGGATTATCTTAAATTAATTAATCCAATTAATTATTGAAATTAATTACATTAATTAATTATAAAATAATATTAAGTTGATGACCTTCATTAACCCATAACAAATCTTTAATTACTTTTCCGAAGTAAGTAATTAATTAAATTAATCAAAAGAAACTTATTAATTAATTTCTAATTATTAAATTAATCAAGTGATAATTAAAAACTTAAATAATTATTAATTACTTGATTAATAATTCAATTCATTAATTAAATAAAATTAATCAAATCTTATTTAATTAATTTCTAAATCACACTTTAATCAAATTTAATTAACTTACTTAAAACTTTTAATTAATTTAATAAATTCTTAATTATTTAATTAATATCCTAATTATTTATTAAATTAATTCATTATGGACTTAATTACTTTGATTAATTAATAAATCATTAAGTCCAAATCAACTTAATGATAATCATTAATCTTGTTAATGATTTAAGTAATTTAAAAATAATGTGCTTTTAAATGTCTCTAAATTCCATTTTAATATTAAATTTAAAATGAAATCCATTTTTAACTTAAATAAGGTTTAAGTATCTAGAATCTCTTTAGTTTTCACTTACCTCCTAAAGCCATTTTAAAAGAATAATTTAACTTAAGCCCATATTCAATTAAAATAAAATTTAAAATACCTTAAATAATTCAAATGATATTGAAACATTTGAATTCAAAACTTATTTATATTACAACCCAAAATTTAAACCATGCTTTTCAGATTTAAATTCAAAGATTTTAATTTAAAACCTGTTTTAAATTTCATTTCAGATTTTATAAAACACATGTTATTCATACTAAAATATTCAAACTAAATTATAACATTTGAACTTATCAACTTATTCCCCTTTGAAAATTTTCAGATTCAAACTCCAAATTTGAATTCAGGATTTCAAATTCAGATTTAAACTAAATTTTTAATCTTGTCTTAAAATCTTATTTTCAGACATATAATCATTTTAAAAAAAAACTGTGTAGGTTTTAAGTTGCTAACTATTTCACCTTTTATAAATTTATTTATTTTCAAAAACTAAAATTCAAATTCAATTTGAATCCATAGTTTAAACTTGCTTCATTCCTATTTTAAATCAGGCTTTGCTTTACCTTTTTTTTTTAAATTCACACAAACCTGAACTGTCAGGTTGCAGGAAACAACACACTTCAACTAAACTACCCGAGCACAATTCCATCTTGCTTCGATTCACCCTTGCCTTAACTCCGAGCAAAAACTGGAATTACCCGAGACATACTCGAGTATAATTCACCACTGCTAAAACCTGGAAACCACTGTACCAACCCAAACTCAAAACCTGTCAATGGCATGATCACCTCCCTCCGACCATCGTTAGGGCTAAAATTCCGGCTAGTTACTCCTCTAAGGCCCAACAATCAATCCTTAGAGTTGCTAAACACTCGATCCAATATTGAGAGGAAACAGTCCTATTTGCTAACAGCTTCAAGCACTAGGGTTACAGATCAAATTTGTCCACCGCTGGCTCTATATCGATTTGATCACTGTAAAAATATTTTTCCCTGATTCCCTGATCTCCCATCTACCATCATACAAGAACATGAACCCCAAATTCATCTGAATCAACAGAGACACTCCAAAAACTAAATTTTGGGTCTAACAGTAATGCACCAATCAAACTAAACTTATAATGTTTGATTCTTCTCTTAAAAATCATGAATTGGTCTAAGTTTTAAATTTGTATATCTGAATTACTGAATTTACAAGTTTGAATTTTTACAATGACCTGAGTTTCCCCTTTAACCTGATTGCCAGAGAAATCTTAGTTTCTATTTAAGTTAAAATAATTTTTTTTATTAGTTTAAAGTTAAACAAACAAATATTGTTTAAACCCTAAGTCTTAAAAATTGATAGATAAAACAAAACGAAATTAAATATGAAATTGGGTTGGAAATTTTTGGTTCAGGGATGTTATACAGGCAACTCAAATTCAACAAAAAACACACATCACAGTTGCATAGGAAATTTCCAACATATATACGAAACAACTTATTTTAAACATATTTAAACAACCAGATCTACCTTAAGATTTTAAAAAGAAGTGTTACTCACCTTATACTCAGAAGAACAGAGCACCATGTTTATTGAAAAATTTGCATTTTAATAGCTTTGAACTGAAAACTTTATGTTGCTTCTGATTATCTACTTCATGCATGCAGGTTTTAAAACTATAGGTTGCTTGTAGGCAATTCCAAGAGAGGAAATGCAGGCTCTTTGAAAATGCAGACTTGAGATTGAATGAATTTGAAATTGCAAACATGATTTTCCAGAGAAAATGCAGTTAATTCCCAGGTTGTAAAAATGTAGGTTGCATGATGATATTCTTGTTATAGGTTTTAGTTTTGAGAGGAGTTACAGATTTCAAAGTTTGCAATGCAGGTTTTGATTTGAGAAAATTGATCTCAGTTTTGAATGAGGAGTTTTGCAAATTTGGGGAAGATACAGGTTTTGATTCTGTTTTTCTTTTGAGGAGTGAATTTCAGATTTGCCTAAGTTTTCTCCTAGCTTAGAATAAAAGATAGAAAAAAGAAAATGAGGGAAAAGAATATGTTAAGGACTGAAATTAATTAACCAAATAAAAGAAAAGGATCAAAATTGAATGACACTTGTCATTTTGCTTGATTCACCATTTAACACATGTAGTTTGATTTGTTAACAGTTTAACACTTGTCTTTTACTTAAGTAAGTTATATTTTTAAATGTTTAAAAAGAGTTTTCTTTAGTTTATTTTATGTTTTATGATTTTCTTATTTTCATAAAATGTAAATAAACAATTTATAATTTAAAACTTACACAAATGTTTTAAAGAATCAATTAATTTGTGTTTCAAAATAAAATTTCCAAATTCAAATTAATTCTTTGAAATAAAAATCAAAATCAATTTAAAAAAAATGAAGATTCTATTTTCCTTTTATATTTATAACAATAGAATATTTATAAATAAGGTTTAAATAACAATTTACAAATTTTATATGATTTATAAAGAAATTATAAATCACTTTTATATTTAAATGAATTTAAATCATATGTTATATTTAGACTTATATAAAATATACTTAAATCATATTACTCAAATAATATTTAAAAAGAAATAAAATCAACTTTATTTAAATTTAAACCAAAAATTAAGCTAAGACAAATTTTAAACAATTTCATTTATTTTAAATATTATCAAACCATATAATTATTAATTTAAATAGATTTCTAAAAGCTTAATATTAATTTAAAACATAATTTTCTAATTACTTAATATTTTATTAGAATTAAAAACAAACTTCATTTATTTATTATCATGTAAGTTAAATTCCAAACAAAGATAAACTATAATATATATATACAAATATATGTATACATTATAATTTAAAAAATTTATTTTAGCTTTTAAAAGATAAAATCACAAATTAAATATTATTTATTCAGATTATTAAATCAAAACATATTTTATTAATCAATATTGTCAATATCAATTTAATTTTGTATAAAGATTATTAAATTGATATTGTCTAAAATTCTGGGATATCACATTCCTTCCCCCTTAAAAGAATTTCATCCCCGAAATTTGAAACAAAGGTAATTTAATAACCTATTTTAGATTTTAAATTTTAAAACCAAGCATATATCAAACATATGCTAACAACCATCGCAATCAATTCATCCAATCAAACAAAATTAACTATCCAGACAAAATTCTGGATAGAGTTTCCTCGTGTTTCCCAAGTAAACACTGGGATACTCGCCCTATAAAACCCAAACAATCAGCACTACTAAGCTACAGAACTCCTACTCATCCAGATCTATAACTGAACAAGACATCAGACTATAAACAAGTCTGACTCAATAACCAAATCTCCCAGACAGCTGATTCCAAAACCAGAAATAGATATACACGTACTCCCTTAGAGAGACGTGAAACTCATCGAATTCCAGTTGTCCAAACTGGCAATTCAATCCAGAAAATCCACACTTATCCAAAGCAGAACACAGAAGAAATCCAAAACATCTCGAAGCTAGCTCACCCGAAATTCATAGCTCCTAAAACTGAGAAATTTATCCAAAGTCAGATCTCCGACTTCAGATTCACTAAACTCTTCAGACAATCTCGGCTGCCTACTTCTTACCTGATCAGCTCAATCCTTGCTGATGTCTCAAGAAACAAACTAGACCAAATCCAAACCACCAGAATAATCTTCCACGATCAACCAAGATCAAGAACAAACTCCACTCACAATCATCAGAAGAAAACAACTTCTCCTATCCGGGAAAGAAAAGCAGATGCACTCCCAAACTGCTTCTGCTGCACAACTCTGATCTGAGGTAGAAAAGAATGCTGATGAAGAACACCAGCACAACTAGACAACCAGAACCAAGAAGATCTCTGATAACCCAGAGAAAATTCAGAATTTGCTCAAAACCTGAGTAGCTTCAACAATCTCCATCTCAAGAAACCAACCTTCAACTCGTTGAACCATCGGTACCACTGAATCTCTAGATGAAGACAACCTCTGACTTCTCCGAAAATATCCAAAAAAATCTCCAACAATCCAAGAGAACACTCAACTATCGCAAGTCGCTTTTGCGATCAACTCAATCTAATTCCAAAGAAAACTATTCTCCCTTTTCCAATTAGAACAACTTATGCTGGTTTAGTAAATCCATCGAAAAATTGGATTCTACTCTACTGCTTCCGACCCCTATCTCCAGCAAACTGCTAAGCCAGAAAATTCTGCCGACACACAAAACACTCCAAGCTGCACTGCTGACACCAATGCCAAAGAATTCCCAATCCAAAGCTTTTTGAAAAACTCGGACTTCAAATCACACAGAAACATCCTGCCGAACTCAGCCACAACACCGAAGCAGACCTACTTCCTTAAACTTGTTCCAAAGAAATTATCTTCGGAAACATCCATAGTCACTATATCTCATCACGCAACTACTATTCCTGAGATATCAAGATATCATCATTCGCTTCTGTTCAGCCAACAGATCCAAACTCTACTCATCCAACCTCAAAAATGAACTCCGACCCTTAACAGGTTATCTTCAGAGATAAATGAAGTCTAACATCACTACAAAGCCCACTCGAGACGATATTAGGTCTACAGTCTCGACAAATACACTTCCAACCAAACATTCAAACTCCAACCAATCGCAGTCGTATTATACACACCACTACCTCAATCTACCATATAATCCATATTGGAAAACCCGAACAGGTAACCCAATAGATAGGTAGAAATAAAATATATATATAAATATATTAAAATTACAAATACGCTCTCTCAAAATAGACACCACTCCAGAGCCTAGGTATTCACTCAACCTAATGCTCTGATACCACCTGTGATTGACCCGACTTTCCACTCCCAGAAAATCGCATCATCAAATAAGAAAGAAAGGGATAGAAGAAGAAAAGAAAGAAGAGAAAGAAGAAACAACACTAGAATCTCAACAGTGGAACGAATAAATTATATTAATAACATAGGTATTTACATAATATACAATACCAATCAGAGATACACAGCATACACATCACATATACTAGACAGTTATAAACACCTGTCTAGTATTCACAACTTAATACAAACACAACACAGAGAACACACAGCGGAAACTATATATCTATAACGCAGAAGCCTCCTGCTCAATTGCTCCTCCACTATTCGTCAAAGCTAACCTGAATCCCTTGGCTACTCGTAAAATTTGAGTACCCAAGAGTTAAAGAAAAACAGAAATAACTCCGGGTCAGACATGGGTCTGGTGTGAGTAACAGGTTAAGGTTGCTTAATTTTTAAAAACCTTTGAAAAGAAAAGTATCACGTAAGACTTCCCACACATAAACATGGAAAAGTTTTTACCTTACGCTAACCAAAAAATTTGATAGGAAATCCGATGATATTATAATAGTGTCTAGGGTTTTCAAGTAAAATACAGAAATAGATGGAATGCTTACATCTCACGTTCCAACATAGTTGGGCACAACTAATACGTACGGCACTTATTGGATTTTGGATTCCATATAGTGGCAGGGCTACTGGGGTACCGCCCATCACAGTACGTGGCCTAGATCACCGTACCGAGGAGTACTCCCACTGCCCTACAACACAAGGCCGGAACCATTCCTTACTGAATAGTTCCAAACAAGACAACCACGGCAGTTGTTGCAATCAACTGCCCACACAACTGAATATAAAGGGACTTCTAAACAGGGATCAATCTCGCTCTCTAGGGGGGGCTGCTGTAGGATCGATTTCACCCTAGAGGGGGGGTGAATAGGGTGATTGTGTAAATTATTAAAAATTAATCGCGGAAGCTTATAAATTAATTTCAATTCAGATCACAGAATAGCAACACAGATATCGCAGAATATAAATAACAAAATAAAACAGAACAACACAGAATTTACCCAGCTTCGGCAAAACCCTGCCTACGTGCTGCCCCCAAGGTTTCTACTAGAAATTAGGTAGTCCCTCGCTTACACACGTAAACTCGCTATACCCGCTATTGACTAATCTAACTCTACGCTCAAAACCTTGCCACAACTCAACCACCGAGTTGCGAATTCTCAAGCTACGCCACGTAGCTTGTCCCCTAGTCACACGACTAGAAATTAAAACGGTTTAAAAAAGAAAATACAAATTAAAAACAATTCAAAAATAAAATAATCCTAATTTTTAAAACCTATAACCCTTTAAATAAAAAACCCTTTTATCAAAGTAGAATAAGGCCTGCCCCTATTCACTTCTTCAACCCGTTCCTTTTTCTTTGCTTTGTGAAAATATGGCCGATCCTCTTTCGTTCCTCTTTGCGAATTAGCGCTTCTGCAAATTTGCTTTTGCTCCTTGCGATTCAAAACAGGGTTATGCAAATTGAAGTGCCGCTCGATCTCGTTCGATAGTAGGATTGATGCTCTTTGATTTTCTCACGGCTCTTCAATTTGGATCGAGTTCGTTTTGCGATTTCGGTACGTAATTTATCCCTTTTGCTTTACTGGTTGATGATTGAACTCAATGGATTTTAAATTGCCGATGATGATTGTGTTTAAATAGGAATCGAATTCCTATATTCTCGTTCGTTCTGATGATTTGAATTTGTCAATTATTTTATCTCTGGCCGTTCGATGTTGCTTGAATGTTTATGATCTCTCTGACTTTGTCACTTCGTATATATTCTGTGATGCTTGCTTACTTGATTTTCACGGCATCAATTTTCTTTGACTTCGGTATCCTTTGTTGGCCACGGCTTCGATTTTTGACTTTGTCAATTACCTTTGCTACCTCGATTTTTACTTGTTCATTATATGACTTCGGTCATGATTTGTTCATCTTGAAATTGTTTTGATCACGGCTTTGACTTTGTGACTTGAGTCTTTACTGCATTGCTTCTGATCATGTTGCACAATTTCTGTTGTTTCCAGTTTCACTTGGTCATTTTGTATCTGCATTTGTTATTTCTGAAGCTCGAGTTGCACTTGCTCACAGCTTGATGGTCTTGTGACTCTTGCTATGCCTTTGTGCATTTTTCTGTATTCAGTTGAGTTGATTGTTGCATTTGTTTACTTATGCACTTGTGTATATTTGGGATGATCATTTGTATACATACATTCTTGTATGTATATATGTGTATGGTCACTTGTGTATTGCCTTTCTGAACTGTGACATTGTAGTTTGCTGTTTTGTCATTTGGGCTTGTAAGTTGTATCATACTTGATGATCTTCATATTCACGTGTCTTGTTGACACTTGCAGTTCACTCGGCTTTGATTTTGTGGCTTCGACATCTTATATTCATGAGATGTTTATTGTGAAGCTTGGTTTACTGGTCTTTGAGGCATGTTGTGTCCATATTGTATTTGATACTGCTGTGTTATGTAGTAACCTAGTTTCACTTATGCTTCAAGTCTGCAACTTGTAGCACTTCACCTGTTATGTCTGCATTTTTGCTGCAATCTTCATGATTGCACTGTTCTCTGCATTTACTTGGTTGTCGACACTGATCTGCATACTTGTGCTTAATTGCTGGTTTGCATTGATGTTCATTTGGTTGGGCATCTTGTACCTGCTGATGTTTGTTGTAGTCACTTTGTCACTGCATATCCATATATGCTTGACCTGTTTCATTTAGTTGTGCATGTTGAACTGGTTTTCTTGTTGTTGCATACTTGTATCACTGCTTCCATCCTTTCTTTCTCTGGCACACTGGTGTACATGATGTACTTGAGCTTCTGGCCTTTACTTTGATGTTGCCACTGTGTTTTTGTTTTGCTTGGTGGCATTGTGCATCTCAACTTATTCTTGTACTTTGATGGCTGATCATTTTTGCTGTCCACTGCAGTTTGTGTTTGTTAACACAAGTCTGCATACATGAGTTTGTTGTGTATACTTGTGGCTGGTGATTCATCTTTCTGCATTCATCATGTCACTTTATCTGTTTCAACTTGATGTTGCTTTAACTGCCTTTCTAAACTGCGCACATTGTTGCACTTTGATTGTTTATCATGTTGCATTCACTCCATGGTGCATTGCTGTCATGTTGGTTCGAATTGCACTTGTCACTGCTGCAGTCGCTATGCAGTTGCTATGCCTTCGGTCATGTTGCCTTGTGTTGAATCCAGTTTCAAAACACGGATTTGACCTTGTGCTTGTGTCACGGTTTTCAATGTTATTGCACGTGAGTTGAACCCGGTTTTTCATTTGGGTTTGACCTGTGCTCACTTGTCCCTGTAAAACAATCAAGTGTATATATCGGTGTGCACGGCCTTGTGGCATATACAGTAATACACTGTGTATGTCACAAGTTGTTCGTGTATGATGAATTCAAATTTAAATGATGACGAACAACCCAAATAACTGAGGCAAATATCATTTTCAAAATTCACGTTTTATTTTATATCGCAAAAATATTTTATTTTCAATTTTACTGCGTTAGTAAATATTTTTGCAGATTGCTCAGATGCTGGATTCAAACTGGAAGGAAGTTGAAGATAAAATACGAGTGTGAGTGATATGTAGTGAGGTCAACTGTAAATATGAAATTGTGTAAATATGAAATTGTGATGTATTGTAATCAAATTTGTATATGTATAGCGAGAGCTTGAATTTGTACTATTCAAAATTGTAATAAATATTTGTTTGAATAAAATATTCGTTTGAATTCAAATTCCGTGTTATTTATTTCATTCAGCAAATATTTATTTAATCTGTGAAAAATAAAATAGTATATTATCAAATACATTTAAATGAATGTATATATGTTTATTATCATCTGTGACGACCCGTCCTTCTACCACCAGAAAGACGTATCATCATTAAGAAAGAAAGGGATAGAAATAGAAAAGAAAGAGAAAGAAAGAACAACAAACACGAAATCTCACAGCGGAAACGGAATAAATGTAATATATCACATAATAATTACATAGTTTTACATATATCATAGTTATACAATATTATACATCTGACAATTTTATATACATCTGTCACTACATACATCTCGAATACACCATACTCTAACTAACACAGCGGAACTAGATAGATATCTACAACGCTGAAGCCTCCTGCTCCATTGCTCTTCCAGAATTCGTCAAAGCTAACCTGAATCCCTTGACTACCCGTAAAAATTTGGGTACCCGAGAGTTTATGAAAAACAAAATATAAACTCCGGGTCAGACATGGGTCTGGTATGAGTAAACAGTTTAAGGTTGTTTAACTTGAAAAATATTTGAAAATAAAGGTATCACGTAAGACTCCCCACACATAAATACGGGTAAGTTTTTACCTTACGCTAACCAAAACATTTCATAGGAAATTCTGTGATATTATAATAGTGTCTAGGGTTTTCAAGTAAATAGAAAATAGCCGAAATTGTTACATGATTAAATTCCAGCTACTAGCCACAAAAGTGGGTAATACAATCAAAACCGTGGGCAATTATTGGAAAATGGATTCCATACAATGGCAGGGCTACTGGGGTACCGCCCGTCACAGTACGGGGCCTAGATCACTGTACCGAGGATTACTCCCTTCATCCCCTGCAACACAAGGCCGGAACCATTCCTTACTGAACAGTCCCGAACAAGATAAACCCCGTGGTTGGCGCGCCCAACCACCCACTAAGCCGAATAAAAAAGGGACATCTAGACAGGGGAAATATCTTGTCCTGCTTGGGCATGACCCACCTAACCTTGCTGCATCTCCCCTGTTTTAGCCATTCCGGTTGATGAGGCTTGAGGCTACGATTACCTTTACAGAACATATTACTTAGAATGCTCATCGTCCGCCTGACGATGTGCTGAAAGCATTCAATCCATACAAGTTCGTTCCGGGTTCGAACGAAACCGAAGGCATTATCTAGTTACACTAATTTTGGAATCACCCTCAGAGTTAACGACGACAACCCTTGCATTCTGAATCTTTATCTTCACTTTAGATTAACGACCTAACGTTAATTTGGATCGATGTGGTTTTCGGATATTCCAAATGGGGAAACCCGATCCCGGTCTCATCGAAATCCAAAACGTGTCTTTTAGGGCCAAGTTGTTTAAGAGTTATAAAATGAACAATGTAATTATCCATATGCACACAGATAGATAACTCACAATATCACAATAGAACATCATCATCATAAACAGGTAATTATCATCACAACAGATAATCCATATTATTATCATACTACCATCAAGCATACATTTCATACAGCATCATTTATCTTATGCTAGGAATTTCAAACCATTCAGAGTAAACAATAGCATCCATCCATATATAAGCAATCATATCAGCTATAATTAATTTAAAATGAATTAAATTAATCACTTGCATCTTTAATTAATTTAAAGTAAATTAAATTAATTACCATAATCTTGCTTATATAACTATTGACCAGTTATTAATCAGTTAATAAATTAATCACTTGATTAATTAACATTTAATTTTATTCAATTAATCATCTTTTAATTATTTTTCCAAACTAATTATCTTATCCAAATATAGAAACTAACCTTCAATTTCATACATTACATTACTTCTTGATTTCACCAATTAATTATTCTTTAATCTTTCATTATTAATTTCATTATTTAATGATTGCTAATTACATTTCATTTCATTATCCTATATTAAATGAATTACCTTAAGTAATTAAATCTTCAATTAAACTATATTTATTAATCATCCCTGATTAACACTATTCAGTAATCAATCTTCTTTAATTACTCTTATCACATCACTTAAATTCTCCTCAACTGATTTCCTTAAAAATTGATCCCTTGATTAAATTGCACAAAGTAATTATACTCAAATTACCTTCATTATTAAATCATCCTCATTCAACGATATCCAGTCATTATCATTAATTACTTCTCCAAGTAATTTTACTTATCACATCATCAATTAATTATTTAAATTAATTAAACTTGATTAATTAACTTAAACAATTCACATTAAACTTCATTAATTACAATAAGTAATTAATTTCTTAATTATTCAAGTAATTTACTCAAATCAATTTGTTTCGCACTATTTAATTTATTACGTCCTAATCAATTTGTTTACCCTACTTACTTAATTAGCTTTTTCTTAATCATTAGTTGAAAACCTTAATTTTAAATCAAATAACTTGATTTATCCAATTATTAATCTATTGATTTATTCATTAATCATTTCTTAATTCCTAATTAAATCACTTGATTAATTTACTATTAATAGTTCGTTAATTTACCTAAGTAGTAAATTATACTTTATTAATTACTAAATCAATCTGTTGATCCATCACCAGTTACAGTTTAAAAAGTAATTATTTTACTTTCTGAAATCATCAATTAAGATTAAAATTTCAACATAATGAACATTCCAATATTAGAAATCCTCATTAATTTTGGAAATCAATTACGATGGCTAACTACCCTTAATTGTTAAATAAGTTTGTACTTAATTAAAATAATTCTGAATTAAAATAATGATTAAGAATTAAACACTTTAAAGCTTGATTAAGTAATTAACTTGAATCTAAACCTTTGGGCTTTAAATTGTCAAATATCTCATGAAAACAATGTTTGCAGTTGGTACAAAACAATTTGGTAATACTTACTTCAAAAAAAAAAACAAAAAAAAACAAAACTGCACGTACGAAGGAAACCCGAGTCTTCCCCTTGAATTCACACGGTACTTCACCGAGTTCTACTCCTCCTTTCCCCCGTGTTTTACCCTGAACCTCTTCTTCTTCTTTTTTTTTCTGAAGTTTAAAGTTTGAGCTAAACCAAATTACAATATCAGGAAACACTCACACTCTCGACACTCGCACCCAAACTCGAAGAAAACCCTCTAATTATTCGAGCACGACCCGAGTATCCTACACCGACACTTCACCGTCCCCTCCTCCTTGCCGTGCACGTGCACGGCGACACCAACGGTCTTCGGCGAACCCCCACGACGCAGACACCTCACAATCCACTCGCTAATCTAAAACCCAAAGTCGAAAAATTTCCAGAATTGTCGAAACGAAAATCGACAGTTCAACCCAAACAGAACTCGAAACCCCTCCAACATAACCACCTCGTCACCGCCGCCACGACCACCGTAAGCCTCCTACCTTTGACCACACCTCGACAACACTCCCCCTTCCATTTCCCAAAGTTCCAAACAGCTCGATCACGAATTTATGATGAACTGGGCACATTAACAGATAGATCAAAATGTTGGACTAAAACCCTAAATCAATCCCACTTCCTTAATTCACGTGATATAACAATTATCTGATAATTTTTACGTGATCATAAATGCTTAAGCTTGCTTCAACTAGAATTTTAAAAATAAAAATTGATTGAATCAACGGTTATTGACAAAAAATCAAATTCAGTTCCTTTTTAAACTGCACCTTGAATTCTTATTTAAAAATCATTATTTTTATGCTAAAAATCCTAACTTTGTTTGCTGAATCAAGATATGAAATCAGATTAACAATATTAAATATTTGAATTTTGAACATATTGATTTCTATTTACTGTAACTTGAGTATGCAGTGTCTATGTTTCACTATCCACCTTCATCAATCCTTCCAGGCCGTAATTACAGTTTAACAAGTGTGTTTAACTTATATTCTTAAGTATCAAATATTTGTATGAAGAAGCATTTAAATTTATGTCTGCTTTTACTTTGTTCTAAAACTTGAAATACTGAAGAACAAGTCATATAAATTTCCAGTGCAACAGAAATATTCACAGAGAAGTTTGTTTAAACTATAACAAGCACATAACATCCAAAAAGAAAATTCACAAATTAAATTTTGAAAATAGATTGTTTACTCACCAAAACCATTGTTGAACAAGGCAGGGTTGTTAATAGATGCCTGCAGCTTGAAGTTTGAACTCTGTAACTTTCTGGCTTCCTAAATTCTTTCTGCTCTTATATGTTTAAACTTGAATTTTGCTTCCTTTATGTTCTTTGTTCTCAGGTATACTACGCTACTGATCAAATAAAGGATGTATACACATATATAAAGAAGATAAGAATATGAATGGAGAAGGTTTTGACCTGGTAAGGTGTTATCTGCTACAGTTCCATTCTTGTTTTATCAGGCAAGCTTTTTTTATATATATATATATACTGATATGATTCTTGAATTCGGCTGAGATGCTAAATCATTAAATGCCAACGTACTATTTGCCTACACTTAATCTTATAAATACATAGATTTTTATTACTTGCTTAGCATAATCATTTGCAGGTTGCATATATTTCAAGCCTGTTATATTTTTTTTTTTCATAATTAACTCACTGCTATACCATTATGTTGATTAGATTTCACTGCAAAATAAAGATTTAAATGCTTTAAATAGACACAAAAATATGCTAGAACAGAAGAGCAGTAATATTGTTGTTTAACTTATTTACATAATTAAGATTATGTTGTACTGTGAACAAATTGTATGCATTTATATGGGTTATATTCTTCAGTAGGTAGCTTGCATAAAAAGACAAGTTATTGTATTGTTTATATTTCAATCTTCCTTAGTTAGTCAGGTTTCTTTTTTCCCATGTTTACAGATATTTGTATCAAAGCAATATGTGTCAGGTTTCTTCATACTTACTAACACTTATGAATGATGAACATTTCCTTTACAACATTTGTTTTATTATTTTATATCCTATGTTTAAATTTATATGTGAAGATATGGTGTAAAACTTAATCATGCTTTATGAACTGCTTGCTTGAATAATAAATATGTTTGGGTTCAGATTTATATCTACTTTGGTTTGCTTGTGAAAATAAATTTGTTTTTTTTTATTGTTTCTAATTTGAATAATTTACATATATATGGTTGTTGATTGATTTGTGTATGAAGATATTTAGTTAAGTTAACTTCTAATTTATATAAGTTATACATGATAGTTAAAGTTTGGTTTTACATTCTATTTAATTTCATTTTACTTTACTTTGTGTCTTATACTTTTGTTCTTATTTTAGATTATTAAGTTATGTTGTATAAAATCTTAACTAATTAATTCTTATTTTAATTTTTTCATTAGTACTTTATATTTAACCGTCAATGTTCAAGTCATATTCAAAATGATTTTCTCACTTATATTTGTATTCATTTCTATTTATACTCTACTATTACTTATTTAAATTGAGTTATATACACATATTTGATTTATGTTTTACATTTATATTTTACATTTATATTTTACATTGTTAGAAATGGGATTCTAATTTAAACGTTATCATTCATATGTATATTCCCAAATATAAACAAAGTACAGTATTTTAATTTAGTTATATAAGGTCAATATCATTAAAAGATTCTATTTAAATTCCCAAGATCAAATTTAAAATACAAATTTACATAAACAATTGGCAATTATTCCAAAATCATATTCATTTGAAAATAATTAGTTCATATTTTATTAAATCGGATTAAATATTTATTAAAATAAACAGGGCCAAAATTCAGGGTCATTACATCATCAAACAAAAATCATATAAGCGCATATTCAACAATCTCCCCCTTTTGATGATAGCAAACATATATTTAAGATTTTGAATATGTTAAATGTATTTGATCATTGATATATCCTAATTGCTCCCCCTATTTAAATGCTTCCTCTCTACACAAAACTCCCCCTCCATATATGCATACAAATAAAAATATGCAAATGAGTCTAGATGCAAATAGAAAATTATTTGACCTTTGCTTGATTTTATTAGACAAAATTTTAACTTTTCTCTCCTCCTTTTGTTATCAGCAAAAGAATAATAGTGTTAGAGAAAATAGAGATAAAGTGATCGATATTAATCCAACATTAAAACTCAATTGAATATAAATATTAAATTTCAATAAAAAATCAAAACAAAAATCATAAATATTTTGTTAGGCGCATATTCCACTTTTAGAATGATGGAAATGATGTCATCATATAAAACCATATAGTTATGTCTATTTGTGGTATATTTATATCAGGAATTTGAATATCTACTAACCATGCATAACCGTTAGGACTTTTAAATGAGATTAGTAGTATTCCAATTTTATTTTAAAAAAATGAATTCAAGTATCTTCTAACCACGCATAACCATGAGGACTTTTAAATGGGATTAGAATCAACTTGTTTATATAAAAAAAATCAACTTTTGATATGCGTTCCATACATGCATAACCGCGAGGACTTTTAAATGAGCATGGAAGCACATAACAAATTCCAAGTAATTCACCCATGCATAACCGTGAGGACTTTTAAATGAGAGTGAATACTTTGGTATTTATTATTATTATTATTATTATTATTATTATTTTATTTATTTATTTATTATTATTTTTTAAAAATGTGAAAATGAAAAACGAACGATTCCTGTTTAAAATACCACACATCGACAAACTATATAGAATTTGATGAGTGATGGTCGTTAGAAATATGATAGATATAGAGATGGTCATGGAATTTTTACCAACAAACAGTTTTATAATTCTTGTTTAAATTTCTAAAGAAATTTATTAATTATACCATCCGAGTCATAATATTTGATCAATATTAACACTCATCACTTTTTCAATCACTATTTTCCTTTTCGATAAACATTAGGGAGTCAGATTAGTCAAAATAGTCATTTAAAATCAAATTCAAAAATAATTATGAAATTAATTTTTCAAAATGACTAATATGAAAATATGGTCAAAAATGATTTTCTCCAGGGGGTTTTAAAAGAAAATTTTCTGCTATTTGAAAATTATTTAAAATAAAAAAAATGCAGATATTTTCTTTGAAAAACGATGCAGTTACTAAATGTCTCAACAAAAATCACATTTCACTAGTAATTTTTCTATCAACTAGATTACCAGTGAAATCTGCATCTGAATTTCTCTTTCACTCAAAAATTATCATCAATTGAATTTTATAGACCAAAACATGAAGTGTGCACCAAAAATTTCAAATTTAATTTTAACAACAATTTAAATGACATTCTTTTGAAATTGAATTTAAGCCGTGTAAATAATCGAAAACCGTGAATAAAGAGTTAGCCAAATGTATTATCAACAATCAATGAATTTCCTAATACCAAAACACCATCATTTTTCCAATTTAATCTGTATGAAGTATTTCAAGAATTTGTAGTGTTTTTGGCATATAAAATATGATTGGCCAACTATGTTGAATAAGTCAAAGTCAAAATCACCATCTTTTCATCATCTCATTATTGGCTGATTTTAATTCAGAATATGGTGCAGATTATCACATTTAATATATCGTTTAAAACATACCATTACCTGTTTTTCCTTTACGATATTTTTCGTTGTTGTCCGTTGTGATTCTGTCACCTTTATACTAGGCTAAGGAACTTTGCTTCGTTGTTCGTTGTGTTTCTGGAACAGCCCAAAATCCAGAGTACACTATTGTTGTTCCTTAGCCTGCCACCACACCTACACGGGAAAAGAATTATGTGACCTATTTGTTTTTATAGGTCCATGGTTGTTAGTGGCAGAAAATTTTGAAAAACAATTTTGTGTAGACCCAAAACTATTTATAATTGTTCCCTTCGGCACCCAAATTTGTTGAACTTTGAGAGATTTTATATTTGTGCCTTTTGGAACCCAAATCGGTATAGTTTTCACATGTTTGGGTCTATACCGACAATTATTGTGATTGTGTCCATATTTTCTACAAATTGTGCATATTGAATTTTCTTGATTAATCTTGTTTTCAACAATTTTCGAACTATTATATCCAAGTCCTTGTCTAACCGTATTAACAGTTTGCTTTCCTAATAGCATATTCAATGATTTTTCACTTTTGGAAAATTTATCTAAAGTAGTAGACAATTGTTGGACTTGTGTTTTGAGAGACTCATTTTCGTTTAATAATTGTGTGCACTTTTTAATAGAATTCTCTCTTCTAGTATTTTCATTCTCTTTTAAAATCAGAATTTCATTTTCAAGCTATTTCATTTTAATTTCTGATTTTTTTAATTTCTTCATCAAATGTTGGACACTTATCACACTTAGGGATCCTACTTTGATAGGTTTTAACTAATTGATCAAGTTGTTTATTACATTCTATCAAAGTATCCTTTTGAGATTCAAGTTTGGCGTATTTTTCCCTAAGTCGTTCAAAACAACCGTTTACTTCATGAAAATATATAAGCAACTCAAAATGAGTAAGTTTTGATACCTCACTTGGCTCGTCATCGTCACTGTCAGTTGTATCACCTCGAAGACACAATTCTGCCTTTTCTCTTTCACTGCCAGTACCTTGATCATTCTCGTCTATTTCATCCCAAGTGGCTGCAAAACTTTTCTTTTTCTGTTTCTTTCCATGGATGAATTTAATTTGTGGACAATCGGGCTTGATATGGCCGGGTTTGTTGCACTTATGACAGATGATCTCCTGTTCTTCTGAGTAGTCAAGTGCTTTCCCTATTCTGCTTTTCAATTCATGATTTCGAGCTGGATTTCCGTGTTTGCGATTCCACTTTTTGAATTTCTTTATTAGTAGCGCCAATTCTGCTGCTCCATCATCTTCATCGTTATCATCATCACTTTTGATTGTTCCTTTGAGAGCTATTGATTTCTTTCGAGTGTCACCTCCTTCACGCTCTTCCTTGAATTTCATTTCTAGTTCATAAGTGGTGAGATTTCCGATGAGTTCTTCAACTTTAAGTTGTTTTAAATCTTTTGATTCTTGTATGGCAGTTACTTTTGCTTCAAAGCTTCGTGGAAGGACTCTGAGGATTTTCCGGACTATTTCTAATTCGGTGTATGTTTTTCCGAGAGCTTTTGATTTGTATACGATATTGGAAAGTCGTCCGTACATCTCTTTGATATTTTCTTCCTTCGCCATTTTGAAGTTCTCGTATTCGCTGCTTAGCATTGCAAGGCGAGATTCTTTGACTTGAGATGTTCCTTCGTGAGTCACTTCTAGTATGTGCCATATTTCCTGCGCAGTTAGACAATGTGAGACACGATTAAATTCAAATTGATCTAATGAACAGATAATAGAATTCATAGCTTTGGCATTAGTATTTTGTAATTTATTTTCTAGTTCTGTCCATTGTTCCTTTGGTTTCTCTATTTCCTGATTATCTACAGTTATAGTTGGTGTCCTATAATCTGTCTCAACAATACTCCAAGCATCAATGGTTTTCAGAAAAATTTGCATCCTATTTTTCCAGTAAGCATATTCACCATTGAACATTGGTGGTCTAACTATGGATTGACCCTCAGCAAAAGCAGTATTAAAAGAAGCCATTTTAAAAATTCAAATTTTTAAAACAAAAATTGGTTTTTGTAAAAAATCAAATTTTTAAAACAAAAACGGCTTTTGCTCCTAGCTCTAATACCACTTGTAGGATTGATTTCACCCTAGAGGGGGGGTGAATAGGGTGATTGTGTAAATTATTAAAAATTAATCGCGGAAGCTTATAAATTAATTTCAATTCAGATCACAGAATAACAGCACAGATATCGCAGAATATAAATAACAAAATAAAACAGAACAACACATAATTTACCCAGCTTCGGCAAAACCCTGCCTACGTGCTGCCCCCAAGGTTTCTATTAGAAATTAGATAGTCCCTCGCTTACACATGTAAATTCGCTATACCCGCTATTGACTAATCTAACTCTACGCTCAAAACCTTGCCACAACTCAACCATCGAGTTGCGAATTCTCAAGCTACGCCACGTAGCTTGTCCCCTAGTCACACGACTAGAAATTAAAACGGTTTAAAAAAGAAAATACAAATTAAAAACAATTCAAAAATAAAATAACCCTAATTTTTAAAACCTATAACCCTTTAAATAAAAAACCCTTTTATCAAAGTAGAATAAGGCCGGCCCCTATTCACTTCTTCAACCCGTTCCTTTTTCTTTGCTTTGTGAAAATATGGCCGATCCTCTTTCGTTCCTCTTTGCGAATTAGGGCTTCTGCAAATTTGCTTTTGCTCCTTGCGATTCAAAACAAGGTTATGCAAATTGAAGTGCCGCTCGATCTCGTTCGATAGTAGGATTGATGCTCTTTGATTTGCTCACGGCTCTTCAATTTGGATCGAGTTCGTTTTGCGATTTCGGTACGTAATTTATCCCTTTTGCTTTACTGGTTGATGCTTGAACACAATGGATTTTAAATTGCCGATGATGATTGTGTTTAAATAGGAATCGAATTCCTATATTCTCGTTCGTTCTGATGATTTGAATTTGTCAATTATTTTATCTCTGGCCGTTCGATGTTGCTTGAATGTTTATGATCTCTCTGACTTTGTCACTTCGTATATATTCTGTGATGCTTGCTTACTTGATTTTCACGACATCAATTTTCTTTGACTTCGGTATCCTTTGTTGGCCACGGCTTTGATTTTTGACTTTGTCAATTACCTTTGCTACCTCGATTTTTACTTGTTCATTATATGACTTTGGTCATGATTTGTTCATCTTGAAATTGTTTTGATCACGGCTTTGACTTTGTGACTTGAGTCTTTACTGCATTGCTTCTGATCATGTTGCACAATTTCTGTTGTTTCCAGTTGCACTTGGTCATTTTGTATCTGCATTTGTTATTTCTGAAGCTCGAGTTGCACTTGCTCACAGCTTGATGGTCTTGTGACTCTTGCTATGCCTTTGTGCATTTTTCTGTATTCAGTTGAGTTGATTGTTGCATTTGTTTACTTCTGCACTTGTGCATATTTGGGATGATCATTTGTATACATACATTCTTGTATGTATATATGTGTATGGTCACTTGTGTATTGCCTTTCTGAACTGTGACATTGTAGTTTGCTGTTTTGTCATTTGGGCTTGTAAGTTGTATCATACTTGATGATCTTCATATTCACGTGTCTTGTTGACACTTGCAGTTCACTCGGCTTTGATTTTGTGGCTTCGACATCTTATATTCATGAGATGTTTATTGTAAAGATTGGTTTACTAGTCTTTGAGGCATGTTGTGTCCATATTGTATTTGATACTGCTGTGTTATGTAGTAACCTAGTTTCACTGATGCTTCGAGTCTGCAACTTGTAGCACTTCACCTGTTATGTCTGCATTTTTGCTGCAATCTTCATGATTGCACTGTTCTCTGCATTTACTTGGTTGTCAACACTGATCTGCATACATGTGCTTAATTGCTGGTTTGCATTGATATTCATTTGGTTGGGCATCTTGTACCTGCTGATGTTTGTTGCAGTCACTTTGTCACTGCATATCCATATATGCTTGACCTGTTTTATTTAGTTGTGCATGTTGAACTGGTTTTCTTGTTGTTGCATACTTGTATCACTGCTTCCATCCTTTCTTTCTCTGGCACACTGGTGTACATGATGTACTTGAGCTTCTGGCCTGTACTTTGATGTTGCCACTGTGTTTTTGTTTTGCTTGGTGGCATTGTGCATCTCAACTTGTTCTTGTACTTTGATGGCTGATCATTTTTGCTGTCCACTGCAGTTTGTGTTTGTTAACACTGGTCTGCATACATGAGTTTGTTGTGTATACTTGTGGCTGGTGATTCATCTTTCTGCATTCATCTATATATGCATTCATCATGTCACTTTATCTGTTTCAACTTGATGTTGCTTTAACTGCCTTTCTGAACTGTGCACATTGTTGCACTTTGGTTGTTTATCATGTTGCATTCACTCCATGGTGCATTGCTGTCATGTTGGTTCGAATTGCACTTGTCACTGCTGCAGTCGCTATGCAGTTGCTATGCCTTCGGTCATGTTGCCTTGTATTGAATCCAGTTTCAAAACTCGGATTTGACCTTGTGCTTGTGTCGTGATTTTCAATGTTATTGCACGTGAGTTGAACCCGGTTTTTCATTTGGGTTTGACCTGTGCTCACCTGTCCCTGTAAAACAATCAAGTGTATATATCGACGTGCACGGCCTTGTGGCATATACAGTAATACACTGTGTATGCCACAAGTTGTTCGTGTATGATAAATTCAAATTTAAATGATGACGAACAACCCAAATAACTGAGGCAAATATCATTTTCAAAATTCACGTTTTATTTTATATCGCAAAAATATTTTATTTTCAATTTTACTACGTTAGTAAATATTTTTGCAGATTGCTCAGATGCTGGATTCAAACTGGAATGAAGTTGAAGATAAAATATGAGTGTGAGTGATATGTAGTGAGGTCAACTATAAATATGAAATTGTGTAAATATGAAATTATGATGTATTGTAATCAAATTTGTATATGTATAGTGAGAGCTTGAATTTGTACTATTCAAAATTGTAATAAATATTTGTTTGAATAAAATATTCGTTTGAATTCAAATTCCGTGTTATTTATTTTATTCAGCAAATATTTATTTAATCTGTGAAAAATAAAATAGTATATTATCAAATACATTTAAATGAATGTATATATGTTTATTATCATCAAACAAAAATCATATAAGCGCATATTCAACAGCTGCCCACGAAGCCTTGCTGCACCTCCCCTGTTTTAGCCATTCCCGGTTGCTGAGGCTTAAGGCTACGATTACCTTTAGAGAACACATCTCTTAGAATGCTCATCGTCCACCTGACGATGTTCTGAAAGAATTCAATCCATACAAGTTCGTTCCGGGTTCGAACGAAACCGAAGGCACTATCTTGTTACACTCATTTTGGAATCACCCTCAGAGTTAACGATGATAACCCTTGCACTTTGAATCTTCATCTTGAATCTATAAGTACTATTCCGTCAAACTCATCACGGAATCACCCATAGAGTTAACGACGATAACCCTTGCACTCTGAATCTTCATCTCGAGTCTTCACAAAGCTCCATTTGGATTCGCGACCAACCGTTATTTGGAATCGATGTGGCTTTCGGATATCCAAATATGGAAACCCGGTCCCGGTCTCATCGAAATCCAAAGCGTTTCTTTTAGGTCCAAGTTGTTTTAAATTTTTAAACAATTCAATTCAATATTATCTATATACACACACATAGATAATTCTCAACATCATAATAGATAATCAATATTATCATAACATCAGATAATCTATATTATCAACTCAAACAGATAAATCATATTATCAACTCAATGCAACCATAACATCCAAATCACACAACAACATTTATCTCATAACTGAGATTTCAACCATTCAGGGTAATAAATATCAATCATCATTCATAAGCAATGACTTATTAAATCATCATCCTATAATTTATTTAAAATGAATTAAATTAATTACAACTTCCTTAATTGATTTAAAAATGAACTAAATTAAATTAATTACTCATCCATATAAATCTTGCTTACATATCAATTAATTATAATTTAATTAATTAATTTGTAATATCCCAGAATTTCCAGGAGTTTAAAATGCTGATAATCGCTTAATTTAATTATTTGAAATTGATAAAACTGTTATTTTCAAAAATAATTAACCAAGTAATATTTTAATTATTGTTATAAATTGGTTTTATATTAAGAATAAGTATTTTGTATTGTATAAACCAATTCTAAATTGATATATTGTTGTCAAAATTTATAAGTATGTTTAAATACATTTATATCTATGTATTTAAATCTGTGTATTTTAAATTGATTTTAAAATAGGATATATTATTTGTAAATAATAATGAGCTTATTGTAAAATAGTTGTTTGTATTGATTTAAATTTATTTTAGATTTGACTTTTTTAATTTGACTTTGAAAGTGAATATACATACATCTCAAATATAATAATATAGTTTGAATTTTAAATTATATAGATAATGTTTTTTTAATTAAAAATAAGATTTTGTTTTATTTCTTTTTATATATCTATAGAAATTTGGATTTGTGTTTATTTAATAAAATAAATGCAAGGCTTGGAAATAACATTTTAAAATAAGTTTGAAATATTGTATATAAATTTTATTTAAATCATATTTGGTTTCAATTCTTTTCAAAGATTGCATTTTATATAAATTTAGAAAACATTTATAAATGTATAAATGTATTTGTTTACTTGAAATTTAATTAGAAAATTAACTTAAAATAAAAAGGCCTTTATAATTCTTTTAGGATAAATATGAATAAATAATGACAAGTGTTAATGTATTAGGGGTTCTTTTAACATGTGTTAGTAAATAAAAATATGAGAATGACAAATGGTGTAGTTTAGTACAAGTGGCATTTTTCTAAAATTTTGTTTCCTTTTATTTTTAATAAAATCATTCAGTCTTTATATAAACAAATTTTTACTTCTCTTCATTCTTTTTCTATTCTTCAATTCAAAACTGAGAAAACTAAAACCGTTCTCTAAAAAGCAAATCAGAAAATAAACCATATCCTCAAACCAGAAAAGAAGCATTTTCCTGTAAACACTTTCCAAACTTCAAAAAAAAACATTCTTCAAGCTCAAACTGAAAACCTATAATTCATTTTCCAAGATCATGACATCTCTCTAGTTCAAAATCCAAAACCTGTACTTCATTTCTCAGATCAAATAAAATCCCTGTAATCAATCCAGTTTTCCAAATTCAAAGATCTAAACCTGTCAGTAAATCCTCAAAGCCATTACAAAGAGCCTGTAACAAATTCTCAGATTTTAAACAATCTGTAGTATTCAACCTGCACTTTAAACAATGCTTTGATCATTCCTGTTTCGAGTTGAATCATCTCAGTCAATAAAGAAATCAAGTATTAAAGCAATTCAGTTTTCTGGAATCAAAACAACAACAGCATGCAAAGTTTTCAAATTTTCAAAAGCAATTCCCAGTTCTTTTTTTCCAAAGCCTTCTTCATTCTCTAAGAGGTGAGTAAACTTTTTTTAAAATGAAAGTTAAGTAGATAATTTTATGGTTATTTTGAAATCTGTGATGATAATTATTCTGTATGTATGCATGTAGTAACTCTCTGTGTATTTATGATGTACGCTTATCTGTTGATTCTAGCTACTCTGTTCTTAGTTCAGAACATATGATTTTGATCAAGATCAGAATCCTTGCATGTCTTTCCTGTTAGACTGTAAAATATTTAAACAATATAGTGTAGTTTAAAGCCTAATTCAGGAATTAAATTAGATACAAGTATTATGAGATCTAAACTATGATAAAATCTGGAAAGTACAATAGAGATACTTAAAATATGTGAAATCTATCATCTTAATTCACTGATTTAAGATCATAACTTGAATACATTATGGAAGTTATGATTTTTAAGAAAATATCAGAATTTTTAGATTTGAAATAAACGTGAATTTTGGTTTGACTGGGATTTGTTTTTTTGGTGATATCCGATGATCACAAGGTTTGGGGTGGTCGGGATTCTTGTGGGAGGTGGAGGAGGTAATGGAGGTTCAGAAAAAAATCGAAGGTTAAATTTCTGGTGGTCGCGGCGACAGCGGCAAGAGGATTTAGCTTTTTAAACCTAATTGGGTCGAACTGGAAGATGGGATCGTTACTGCTTCTCTGGTACATCGAGTTGAATGGAATTTTGGGGATGGCCTCATTGATGATCGGAGGTTGTATGATTGTAGTGACGCGTCGTCTGATGATCGGAGATGCGACTGCGAGATGGTTCTGGTCATGGAGATGATTCCAGTTTCAACTGGAATGCGAAATTCTGGAACAAAGCTTGTGATGGTGATTTGGGGATTGGAGAAGGTTGCTGCAGTATAGGGTGACGTGTCGGAGAGTTCGTCAGCGGCCGGAGGTAGGTCTGGCAGTAGTGCTTGAGCACAGGGAGGAGGTGTATGTTGTTTTGGGTGTTAGTGGATTGTGTTGCTCTGGGGTTGTTCGTTTTCTCGAGTAAGGTCTCGGAGAAGACTCGTGTGGATTTATGTTATGGCTCGAGTTATCACTGGGGTCAATTGCAAACTTAAGTAAAACTGTTAAAGTTGTAGCAGTTTTTTTTAGAATTTAAATCAAACAATTTTTAAAAATTAAATTAAAACTGTTTTGATAATAAGAAGAGATGTAGATGTACTTAGTTTAGTTTCAAGTACACATGGGTTAAACCGAAGTAAAATATTTTAAACTAGGTTTTAAAATTTAATTGAAAGTAAATTTTTAAAAACTTTAATCAAGTTAAATCATTTCTTGAAATTCATTTCTTTATAATAAATGTTTGAATAAATGATGTTGTATGATTTGTAAACTTAGATGTTTTAATTTAAATCCTTAATGTTATCTTCTAACTTATTTTGGAAATATAAAAAAAAGAAATGTATAAGTAAATGTTTTTATTGGTTAATGAAAAATGATTTTATTAATTAACAATGAAAGTAAGTTAATTTATTAATTTGGAATTAGAATTGTTAATTAATAATTAAGGAAAGTAATTAATGATTTCTTTATAGTTTAATTTAACTAATGAATTAAGTTAAGTAAAGATTTCAAGATTTATTTAAGATAATGTTTTATCTTAAATATTAATTAAGTATTGAGTATTTGTAATTAATTAAGTTGATTAAGAATTTTTAGTTTAATTAATTATATTTATGGATTAATTAATTTGTAATTAAGATTGTTAATTAATAATTAAGTTTATTAATTAATGATTAAGAGTTGATTAATTAGTTAATTAAGTTTAATTAATTAATTATAAAGGTAATTAGTGATTAATTATTTTTATTAAAGTATTGATTAATAATTAAGGTTTATTAATTAATATTTGAAGATAATTAATCTGTTAATTGAAGATTAATTTGGATTAATGAGTAATTAGGGATGAATTACTCAATTTTGTTTTATGAGATGATTGAAATTAAGTAATTAATTAATTTGTAATTAATCAAGTATGGTCACTTGATAAATGGTTAAGTATGATTACTTAATAAAGTTTTGATAAGATTAGTTACTTAAGATAAGTAATTGATAAATTATAGAGGTAATTGAATTAGGTAAATTACTGATTGGAAAGTAATTTTAAATGGGTAATTACTTGTTAAAGTAATTAAAGGTTTATTACTTGGGTAATAAATCAAAGGTTTATAAAGTAATTAAAAGTAATTAAGAATAATTAATTACTGTATTTAAGTTGATTAATTAAAAGCAATTAATCTAAGCATGATTAATTAATTAAGGTTCATTAATTGATATGATTAATGAGAATAATTAAGGATTAGTTACTTGATTAAGAGTTAATTAATCATGGTTGATTATTTAGGATGGTGATTTAGTAATTGGTTTAACTAATGGTTATTTTAGCAAGATTTATTTTGATGAAGGTAAATAATTTAATTAATTTTAAATTAATTAAGAAGTAATTAATTTAATTCACTTTAAATTAATTAGAGATAGAGATAGTTAATTTAATTCATTTTAAATTAATTATATTGTGGTATGAGTAAATCATTGCTTATGTATGAATGGATGACATTGATTGTCTTGAATGCTTTGTGATCTCAGCAATGTGATAAGTATGGTTCTATGATAAGAATGCTTGGTTGCATTGTGATGATTACATAGATTATCATTTGGGATGTTGATATAGGGATTACCTATTTTGATATTGATAATGTAGATATCTGTTATTTGATAATGTTGATTATCAATTATTGATTTGTGAGTTATCTGTTCTGTGTATATATAGATAGTTGAATTTAATTGTTTTAAAACCTTTAAAACAACTTGGACTTAATAGACACGCTTTGGATTTTGATGAGACCGGGATCGGATTTCCATATTTGGATTTCCAAAAACCACATCGATTCCAATTAAACGTTAGGGCGTTAATCCAAGTGGAGCAAGTGAAGACTCGAGGTGTAAGGGCTATACGTCAATATAACTCTGTGGGTGATTCCGTAATGAGTTTGAGGAATAGATCTTATAGGTTCGAGATGGAGATTCAGAGTGCAAGGGTTATTGTCGTTAACTTTGAGGGTGATTCCAAAATGAGTGTAACGAGATAATGCCTTCGGTTTCGTTCGAACCCGGAACGAACTTGTATGGATCGAATGCTTTCAGAACATCGTCAGGTGGACGATGAGCATTCTAAGTGATATGTCCCATAAAGGTAATCGTAGCCTCAAGCCTCATCAACCGGGAATGGCTAAAAATGGAGAGGTGCAGCAAGGCTTCGTGGGTCGCACCCACTGGAGAGTAAGATTTAACCCTGTCTAGAGGTCCCTTTTATTTTCGGCTGTGTGGACTGTTGAATAGCTACAACCGTCGGGATTGTCTTATTCGGAACTATTCAGTAAGGAATGGGTCCGGCTTTGTGTTGCAGGGGAGTTAGGGTGGCTCCTCGGTACGGTGATCTCGGCCACGTACTGTGACGGGCGGTACCCCAGTAGCCCTGCCATTGTATGGAATCCAAAATCCAATAAGTGCCAACGGTTTGATTGTATTGCCCACTTTTGTGGCTAGTAGCTGGAATTTAATAAATGTAACAATTTAGGCTATTTCTTATTTACTTGAAAACCCTAGACACTATTATAATATCACTGGATTTCCTAACAAATGTTTTGGTTAGCGTAAGATAAAAACTTTTTCATGTTTATGTGTGGGAAGTCTTACGTGATACCTTTTCTTTTAAAAGGTTTTTAAAGTTAAGCAACTTTAACCGTTTACTCACACCAGACCCATGTCTGGCCCGGAGTTTATTCTGTTTTTCTTAAACTCTTGGGTACTCAAATTTTTACGAGTAGCCAAGGGATTCAGGTTAGGATTTTAAGTTGGCTTGACGAATTCTGAAGGAGAAATGGAGTAGGAGGCTTCTGCGTATAGCTATAGAGTATTCCGCTGTGTGTTCTCTGAGTTGTTGTATCGAGTTGTATAACTAGATAGGTGTTTATAACTGTCTAGTATGAGTTGATTATGGTGTGTATCTCTGATGTATATGATACTATGTAAAGTATTATGTGATTAATATAATTTATTCGTTCCGCTGTTTAGATTCTGATGTTGTTTCTTTCTTCTCTTCTTTCTATTCTCTTTTCTATCCCTTTCTTTCTTCAAGATGATGCGATTTTCTGGTAGTAGAAAGTCGGGTCGTCGCACTTGGTATCACAGCATTAGATTGAGTGAATACCTAGGCTCTGTA
Organism: Allium cepa; assembly: GCA_030765085.1. Taxonomy (NCBI): domain Eukaryota; kingdom Viridiplantae; phylum Streptophyta; class Magnoliopsida; order Asparagales; family Amaryllidaceae; genus Allium; species Allium cepa. Next base: position 904,482,397 of record CM060932.1, read on the forward strand.
GTGGTGTCTTTCTTGAGAGAGCGTATTTGTAATTTTTATATAACTATAAATATATATTTCTATCTATATGTTGGGTTACCTGTTCGGGTTTTCCAATATAAGTTATAAAGGTAGATGAGGTAGTGGTGTGTGTAACACAACTACCATTGGTTGGAGTTTGAATGCTTGAGATTGGAAGTGTATTTGTCGAGACTGTAGACCTAATATTGTCTCGAGTAATCTTTGTATTTGGGGTAAGGATTTCATTTGATCTCTGAAGGAAACCTGATAAGGTTCGGAGTTTATCTTTGAAGTATAAGTTTGGTTCCGCTCGTGAGAGCGGATTTTTGAGAATTTGGATCTGTCGGTTGGGCAGAAGTAAGTGGTGGTATTTTGATACCTCAGGAAGTAGTAGCTGCATGATGAGATGCAGTGACTATGGATGTCTTCGGAGATGTTTTCTTACGGAGCAGGTTTAAGGAAGTGTGTCTGCTTTGGGGTTGTAGCTGAGTTCAGCAGGGTGTATGTGTTTGGTTGGAAGTCCGAGTTTCTCAAGGAGCTTTGGGTAAGGAGTTTTTGGCATCTGTGTTAGCGGTGCAGCTCGGGAGTGTTTTGTGTTCCAGCAGGAAGATCTTTTTGGCTTGGAATTTCCTGGAGGTGGAATTCATAAGCAGCAGTGAGGATCTGTTTCTTCGATGGATTAATTGGTCAAGGATAAGCTGTTCTGATTTGTGGAGAGAAAACAGTATCTTGGATTTGGATTGGTTGATCGCAAAAGTGACTTGCGATAGATGGGTGATTATCTTAGATAGTCTTTGCTTGGATTTGTGGCATCTCTAGAGGATGTAGGAGTTATGGGATTGATGAAGATTTTTCTAGATATATCTTCAGGGAAGTTAGAGTTTTTCCCGCATTGGAGTTTAAGTTCTGAATCGACTTGATGTCAGGAGTGATAATGGTGATTCAGCTGGGTGGAAGGTTGTCTCCTAGGATGATTGTTTGTTGTAGCGGCTCTGTATCTTTTGGAATTTCTGTTGAATCTTATTTCCGAGATGTGATGTTTAGTCTGTGCCTGTGTTCTTCTATGGCATTTTCATCTGCTCCAGATCAGAGTTGTGCAGCGGAAGCAAGGTGGTTGTTGTTCTTGAGTATAAGTAACTGGATGTTGCAGTATTTTGGATCTGAGAGTTTCTACTGGAATTTTTTAGAATCTGAGGCAAGTTGGCGAGTGATTATGTTCTGTCTTTTCCGGATAGGAGAAGTTGTTTTCTACTGTTGATAGTAAAGTTTGGTTTGATTTTGGATTGATCTTGTGAGGATCAGTTTGTGAGTTGATCCAGTTTGTTTATAGAAGCATCAGCGAAGGTTGAGCTGATCGGGAAGGATCTGTTGGCAGCCCGGATCATCGGGTAAAGTTTTGAAGCAAAGTAACGGAAGAATTTGGAATTCGAAGTTGGAGACTTCGATGTTGTTGAGGTTTTCTCTGGTAAAGGGAGCAATGAGATTTGAGGTGAGCTCCGAAGTATATTGGATTCTTCTAAGTTTTGTAGGATCAGTGTTTTGGATTGAAGAGTTGAATTGCCAGTTTGGAAGACTGGAATTCAAATTATTTCACGTGTCTCTGAGAGAGTACGTGTTTGGTCATCACTGGTTTTTGAGACCAGTAGTTTTGTGAGGTTTTAGTTGTTGATCAGACTTGTCTGTGGTCTGGTATCTTGGGTAGATTATAGATCTAGCTGAGTGGGAACTTAGTAGCTTAGCAGTATAGCTAGTTTGGATTTAATAGAGCGAGTATCCCTGTGTCTGTAATGGGGAAACTCGAGATAATTTAGGAAGTTTATCCGGATCTGTGTCCGGATAGCTAGTGTTGTTTGATTGAATTGGTTGTTTGGATGAAATTGTTTGTTTGATTGATAGTGTATGGCTGTTATGAATGTTTGAATCGGTTGAAATAAAATAAAACTTTGGATTATCTTTGTTTTAAATTTCGAGGACGAAATTCTGTTAATGGGGGAGGATTGTAATATCCCAGAATTTCCAGGAGTTTAAAATGCTGATAATCGCTTAATTTAATTATTTGAAATTGATAAAACTGTTATTTTCAAAAATAATTAACCAAGTAATATTTTAATTATTGTTATAAATTGGTTTTATATTAAGAATAATTATTTTGTATTGTGTAAACCAATTCTAAATTGATATATTGTTTTCAAAATTTATAAGTATGTTTAAATACATTTATATCTGTGTATTTAAATCTGTGTATTTTAAATTGATTTTAAAATAGGATATATTATTTGTAAATAATAATGAGCTTATTGTAAAATAGTTGTTTATATTGATTTAAATTTATTTTAGATTTGACTTTTTTAATTTGACTTTGAAAATGAATATACATACATCTCAAATATAATAATATAGTTTGAATTTTAAATTATATAGATAATGTTTTTTTTAATTAAAAATAAGATTTTGTTTTATTTCTTTTTATATATCTATAGAAATTTGGATTTGTGTTTATTTAATAAAATAAATGCAAGGCTTGGAAATAACATTTTAAAATAAGTTTGAAATATTGTATATAAATGTTATTTAAATCATATTTGGTTTCAATTCTTTTCAAAGATTGCATTTTATATAAATTTAGCAAACATTTATAAATGTATAAATGTATTTGTTTACTTGAAATTTAATTAGAAAATCAACTTAAAATAAAAAGGCCTTTATAATTCTTTTAGGATAAATATGAATAAATAATGACAAGTGTTAATGTATTAGGGGTTCTTTTAACATGTGTTAGTAAATAAAAATATGAGAATGACAAATGGTGTAGTTTAGTACAAGTGGCATTTTTCTAAAATTTTGTTTCCTTTTATTTTTAATAAAATCATTCAGCCTTTATATAAACAAATTTTTACTTCTCTTTATTCTTTTTTCTATTCTTCAATTCAAAACTAAGAAAACAAAAACCATTCTCTAAAAAGAAAATCAAAAAATAAACCATTTCCTCAAACCAGAAAAGAAGCATTTTCCTGTAACACTTTCCAAACTTTAAAAAAAAAACATTCTTCAAGCTCAAACTGAAAACCTATAATTCATTTTCCAAGATCATGACATCTCTCTAGTTCAAAATCCAAAACATGTACTTCATTTCTCATATCAAATAAAATCCCTGTAATCAATCCAGTTTTCCAAATTCAAAGATCTAAACCTGTCGGTAAATCCTCAAAGCCATTACAAAGAACCCGTAACAAATTCTCAGATTTTAAACAATCTGTAGTATTCAACCTGCACATCAAACAATGCTTTGATCATTCCTGTTTCGAGTTGAATCATCTCAGTCAATAAAGAAACCAAGTATTAAAGCAATTCAGTTTTCTAGAATCAAAACAACAACAACAACATGAAAAGTTTTCAAATTTTCAAAAGCAATTGCCAGTTCTTTTTTTTCAAAGCCTTCTGCATTCTCTAAGAGGTGAGTAAACTTTTTTTTAAAATTAAAGTTAAGTAGATAATTTTATGGTTATTTTGAAATCTGTAATGATAATTATTCTCTATGTATGCATGTAGTAACTCTCTGTGTATTTATGATGTATGCTTATCTGTTGATTCTAGCTTCTCTGTTCTTAGTTCAGAACATATGATTTTGATCAAGATCAAAATCCTTGCATGTCTTTTCTGTTAGACTGTAAAAAATTTAAACAATATAGTTTAGTTTAAAGCCTAATTCAGGAATTAAATTAAATACAAGTATTATAAGATCTAAACTATGATAAAATCTGGAAAGTACAGTAGAGATACTTAAAATATGTGAAATCTATCATCTTAATTCACTGATTTAAGATCATAACTTGAATACATTATGGAAGTTATGATTTTTAAGACAAATATCAGAATTTTTAGATTTGAAATAAACGAGAATTTTGGGTTTGACTGGGATTTGGTTTTTTGGTGATATCTGATGATCACAAGGTTTGGGGTGGTCGGGATTCTTGTGGGAGGTGGAGGAGGTAATGGAGGTTCAGAAAAAAATCGAAGGTTGACTTTCTGGTGGTCGTGGCGACAGCGGCAGGAGGATTTAGGTTTTTAAACCTAATTGGGTCGAACTGGAAGATGGGATCGTTACTGCTTCTCTGGTACATCGAGTTGACTGGAATTTTGGGGATGGCCTCATTGATGATCGGAGGTTGTATGATTGTAGTGACGCGTCGTCTGATGATCGGATATGCGACTGCGAGATGGTTCTGGTCATGGAGATGATTCCAGTTTCAACTGGAACAAAGCTTGTGATGGTGATTTGGGGATTGCAGAAGGTTGCTGCAGTATAGGGTGACGTGTTGGAGAGTTCGTCAGCGGCCGGAGGTAGGTCTGGCAGTGGTGCATGAGCACAGGGAGGTGGTGTATGTTGTTTTGGGTGTCAGTGGATTGTGTTGCTCTGGGATTGTTCGTTTTCTCGAGTAAGGTCTCGGGGAAGACTCGTGTGGATTTATGTTATGGCTCGAGTTATCACTGGGGCCAATTGCAAACTTAAGTAAAACTGTTAAAGCTGTAGCAGTTTTTTTTTAGAGATTTAAATCAAACAGTTTTTAAAAATTAAATTAAAACTATTTTGATAATGAGAAGAGACGTAAATGTACTTAGTTTTATTTCAAGTACACATGGGTTAAACCGAAGTAAAATATTTTAAACCAGTTTTTAAAATTTAATTGATAGTAAATTTTTAAAAACATTAATCAAGTTAAATCATTTCTTGAAATTCATTTCTTTATAATAAATGTTTGAATAAATGATGTTGTATGATTTGTAAATTTAGATGTTTTAATTTAAATCCTTAATGTTATTCTCCAACTTATTTTGGAAATATAAAAAAAAGAAATTTATAAGTAAATGTTTTTATTGGTTAATGAAAATGATTGTATTAATTAACAATTAAAGTAAGTTAATTTATTAATTTGGAATTAGAATTGTTAATTAATAATTAAGGAAAGTAATTAATGATTTCTTTATAGTTTAATTTAATTAATGAATTAAGTTAAGTAAAGATTTCAAGATTTATTTAAGATAATGTTTTGTCTTAAATATTAATTAAGTATTGAGAATTTGTAATTAATTAAGTTGATTAATAATTTTTAGTTTAATTAATTATATTTATGGATTAATTAGTTTGTAATTAAGATTGTTAATTAATAATTAAGTTTATTAATTAATGATTAAGAGTTGATTAATTAGTTAATTAAGTTTAATTAATTAATTATAAAGGTAATTAGTGATTAATTACTTTTTATTAAAGGATTGATTAATAATTAAGGTTTATTAATTAATATTTGAAGATAATTAATCTGTTAATTGAAGATTAATTTGGATTAATCGGTAATTAGGGATGAATTACTCAATTTTGTTTTATGAGATGATTGAAATTAAGTACTTAATTAATTAATTTGTAATTAATCAAGTATGGTCACTTGACAAATGGTTAAGTATGATTACTTAATAAAGTTTTGATAAGGTTAATTACTTAAGATAAGTAATTGATAAATTATAGAGGTAATTGAATTAGGTAAATTACTGATTGGAAAGTAATTTTAAATGGGTAATTACTTGTTAAAGTAATTAAAGGTTTATTACTTGGGTAATAAATCAAAGGTTTATAAAGTAATTAAGAAGTAATTAAGAATAATTAATTACTGTATTTAAGTTGATTAATTAAAAGCAATTAATCTAAGCATGATTAATTAATTAAGGTTCATTAATTGATATGATTAATGTGAATAATTAAGGATTAATTACTTGATTAAGAGTTAAGTAATCATGGTTGATTATTTAGGATGGTGATTTAGTAATTGGTTTAACTAATAGTTATTTAAGCAAGATTTATTTTGATGAAGGTAATTAATTTAATTAATTTTAAAGTAATTAAAAAGTAATTAATTTAATTCACTTTAAATTAATTAGAGATAGAGATAGTTAATTTAATTCATTTTAAATTAATTATATTGTGGTACGAGTAAATCATTGCTTATGTATGAATGGATGACATTGATTGTCTTGAATGCTTTGTGATCTCAGTAATGAGATAAGTATGGCCGTATGATAAGAATTCTTGGTTGCATTATGATGATTACATAGATTATCATTTAGGATGTTGATACAGGGATTACCTATTTTGATATTGATAATGTAGATATCTGTTATTTGATAATGTTGATTATCAATTATTAATTTGTGAGTTATCTATTCTGTGTATATATAGATAGTTGAATTTAATTGTTTTAAAACCTTTAAAACAACTTGGACTTAAAAGACATGCTTTGGATTTCGATGAGACCGGGATCGGATTTCCATACTTGGATATCCAAAAACCACATCGATTCCAATTAAACGTTAGGTCGTTAATCCAAGTGGAGCAAGTGAAGACTCGAGGTGTAAGGGCTATACGTCAGTATAACTCTGTGGGTGATTCCGTAATGAGTTTGACGGAATAGATCTTATAGGTTCAAGATGGAGATTCAGAGTGCAAGGGTTATTGTCGTTAACTTTGAGGGTGATTCCAAAATGAGTGTAACGAGATAATGCCTTATGTTTCGTTCGAACCAGGAACGAACTTGTATGGATCGAATGCTTTCAGAACATCGTCAGGTGGACGATGAGCATTCTAAGTGATATGTCCTATAAAGGTAATCGTAGCCTCAAGCCTCATCAACCGAGAATGGCTAAAACAGGGGAGGTGCAGCAAGGCTTCGTGGGTCGCACCCACCGGAGAGTAAGATTTACCCCTGTCTAGAGGTCCCTTTTATTTTCGGCTGTGTGGACGGTTGAATAGCTACAACCGTCGGGGTTGTCTTATTCGGAACTATTCAGTAAGGAATGGGTCCGGCTTTGTGTTGCAGGGGAGTTAGGGTGGCTCCTCGATACGGTGATCTAGGCCACGTACTGTGACGGGCGGTACCCCAGTAGCCCTGCCATTGTATGGAATCCAAAATCCAATAAGTGCCAACAGTTTTGATTGTATTACCCACTTTTGTGGCTAGTAGCTGGAATTTAATAAATGTAACAATTTCGGCTATTTCTTATTTACTTGAAGACCCTACACACTATTATAATATCACTGGATTTGCTATCAAATGTTTTGGTTATCGTAAGGTAAAAACTTTTCCATGTTTATGTGTGGGAAGTCTTACGTGATACCTTTTCTTTTAAAAGGTTTTTAAAGTTAAGCAACTTTAATCGTTTACTCACACCAGACCCATGTATGACCCGGAGTTTATTCTGTTTTTCTTAAACTCTTGGATACTCAAATTTTTACGAGTAGCCAAGGGATTTAGGTTAGGATTTTAAGTTGGCTTGACGAATTCTGAAGTAGCAATGGAGCAGGAGGCTTCTGCGTATAGCTATAGAGTATTCCACTGTGTGTTCTCTGAGTTATTGTATCGAGTTGTATAACTAGACAGATGTTTATAACTGTCTAGTATGAGTTGATTATGTTGTGTATCTCTGATGTATATGATACAATGTAAAGTATCATGTGATTAATATAATTTATTCGTTCCGCTGTTTAGATTCTGATGTTGTTTCTTTCTTCCCTTCTTTCTATTCTCTTTTCTATCCCTTTCTTTCTTTAAGATGATGCGATTTTCTGGTAGTAGAAAGTCGGGTCGTCGCATAATTACTCTTAACAAGTTACCCGAATTAATCATCTTGATTAGCTATCTTTTAATTACATTCAAGTAATTAACCTCTAATTAATTTCAAAAATTAATTAATCCAAACCAATCCCTGTAATTAACCTATAATTACTTCATTAATTAATCCTTAATTAATTGCACTAATTAATTTCTTCATTGATTAATTGTTCTTATTAATCAATCCTTAATTATATCATTAATTATATAAATTAATGATATCAAATTATTTCATTTAAAATAACTTCATTAAATTAATTATCAATTAACTTTATTGATTAATCATTCTTGATTAATCACATTAAGTAATTACATTAAACTAATTACATCTCTCAATCATCCTCAAATAACTTAATTATCAAAACCTAAATTAATTACACTAAGTAATTAATTTCTTATCTTATGTAATTAAACACACTAATAATAATTACACAAAGTAATTAATTCCAAAAACTCCTTCAATTAAATTACATCTAGTAATTTATTTTCTTAATTACTTCATTTAAGAATTATTCATTTTTAATTACATTTGTAATTACTTCTCAATTCAACCAGTGATTAAATTAAATTAATTAAACTTAATTAATTAACATAATTAATCATAATAAACTCAATTAATTACAATTAGTAATTAATTTCCTTAATTACTTTCACTAAGTAATTTACTTAAACAATTCAAAGGATTATCTTAAATTAATTAATCCAATTAATTACTAAAATTAATTACATTAATTAATTATAAAATAATATTAAGTTAATGACCTTTATTAACCCATAACAAATCTTTAATTACTTTTCCAAAGTAAGTAATTAATTGAATTAATCAAAAGAAACTTATTAATTAATTTCTAATTATTAAATTAATCAAGTGATAATTAAAAACTTAAATAATTATTAATTACTTGGTTAATAATTCAATTCATTAATTAAATTAAATTAATCAAATCTTATTTAATTAATTTCTAAATCACACTTTAATCAAATTTAATTAACTTACTTAAAACTTTTAATTAATTTAATCAATTCTTAATTATTTAATTAGTATCCTAATTATTTATTAAATTAATTCATTTTGAACTTAATTACTTTGATTAATTAATAAATCATTAAGTTCAAATCAACTTAATGATAATCATTAATCTTGTTAATGATTTAAGTAATTTAAAAATATTGTGCTTTTAAATGTCTCTAATTCCATTTTAATATTAAATTTAAAATGAAATCCATTTTTAACTTAAACAAGGTTTAAGTATCTAAAATCTCTTTAGTTTTCACTTACCTCCTAAAGCCATTTTAAAAGAATAATTTAACTTAAGCCCATATTCAATTAAAATAAAATTTAAAATACCTTAAATAATTCAAATGATATTGAAACATTTAAATTCAAAACTTATTTATATTACAACCCAAAATTTAAACCATGCTTTTCAGATTTAAATTCAAAGATTTTAATTTAAACCCTGTTTTAAATTTCATTTCAGATTTTACAAAACACATGTTATTCATACTAAAATATTCAAACTAAATTATAACATTTGAACTTATCAACTTATTCCCCTTTGAAAATTTTCAGATTCAAATTCGAAATTTGAATTCAGGATTTCAAATTCAGATTTAAACTAAATTTTTAATCTTGTCTTAAAATCTTATTTTCAGACATATAATCATTTTAAAAAAACTGTGCAGGTTTTAAGTTGCTAACTATTTCACCTTTTATAAATTTATTTATTTTCAAAAACTAAAATTCAAATTCAATTTGAATCCATAGTTTAAACTTGCTTCAATTCCTATTTTAAATCGGGCTTTTCTTTACTTTTTTTTTTAAAATTCACACAAACCTGAACTGACAGGTTGCAGAAAACAACACACTTCAACTAAACTACCCGAGCACAATTCCATCTTGCTTCGAGTCAACCTTGCCTTAACTCCGAGCAAAAACTGGAATTACCCGAGTCATACTCGAGTATACTTCACCACTGCTAAAACCTGAAAACCACTGTGCCAACCCAAACTCAAAACCTGTCAATGGCATGATCACCTCCCTCCGACCATCGTTAGGGCTAAAATTCTGGCTAGTTACTCCTCTAGGGCCCAGCAATCAATCCTTAGAGTTGCTAAACACTCGATCCAATATTGAGAGGAAACGGTCCTATTTGCTAACAGCTTTAAACACTAGGGTTAAAGATCAAATTTGTCCATCGCTGGCTCTATATCGATTTGATCACTGTAAAAATATTTTTCCCTGATTCCCTGATCTCCCATCTACCATCATACAAGAACATGAACCCCAAATTCATCTGAATCAACAGAGACACTCCAAAAACCAAATTTTGGGTCTAACAGTAATGCACCAATCAAACTAAACTAATAATGCTTGATTCTTCTCTTAAAAATCAAGAATTGGTCTAAGCTTTAAATTTGTATATCTGAATTACTGTGTGACGACCCGAAAATTTTAAGCATTTGAAATTGGAATATTCAATTGATTTGAATATTTAAATGTTAATTTTAACTCGAATTCAAATATCGCTATTTATTTGATAATTAAATAATAGGATTGAATAATTAGAAAATGGACAAAGTATTTAATCTGGAATTCTTAGCCGTTCGATCAACAATCAAAACGCTCGAAGATAATAATAATAATGGGATAAAACAAATGATATTAATAATAATAATACGAAAAGAAATAATAAAATAAAAATAGCTTCTAAGGGAAGCCTTGTACCCCCTCCATTATCCTTTTAAGTCGTTCTCTTCTTTAATAAAAAAAAAGAAACTAAATTAACGCACGAACAAGGCCGAGCTTCTCCTTATCTCCTTTATCTTCCAGTTCGTTTTCGAAAAAAAAAGAAAAGAAAAGAAAAAAATGGCCGCAGTCAATCGCATCATATTCTCGTCCAAATCAAGCCTCCCATTCTCCCTTCATTTCGAATCGAAGTTCAAATTCTTTAAAGAAGTAAAGGAACCCTAAATCTAGTTTGCCCCAGTCGTTCTTTCATTTCGAATTCGCACGCGATCGATTTGGAGGGGATTCGCATTTTCGTTTTGGGTTTGGAGGCGTTCGAGAGAGAGCCGTTCGAACTAGGGATTCGATCGTGGCTGGTGGCCTTCGAGCTCGATTTGGATTTGGTTTTGGGTCGCGATTAGGAGGGCAGGCGGTGGTAGGATCGAAGTCGCGTGGGCGACTGCCTGAACTTGCTTGCGGTGGAGGCGTTCGTCAACGATGGTGGGTTGGAGTGTCTCGTATGGAAGGTAACAGTTTTATATTTTCTGTGATTAATTTAATTTGGAAATATATGTGATTAGAGAAGAAAAAAATATATATACAAGTTCACTTACTGGTTAAGTTAAATTAATGTGGTGTGGAGATAAATTTATTAGATTGAATATAAACAGAAACTTTATTTATATATGATTTTGGGAAAGTGTAGGAATTTTAAAATGTGTAGAGTTTATAAAAATAAACAGATAAATATACATATGTAAATATTTTATCCTACTAGTTTATTTTAAAAAGAAGTGGGTTAGATGATAAAACTATTTTAATTAACTTATTAAATAATTGAGGTACTAAAGATACTTAGAAAATTTTTAGCTTAAAATTTTTAAGTTAATTTATAAGTTAAAATAAATAAGTAGATATTAGAAAATTATTGGATTTATTCAAGTGTTAATTAACTATATAATGTTATAAAAGGTCTAAAATCGAGAAAACGGGCTGGAATGGGATGAATGGCAGTAGACTGCAAATTAAAGCAAAAAGGTGAGTTAATCTCACTCAGTTTAAATCTAAATTTAAACGATTAAATTTAAATTGTTTAAATGGTTGAAATTGATGAATATGCTGTAGTATGTTATATTCCGAAATTGGTATATTATTGTGCTAACACCTTTGGATGCAGGGAAAACAGGTTGGAGGGATCCAACTGGACCCCTCACATATATTTAAATTATTCAATATTCTCTGTTGTGATTATTTGATATCCTATGATGAGTTATCTTGGAATATTGAATGTTGTGGTTTGATTGGATATTCGGTTATAATGAATTCCCAAAATATATGAATTGGATTGTTGAAAAGAAATTAAACGAAAGTAAATTTGTAAGCGAAATAATTATAGAAAGTTTGAATAAATTTAAGAACGAATTGGAGAAGAAATAATGTGACTTTAAATTTCTAATAAATAAATTGTGAAGTGTAGAAAGGAAATTTGAATAAATAGGAAGTTATTGAATTACAATCTTCAACGATATTAATTAAAGAACAAAACATTTATTTAAAATGTAAGATTTAAATTTTTGAAAAAAAAAATATAATAATAAAGAAGAAGTTGGGAAAAGCTGAAATTTGTATATTTCAGTTAAAAGATTTAAAATCAAATGGAAAAGAATAACAATAATAATTAAGTGCATAATTAAATGAAATTTGAAATGAATTGAGTAATTTAAGAAACTTATTTCAAATGGAATAAATTGAAAATCAATCTGGAAAATTGATTTAAATGTTTGAAGCTGGAATTCTTCTTGGATCACTAAGTACGCTTTCAAATAAATTTTAAATATAAGTTAATAGTTTTAAAATTGTTTTTAAAAAGGTATGTTTTGAAAAATTTATTATTTCTAATATTTAAATTTCAAGGTAAATATTTCCTCAAATCTATTATAGTAGTAATTATTTAAAAAGTGACTTAGTATTTTGTTTCAAAAGGTGGAAATCTAGTATATTTTATTAAGTAACTTTATTTTCAAATATTCATATAAGATGTATTTTAATCAAATTATTAAAGTAGTTTAATTTAAATGTTTTAAAAGTATATATATTTCTAAGTAAAGTGTTTTAAATTATTTTTAAATCTAGTTTTGTACTTGGTGGTTTCAGAGGAGATAGAAAATATTTGAGAAAGTTGATTCTGAAAAGAATGAGGGATTTGAAACTGTTTTCAAAGGGTTGAAAATAGAAATATATCTTGTGAAGATATTTGGAAGGTAATAAGTAATTTGGAAATTTATTTATTGTTTGATGGATGTTTGTGAATAGAAATTGATAGTTAAATAACCGACTATCAATATTGGACCAATGCGTTGATCGTTTCGAAGAGACCGGGATCGAGATTTATTTCTCGAAAACCACTTCGATCCGGTTTGTACGTTTCGTGCGAAAAACGTGTTCGGAGTCGAAGATGGAGCAGTGAAGTGCAAGGGCTAGTCGCTACTAATCCTGAGGATATTTCCAAAATGGATGTAGCAGGAGTAGTGCCTTCGGTTCCGTTCGAACCCGGGACGGACTTGTATGGATGAATGCTTGCGAAACATCGTCAGGTGGGCGATGGGCATTCTAAGTGAAACGTTCTAAAAGGTAACGCTTAGCCTCAAGCCTCATCAAATGGGAATGACTGAAAATCAGGGGATATGCAGCAAGGTTAGGTGGGTCATGCCCAAGCAGGACAAGATAATTCCCCTGTCTAGATGTCCCTTTTTATATATTTCGGCTTAGTGGGTGGTTGGTCGCGCCAACCACGGGGTTTATCTTGTTCGGGACTGTTCAGTAAGGAATGGTTCCGGCCTTGTGTTGCAGGGGATGAAGGGAGTAATCCTCGGTACGGTGATCTAGGCCCCATACTGTGACAGGTGGTACCCCAGTGCCTAGTCATTGTTGGAAATCCATTTTCCCTACGAGCCTTGTACGAGTTTTGTTTGTATTACCCACTTCGGTGGCTAGTAGCTGGAATTTAATGAATGTAACAATTTCGGCTATTTTATAAGTATTTGTATATAGACCCTATTATAATATCAGAGGATTTCTATAAAAATTGTTTTAGCTATCGTAAGGTAAAAACCCGACATGTTTATTTGTGGCGTGGTCTTACGAGATGCTTTTGTTTTCAAAGGATTTTTGAAACTTTAACAATCAATTGGGTGTGATTTTCTCACGCTGGTATTCCAGACTGACTCGGGTGTTATTTAACTGTAATGCTCGGGTCAGACCGAGTATTATAGGATACAGGATATGATGCTGTGGAGCTCAGGAGACGAGCTGGATGACGATACGTATTCTCGTACTTGTATATATATATTTCCGCTGTGTTGAGTTGTTGTGTACTCATTGTATGTTATTGATGTGAGCTGTGACTGATGTACTCTGATGATGTAATATATGTAAACTGATATATTTGATTTTGAGTAAAGATTATTAATTCTCTATTATATTTTATTCCGCTGCGATGGTTAGATTCTGATGTTGATTTTGTTTTCTCTTCTTCTACCTCTTCTTCTTAAACCCAAATGGTTCGTATTTCTGTACAACTTGAGTTGATTTAGGTAGAATAGTGTTGACTCAAGGGGTACGGATTTGTTGGCTGTTACAGTTGGTATCAGAGCATAGGTTTGTGATAACCTTGGCTCTGGTGGGAATTACTCATAGAATAGAGTCTATGGTACTCTATAATGAGTTTGAGCGTATTAATATATATGAGCGCGTATTTGTTAGTGAATATAAATTGTTTTAATATTGTGTTGATTGATTTATTGAGTGGCATATGAACCTTCGTCGACACAGTCTGCGCAATTGTATCGAAGGGGTTTCTAAACACTTGAATAGAACAATTGACACGATATTGTTTTAAATGTGGGTAAATGAAATAATTTTACCCAAAATATATTTTGATATAAATAAAAGTTTTGTAAACTATTTAGCTAATATATGGTTGCCTGGATGTTAGGAATGATAATATTAAAGTATTATCATTTTTAAGTGAAAATGTAACTAGAAATTGTAAATATAATCAAAGACAGAGAAGATAAATTCAATTATGAAATGAAATTTATAAATGTGAATTATAAATGTAAATTATAAATTAAAATATAACCAAATAAGAATTTGTATGAGTATAAGCTATGCAAATGAATTATAGTAAAATTGATTTAAAGCAGGATTTGGAAATTTAAATCCCGGAGATTTTGGAAGTGTTTTGAAGATAAATAATAGCACAAATGTTTTGGAGATATTTCTGAAAGGAAATTGTTTTAAAGGGATTTTGGAAGTGGTATAGCATTGAAATCACTTGGATTATTGGAAAATAATTCTGATGATGACGGCCGCATCATCAGTATCCATTTTCGAATTTCTAGGTGATAAATTGCTGCCAAATTTATTTGTTCAGGAAAACCTGTTTGTTTTTAAAATTTCAAAGGAAATTTGTTGGAAATAAAAACCAGGATTGGTTTAAAAATTTGAGAAGTGTGATTTGGGATATTGGAGATTTCAAAATGATTTGAAACCAAAAATCGGGTGTTTAAAAATCCTGATGAGATAGGTTGTAAGCTTATAAATTGAGATAAGTTTTAAATCAGGAAGGAAATATAGGCTTTGAATGTTGGAATTAAAATTTAAAGAGAAAAGTTGAAAATGAAATTAACTTGGATTTGAACATAAAAATTTGGCTGGATTGAAATTAATTGAATAAGCTGAAAGAATATCCAATTATATTCAAATTAAGTTGAAATCGAATTGAGTTAAATAAATCCGAGTTAAAGTAAAATTGAGTTGGGATGAGAATTCAATTGAATTAATTAATGAAATTAAATTCTTACCTGAATAAATGGGAAATAAGTTGGATAAGGATTGGATTGAAATAAATAAACCAGAATAACTTATAAAAGAATTAAAGATCCATGGAAATAAAATATGCTTGGGCTATAAATAAATAGAAGGCTTGAGTTAAAAATAAAGGATGAATATATTCCAGCTTATGATGAATGGAATTGTATAAAATAATAAGTTGTGACTTATTAAACTAAAAATGGAATACAATGCCCAAATTTAATATTTTGATGAATTGGAAAATGAAAAGAAAATCCAAACTTGACTTATCAAGTATATTGAACTTAAGGAAATAAAGTGAAGTGATATAAATTCAAGTGTTGGATTATAAATAAGGGAAGAACTAATTAGATAATAAATTAGTTAATGAGATTGAATTGTGAGTTTATGATGAAGTTGGAAATAAACTCAAGTTATAAATTAAAATTGACTCAAATGGTTGATGAAGTGAAAGTAATTGAGAATGAAGCTGAATTATGAGTAAATAAATTGGATGGTAAATTGAAAGTGATTAATTGAATCAGAACTAGAGTTATTAAATTGAAAATTTAGCTTGAAGTGTTAACAAGTTAAACATAATTGAAGTGTATCGGATGAAAATGTAAATGGATTAAAATAGCAATGTTTGAATGTGCAAATAAAATCCATAAGTGAAGATAACTTGGAAATAGCCAGAGAATAAATTGAATGGGTTAAATCTGAAAAGTTAAATTTTATTATAACTAATTAAATAAATTTGTAGTTTGAAATGAGATTGGATTGAGATAGAATCAAATTAAATTGAAAAGAGAAATTTATTTGCAAAATGAAGTGAGCTTGAGAATAGAAAAAAAAAGATTTACTTGAAAATAAAATGGGCTTAAGTATAAAATTGGAGTGAATAAACTTAAGCTAAAGAATGAAAGGAGTTAGATTGAATTCAACTTAAAATTTAGATTAATAATAGTGAATTGGATTTAAATCAAGTAGGAAGAAATTTTAATTTAAAAAAAAAAGTTCGGTGTGATGCCGATAATATTTAATGGAGTGAAAATGCTTAAATAAATAGTTGTAAACCATTTAAATTATTAAGGGATTGAAATAACTTAAGACAATAAGGAAATGGAATGTTTAAGTTAATAGAATGGGTTTAAATGAAGGCGGATAAAGAATGAAACCCTATTGAATACATCTAACATTGAAATAGTTATTGGATGAAATAACTTGGATTATCTTCGAGCTAAATAAAACAGTTTGGAATAAACAAATATGGAATGTAATGTTAATAAATGAGTTGTAAGTGAAATTTAAAAAGGGAGCGTGTCGAGCTAAGTAAATGGTTGTAAATGGATTAAATAAAAAGGGAAATTTAGTTGGCAATTAAGATGAACCTAGGTTGTAAATGGTTTGGGTGAACTAATTGGTTAATATAATGGAATGCGAGTGAATAGATTCAAATTTAAAATGCAATGAGAATGAGAATATATGAATTGTGAATAAATTTAAAAATAGGATAGAATTAAGTATAAATTGAGTTGAAATCCATTTAAAATTGGTTATAACACATAATACTTATTTATTCACAAAGTTTTCGTCAAATTTGCAAAGAATAAATTGTAATTGAATGTAAATGGAAGTTATTAAAATGCCTTGGATGGATAGGAGTAAAATAAATTGATTTTGAAAGCAATTGAATTAAATGTGAGTTTAGTTTGCTTAGGAAGAAAATAAAAGTAAGCTATTGTGTTTTAAACCATTCAAATTTGATGAAGATGTATACGAATGGATTGAAAACCATTCGAATTGAATGAAAATGGTTATAAATGAATTAAAAAAGTTGAATTGGAATGGGAACTATACAAATTGCTTACAGAAAAATGTTTGGTATGAGATTCTTTTAGAATTCATATGTTTTAACTAGTGTGAATAAGTGATATACTGTTAAACTTCATATATTCGGCACTTACATGTTTAAATTGAGTACGTATAGGTACCTGGAAGCCGTATGGCTGGATTTGGTTGTGCTATTTGCTAAAATTAATAAGCCGCTTGCTTAAAATGCTAAATAAGGTACGCCTACGCAATAAAAATAGGAAATATGAACTGTTTTTGGTTTTTCCGACCGGGTGGGTCGATGTATATATATTTATCTCTTTTGTCAAATTGCAAAAGCTCCTCCGTACAAAGGGGACTCTGCCAAAAAATTTCAGAAATTTTGGGAGTTAGAAAATTTTGTTAACGACAAAACTATTTAGAATTGGAAACTAAACTAAGTTAGTAAATGAAACTAATTAACGTAATGACTTAAATTAGTTTTAAATGAAGGATAAAATTTAAAAATTCAAAGTTGAAAATAAATGAAATACATATGTAATGTGGAAGTCGATTTGAATAGAAATAAGTATAAACTAAAAGAGGTAAAGAGAAATAAAGATAAGAAACATATAAAATGTTTATATCAACTTCAGAAGGGAATGGTGAATTCTTAATTGGAAATTGATGCTACAAATGTATCCTAAGATAATATTAGAATGAATAGATATTGGCGTTTTGTGAGAAAATCGATAAAATGTTTTGGAATATTGTGATTGGATATTAGTGCTAAGCAGGATATGCAGGTATGATAAAAGGGAAAAGGAAATTGGATTTGATTTCAAGAGATAAAATTTGAAATGCTCGACAAAAATATGTATTTAAATTTGGTATGGAATTTGATTGGGATTTGGATTTGGATTTGGATTGAGCCACTTGGCTTTTTGTTTTCTTTTTGGATTTGGAGGCCGTAGAGCCATTTTGTAGTTGTACCGAGCTAGCCGCGCAAAGGAGACGCTGGCAAATTTTTTTTGGAAATTTAGGGAGTTACAAAAATTTTGAGAAAATTTTGATAATTCAATTTAGATTTGAATTTAAATTTGAATGGTTGAACAAGTAAAGTTATTTGTAAACTATGTAAGGTTTTGGGAAGTGAGTTGAAGAAATAGTGGGTCTTTAATAAAGATTGTTGGGTAGTTGATAAAACTGTTTGGATTGGAATCTAGAAATGGGTATTGGATCATTCTTCCTAACTAGTAATTTCGGGGACGAAATTCTTTTAAGGGGGGAGGAATGTGACGACCCGGAAATTTTAAGCATTTGAAATTGGAATATTCAATTGATTTGAATATTTAAATGTTAATTTTAACTCGAATTCAAATATCGCTATTTATTTGATAATTAAATAATAGGATTGAATAATTAGAAAATGGTCAAAGTATTTAATCTGGAATTCTTAGCCGTTCGATCAACAATCAAAATGCTCGAAGATAATAATAATAATGGGATAAAACAAATGATATTAATAATAATAATACGAAAAGAAATAATAAAATAAAAATAGCTTCTAAGGGAAGCCTTGTACCCCCTCCATTATCCTTTTAAGTCGTTCTCTTCTTTAATAAAAAAAAGAAACTAAATTAACGCACGAACAAGGCCGAGCTTCTCCTTATCTCCTTTATCTTCCAGTTCGTTTTCGAAAAAAAAAGAAAAGAAAAGAAAAAAATGGCCGCAGTCAATCGCATCATATTCTCGTCCAAATCAAGCCTCCCATTCTCCCTTCATTTCGAATCGAAGTTCGAATTCTTTAAAGAAGTAAAGGAACCCTAAATCTAGTTTGCCCCAGTCGTTCTTTCATTTCGAATTCGCACGCGATCGATTTGGAGGGGATTCGCGTTTTCGTTTTGGGTTTGGAGGCGTTCGAGAGAGAGCCGTTCGAACTAGGGATTCGATCGTGGCTGGTGGCCTTCGAGCTCGATTTGGATTTGGTTTTGGGTCGCGATTAGGAGGGCAGGCGGTGGTAGGATCGAAGTCGCGTGGGCGACTGCCTGAACTTGCTTGCGGTGGAGGCGTTCGTCAACGATGGTGGGTTGGAGTGTCTCGTATGGAAGGTAACAGTTTTATATTTTCTGTGATTAATTTAATTTGGAAATATATGTGATTAGAGAAGAAAAAAATATATATACAAGTTCACTTACTGGTTAAGTTAAATTAATGTGGTGTGGAGATAAATTTATTAGATTGAATATAAACAGAAACTTTATTTATATATGATTTTGGGAAAGTGTAGGAATTTTAAAATGTGTAGAGTTTATAAAAATAAACAGATAAATATACATATGTAAATATTTTATCCTACTAGTTTATTTTAAAAAGAAGTGGGTTAGATGATAAAACTATTTTAATTAACTTATTAAATAATTGAGGTACTAAAGATACTTAGAAAATTTTTAGCTTAAAATTTTTAAGTTAATTTATAAGTTAAAATAAATAAGTAGATATTAGAAAATTATTGGATTTATTCAAGTGTTAATTAACTATATAATGTTATAAAAGGTCTAAAATCGAGAAAACAGGCTGGAATGGGATGAATGGCAGTAGACTGCAAATTAAAGCAAAAGGGTGAGTTAATCTCACTCAGTTTAAATCTAAATTTAAACGATTAAATTTGAATTGTTTGAATGGTTGAAATTGATGAATATGCTGTAGTATGTTATATTCCGAAATTGGTATATTATTGTGCTAACATCTTTGGATGCAGGGAAAACAGGTTGGAGGGATCCAACTGGACCCCTCACATATATTTAAATTATTCAATATTCTCTGTTGTGATTATTTGATATCCTATGATGAGTTATCTTGGAATATTGAATGTTGTGGTTTGATTGGATATTCGGTTATAATGAATTCCCAAAATATATGAATTGGATTGTTGAAAAGAAATTAAACGAAAGTAAATTTGTAAGCGAAATAATTATAGAAAGTTTGAATAAATTTAAGAACGAATTGGAGAAGAAATAATGTGACTTTAAATTTCTAATAAATAAATTGTGAAGTGTAGAAAGGAAATTTGAATAAATAGGAAGTTATTGAATTACAATCTTCAACGATATTAATTAAAGAACAAAACATTTATTTAAAATGTAAGATTTAAATTTTTGAAAAAAAAAATATAATAATAAAGAAGAAGTTGGGAAAAGCTGAAATTTGTATATTTCAGTTAAAAGATTTAAAATCAAATGGAAAAGAATAACAATAATAATTAAGTGCATAATTAAATGAAATTTGAAATGAATTGAGTAATTTAAGAAACTTATTTCAAATGGAATAAATTGAAAATCAATCTGGAAAATTGATTTAAATGTTTGAAGCTGGAATTCTTCCTGGATCACTAAGTACGCTTTCAAATAAATTTTAAATATAAGTTAATAGTTTTAAAATTGTTTTTAAAAAGGTATGTTTTGAAAAATTTATTATTTCTAATATTTAAATTTCAAGGTAAATATTTCCTCAAATCTATTATAGTAGTAATTATTTAAAAAGTGACTTAGTATTTTGTTTCAAAAGGTGGAAATCTAGTTTTATATTTTATTAAGTAACTTTATTTTCAAATATTCATATAAGATGTATTTTAATCAAATTATTAAAGTAGTTTAATTTAAATGTTTTAAAAGTATATATATTTCTAAGTAAAGTGTTTTAAATTATTTTTAAATCTAGTTTTGTACTTGGTGGTTTCAGAGGAGATAGAAAATATTTGAGAAAGTTGATTCTGAAAAGAATGAGGGATTTGAAACTGTTTTCAAAGGGTTGAAAATAGAAATATATCTTGTGAAGATATTTGGAAGGTAATAAGTAATTTGGAAATTTATTTATTGTTTGATGGATGTTTGTGAATAGAAATTGATAGTTAAATAACCGACTATCAATATTGGACCAATGCGTTGATCGTTTCGAAGAGACCGGGATCGAGATTTATTTCTCGAAAACCACTTCGATCCGGTTTGTACGTTTCGTGCGAAAAACGTGTTCGGAGTCGAAGATGGAGCAGTGAAGTGCAAGGGCTAGTCGCTACTAATCCTGAGGATATTTCCAAAATGGATGTAGCAGGAGTAGTGCCTTCGGTTCCGTTCGAACCCGGGACGGACTTGTATGGATGAATGCTTGCGAAACATCGTCAGGTAGGCGATGGGCATTCTAAGTGAAACGTTCTAAAAGGTAACGCTTAGCCTCAAGCCTCATCAAATGGGAATGACTGAAAATCAGGGGATATGCAGCAAGGTTAGGTGGGTCATGCCCAAGCAGGACAAGATAATTCCCCTGTCTAGATGTCCCTTTTTATATATTTCGGCTTAGTGGGTGGTTGGTCGCGCCAACCACGGGGTTTATCTTGTTCGGGACTGTTCAGTAAGGAATGGTTCCGGCCTTGTGTTGCAGGGGATGAAGGGAGTAATCCTCGGTACGGTGATCTAGGCCCCGTACTGTGACAGGTGGTACCCCAGTGCCTAGTCATTGTTGGAAATCCATTTTCCCTACGAGCCTTGTACGAATTTTGTTTGTATTACCCACTTCGGTGGCTAGTAGCTGGAATTTAATGAATGTAACAATTTTGGCTATTTTATAAGTATTTGTATATAGACCCTATTATAATATCAGAGGATTTCTATAAAAAATTGTTTTAGCTATCGTAAGGTAAAAACCCGACATGTTTATTTGTGGCGTGGTCTTACGAGATGCTTTTGTTTTCAAAGGATTTTTGAAACTTTAACAATCAATTGGGTGTGATTTTCTCACGCTGGTATTCCAGACTGACTCGGGTGTTATTTAACTATAATGCTCGGGTCAGACCGAGTATTATAGGATACAGGATATGATGCTGTGGAGCTCAGGAGACGAGCTGGATGACGATACGTATTCTCGTACTTGTATATATATATTTCCGCTGTGTTGAGTTGTTGTGTACTCATTGTATGTTATTGATGTGAGCTGTGACTGATGTACTCTGATGATGTAATATATGTAAACTGATATATTTGATTTTGAGTAAAGATTATTAATTCTCTATTATATTTTATTCCGCTGCGATGGTTAGATTCTGATGTTGATTTTGTTTTCTCTTCTTCTACCTCTTCTTCTTAAACCCAAATGGTTCGTATTTCTGTACAACTTGAGTTGATTTTGGTAGAATAGTGTTGACTCAAGGGGTACGGATTTGCTGGCTGTTACATACTGAATTTACAAGTTTGAATTTTCACAATGACCTGAGTTTCCCCTTTAACCTGATTTCCAGAGAAATCTTAGTTTCTATTTAAGCTAAAATAATTTTTTTATTAGTTTAAAGTTAAACAAACAAATATTGTTTAAACCCTAAGTCTTAAAAATTGATAGATAAAACAAAATGAAATTAAATATGAAATTGGGTTGGAAATTTTTGGTTCAGGGATGTTATACGGGCAATTCAAATTCAACAAAAAACACACATCACAGATGCATAGGAAATTTCCAACATATATACAAAACAACTTATTTTAAACATATTTAAACAACCAGATCTACCTTAAGATTTTAAAAAGAAGTGTTACTCACCTTATACTCAGAAGAACAGAGCACCATGTTTATTGAAAAATTTGCATTTGAATAGCTTTGAACTGAAAACTTTACGTTGCTTATGATTATCTACTTCATGCATGCAGGTTTTCAAACTACAGGTTGCTTGCAGGTAATTCCAAGAGATGAAATGCAGGCTCTTTGAAAATGCAGACTTGAGATTGAATGAATTTGAAATTGCAAACATGATTTTCCAGAGAAAATGCAGTTAATTCCTAGGTTGTAAAAATGTAGGTTGCATGATGATATTCTTGTTATAGGTTTTAGTTTTGAGAGGAGTTACAGATTTCAAAGTTTGCAATGCAGGTTTTGATTTGAGAAAATTGATCTCAGTTTTGAATGAGGAGTTTTGCAAATTTGGGGAAGATACAGGTTTTGATTCTGTTTTTCTTTTGAGGAGTGAATTTCAGATTTGCCTAAGTTTTCTCCTAGCTTAGAATAAAAGATAGAAAAAAGAAAATGAGGGAAAAGGATATGTTAAGGACTGAAATTAATTAACCAAATAAAAGAAAAAGATCAAAATTGAATGACACTTGTCATTTTGCTTAATTCACCATTTAACACATGTAGTTTGATTTGTTAATAGTTTAACACTTGTCTTTTACTTAAGTAAGTTATATTTTTAAATGTTTAAAAAGAGTTTTCTTTAGTTTATTTTATGTTTGTATGATTTTCTTATTTTCATAAAATGTAAATAAACAATTTATAATTTAAAACTTACACAAATGTTTTAAAGAATCAATTAATTTGAGTTTCAAAATAAAATTTCCAAATTCAAATTAATTCTTCAAAATCAATTTAAATAAATAAAGATTCTATTTTCCTTTTATATTTATGATAATAAAATATTTATAAATAAGGTTTAAAATAACAATTTACAAATTTTATATGATTTATAAAGAAATTATAAATCACTTTTATATTTAAATGAATTTAAATCATATGTTATATTTAGACTTATATAAAATATACTTAAATCATATTACTCAAATAATATTTAAAAATAAATAAAATCAACTTTAGTTAAATTTAAAACAAAAATTAAGCTAAGACCAATTTTAAAAAAATTCATTTATTTTAAATATTATCAAACCATATAATTATTAATTTAAATAGATTTCTAAAAGCTTAATATTAATTTAAAACATAATTTTCTAATTACTTAATATTTTATTAGAATTTAAAAACAAACTTCATTTATTTATTATCATGTAAGTTAAATTCCAAACAAAGATAAACTATAATATATATATACAAATATATATATATACACACTATAATTTAAAACATTTATTTTAGCTTTTAAAAGATAAAATCACAAATTAAATATTATTTATTCAGATTATTAAATCAAAACATATTTTATTAATCAATATTGTCAATATCAATTTAATTTTATATAAAGATTATTAAATTGATATTGTCTAAAATTTCGGGATATCACAAATAATGTGCTCAATATTTCAAGCTTCATAAAGCCAATTCTTTAAAATTGTCTAGTATTTCTTGTAACGACAGTTTTGGTAGTGGGAAAATAATTATTTCAGCTAAAGGTAAAGCAAAAATAATAGAAATATCTTGTGGTGTTATCTTTAAACTTTTTCCCCTAATTTTAAAGGCTTCTTTCTTTCATAGAATTTTTTTGTATTATATCATCTAAAGCAGTAATTAATTTCATAAGTTTACTTGTATGCAAACTTCTAAGTATAAAGATAAATGAATTTTCGAAAGGAGTTTGATTGAAAACATCCATCTAACTAAGAGTAAATGATTTTTATTTTTTTATTTTTCTTTTTATTTTTATCAAGACCATTAGGCTGCATCTGTATTTATTTTTGACTTGCTCCTTTTTCAAGGAATTTATTTTCCTCCCCTTTGTTGTGTTGCTTTTTTAGTTCTGTACAAATAATAGTGTAAAAATAATGAACAGTATTTCAGAAATAGTTATGTTATATTCATCTATCATTTTTCATAAGAAATGCATGCTATTGTTTTCCAAATTTTCAAATGCTATATGCATTTATTATTTTTCATTGCTATGCACGCTGCTATATTTCAAAATTTATAATGTTATACTACTTTATCATTCTTCGTTTGAAACATAGGCTGTTGTATTACAAAAAGTCTATATCAATCTATCATTCTTTTTATGCAACACATGTTACTGTATTTCAAAAATTCATATGTTATATTAAATTGTTTTTCTTTATGTCCACTGCATGTTATACTGGATATTTTAAAATTTTCAAAAATGTTATATCCAGTATCATTCTTTATTTGCAAGATATGTTTATGTACTTTAATAATACAAATGCTCTATTTAACTATCATTCTTCGTATTAAGTGACACTAGTGCACTTCAAAAGATAAAAATGATATAACTATCGTTCTGCATATTTAATTTGCTACAATAAATATTTTTAAAAAAAGTTTATATTATACTATCATTTTGTATATTATATAAGCACTTTTTAAAATACAGATGCTACTTTCAAATATAATTTGCATTGTCAATGTGTGCTACATTACTTTAAAAATGAATATGACAAATTCAAGTATCATTATGCATAGTCAATGTATGCTACTACATTTGAAATATAAAAATGCTTTGTTCAACCATCATATATACATTCAACACATGCTACTATTTTAAAAAATATAAATGTTTTATTCAACTATTATCATCTATATTCAACATTGCTACTACAGTGAAAAACTACATATTCTATGTCCAACTATCATTCCTAATATTAAGTGTACGCTATTATAATTTAGAAGTATAATTGCTATATTCAGCTATCATTATGCATATTCAACACATGCTACTGTGCCTCAAATATAGAAATGTTATATATGACATCATTTAGCTATGCAATTCATGCATATTGTTTTTAAACCTGTAATGTATTTGTAACTCTCATTTAACATTAACTTGTTCAAAATTAGCTGTACGGTAAACTTAAACATAAGTAATACCTTTAATGTTTCGTTTTTATCAATGCTGTTTTGATTTGATGTTCGACCTTGTCTTCTTTTTTTTTGTTTCTCTGTTCCTTTTGCATTCTTTTTCTTCACTACTCTTGGATTTGATTATTTGGGCTTTGTTGACGACGACATTTTTTCAACATATTTTGAAGCCTTAGTCGATGATTTAAGTTTTGTTGATTTTATTTGTACTACAGTAGATGGTAGACGATGATCGTGTTCTTGTTATGGAAGACGATTCAGATCAGTTGGAGAAGATGACTTTGATCGATTTTCCATGGATTTGCTACTTTGATTTTGAACTACACAAGAGAATTTTTGGTCCTTGTGGAATAAAATGATTGGGATGGAAATTGAAGCAGTCTTGTTAAAAGGAAGTTGAACAAAAGTGCACACATCCTTCAAATTTTTACTCTATCATTTTACCTGTATTTTGGTTTATGTTTTGCTTGAAACTACTGCTCCTACATTTATTCTTTCATTTTCATGGAATTCAATAGTAATTATTTAATAGAAATCTTGGTACATACATTTTGCAGTAAGTTTTTTATATAATGATAGTTGTATATAACATGACACAAACTTATGACAATGTTCTTTGTCATTTTAGCATTCTATTTGTTATTAATAAAAAAATTAATGCGCGTGATACCCTGCATTTTATAATTTTAACAATATGATAGTGCAAACAATATGACAATGCAAATGATATGATATGTACATACAATATGACAGTTTAAACATCAAGATAAGTCAATAAAATAGTGCATATGATGTTCGTAGTACATACATTTTGACAATTCTGACATTAAGATATAGACAATGCAACAGAAATTAATAAAAAAATTAAAAGTTAATTTCATGTACATTTCAGATCAAATACTAAAAAAAAATCAGGCTTCTTTTTTTCCATTGGCTTCATTACCTTCCTATTTCCGGCATCGTTGAGAATTTGAAATATTGTTTATGCTTTGAAATTATCGATTTCCTCCTTTTCATTATTTTCTGGAAGCTCTCGATTTTCTAGAATCTTTATATTTTTAATGACAAATAACACACAATCATTTCTATATTTGTAATGCAAGTATTAGGGAAGAAAAAATTATTAGCATATTATAAAGGGAATAGTATATCATATAGGGACAATAATATATCATTATTGTAATAGTATATGACAACTTATGCTGTTATTATTATTCTAAATGTATTTTTTGTATGTTTGTATAACATTGTTTAAAAGTGAAAAAATAATATAGTATTTTACTTACAGGTCAGGTTTTTTCCATGGGCATTGTGGTTATTTTAATTGTTTTCTTTCAAAATATGATTTCAAGATTTTGTTTCTATCTACTTTTTCCTGAAAAACCTTTCAATTTTCTTTCTCTGCAAAAGAGATGAATGATATTAGTTATGATAATTTCATATAGCATTTTTTCCTTGTTTAATTTTGGTCTGATATTTTATAAAAAAATTACTAACCATATTAAAATCTTGTTTGAAGCTTGGATTTGATGCTTGTGTTAATCTGGTTCATGGTTCATTTGAGTCATAATGGGTCCATTGCAATGTAACACAATCTAATGTTAGCAACATCCAATGATTAGTATAATGCAACGGAAGGAAAATGATTTATGTCAATTCAATTAGCACAATCTTTTTTATTGCTTATTTTACTATATCTTCTATTAAAATTTGTAAATCTAAATTGATAGCATTATGCATATAAATAACTGTTGGAATCTTTTATTTTAAAATTTTACATTATTATAGAAAATCTTAAGAGTTGCCATTATTATAGTGCTGAAGGTGTAATTGTGCTCATATAGCTGTTGGTTTTGGAAAAACCAATCTATAATCTGATTGTAAAAAATAATTGTTAGTATTATAAACAGTAAATAAGTAAAACTTTACCTATTAATATATGCTGGTGAACTTCTAATATACAAATGTTATTTTTATCTATCCTTTTTCATATTTTATGCATGATAATGGACTTTTAGTTATACAATGCTATGCTTTTCTATCATTCTACATAACTATTACATGTAGAGAACTTTAAATAAATAGATGTATGTTTATCTATCATTCTGTGTAACTAATACATGCTATGGTGTTTAAAACTACGGCGTTATACTAATATATCATTCTACACAATTATTATATGGGAATGGAATTTAAAATTAAAATGATATGTTTCTCTATCATTTTGCACAATTAAAACATGGTGGTGGACTTTAATAACATAATGCTATATTTATCTAGCATTTTATTTAACCATTATATGCTAATGGACTTCAAATATACTATGCTATATACAACTATCATTTTGCATATAAAACACATTCTACTGTAACTTAAATTTATGCTTGCATTTCATTTACATTTATAGTTGTAATTTTTTTTCCAAAGATAGATATACCTTTCCTTCTATAAATTGGTCAAGCAATACAGCTTTTAGCATTGACTTCACAATTGTTATTCCTCCTTAGTTTCCATTATCCTTTACGTAGCTACTGTGCTATTTTTAAAAATTCGTAATTAAGAAGTTATTTGTCTAATTTTATGTAATTTAATAGTAAATAATTGTATAATTCAAGTAGTAATAAAGCTTACTTTTCAGTTTCATTACTTTTGATAAAGGAAAGAACTATGTTTTATCCTCCAAGTAGTCCTAGAATTTTACTTTTTATGATGTCTCTAGATGAATATCCTACCTTTGTTGGGGACTATCCATCCACATCAAGAAGCATTGTTATTGTATTTTTAGAATGGTCATCGAATTCCCATTAGTGTCTTTGTCTTGTTCTTCACTTTCAGTTTTTTCAATTTCTTCTTCATTCTCTTCTTGTTCCGTTCTTCATTCTCTTTTTCTTTCTCTTCGCCCATTTCAATTTTAGCACTTTATTATTATTTTTTCTTCAACTCTCTTTTCAGTTTCAATTTCATTACAGGCTTCACTCACTTTCACTATCGTTTCTTTCTTATCATCTCCATCTTTATGGACCTTTACATGATATAAAACTTCAAATTGATTCTTAGTATCAATTTTCTTCTGTTTTTTTCTTAATTTCAACCTTTTTACCAACGAGCTTGGAGATTTCTTTTCAATCTTGCACCTTTTCTTCTTGTTTTTTTATACTTCTTATTTTCTCTTTTTCTCTCCTTTTGAATCTGCTGCATCTGTTGTGTGATATTAAAATCAAAGGAAGTTGTAAAGACCGGGATTTTCGTGTAACGACCCAATATTTTCAACCATTCGCATCCGCACATGTCGGACTTGAATTGTTCAAAATACTGCGTTGTAGAATAAATTTAGCAAACTCAGAATATACAGTAAATAAATCACAGAATCACATACACAGATATCAGAATCTCGCAGCGGAAATTAAAATTTAGTGGTTCATGAAGCCACTGATACATCTTTAACAAAACAGAACTTACATTGTCTATAATCCTCAATACAAATTTTAACATACACAGATAGAGAGTCTTCAAAGTCTTGAATTCCAGAAAGGATAAAGGCTGAAACAACTTCCAATAGCACGAATGATCTATTGAGTGTCCTAGCTACGGAGAAGAAACTGAAGCTGCAACTCAGGCTGACCCGAGCGTAAAATAAAACAAACACTCGAGTCAGGACATACATACTTATATGATGTAAGCTAAATCAAGTGTACTGTAATATAGAGCAAGTAACTTAAAGGATGCTTGGGACCGCCCATCCTCTAAGGATCCGTCAAACTATTTACTATGTAATATATTGCGCTATTATAATAGTGTCTATTTATAAAATAAACATACTTTTTTCTTAGCATTAAGGGGTTACCCATATAGCCCTTAACACGTAATAGTCCCAGTAGTCCATCCAATATCATAGCCCCTCCTGATCGGGAAGCCACCAGAGGATACCACACGGGCTACGGGAGAAATCCAAACTCGTACAAGGCTCGATATGGTAGGTGACACGGCACAACTAGGCAATGCCAGGGTAGATATACCAATTACGCTTCCGGACCGATGGTAACGCGAAGCCGCAGCAACCGCCCACCTCGAACAACACTCCCAAATCAAAGGTGCGCGCACCAAACAATCACAAGAGTAATAGAATGGCAACCGAAGAAGTGTGTTCGATCAGAGGAGCTACCTCATTAATCCGTCGATCGCTCCTGTTTTAGCCACCTTAAGCCAACTCACGGGAGTCGGGTCCACGTATATACCTTTCAAGAAACCGTCACCACCATCCTACTTCATTCTGGAATCTCCACCGCGTACACGGTTAGTCAAAGTGGTTTTCGGTATCGACAGAGAGTATGTCCATAACCGATCCCGGTCTCTTTGCCAACCCTTCGTTATTATAACCCGTGGTTATTTAAAAACAGTTTATACTTTAAATCAGAATAAACATTTCCATTTCAAAACTATAGATACGATATCATTTTAAAACCCAAAACAATAGGATATCGTTATATTCAAATATAATTCTTTCCAAAACCATACTGTTTATAATATCTGGAGACCAAATATTTGAATTATATCTTCAAAGGATAATGTTTTGGAAACTTTACTTAAATCCATAACTCCCAAACACAATGGTTTGGACATTCAACGGTATATATATAAATGGGTTAACTTTATGGTTACTTTGTAAAGAAGATAATTTACATAGCTTCACAAATATATTTCTTTATTTAAAGTTTAACCATAATTTAAATATCCCTTTATGTTCCCAAAACCATTTCAATTTTTATATATATCCAATTGGAGTATTTACTATTCAAAACTTAGTTTGGGTTTTATTCTTTCACAAATCAATGTTTTATATTTTTAGTCTTGAATATTCCCATAATTTCCATAAATAAAACTCCAAATTTTAACCATTAAATTTTTCCCAAAATTTACTTAATACCAGAATATTTATCTTTAATTTATTTAGGAAAATACAGTTATAAATATTATGTCTTAAGTTTTTCCAAAACTTAAGGTAAAATAAAATTTATCAAATTCCATAAATTTTAGAGCAATCAAATTCTAGATTCCATAGCACTTAGGAAATGCTACCTAAAGTTATGGGTAAAACTAGTCAAATTTCAAAAGACAGCATTTAAATGCTGTAATAGATTGTTTAACTTGATAAATATTTCCAAATATAACCTATTTATTTATTCATTTATTAACTGAAATCTTATTCTTTCAAAATCCCGATTTACCAAATAAGTTATATTCCATAAATTTATTCAAATATTTATTTATTTCTTTATTTATAACTTATTAAAAATCAATATAAATTCCTTTAAAGATATAAATCAAATATTTAACTTCCAAAATAATTTTAAATATTTCAGAAAATATTATAAGGACCACGGGCCTGTATATAGTTTTCTAGCCTAGGTCAAGTGGTACGGATTTATATCATTTCAATCCGTAGTTTACAAATATCCCGGGTCCTATCATTTCAAACCCGCAATCCCAAGTTTAACAGTTTAACAGTTAACAGCATAATTTAACAATAATAATCATTTAGGCCTATCATTTCAGCCCATAACAATCTACGTATAACAGGGAACTTGCAGTGTGATTTAAGCAGTAAATAAACAATAACATAATATAACTGCAGATATAATACAACAGATAATAACTGATGAGGTGTCAATTTAAATGGGGTTCATCATTTTATATTACACTACAGACAGATAATAGTGACATAAAATTTTACACATACACTTGCAATAATTTACGAAATATAAATACGTATGTCTGGTGAGAAATACTCACCTGAAAGTTGCAGAAAATTTGAATTCAAAACGACGATTCACCGGTAAAGACCGACAGAAAATAACGATCAAATTTCTTCTGATGTCGCCTAGATTCAAATCTAGAACAAATTCAAATATTTTGAAACGCGACTTTAGAATGTATGGTCAAGAAAGGATTAAAATAGAACGGAAATTGTTTTGACTTGCTCGACCACTCCACCGTATAATGTGACCTAAATATACCCAAACGTGAACCGTGCTAACACAAAAATTACGACAAAATTTCCTAAAACAAAAACGGCAAAATGTTGAATACGCATACACGTGCACACTTGCATTCCTATGTATTATGAAAATGTTGTTGCTTAAATTTTCCTCAAACTTAGAGTCACTTTTTCAAATCCAGCTACTATCTTACATTTTAAACTTAATTTGCATCATTGCTTTATGACTTCATCCATCTTCAATCTAAACTTTCCAGGCTTAAAAACTGTACAGACACACCTCATCCTATCTTCAACTATTACTAGCATCCCCAAACTCCAGCCTTTTACTAAACACTCAGGTTAGATGAATTCACTCACAAGGCTTGGTCATCATATCCAAAGCAAGTTTTTACTGATCCATTCGTGCACCGTGTGATACACAGATATGCACAGCCTATGAATTTTATAAATGCAGACTACCACTCAACTACGTTTTTCTTAATTCACTCATATATGCCTCTATGCTCTTTTCTTCTTCTATCCTCTTTTGCAATGACTTACCCAAACTAGAACCCAAACCTGGTCTAAGTTTACAAATACAGTTTGTCTGAAAGGAGAAAAATGAGCAAATTCCTTATTATACCCCTAGTCAAACCCATGATTTTGAAATCAAAAGAAAACTCAGGTTAATGAGATGTTTGATAGAACTTGGTTTTACATATGTAAAAATTTTTTTCAAAGTAACCTCTCAGTTCTATAAAGTTAGTACCTCTGACTTAATTATGTATACAAAAAAAAAAAGAAAAAAAAGAAAACTCTATAAACCCAGATCCATATGTTGTTCAAGGCATATGATAAGATTCTTAGAGAAAACAAAGTGGATAAATGGTAGTGTGGCCGAGCAAGGCAGAGATAAAACAAAATTTTCGAGGAAGAGGAAATATCTGAACAAAGAAAAGAAAATGACATAGACCATTTACCTGATAAGAGTTCGAGCCCGAGAAGAACAGACAAGAGAGAATGAAACTAAAGAAGATAAAGCAAAGTATATATAGATGGATTTTGCGAAATAGTCAGATATGAAACGTACGAGTATTAATGTAAGCGTTGATCTCTCCTACCACTCCTCTGTTAGAACGTTATGAGCGTGATTTACTAATCAGTTTGCAAAAGGATAAATCTTCGAAATATACAGGGGAAGCCAAGAGTTTCACAACGTATAAAGCTTGATGATAATTTAATGCCAGATTAATTTCCTGCGTGATTTGAGCTCATACCAGAGAACTGGTATCTTGGCAGGTATACATTGTTATAACTTCAAATTTATGTGATGTGTGATTAAATGATAAAACGGCAAGGCACATAAATTTGAACTGATGCGCATTTGAAGGGTGCTTGATTTATATTTTTTTTTCTTTCCAGATGATATGTGTGATTTTAAACTGCTCATTATGAATATATTTTGATTTCACAATATGTTCCAATTAAACAGTTGCATGGTTAAAGCAAACATGCTTTGAAGTAGTTGCAGAGATTTATGGGGAAAATGGCAAGAATAGAAACGGAGCATTGCTTTGAAATCTGAACGTTTTGCATATATGCGTGATTTCTCCTTTCAGTTTCAAAGAAATAAAGGTTTCAATATTAAGAGGAAGAGAAATCAAATCTGCTGCCAGTTATACACAATTGATTGAATGCATCAGTTTCTTATGTTAATTGTTTACTCACGTGATTAAAGCAATGGGATAAATATATAGGGCTTTGAATATAACTGACGAGCTAAATCAGAGGAGATAAATCAATAGTTATCAATTATACAAGATGTCAGGGAATACGTTCACATTTCAAGCATTGATTTGGTAAATATTTGCTTTAAATCTTCGTATGAATTAAAGGAGAGATAAATGGGAATGAAAACATCAGTTTCTATATGATAAATGCTTATACGTGATTTAGTTTATACATTGATTTATAGGCAAACAAACGGCAAATAGTGATACAATGCAATATTCCCTTGGTCTTAAGAAACGGCAGAGGTGCTGATACAACTAGTGATTCAAGCAAATACATATAGATTTGTTTTAACTGTAGGTTGCGTGATTCATTTCCAGTTTTAATGCATGCGTGATATATCTTCCAAATATAAATATTTGCACGTTATAAGAATTTTTTTTTCAAAAGCATGCGTGCCTTATAAATTTCTAGATTTGATGAATATGGACTGTGTAATTTCCTTCCAGGATACTTTGCTTGAATTATATGTGTGATTAGGAACGGAAAATTTTATTTATTTATTTATTTATTTATTGCACAATAAAGGTGAAATAGAGAGATATACATGGGAATTGAGAAGTTGAAAAGATAGGCAAGGTTAAGTATGAATGCGTGATTTAAAACTGCCAATTGAAATCTAGATTTAATGCATGCGATAACTGCAATTTTTATGAGAAGCTTTGATTTCAAAATCTTATACTATTTAATGTAGGCGTGATTTTAGATTGATGATTTGCAGATAAAAGGATTTGTTTGAGGCGGAATCAAATGGACAAATGGGGAGAAAAGGGCAAGCAGCTTAAATGGTTTAAAGTATCAGTTTTATATATATAAATATGTAAATATGAATACGTGTGTGATGATTCATTTATATTTACATAAATTTTGATTTGTATTAAATATGTTTACAAATGTATTTGGACGTTCGCAGATACCATACTAGATCATAGGCAAAAACACAGGGGAAAAAGAGGAAGCTGTAGAGATTTAAAGCTTTCAGTTACAAAAGTTATAAATATGTTTACGTGATATAAGATTTAGGCAGTTACACAACATATAAAGTTTGAAAATATGTAAATATGCATGCGTGATTTCAGCATGCTTTGATTCTCCTATGTTTGATTTAATAAACAAACTGGCCAGACTTAATGCAAAACTTTTTAAAAAGAAACGTACAAAATGAAAAGTTGCGTGATATAAGCCTGGATATAAAGTTTGTACGTAACTTTATGTTCTCTTTTTTTTTTAGTTCAGTTTGCAAAAATTATAAGTTTTTGAATTTACTGGAAGGCCGAGAGATTTGCTTCAGTTTTCTCTTTGAATAAATGCTTAAACGTGATTGAAGAAATAAACAAGGGAAGTTATCAATGCATGATTTTATTTCTGAGAAAAGGAAAGGCAAACTCATATTCAATTC
Organism: Allium cepa; assembly: GCA_030765085.1. Classification (NCBI taxonomy): domain Eukaryota; kingdom Viridiplantae; phylum Streptophyta; class Magnoliopsida; order Asparagales; family Amaryllidaceae; genus Allium; species Allium cepa. Next base: position 904,517,190 of record CM060932.1, read on the forward strand.
AGTTTTGATTTACAAAAGGTTTAATTAAGGCATACGTTGATATGGGGAGAAATAAAGGTAAGTATACATCAGAGGATGAACGAAAGAGTTGATATGTATCGTATCAATTTAGGCATGTACAAATTTCTCCTTGGATTTTTGTCTCACACGTTACTTCCATGTTAAGTTTTTACTTCATTTTATTTATTTGATTTTAGTTTGAAAACAATAAATGGAATGGCAAGAATTTATGCAAAGCTTAGAAAAACGTATACAAATTTATTTAAAATCAGACTGTCAGTTAATGCAACGTAACGTTTGTTATAAAATCTCTGACTGATATTTTTCTCCAAAATTTTACGAAAACATGATTTTTACACTACGCTAAACAGACGCAGTCCAAAACATCAAAAATTTTCATAAAAATAACATTTTAAAAACACACGTTTTATTACGTCACTTATACCCTATAATTGACGCGTCCTTTAAACGCGAAATTTAACAGTTCAAAAATAGCTTAAATTTTCACAGTTATTATTTAATTTTATTGACATATACAAATTTTATAAAATATATCTCCAAATAAAATAATTAACTATTTTGATAAACACAATTTATATAAAATATATTTCAAAGTTAAATAATTAAAATAAAATAAATAGCTAAAACTAGGGCTGTTACACTCTCCCCCACTTAAAAACTTTTCGTCCTCGAAAAGGAACGAAAGGAAAAGAATCAAAAGAGGATAAGCTAGACAAACAAGAATCTTAAACGAATAGTTCCGGATTTGAAACACGAAGAAGATCCTCCAGAATCGGTTCTACTCTTCAGTTTGACCGTCAGTCCATGGGTGATAAACGGTGCTTAGGTCTCGATGAGTAACAAAGGTTTCAAAGAATATTGAAAGATTCCTAAATAGGCTGGTAGAAGCAATCGCCTCCCCATTCTGTAGCAGATAGGGAAACCAAGGACACTTAAAAATAGTTCATAAACAAAATAAGATAATAAATTTGAAATCATAATGCTTTTGAGATTATAATACTTTGAAGGTCGTTAAAATTTATAGATATCATCATCTGGAAATCATATTACAAAAATCATAGCACTTTTTAAAATAATCTTCATTTATACCTTTTAAATTCAATGCCAAATAATACTCATTTCAAAGTTGAAATATTTTAAGGTTCATTTATTCAATTATAAAATTTTCAAAACATTTTATTTTTAAAACAGCAGCACTTATAATATGTTACGGTAGATATAATAGTATTTTCCAATCAATTCATTATTCTACTTAACTCTTGATTTAGCAATAACCTAACACTTTATTTAAAATACCTATTTTATAATTAAGATATTCCTTTAATAAGTTACACTTGAAATTTCCATTTGAAAACCAAATTCTCAATTATCAAATTTTAGTGATATTAAAATACATCTTAATCATAATTATCCATTTTTCAAGACATGTCTATTTCCAAAACAAGGATAGAAATTCAAATTTGATGAACTCAAATCAAATAGAATCCAAGCTAGTTAAAATCAGAAGGTCCGATGATTAAATAACAGAATAAGGAACTGGGTAAGTCTATATAAATCGCGGACAACCTTGACCTGGTCAACCGTGACTTGAAGAGTCGGATCGATATGATTGGGTAAATCTATATTTGATCCGAAGAGATAGAGTTCGGAATAACCAAAGATACTGGCATATAAACCGAGGATAAATATAAATCTCTGGTGAATCAATGTTAATGGTAAAGGAGTTTCGCCCCTTTATTAGAATAATGGCGAGACCGCCAATTTACTATAAAGATCATCCGAAGTGGAGTTATGGGACACTCCAGAATCTAAAGTAGATGAAAGTGAGGGACACGGATGAACTTTGGAACCACAGGGAATGTTCCAAATTCGAAAAGGAAGAGGTTCAAGCTCGAATGAAGGTGATTCTATAAATCAATTTACCATACATTCTAAGTTTGCCTAGAGCCAAAGCTCTGATACCAAATGTAACGACCCAATATTTTCAACCATTCGCATCCGCACATGTCGGACTTGAATTGTTCAAAATACTGCGTTGTAGAATAAATTTAGCAAACTCAGAATATACAGTAAATAAATCACAGAATCACATACACAGATATCAGAATCTCGCAGCGGAAATTAAAATTTAGTGGTTCATGAAGCCACTGATACATCTTTAACAAAACAGAACTTACATTGTCTATAATCCTCAATACAAATTTTAACATACACAGATAGAGAGTCTTCAAAGTCTTGAATTCCAGAAAGGATAAAGGCTGAAACAACTTCCAATAGCACGAATGATCTATTGAGTGTCCTAGCTACGGAGAAGAAACTGAAGCTGCAACTCAGGCTGACCCGAGCGTAAAATAAAACAAACACTCGAGTCAGGACATACATACTTATATGATGTAAGCTAAATCAAGTGTACTGTAATATAGAGCAAGTAACTTAAAGGATGCTTGGGACCGCCCATCCTCTAAGGATCCGTCAAACTATTTACTATGTAATATATTGCGCTATTATAATAGTGTCTATTTATAAAATAAACATACTTTTTTCTTAGCATTAAGGGGTTACCCATATAGCCCTTAACACGTAATAGTCCCAGTAGTCCATCCAATATCATAGCCCCTCCTGATCGGGAAGCCACCAGAGGATACCACACGGGCTACGGGAGAAATCCAAACTCGTACAAGGCTCGATATGGTAGGTGACACGGCACAACTAGGCAATGCCAGGGTAGATATACCAATTACGCTTCCGGACCGATGGTAACGCGAAGCCGCAGCAACCGCCCACCTCGAACAACACTCCCAAATCAAAGGTGCGCGCACCAAACAATCACAAGAGTAATAGAATGGCAACCGAAGAAGTGTGTTCGATCAGAGGAGCTACCTCATTAATCCGTCGATCGCTCCTGTTTTAGCCACCTTAAGCCAACTCACGGGAGTCGGGTCCACGTATATACCTTTCAAGAAACCGTCACCACCATCCTACTTCATTCTGGAATCTCCACCGCGTACACGGTTAGTCAAAGTGGTTTTCGGTATCGACAGAGAGTATGTCCATAACCGATCCCGGTCTCTTTGCCAACCCTTCGTTATTATAACCCGTGGTTATTTAAAAACAGTTTATACTTTAAATCAGAATAAACATTTCCATTTCAAAACTATAGATACGATATCATTTTAAAACCCAAAACAATAGGATATCGTTATATTCAAATATAATTCTTTCCAAAACCATACTGTTTATAATATCTGGAGACCAAATATTTGAATTATATCTTCAAAGGATAATGTTTTGGAAACTTTACTTAAATCCATAACTCCCAAACACAATGGTTTGGACATTCAACGGTATATATATAAATGGGTTAACTTTATGGTTACTTTGTAAAGAAGATAATTTACATAGCTTCACAAATATATTTCTTTATTTAAAGTTTAACCATAATTTAAATATCCCTTTATGTTCCCAAAACCATTTCAATTTTTATATATATCCAATTGGAGTATTTACTATTCAAAACTTAGTTTGGGTTTTATTCTTTCACAAATCAATGTTTTATATTTTTAGTCTTGAATATTCCCATAATTTCCATAAATAAAACTCCAAATTTTAACCATTAAATTTTTCCCAAAATTTACTTAATACCAGAATATTTATCTTTAATTTATTTAGGAAAATACAGTTATAAATATTATGTCTTAAGTTTTTCCAAAACTTAAGGTAAAATAAAATTTATCAAATTCCATAAATTTTAGAGCAATCAAATTCTAGATTCCATAGCACTTAGGAAATGCTACCTAAAGTTATGGGTAAAACTAGTCAAATTTCAAAAGACAGCATTTAAATGCTGTAATAGATTGTTTAACTTGATAAATATTTCCAAATATAACCTATTTATTTATTCATTTATTAACTGAAATCTTATTCTTTCAAAATCCCGATTTACCAAATAAGTTATATTCCATAAATTTATTCAAATATTTATTTATTTCTTTATTTATAACTTATTAAAAATCAATATAAATTCCTTTAAAGATATAAATCAAATATTTAACTTCCAAAATAATTTTAAATATTTCAGAAAATATTATAAGGACCACGGGCCTGTATATAGTTTTCTAGCCTAGGTCAAGTGGTACGGATTTATATCATTTCAATCCGTAGTTTACAAATATCCCGGGTCCTATCATTTCAAACCCGCAATCCCAAGTTTAACAGTTTAACAGTTAACAGCATAATTTAACAATAATAATCATTTAGGCCTATCATTTCAGCCCATAACAATCTACGTATAACAGGGAACTTGCAGTGTGATTTAAGCAGTAAATAAACAATAACATAATATAACTGCAGATATAATACAACAGATAATAACTGATGAGGTGTCAATTTAAATGGGGTTCATCATTTTATATTACACTACAGACAGATAATAGTGACATAAAATTTTACACATACACTTGCAATAATTTACGAAATATAAATACGTATGTCTGGTGAGAAATACTCACCTGAAAGTTGCAGAAAATTTGAATTCAAAACGACGATTCACCGGTAAAGACCGACAGAAAATAACGATCAAATTTCTTCTGATGTCGCCTAGATTCAAATCTAGAACAAATTCAAATATTTTGAAACGCGACTTTAGAATGTATGGTCAAGAAAGGATTAAAATAGAACGGAAATTGTTTTGACTTGCTCGACCACTCCACCGTATAATGTGACCTAAATATACCCAAACGTGAACCGTGCTAACACAAAAATTACGACAAAATTTCCTAAAACAAAAACGGCAAAATGTTGAATACGCATACACGTGCACACTTGCATTCCTATGTATTATGAAAATGTTGTTGCTTAAATTTTCCTCAAACTTAGAGTCACTTTTTCAAATCCAGCTACTATCTTACATTTTAAACTTAATTTGCATCATTGCTTTATGACTTCATCCATCTTCAATCTAAACTTTCCAGGCTTAAAAACTGTACAGACACACCTCATCCTATCTTCAACTATTACTAGCATCCCCAAACTCCAGCCTTTTACTAAACACTCAGGTTAGATGAATTCACTCACAAGGCTTGGTCATCATATCCAAAGCAAGTTTTTACTGATCCATTCGTGCACCGTGTGATACACAGATATGCACAGCCTATGAATTTTATAAATGCAGACTACCACTCAACTACGTTTTTCTTAATTCACTCATATATGCCTCTATGCTCTTTTCTTCTTCTATCCTCTTTTGCAATGACTTACCCAAACTAGAACCCAAACCTGGTCTAAGTTTACAAATACAGTTTGTCTGAAAGGAGAAAAATGAGCAAATTCCTTATTATACCCCTAGTCAAACCCATGATTTTGAAATCAAAAGAAAACTCAGGTTAATGAGATGTTTGATAGAACTTGGTTTTACATATGTAAAAATTTTTTTCAAAGTAACCTCTCAGTTCTATAAAGTTAGTACCTCTGACTTAATTATGTATACAAAAAAAAAAAAGAAAAAAAAGAAAACTCTATAAACCCAGATCCATATGTTGTTCAAGGCATATGATAAGATTCTTAGAGAAAACAAAGTGGATAAATGGTAGTGTGGCCGAGCAAGGCAGAGATAAAACAAAATTTTCGAGGAAGAGGAAATATCTGAACAAAGAAAAGAAAATGACATAGACCATTTACCTGATAAGAGTTCGAGCCCGAGAAGAACAGACAAGAGAGAATGAAACTAAAGAAGATAAAGCAAAGTATATATAGATGGATTTTGCGAAATAGTCAGATATGAAACGTACGAGTATTAATGTAAGCGTTGATCTCTCCTACCACTCCTCTGTTAGAACGTTATGAGCGTGATTTACTAATCAGTTTGCAAAAGGATAAATCTTCGAAATATACAGGGGAAGCCAAGAGTTTCACAACGTATAAAGCTTGATGATAATTTAATGCCAGATTAATTTCCTGCGTGATTTGAGCTCATACCAGAGAACTGGTATCTTGGCAGGTATACATTGTTATAACTTCAAATTTATGTGATGTGTGATTAAATGATAAAACGGCAAGGCACATAAATTTGAACTGATGCGCATTTGAAGGGTGCTTGATTTATATTTTTTTTTCTTTCCAGATGATATGTGTGATTTTAAACTGCTCATTATGAATATATTTTGATTTCACAATATGTTCCAATTAAACAGTTGCATGGTTAAAGCAAACATGCTTTGAAGTAGTTGCAGAGATTTATGGGGAAAATGGCAAGAATAGAAACGGAGCATTGCTTTGAAATCTGAACGTTTTGCATATATGCGTGATTTCTCCTTTCAGTTTCAAAGAAATAAAGGTTTCAATATTAAGAGGAAGAGAAATCAAATCTGCTGCCAGTTATACACAATTGATTGAATGCATCAGTTTCTTATGTTAATTGTTTACTCACGTGATTAAAGCAATGGGATAAATATATAGGGCTTTGAATATAACTGACGAGCTAAATCAGAGGAGATAAATCAATAGTTATCAATTATACAAGATGTCAGGGAATACGTTCACATTTCAAGCATTGATTTGGTAAATATTTGCTTTAAATCTTCGTATGAATTAAAGGAGAGATAAATGGGAATGAAAACATCAGTTTCTATATGATAAATGCTTATACGTGATTTAGTTTATACATTGATTTATAGGCAAACAAACGGCAAATAGTGATACAATGCAATATTCCCTTGGTCTTAAGAAACGGCAGAGGTGCTGATACAACTAGTGATTCAAGCAAATACATATAGATTTGTTTTAACTGTAGGTTGCGTGATTCATTTCCAGTTTTAATGCATGCGTGATATATCTTCCAAATATAAATATTTGCACGTTATAAGAATTTTTTTTTCAAAAGCATGCGTGCCTTATAAATTTCTAGATTTGATGAATATGGACTGTGTAATTTCCTTCCAGGATACTTTGCTTGAATTATATGTGTGATTAGGAACGGAAAATTTTATTTATTTATTTATTTATTTATTGCACAATAAAGGTGAAATAGAGAGATATACATGGGAATTGAGAAGTT